>CM028133.1:803755000-806155000 GCA_016271365.2 Neoceratodus forsteri
ATTCCATTGGGAATGTCACAGAGTGTTTCAAAGGGCCCCTCTCCTCAGTTAAAGCAGTATAACGCAGTGGTTTAAGGTTCTGAGCTGCAACTCTGGAGACCTGGGTTTGAATCCCACAGCCCCCACTTGTATACTGTGTGACCCTGAGCAAGTCACTTAACTTCCCTGTGCTCCCAGGTCACACCTGTAGACAAGTTTGCAACTTAGTGTGCCACTCCTGGTTAAACAATTAAAAAAAAATCTGTATCCCCTGGCCTTCTGATTCATTAAGTATTTAGTTGGGAATTGTACAGAATGTTTCCAAGGGTCCCCCATATTCCATTGGGAATGTCACAGAGTGTTTCAAAGGGCCCCTTCTCCTCAGTGATAGCTGCACTCCCATGCCTGCAGATTCATTAAGTATTCTGTTGAAGGTGGCACAGAGTGTTTCAAAGGGCCCCCTCCCTTCAGTAAAATCTGTATCCCCTGGCCTGTTGGTTCATTAAGTACTCAGTTTGGAATGACATAGAGTGTTTCCAAGGTCCCCCAAATTCCATTGAAAATGTCACAGAGTGTTTCAAAGGGCCCCCTCTCCTCAGTAAGATGAGGAAGTGTCCCTTATTATATAGCTCAGTCTCCCTCATTGTACCTCATTTTAAGTGACCATATCCTTAATTTTAATGACAAAAGGCTGAGATGTATGCACCTCTTCTCAGTGATAGCTGTATCCCCCTGGCCAACTGAATAATTAGTATTCAGTTCGGAATGGTAGTGTTTCAAAGGGTCCATTCTCCTCAGACATCAATGCGCAGCTACAAAGTGTGTATTAGAGTGTTTATTGACTTAGATCACCTATTACATGGTGCCCCTGAACACTGCTGTCCCTAGACCATGCACAAGGTGATGCTAGTGCAGTATAAACACTGAACAGCAGCATCTGCAGGCCACCACAGGAACTTACGTATCCAAAAAATTCCAATGTCAGAACAAAACAAAAAAAGACATTTCAAGTCTGATGTCCAGTGCCATAACGCAAAAAGCATTTGTCAGTGCTGAATGTTTCCTTGAATGGTATATGTGGCAGGGGTGTATTGTGTTAGTTGAAGTAAAGGGCGAGAAGGAGGGACAATACTAGTAAACGTCAGAATTTACTAAAGCTACTACTACCATTGTATTACTTGTAATGATTGCACCTGACTATCAGAAAGGTATATATATATACACATATAATGGTCACTGTAGAAAAGTTGTCCGGTACCTCGTTATACCAAGGTAGAATCGCGAGCAAGAGCGGAATGCAGCATGCGTTATTCAGCAGTTCTCACTGCCTTTATTTAATTGTGGTTGAACTGCCAACAGCTTAAATGCACCAGGTGGTTCTGTTTCCCAAATCATTTATCTGCTAACATTCGTTTTGACAGCAGGTGCCTCCATAGTCTGTGTCTCTTTAGTCCACTGAACTAGTGGGAAATTATGTATTTATTTTTCCTCTTATAGCCTCAGGTCAGCCAGCCACCATCATCCTAGCAGAGCAGCACAGTGATAATATTCCTATAATGTGGAGTCCAACAGTACAGTATGTGAACCTCAAACATAGCATGACTTGGGCACATGCTTATTGGCAATAGCAGCTTCCGGTTCCAACTGCGATGCGTCTGCGGCACTCCTCACACATCTAGTTTTACAGCTTGTCTAGTTTTACAGCTACAATACTGGTCCGGTGACATTGACAACCTTGTGGCTGGCTGCTTGTTGGGCAATTTTATTTATTTTTCCCCCTTATATCCTCCGAGTCATCCAGCCACCTGCTGTGTTAGAGGTTTATGATGTATTTCTGATGCTGTTCCTCACTTTGACCCGAAGTCCTCTTTCTATGCACCAACATTGCAGTGCCTCTGATACAGGCTACAGGTGGATGTTTCTGTGCACAGCAGTGTAGCTGACTCCACCGTGGAGGTGGGTTGTGGATGGGGAATCTTAGTAATAGGTTATACTGTATGTTGTTATTGCATTGCAATTGGCTAATGGTGGCACAAGTATCAAGTTATGGTGTTGATCAATTATTGCTATTTTCTGAAAACCACTGCCTTTCACTTCAAATTACCAGGCTGCATATTGATTTAAATGGCATCAGGGTGTCCACCGCCCTGTGGGAAGTGGGCAGCTATGAGATGAAATGTCGGCAAGCAACCCTAGATGGTACATTCCTGAGAAGGAGTAAATGTTTTGCAGGAATACTGAAAAAGGTGAATCAGAGTTTTTGCCACAGCACATGTGTGACATAGTGATTCAAGTGGCACCAGAGTGCCCATCAGCATGCTGAATGAGTGGTCAGACATGTGTGGCCATATGTTGCTCGAACGTAGCACTACCACTTAACTGGCTCACTGTGATGTGGGAAGTGGGCAGCAATGGAATGAAATGGTGGCAAGCAAGCCTACATTGTGCATTCCTGAGATGGAGCAAATGTTTTACAGGAATACTGAAAAAGGGTTGAATCAGAGTTTTTTCTCCACATCACAACATGTGGATACAAACAGCAGGGTAGTGTAAGTCGCCACAAAGTAATAATTCTGTAGAAAACCAAAACTGACTACAGTTTGTGGAAGCACTTACAGTATATTGCTTAGCACCAGCATGACTCCATTTACGTGTTGATCAGGCAGTGCAAACTAGGGGTCAGAAACACAGGTTTTGCTCAGCCCTAGATTGCACTGCCTGATCACAGCTTTATACTATAGTGACAAAGTGTTTGCCACTTAAAAACTAAATAAAACCACTTGTATAAGCAAACAGGGAAACAATGAATGGCAAAGCAGTGTGGACATACTGTGGGAGGAGCAGTTCGGGTCAGAAAATGTGTACAGAATGCAGCCAACAGCACATCACAATTGAGGGGGAACACATGGTATTAGGAGGACAATCTTAAATATTTGGAACTGTTGCTGGTTGTGCTATACAAGAAGAGGTGAGAATATGATGCTAATGGACCGCCTGTCAGACCGTTACATGGTAAGCAATTACACCTAGTTTTGAGAGGCACATAAATAATTTTTTTTCTTTTTTTTTTTTTAAGCTGTTTTTTGCAAACTTTTATTTGGGCTATGAATACAGCACATGCTGAACCCCAAATGCTGTTGATGTCAGTCTCCTCATAATGCACACAAAGCCCTTTGAATTTTGTTGCCAATATGTGACCCCTCCCCAGTTCCACAGTTCGTGTAGAGCCATAGTAGCCACAACTATAGTACATACCCACAGAAACATCTGTATGTTGTATTATTAAATAAAAGTGCTGCAATTCAACACGTTTGAATTGCACTTTTATGTAATACTAAAGTTATAAGATTCATTTTCTGGGTTCCATTGCTGCTGTATATTTATAGAGTACAGCGGCTGCATCGGTGACCCATCCGTTGCGACGTATTCAGTCTATTCATCAGGTATGTGTATTTTCTTCTTTCTGATGCCAGGTAGTGCTCTGCTCTGCTTCCACAGCTTCATCTTGACTTGTGATTTTGCAGTGGTCTAAGGCTCTTATCTGCTGACTGCTGCTGAATAAAGTATAAGTGATAAAATGAATTTAGACTAAAGAGTTGATACCTCCATTTAGCAGCAAGTTCATTTAGCACACTCTACACACACAGAACAATCATATACTGTATCTGTGAACATTTCCTAAAACATTATCATTAGGTAACAGTGCAATACAAATGTGGTGCTAAAGCACAAAATAGCTAATCAGTGCTCCCCCACCATGGTTTGAATTATACTTTTATGTCATGATGGCATTTACAGATGCTTCCATGGATACCTGGTTGCTTGTGGTATATTTAGAGAGTGTAGTAGTACCTAATGTGCTATCTGTCCCCACTGCCACTCTGCCAGTGCCAATGCAGTCCTTCCTCCCAGTTGGTGTCATGTCTCATTTGTTCTTTACCAGTTTGCCAGTTCTTTGCCAGTTGTGACCCTGTTATCCTCACATTGTATTGCAGTCTACCGTGACACTGTAATAGAACTGTGGAGCTGGGAAGGGGGTCACATAACAGGACCGATAGTCACAGGGAGTGAAGTGACTGTATGATAAGCAGAACCTGCCTCTAGGGCTAATTCATTGTAATGTTTAATTTGATCCCAACCCTCCTTACTAAGCACACTGCCACATCATTCACCCTGTTTACTGTGCCTTGTTTCTCAACTTTATTACATTTGCACCCCCACATCTCCATACATTTTCCTCATTATGCTTATTGTGAATGACAGAATGAATAAAACAATATCCTCCTATAGTAGTAATATCTGACTGGCCAACATTCAGCCAATCTGGTGCTACTATTATAGTAGGACATGTTTTCATTCATGCAGTACTTGACAAAATGAATGAGCTCAAAGGACCCCCCCCCCCAACCTGCTGCCCATAATATTAATAAGAGGTTTTCTTCTGTCTGCTAATTTGGTGCTTTTGGACCCCGACACAGTAAAACCAGCAAAATCCACGAAGTACAGTACAAATGGACCAAGACAAAAAATACAAATTAATAAGTAAAGAGGGAGAATAGATGTCACAACTAGATGCATCTAAAGTGAGTGTGCATATTTTAAAGTAGTAGGAAATGGAAGCTGTTTTTGTAGAAGTACAGTAGCATTACATTCAACAAAACTAGTGTTATAACAATGGCTGTAGCATGGAGGCAGCATGACTGTAGGAAATTATGGACTGCATCAGCCACAGTTTCTGGCTTGAGAAAGACTTTAGCTAAACTCATTAGCACATTGCTTTTGTGCAGGTACATCCTGCAAATTACAAGCTGTCTGTTTCCATGGAGACTAATTAATCTCCCCCTCAAATGTAGGTTGTGGGTGGAGGAGGTTGTGCAGGAGGTAGGATTTGAGCAACTACTGTGGTGATTCAGTTTAAATCAGATGGGGGAAAAAAATGGGGTGCTTTTGCATTGCCATAGTTAAAGTGATGGAATGACAGTAGCCTCCTAAACTGGTAAAAATAAAGAGCAGTGTTCATGAGTCAGGAAAAAGCACATAACATTGAAAGGCAAAAGTGCCTTTTATTTTAAATAACTGAGACATCTTCTGTGAATATGCTAAAAGGTGATTGTTACAGGCATTCTGTGGGGTTTATAGTCAAGTTAACCATCTAATAATTATAGTTTGTGGCGAAGGTGATCCCTGTTTTGTATTTATTTCAGCTGTGTCATTTCAGTGCTAAGAAGATAGGTGAAGCACAGTTAAGTAAGAGATATGAAATGTTGATAAAGCTATAATTTTTAGATGGAGCTGTAATGTAATTCACTTACTGGTTAAATGGGTGTTTACTCACCTGGTAAAGGTGATTGTGTTGGTTGACATCCATGGCACTCCAGATATTACCTCATGGGTTTTAGCCCACCTGTTAGGCTAGATGATGCACATGACTCTAGGATCAAATTTCTTGTATATCCAGGTCCCAGAAACCCCTGTTCTCCAGTTTGAATCTTCCATAGCTGAAAGTAAGGTTAGTAACACAGCCACTACTAGAAAAAAACACTAACCATCCTGTATAAAGAATGCAGACTGAGGCGACATGTACAAGTGGGCCATCGGCCCTTGTTTTATTTTCCTATTAGTACAATCTAAACTCGACCCGTAAGGGGTCAACTGTCGACATCCTGGATGTCCCTTAGAAATGAGGAATCAGTTATGTCAAGGTAATTTCTATTCTCTGATCCTGATCACTTCTGAGCACTGTGTTGGGAGGGTCGTGGGAGTGCCATGGATGTCAATCAACACAATCACCTTTACCAGGTGAATAAACACCCATTGTGATTGGTTGACCATCCATGGCACTCCAGACATTACCTCATGGGTAGATAAGAAGCAGTGATGTACCCATGGGAGGGAGACAGAGTGGTCTAGGAGTGAGAGGAAGAGCTGGCAGCAGAGAGAACCTGTGTGGCAAAGGTAGGCTGTAGCCTGTACAGGTGCTCTAGTCTATAATGCCTGGCAAACGTATGGATGGAACTCCAAGTCGCCGCCTTGCAGATGTCTTCTGATGACATATTGGCCCTTTACATCCAAGAAGTAGCTACTGCCCTGGTGGAATGGGCCTTGATACCCTCGGGGGGACATCACCTGTTTTGTCTTGTAAGCCTCCTGAATGGTTCTCTTGAGCCAGCCAGCAATGGTAGTCTTGGAGGCTGCCCTGCCTTGTCTTTGTCCCCTTGTGACAATGAACAATCTCTCAATCTTGTGTAGAGGTAGAGTTCTAGCTATGTATATGGATAGGGCGATCCCTACATCTAGGTGGTGTGGGACTGACTTGTCTCCAGGTTGAATGTTTCCAGTAAAGGTAGGTAACTCAATGGGTTGTTCCCTGTGAAAGGTGGAGGAAACCTTTGGTTAGAAGGCTAGTACTGTGCGTAGGCAGACCCCCTGAGGGGTGAACACTGTGTAGAATTCTTTGCAGGACAGTGCCCCAATTTCCCGATCCTTCGAGCTGAACAGATAGTGATGAGGAAGCAGGTCTTCAGACCAACCCAGAACAGGTCTACCTCCTGCAGCGGTTCAAAGGGGGTTGTACTGAGGGAGTCTAGTACCAGCGGGAAGTCCCAGGGAGCAATGGATGGTCTGACTCTGGGTCACAGTATCTCTACTGCTTTCAGAAAATGCAAGGCGTCCAAGTGAGCCCCTGGGCTGTGTCCCCCTATGGGACCAATGGCTGCTCCAATGGCTGAGTGCTGTACCCTAAGAGATGAGTGGGCCAATCCTTTGTCTACTCCTTGTTGAAGGAATAAGAGGATAGATGACATGTCTGCTAGTTCAGGATCCTTGCCCTGATCTCGGCACCACCTCCCAAACACCAACCATTGTCTACCATAGGTAGAAGTGGTCAAGGATCATCTGGATTGCAGCATTGTGGAAATGACTGATTTGTGATACCCTGCTTTCATCAGTCTCTTCCTCTCAGGAGCCAGGCTGTGAGCTTTAGTGTCCATGGGGCCGGGTGTAGTACCGGTCCCTGGGTCAGCATATTGGGTTGGTATGGTAACCTTAGACTGGCCATTGTCATAGCCAACACCGTGGCAAACCAGGTTCTCCATGGCCAGTAAGGAGCCACTAGAATGATGGTTTGTCGTGAAGATCGGATCTTGGCTAGTACTTGGGGTAGCATGGGTATGGGTGGAAAGATGTATGCCTGATCCCGGGACCAGGGTTGTGATAGGGCATCGGTCCCCTGGGACTGAGTTTCCCTGTATCTTGAGTAAAATCTCTTGACCTGCGCATTTTCTGCTGTGGCCATGAGGTCCATGGATACCAGTCCCCAGGTCTCCTGGATCAGATTGAAGAGGCTGGGGTGGAGACGCCACTCCCCTGGGTGGACTTGTTGTCAACTGAGCCAATCTGTGTGAATGTTGAGCTTGCCAGCGAGATGAACAGTGCCAAGATGGGTGAGGTTGTTCTGTGCCCAGTTGAGGACCGTCGCCGCTTCTCTCAACATAGCTCTGCTCCTGGTGCCCCCTTGCTTGGCGATGTATGCCACGGTGACTTGGTTGTCGGAACGTATCAGGACCGACTGACTGGAAATGGAGGCTTTGAAAGCTCTGAGAGCGTGGTATACTGCTCGCATTTCTAGGACGTTGATGGACAGCTGGGCCTCTGATGTTGTCCATTGGCCCTGTGTCATCCTGTCGCCTAGACAAGCACTCCATCCCAGAAGGCTCGCATCTGTCTCTATAGAGGCATGGTAAGAGCCCTCCAGTGGGACCCCTCGGGTGAGATTGGTGCGCAGTGTACACTATGTTAGTGACCATCTCACTGATGGTGGTAATGGGACTATGACATGCAGGTTGTATTCGTTTGGTGACCCCCATGTGAGGACATAAGTCTGTAGGGGTCGCATGTGCCACCTGGCCCAAGGGACCAGGTCGATACAAGATGCCATGTAACCTAGTAGCTGGGCTAGTCATCCCATGGTTGACTGTTGGCAATCTCGCAGTTGGCGTGACAATCTGATTAGGTTGTGCACCCTTGTCTGGGATGGTTTTGCCCAGCCCTGTAATGTGTTGATTTTTGCCCCTAGGTGTTCTATCTGTTGCGTGGGCACCAGAGGGCTCTTGGCTTGGTTCACCACCCATCCGTGCTCCTCAGAGCGAGCCCGGTGTGTTGGAGGGAGTGCTCTCTGGAGCGCACCCGAATTAGCCAGTCGTCCAGGTAGGGGATGATGTCGAGACCTTGTTCTCGGAATGTGGCCACTAGCACTACTGACACCTTGGTGAATACTCTTGGTGCTGAGGTAAGCCCGAAGGGTAGGGCCTGATATTGGGCGTGCTGGCCTAGGATGTGGAATCTGAGGTACTGTCTGTGTTTTGGTCTGATGGGACTATGAAGGTATGCGTCCTTTAAATCTATGGACTTCAGAAAATCTCCTATGCAGATACTGTGTAGGGTTCACTTTAGTGTGTCCATTTTGAACCTCTGGGGAACTACATGCTGGTTGAGATGCTTCAGGTCCAGGATGGGGCGTAGTTCACCTGATTTCTTTGGGATGAGGAAGAAGATGGAGTATACTCCTAGCTTCTGTTCATGCGGGGGGGATGGGCTGTATAGCTCTGTTCTGAATTAGATCCCACAGGATCTGTTGGACCTGATGGGCTGTAGCCTTCTTTTTGGCAATGGGAGAGGTGATGAACCTGTGTGTGATGGGGGATTTCGATAACTCTATGGAGTATCCTCTTGACAACACCTCTTAAACCCACTTGTCTGAGGTCATATAGAACCACTGGTGTCTGAAGAGCGACAATCTTTGTCCCACGGGGGACACCGTTCCTACCCGCATGGAGATCTGTTCGAGTAGTCATTGTTGTTTTCCCCATGTCCTCTACCTCTTCCTCTGAACCTTGATCCACGGGATCTGAAAGAGGAGGGCTGGTAGGAGTGGATGAAAGGGCTACGGTGTGCGGTGTGGTTACCTCTGCCTCAAAAGGTACTGGTTGGGTATGAGGTGTCTCTGTGTGCTTGGTAAGACTTGTTTCCCCCTGAAACCTCCGCCTAGCGGAAGGTAGATAGGTGTGCCTACTTTTGTTTTGGCAGAGTTTTTTTTCCTCCTCTTTCTGCTTTAGGAACTCCTGCAGTCCCTCCCAAAATCCATGTTTCCCTTCATGGGCAAGTTTTGTAGCAATGTCTTGGTTTCATTGTCGGCCTCCCATAATTTTAGCCACAATGCCCTCCTGGCATGGTTAGTGATGGCTGTGGCCCTGGCATTCAGTCTGAGGGAGTCCACTGCCATGTCAGCCAGGTATTTGGCTGCATCAAGAGTGCATTCCAACAGTTCTGCCTCTCTAGATTTGGGGTTTGCCTGCTCAAGAAGCTCCTCTAGCCAGCGTATCTGGGCATGTGCCATGTAAATGGCCATAGTGGATGCCCTTGAAGCCATTCCTTCTGTCTCGAAGGCCTTTTTTAACATGTCTTCCACTTTCTTGTCTGTGGGATCCTTCAAATATATAGTCCCACATGACAAGATGGTTTTTCTACTGAGTGCCGCCACCTGAGGATCAATAGTCGGGGCTGTGCACCAGTTGTTGGCTTTGTCCTTCTGAACTGGGTGCATGCGGTCCAAGTTCCTCTTTTTTGACATTCTGCTAGGCTCTTCAGATTGCCACTCCTTGTTGATGATGTCCTCGATCGCTGGACATACCAGGAATGTTTCCTTAACGGTTGCCTTCTGCTGAATCATGGGGTCTAATTTTGACTCTGGTTTGCCCTCTTCAACGTCGAACCCCATAGTGGCCTTTATTATTTTCATGAGGCCTGGAACCATGTCGAAAGAGCAGAGCTTGGATGTGAGGGATGGAAAGGATTGCGGTTCCATATTCTCGTTGTCGCTTTCCACCCCATCTTCCTCGTCTGGCATGTCCTTGTCCTCTCCAGAGTCCGGCTTGTGGCTATCTGGTACTGGCTCTGCATGACCCAGGTGGTCCTCATTGGCCCTCCCTGCAATGTCTGGCTCTGGAGGTGGTGCGGTTGGTGTCCTGTGCTGAGTAAGGAATTCTAACTTTTCCATCACCTTCAGCATGAAATTCTGTTGACTCTCCATCATTGCTACCGTGGCCTGCTGGTTCTGAAGTAGGAAAGCGCCCGGATCCATCCATGTGGAACCACTGGGCCCCGGATTATCAGGGCCCATGCCAGCGGTTTGTTCCAGCGATAGATTGTCATCATCGTCATGGATACAGGCGGTGCATAGGGGGCCTGGAGCATGGGGCAGGAGGTTAGCACTGCAAGCAGTGCATTTCTTGGCCTTGACCATCTGGTGAGAAAGAAGACAAAAATGGATGCATATTCATTAGGCATGGGTAACAATGGGCCTTCAACTCTGGGGGTGCCCATATCTGTTTAGTGCTGCTGATAGGTGTTGGACTGGTGTGCAGAGAGGTGCAGGCTATGTTCCACATGGGGGTCACTGTAGAGAGGGATCCTGCATGGAGATAAATAGGGTGGAGGTCACTATGGAGAGGGACCACCAGTATATCATTATATAATATCTTGGACATATGGGTCACTATAGAGAGGAGCCCATATGGACCAGATGGAGGTACCTTGGAGTATAGGGTCGCTAGAGGGAGGGACCCCATATGGAGGTGAAGAGCGAGGCTCTAGATTTGTTTATTTGGCCCCCTCTGTAAGCAGCATGCAAGCTCCCTGACAAATATCCAGGAAAAAAACAGTATTTTTTGATATGGAGCTGGGTCCCTGTTCTGCTGGGGACATGCTGAGAATCCTTTTTTTGTATCTATGTTGCAGTAGTCTAGACGTGGAATCACTGATGAAAGGCTTGTAGCGTGTCTCAGGGGCTTGTAATACCTTAGCTCTTTAGGAGCTATCTATTGCCTGTTGCATCATGATGCAGGACATGCGCGCGACCAAAAAGGCCCCCCCCCACTCACCCAACGCTAGACCTGGGACCTAGCCTGGCTATGGAGTAGGCCGCGATGGCCATGCGGTCCAAGACTGAGGGGGATGTGGAAAAAAATGCCAGAGGCTATTGAAGACCCTGCCTCTATAAGCGGGGGGTGGATTGGCTGGCCTGGGTGCAGGAGCGCTCGCCTAGATGAGAGAGGGCAACCTCTGTGGAGACAAAACACCGAGGCCATGTGGCAGGGGGAGGGGGAGGAGTGCCACGATGCCCTCGGGAGCAGGCCAAAGGTAGAAAGACAGCTCCCCTGCAGGATCAGATGTTTGAGGCCTGAACTCCCATTTTCTTTTGTGCCCCTTGTCTTTTCCCTCCTGAACCAACCACATACTGTGGTGAAAGCTGGCCAGTCACTCGCGATCTGCCGAACGATGGAGGGTGGTGTTTGGGCCTTAGGCCTGTCATGTCAAGTGCACGCTGCACCATGAGGAGTAGGTGCAAGGAGGTCGTGGGGGCTAACCATTCACCGCAGGGGGAAAGAAAATGAGCTGAAAGTGACAAAACGCGGTGCAGCAAACCACATACATCCACTGCAGGCTTCCAGGAAGCCAGCGTAGCGCTGCCAATTGCAATACCATCAAGCAGGAATAAGCCTGTAAGTGAACATGCAGCCTAAACAAGGACCATGCTGTATTTTAGTGGGGCCTAACCTTAAGCAACACAACAACACAAAACTTGTTTTTGAGAAATAAACAGAGCACTGCATTATTCACTCATCTGTAGGATTTTTATGGTAAACAACAGTTGAGCAAATTAACTAATTATAAAGAGGCCTACCTTTGTAGAGTAGAACAACAGGGATCCTGGTGTGCTTGTAGCCTGATCAGATGCACGATTTGAACTGGAGAACAGGGGTTTCTGGGACCTGGATATACAAGAAATTTGATCCTAGAGTCATGTGCATCACCTAGCCTATCAGGTGGGCTAAAACCCATGAGGTAATGTCTGGAGTGCTATGGATGGCCAACCAATCACAATTATTGTATTCTGATATGTAAAAAAAAGAAATGCTTGCTTATCACCAGTTCTTCATTTACTTAGATGTGCATCACCTTTTTTCTTTAAAGAGTTAGTGAACAGGATTTTATTTGTGATACTCCAAGATTATAACTGCTTATACTGTACCTGTCTGTACCTTGCTTGACATTTGGACCCAAGCCTTTGTATTTTGTTTTGGCTGGTCCTTCTTGCTTGTATTCTGACTGTACCTTTGTGTAACTTGATGCTAGCCTCTGTATTGTTATTGCTTGTATCTCTGTAACTCTCCCGGGTCGCACCTGAAAATAGGCACGTGACTGTCTAGTGTGCTTACCTGGTAAACAAAAGCTAAATAAATAAATAAACTGTTACTGTTGTAATGTGTTACAATCTGCCAAAGCCTTCATTTTGAAACATTGTATTTACTGTATCTACAAATGTTATCATTGTTTAAAAGATCAAAGATAACACTGCATCACCAGGCACCTGCTAGCTACATTTGTGCTTTGCTAATAGCAACCTTATGTTTATGGTTTAGAGAAGAAATAGCTCATTGTGTCTTGTGTGTGTTTTTAATTATATTTATTTTCACTACCACCTTGTGTTGTTTTTTCAGTAGCATGTTGTTACTTCTTACACAGTATATGATCTGCCCAAATGCAAGGATCTAGTAGTGCAGATACCTCCATACAGTTCATCCCCTTGGGTTAGTGTAGATCTGTTCAGCCCAATGTACTGACAAAAAAAAAGAAAAGAAGACTGCTACTCATTGATATGTAAGCAGTAGTGGTTAAGGGCATTGAGCAGCAAAGACCTGTGTTTGAATCCTTTCAGCCTCCACTTGCATACATTTTTTATTTATTTATTTACTTACTTAACAAATCGGAAAGACCTTTGAGCCAAGGGCTCTTTTAAAGCTGCATCGTCAGCTTTGCCCATCGGTTTACTTTCAATGTGCAAATGATAATCTGTGGGCACAAACGAGCACTAAATAAGCTAGGGAATTGTCCTGTATCAAAGTAAAAGTGCTCAGTCTACCTGTTTTTTTTATATTTTCAACTCTTTTCTTTTCAGTCGTCCTGACTGAAACTCGCCATCCCCCGGAAGCAGATACCGCACCAAGAATGCGCGTCTGCTGTGCTGAGGTGCACATTTTAGCAAACACATCGCAGCAGACATATAATCCAGCAAAACTAGTAAAATTAAAATGCTGCTGGTATGTTTCACAATAAAATGAGTGCTGGATTAACTGCAAATCACTACTGCAGTCTGGCACCGAAATCTCACGCATGCGCACTAATGGCACATTCTCACGCATGCGCGAGATCTTTTCTCTGACTGCAAGTGCACATGCTAGCAACGTCTTGAAGTATTTACAGTGTGGTTCTTGACAAAAGACCATACATTATCTTCTATTTTATGTGAGCAGGACAATCTGTAAGTGGGCAGAACATTTTCTCTGTGGTCAGTACATTTATATTGACAGCGGCTTTTCTATTTGGCTGCCCTTTTTTTGATGTACAGTACTATTTCTATGTGGGCATACAATTCTGTATTAAATTCTGATATTTACATTCAGGTACCTTTTGCTATTTTAGATACAATAAGAACAATGTGCATAAAATAACTAGATAATATTGGATGCATCTGTTAAATTTGCCTGGACTAGATGCAGAGGCATGACGTCCTGCTTTATCCCATGTGTCCACATGTTGAATCAAATGTTCCACTTTGTAATTCATTCATGGCTACATTTGCCTGATTTACCATCCTTGAGAAAATTTGTTAGCAAAAAAAGTTTAGCAGTGAATGAATCAGCACTAATATAGAATTGATCTCAAGTAGCATTTATTGCAACCCGATAAAAAAGTGTTAATGATAAGCAGTCTAAGAAAATTGTATCCTTGGGAAACATGACTTGTGAAGCTAAGCAGAGAGCAAAAAGAGTACTTATAGCACCAGGATAAATGTGATGTGTGCTATTATACAGTAGATTAGTCCAGCATATCACATGAAATAAAGCACCCACCACAAAAGACAGTACACTCAAGTGGTTTGTAAATCATAAAAAAAAAAAAAAAATGGTGCTGTGACCAAGATGCAAGAAGTGTGGGTTAAGACTTGAAGAAAGAAAAGGTTTTTTTATCATTTAAAAGTCACTTGAGTGTACCGGCCTTTTGTAGTGGGTGCTTTATTTCATTTCAATTCATATGTTGAAACTAAACAGTGAGATTCATGTGCACATTTTTAAGAAACCTCTCATAGAATAAAATATAAAAAAAAAATTTTTTGCTGGTAATGTATTAAGAAAAGTGAAATGTATTCAATTTGCCCACTTTACTACTAGTGCGGTCCACTCCAACTAAATCTATTAGCTAAATTTCTTATTTGCTGTACTTTACATTTACACAGAGTATGTAACCATAGTTTTTTTGTGTCATATCACAGTAGAGAAAAATAATTACTTAAAGTTTGAACATTGATATGTAACAATTATTAAAGTAAACATGCATCACATAGGGATGAAATAGTGTTGTGCAGTATCTTAGAATGAGCTGAAAGTGTTAGATATCTTGGGAGGACATCTGTCTACAAAGTTTAACCAGTTTATTACAATACGGCATCCAGACATAAGTTGAGTATGCATTGCAACAAATGCTAAAATCAATTTTATATGCAATATCATGTTTTAAATAGGGGCATAAAATCATAACACACATCATACACATGAACTAGCCCTAGGACAATTTTAAAATGCTGTTTGGGGTAAGGAGTAGGAGGTGTGTCTGGTGGCAGTTGGGGTGAGAGGTAAAGGACAATCTGCAAGCAGAATTGCAGGCTACTGCAGGAAGCAATATTACATGGAGAAGTTACACTGAGAATGGAAGGGCATAAAAGAAATCTCTGTGAACATACAGCTGCAGAGAATGTAAAATATCGATCAGAGTGGGATCATTAAAAAAACTTAGCAGGCTGTCAAAAAATGGCAAGTGAAAAACTGACAGCTGAAATGCTGCCAGAAACAGCTGAGCGAGTGGCATCGCTGATGGGAGCTATACACATACTACAGTAGATCTAGGCAGACAAATAGCAGTCACAGTATCAGAAAATAAAATAGCACTACGTTAGTAACTTCATCTACATACTGTATATTTAGCGAGGCAAAGCTTATGATGGACTTAGCAAAGTGAAAATACAACTATGCTCTGACTGAATGCAACAATGCACTCCTGTGTCCTGCATCCTTAATCCTTACTCTTGTTGCCCTCATTGAAGTACCCTTTCGATCTGCTCCCAGCTTGCTAAACTATACCAGTTGTCATGGTAGGTGGAAGGATGTTTTCCAGTCCATCCTGATGGGTTTGTCAAGACAAGCACTGTTCAGCCAGGGACAGCCAAAAATACATGAGAAATACAGTTGTACATGTGGGGCGAGGGGGGACAGTGAAGGTAGGGGAAAAGACGTTGGGATCCAGCTACCAGAATGATAGGGTGCAGTGAAAAGAATTGAGACAGACTGAACACTCGGCTTCAGAGTGACACAGAAAGGATGATCACATTGAAACATTGTGCCATTAGGGACTCGGTGAACAGATTTATCTTAAAGCCTGAATTGCTAGGAATTACAGTATATTATTTGAATGTCCATGTCTACTCCTGTGGCTCAAATGTTAGCTTACCCTGCCGTATGCCGCTTTTCTGTATTGATGTAATGTATTACTTGCTCAAGTATTATACAGCAGCCTTGCTTTCTAGTACTTGACCTGACATTTTCTCCTGTTTTCTCTGCTCCCCCCAACCCTGGTTAAGTGTAATATCAACCTGAAATCAGCTCAAAAACTCTCATGATGTGTGCTATTATGGGATTTTTGAAATGTTCACATTAATAAGAATGAATTCTGCTGGGGGTTTTTTTCCTACTGTAAACTCATTTCCCGCTTGCCACAAATTTCAGTTTTTCACATAAATCACACCACCAAATATCTACCCCACCTGCCCTTTCATGTCCAGTGACCCATTAATTATTTTTCATATCTACATGATCCTGCCAATTCTGTGCTATTAATGATTTTAAGCACACAGGTACTGTCTTCATTTTCTGTTAAATCTGAAAATTGAAAATGGAAAAAATCCATATTAGTTTAGTGGCTCACAAACTGAGATTCAGCTTCCATACTTGCACATACTGTACTTGGATCGTGTTTTTCCCCCCAAATTCCATAACAGTGTGGCAGGTAAGTGCAGGATGGTGGAGGGGTTACCTTGGGTTGTAATAATCTCTATTCCCATATTTTTTATATTCTACCCCACCGCATTTTTTCTTGCTGTAGTTCATCATCCCGTGGCATGTGCATAAGAATCAAGGAAAAACAAACTTTTTTATAGTGGTCCCATTGCATTGCAAATAGTCTGGTGCAATAACTTGAGTTCCTCATAAGAGGTGTACCATATAGACAGTAAAAAAAAAAAAGCCCACTGCATGATCCCTGCCTTTTATAATGCTGTCCATGAAATGGTTTTGTGCATGGTCTGCGCAAATGTTTTATTATGGACTTGGGCTCTGAAAGTGAGAGTATCTACAATGTTAGTCAGCAGAAAAGGACCCAAACAGCCCATCAAGTCTGTCCCTGCCTCATCTCATGACTTAGCCATCAAGAAGGTGAAATATAGTAGGTTGCAGATAGCAATGATTAGACACGTGCATTCTGCAGGAACTACTGTATGAAGGTTACTGCAAGCAGTGAGCAGACACATGCCTACTGTGGGAAAAAATTTACAGCAAGCAGTGAACAGACACTTTCCTGCTGTTGGAAATTATAGAGATTTCAGAGGAAAAATCAGCAACCAAATACCTGGCTGCAATTTATCTAACAGTGGCACTTCATCTTAGCATAAATGTGAACAGATTAATCAGTGCCTGTTCATAAAGCCCAACTATTGAGGTACAAGGGTAAACAAATGTAATTTGTACTTCAACCTACGAACATATGAATTTGCCAGCAGATAAAGGCCTAGAGGTCTATCAAGTCTGCATGAATGTGCAGCTAGCACCCCTTATTCTGCGGCTGCCCCTCCCATCCACCTTTCCACTTCATTAACCCTCCCCCTTGTCCTGTCCCATCCCCTTTTGAAGCAGTCCACTGTTCTACTGGATACCACTTCTGCAGGTAACGCATTCCACCCAGCCACCACCCTCTCTGTAAAAAAGTGTCTCTTCATCTCCCTCCTGAACCTTCCTCCCTCCAGTCTCATATCATGGCCCCTGGTATCCCTCCCCTCCCTTACTTTGAATAGCTCCTCTGTACCTGTCTTGTTTATTCCTTTCATGTATTTAAAGGTTTCAGTCATGCCCCCGTCCCTCCTCTCCTCCAGTGAGTACATGTTCAACTCCCTCAATCTCCTCTCGTACGATAAGTCCCCCAGCCCCTTGATCATCTTTGTTGCCCTGTGCTGCACCCCCTTCAGTAACTTAATGTCCCTCTTCAGATACGGGCACCAGTACTGCACGTAGTACTCCAGGTGCGGTCTAACTAATGACCTATACAGTGGCAGAATCACCTCCTCCCTCCTCGAGGATATACCCCTTGCAATACAACCCAGTATTTTGTTGGCCTTTGCAGCTGCCTTCCTACATTGTGCTGAGTTGTTCATTGACCCTGTAATCAGCACCCCCAGATCCTTCTCCTTCTCTGTCTGGGCTAGCTGCACTCTCCCCAGCTGGTAACTCCTCCTTGGGTTCTTCATCCCAAAATGCAGCACCTTGCACTTTTTGGCATTAAACCCCAGTTGCCAGGTGTCTGACCAGGTTTCAAGCTTTGCTAGATCAACCTGCAACCCCTGCCATTCCCCTAGGTCATCCACCACCGCGCCTACCTTGGTATCATCAGCAAATAGACTGATCTTGCTCTTGATGTCCCATAATATGTCTGCAGTGAATATCCCAAACAGCACTGGTCCCAACACCGAGCCCTGTGGAACACAGCTCATCACTACCCTTGGGTGTGAGAGCTCCCCACCCACCACCACCCTCTGTTGCCTTCCCTGAAGCCAGTTTGCTACCCATCTCACCAGCTTTGTACCCGCCCCTGTGCCTACTAACTTCCTTCCCAGCCTTCCATGCAGCACTGAGTCGAATGCCTTACTGAAGTCCAAATACAGGACATCCACTGCATGGCCCTTTCCAGTTGCCTAGTTACCCAGTCATAGAACTCCACCAGGTTGGTTTGGCAGGATCTGCCCCATATAAAGCCATGCTGCCTGCTGTCCTGTAGTCCTTTGGCCTCTAGAAGGGCCACCAGCCTCTCCTTCAGGATAGTCTCCATTAGCTTACCCACGATGGATGTGAGGCTCACTGGTCTGTAGTTTCCTGATGCCATCTGCAGGCTAATTAGTGGAGAAGTGTAGCAATTAATCGTCAAACACTCAGGCTTGCAGTTACAGCTCATGGTAGCCATCCTGTGGCTAAGTGAGGAACTGCATCTTAACTGTCACTATTATTGGATATTTGACACTGCAGTACTGCCTTACCAATTCCTTATCAATTCCTCACCACATCGCACCGTACACAGTGGTACCAACCAGTACACCTCATTACCGAACAACTTATGTATAGCGAGCACTGTATATATACATCTCTCTCTCTCTCTCTCTCTCTCTTCCTCTCTCTCCATATATATAAATATATATGGGAATCAGGAAACCTATGACAAGAGATATGCACAGTTTGTAATTGTAATCCTGATGCCATTCTATCAAAGGGCTACTACCCTGCCTGCTGCCCTAACTGCAGGTTGAGTGGCCTGGGTTTGGAATTAGCTGCTACTGTGGTCTTCCAACCCTCAGTACTTTCACAATTGTGGTGCCTCCACCCAGAGTAATGCTTAAGTGGGTTCCTAGAAGATTTGGTTCAGCCCTCTGAGAAGCTGTAACCACCCACAATCCCACCTAGTGACATTTTACACTTAGTTTGGCAACTGCAACCCTTAGCACTTAGAATACAGGCTAATACCAGTATTAATGTTATGCTCATGCACATTCCACTTACTGGTAGGGCTTGGTCTCCTGGCATTCACCCTGCAACCCCTTGTAAAAGACAGCATCAGTAACACAGACATGCACTTTCAGAATGCTTTGCTAATGTTTCAGTGTCTTTATACCAGGTAATGATATGCTCACAAGTCAGGTTAACAGTAAACAATAAATCAGGTTTATTGAGGGGGTGTGAACAAGGGGAGGCAAGAATCTATCTAGGTTAACAATTACTTTACTATGCTAAGACAGGCTAATTTACTTTTAATCACATTAGTCCATGAATTTATCAGTCTATGCAACTATTGAGTTCCCAGAATGGAATACAGGCATGCCTGTTGCAGTGCCACAGGTTGGCCGGTGTTGCAGCTGTAGTTGGGGCCCTTGGTGGAAGAAAGGTGATAAAGCATGAGTAACACACTTGAAAATCATTTGTAATCCTGGCCAGATGGCCCAGTCACATTTAAATACATTAAACTGGCAAATGGAATCAGATGGTATCATTAAATGATGCTTTTTTTGTAGGGAGCTACCCTGGTTGTACTCACTGTACCCAAGAGAAATAATGCTGTAGCTGGCGACATGGAAGATCTGTGGCTCTTTCAAGCTGTTGGTGGGGACCGGGGCTGACACGACTTACCTCTACTTCATGGCCTTTCCCTGTAGGTAACCGCAACCTGCACATAGCTGCATCTCAGGGGCTGATTCCCCAAGTCTGCTCTCTCACCAAGATGGTGCTTCAGCTGGTACAGGAACAGTCCATCTGGGCCTCCATTGGCATGGGCCCAGGTGAGGAAAATGTCCTTTGAAAGTTTAGGCTGTGTGCTGGTGAACCCTCCAGCTGGGGTTTGATAAAGTCCTTTTCTGCACAAAGCCGGGTTCAATTTGGCACAGGAGTCTCATGGATCAATGTGTCCACCCACGCAGAAGGCCTCAGTATCAGTGGCTGAAGGAACAACAAACTTTCTGCTCCTTTCAGTAAATGGATGTTTTTTCTCAGCTTTCTACTGGAGAAACCTTTTAGGCTACTTAGCTGCAGTCCTGGATTCAATTGATTCCACCTGGAACCGAGCTGGGTCAACTAAAGACAAGTACAGGCCTGCTTTCCTGCAACTTCTCTCAGCTCAAACTGCAGGCTGTTTCCTTCTCGGTGGCTCAAGCTGAACTGACTCAGTTCAAAAGACAGTCTCAGATTTGTCCAGCTTTTCTGTATTCTGATTGGCTATAGAAGCTGTCAATCACAGTTCTAGAGCTCCCATTGGTCCATTTAGGCACCAAGGAAAGTTCACAGTTTCACACAGAAGGCACTGCAATGACGACCCATTGAGGACCCCTTGGTTCCAATTGGTCCAAAGCAGGAGTCCAGGACCAAAGATGGTGGCTTCCATTGGAAAGGAAACATATAGGCAAAGTAAATGACTCAAAACAACAGTAAAGGATTTAGAAATAAATAGTTTCAGTGCCAGAAAAGACTCCCTTTGCTCTACAATTGACAGCAGAATGGAGTGGATTGGAGCAATGCCTGTCTGGCCATGAGCTTTGATTTACTCAGACCCAGCCCAGGTTGTTCACACTATACACAAGCCGAAACTCTTAAAGAGATAGCACAGCAGCATGGATGAGTACACTTACGCAAGGCAACACTGCAACTTTACTGTACATGGATTTAGCTTTTCTTGCTGGATGTCTGCCAGGCAGTGAGCACCAGAGGAACTCAAGGAGATACTTAAGGTAAGCCCCCAAAACTGGGGGGGGGAGGATACATAATAACTATAACAACCAGGAGATATGTGTAATCTGTAATAACACCATTGCATTTGTAGTATAACAAATTAACATGTCACTGTTTGGGGGGGAGGGGGGATCAGACACCTGCCACTAATATCCACAGGTTTGAGTGAACACACATCCTGACTGATATGCATGCGCTTGTATGAGCTGACTTTCACTGCTGCACGTCTAACTCACTCCTGGTGGGGTTGCTAGCTGTTCCCCTACTTTCCACCTTGGTATCCCATCAGATGGATAGAGATTCTACATGGGGACTTCACCTGAGCCAGTGGAGGTTCCCAAAGCACTGTGGTTGTGAAAGTGATGCACCTCTCAATCTTTGTCACTGACATCTAACTCAAATATATACTCAAAATGTGAGAAAGTGTGGGACACATCATCAAATATTTATAGATAGATAAAGGCTCAGAACATTGTGGAAACTAGTGCCTTTGTGCAAAGTTTTTTTTTTCCTTTGCACTATACAGCATAGAGGAGGCAGTATGGTGTAGTGGTTAAGATCCCTGAGCTGCAAACCTGGTTTTCAGTCCCCCAGCCACTACTTGAGCACTGTGTGACCATAAGAAAGTCACTTAACTTACCTGTGCTCCCAGGATGTACCTGGAAACAAGCCTCAGCTTAGTGCACCTTTCCTGGCCAAAACAAAATAAAACAAGCATTTGTCAATGCCAAAAGTTTGCTGTTGGTAAGGCATTGGTTTTGTATTGTTTCTTCAGATTTTTACCCACTAGTTTTAACATAAGGGCCCAGATAATCAAACTGCGCCCAAAAAGTGCGCAATAACAGGAGCAAGCACAAGTCCATTGCGCCCATGCACAAGAGGCACGATATTCAAAACCGGAGCAGGCCAAACTGCGCCTACAGCCGACAACTGAATATCACACCACCTGCGCCATAGCACAACTAGGGAGGGGAAGCTGATCTGATGCACCATAGCGCAACAAGGGATGTGCAGCTGAGCAGTCCAGAGGTGCCATAGCGCAACCAGGGATGCCCCCCCAGCAGCAGAGCAATGCAACTGCACAACCAGGGAGGTAGGAGCCCATCACCCATGCCCCAGATGGGCACAGGAACACACAGCAAAGACATCGACACCCCACACCCCATGCACTGCACAACTGGGGGAGGGCTGGAATAACCACCAGCCCATGGAGACAATCAAACAACCCACAGCTGGGCCATGGTGCCCCATCACACTCCCTGGCAAGCTGTGACTGGCACACAAGGAGGGCTGACCACCCCATGCCACACCATCCCCCCAATGCAGAGCACACCCTGCACCGTGACCCCCAGACACCCTCCCCAGGAGCATTGACCACCACTGCAGGAAACCCCATGCATGCCACCACCCCCACTGTGACACTGCAACCCTGTGCACCACAGAACCATGCAAGGCAGCCCCACCACGAGCACCCATCAGTGGGTGGCAGCACACAGCAATGCAACAACGGCATACACAGTGCCACCATGCACAGTCCCCCTGAGGTACTGCTGAGAGACCAACCAAGCGTCGGCACATGTGGTACCCCACATGGGACAGGGCTTGCCCCAGACACCACCACCAGTGGTACAGCACCCTGCACAGTATTCCAGTGACGCACCCCGACCCAGCACTGGCCACAACAGCCAGCACAGACAACCACAGTGGTGCATGGAAGCATGCACCACACCGAATGCCACACAGTGCATGGACAGACACCCACCCATACCCAAGGGCACAACAACACAGGGACACAGTGATGGGGCAACCAAGCCCCCAGCGTGGGCCCATGTAAACTGTGTACACACAACCCACAGCCCTTCATGGCACTGGAGTGCCAGCCATCCTGTGCAGGCATGGTGGACCCATACACCACCATCATTTGCCCAGAGCACAAGTCACAGACAGTGGTGCACATCCCCTGCAACACAAACAAAGCACAGCATGGAGGTGGGACAACAACTGTTGAGGCCACAGTATCACCTGAGGCAGACATGCACCACACCAGTGACAGGAGGCAACCCAGCAGTGTGACTGGTACAGTGGCTGCCCTGCAGGGACTGCCACCACTGACATGCCAGTGGACCATGCAGGTCACAGACATGCATGTGCATCAGCTGCACAGGCCATGGACGGGCTGATAGGGGCACCATGGACACAGAGCACACACCATGGACCACTGCACACAGTCGTCTAGTGCACAGGGCACAACACTCACACCACAGACACTGACTGATAGCTACCCCCACGCCATAGTCACCTCCACATGGACACACACACATACCCATGACCACACCACCCCTGACGCCATGCACACCACTGCTGCTGAGCACCTATAGCCTGCTGCAAATCAGAGACCACCACAGTATTCATATCAAAATAACTGTATTGAACAAACATATAAAAGTTAACTATTTACAAAATATATACAAAGGTGGGGGTGAGGGCCACAAACAAGGTGGGGGTGGGTAAGGGCAGGGTGGACAAATGGGAGAGGAAAGGAGGATGTGAGGGTGGGTCCGGGGGTAGGGATTTCAGGGGCTGAGGGACTCCTAGCAGGACCGTCGCTCCCCACTCTGGCTCCGTCTCTGTCGGTGCCTCCGCAGGACCCCGGTGTCATCAATCCTGTGGAGGATGTCCAGTGATGCCCTTGCTACCTGGAGGATCTCCCAAAATGCCTCCCTGATCTCCCAGAGATGGCGTGTACCTAGGACAAGGGAGCACAGTCAATAGGTGTG
Source organism: Neoceratodus forsteri (assembly GCA_016271365.2). Lineage (NCBI taxonomy): Eukaryota > Metazoa > Chordata > Ceratodontiformes > Ceratodontidae > Neoceratodus > Neoceratodus forsteri. The sequence goes on from CM028133.1 coordinate 803,778,459, forward strand.
AATGCACAGCCCCATACAGCCCACCCACTGTGCTTGGCATATGGCCATGGGCCATACCTCCGTGATGGTGTGTAAGCACCCACAGTGATCACGTCCACATGACCTGCCCACCCAGGTGCATACAGCCATACGGAATGCTGCACACACCCACCAGCCAAGTCACACACAGCACCACCATGGCTGTTTAGTGACATGGCTATGTGGTGCAAAGGCAGTGGCACAGCCGTGTACCCAGTGCACGCATGGACCACCATTGATGCACTCCCAGACATGCATTGCCACTGGACAGTGTTGACTGTAACAAGTCACGTGCATGGCAGTGGTGTCAATGGATAGTGGTCATGCCCCGCTGCCCACCCTGTTAAACAGCATGCAATAGTAATCATGGAGTCATGGCACTCACCATCATCGGGCCGGTCCAGTGGGCAGTGAAGGCCCTCACCCCACCTGGTTTCCCTCTGTTTCTCCTGCCGCTGAAGATCGAGGGCAAGGCAACATTCCTCTGGGCCTGTGGTGCAAACATGGAGAGAGGACCATCAGTACAACCCCATAGCAAAGCCTCCCTGCCCCCAGATGTGTGCCCTTCCACCCAGCCAGACCCACCCAGCCCACACCCTAATAACACCACCACAGCCAACCCCAGATGGTCCCTCCCCCATATGCTGGACACATACAACTGTGATACCCATATGGAAGATAAAAGTGTGTTGACATAACACCTACCTGGCTGTGGCACCATGCCCCTCCTGGCACATGCCCGCAGGTGGGCTAGCAGCTCTGGCTCCCTCTGCTGCAGGTCCCCATACCTGTGGTGGCACTGCTCTGTGCTTGTCCCCCATCCTGTGGCCTCCTCAAGTGCAGTGGCCACCTCCTCCCACACCTGGATCCTGGACCTATCCAGGGGTGCCTCCCCAAAGAGTGGCCCATGGTGTGGCTCCACAATGGCCACTAGGTTGGCCAGCTCTATTGGCAACCACTGAGCAGCCCTTCTGCGTGCCTTGCTCTCTGCTCAATTTGCAAATATGGTGCTCTGCAGCGCGGCTCCCCACGTGCAGATGCTGCATGGTACAGCACTGCCATTCTCTATCATGCTGTCACCAAACAGCACGATAGAGGTGCACCAATGCCTGATGCATGGCGCCTAGGGGGCAAAGGTCAGGCACAGGATCAAGGGTCTCTGGTGCACGGACACGCACAGTGCCATTGTAACCCAATGCGTGTAGCATGATTGGCTGCCTGTGTGTTACCACCAGTAGCGGCCTACTGAGTAGTTGCCCCAGTGCGCCTATGATGGCCCAGTGCCACAGCGCCATGTAGGTGACCATCGCTATACTACCACTGGCACAATGGTGGCCATGCTCTGCATTGCCTACCATGCACAGCACGTCAACAGCACGGCAGACGCCTGTGCCAGCAACCCAGGCATGCGCAGTGAGGTGTATACTACGCATGTCACAGAAATGCGCCATTAGCTCAGCACATTCAACACAACTGTGCAAAGCGTAAAAGCGCAATATTCAGCCGTCATATGCAAATCATCTAATCAGCCATTCAATGGCACAGCACTGCAATTTGCATCCACTTAAAGTTGCACCTCGCCTCATTTGCATGGATTGCGCTATAAAAGTGCGACAATGGGCTGCAGTGGCCATAGTCGGTTACTGCAGATATTGGTGAGTTGCATGCTGTTTGGGAGTGTGGACTGTGGATTTAGGGACATGCATGGGACTGCACAGTCACAGGTAACAACTGCCATTCTTACAGGCTAAATAATGACCAAGCAAGTTGTGGGAGAGGAGGAACACAGTGGTGAGAGGAGGAGGAGGCCTAACTTTACCAAGGCTGAGACCGAAGCCCTGTTTGACGCCTACCTGGATCAGGAGCCACTTCTCAGTGGATGGCAGGGAACACCTCATGCCCGTGCTGCTGCATGGGAGAAGGTGGCACGTGCTGTGAACCTGCATGGCAGCCACCAGCACTCCATGCAGGAGTGCAAGAAAAAGATGGGCACGGACAGGAGGAGGATAAAGGAGAAGGTGGCTGCCATCAGGGCAGCATGAGCTGCAACAGGTGGGGGACAGCCGGAGGTGGTACACCTGACCCCACAGGAGGAGAGGATTGCTGGAAGCATGCAGCACAGTGTCATTGAGGGTGTTCCGGGTGGTGGCTTCCAGACAGGTGGTGGCCCATCACTGCATGGTAAGTCATGGTCTATTTATGGGGGCAGGGTAGGTCACATGCAATTATGCAACTTTGCTTTCCCTGACAGATCCTGAGCATCTGCATGGGTCAGTGGTGGTGGACCTGTCCACTGAGGACAGTCAGCTGGAGATGGAGGAGGGCCCATCCACCTCCACAGGTATACGTGGCTCAGTGTGACAGTGGGGCCGCCTGGCTGTCCACACTGATGTTGTTGTAACAGGTGCAGAGGAAGCCCTGCCTGTGTCCCAGCATGCTGGCATCCACGGATGCCAGCATGCTGTGCCTGGGGCCAGTGCAGAGTCCGTCGCCAATGATGATGCCGCTAACGTCATGGGTAGTGACATGTGTGTGCCACAGGATGGCCACACAGCAGGACACATCGCGGCCATGGCTATGGGTGATGCTGCCATGGAAGCCTGCATGTCATCACAGTCCCAGCCTGTGCCTGTCAGCACCAGTGGGGAAGCACTGGTGTTTGTTCAGGACAGTGGGACTGTTGCAGCCACTGCAGCAGCACCACTGAGCCCTGGGGAGTGGCAGCTGGAGGGGCAGCATCAGCAGTTGGCCAATGGGCTTGGGGTACAGGGATCAGCGGCGGTGTCTGTGCACCACCTGTGCACATGCCCAGACCTGGTTCTGGTGCACAGCACCCACCCTCAAGGGGTGCTGAGCATCAGGGCCATGCATACCCTTAGGGACAGGATGCTGAGGAGGCAGATGACCTCTTGGATGAGCACACCCGCCTACTGCAAGCATCAGTTCAGCAGCAGATGCGGCTTGTGACGTTGGTGGATGCACTGCGTGCGGCTCTGGAGTGGGCAGAGGAGTGTCGCAGCAGGGACACCGCTCTGATCCTGGCAGGGATGTACCAGTTGTGGGAGGATGTGACTGCTGCCATTGACAGGCACGCACAGGCATTCACTGCTGTCATGGCCACAAGGTGCACACAGTCATGTGTCCATGTGTCACGGACACCACGCAGTGCACTGTCCACCTCCCCATTCCTGGCATGGTGCGACTCCCTTCCTGTTGACACCAGGTTCAGCTGTGGGCATCCCAAGCATGCCTGGCGCAGGTATGTTTTGTGTGCTGCAGACCCCTGCACAAGCACGGTCGTGTTCACACAGTGGAACCCCTGGGGGACCATCGGTGCCACCCCATGAGGCCAGTGGTCAGCCTGTCAGTGCTGGCAGGTCTCGGCGGGACCGCCCACACATCCTTGGTGGCCGGAGCCCTGTGTCGCATGACTGACCTGTCTCCCAGTGTGGCTACTGTCTGGTGCTGCCCTGAGTGCATTGTGTCTTTCAGTGGGCAGTGCACGGGTGGGTACCCGGCCCTGCACATGGACACACAGTCCACCTGCACACCCTCCCGGCTGCTGTCCGCAGTTGCGTGTGCATGATGATGCCTGCATTGCACTGTACACCATTGTGCAATGGTGCTCAACATGTGACACATGCACATGGACAGGCAGTGGATGTGGTGGCCTGTGGACATGTGTGTGACTAGGGTTGGCGTTCTGGATTGGTGTGCATCCTGTCCTTTGTGCAAGTTTGGTGCGTCGTGTGTGTGTGTGTGTGTGTGTGTGTGTGTGTCCATCCATGTGGAATGTTAGTCCTCACCCATCCCTAGTTGTGTGTGTGGTTCCATGCCCTGCCACTTCCCTTGACGGCATGCACCCCTGGTGTGTGTCCATGCATTTTTATGGTTTGTACCTTAGCCATAGTTGGCTGCACATGGCCCCATGACTTACCTGGGTTGGCTGAAGTGCTCCTCCATGATGGTGTCCCAGTGCAGCTATGCCAGCCGGATCAGTTGGGGGTCCCGTTGCCCAAGGGGGAGGCTGCCCATCACCATCATCACCGGTGTCCTCATCGTCCCCATCACTGTCCCCCTCTTTGACCTGTACGGCTATCCCACATTCATTGGCTTTATTTTACATGCTGCAACAGGCCAGGAATAGCCCACAGGCCTTTGAGGGGCTGTACTGTAGGGCACCGCCGGAGGTGTCCAGGCAATGGAAACGTGCCTTCAGCATCCCAAACACCCATTCTATGACAGTACGTGTGGTGGTGTGTGCCTCATTGTAGTGTTGCTGCAATGGAGTCATGGACCGCTGGTAGGGTGTGAGCAGCCAGGGACGGAGTGGGTATCCACTGTCACCTGTGTGTAGAGGGTGGAAGTTAGTTTGGTGATCAGCACGCCTGCCCGGGCCATTTAGGCCACTACCCATGTCACCTCTGGCCATGCCCCCAGGCCCTATGATTGTCCATGTGGTTTGCATACTCACCCATTAGGTGGCCAGTGGGGATGTCCCCACTCTTGAATCTGTGGCACAGTGCCGACTGGTGCCAGATGAAGGCATCATGTGCTCTCCCAGGGTGCGTGGCACAGACATTGATTATGCGCCCCCTGGCATCGCACACCACCTGGCAGTTGATGCTGGCATAGCCCTTGCGATTGATGTATGTGGCCCCCTCAGGGCCAGGTGGTGTGTGTATGGACACATGGGTGCAGTCTATTGCCCCAGCACACCAGGCATACGTGCTACCCTGTGGAACTCCTGTATGTTTGCTGTGCACTCCGCTGGTGTGTTGGGGAAATGGTTGTACTCTGCAGCATGTGGCAGCAGTGCGCTGAGGAATTGGGTAAGGTGGCATGATATGGCAACTGGATTATGCCTGTGGTGTCCCCAGTTGGTCTCTGGAAGGTACCCATGGTGAGCAAGCACATGCAAGCTGTCACTTTAGTCTCCACTGACAGGGCATGGCTTCACCGTGTGGGTGCCTGCATCACATCACTGCACAGCTCACAGAGCCACCTCAGAATTGCCCTATTCAGGCAGTACTGGACCACAATCTCAGTATCACTGTACAGCTCGAAGCTGGTGAGGGCTCGGTACTGCTTGTTGGGGGCATACCACCGATGGGCCCTTCCACACCCACGCCCCCCTGCCACCCGCCATTTCCCCCCCCATAACGGCCTCCATCTGAAGGTGGCACTGGCCATGTCCCTGGCTTGTGTTCACCCCCCCTGGTAGCTGTTACTGTATTCCCCCCGCTGTCCTCACTGCTACTTCCCCTGCACTGGGACCACCTGCCTGTGGTGGCCTCTGTGCTGTGTGGCACTTCCCCCTTCTGCACTGGCTGTGGCTCCTCACACAGGGTGCCCTTTCCCTGGCCTGCCCTGTGTGTCCCTCCTGCCCTGTCTGTGTGGCTAGAGTTCTGCCTCATGTGCCTTCCCTGTAGTGTTCTTGCGCCTCTCCCTTGCTCCTTTTTATTTTGGCTAATTTCCGCTATGGCGCAACTTCCGCCTGCTCCCCTATTGCGCATGGTGCAAGTTGTTGAATATCGCACTGCGCCATTTATGCATGGTTCCTCCCCCTTCAGTTGTGCATGCTTTTATTATCATTGCGCTGTTACTCAGTGTGATTTCGGGGGTGCAACTGCCTCCTGCTGAATATCGCAGAATGGTGCAATTTCGGACTTGCGTAGGCGCAACCTTATTGTGCATGGCTCAACTCTTTTGAATATCTGGGCCAATGTGTTTATGAGCACTCCTCCTGAGCATGACAGGTGTCATTTATAAAACAATGGCTGAAACATCATTGTGCACCACAAGTATTAAAGCACTTTTTGGGTAGGATTTGAGAAATGACAGTTGTCACATTCATAAAGTGATGACTAAAAATGGCTATGTTGAAAAGTTGGGGTCGAAATATTGAAAATTACTACAGTTACGAGTGTGTGTTGAAAAATTGCAATGTAGACTCATAACTTTTGTGATGCACCTGTAGGTTTAACCACACCTGGGAACAGTTATACTATGTGACACAATTTGTCTGCCTTTAAGCAGGTGGCAGTTTTTCCTTTTTGTGGGTTTGAATTTGTGGTGGGTGCTGATCCCGAGGGTCGAGTGGGAGTGGCAGTTACAGGGGTGACAGCAGCAGACATTGATGGACCATTTTCCTGCAGGTTATTAAAAACAAGGGATGTTATCTTTATTTCAGTGGATACTGAAGGATTTGGCACACCCAGTGTCAGTGTTATAAATGGTGGGGGGAGTTGCAGTTACAGTTGCACCTGCAACAGACATCAGTGGATCATTTTCTTTTTTACAGGCAATTAAAAAAAAATATGAGGGACATTCTTTATTTCAGTAGAAACTGGGGGACTGGGCACCACCAATGCCAGTGTCATATCTGGCATTATCAGAGGAGGGTTCTCCAGTGCTGCATAACTAAAACATGGGGGGAGGGTAGTTATGGTGGTAGTGGAAACAGACATTGATTTAAAGTGTTCTGTCTTGCAGTATTTTTAAACACAAACATCAAGGATAGTGGGGGAGAGGCATGCTCTAATGGAGAAGGGAGAGAGAGTACGGAAGAGAAGGCACAGCTGAAAGCCGCTCAGCTGTTTGCTGACACGGCTTCATGCAAACTTTTTTTTTTATTTAGTTTTTGGTGACTGGGAAAGGAGGATTAGACAATTTCTGCCTATTTTCAAACTCGTCCCAGAGGAGGAGGTTATACAGATGGATGCCAACTGACACTGAACCAGATTAAGCTGTTGGTAGTATATTTCGTGAATGGGGAAAATTTTGGCCAGAACACCATGAAAATGCCACTACTCTTTTTGAGAAGTGCCACAGGATCTTTGACATCCACCTGAACTACCACCAGACCAGGCAGATAGGACCTTAGTTTAACATCTCATCCAAAAGATGGAACAAAGGACCGAGCCTTCTCTGATTGGACTGGCTTTGGTCCTTTGAAGTAGATGAAATTTCAGCCCACAAAAAAAAGAACTGCATCAGGAGCACAGTGTGCGGTCTTTGGTCCATGCTACCTTGCCCCTGCTGTTTTAAACTGCAATGGACTTGACATTAACACACCCCTCAGAAGTACTCTCATAGCAAGATGTTCCCTGCACATGCACCACGAACATAAAAACTGAAAGGAGTGCAACTTGCCAACTGGTTGTGACAGTCCAACATAGTATCCTCCATGCCAGAAAACAGAAGCAATGGCGTTCCCTTCAAACTGCTATTTATGCAGTTCTGCACAGCCTGCATGAGCCAGAGTGGGCCAACAACAATATGCAGACATCAGCACACTTGTGGCATCATTGATGGGATGCCGTAATTGGTGGAGGCCCAGTCTACCCCTACCAGGCATGCTCCATGCTGGAAACGAACCTGCACAAAAGGCATTGAGTGGTTGGGGGGCCAAAAAGAGTGCTTTATCAAGTAAGCATAACTCATAAAGGGTTGTAATGATTCTGTATACAGGGAAAGTGGATTTGTATATTTATATTGAAAGGGAGGAATTTAACACAGGGCAGCTCTCAGTGAACTACAGCTGTGTACATCTAAAAATGACAGAAGTACATTCTCACTGTCACTATTCCACTCACTAATATCCAAAGAACAGAATGCATTTACACTCACAGATATTGGATGGAGAACTATACTAACAAGGTATAATGAAACACAGAAAACAAATGAAGAGGGATTATGAAAACCAAAATGCAACATAAGGAAAAAGAGTTGAAGGGAGGGGGAACAAAAAGGGGGGTAAAAAGAAGATGAAAGTGTAAGGAGAAATTTGAAGGTGCAGAAAGGAACTTGAAACCAAGTAGGCATATGATAAGTATAGTACAGTATGAGAGGTGAAAAATGGTAAAAGATGAAATGCAACATATGATGGCAGTGGGTGAAAGAAAAGAACAATTCGTGGTAATTGTGACTGACATATGAATTCATATAAACATATCAATGGAAAGGAATGAATGTTCTAACCATACTCACTGTTGTGATACGAGGATGAACAGCAGAACATATATACAGTGTTACAGGACTTTGAATCAAAAAAGATAAATGAAATTGATTTCTGAGGCAAAATTAAGTAATAGATACATTATTAGGCTAACAATTTCAACACAGCATAGAGACAAAGCCCTATCAACATAAGAAATTCGAAATGTCCAGGATTTCAGGCTAATGATGCATTGCTGTTATGTGCAAAGAAATGTCACAGATACACTATTGATGTGATCTGTGTCATTTCTTGTGCATAATTGTGTCTTGTTCTTGCTTACTACTTCTGTTATAGCGCCCCCAACCCCTGCAGAGACAGAACACTGAAATCCTTACTATGCATGTGAGCTTGTTTTATCAGCATGGTACTGTGTCTTATCTGTTGAATCTGCGGTTCTTTTACTTGGGAGTTCTGTCCGTCAACAAATTTACTTTTCTACCTTTGCTCTCCCTATTTCTTTCAGACTTTGGCACTGTGATACTGCCAACAGAGTTTCATGGACAACTTGCACAAAACTTGTTTCAGAGAAGGAGGGGGTGCACATGACCTGACTCAACAGAAATCCCAATTTTCCTCACTGATCCCAATCCCAATACGTCACTTTGCTGCCAATTACCACATCTCTCTCGTGCGTGCTGAGGTAAGTACCAAGGCAGGCAAACGGAGCCACAGGACACTGCCTCAGTCACAGGACTGCCCCAATTGCCATACACCTGTCTGTCTTCTGAACATGCAGCTCATTCTCCTCACTGATCCCAACCCCAACATGTCACACCTCTGGCTGCAGCACTCTCCCTGTCACTCATTCTTTCTAGGCTGCACAGCTACGTGGGACACAGAACTCTGCAAAGTACCTGGTCAGGCTGGGGCCATATCATCATGCTCAGCTGCAGTCTGACTCTCTCTCTCTTTCTCTTTCTCTCTCCTTCAGAAGGGGAAGACAGGGATGGCATCAGCTGATTCTGAATGGGTGCACAGGTGAGGTACCCGGCCACCTGATAAACATCACCTCCCAAGAGACAGCAACAGAAGGCCATTCAGAAGGATGACAGCTACAGCACAAGTACATATCATGCCAGTTGCTCCTCCATTGTGCCCCTGTTGACTGTGTGTAACCCCCCTACAAATGGGGGTTCCTGAAAAGTCTCCTTTCAGCTTGCCTAAATGCTCACTGCAAGGCTGGTGTCCCGTGTTTTAGCAGTTTAAATGTGATTGCCAGAGAGTGCCTGTATAGCCTCTGTGTACTGTCTCTTTAAGAGCTGCCTGGATTGCAGTCATAATTAATCTGAGAGGGGAGCTCTGTTGAAAGATGTACTTGTTTGTTGATCATTTGATAGAGTAGTAACTATATTGCAGTATGTTCTAACCTGCCTTCTTTGCAGCATGGACAGTTCTGTTTGTTTCCATCATCTTGGTCCTGGACTGCCGAATGGGCCAATCAGTACATTTGGGACTGTAAAATGGAGCCTGCCTACAGGGGCTTGGTGGGGCCAAAACTTGTAGGAGTTGTCATTTTGAGCTTTTGGCGCCTAAAATAACCTGAAGGAAGAGCCCTTGTTGTGACTGACAGACAGATCAGCCAACCGAACCTTTTGGATCTTGAGGAAAAGTCCTACACTGCTTGCAGTTTCAGTTAGATCTGAGTTGGGAAGTGAAGAAACAACAGCTCGAGATAGTTCAAGAAGCAATCCAGAGTGGATTCACGTGGGAGAACTGTGGAAAGGCCTGAGTTTGGCCTGCATGCCTGCCTGCTGTTCCTGAGAGGGAACTTGTTTTTTTTTTGGACTGAATTCGAACTTGGAGAGCGAATTAAGCCAGTGAAGTGTGACCAGGCTTTAACCTGAAGAAGACTGAAGATGTGCTGAACGTGATCAGCCTGTCAGGACTTCCAGCTACCTCTGAGCTCCTGGATTGTACAGAGAGACTCTGTAATTGTGACCGGAAAGCCATTTGCCTGGCACAGTGGAATTTCCTTACATGTGAATGTGCTGTGTGCTTATAGTGGGTCGTGATTTGGTTTTGCTTGCTGGAGGCTGTATCCAGCTCCACGGACTGAATCCATATCCATTTCCATTTGCCTGGGCCCTGCTACACTGGCACAGATGGAATACCTGCTACGTAGAGAAAGTCATCGATGAAAGACCGGCCTGGGGATCAGTCCCCTGCTCAATGCCTTGAACAGGAATGACGCCTTGGTGATTCGTGTGGGTCTGCTTCTCCGGGCACTCCAGCTCAACAGCCTGCAGTCTCAATTTGTCCTGCCTGCATCCAGTACTGGGTATCGTGAGTAAACATCAGGGTAGCTCCCTGCAACAACAGCTAAATCTAAAAGTGTTGTCATCTGATTGTCTTGTTGCCTGTTCTTTCACGAACTGAGACCTCTGGCTCCGAATTACAACTAGTGTGTGTTGTGCATGTTGTTTTCTTCCATCACAGGGCTCCAACCAGCTGCAACATTCCTGGCTAGCCCTCCATTTTCCTACCTGGGTACCCAGAGTGTGTGACTGTGTAGGGACTCTGAACTGCATGCATAACTGTCTGATTACTTTAGCTTTTAAGCAAATCAACCTGATTATGCCCTTTCCTTGTTCAAGTCCCTTGAATAAATCAGATTTAATGTTGTTTGCATTTAACCTGACTGTGGGTCCAGTTTGTGCCAAGAGTATTGTACTGTTGTTATTTGCTGTGCTTAACCTTGTTATACAGGGGGTCTCGAGGGTCAAGTTAAAGGAACGAGCCCTGGTGGAAAGTGCAAACAGTGTGGGTAATTGCCTGATGAATAGGGGTCATTGTGAAAGTGTGTACTGTTCAAGCCACTAGATGGAGAAAAGGGGGGTTACAGTGTCCCGAAGGGCTGGGCCCAGGTCAGCTTGACCACTACCAACCCTGACCTCCAGGTGGAGGCACCCGTATCAGAACCTAGGCTTCCTAACCTGCAACTAGCCAAGCAGGCAGGGGTAGTAGTACTTGGAATAGTGCCACCTAGGGGTTACATCTTGTAGGCACACCACTGGGATTTTGTGCCTTCTAGTGGCCGAAATTTACGAATTATTGTTAAAGATTAATGGCCACCCAAGTAGAAATGGCTGTACACCAGTTGGTGGAGTGGTGTACTGCTCAGGTGATCGACCCCCAAAATGCTCTGCTTATACTGAATATTCCCCTGAGTACCAGTAAGGACACTGTAGAGGGAGCACTCTCCAAAGTTGAATGCTTAAAAAACCCTGTGGTGGTGGGTCAACAGGCTGATTTGATCACTCAAATGTTCATAACCTTGGTAGAGTGTAGTGACCTCGTGGACAGCTCTAAAGTGCCACAGACTATTGCCTCAGAAGGGGTTCTAGCCACCTGGAAAGTGATAACAAAAGACAGTAAAGACCCTGGGGAGGATGAGCTCCCAGCATTATCTAAGACTTTTGAGGAGAAATTTGCTAAGTTTTTGCTAGAGGGAAGGAAAACCATAGAGGACTTTAAGAAACTATTCCTGCCACCTGATGTGTTCCTTCCCCAACACTCCCTCCCACTCCAGCACCTGTTACTGCCCCGCCTTCTGTGCCCATGTCAATGCTGGCCCCTATATCTGTACCCACCATTAGTCATGACTCCTACCAAAGGCTGAGAATCTTCTAGGGCACCCTCCCCTCCCCACTCCCCAGGGGGAGGATGACTAGGAGACCTGGGTCAACTATGTTGCCCCCTTGATACTCAACTGGCAGTGTGCAGAGGCTGAGAAGCAGAAAAGAATCATAGAAAGTTTGAGGGAGCCTCATCCTTGAAGCATTAAATTTTTGAGGTTCATGAACCATAATGCATCTGCTCAGAAATACCTATCTGTACTTGAAGGCAATTTTGGGAGCATTGAGTCTGGGGAGACTTTGATGTGGAAATTCCAAGGTACCAAACAATAGAAGGGGAAAAGTTTTTCTGTGTATGCTACTCACCTAGAAAGAGCTCTGCAGAAAGCTTACCGGAAAGGTGGGGTAGCCACCAGTGATTTGAACCGTATGAGATTGGGGCACATACTGCAACATGCCAAGTATTCTAAACTGCAGATCATCCAGTTAAGGTTCCAGGATAGGAGAGGTAACCCACCTGACTACTGTGACTTGATAAAAGAACTCAAGGAGGTAGAAGGTGAAGAGGGAGATTGTAATTATGGGGTGAGTGCAGCCCAAGTGATCATGGCACAGGAAGGCCCTTCCAAAATGGAGACCACTATGAGTGTCCCACCATGGGCTAAATGGTGGGGGGAAGAGTTGCTGAAGGAAGTCAGAAAAGTACAACCAGGTGCATTCACTGAGGTATCCCCTGCTGACAGAGACCCTGGCCCCTATCAGAACGTGACTGTTATGAGGGTGGGGGGTGCATCCTCAAGCATCCTTTACTAAGGGTGGCTTCTTGGGTGAGCTCAAGGAATTAACTGTCATCCTAAAGGAACTTTTGAGACATGGTGCACTACCAGCAGAAGTTAGACCACAATCTGCCGTCGATGCTTCAGCATCCTCTGCTATGTTCTCCCCAAGGATGCCCCAAGAGCCCGTCATTTGTCACAAGAGCAGCAAGGATGGACATATGAAGAGGGAATGCCGGTGTCAGAAGGACTTAGAGAAAATAGTGAACTGGCTTCAAGCAGAGCTTCAGAAAATGAGTCAGTGGTCAAGGGGTGCATGAAATGACCGCAGTGAAGGCTTCGACCATCCTAACTCAAACCCCTCTGTGGCTAAATCATCTGTCCAGGCCCCTGCTGTTGTCCCTCCAGACTGGTCCAAAACAGTGGGCCCTTCAATGAAAACTACTGTGGCTGTGAATGATATTCCTATTCGGGCTGTGCTTGACAGTGGGTTACAAGTGACCATTGTATTTCAGGACTGGTATGACAAACACTTATCTGATGTGCCATTACAATCCCTGGAAGGCCTACATGTGTGGTGGCTGAGCGACAAGTCTTATCCTACCTAGGATATGTCCACCTCTTGTTGTCTTTTCCTGCAACTGTAACTGGTGTAGAGGAGCAAGTAGAGACACTGGTCCTAGTGCGTCCCCCCACCGGACTGTATGATGGGGTTCCCCTGTTAACTGGAACAAAACACAGTAATTAATGAGGTAAACACCAAGGTAGAGAAGTCATTAGGGAGAAGGACAGAGGTAAATGTAAAAAAAGGCAAAGGCAGTAAGGAAAGGAATAGGACTAAAAGGGGTAAGGCCATCAAAAAGTGGAGGGTGATGAGTACCAATGCCCATAGTCTGTGTAACAAGCTTCCTGAACTAGTGGCCTTGATGGAAGAGGATTGCCTAGATATTGTGGCAGTCACAGAAACATGGTACACAGAGAACCATGACTGGGATGTCAACATACCAGGATACACAACTACAGGAGGGACAGGGAGGGTAAAAGAGGAGGAGGAGTAGCTCTTCATGTAAAGGAAGGGATCAAAGCAACAGAACTAAAGAGTAAACAGGAGCAGATGAGGCACTCTGGGTCACCCTGGAGACAGGAAATGGCACCACAATCCACATAGGGGTTGTATACAGACCCCATCTCAGGGGAGGGAATGGACAAGAAATGATAGAAGGCTTCTTAGAATGGCAGAAAAAGGGAGATATTGTTGATGGGGACCTGAATATGCCAGATGTTAACTGGAGCACCTTGCTGCAGGCACATCCAAGAGCATGGTCATTCTTGATGCCCACAGGGGGCATGCCTCAGACAGCTAGTATTGGAACCCACTGGGAGGAGCAATCTTAGACCTGGTACTTCAAATGGGGATGGAGAAAGAATCTCAGATTTAGAAGTGGTAGCCATCTGGGAACAAGCGACCACCAAACAGTGTGGTTCACATAAACACAGCCATACAATCAAGCCATACAAAAGCAAGAGTATTGGACTTAGGAGGCTGACTTTGGGAAATGAGAGAGTGCCTCAGAAAAGCACTAGCAAACAGGCAAGAAAGAGGGTGGAGGAACAATGGGGAGTAATCAAAACAGCCATCACAGAGGCAACAAGCCTTTGTGTAAAGCAAATCAACAAAACACAATGAAGGAAAAAACACTATGGTTCTCAAAAGAGGTGGCAGGGAAGGTTAAGGAGAAAAGGATAGTATTCAGGAAATATAAGGAAACACAGAAGGAGCAGGACAGAGAACTTTATCAGTTAAAGCAGAAAGAGGTTGGGAAGGCAGTCAGAATAGCAAAGGCCCAAACGAGGAAAGGATAGCCAACTCTGTTAAGAAGGGGATAAGACCTTTATAGGTACATTAGGAGTGAAGAAAGACCAAAGGAGGGATACTGAGGCTTAATAAAGGGAGGGAATGTGGGTAGAGGGTGACAGTGAAAAGCAGGATACTGAATGAATATTTCTGCTCAGTATTCACAAAGGAAGAGGAGGGGAGGTACTCAACCAAACAAGAGAAACACTTGAAGACGGGGGTCTATACCAGTCCATTTACAGAAGAAAGGGTTCTGAAAGAACTAATAAAATTGAAGGTGGACAAAGCAATGGGCCTGATGGGATTCACCCAAGAATTCTAAAAGAACTAAGGGTAGAACTAGTGACACCGCTGACTACTCTTTAACAAATCATGGGAGGATGGGGTGGTACCTGAGGACTGGAGGAGGGTGATGATTCCTCTTCACAAAAGTGGGAGCAGGACAGAGGCAGGAAACTACAGACCAGTTAGTTTGACCTCAGTGGTAGGGAAAATGATGGAATCACTCTGAAGGAAAGAATTGTTGAGTACCTAGAGGCCAGTGGGGCAGGACCCAAGGCAGCATGGATTCACGATGGAAGGTCATGTCAGATGAATCTAATAGATTTCTTTGACTGGGTGACCAAAGTAGTAGACCAGGGAGGGGCTGTGGACATGGCCTACCTAGATTTTAGCAAGGCATTTGATACAGTCCCACACAAAAGATTAATACACAAGTTAGCCAGCCTTGGAGTGGGTCCCAAGGTGGTAGCCTGGATAAAAAATTGGCTAGACAACAGGACGCAAAGGGTAGTAGTAAATGGAGTCCACAGTGAAGAAAGGAGGGTTACTAGCAGGGTACCGCAGGGTTCAGTACTGGGACCGTCCTTTTAATGTCTTTATAAGTGACATTGCAGAGGAACTGAAGGAAAAGTATGTCTCTTGCAGACTGACACAAAGATCTGCAACAGGTTGATACACAAGATGGAGTGGAAAGGATGAGAAGGGACTTGGCAAGGTTGGAGGAATGGTCAAATGTATGGCAGCTCAGATTCAATGCAAAGAAGTGCAAGGTAATGCACCTGGGAAACAAAAACCCAGGGGAAGAGTACACAATGGGGGGTGAGATACTGACAACAGTAAAAATGGAAAGGGACCTGGGGGTAATTATATCAGATGACCTAAAGGTGGGCAAGCAATGTGAGAAGGCAGTAAGGAAGGCTGGGGGGATACTGGGATGCATAGGGAGAGGCATCAATAGTAGAAAACAGGAAGTTGTTATCCCTCTGTACAGACAGTTGGTGAGACCCCATCTGGAGTACTGTGTGCAGTTCTGGAGACCCCATCTCCGCAAAGACATAGACAGAGTGGAGGCTGTCCAGAGGAGGGCAACCCAAATGGTGCAGGGTCTGCACCAGAAGACATATGAAGAAAGACTAAAGGAGCTTAATATGTATACCCTTGAGGAAAGAAGGAGAGAGGGGACATGATAGAAACTTTCAAGTACCTCAAGGGATTCAACAAAGTCCAAGAGGGTAGCATCTTTCAGAAAAAGAGATGTGCAAGAACAAGGGGGCACAATTTGAAGATAGAGGGGGACGGCTCAGAGGTAATGTGAGGAAGTATTTTTTCACAGAGAGGGTTGTGGATGCATGGAACAGCCTCCCTGAGGAGGTTGTGGAGTCAAGAACAGTGGGGAAATTCAAGAATGCATGGGACAGACATAAGGCAGTCCTAGTAGGGGGGTAGGAGGAAGCAAGCTGTTGGTTAGCTAGGATCTGCAGCTTATCTGTTAGGTAGGAAAATGGGCAGACTAAGTGGGCCAAGCGGTTCTTATCTGCCATCACATTCTATGTTTCTATGTTTAAATGCCCACATATTTGGAAGACTAGCACAACTCTACCATGAGAAACAAGGGCAACTGACTAGACAGGCCCTAAGAATTCCAGCCTTAGTAAAAAGGGCATATGACTTACAACAGAAACCCAATGAAGACGACCCAGATAAGCCAGTGGGGATAGTATGAAAAAAGGAACCTGACTCCTTGGCATTGGCCCCCAGTGCCCAGTGCACAATCCATGGAGAAGTCCACCTCAAAATAATGTAAAGAACAAAATATCAATGTTGAAGGCACCAGGTGATGGAAAGTTGCCAGAAGGATTATTGGTTAAACCCAGCATCTTGCCTGCCCATGCCCATGCCTATGCATGACGAGTGATGGTACAGATTCGAAATGTGTCAGATCGGGAGGTCCAGGTGAACAGAGGGTGCACTCTAGCTACAGTACACTGTGGAGACACTGCAATTATTGCCCACTAACAAGTACTCTGGCCAAAAGGAGAGCGTGACCCCGGACTTATTTGACTTTGGTGATTCCCCACTGCCAGCTGAATGGAAAGCTAGGATCTGCACGAAACTCACCCAGAGAGACCAAATGTTTTCATTAAAAGAATGGGACATGGCGTGTGTCCAGGGTGCAGAGCATCACATATTTCTGCATGATGACTGGCCATTTCAAGAGAGATCCCGACGCCTCCCCCAGAGGACATAGATGATGAGGAGACACCTGCAGGAAATGCTCACTGCTGGCGTGATACAGGAATCCAGGAGCCCATATGCTTCTCCCATTGTGGTTGTGCATAAGAAGAATGGGTCTGAGAGGATGTATGTTGATTATCGAACCCTGAACCGGGCAGACCATCCCAGATCAATACACCATGCCCCGATACAGATGCCCTGGATTGCTTGAATGGGAGCAAATGGTTCTCAGTATTGGATCTTCGCAGCGGATATTACCAGATTCCGATGGCCATGGAGGACCATGAGAAAACAACCTTCATCTGTCCTTTGGGGTTCTAATGAATTCTGAGAATGCCACAGGGATTTTGGTGCCCTGGCACCTTTCAGCGACTGATGGAAGTGTGGTGGGAGATATGAACTTGCTGGAATGCCTAGTGTACTTAGATGATGTCATTGTGTTTGGACACACATTAGAGGAGCATGAGACCTGACTGTTTAAAGTCCTAGACCGATTGGAAGACTTCGGCCTCAAGCTGTCCATTGACAAGTGCCAGTTTTTCAAACCTCATGAAGTATGTGGGGCACATAGTATCTGCAGAAGGGATAGAGACCGATCCCAGTAAGGTCGAGTCACTGACTACTTGGCCCCAGCCCCATAACTTGAAAGAACTACAACATTTCCTGGGGTTCTGTGGCTACTACCGCAGGTTCATAAAAGACTATTCCAAGGTGATTCACCCACTCCTGAATCTCACCCAGGGTTACCCCCCTTCCAACCATAAATACAAGAAAGGGTCTGTCAAAGAACCAGAGAAAGTATACTTCCAAACAGGTGAACCTTTTGGGCCCCACTGGACACCTGAATGTGAAGCAGCCTTCCATGAAGTCATATACCAGCTCACCCATGCCCCCATCCTCACCTATGCTGACCCTACCAAGCCCTATGTGCTGCATACGGATGCTAGTCTGCAGGGCCTAGGAGCTGTGCTGTATCAAGACCATGAGGATGGTTTGAGACCAGTGGCTTTTGCCAGCAGGAGCTTGACCCCATCAGAACGAAACTATCCTGTGCACAAGCTGGAGTTCCTTGCCCTAAAATGGGCCATTGTTGACCAGTTTCATGAGTACCTCTATGGGGCAAAGATATTGGTGAAGGCTGACAATAAACCATTGACCTATGTACAGACTTCAGCTAAGCTGGACACCACTGGGCACTGGTGGCTCTCTGCTTTATCAACCTATGATTATGCTGTCGAATACAGGCAAGGACTGAACCATATTGATGCTGATGCCTGTCACGAAGGCTAGTCTCCAAGAGTGATTGGGTCAGGTTGTCTGAACCTGACACCTGAGCATTGTGCCAAAAGTTTGATAGAGATGAACAGATGTCTACGGGCACAGTGGACTGTTTAGTAGATTGCTTGGGCCCTCCTGATACCTGCATACCGGCTGCCTATTGCCATTTCTCTGCTCTAGATATTAGTGCACTATCTCAGTTTGACAATGACAGCATCCA
Organism: Neoceratodus forsteri; assembly: GCA_016271365.2. NCBI lineage: Eukaryota > Metazoa > Chordata > Ceratodontiformes > Ceratodontidae > Neoceratodus > Neoceratodus forsteri. Next base: position 803,796,700 of record CM028133.1, read on the forward strand.
GTGGGCTCAATCCCAAGATCCTATGGTTCAGCCAGCACTTGATGCCCTGCGTGCGGGGAAAGATGTGTCCCAGTTGCATTCTCCTGACTTGTGAACTGCTCTATTGTTTAAAGAAGGCCCCAGGTTGAAGTTACACAATCAGTTGTTATACAGAGAGACAGTGGATCACTGTGGTCAAGTAGACAAGCAGCAATTGGTCCTGCCCACAGCCTTTAAAGATTTCGGTAGTGAGGTCCCTCCACAATCACATGGGGCACCTCGGTATTGACAGAACTCTCGACCTGGTATGATCTCGATTCTACTAGCCCAAGATGGGGGCCGATGTTGAGCACCATTTAAAGACCTGCAGTCGTTGCCTGCAAAGGAAAGCCCTGCCTCAGAGTGCTGCCTCCCTTGTCAATATTACTACCAGCACCCCCATGGAACTGGTCTGCATAGACTTTTTGTGTTTAGAACCTGATCGGTGGAATATTGGCAATGTGTTAGTGGTTACGGAGCATTTCACACATTATGCATAAGCTTTTCCAACTAAAGATCAAAAGGTCTCTACTTTGACCAAGGTGCTAGTGGAAAATTTCTTTGTCCACTATGGTGTCCCCCAACGGATCCACTCTGACCAAGGCAGAGACTTTGAAAGTTGGCTAATTAAAAAAATGCTCTCTCTGTGGGGGGGTGCAGAAGTCAAGAACCACCTCTTATCACCTGCAGGGGGACCCTCAACCAGAACATTTTAACCACACCCTTCTAGACATGCTGAGCACCCTCCACCCAAAAGACAAGCATAAGTGTAGCCAGCAGATTATCACCTTGGTACAAGCGTACAATTGCAGCAAAAATGATGCTACTGGATTCTCCCCCTACCACCTCATGTTTTGGAAGGAGGCCCACCTGCCAGTTCATGTCTGTTTTGGGGTCTCTCCAGATGGGGTCCGAGCTGAAAGCTACCTGCAGTATGTACAGAAACTGAAAGATCAATTGAACAATGCATATCAACTGGCCCAGACAATGGCCACTAAAAGAAATCTTGCCAACAAGGAGAGGCACAGCAAGAAAGTAAAGGCCCAAGAGCTACAGCCCGCAGACCTTGTGTTGTTATGCAATTTGGGACTACATGGCAAGAACTAAATTGCTGATAGGTGGCACCATCTTCCTCATGTAGTAGTTGGAAAGTTGGATGATCTACCAGTATACAAGGTACGCCCAGAGAAAAACTCCAAAGCTGTCAAGACCATGCACCATAATCACTTGCTGCCTATAGGCCAAGTTATTATTGAAGCTGAGCCAGCAGACATTGCCTCCCATGGGCCAGTGACTCATGCTGCTGCAAAAAAGAGACACAGTCAACCTACCCCAGTAGTTACGGAGTTAAGGTTTCCCCCGCAGCATTCCCTGAATGATAGTGACTGTCAGTCCACCTCTGACGATAGTGAGTGTGCAAATGCCTATTACCCCTCCTATGAACTGAGTCAGCTGTTTTGAGGTAATCCTATGACTAATTGTGGGGATGAAGCTGGGCCTTCTGGACTGCCTAACCCCCCAGCTTCGTCCCTGGAGCCAATACTCCCTGAAAGTGAGGTGCAAAGCATCACATCTGAGGTTGCAGACTCTCTGTGTTTTGTGGAACTGTGTGAATTGCCTGAAGAAGAGGCTGATGTTCTGAGTCTCCCTGGTGACACACCAGTACCTGAAGAACAGTGTGAGAGTGTTGACAGCCCCTTCATGCATGCGCAAAGTCTAATTGTGCTAGAGCCTCCAAAAAATTAGCAACCTGGGCCTTTGTCAGATGATGATAATGAGCAAAGTGTTGTAGAAACAGAGCCTACAGAGCAAGAAGCTGATGGTGCTCCTGATTTAGACATTCCCAGCCATGCAGAGGCACCCCTCACAAGTGATGAAAGCTCCAAAGTTAGTGCTGAAAGTGCAGAGACTGTGGCTGCCCCCCCAGAAAGATTGGCCAAGCTGTCAAGCCAGTTCTATGCTTTAGTTATGATTCCCCTGGGAGGCCAATGGATTTGCCTCTCAATGTGGTTCACAAAGTGATTTATGTCTCGTCAAGCTCACTGCCCAAATTGAGCTTGACAGCCAATTCTAGGTTACTTGTTTTTCCCTTTCACCATGGTGCCTTTGCCCCATCTGGCCCCAAGTTAGCTGATAGGAAAAGGCCCCCTCTTACATTGTTTAATGTGCAAGAAGTTATTACCTGAAGCAGTATTGTGATGTTATTAATGTGTTAATCATAGAGGAATCAGCATTACCTGTATGAAACATGCATAAGTATTATCAATATGGATGTAGTAATGTGAAGTATATTGAAAGGTATGGTGATGTAACAAGCTAATGATATATATGTCTCGATTATTTTGCATTTTTGATATTGTGATGGTACAGACTTGATGCCAATGCCAAGTTTTCTCCAGGCAGGGAAGGGTGTAATCCCTCTACAAATGAGGGTTCCTGAAAAGTCTTCTTTGAGCTTGCCTAAATGCTCACTGCCAGGCTGTTGTCCTGCATTTTAGCAGTTTAAATGTGATTGCCAGAGAGTGCCTGTATAGCCTCTGTGTACTGTCTCTTTAAGAGCTGCCTGGATTGCAGTCATAATTAATCTGAGAGGGAGCTCTGTTAGAAGATGTACTTGTTTGCTGATCATTTGTTAGAGTAGTAATAATATTGCAGTTTGTTCTAACCTGCCTTCTTTGCAGCATGGACAGTTCTGTTTGTTTCCATCATCTTGGTCCTGGACTGCAGAATGGGCCAATCAGTACATTTGGGACTGTAAAATGGAGCCTGCCTACAGGGGCTTAGTTGGGCCAAAACTTGTAGGAATTGTAGTTTTGGGCTTTTGGTGCCTAAAATAACCTGGAGGGAGGAGCCCTTGTTGTGACTGACAGACAGATCAGCCAACCGAACCTTTTGGATCTTGGGGAAAGTCCCACACTGCTTGCAGTTTCAGTTAGATCTGAGTTGGGAAGTGAAGCAGTAACAGCTCAAGATAATTCGAGCAGCAATCCATAGTGGATTTATGTGGGAGAACTGTGGAAAGGCCTGAGCTTTGCCTGCATGCCTGCCTGCTGTTCCTGAGAGGGGACTTGTGCTTTTTTTGGTCTGAATCTGAACTTGGAGTGCGAATTACGCCACTGAATTGTGACCAGGCTTTAACCTGAAGAAGACCGAAGATTTGCTGAATGCGATCATTCTGTCAGGACTTCCAGCTACCTCTGAACTCCCGGATTGTACAGAGACTCTGTAATTGCAACTGGAGAGCCATTTTCCTGATACAGTGGAATTTCCTTACATGTGAATGTGCTGTGTGTTATAGTGGGTCGTGATTTGGTTACCCACTGTGTGTCTGAACTGTGTTTTGCTTGCTGTAGGCTGTATCCAGCTCCACAGACTGAATCCATATCCATTTCCATTTGCCTGGGCCCTGCTACACTGGCCCAGCCAGAATACTTGCTATGCAAAGAAAGCCATCGATGAGAGACCGGCCTTGGGATCAGCCCCCTGCTTAACGCCTTGAACAGGAACGATACCTCGGTGATTCGTGTGGGTCTGCTTCTCCGGGCACTCCAGCTCAACAGCCTGTAGTCTCAATTTCATCCTGCCTGTGTCCAGTATTGAGTATCATGAGTAAACATCAGGGTAGCTCCCTGCAACAACAGCTAAATCTAAAAGCGTTGTCATCTGATTGTCTTGTTGCCTGTTCTTTCATGAACTGAGCTCTCTGGCTCCAACTTACAAATAGTGTGTGTTGTGCATGTTACTTTCTTCCATCACAGGGCTCCAACCAGCTTCAGCATTCCTGGCTAGCCCTCCATTTTCCTACCTGGGTACCCAGAGTGTGTGACTGTGTAGGGACTCTGAACTGCATACATAACTGTCTGATTACTTTAGCTTTTAAGCAAATCAACCTCATTATGCCCCTCCCTTGTTCAAGTCCCTTGAATAAATCAGATTTAGCGTTGTTTGCATTTAACCTGACTGTGGTTCCAGTTTGTTTCAAGAGTATTGTACTGTTGTTATTTGCTGTGCTTAACCTTGTTTTGCAGGGGGTCCCCAGGGTCAAATTAGAGGAACGAGCCTTGGTGGTAAGTGCAAACAGTGTGGGTAACTGCCTGATGGATAGGGGTCATTGTGAAAGTGATTATTGTGTACTGTTCAAGCCACTAGAAGGACACAGCGATATCCAACTATGTGAGCCTGTTCCTTGCAAGCCATTACTTCTATGATGGACCTTCTGTCTCTCACTGGGGACACTACAGTGCCTCACATTGACCAATAACATCATCGATTCAACTCTATCTCCAATCCTCTCTCTCTCCGACTCCTCGACTGGGCCTCCTCCTCTGCTAGTTCTTCTTCTGTGGGCTGTAGCTCCTTGTTTCTCAGCTCAGCCTTGTTTGGTGGGTGGCACAAGTGGGGTGGCGGTCAAGAAAGGGTCAGAGGGCAGGTGGGCTGGAGTATGGTGGACTGGGGCATCGCAAAATGGGGTTATCACTCAGGAAAGAGACGGGCCGGTGGTGGCGGGCCAGAGTGAGCTAGTGAACTGCCGACTGCATGGCACTCGGGTAGTCTCGGCAGCACAAAAAATGTGGGGGGAAAATCTTAGGTAACTAAGCTTTCCTTCACGAATCTCTCCCTAATTTAGAATTCCTCACATGCACTTAGGCTAATTTAAAGCAGTAGTGCAATGAAGCTCAGTAAAAAAATGAGGCGTGCTGTATGTTTAGGGTGATGAGTTAAGTAAACATTCCAGTTTCTCGCTATGTTTATGGTTTTGGTTTTGACTGTGTTTTTTATTTGAAATATTCTTGTTTGAAAATAATTAATTCACATGAAAAAACCTACTCATCCGCCATGTTTATAGTCTGCACTGTATTCCCACAATGCGTTGTGGACCATGCATTAACTCTGCGTGCATGCTCATCCCTGAGTTGCCAGTGGGTAAACAAGGAAGTAGTATTAGTATCTGAAAGGATCAATAAGTAATTTAGAGATGCCAGTTTTTAGTTTTAAAACTGACATGATCCAAATTCTTAAAAAATAAATATAGTTCTTGGCTCGCTGACTTCTTGAGCCTTTTTTATCCATACATTGCTTGAGTTGATTCGACCTATGCTCCCACCAGTGCTTCACCCCCATACTGTCTTTGGCAACCTTTAATGACATGGCTAAGGTTTTGTCTGTGTTATATTGCCTGATTTACTTGTTGTTTTCTTTTTTTGTGTTTATTTGTCATCCTTGCAGTGCTGCTCATTCTGCTTTTTTTGGTCACTGCTGCTGCCCTGACCCTCCCCCTTCCCCTGCACTCCCCAATCCCCAGGCTCCATAATTGCAACATTGCCACTGGTGTTTGACTAAGAACTAGCATGTGTTACTGTGGGGCTTTGATTGTAAATTAGTTTTGAGTTTCATTTTTATTAAGACCCTCTCATAATCTGAATTCGCTCACACCCATTGATGGGAGATATCAGGATTCTTGTCCTCCTTCAGGCAAAACAAATTCCTATTTGAAGCCCTTTCACAAGTTCACAACACTCCTCGATGCTGCTGTGCATCCACTGGTGTTACAAATCAGTGGTCATCGGGACTAACACAAACGGCAGCATGTTTTCCTGTCTGATTGGTGAGAATTCCTTTAACAAGAGACCTATGGGACAGACAGCAGAGGGTTTAAGTGAAGCAGGATTCTTGAAAGTCAGGGAGGGAATGAGGTTGACCAACTACTATTGTACAGTACTGTATCAGAATGTCTGTGTACCAGTGATGTGGGGAAGTGAGGCAGAGCTATTCAGGGCTGGTCAATCACAGGTGAACCTATAACTCCAAAGAAACGTCCACGCTTGTATAAAGATTTACCAAACTTTAATGAAATAACACTAAAACTCAGCCAGTGACAGAACACAGACTTCTCCCCCAGAGCAGTCAACAGTTTCTCACTAGGAGCACTTCGTCAAGACTGACACATGGAGGTGCCCAATAACAGTATATACATGATAAATAAACTGTTGGCTACTCTGTCGGAGAGGCTGTGTTCTGTCACTGGCTGAGTTTTAGTGTTGTTTAATTAAAGCTTGATGACACACACACAAATGGGAATATTTGAGGTAGGGTAACACTCAAACTGCAACTGCTCAATCTGTAGCTTCGTTCTGCTTGCAAGGTGCCAAACTGCTGATTCTACTGTACATATGCAGCTACCAGGGAGTAGCAGGGTCTGAGTGCTATGCGTTCTATGAACACTAAATAAACTATAACACATTCTTTACTAAATAGACCGTTTGAACTGTGCAGCACCTCACACCACTCTTGATGACTTCTCATGAACACGAGAACCTACTGAGCTGACTTATAGGAGTCTTGAACTATATCATGGTAACCACCACAACTAAGAAAAAAAAAAACACCTGTGATGCAGCTTGTTTCAACATGGTGATCCTGGCAAGAGTCTGTGTGAACTGTGAGTAAACAAAAACAATTAAAACAAAATATAATTGTTTCCTAGATCAAAAACCATGTTAAGTGTAAAAAAACAAGCAATGCCTTCATATTATAGGAGTACAGACAACATTATGTTCTGTTGCACTGCTGCTTTAAAGCAAAGCTGGGTGAGGCAATAGAGAGAGGTGACATCAGCTGGACTGAGCAGCTGTTTGCTGGGCAGTGTCCTGCAGATGAAAGGAAAAAGCCTCAGTATGATTGGTGTGGCTTTTTCTTTTCAAGTGCTGACCACTTCAGGCAAAACAGTGTCATGATCAGCCTGGCTGATTATTGGTGTGATACTGTCAAGACCATTGCAGAGCACTCTGCATTGGACAGTGTCACACCCTTCAAAAGTCACTCATAGCAAGAAGTTCATCATGCATGCAAGAACTGAAAAAAATTAATTTGAGACATACTTCATATCCTTTTGTCAGTGAAATGTGTGGCACTGACAGTAAAATGTGTGAGAATATTAAGGATACAATACTTGAAGCAACATCCCATTGTGTTAGACAGAAAGCAAAAGAAGAAGGAAACCACTTTGGTTCTCAAATACAGTAGCAGAAAAGGTCAGAGCCAAAAGGCTGGCCTTCAGGAAATATAAGGGAACACAGCAGGATGAAGATAGGGAGGCATACCAAACTGCCCTAAGGGAAGCAGGTAAGGCAGTAAGGCAGGCAAAGTCCCAAACTGAGGAAACACTAGCACGAACAGTAAAAGAAGGGTGACAAGACTTTCTATAGATACATTAGTGAAAGGAGAAAGTCCAGAGGGGGTATTGCTAAGCTTAATGGAGAAAAGGGAGCATGTGAGGAGGAGGACCCTGTAAAGGCATCTATCCTAAATAGATACTTTTGCTCAGTATTTACTGAAGAGAAGGTAGGGCAGGGCCCACAGCTCAGCATCATGGACACAGGGGGGAGGGAGGTGAGCACTACTCCTTCACAAAAGAAAGGGTCCTACAAGAGCTTGCTAAGCTCAGGTGGATAAGGCAATGGGACCTGATGGCATACATCCCAGGGTACTTAAGGAGCTAAAGGAGGAACTAGCAGAGCCATTAGCAGAATTGTTTAGTGAGTCTCTGAGCAGGAGAGGTCCCAGAAGACTGGAGAAGGGTTTATGTGATCCCGCCTCCACAAGAGTGGTAGCAGGGAGGAGGCGGGAACTACAGACCAGTCAGTCTTACCTCAGTAGTGGGCAAGATTATGGAGGCACTTAAGGAAAGGATAGTGCAACACCTGGAATCCATAGGGCACAGGATCCAAGACAGCATGGGTTTACAAAAGGAAGGTCCTGTCAAACTAATCTCATAGATTTCTTTGACTGGGTAACCAGAGTGGTGGACCAAGGGGGAGCAGTTGATGTCGCCTACCTTGACTTCAGCAAAGCTTTTGACACTGTTCCACATAGAAGATTGATAAATAAGCTAGGTAGGCTCGGGGTGGGTCAGAAGTTGGTCAACTGGGTGGCAAACTGGTTGACTGGCAGAAAACAGAGAGTGGTGGTAAATGGTATACAGTCAGAAGAGATGCAAGTCACAAGTGGGGTACCTCAGGATCAGTCCTGGGGCCAGTTCTATTCAACATCTTCATTAGTGACCTCAGAGATGGACTAGAGGGTAAGGTTTGTCTGTTTGCAGATGACACCAAGATCTGCAACAGAGTAGATGATCCAGATGGGGTGGGCAGAATGAGAAGAGATCTGGATAAACTAGCAAAATGGTCAAAGAGTGGCAACTGGGATTTAATACAAAGAAGTGCAAAATCATGCACATAGGGAAGAGAAACCCTGAAGCCACTTATAGGCTGGGAGGGGAGTTGCTAGCAGTCACAAAGGAAGAAAGAGACTTGGGCATCATCATCACTGATGACCTAAAATCATCCAAGCAGACCTCTAAAGCAGTAGGTAAGGCTAGGGGGGTGTTAGGGTGTATTAGTAGGGGTATCACAAGTCGTAAGAGGGAGGTAATAATCCCTCTGTACAAGACATTGGTTAGGCCCCATCTGGAGTACTGCGTGCAGTATTGGAGGCCACACCTTCACAAGGACATTAACCAAATTGAGGCAGTCCAGAGAAGGGCAACCAAAATGGTGCAGGGACTGCATGAGAAGACATATGAGGACAGATTAACGGAGCTCAATATGTATACCCTTGAGCAAAGGAGGGAGAGAGGTGATATGATCGAGACATTCAAACACCTTAAGGGCATTAACAAGGTGAAAGAGTCTAACATGTTTAAATATAAGAAAAATAGCAGGACAAGAGGACACAGCATGAGATTAGAGGGAGGCCGATTAAGGGGAATGTGAGGAAATCTTTTTCACAGAAAGGGTGGTAGATGCATGGAATGGCTTACCACAAGAAGTGGTGGCTATGAATACAGTGCAGGGCTTCAAACAGGCATGGGATAGGCATAAGGGAGCAATACAAATGACTATGAATAGATAGGTCACTGACAGAGCAAAGGCCGATGGCACATTTATAAGGTAGAAAAAGAAATGGGCAGACTGGATGGGCCTTGAGGTCCTTATCTGCCGTCAACTTCTATGTTTCTATGTTTCTATGTAATATAAAACACTGACCATCAGTATGGGGCACATTATCAAACATTGGTGATACAAGTTCAGAACTCTGGAAACTAGTGTTTATATTTGTGTCCCATTTAATAATACTTTAGCATATTAGAATATTGAGTTTATGACTATCACCTTCAATGTGTGAGCAACAACTTTGTACAATGGAAGGATGTAGGCAAGAAATTATGAGTGGTAAAATAGATATGTCCCTCATAATGTGGCACAGTTGAGATGTAGGAGTTAAGACGTATGAAATGATGATGGCAATACCTAACCAGAACCTCTTCTTCAGGTATCCACTGCTGAAAATAGTTGTCTCACATCTAAAAGGTAATTGTTTTGCTGACACTCCTTCTTGTGGGCAACGAACTGCACTGGTGATGTCTGACTGAAAGTAGCTGCTTTAGGACTTAAGGACAACTCCCCTCAGCGGGGTAGGACACCAAGCCTCCCCAAACCTTTGTCCTCGGTGTAAAGGGACCTTTCTGTGTGAGACCCCTGGGACCCCTGCAGTAAATCAGCCAGCCTTTTTCCTTTGAGCATCACAGTGCAAAGGGGGATACCTGTGCACCCAGCAGCCTTGCCGGCCCAGAGCTTGGGTATCCCCTCCCCAGCCTTGCCTTACTTCACATTGGCTCCAGAGACAGAAAGCAACCCCCACACCTAACTATTGAGTATTGAATTAAGTCAAGCATCAAATCACCAGCCAGAGCCTGGAAAATGCACAGAAACATATGAGGCAGCTATCAGAACAGCCCCAACCCTTTCAAGTGCACAAAAATTAATTTCATTTGCATGCCGAATCTATATAGCACACAACTGAGCCGAATCCAAATAGCACACAACCGAAAAAATATAGTATCAAATTACCTTGGAAATCTGTTCTCCTTTATGTGAATGGATATGTTTAGCAATTACAGATGCATTTTGGCAAATGGTTTAATCCTTCAGAAACCAGTGCCAGTGTTAAGAATTATTTAGAATTCCACGAGGCACTTAATGCATTATGTTTTATTAAAAGGAAGAGAGCAGTAAACATACTGAATTATGCTGTCGGATGATGCATTGTTTTTGCATGTTTTGTATGTTTTTTCCACAAATATTTTCAGCGGGGTTCTGCATCTATGCAGTTTCAAAGACTGGGAGGGGCTGAAACACATGGTGGTTAAGTGACTTATCCAAAGACACAGAGTGAACCAGTGGCTCTTGTTGGAATTCAACCTGGATTTCCTAGTTCCCAAGCCAGTGCTTGCCAGTGTTAAGAATTATTTAGAATTCTATGAGGCACTTAGTGCATTATGTTTTAGTAAAAGGAAAAGAACAGAAAGCATACTGAATTATGCTGTCGGATGATGTTTTATATTTTTCTTCTTGTGCAGATTGCTATTGATCTTACTGGTATCCAGCTGTGAAAAGCTAGATCCTTTCACAGCTGGATACTAACAAGAACAATAGTGATCTGCACAAGAAAAAACGTAAAAAGGAATGGATTCTATAACAATATGTACGGCTTTTAGCAGGGAATGCTCCATATCAGAATTTCAAGACAGGTCATCTACTATTCACAAACTCATAAAGCCACTCAGCTTCTTGCCGGCTGGATTTTTGCAAATAAAAGTACTGAAGTGCTCTCTCATTGGAGCACTTCAGTCCTGTCAAGTACACAAAGTTTCTGCCCTTGAAACTGTGACCACCATCATACTCATCTTAGGTTGTCATTGGTCTGTCAATGATGAGCCCAATGTAGCTTGCCTTGGACTGGGCTAGTCGATGACACAAATCTGAAATGTCATTCTTTGTAACAAAATGTTTCTTGCGCAAACGCAAGGAAATGTAAAAAGGTTGTTAAACAAAGAGAATTGACTTCGATCAAAAGAACATTATACAATTGGGTATTTTGTGTAACAAATAACAGTATTTCAGTTTAAAAATGACTTTTGCAGAAACAGGATAAAGTCCACTTGTTCATGATATGCTCGTGGCTCTCCCCCCCTCCCCAATTTGTAGATCCATTTCATTTTGTGTTGGAGTAAGTTTGCACCCACTCTCTCCCCCTCCAATATACGTTAGCACTTTCAATGACCATTCACTTCGTGTTTTGTTTTTTTACATCATCTCTCATATGCTCTTGAATCAGCATCCAAAATTGTCTTACAGTTCTGCCTATGTACAGTTTTGAACAGATACATTGTATAACATACATAACAAACTCTGAATCACATTTTATAGGTTTACCTATTGCGCTTCGACATCTACATCGTCGACATCCCCAACAGCAACAGACACAATGCTGTCAGTGTATTTTCTCTGGGGGGCTGTGCCCCTGAACACTCCTTGTGAGGGTCTCTACCCCACACACACCCCAGTCTCTAAATATAAAACTCCGAGTTGAAGTTATCTCGTGGAGGGGGTGAAACACTGGGAGATGCAGTGCCGGTGCTAGTGGGGACCATCATAGCAACCCGATGCTTTCTGTCAAATTCTGTCGCTGTGATGGTCTTCGCTGTGGGGTGTTGATGTTTGGTGGGTACACCCATTTTATAAGCTCTCTGATGTGAACATTAAAGTTTGTACTTGGGCGTATAAATTATTTGCCCTGAAATACAAATTTGCAGATACTGCAATGGCCACAGCTGAAAATGTCACTTGGTAGTGGGGGTAACCATGTGGGATTTAATCTGATGGTACTAGGGTAGTGCATTCAGAAGACTTTGTCTTTGACACTTGCCCTCTCTTAAATGTAAGTTGGGGGGGTTCTTTCAGTGCCTCTTCTAAAATTGGATCTCCCAGGAGTATTGGCCATTTTTTTTCTCACAATATTGCCAACTTGTTCTGCCAAGTGGCTGAACTCAGTACTGAATGTTATTGGTGCCCTAGTTTGTATTTGTTTCATTTGTCTCTCTCTCTCTCTCTCTCTCTCTCTCTCTCTCTCTCTCTTTCTGTATCTCTCTCCTTCCCCAGATTTCTCTAGAGCATCTGTCACCACTTTTTGTCATAACTGCAGCTATGAATCTGTCACACGTTTCCTTAGCTTACTGTTCAAATGTTGTAATGTCTGTTCAATTTCTTTTTATACACAATGGCTGGCTCTATGGAATAGACCTCATCAAACATTTGGGATGTGGGGATTCTGCTGTACCCCCTAGTGGTAACCACTTGATTACAAAGCTCCTATTTGAAAGATGTCTAGAAAATGTAGTTTCTGGCCACTTACTGTGCCAGTAAAGAATAGATTCAGTCTGTTGTTATTCATTCACATTACAATATGTTCTGCTTCTTCAGTTATGTCCTTCCACACACAGACCACATCGTCAATAAAGTAGTACCATTTGATGATGTGGTCTATGTGTGGATTAATGTCAGGGTTAAAAACAGTTGACTACTTCTGTATTTCTAGAACTAGATCAGCATAAACTGGGGCTATGCTGGCCTCCATTGCTGTGGCATGTTTGTAAGAAATGTTGATTTTTAAACATAAAGTCGCTGTGAGTCATTATGAATTCCAAGCTGTTCAATATGATGTTAACTGGAAACTTCTGATAATTCACTTCCTGTAAAAGAGGTTGGTTAAAAAAGAACTGTATATTTGAATAAAACGGCCTGTAGTAGTATACTGACTGAACAGTAAAATCTGTTGTACAATGCAGATTTATTCCTGTCGGAGTGCTACACTTCTTTCTTGGTGGCGAGAATGCTCAAGGATCTTGGGAAACTTGAGGAGTGGTTAACAGCACAGCAGTTGGGGTTCAGTGCTAAAAAATGCAAAATCATGTACCTAAGGCATAGGAACCCAGAAGCTGAGAATAGGATGGGGGAGGTAGTGACAGTCACTAAGCAGAAAAGAGACCTTGGGATTATCATAACTGATGACCTCGAAGTAGCAGGGCAATGTGACAAAGCAATGCTACACAATTTGGTACGTTTACATGTAGTGGGAATCAATTATTTTGTAATCAGTTCTTTTCATTCAGATTGTCATCCTTTTGGGTTTACATGGTGTTGGATTGATGAGGATGAACAACCAGATTCAAAACCCTCAGTTGCTGTGTTTACATGCAATGGGAATCGGTCACCTTGTAATCAATTCAAACTGAACTTATTACAAGGTAACTGATTCCCATTGCATGTAAACACACAGCCATTGAGGATTTTGAATCAGGCTGCATTCCTTTTGCAGTAGTTTCAACAGTAAGTATAGCAGAATCAATTCACGAATCAGGTTTACATGTACAAAGTAACCAGGTTCAAAAGAATCAATGCTTTTGAACCACTGCAGTTGAACCCAGTTCAGAGTGAAACAGGAACCCAGCTCAGAATGAGTTTACATGAGCTTCCAACTGAGGAATGCAGCATTGATTCCACTGAAATTGGAGTTTGAACCTGGTTCAAGCGCACATGTAAACAAGGCAAATGATAGCGGAATGCTGGGGTGCAGAGAGAAGGGTATCTCCAGCAGGAGGAGGGCTATGGTGTTGCCACTATATAGCTTGCTGGTGAGACTCAGCCTGGAGTACCATGACCATTTTTAGAGGCTGCACCTCAGAGATGACAGGGACAGGGTGGAGGCAGTCTGGAGGAGAGCAACTAAAATGGTGCAAGGGTTGCATGAGGTGAGACTGAGGGATCTCAATATGCACACCATGGAAGAGAGACCAAGAGAGGATATGGTAGAGACCTGCAAGTAACTCACGGGGGTGAATGTGGTACAGAAAAGGAGTCTCTTTTAAAGGAGAAAGAGCACCAGGATCAGGGACAAGGGGGCATGCAATGAAGTGGGGAGGGGTTAAGAGGGATGTAAGAAAGTACTACTTAACTGAAAGGGTGTTAAATGCCTGGTACAGACTGCCAGCAGAAGTGGTGGAGGGAAAAACAGTAGGGGGCTTTAAGCATGTGCAGGACAGACTAATACTGTAGGCAGGGTGGAGAAGTGCCACTAGAGACCAGTTAGGGTCTGCAGAGACAGATTAGGCAGGAAGCAGATTCTAGGCAGACTGGGTGGGTCAAGCAGTCCAAATTCTATTTCTGTCACTAAAATGTAGGAATTGTACAGAAGTCTAAACTTAAGTTTTCCAGTTAATATATATTAACCCTTCGATCCTTACCAATAAACATAGAAACATGTGTTTTCGCCTCCACAACTTCCTCTGGCAGCCTGTTACGGGCATCCACCATTTTTTCAGTGAAGAAGGAGACTGTGAATGAATAGATAATTGTTAACCAGACTGACATAAATCCAACAGGCTTTTACAAAAGGCATTTTGAGTGACTAGTGGGTTGTAGCCCATCCAGTTCCTATATCTAATTAGATACAAAAAGGGAACTGATTGGCTTTTGAATCTGTTCTAACACGATAGCGAATCTGACAAAGTAGCATATCAGCTGTAGCTGGGAATCTGACAGGAGACACACCTACTGCTGTATCACTGAGTTGGTTAGAGTTAAGAGAATTAACTTTTTTACCCTGGATGAGCTCAGGCCGTGTGGGACCTCTAAACATGGACCCTCGCGCTACCCCGGAAATCCCCAGAATCCCCCAATCTTTAAAAGGGACTGAGGCCAGGGTTCAGCACTGAACATCTCTGTACAGCAGCAGGCAAAGAAGCAGCAGCTAGCAGCAACCTCAGAGCAAACAGCATGCAGAAACACACAACTTCTTTGATATTTCACCTTGTTATGCAAGTTGTGCGTTGCACTTTTTCTTCACCATTTTGATTACCACTCATTTAAAAACAGGAAAACAGAATGAAGTACATCAGTGTGATAAATTGTTTACCTTTGGAAAACATTCTCAGATTTTTTGTTTAACATCGCACATACATGTGAAACAAAATACACTGGTAAATGCAACAGGCAATAGCGTCATAGATTTTAGCAAAATAAAAAAAAAGTTATGCTGAAGGAAAGCTTGCCTTGCGGCTATTTATGCTCATTCCCTCACCCATTGTAAAATGTCTGCTTCATCTTCAAGGTGTTTTCAGGGCATGTTTCTGCATTCACTGTGCTCAGCTGAATCATGCAAATATTTTTAACACTGAAAAAGATCTTGTGTGCTAGTTATGTGTTTAAGTGGAATACTTGGGAGGGTGGTTTGGTCCACAGGTTGGAGTAGGAACCTGTGACTCAAGATTAGTATTCAGTCAGGTTTCAATTTAAGGAGGCAGTGTGGGTCTGGGGTTAAAACACTGGCATGGGAACCAATAGATCACAGGTTACAATCCCAGCAGAGTCAGATTCTCAAAGCATACTGAATTTTGCTGTCGGATGATGTTTTTTATTTTTTTTTCTTGTACTCATCACTATTGATGTTACTAGTATCCAGTTGTAAAAAGCTAGATTCTTTCACAACTGGATACTAATAAGATCTATAGCAATCTGCACAAGAAAAAAAAGTAACTGACTCTATAATAATAGCTACAGCATTTAGCAGGGAGTGCTCCATGTCAGAATTTCAAGATAAGTCATCTACTATCCACAAACTCATAAAGCCACTCAGCTGCTTGCTGGGTGGATTTATGCAAATGAAAGTACTGACGTGCTCTATCATTGGAGCACTTCAGTCCTTTCAAGTACATAAAGTTTCCACCCATGAAACTGTGACCACTGTCACACTCAGCTTGTATCATCATTGGTCTGTCAGGGATGAGCTCACTGTAGCTTGCCCTGCATTGGGCTAGTCACTGACTCACTTCTGAAATGCCATTCTTTGTAACAAAACATTTTTTGTGCAAGCACAAGGAAACATAAAACTGGCAAAAATATTTCAAAGTGGCAGTGGCTACCACTGTATGATCTATGTTGGATGGAATATTCCACAGGTAAAAGACTGCTTCTACAGCACTGGCGCTCCTGATCTAACATTAGGCTTGCTGCTCCTGAAAGATCTGGCACTAAGCCCACAGACAAGCGCAATACTACTGTACTTTAATGCTGTTGAATATCAAAAATATTTGAAATATAAAAAGTGCAGTACAAGTAAAAACAAAGTACAAACAAAGACCACAGAGCCTTACATTTCACACCTGCTACTTCTGACACTTTTTCAAGGTTTTGTGGACCCTACAGCCTACTTTCAAAATAGCAGGCTCTTAAAGACATAGGGCCAGATTTTCAAAGGTGCCGAATGCAGCCAGCCCTGGGTGTACCGAACATATGACTCACGGAGCTTGTGGCATTCTCCTGGCCAGCAATCAGGATTTTCTTTCCCTGCACTGATTACCACAAGCTAGACCAGCTTTTTGTTGATCTAGCTTGCTGCAGTCCTGAGTACCCTTTTTATGGGGCGTGTGCCAAATATTTGGTGCAAACTGCCGTAAATCGGGTAAACTGTTGCAACTGCACTTGACCTACTAAAATCGTGAACAGTTGCCACAAACATGTTTGGCACAGCTGCACCAAAAATAGGGTTGGACACATGGCTGGACAAAAGCCCTGCATCCTCCTTTGAAAATCCAGCCCATGTTAACAATTTTATGTAAAGTGCACAGGTGACCAACAATACCACAGTGAAAACATTGAAAACAGTAAGAAAAGGACTATTTGTTAATGCTGTAGTACAGTATTAGTCAGTTGCTCCATTTAAATATTCAAAACCAGATATTCTAGAATGTGTTATCTAAACATGAACTAAGTCAACAGTCCTAATTCTCTTTGAGGTCTGTATATCATTAATGATACCTGTAAGGGAAAAAGGACACATCAAAAACATTCCATAATAACTTTGCCAGTTCTGTTTGATCATTTAAACTATTCCAGTTCAATGTCCCCAAATGAAAGCTCCACTATGCCTTCCTTTAAGGTAAGGTTTTTATCTATATCCCCTCTTTTGGGGCCCAGAGTGACCCTTTCTATACCCATAAAAGTAGGCAGTATAGCATTGTGGTTTTAGGGCACTGAGCTGCAAACCTGAAGACCTGGGATTGAATCCCACAGCCCCTACTTACATACTGTGTGACCATGAACAAGTCACTTACCTTCCTTGTGCTCTCAGGTTGCCCTGGAAACAAGCTTTGGCTTAGTGTGCCTTTCCTGGTTAAATAATTCCCCCTTTTCCTTATGGAGACCCTTATTATCCATGCTCCAGACAAGTATTGCCAGGGCTGATCTACTATTCCCTGCCACCACAGACCTCATATGTTCCCCCACCCTTTCTTTTAAACTTCTCTTTGTGCAGCCAGCATAAAATGCCCCGCACTGACAGCTTACCAAATAAATTATATTGGTGATGTCACAATCAATACAACCTTTAATCTGCACCACTTCACCTGATTTGGATTTTAAAATGATTTGGCATTGGCCATTACTGTACAGTATTTACATCTGCCACATTTTCTAGAACCTGTGGTTAAAGAGGGTAACCCTGAATTCCTCTGTTGCCCACATGGCTGCATACTATGAACCAGGGCATCTCTTAAAGTTCTTGCTCTTCTATAAACAAATCTTGGATAGTTTATAGTGCACTACTGCACTCCCTTAATTTAGACCCTGATTTAAAAATTCCCCAGTTTCTCTGTATGTCATTTTCTACCACCTTAGCTTCAGTTGAGTAAATGGTGACAAACGTTAAGCCACTGGCATTAGGGTCATCTTTATCGTGAACACTCAGAAGATTCTCCCTGGACAGAGAGTCCACCTCCCTCCTAGCATTTTGAACCACCCCGACACCATAATCTCTTGCATAAACCTTTTCTCCAGGTCCTCTGCTTTCCTTAGGAAGTCCTCATTTTGGGTAGAGTTTCTCTTGATCCACATAAACTACCCTTGAGGTATATTTCGTATGGTGTGGCGGGGGTGACAACTACTGCCATGCAAAAGGGTATTATGATCATTGGGTTTTCTGTACAAGGCGGTATCTATTCTGTTATCATTATCCCTTTTTTTAATATAACATTCAAAAAGGTGATTGCATTTTTACTCCAGCTGATCGAAAATCCAAACCCTGGTTTTGCTTTCTCTAGATAAAGATTAAACTCAATAAACTCATCTTCTGTCCCCCACTACGCCATAAGGCAATCATCTATAAATCACTTCCAGAACTCAGTTTTATCCCCAAATGTTTTTTATTCTCAATAGATCACACACTGCACCCACATGCTCATTGCCAAATTGTCATAATTGGCAGCCAAAGTTGCCCCATCACAGTACCACTTTGTTGCACATAACACTACCCCTTGAAACTAAAAGCATTACATTCAAGGACACATTTGGTCATCTCTAACAGTAAATCTGTGCCAGTCTCTACATGGCCAACTCTCTGATGCAAAAAATATTTAAGTGCTAATAACCCATACTCATGGCATATATTTGTATATAATGATTCCATGTCAAGAGTGACCAAATAACTGCCACTCCCAATGTGGATGTCCTTTAAAATATTCAGAATGTCCCTGGTGTCCCGTACATGTGATCTTAAACTAGTAACCAGGAGTTTAATTTGTCAATCAGTAAACTGGGGGTTATGCAGTGTCTTGTGTATTTTAGGCAAAAGATATATCACAGGCCTAATGGGATGTCCGACTGTTAGAAAACCATATGTTGGACAGCCAGAGGGCGTTGTGCTGAAGATGGCTGCTTGATTCTTCATCTCCCCGGATTCACCAAATATCATCACCCATCCTACAGATTCCAGACTTCCTACCTCCACCAACATCTGAGATCTTACTATATGTACATCGCAGAACAGCTCTGGTACAGTATTTTTATTGCCTCATAATTACTGAATGAGTTATCTACAGCTTTTCAATTTCTCTATTAAGGCCTACAATAATGGTGGACCAATCTCCACATAACAGTTCTCTTAATAGAGTGGAGGCAATGTTCCAGCAACTAATAAGTGAAATCAATGTATTAAAATTGCATCTCAACAAAATATCAATAATATGCAGGCACTTGATCAAAAAATCAGTGCTACTGATGTTAAAGCATCTCCAAATGAAGATTCCATTAACACATTACAGGCTACCATCAGGGAGCAGGACAGAGTTATTAGGAACCTTCAGGACAAAATAGATGATATTGAAAATAGAAACAGACATAATAACCTTAGATTTCTCGGATTTCCTGAAGGTGTTGAACTAGGAGATACCAGTGCTCTTCTAACTCATGTACTTCCTTCTTTGCTTAAATTACCAGCCGGCCAAGACCTAACCATCGAGAGATCTCACCACACCTTAAATCCGAGGCCTGGACCTGACCAGAAACCCAGGCCCATCATTGCCAGATTTCTAAACTACGCACATACTGAACTGATTCTTCAAAAAGCGAGGCAATTAGGTGCACTTACTTGGCAAGAAAACAGAATCCTAATTTTCAGAGACTATTCTAAAGAATTATCTAACAAACGAAAAGCTTACAACCCCATTAAAATGATCCTTCATCAGCATGGAATTAAGTTTGCACTGCGTTACCCTGCAACAATGCGTCTTTTTCTGAATGATTCTACCAGAGATTTCAGTACCCCAGAATCTCTCTGAATTTCTGAATTGGACTTACTTGCCCTTGTGATGCTAATGTAGTTCGTTCCTGCTCCAGCACAAGCACTTCGCAATTACAATGTCTTGCCCTTCCTGCTGAAACTGTCCTTCAGGTCCCTGAGAAATCTGCAGCCATCATATCTGCCACTGTAGCTCCTGCCAGAAGCTCCGCACGCATACAAAAAAAAAAGCATCTGGTTCTTCTCTAAATAATAATAATACCTGCTGTTTAAATAATATTTCCACCTCTCCAGCTTCCCATGTGGAACATCACATCAGTTTTTCTATTCCTCTTACCTTGTCTAACAAATTCTCCCCACTCCAAGAAGATCTGCTCCAAGAAGATCTGCACTCATCTACGGAGGATCTGAGACAGACTGTATCCAACACGTTTACTCAAGACCCGAAGAAGCTTTCAATGGGTAATGACTCTTCCGATTCTTTCTGGGCTGATCTTGTGTCCAGCTCTCCCTTTAAATCATCTGAACCACCCAAAAAGAAAAGGAGAAGAAAATCGAAGAGCAAGGCTACCTGAGGCTTTTTCCCACTAAAAAAAAAAAAATGTGTAATAAATACTATGGCCCATAATTAGATGTGGTATAGCAGTTTCTCACCAGAATCCCTCCTCTTCACACCATCTCACTCGATTCCTTCGGTACATTTACCACAAAGCGCAGTCTCTATTGCACCCAACAGGTTTGGAGCACTTAAATGCAGTAAATCGCTATCGCTGCTGAGAAGCCTGTATCTGTCTGTGGGAGGTGAGCCAATTGATATTGGAGGTATTTAATCTATGCGGGAGTTACTCTCAATGTATTCAATGGAAAAAAAAATAAGAGAAAGAATAAATATTACAGTGTTTGTAAGATCTCTTCTAATTAATCCTTGTGTGGTGCCAGACATTAGTATATATGATTGCTATTTACATTCTAATTTTTCATAAGCTTTAGCGCCACCATGTGGTCAGGCACATACATACATATATAGAGTTCTGTATTTCATATCAGTGTGCCCTTAACCCCTACTATTATAGCATTTTCCCACATAAATCCTAGCATTTGGAATGTGGAGGATGATTAGACAAATACTCTAAAATCATTTACTTATTTAATATTTATTTTGCATCACTTCTGGTATGTAGTGCATCAGTTGCATTCCCATTATATCTCACAGATTTTGCACCAAAGTATGCTTCCAATTGTATTTCTATACATTGAGATTTCCGCATTTCACATTATTCTTCATCCCATTTTCTTCCAAATCATTGGAACTTATAAAATTATTCCACAATACACTGATGCACTATGAACCTATAGTATATACTGCATTCCTAACCTAGCTTATGTGGATTAATATACATCGGGCATCCTTTTATCTGGCTTACACTGATCCAGCATTATCTGCCATCATGTTGGTATACTTTATTTAATATTGGACTTATTGCTAGGTCCAAGCTAATTCATTATGTTTGGAATTTAACACTATTACATAATTATCCTTTTTTATTTGGTAGAATGATGTTTTGGTTTTTTCCAGGGTAATGCTTTAATTGCCTCAGCACAAATCTCAATTACACTTCTTTAATATACTGTTATATAAAGTTTAGTATCTTAAGATTATAGAGTAAACCATATCTTGAGATTCACTAATTACTCTACACACCTAGTAGTGTAGAGTGAGAGTCCTGGTATATTTATCGACTCTTATTGCTCTGCATTTCATAAAAGTTTAAAATTAATATTCTTGTTACTGAGTTTATACTAACGTTTGTTGGTTCTAATGTTTAATTACTTGATATTCCTATTTCTATACTCTCCCTCTGCGAGACAAAATGAATACAAATACTCAATCATCTCGAACCCATACAAGTTAAGGGCCCTGCATACATTTGTTTATTATATATATTTACCTTTTGAATCTGTGACATCCTCCAAATTAATGGTATTGAGTCCCTCATTCCTATTTGTAACTAATTACCTTATATCCTAGTACCATGAGTGATCTAATCTTACATTCATGGAATGTCAAGGACTCAACTCACTTTGTAAACATAAGCAAGTACTTACCTATCTTAAAAGCATAAAACACATATTGCTTTCTTACAAGAAACTAAACTTTTATCAGAGGATGTCGACAGACTTAAAAGGGACTGGGTCGGTCAAGTATATGCGTCATCTTCTCCATCCAAAAAACATGGGATTGCCATCTTAATACATAAATCTCTTAATTGGTCCCCAATAAAAATCATTAGAGACCCGGATGGTAGGTGGATTATAACCCTATTAAACACCACAGCAGGTCTGCTCATGTTTGTGAATGTATATGCACCCAACTTTGATTCACCCATTTTCTTCCATAATCTATCCCAACAAATTATAATTAATAATAAAAATAATTCACCTATTCTTATTGGTGGTGACTTTAACTTAGCACTACAAGCATATTAGACAGAAGTAACTCATCACATGATGCCCACCCCCCGTAGTATTAATGCTCTATCAATGCTTATGAAGGATTTAGGTCTCTCTGACATTTGGAGACTACATCATCCCAGACAACGAGATTACACCTTTTATTCCTCTTTACATAAATCATATAGTAGGATTGATTATTGGTTCTCTTCTCCCCTCATTACTGAAAAAATTATTGATACATCGATTCTCCCTATTGTTATATCTGATCATTCCCCTATCAGTTTGCATTACTCTGGGGTCCACCTTCTTCTAAATCCCCATCTTGATGTTAGACCACTTTTACTCAGAGACCCTGAATTCACTCCTTGGATTAAAACCCAGATTCAAGATTTTCTTTCTATTAACGATACTCCAGATATGTCTCAAGGTACTATCTGGGAAGCATTAAAAGCCACTATTAGAGGTAAAATTATTAGTTATGCAGTGCATAGAAAGAAATTAAGAGAACAACAATTAGCTAATTTAGAAAGATCCCTTAAAGAAAAAAAACCCAATACTATAAATTAAATAAACCCAATCATAATTCACAGCTTCATCTGAAATTCTACAATTAAAATTAAAATTAACGAGTTGATATCCAGGAAAGCTGAACTTGCCCTTTTAGGATTAAACACGGTTATTGGGAACAAGGGATAAATGCGGAAAGTTGCTCTCTTACCAGCTAAAAACTCAACAGATGCAGAGACATATAGCAGGTCTAAAAGATCCATCAGGTCAGACACACACAGACAACCTTTCAATCAATCGTATTATGCAATCCTTTTACCATCAACTATACTGCAACCTATACTACAAATCCCAACCTAATACAACATTTTCTGGAAAAATTGAATCTACCCACCTGCCCTCAGGACAAAGCTATGCTTGATAAACCAATCACTTTACAGGAACCAAACTGCTTTATCATCATTAAAAAGGTAAAGCACCTGGCAGTGATGGGTTCCTATTGATTTTATAAAACCGTATCTGACACTCTTTGTCCTGTATTAGTCAATGTATTCCAGAAGCAACCTTAATAAAGAAACTCCCATGCACAATGACCGAAGCCATTATAACAGTCTTACCAAAAAAGACAAAGACCCTTCTTCCTTCAAACTATAGACCGATCTCACTTCTTAATACTGATGGAAAAATCTTTTGCAAATTATTAACTCTCCGCTTAGAATCTTTAATGACTAAACTCATCCATACTTCTCAATCAGGATTTATCAAAAATAGAAACAGTTCTGATCATCTTCGCTCATTACTCAATTTAATTCACAAAGCAAAACTCTTAAAACCCGCAGCTGCAATAGCATTGACTTTGAGAAAGCATTTGACTCTCTCAATTGGGAATATCTATATCAGGTGCTATCTCATTTTGGCTTTACAAATAATTTTTGTGCTTGGATTCAATTATTGTATACCTCCCTTCAGCTCGAGTTCTCATGAACTCTATTTTGTCCCCTCCTTTACTTAGCAAGAGGCACCAGACAAGGATGCCCTTATCGCCTTCATTGTTTATACTTGCCATGGAACCTCTTTCTGCATCCCTATGTCAATCCGGTACAATTAAAGGCATTACTATTGGTAACTCTCACTATACTTCACTCTCATATGCAGATGATCTCCTTATTTTACTGAAAACCTCGAAAGTTCTGGGCAACCTTTAGTTAAACTACTGAATGACTTCACCTCCCACTCGGACTAGCTCTAAACCTTAACAAATCGAAACACTACCATTGAATACCCTTTGTAGTCCCTCATGAACAACTCATTAGGCTTTCGTTGGGCCCCAAGGTATATCTTATCTTGGCATTCGGATCACCCGACATTGAATAAATTATGGGATGCTAATCTTTCCCTCTGTTAACCAGTATCCAAACAACACTTGATAGATGGAAGCTACTTAAACTTTCTTTTAATGGTAAAATTTCTGCCATTAAAATGTCTATAACTCCTAAAATATTATACCTATTTTCCAATATCCCTTTGATACTTCCTCTAGTTTTCTTACCAAAATAGACAAAATTATCGGCAGCTTCATTTGGGAAGGCAAAATACCTAGATTTAGTCATAATAAACTTAGATCCCTTTGGTCAAAGGTGGCTTTGGCCTTCCTTGGTTCCAAGCCTACTTATGGGCTTTCTCATCTCAAACAATTAAATGGTTTAACAAACCCAACATCCAGTCTCCTTTATGGGTCAATATGGAAACATCCTTATGTCCTGGTAATGTGGCGACTTCTTTCCTATAACACCCTTACCTCTTCTTTAAAGTCTCACCCTACCATAGCTGCTTCTATATTCTATTGGAAAATCATTCACAAGCATATTAAATCTAACCCCAAACCCTTAGCTTACACCCCATCTGGGGTCAACCACCATATATCTCTTGATAATCACCCCATTTTTGTCGTACCTGGAAAAATAAGGGTATTCACTTTTTGCAGGATATACTTTTGAACCCAAGTCATTAAAGTTAAAATCTTACACTGACCTACGAGGCATATGGAATCTTCCACATCAGGATTTTTGGAAATATCTATAGCTTCGTACCGCATGCAACTCTTACCTCACACCCTTCTCTATCAATTCTCTGTATGATAAGCACATCTCTAAATGGATAAAACAACATCCAATTTAAATAGCACTGTTTACAAAGATATTTGTGATATCCTTCCTGACTACTCTGTCAATGCTAAAACAGATGGAGTACTTTGCTACAATATAATATCACCAATGCACAATGGTCCAGATGTTGGCTCTCCTGTCACAAATCTTTTAATGATAACGCAGTTCCCTCATTCAAACCAAGAGCCTCCATTTGTGGTACAGAACTCCTGTTGTATTACAAAAATGGGTTTATTGAACAATAACAATTGCTGGCGCTGCAATTCCCCATTGGGATTTATTGCATATCTTATGGCACTGTCCTCATAGGCAAAGATTTGGCACTGTACTCACAGATTTGCAATGAAAGTGGTAGGTCAACCTTTACACTGGACCCTAGACATTGCATTCTTGGTATTTTTAATCACCGTTCT
The DNA here is from genome assembly GCA_016271365.2 of Neoceratodus forsteri. Lineage (NCBI taxonomy): Eukaryota > Metazoa > Chordata > Ceratodontiformes > Ceratodontidae > Neoceratodus > Neoceratodus forsteri. Next base: position 803,821,724 of record CM028133.1, read on the forward strand.
TATAAATTTCATATTCAGAGCAGATGGCTAAATATACTCTTCCTTCAAGTTAAACGCACAATCCTCATGCATTGGAGATCCAACATAATCCCTACCCTTCCCGGTATCATTAACCAACTATTGCAATATGCCTCTCTGGACTGTATGACATATATCTTGTCTGACTGACTCATGTTATATAACAATTGTTGGCAGGGCTTTTCTAATTTTTTGGAATCAACTAAATCTTCCAACACCAATGTATGGACTTAATATATTTGGATTTTCCCCTTTTACTGATACATCATTGTAGTCTCGCTTTTCCCCCCTTTTTTTATAGTTTCCCTCTCTCTCTTCTTAACTTTCTTATATATCTTTTCTTTCCTATACTCTGTCCTCAGTCATTCTTTATTACTCCACAATCCTTTTACGAATGTACTTTTTTCCCTTTTGCAGCATCATATATAATTATGTAACATTTTAATATAAACCGTATCTAATCATACTATCCGCTTTAAGTTCACTACAAATGTCAAGTATATGCTAATTACATGACCTGTATTGTTTACTATATTTTAAACCAAAAGCTCCTTGTATTATTGTAGCAATGTTCTTATTATATGCTGCCTCAATTTCTTAAAAAAAAAAAAAAATCCTCACATTGTACTGTACTGTAAGAGGTTTGTCTGTATATCTTATGAAAAATTAATAAAAAAGTTTAACTGTAAAAAAAGAAAACCATATGTTTTCTGAACTAGTTACCCTCTTGCACAGTCTTCTGAATCATGTCATCCACCCTTTCTTTAAAACACATTGTGGGGTCTGATGACACTTTTTATACACATTTTGATTTAACAACTGTCTATGGACTTCTGCTTCAGAGGAGGAAGTGTCCTTAATCACAACACCCCCCACCCCCACCCCCACTGGTTATGAGGGAAATGTCATCCACCAGCACTTTAACAGCCTATTTTTCTTCATTATGCTCTGGTTCATATTGTTCAAAAGAGAAAGCACCTGAAGTGTAGGATCCTTATACATTTTTGTAACTCCAAACATGTCCCAAATTTGTTGATAGCAGAAGAAGGCACAAAACTAAGTCCCTTATTTAGAACTTGCACCTGCAATGCTGTGAGCTCTTTACTGGAAATATCAATCACATTGGTGTTACCAAAATGTAAGTCCAGTGTTACAGCATCAATCTTCACTTGCAGTGCAGATGCTCCCATTGTTTGCACAATTATCACCTCCTGTTCCCTTAGAACCTGACTTGTTTCACTCTGCATCTCTGGAGAAGTTGACTACCTGCTCTACTTCCCCCTATTGCCCCTTTTCCTAGGTTTCTTTCTAAATTGTGAGGGCTCCTCTGGGGGTGACTTTATCTCTGCTTCTAAAAACCAGTATAATCTGAATCTGCTGAGTTGCCTTCTGAATTAGTATGAGCACTTTTTTCAAAATAGATATTGTTTTTGTTTTCTGTGTGTGAGTGTGTGTGTGTGTGTGTGTGTGTGCGTGTATTTTTTTTGTTTGTTTTTTGCCCAGTAAAACCCCTGTTCAACTTATAATCTTGCTCATCCCTTAGAAATGTCTTTTTCTTGTAAGCACTGGTTTCAGTGTCCAGGTTCTGCAAGGTAGAGTTTAAATTAGCTTTCAACTCATTTAGTTTAGCTGGGCTTTTAACGCTTACAAATACTAGATGTATACAAATTGTGTTTTAAATTTATTGTTTTCTAGTTATTTATTTATTTTTTGCTTTCCCCTGCTATTGGCCTACAAAATATTGTAGATAATGCAGCAATTATTTCACTGACTCCTTCTAAATGTATCTGACGCTCCCCCACTAACGACATAATTACTGTTTGTGGCATCACAGTCTGTTGTCATGGTGAGCACTATAACGTTATAAAACCAAGGCACTGTGAGGTTAACAGGGGAAGGGCAAATGTTTGCCATTGTTTTCTTTTTTTTTTGTTTGTCAACTGTCTTTGTGCTCCATCATTCAGGGAACTGTCTCCGGCATCCTACTGCTGCTCACTGGGCTCTACCTCCCACCATGACTTCCTCCCTCTCCTTGCCCAACCCAATGGATCTCCCAGCTCTGAGCCCCCCAAGGTTGGGACACCCTATTTACCCAGGGTGCTCTATCTATGAATTTAGTGTGCTGGCCTGGACGATTGGGCCTGGAGGGGAGGAAAGTCCGGTGTTGGGAATGTGGCCTGATTGGGACAGAGGTGCCTTCACCTATCCCAAAAGATGGGGATTATCCTTTTTACCCTCCCCCTGAGAGCAGCCATGCAATGACATCAGCATGGCAACCCATAGCCGTCAGCCACGCTCGTCCCCAATGTTGTTCCCACCACCGGGGGTCTCTACTGTACTGGGAAGACCCTGGATCTCTCCTCAGAGAAAGAAGAGCAGTCCTCCAGATGCTCAATCCTTCTCCCTTCCCTGCTGACCCCCAACACTCAGGCTCATTGCTGAACCTGGGTCGCTGACATGGCACAAGATGTGGCATCCAGCACCTCAACCCTCACGCCATCGGGCCAATTTCAGTTGTTTTCTTCACAAACTTTTTAGCTGGACTACCAAAATGTGCTGTAAATCTTAGAAAAGAACTTTGAAAATGAAAAAAATGTATTCTCTAGTATATTGTAACAGCTGTAACATCTTATTTATGAAAGGACACGCTGAAGTTCAGAGTTGCTCTTTATAGACATCCAGTTATTTTTTCTTCTCCTTGATCTAGATTTAGTTATTTAATTCTGGATATATTTAGAATCTCTGACTATACAGCGGATAAGTCCCAGACAGCTAGCATGGAGTTTCTGCCTCCACTCAAAGACAAGTTTCTTTCCTTGCTAAAAGCAGAGTTTTTTTAAATAATTGCAACTCCCTAGGTACTCTGCCTACATCTAAGTAGGCTTGCATGGATTTTTGCTACCAAAACAGTTTCCCAGCTTTCAGTGTTAATATCTCATACTCGTTAACTACACTGCTCAGACAGGATTTATTACCTGTTGGTATGCTGCTTGCAGTAGCTACAATGGCTGCTTCCTCAGACCCATAGAAGAAGATGGATCATCTCCCTCTGAGATGGAAAACAAAATGTCCAATATTCTGACTGGATGCTCATGCTGGCCTCTAGGTCCAGATTCCAGTAACATAGTGTAGTGAAACTTGTTCAAATTAATCCTTGGTCCCTAGTCCCTTTAAAAGTTTAACACATAGAAACATGTGGGAAGACATGCCTGAACTGGATCCAAAATATTAAATTACAAAACCAGTCAGCCTCAACACACAGTTTTTTTTATATATTTAAGTTTTCACTCTTCACTGTTTTTCCAATCTGTCATCCACTGTATTGTAATATGTACAGCTTTATACACTAAAGAGCATTCTAGTTCCCATCTGCCTCCGTGTGATATTTTCTTTTTAATTAAAAATTAATTTCTGCTGCTGATGTTTCAGAACCTTCAATGTTCCTTCCTCAGAGAAAGACAGTTCACAACTGTGGTAAATAAAACAACTATATTTATCAGTTTCCTGATATATGTACATTTTTTGCAATTGTTTTTAATTAAGTTTTAAATGTTTTTTTTTTTAAAAGGTGGGATTGACCTTTATATTTATATATTCATAGGCTTTCAACTAGACTTGTTAAACTGGCACTTTTTAAGAAGCTGTACGTACAAAATGCTTTGCAACAATATAATTTTAAATATTAAGCTGCAGAATCACTTATTGAGGTTTCTTTAGGCCCTGTTTGCTCATGCAGTGCTTGGCATTCATAAGGGTATCTCTGTAAGGCTGTGATCCATTATAAAAAAAGAATATTTTGGCATCTGCTGAAAAAAGTAATGGTTCTAAGTTTTCTGTTATCAGCACATTAAAAGCATTAAAAGAGATGCCTTTTAAATTCATTTCAGATTGCTCATTTATTTTTTAGATGCATTAATAAACCGTTCAAAGTAAGAAAAGGTACTCTGTTACCTATTTTTTAATACCAAGTATAGTAATGTGCTCTGTTTTCAAGAATGAAACTCAACCCCTGTTTGGGAGGAAGCAGATTCTCAGCAGCCTTTCACTGCAGTGGTCCGTCTGCCATTATCCAGGATGCCATCTGTGTGTGGTAGTTTGCTAGAAACTGTGAAGGGGGTTGCGAGGCCTTATCATGCTGAAAGGTGGGACTGTGTCATGGACATGATGTATCATAACATGCTTAGATACCTGGTTCCATGGAAACTGTCAACCATGAAATATTCTCTAAAAGTGTTACATCAATGTTCAGAAATAGCTGACTCTACATGCATGCCTCAGATATTAGTGCTACATAACTCTCTGTTTGCAAGTAAGAAGTATTTATTAATTGTCACAATGATACTGTAGATATTTTCTGGTGTATTTTTATAACCAGTGTATCTGCTTTGTGAGAAAAGTGCAACTATCATTTCTTTTCAGAAGTGTGTTGGCCCTAGTATTTACACACAAGAGGCATTATTTATTTAATCACCCTTTTTTCTCTTTCCCTCCATCTGTAACTTTGGCTAGAAAAGTAAACAAATAATCACACTAGCTTTCTGTCTTAAAATGCAACTTAGTCATGGGGCAGGAAGGTTCAGTAAGTGCTTATTTGCTCTCTACTGAGCACTTTAACCACAGGATTGAGAAATGGGAAACATGTAAGCCATTAACTAAGATTACCTGTACAGAATATCACTTATGCCTAGAACCTTTCAAAAGTTTGGTCACTGTGCTGCTTCTGTATCATTCAATCTGTAAATAGTAGCTAAATAACCACTTTGTGATAATCATGTTATTGCATCCCCTTGCGTTATGTTCAAAGGAAGTTACAAACCTTCCAGGCACATTTTTAAAGTCATTTGCAAATGTGCCTGGAAAGAGTCAGGGTACTCCATAGAAATGGCCATTAGAGTCATTCACAAATCGTATGCACTCTTGCTAAATCAGTTGCAGAGATCTGTGACACCCCTTCCTCAAGCCCTACTAAAAGCAGGTGGTAAGGGGTGTAGAAACCCTGTGACCAACACCAGAAGAGCTGTCAAAGGATGAGAACCTGTCAAGGGGCCACTGATATAAAACATCAGCAGAAGGGAATGAGGCTGAGGCTAGATGATGGGCTACTGCACACCACAAATGTAAAGGGAAGCAGGATGTGAGTGAGGGCCACAAGACTGCCACAATGCCTTCACTTTAGGGGGAGCAGACCATTAGTTCATGGCCTAGAAGTGAGCCATAAAGTATGTTAGGTGGATCAGGGAATACATTCAGCTGTCGTGCCAATTTCCAAGAGCTCTGTGTCTGGCACAGCACCATTCCACTAGTGCTATGAAATGAACAGACCTTTGCAATTGTTACTAATCAGGCATCTCAGCTGAAAACATTCTTTGTGTCAACTAACCTCTGGCAGGCCTCATTTGCAATGTGCATTAGGATGGATCATGGAGCGTGGTGCTACAGGGAGCTTGTTTACTGTATATCATGATTGGCGACACCACACCTTACAACTGAGAATGGGGCCCAGAGTGATTGATGCATTTGGGTAGGGTGTAATAACTGTACATATAGTTATTCACTCTCAAAGGTCACATTCCTTTTAAACTTTATTTCTATGAAACACATATTTTGCCATTTTACATTGGCAAAGTGGACTATACATTCTTTGAAGTTTAAACATCAATGGAAACTAAAATATTAATTGTGTTATTTTCACTGCTGAGAGATAGTTATAATAAAATGTACTTTATTTTAAAGACAAATGTTGAAATAAGTCACAAATTTGTGTTTTTGTTTTGGTGGTAAGCAAAGCTTGAAGCATCTCTTGGAGTCATGCATGCTTTTTCATGCACATTTTAAAAAGCAGTATTACGTTCTGTGTGTGAGTCAGTTGTGGTGAGATCTGTGGCATTGCCAGCAGAATACAGTGCCAGTTAAGAGTACATCTTAATCAGACACAGAAAGACAGAAAAACAAACAAGCAGGCAGACAGACAGATAGGGGTGTGTGCGTGCATGCGTGTGTGTGTGTGTGTGTGTGTGTGGTGTGTGTGTGTGTGTGTGTGTGTGAGAAAGGATTTGCATACCCATAGTGTGTTATGCTTTAGAATGCATTGGAATGGTCTGCATTATTGTAATGTTTATGGATTCTACCTACTGCCCTTGTGGCAAACTGCCTTTGTGTTACCTCATGCATATCATGACAGCTATAATGGGTGTCTAATATATTGGTCTGTAAGTTTTATAGCAGAAGTACTGCACATACTTTGTAAAATACTGTCCTGGTCCTCTGTGGCTGGCATTAATTACACACACTGATTGCTTACTGTTGCTAATCAAGCAAACTGACACTTAGAATGGCCCTAAAAGCCAGAAAAAGAAATAGAAATGAAATATATGGCAAGTGAGGAGATAGAAGAATTTAAGGCTAAATGAGACACGTTGCTTTGGCACCTATAAGCACCTTAGGTGCTATAACAGTAATGCTTAGACTGTACAATAATACTGAATTTACATTTTTGTGAGACACTTAAACTTCTGCTTCTTCCAAAAGGATTTACATACCCATGATGCTTTGTAAATGGTTTAGGCTTTAGAATGCATGCATATGCTTTACAGAGATTTACAAAAAACAAATTGTAAATTATATGTCCTTTCTATTGTTTATAAAGTCTACATACAGCTCTTGTTGCACACTGCCATTGTGTTAGGCTACATCTCATGCATATGATGACAGCTGTAATGGGGGTAGCATACATTGGTCTGGAGGTTTCCTTCATATATAATGTTCATTGTATGTATGATTTGTATGTATTATTTGCCCTCATATGTACCTTGTGGAGCTTGATTTTCAGAGGCCTCTTAGAGCGCCACAATTTGCAGTGATCTATGACTATGGCAAACTTTCAGTTCATCAGGGACCCTGCACCTTATTTTCTAAAAATGGGTGTCTCAGCGCCAAATACCCAAGAGTTGCAGCAGCCACAGGGTTGCACTAAACATGTGGTACACCTATGGGGGGTGGCGGAGGGATCTGCCAGCCCTTCCACCCAGTGCAACCTGAGAGGGGTTGTGAAGGTGGGGGGAGGAATATGCTGGCAAGGATGGGACTGGGGGAAGAAGAAGATTGGGGGTGCCCTGGGAAGGGATGGGGCATTGTGGTAATGTCAGGGTGCTGAGGTAACACCCAGTGGGGGTGCCATGTGCACTTCCAGTGAGCCAAACAGCTGGAGTAGAGGAGGGTTGGCAGGGATGGACCATGACCCAGCCCCAGCTGGACCCAACCCTGGCACCTGCCACATGGGTGCACCAGTTCCCAACACTGTCAGTGGGCAGAAGTAGCTGCAGGTTGTGGAATGTTCCTTGGGCACCATGACAGTCTCCTGGTACTGAGGCCCCTGCATGAAGGAAGGCTACTGCCTACCTACACTGTTGGGAACTGGTACACCTAGGGGGCAGGTGCCAGGGCTGTGTCCAGCTGGGGCCAAGTCATGGTCTGTACCTGCAAACCCCCCTCTACCCTGGCTGATTGGCTCACCGAAAGTGTGCATGGCACCACCACTGGTGCCAACTCAGCACTCTGACATTGCTGCCATGCCCCCTGCATTCCTTAGGGCACCCATGTGTTCCTTCTGCCCCCGGTTCCCTCCTTGTAGGTCCCTCTCCCCACTTGCTGCCCTGCCAGGCTGTGGCACATGGCCCTTAGGCCACCTTCTGGCTGGTCTAAAGTCATCCCCCTGTTACAACCATGGTGGGGCTTCTGGAAGTGCAATAAATGGGATGACACAGCCCTACCATGGCACAGCCCACTTTGTGACCTGGTGCACAGGCACTTCTGTAGCAAGGGTGGTGCAGCGTGGCTGTGGCACGTGGCATCCCAATTTTGATGCAGCCAGCATTTGAAAATTGGGATAACCACAAACTTTTATGCAAGGTGCAGCTTGTGCCATACCCATTTGGCACAGGCATCTTGCATCAAAGTTTTCATTTCAAAAATCGAACCCATGATTTTCAACTCATATTCACTCCTGTATTTGACTTGTCTATTTCCTGACTGTAATCTCCTGGGTCATGCCTAAAAATAGGTATTTATTTGTCTAGTGCACTTACCTGGTTAACAAAAACTATATAAACACATAAATAAATAGCCAAGTGTATGCATTGTAAAATACTGCCATGGTCCTCTGTGGCTAGCAGTAATTACTCAAGCTGACTTCTCACTGTCATCATCTGTTGCTGATCAAATAAACTAACATCCAATATTGTCCCAGAAATCCATAAAAAGTAATGGATGAAAAGTTTGAAGGAAAGTGTTAAGGAAATTGAAGAAATTAAGGCAAAGTAAGACAGATAACTTGTCACCTCTCAGTAGCATTGGTACTTTAATAATGAGTTGTAGTATGTGAATTGTAGAATAGTATGCAATTTACATTTATTTATTGTCTTTTATATACTGTATCTCTAAGTAATTTAGAAGCAATTTATTTATACAGGATAGCCTAGCTGAGGTGCTACATCTTATTTCCTGAGGGGTCTTGCTTCTGCTTCAGATAGAGCGATGCCTTTCAGCACCATTGGTACTTTGATTTTTCAATGTTATCTCTGCCCTTGGTTCTCAGAGCCTTATCACTGTATGGCAAATGGCTAAATGTCATTTTAGTCTCAGTACAAGTTTCAGCCAGCTACAAACAGAAAGAATAAAAGCCACAGAACATACAATGAATCATGTCACTATAAATGTATAACTTCAAAGAAAAAGTTTCATAAAGTGTTTGAGTGTAAATAATTAAAAGTTTAATGACTAAAATGACAACATCAAAGCATTGTGGGCCCAAAGATATCATCAAAGCATTGTGGGCCCAAGCTATCAGTAAAGGAGTATCACTGAAAAAAGTGTATTGTCACAAGCTCATAGGGCAGGATTCACAAAAAGGATGTGCCCAGCACATCTGAGATAGACCAGCGCAACCCCAATTTCTGTACTGGCATGATTCTGGAAGGGGGCCTATGCGCTGGTGCATCCCTGATGCACCAACGCATTGCAGATGCACCGCATATCACCCATAATGATATGCAGCGCGTCTGGAGGGGCCGAGAAGTGGGCATATCCATGAATATGGAGCGCAGCCCCACTCACAGCCCAATTTGGAAGCGCATCCCCGGGGCAAGTCTGGAGATGCACCTCCCAAATATAAGTCTATTTCAACTAGACTTAAGTGGGTGGCCACCCACAGGTAGACTGCCATACTGCAGACAACAGCATGGCAGCCTGCCCACCCTGGCAGTTTAGTACCTCCCCCGTCCGTATCCCCAACTGTGATGTTAGTGTTCCGTGACATGCCCTGGTGGTATGGTGGTATCCCCCTCCCGGACTGTATCACCAAAGGGGCAGTGAGACTCCTGTAGACAGCCCTGTCAGTATAGTGGGACCACTCCCACCCCTGATCCAATCGCAGTGTGTTATGCACCACCCTAATACTCCTGGTGGTCCAGTGTACCCCCCTCCCACTCAGGCACCCTCCTACCACCCACTGGCCCCATCCCAGCAGGTTCTGATGTGAAGCAGGCAGCACAACCCACCCACATACCACCACAGCTGCCTACTGACAGAGCTATCTGTGAATTACAGCTACTATACACACTGTAGCCCATTGGTGGACCCTGATGACTAATGGGCTTGCAGTGTGTACTGTACTCTGTCATTCACATCTTTGTGAGTGACAGAGTACAGTACACATTGCAAGTCCATTGGTCATCAGGGTCCCCCAATGGGCTACTGGGTGTACAGTAGCTATCCTTCAAAGACAGCTCTGTCAGTGGGCAGCCATGGTGGTATGCAGGTGGGATGTGCTGCCCACCACACGTCGGGACCTGCTGGGACAGGGGGAGTGGGGTGGGAGCAGGGTATCTAAGTGGGAGGGAGGTCCACTGAACCACCAGAGTGTGAATGATGGAACAGGGAACTCTGTATATGGGTCAGGGTGGGGGGCATTGCACAGCACATGTCCACTGCAGTGTACGGCATCTTATGGGGACCCAGGCAGGGGTGGCTGGAAATGACCTGACAGGGGTGCTGGAAGTGTGGCTGTACTGCTGCACATGCAGGGCTCCCAGTGCATTCTGCCAGTTGCAGCCCTGCAAGGCGCATGCAAATGGGGCCATAATGACATGCAAATGGCCCCATTGTGCCATGCATGCCTGTAGTGATAGTATAATATGTTGATTATTGTCACTCCATTTTGTATGCTATTTCATGTAATGTATGTCATTTTATACTCCATTTTGTATTGTGTGACTCCATTTTACATGCTGCTTCATTTAATTGGTGTTTTGCTCTTTAGATAGCCTCATTATTATGTTTTGCTTCAGACAGTGTATTTTGCTGACTTGAAGGTCGCATATTATCAGGCAACCTGTTTTTGTAGTTTTGTTTAAACTTCTGCTTAGCTCATAGTGTTCTAGGCACCCGGCCAGTGTTTGGAGCACAGTGACCTAGCAGGTGTGGGGAATTCTGAGCAGTCCTTATCGTGTGAATTTGCAACATCCTGGAAGCCCGGCCAGCTTCTAGAATGTGGGAAAATAACACAATGAAGGCTGCACGGTTATTTTTAGCATAGAATAAAATATAAATGTAGCTTTCTCAATGCCTGGTTGGAAGCCTCATCTGCAGGGTGGACGCATCGCTGTGGAACTTTCTCCCGGTTCAAAACTCCCTGCCAGGCTGTGAGATGATTTAGGGCTTCCCAGCTACTGGGAAAAGGCTTGGATGATGCTTTATTGAATCGGTGATGTATCATGTTTTGTTAATTGAAGTATATATTAATGCTGATAGTAATATTGCTAATGAATGAATGCTAAAGTGTAATCATTAATGCTGATAGTGATATTGCTGTTACATGAAGTGTAATTATCTTTTGCTTGCAATAAATTGTGCTGATGTGTGAATGCCAAGTGTGATTATTCCTTTGTGACTCTTCGATTAGGCAAGACAATTTTGGCATAGTCGGCAGGATTCATAAAGGAAGGTACACACTAAGGTGAAGTAAAAATGTTTAAAAGGAAAGAGTCTAATGTTGCATGTGCACAAGTGGAAATTCCTGGTTGGGAAAACCAACCTTATGCTGATTTAGCCACTGGTGGTCATGTTGTGCAGGGTTGAGTGAACACTGGGAATCCTGTTTAAAGATTCTGAGCCTGCAGATGTTGTTACATGTATGAAAAGAGTGCCTGTGGCAAAGGGAAAGAATGTGCTGCCTTGGGGCGCAGGGGTGGATTTTATTGTCTGCCTATAGGAAGATGCATGAAAAGGTAGTGGGACTTCTTAGTGAAAAGGCAGAGTTCGAACGAAAGGTTTGTGATTTGGAAAGTAAAGCTGTGATGTTACAATGTCAAAATCATTTGCTGAGTGATAAATTGGATACCTATCGGACAGTTGCAGAAAATGCAGCTGTCCAGGTAACACAAATACAAATATAAAAAGAGGAGGGCAGAGTTAGTAGGAAAAGTAAGCCTAGCAATAGCTAGGGCAGAACCCACTGGGATCCTGAAACATGGGATGGAGATATTTGGTTTTCTACAGATGAGGAAAGGTCAGCCTCAGATAAAGAAGAAAAGGCTGAGGGCGTAGGTTCCAATACTGCATGCACAGCCAGTGTCTAGAAGACGTACTGAAGTGTTGGATCAGGAAATCCTAGGAATCGAGATGTAGTGGAGGATTTTTCTCAACAGGAGGTGTCAGACCTCCTGGAGCAGTACCACGGGGAGTTTGTTGAGATGGCTGGTGAGGTTGTATGACACAGAGGCGGATGGAGTAAGCTTAGATGAAACTGATGCCCCTAGGTTTCTGTCACTAAGCTATGACCCTGTGGTGAAGAGGCGTTTGGACCCTCCAAATACAGGGGCAGGGCTATGCCACGATGCTGGATGTGGTGGCTATGGCTTGCAAACACAAGTATCCGACGGTGAGTGACTGGCGGAGGATAGTAAACATGGTTTACCTTAAAGGACTGTATACAAAACATTAAAATGGAAATGATGAAAGTTACGGTCTCCACAGAAGACCATGCTGATTTAATGAGTGTTGTTGTGCCAGTGTCTGTATCGTAATAAGATTATCAAAACTGCACCACCTGCATATAAGGCAGTAATGATGACTTTGTTGATTAATCAGATGGGAAAACAGTAGGTGTAGTGCCAGAGGCAATACGGCAGTTAGGGAACTGGGAGATTGGGGCCCAAAGGGGTCTAGGTTTATATGATTCTTCAGGACAGGATAAACAGCGGTCCAATCCTGAGGGTCGAGTTTCTAGGAGATATGTTCCTGGCTCTCTTAAAGGATGGGGTGGCAAGGAAAACATTGATGGGATCAGTACCCCTGATATGTGGAAATGTACAAAGGAGGTGAACACTAAGAAGTGAGTAAATAAGCAGACCAATTCAAAGTTAAAGACAGATGTACATGTCTCTTCAGAAGTCTGTAAGTCAATTGCTCCCCGGCAGAGTTTGATGATGAAAGTATATCCCAGGGTGGGGGGGGCTCCCACTCAGGGATCCATTGAGTCACCCGACTGGAGCAGGAATATGCAGATCTGTATCCTAGTGATTTGTACCAGTTAGGGAGTTGCAGCAACTGAAAACCTAAAATATGACTGAAATGAAGGCCAAGCCCCAGTAGAAGGGTGGGCTAGGAGGATTTTAGACCTCATGTAGAATTGGAAATTAATTGGAAGAGTGGCTCACCCCAAAAGTCAGGCTTTAATTGACACTGGGGCGAGGCCTCATTAATTTATGGGAACCCAGCAAAACACAAAGGTCAGCAAGTGGTAATTACAGGATTAGGAGGTAAACAAATTGAGGCAGTACAGACCATTTTGGAACTGAAAATAGGTCAGCTGCCCTGAAGAAAATATTGTGTAATGATTGTTCCGATTCCGGAATACATTATAGGAATAGACATACTAAAGGGATAGCGTTGCAATTGTCTGATGGACAATATCAATTTGGAGTAAAACCTTACATTTCAGCAAGACCAGTAGTAGTGGGAAGGTGCAGATGCCTCCAGTAGCCATTCCACCTGCTACAAAAATTATCTGTATGAAACAGTATAGAATACCAGGAGGCCTGAGGAGATAACTGCCACTATTAAAGATCTATTAGAGGCAGGAGTGCTTAAACCCACAACAACAGCTTGGAACAATCCTGTGTGGCCAGTCAAGAAAAGGACGGGTCATATGGATGACAGTAGATTATAGGGAATTGAACAAGTACACCTTCATTGACGCTGCCGTTCCAGACACCGTCACCCTGATAGAGCAAATACAAAGGCACAAAGGGTATGGTATGCAGTTATTGATTTAGCTAATGCATTCTTTACTATTCCGATTGAGGAAAAGTTTTGGGACCAGTTTGCCTTCACATGGCAGGGAGGCAATATGCTTTCACTAGATTACCTCAGGGGATATGTACATAGCTCACCATCTGCCACCGGATGGTGGCAGAACACTTGATGAGTTGAAGCTGCCGGATGGCATGCAGATTTCTCATTACATTGATGATATCTTGATCCGGGGGCTGATCAAGATAAAGTACAACAGTTACTAGATGAGACCATTGATCATATGAGGAAGAAAGGATGGGAAATTAATCCAGACAAGGTACAGGGTCCTTCCCAAACAGTAAAATTTTTGGGAATTCAATGGAACAGGGCATAGAAATATTGCCCAAGGCACGACAGAAAATACTGGACTTTTGACTCCACAAGACAAAACTGAAACACAAAGATTTGTGGGTTTGTTTGGATTTTAGCGACAGCATATACCCCATTTAGGGCAAATACTAGCTCCCTTATTAAAGTGACCAGAAAAAAATACGAGTTTGAATGGGGGGATGAGCAACAAAAAGCATTTGATAAGGCTAAGGAAGCAGTGCAGCAAGCCTTAGACCTTTGGCCCCTGCAGGAGGGGGAGGTAGAATTAAATGTGTCCGTAACTGGGCAGTATGCAAACTGGAGTTTGTGGCAGAAGCAAGGGAGACAGAAAGTGCCACTTGGTTTCTGGAATAGGAAACTCCCAGAGGTAGGTAGCAGATACTCACCTTTTGAGAGACAACTACTAGCATGCTACTGGGCTCTGATAGAGACAGAACAAATGACAGTGGGTCATGAGGTAGCATTGAGACCAGAGATACCCATTATGCAATGGGTAAAAGCTCCCTAGAACTCACAAAAATAGGACATGCTCAGGAAGCTAGCATTATCAAATGGAAATGGTATATTCAGGATCGAGCAAAGGTAGGAATTGGGGAATAGCAGCCCTCCATGAGAAGGTAGCTGAAATTCCTCTAGAGGGAGAACAGGTTGAGGAAAAATGCCTGAAATTCAAGAATCACCTGTGAAATGGGGCAAGCCTTTTGATGAGCTGCCCGTTTCTGACCGAAACACATGTATGGTTTACAGATGGCTCAGCCAAATATGTGGGAAATAGGAGATACTGAAAGCAGTAGCTTATTGTCCACACACTGAAAAGTTTTGGTAACATCAGGAGAAAGGAAAAGCAGTCAATATGCTGAGTTGGTATGCAGTATATCAGGCTTTGAGACAAGAAAACCAGGTACATGTCATATTTATACTGATTCATGGTCTGTAGCCAATGGTTTAACAACCTGGCTGCCCACTTGGAGCTAAGGATGAGTGGAAAATTTATTCGAGAAAGAAATATGGGAAAAAGAACTGTGGCAGGAAATATGGACTATGGTGCAAAATACTCAGACTACTGTATTTCATGTTGATGCTCATTGTGCTTCAGATACACTAGAATGATGGTATAATTCTGTTGCAGATGAAAGAGCTAAGATTCTTCCAGTGGATATTGAAGAAACTCAAAGTCAGCAGTTATCAGGGCTGGCAAAATGGGCACATCAAAAATGTGGACATTTGGGAGAAAGCCACTTACAGGTGGGCATATAGTAAGGGTGTACCCTAACATTGGATTTAGTTAAAACTGTTATTGCTCAGTGTCCTATATGCCAACATGGGCAACAAAGACCAATCCCTCATATTGTGAAAGGACAATTGGGAGGGAAAATTACAGGACAAATTTGGCAGATTGATTACATTGGACCTCTACCCTTAGTGGAGGATGTCAATATGCTTGCACAGTTGTAGATACATATTCAGGGTATTTATTGGCATACCCTTGCAAACAAGCTACACAGAAAAACACCATTAAGGCAATTGACTTAATTATGTTGTACTATGGAATACCCTTGCAGATACAAGTGACAATGGTTCCCATTTTAGGGTGAAAATGGTACAAGCTTATGCTCAAGCCCATAACATACAGTGGGTATTTCACATCCCTTATTACCCATGAGGCAGCAGGGTTAATTGAGAGAATGAATGGATTGCTGAAAAAACAGTTTAGGAATTGGGGGAGAGCCTACGAAAATGGAAAGAATTTGCATGAAGCATTACAGATTTTAAATAATAGACCAATTGGAGAATCTGAGACCCCCTAATGAATGATAACTCCTAATTTGCAAGTGCAGGCTTACTCAACTACAGAAACAGTGTTATTTTGAGAAATTACACCAGGAGCTCTGTCTCCTTGCAGGGCAATCCAGAGCTGCTGGACTTGATTTACATGCCCTTCAAGAATACAGAATAAACAGCAGAAACATTCAAGTGATAGAAACTGGTATTGGAATACAAATTCCACTGAGACATTTTGGTTGGATAGCACCTAAATCAGAACTAGCCCTCAAGGGAATACAAATTTTGGGAGGGGTGATTGATTGTGATTACCAAGGAGAAGTGAAAGTAATTTTGTTGAATAGTGGAGAACAAAATCTGTTAATTCAACAGTATGACAGAGTGGCTCAATTGTTAATTATTCCAGTTAACAAAGTGACCCCTATAAAGGGACAAGCCCCCACACTCTTAACAGCAAGGGGGGATAAAGGTTTTAGATCTACAGGAGGTTTTAACAATGGTGCCAAAATATGGGTTACAAACCCAAATGGCCCTCCTGAACCAGCTAGAGTGATAGCCACGGACGAGACAACACAGTGTTAATTATCAGGTCAGGGAAAGAGATGGAATATGTACCAGCAACACATGTTATCTTCGAGAATAATCAGTCTGTGTATTTTCTAGGTTCTTCAATGGATTCTAAAAGGAATAACCTCTCTCTCACGGTCCATTCGGTAAAGCCTATTACCCTGGTGGAAGAATATTGAAACTTGACGACCCACTTGTACAATGGGGTTGGAAATCTTCCACCAGTTCACGATGCAAGACAACTTTACTTGCCCTGAAAACCAAGGATGTCCTATAGTGAACATTACTTTTTCACCAGATGTGAACATTTGGAAACCAGTTGAGACAATGGCAGGACGATTATATGTCCAACCTTGCAGGACACAAATTGGATTAAATTACAGAACCAGACTGCTATTAGATGCTGCAACTTACCGAATAGTTGCATGGTGACTGTACAACATAGACTTGATTGCTGCATGAATCAAACAGACATTTTCAATGCAAGTATTACTTTGATTGACATAGACACGTTATTCTGCATGAATGCTACTGCAATAACTAATAGAACTACTTGGGCAGATCACATTACAGTGTTGAAAAATCATCCTGTAATTAGCAATGATAGTATAGTTAAGGTTCCATCCACATGTACATCAGTAGCGCAGCGGTATCAGAAAAATGTAATCCATTTTAACATAACGTTTATGTTTAGTAGAAAATGCAAATATAAAAAGCTTGGTATGATACGCTATTAGGTGGAGCAGGGGCAGGCATGGGAATTTTAAATAGTGTTGATATAGAAACACTGACTAACAGGCTTCAGGCAGTAGGAATTGATGTATTAGCTTAATTAACTTACAAGCTCAATGGATGCCAACTGTTTTCTTACCCAAAGATTAACTTTGAATTATGATTTTGAGTTCTTGCAGTTATTTAATGCTTCACAGGTATGGGAATGGGAGTAGCAGAAAATAGTTCGCGATTTATTGATTGGACAGAATGCACAATGCGACATATGTATTCTATAATGCAAAGAAATAAGGCCCAGAGTGATTTAATGAGTAATAATGAATATGTGTGGAGGACCGTGTTCAAATCATGGATTCCTAGTAATCATTGGATTGTAATGTCATCCACCACAGTAAAATGCACAGATACCTATTGTTCAGGGCAATTGGTACATTATAATGTTAGTGACCCTGAAATAATGTGTAAATATGTAATATTACCTGTAATTTTTGGTCCCCCATTATTTGATCCTGAGTTTTGGTTACCACATTTTAACGGAGATTATATAGATAGTCAGAACACCACCCATGACTTAAGTCTGTGTTCAAAAACAGCTGATGGAACACTATGTGGACAGCATTCCAGACTTTATGAACCTTGTTTACTGGAGCATTCGATAAATTTGTGTCAATGGACAATTTTACCCATAACCTTTACCATGTTTACAGAAATAGGACCCCAGTATGTTTGTATAGTAACTAATCAGGAGAATACTGTTAGGATGTATAACTAACTCGTCCCTTTTCAGGTTGTTTAAGAAATGTGACTCATTTGTGGTGGGAAAATACTACTACACCTTTGTCCCTGATACTGAGCAGAAGCTTATTTTGTATTGGCAGCCTAATATTTTAGATCAATCAAGATTGAGTATCTCATTAAATAAAATTAAACAGATAATTCAGGAAACAGATGTAATGCAGGCTCATTTGGCAATAAGAAATAAATCATTAGTGCAAAAGTCAGGTGCAAACTCGATAGTTAAAAATAAAATGATTGATTTAAGTTCAAGATTCAACAAGAGACTATTCATTATTGGTGGATATTTTTACAGGATGGTCTCCATCAACTACAAAAGTGTTAAATATTCTGATACATCCTATCATATTTATTGCTGTAGTGACAATTATCTTGCTTATTTGGACTTGTTACTTATCATGTTATATTACGTAGTAATTTTGCTATGGTACCAATATCAACCAAATCGTATTTACAATAATCAAAGGACCGAATGTAGTGATAGTATAATATATTGATTATTGTCACTCCATTTTGTATGCTATTTCATATAATGTATGTCATTTTATACTCCATTTTGTATTGTGTGACTCCATTTTACATGCTGCTTCATTTAATTGGTGTTTTGCTCTTTAGATAGCCTCATTATTATGTTTTGCTTCAGACAGTGTATTTTGCTGACTTGAAGGTAGCATATTATCAGGCAACCTGTTTTGTAGTTTTGTTTAAACTTCTGCTTAGCTCATAGTGTTCTAGGCACCCGGCCAGTGTTTGGAGCACAGTGACCTAGCAGGTGTGGGGAATTCTGAACAGTCCTTATCGTGTGAATTTGCAACATCCTGGAAGCCCGGCCAGCTTCTAGAATGTGGGAAAATTACACAATGAAGGCTGCACGGTTATTTTTAGCATAGAATAAAATATAAATGTAGCTTAATGCCTGGTTGGAAGCTCATCTGCAGGGTGGACGCATCGCTGTGGAACTTTCTCCCGGTTCAAAACTCCTGGCCAGGCTGTGAGATGATTTAGGGGCTTCCCCAGCTACTGGGAAAAGGCTTGGATGATGCTTTATTGAATCGGTGATGTATCATGTTTTGCTTAATTGAAGTATATATTAATGCTGATAGTAATATTGCTAATGAATGAATGCTAAAGTGTAATCATTAATGCTGATAGTGATATTGCTGTTACATGAAGTGTAATTATCTTTTGCTTGCAATAAATTGTGCTGATGTGTGAATGCCAAGTGTGATTATTCCTTTGTGACTCTTCGATTAGGCAAGACAATGCCTAATGACCCCATTTGTGTGTTGTTGTCTCTGAATGGCACATTTGGGTGCAGTAAATCCTGAGATGCACTGCCCCCCATTGGATTCTCAGCCTGGACAAGGGGTTGCACATGCACCATGGGCTGGGCACACCTGTGGTATTCACAGAGGGGATGTGCCAGAAGCAACACCCCGGTGCATCTTCTGTGAATACCACAGTTGGAGTTCAGCACATCTCATTTGCACCAGGGCATCTGAGATGCGCTGAGCGCATGTTCTTTGTGACTCCTGCCCAAAGTATTTTTTTTTACATAAACACAGTTTTTATTAAACATAGCTTTTATTCATAGTGCATGCTACTGGTAAAGAAAAAAACAACCTACATTTTAAATTTGCAATAATATTTGAGTTATGCTTTGTGAAGTTGCACATTGCACATCTTACAGCAGTAAATCTCAAGTCAGAATTTTTTAAAAGGTCTGACAAAGATGCAGGAGCATTGTCCACCCACATCTGTATCAGACCAAATGTATCCAAACATGGGCACCCTAGTTTCAAAAGGCACCCAGAGTCCATGACACATTTGGCACTTTGTGGCATCTTGCTTCATGAAAATGATGCTCGTCTAATTTTTTTGTGTGTACAAATACTGACTTTTCAGATAGAACTGCAAACATGCAATAGCAGATGTTATCAGACTGCATGAACTGGGTCATTCATGAAACTCCAGGCATTACAACACACACTGGTACTGAAAATTGTCTGAAACTTTAATAAAAGCTAAAAACAGCTCCTGACAGCAAATAGACCTCTCCCAGTAAATAGTCAGCAGCTCTGCTCTGCAAGCACTTTTTCAAGACTAGTACACCAAGGTACGCAGAAAGCTTTTATGTACAAACTAATTAAACATTCATAGGAGTGAAACATCAAATTACTTATGCAAGTACCACTAAAATCAGTACATCTATAAAAGCAGTGAGAGGAAATGGGGGGGAAGGGGCAGGTAGGAACCACAAAGCTCACATATTAAGCAGATCAGCAATGTGACCCAATCTCCTGGGCACACAACCGCACATTTAAGCTGATCAGGTTTACAATCCAATCGGCAAGACAGAAAAACTTTTTATGAAGGAATTCCTATTTCTTAGTAACATTCATACACATATAAAAAAGTCCTTATTGTTTTTTTTTTAATTTAAATGCAAATTACCACTTTTAAACAGGCTCCATTGCTAACATATAAGCTGATCAGTAGCATGACCTGATCTGTTGGATAGTAAAACTATTTACAGTATGTACAAATACATGTATCTCAATAGCATTTATGCACATATATAAAAATATATAAAAATAGCCCTTACTGTTTTTATGTTTTATATTTCAACACAAAATGACTCTCTCAAAAAGACTCCAATGAGGGCTCTTAAAGACAGGGCATATACACAAAAAAATAAACTATGACAAGGGGGGGGAGAAGGAGGAGAAAAACAAATAGGAAAACAGAAGACAAACAATAGCGCAGTTAAGCAGATCTGCAGCATAACTTGGGAGCCACTCTTCAGATTTTTGATAAGTTAGCATGTCATTAAATAAATGGTCTGTCAGAACCATATTAGTCCACTTTGAAAATATGGATGGCAGAATTCACTCTGAAATCCTGCCCCAAAGCTTTAGGCTCTTTGAGTAAAGGTCAGGAATTTTCTTTACATCCTGAAATCCTTGAAGCTTCTGTTTTGCAAAGTCCACAATGACTCTCATCTGCAAGATACATGCAGGATCAATGAACTGTGCTCCATGTCAGAGGACAGCATATGCTAAGGTGCCACTACCTGAACTGCACCTAACAGAGTGAGTTCATGATCCTAGTTGGTCTCACCTTCTTCTTCCATTCAAGGAGTTAGTACTCATCCCACCCCACACTTTGGGAATGCTATTAATCTTTCACCACAGTCAGCTGGTATATTTAATATTTAAAGCTTTTTTTCTTTTTTTGTAATGAGAAGATGTGTTCACCTAACACTATTAGGTATGATGTGTGGAACAATACTCTGACTGGAGGCTGATAATGTTGTTTTAGTCATCTTTATACTGTACATGCCTTACAAACACTGTGTCCTGACTGCTCACTGTTTGTGTCATCACAGCAGACTGAATAGCTAAAAGCTTTTACAATGCAGATAAAAGAAGTAATCTATCAATTACACAATGAAAAACCTGACAAAATTATACACAAAAAGAAACAAAACAAAGTGTCCCCAACCTTCTGCCAGACAGATCATGTGTGATGTCATGATGGGGTCGATATACGGTATATGTGCTAGCACAAGTAATCACCATTCCTGCTCCAGTATCCTAACACAAGCATGTTGGCTGGCAGTACTAGATGGACAACTGCATGCATTACTCTAGTGCTACCAACCAACTAAGCTGCGATAAGCTGCTGACAGTCCAAGAATGGCAATTATGTTCTTTAGCATGTAAATGTAACTGAGGTGTTGGTGGTGGACTCAGGTCATCAGGGTAAGGGGTTGTTAACTGGGCAACCTTCCGGGCTTTTGCTCAGAGATAGTCAGTTGCTGACCTCTGACAGTGTGCAGAATCTGGGCATAGTTTTTGATGACAGTCTGACATTTAAATCTCAGGTGTCAGCCTTGGTCAAGACCTCCTTTTACCACCTAAGGAATATCACCCAGATTAAGCACCTGGTCCTGCCTGGTGACCTTCCAACTTTGGCCTACGTCTTTGTGACCTCCTGCCTTAACTACTACATGGCCCTCTACCTAGGGCTATCAGGGGTGGATATATGTTGCTTGCAGCTTGTGCAGAATGCTGTGGCCAGGTTGTTGATTGACTTAGCAAGATCTTGTCATGTCACGCCTGTGCTACATGATCTGCACTGGCTGCCAATGCAGTGGCATATCACCTTCAAGGTCGGTTTACTGACCTATAATGCCCTACACAGACAGGGACCATGGTAGTTGAAAAGTCTCCTTTGTCTCTACAGCCTCGTCTGCCCCATCTGCTCCTCCGATGAGGGCTTGCTAGAGGTTCCCAGGATTCGACTCAAGACCTCTGGGGCCCGTTCTTTCGCTTTTATGGCCCCTACCCTGTGGAACTCTCTACCTCGTCAGGTTAGAGAGTGCCCAACTATCAAGAGCTTCAAAACAGCTCTTAAGACTTATCTTTTTGGTTTAGCTTTTCTGGATCTTATTTAAATAGTCTGTGTTGTTTTTAAGAATCTGCTGATTTTTATTGGTGTCTGCATGCTTTGTATCACAGTTTTTAATACTTGATTAATCTCTGTATAAGTGCTTTGATCTACTGGAATTGTGCTTTATAAATAAAGATTGATTGATTGATTGACTGATTGATTGATATATTGCCCCAGTGAGTAAGGTCATAATGTTGATGAAGAATGAAGAGAAGTAGAACTAGATATAAAAGACAAAGAACCTCTGTGCGTAAACACTGAGACAAGGGTTACCCCAAAGGGCATTTGGCTGGGAAGCCAAGTTTCAAGAAAATACAAAATCCCACATGCCCACACATTGCAAAGCATCATGGGCTGCATATGCAAATCACCACAGAATGTTATGCTGGTTCAACTTTAAGCAGAATTGCATGGTGCTGGAAGGCCTCTCACACACATCTGTTAGCACCTTTTGCAAACTGTGTGAGAGGCCTTTCGGCACCATGCAATTCTGCTTAAAGTTGAACCAGCATAACATTCTGTGGTGATTTGTGTATGCAGCCCATGATGCTTTGCATTGTGTGGGCATGTGTGATTTTGTAGAACTAGATATGTCAGCTTCCAGGTCTGGTATTGATCTGCTCACCATTCCTAGTACTGTCAGGCTGAAAACCCAATAACTGGGAACTAGAAAAAGAAAATGCTTCAGGCATAACAAGTAACAGCTGTCTACTTTTGAAAATAAATAACATTTTCTGTCATCAGTTTTCAGTAGTACAAGCTCTTTAATGTTCTCCTTTTTCAGTATTTTATTTTCAGGCAGATAGCAGCAACTGTCAACCACAGTTCTCCATCATTTTCTTGTATGCTTCACAGAGCAGTTCCCTGGAAATATTGTGCACATCTAAAGCTAGCACAGACTCATTTGGCCACAGATACTCAGATTCCCAAGGAAGACTCAAGCCAGGAAACCCAAAAACCAAAAACCAATCTAATACAAATAACAGTAATAAATCAGCACCCAAAAAAAAGGAGGAGGGTGTAAACAAACAGCACCTGCCCACCCACTTCCCAAAAACAGGTTCTGAGAGTGGAGGCAGGGAGGGAGGTCAGAATACAGCAAGACTCCATTAGAAGAAACACAATTACTAAGGTGAGTAATTTTTTCTTCGAACAACATGAAGTCTTGCTGTATTCTGACATATTGCAGACTACCATGCAGTACCTCCAAGGAGGAGGGACAGAACTTACTTTGTGAATAGTCTCTGAAGTACTGCTGTGCCAAACCGAGCATCACTCCTAGCCTGGATATCCAGAGAGTAATGCTTGGTAAAGGTATGGACTGTTTTCCAGGTGGCTGCTGGACAAATTTCTAAGAGAGGGATATCCTTGGCAGCAGTCAGAGAAGCAGATGTACCTCTTGTGGAATGAGCCCTCAGGCCTGAGGGTGGAGATTTTCCCAGTTTTTCATAGCAGAATTGTATACAGGACACAATCCACCTGGCAATAGATCTCTTGGTGGCAGGTTTGCCCTTTCCCACTTCTCCATAAGTTAGAAACAACTGGAGGGAGCCAAACCTGTGACCCTTGGTATGCTCTATGTAGTAACTAAGGGCTCTTTTAACATCTAAACTGTGTAGCCTCCTCTCTCCTGAGGAAGAATGATCAGTGAAGAAAACAGGAAGAGACACAGACTGGTTTAAATGGAAGTCTGAAACCATTTTGGGCAAGAACCTTCTATTGGTTCTAAGGACCACTTTATCCCTGTGAAATGAGATAAAATCAGGTTCCACTGACAGGGCTTGTAATTCACTGTACGCCTGGCAGAGGTAATAGCTACCAAGAACACAGTTTTCTAAGTCAAGTACTTAAGCTCTGCTGAAGACATAGCTCAAAAGGGGTTGCATAAATTGAGCAATGCAAACATTCAAATCTCAGGCAAGGCAGGGTCTCTAAAGGAGGATTGGTGTGAAGCAAGCCTTAAAAAATTTAAGTACACAGGATGAGAAGAGATAGCGAGAAGACTTCCACAGACAAAAATGCAGAAACAGCTGACAAGTGTACCTTGAGAGTAGCTGGTCTGAGGCCTAGGCCATTAAGATGGACCATATAATCCAGAACCATAGGCAATCCAGCAGTATCTGGATAAATATACTTCTTAGAACACCAAATGCCGAATCTCTTCCATTTGGAGTTATAAGTCTTTCTGGTGGAGGGCTATTGACAAGCTTTGAGGATATCCAGAACCCCTTGGGAAAGATGCAGATCTGAAAACTCTAACTCTTCAAGAGCCATGCCTTGAGATTGAGAGACTGAAGATTGGGGTACCAAATCCTCCCCTGAGAGGATGTTAACAGGTTGTAATTCCTGGGAAGAGACAGGGGAAGATGGACTACTAGGGACAGCAACAGGGGGTACCAGGGTTGTCTGGCCCAATCTGGAGCAATCAGAATCACTTTGCAAGGTTGAGACCTTATTTTGACTAAAACTTTGAACAGGAGTGGGAAGAGGGGGAAGGCATACAGAAACTTCCCTTCCCAATTCAGAATCAGGGCATCCAGGGGGACTGAGCCCAAGACTGGAGGTCTGCAACAAAAGAGAGGGAGCTGGTGATTGTCTGGGGCTGCAAAGAGATCTATCTTAGGAGTGCCCCACCTTGAAAAAATCACTTTCAACACCTGAGGGTCCAGGGACCATTCGTGATGGCCCTGAGATGTCCTGCTCAGTGCATCTGCTAGCACATTGTCCTTCCCTGGAAGGTGAACTGCTACCAGAGAGGTTTGCAGGGAATAAGCCAGGGACCACAACTTCATGGCTTCTGTGCACAAGGCCATGGACCAAGTGCCTCCCTGCTTGTTGATGTACCACATGGTGGTGGAGGTGTCCTTTCTGACCTGAACCACTTTGTTCTGTACTGACTGAGAGAAAGCTTTTAGGGCCAGAAAAACTGCCCTGAGCTCTAGGAGATTGATATGGAGAAGGGATTCTTGGGGGGACCACAGCCCCTGGGCAGTGAGGGACCCCAGATGGGCTCCCCAGCCCAGAAGAGAAGTGTCCATGGTAAGGACCACTGTACAAGGCTGAGTAACAAATGGAACACCTTGTCTTAAATTGTCCTGATCCTGCCACCATTGGAGGGCTTAGATCAAGGTCAGAGTCACTGGGATAAATTTGGTAAGGAAATTCTTCCTCTGAGACCAAAAAGCTCTCACGTGGAACTGAATATCACTCATCTGGAATCTTGCCCATTGGAAAAATGCTATTGAAACTGCCATGTGGCCCAAGAGCTGGAGGAAATGCCTTGCTGGTCGAGATACCCGAAGGCTGAAGGAAGAGTCTAGTTCCATAAGAACCCTTGCCCTTTCTAGAGGAAGAAAGGCTCTTGCTCTGAGTGTGTCCAGTTCTGCCCCCTATAAAGGTAAGAAGCTGGACTGATTTGAGAACTGACTTGGGAAGGTTGAGAAGAAATCCTAGAGAAAGTGAGCACTTGCTGGGTCACTTGCAGGTGAGACTTGACTTGGTCTGGAGACTGACCCACTATTAGTCAAACGTCCTGATATGGAAAAATGGAAATCTTTTGCCTTCTTAGAAAGGCAACTACTACTGCCAGGCACTTTGTGAAAACCCTTGGGGCTGAGGTTAGGTCAAAGGGCACTGCTCTGAACTGATAGTGGCCTGAGGGCAACTTGAACCTGAGGTACTTTCTGTGGGAGCACCTGATGGGAATGTGGAAGTAGGCATCTTTGAGGTCCAGGGGAAGCTAGCCAGTCCCCTGGTCTTAGAGAGGGAAGGATTATTCTCAGAGTTACTATCTTGAACTTTGGTTTTAAAAGATGTTTGTTTAGATATCTTAGGTCTAGGATGGGTTGCCACTCCCCTGTCTTTTTTGGGGTCAGGAAGTACCTGGAGTACAGTCCTTTGCCCCCAGTGTAGGATAGGTACTCTCTCTATGGCTCTTAAGGCTAGAAGAGAAGAGAAGAAACCTCTGCCTCTAGGGCAAGGGTTTCCAAGAGACTTGCAGGTGGAAAAGATCTGGCTCTCATCTTTGGAAATTTTCTGAAGCTGAGAACCAGTCCCTGGCTTACTACTTCCAGGACCCACTTGTCCGATGTAATAGACATCCAGTCCTGGACAAAGTAAGCCAGCCTGCCCCCTACTGGAATAGGAGAGTCGACCTGGGCAGGCCCATCAGGGAGTCTGCTTGGCAGGGGGCTTTAGGCTGAGGACTGGATGCAGCCCTGCTCATCCTCCTTCTGCCTCTCCCTCTGAAGAACCCCTTTTTGAGAAAAGGAAGAAGAGGCCTGTGCTTGGTAAAAAGGCCTTTGAAAAGGCCTGCCCCTGTCCCTAGACTGCTGCCTTTGAGGAGTCGCCTGCCTCTCCTTGGCCTGAGCACTCCTGTAAGTGGCCCTGTACTCATCCATTTTCTTCATGTAATTCTCTGTCTGCTCCCCAAACAGAGTATTACCCACTACAGAAAAATCTATGGCCTTAGCCTGGGTGTCCTGTGAGAGGCTAGTACATCTGAGCCAAGCCATTCTCCAAAGAACCACAGATGTAGCCATGACTCTTGATGACACATCATTAGATTCCACAGCAGCATGAAACTGAACCTTAGATGCCTCAATCCCCTCTGCAGCCACCGCCTCCAACAAATTGGCTAGCTGGGGGGAGGCTTGTTTAGCCAGTGCCAGTACAGTGTCCCATCTGGACTTCTGGTACCTGGCTATATAGGCCATGTAATTCGCCTGCCTGAGTCCCAAGAAAGATGCCATGTACTGTTTCTTTGCCATGGCATCAATCTTCCTGGAGTCCTTGTCTGGGGGTGTAAAGCCAAGGGAATATTTGCCTTGTCACAGGCAGCAGCCTGCACTACCCCAACATGGCTGCATTGCTGGTATAAGAACTCCGTGTCTGAGCCTGAAAGTGTATACCTCATGTCCATACTTCTATCCACAGGAGGTATAGTGTTAGGAGACTTTAGGATTTTTTGTGTCTGTTTCCCAAAGGATTTGTGGAGGGGTATAGATAGTCTCCTGGACTCTGAGATGTCCATCATTTCTACATAATCAGGCTTTTCTTGATCTTTCACAGCCTCCTCCATAGAAAGCTGGAGGGTTTCAGCCACCTTTCTGTAGAACATAAAGTGAGAAGGGGACTCAGAAAGCCTAGGAGGGGAAACACCTGAAGGTCTGTCTGGGGAGATGTCCGGTTCCACAGGCACATCCAGACCCTCACTTTCACCATCATCATCCTCAAATTCCCCTTCTTCTTCAAACTCCGGTTCATAAAAATCTTTGAGGGTATAATCTCAAACTGGAGGAACCAATCGAACCGAACCCCTGCCAGAAGGTGCCGGATTGGTAGGAACCGGGCAGAGCAATTCCACAATCTGAATCGCTCTGGCTATCTCTTCGGCGCTCGGAACATGAACCTCTGGATCTGAACTGGACAATTTGTCTTTGCGTTTTCTTTTTGTCAGAACCCATCCAACGGAATCAGCTCTCCTTTTGCCTGAAGAAGTATTGCCCTGGTCAGAGGGCACTCCTTCTGGTTCAGTCGGAACTGAACCAGGCTGACCATCCGGGTCAGCGGACTTCTCAGCCTCCTTTTCCCTCAGTCTATCTAAGCTCTTCTCAAGGGTAGATTTGGGAAAGTTTTACATATTTGGCAGTCTGAATCGAGGTGGTCAAACACCAGACAATAAACACAGGTGGTGTGGGGATCGGCCTTAGCAAAGACTTCCCCACACTCACTGCAGTGTTGAAACCCAATGGGCACAGTTTTTTTCTTGGGTTTCTCAGACATGGCCAACCTAACCAATTTACCTTTTTTATGGCAACCGCCAGGCAAGACTCCCTTATCGGTTCCTAACCGTGTCACGGGTATTGGAAAAAGACGTGATAAAACACGTTTTCTTTAGAATCGATAAGAACTGGTAACCACACACTGAGTAAAAACACAAAACACAAGATTTCACTATCAAATGGCCGGTTCAGCCGAACCGACCCGCACTTTTACAAGTTCCAACAGAAAAACAGAACAATTCCTATCTAGTACTCACGGCCCCACAGACAGAGACTGAACCGACTATGCGGATAACTTTCTCAGTTTAAAAACCGACAAAAACTGAAACTTTAACCGACTTTCGAATCGAGCTGAAGGAGAAATCTCCGGAGCGACTGTTCAGTGAGGCGGAGTAAAGAATCTGACAGTTTGAGTTTGAAAAAGTCCAGACAGAGACTCCAACTGAGTTCAGGCTCAGCATTCTATGCTCTGCATTGAAAGTTAACTCTTTGTTCTCTGGGGCAGTTTAAAGGTTGGGGATCACTGCAGTATGTCAGAATACAGCACAACTTCATGTTCTTTGAAATGACAGCTCAGAGTATTCAGGGACAAAACTAAAAACGTCTTTTTTATTGAGGTCTTCATCCCCTTGTAATTACTGTATAATTAAACTATAACTACAGGGCAACTAAAGTACTAGGTACTGATATGGATCAATTGGGTAATTATTACATAGTTTTAATGTACTGTCGGTTTTACTGTGTAATTACACTTCAATGTGATAAAAAAAATGTAATTATTTTTAGCTTTTGTTTTCCCAACTGTAAGTGACAAAAAATGTTTAAGTAAATTCACCCTGCTGTCAGTCAGTACATTCACAAATTGGTGAATAAGTTATTTTCTTGTTACTATTATATCTTGTTATATGATTGTACTCCTTATATCTTGTTACTATTATACCCTAACACAGAGGCTGCAAGAGCATGGTTGTGCTTTAGAGCAAGAATTAATGTAGCTTCACTTCATCAGACAAAACTAGTTCAGCCTCAGAAAGGGAGCAGGGCTGAATCTAAAAACCAGAGTGTGTATCTTTACATTTTATTGTGAAATATTTCAGACACTTTAGGTCCGGATGTATAGTGAAACCAATCACTGACAATTGTTGATGTTTTCATGCATTGCAACTGTTTTGTATTAGAAGTGTAAATTGTCATGAGAGATCTAATGCAATTAGGGAATCATGTCACAGCATAAAAGCAATGTTACAGTCTTTAATTTTCTTGTGGATTTAGAGTATGTACCATTACTGGTTTGTCAAACAGCAGTTTCCAAAAACAGAGCTTTCTTCCTTACAGTTGAAATGTGGTCATCCATATTTCAGTTTTCCTGTAGGTCTTTTATTACTTCAGATGAGCAGACAATAGTGATGCAACATTCTTTTTGGCTGATCTTATCGCCTGAACAGTCAATTCCACAATTACATATAGTAATTTCTTTGGTGTAGAGATAACCACCTAGTTTTGACCCTAAAGTCAATGATCATTCTATAACGTAGTTTGCTAATTACATTAATGTTGACCCACATCATGACACAGTAAATTAGTGACGCCACATAAGTGATGTACAATAAATACAGTGGTGTCTAAATACTTAACTGTTTCTCTATCCCCCACCCCCATACTGGGTCTTTATGGCCTGTACCCTTTTTAATTCTGTTTCCCACATCACATTCACTAGAGTTATCCACTGAGATTGCTCTCTCTGCATCAGAGTATGCCTACAAGGTCCTCCCCTAAGATGGATAACCAGACCATCCATAACTGGTTACCGGTTCCCAAAGCTATTAGCAAAGGTGAAATCTGCAACTACCACCTCATGTCCCTAATGCCATGTCCAAAAACATTCATATTGGACAAACTCAGCAACAGCAGCCTTTTGCCAGGAAGCATCGACACCAAATTTCTTGGCCCAGAAAATGAGTAAGGGTCCATAAATCCTTACCATATTCCTGCTCAGTGGGTCTAGGAAGAAAAAGAGGAAGCGATGTTATTATTGATCCACACTTCTGATGCATGATTTGTACCTGGCAGACCACCATCTGCCAAACTTTTTATACTGGTTTCTGTAAACACAACTGTTGCAGCTTCTAATGCTTCTGCTAATCTGGATGCATAGGTGCTGTATGTATTTGGATCCATTCCCCAAAAAGTGACCATCTTTTACAGAATGGACATTATCTTGCATCTTGTAAGCGGGAAGAGGTTCATGTGCATCAGGAGTGGGCCTCTGCAACAGCACTGCAGGCTGTCACCTGACTGACTGACAGATAGATTGCAGACATAGCAATGCACTACAGATTGTTGGGATTTACTGAGCAGCTGGTATGTTAGCTATTGCCCTCTGCCCAATCCTGGATCAGGATTCAGAAGGGGGGGGGTTATTTTCTAGATTTGCAATTTGTTCTCTGGAACAAAGGGGAGTTAGGATAAGGAGTGGCTGCTTTTTGAAAAGATGTCTACACATCCAGGAACTGTGCCAGGATTTGAATCAGTGTAAGTCCCTTGTGCGGGAGGATGACTAGGGAGTAGAGGCCGGGTGGGGGATAACTGGGGGGGGGGTCATGGGATTAGACCCAGCCACCTGGGGAGAGTTAGATGCTTTTTTGTCTTACATATTTTAGCTAAATAATGAATAACCAGTATCTGAGTAGTTGGTGACACAAACACAAATACTTTCCAAGTGCTCATGGGAAGGTGCTCACACAAATCTAGTTAGTGCCTGTTTTCATACCAGAACTCCTATTTTTGCATTATTGCTCAGACTAGCACAAAGTTTCTCATATTTTTCAAATTCAGTATACTAAAGTGCATCAGACACCCTTATACCTTTGGTTGCCAGTCTCTTGGAAACTGCTATTTTATGGAAATCAGGACATATGGTATCAGTGAGTATGGGGTTTCAGTACTTAAAAGTTCAATCTAGTCTTCAGGAGGCATGCTTTCCGCATGCTGTAAGTGAGAGGGTATTTTAAATGAGAGCAAAATATTTGGGTTTCTGGTGTATTTACTGTACCTTTCAACTTCACCAAAATATTCAAGTGGGCAAAACATATTTAAAGTGAAACTATGATCACTAAGAGCACCACATCCAAGTGTGTGGCTGGTCCCAATTTGCACTTTGTGTACAAAAAAAACATTTTTTTTACCACTGTTTACTGCAATATAGTAGTTTGTATCAGAGAGTTTCTGTTGACTTGAAAGCTAATATTTTCTGTAAATACAAATCCCAGAGCCCCTGCAGCTGACAGCAGAGGAGAACTGCAGCAGTGGGTGATTCATTAGCCTGCAGTGTGTGTTAGAGTTTTTAAAAGCTCTGATCTTTTTTTTTCTGATCTCGCAGTCCTCCCTGGGCAAAATACAGTCCCAGAGGACTGTACTTAGGTTCATGAGAACAGCAGGACCAGCAAACATCTGACTGAATCTTATAAAAGCTCTAACATGCACTGCAGGCTATTGAATCTCCTATTGCCACAGCCCTCCTCAGATGTCAGCTGCAGAGGATTCTAAGATCTGTAGTTCCAGAAAATGTCAGCTTGCAAGTCAACAGAAACAGTCTGATACAATCTACTACACTGCAGCAAAGAGTAAGTCAAAACAATGTTTCTGTACACAAATTGCAAAGTGTGGCCTGCACAATCTTGGGTGTGGGGCTCTTAGTGCTGCCTGTTCCCCTTTAAATGGAACATTAACAGTTTTCTACATTTGCAATACACAGCGATCCCTTGCTATAGTGAACCTCACTATAACAAATTTGCATACAATGAACACAGGTTGTGGCTCTTAGCACTCTAGATTGAAACTGACAGATCAGCTGATCACTGACAGGCATGATCTGTCAGTTTCCATCCCATAATGTCAATGTCAGTTCTTTGTTTGCCTGGCAACTTAATTTGTCTGTGACAGATGTCTACAGTAGACAAATAGCCCATGGTACTGTTCTCACCTTGTCACTACCAACTTTTACATCATGAAGTGATCTGGCTACAGTGTGCAGACCAAGCTGTCCATATTAGACTAACTTGAAGCCGGGGAAAGTTTGGCAAAAATATCAGAGGAAACCAGCTACTCAAAGTACACCATTTCATCATGGAAGAAACAGGAGGGCACATTACTTAAGTTTTTCAGTAAATGCTCATACTCTCAGGGTATGGCCAGAAAGAAGCTATGAAAGCCGGAAGAGGGTGAAATCAATCTAGCCACCTACTTGTGATTCAAGCAGCAGTGCTCCATTGGCATCCCCGTTTCTCAGGTACTCATTAAGCAAAATGCCAAGCAGTTTTCTAAGGCCATCCATGGAGCAGAATCCAAATTTAGATCATCATCTGGCTGGCTCTGACATTTTCAATGCCAGAAAAGCATCTGTTGTGTAATCATCACAGGAGAACAGAGGTCATATATCTATCTGGCTACCAGGGAATTTCTGTCCAAACCTTAAGACATTCTGTCGGCAGAGGGTACCTGCCAGAGCAGGTCTACAGTGTCAATGAGACCGACTTGCTCTGGCGGTGCCTCTCCAAACAAACCCTTTTGAGCAGGAGTGAAGAAAATGCTTCAAAGGGTTTTAAAATTTCAGAAAAACAGAGTGACATTCTTATTCTGCACAAATGCCACCGGCACCAACAAGGTGCAACCACTCTGCATTGGCAAGTCTGCAAACCCACAATGTCTCCACCATGTCAATATGGCAACCCTCTCAGTCTCCTACAGACACAACCATAATCCATGGATGATGGCTGACATTTTCAGGCAGTGGTTTGCTGAACTATTTGTCCCTACAGTGAGAGTTTCCCTCCAAAAAATGAAACTTCCAAAATGAGCCTTATTACTACTCTATCAGTGTTCAGCACATCTTCCTGAGAACAAGCTGAGAACCCATGAAGTCCACATTAAAGCCATTCTCCTCCCCAAAAACACAACCTCCAGAATCTAGCCCTTAGATGTTGGCATCATTGCCACATTCAAGAAACATTATCGAAAAAGACTGTTCAGTGACCTGGTTGCAGCTAAGATGCAGGTGGCTGATGTCCTAGATCCCTCCACCTGAGGAACGTTACTATCCTGGCCAGTGAGGCATGATCTAATGTAAATACAGCCACAGTAAACCACTGCTGAATTCCAGCCCTGGGACCTGCCTTTGATTCAGTGACAGCTCACGATGAGAAGGATGCAAATGATATGGAGGAGATTGCCACACTACTTACTAACCTTAATTTGCTCTTGAACAATGCTGATACTGGCACTATCACTGAAGAGTGGCTGACAGTTGATGAAAATCTTGAGACTAATGAGCAGCTCACTGACATTGACATCATCCATGCTGTCACCAATGCAGAGAAGGAGGGGGAGAAGCGAGTTGACACTGCTGAGGAGTCTGATGACAATAAGCTTGAAGTGCCAACATACAATGAGGCAATCAAGGGATTAAAGTGCAGACTCGACTGGCTGCAACTGCAGGATCCTGACCCAGTAAAAGTTCTGCAACTAAAGCACCTAGGGCCAGATGTTCAATACTTTGCCCAGGGGCTAAATTAGCACTGTCCGGCGGGCAAACTTAGCCCGGAGCACAGGGCAAGCTATATTGAAATGGAAATAGCCCGGTGCTAATCCTGCTGAATATTGCAGTCTAAGGAAGCCGGGCAAACTGGTCTGGGAGTGCAGGGCAAAAATAGCCTGGGAATCAGACAGCACTGAATAAAGCAACCAGGAAGTGCAACCCACAACAACAACACAGTGCACAGCAACGTGAGGGCAGGTACAGATGAACTACATGGCCAATGTGTGTGCCAGCAAATGCATGGACTCAGTACAGCTGCAGGAAGCAGCAGATGGGAAAGAACAGTGATCAAAACTGTATATTATTCCCCGTACTGTTAGCACCGCTCTAACACATTAGAGCGGCATTAGCGTGGAGCTAAGCAGTTAGCCCGGTGCAAACATGTTTGCCCGCAGCTAAAATGTGCCATATTCAAATGTGCCATGCAAATCAGCCTACTTAGGTAGTCTCTGGCAAACAACCGGATTAGTATCTCATTATACCCTGATTTGCATGCAGTTTGCCCAGCGTTACTGCAGGGTCCCACAGAGCCACCTGTAGGTCAGTCTGGAAGTACAGGGGCTGACCAGGTCCAACTGCAGCTCCACCTGTAGGTCAGTCTGGCAGTGCATGATGATAGCTGCAGGCTCCATGTAAACAGTACAGCATAGCATAGCATATTGTACCCCAGGGGACAAGACAGCATAGGCACAGGTGGTGGTGGTGCTGCATGCAACTGTCACACTGTAGGGCATGCTACAGTGCACAGCAGACACTACAGTAGCAAGGGGGCCAGTAGTGTGAGGGACACAGCACTGCCTATGGTGTGTAGGGCAGTGATGATGACTGCACTGTACACAGGGACAGGCCCAACCTGCAGGTGTTTACTGACAGTGGACATTACTGTTACACTGTTGTGTGACCCACAGATGCTGTACCTGTGGCATGGGATGCTCACAGTGACATGTACATTTCTGGCTTTGTGTGCTGTGGCAGTTGTAAAGCTGTGCGGTATGTGGTCAGGGGGTGCATATATTATCCAAAAGGCACACTAGTGTTGGGGTATTCCCAATACTGGCCCATGTGCACTGCATGATGTGTCCCAGCCTTCTGGCCACGCCTGGTCTGTGGCACAGCCTCGCCACCCATACACGCTCCCCTCAACATCCTCCATGCCCACAGTGCTGCATGTATGTGCTGGCATCTGTTCGTGTCCACAGATGTGTGGTCCACAGGTGTGTGCTGTATGGCCACACTGCCATGCTGTCCACTGGTGGCAAGGTCACCACTTACTGCCTGGCATGGCTGGGACTGGTGGCAGATGATGGCATCATGTGATGCCATCGGTTAGCAGCATGCTTCCTCTATGTTTGGCTTTATCTATGTGTCATATTTATTTGTTAGGGTCACACAAAACCCGTGCTAAACCAGCGCAAACACCGTGCAAAGCCAAAGTGTCATGCAAAGCTGATTGCCCAGGGTTAAGACAAGCTTTTCCTGAGCGGTAATTTGCACCGCGCTAAGTGTTGTGCTAAGTCGCGCAAAACCACTTAGCGCGGCGCTAGTCGCTGAATATAGCATTGCTCCTGTATTCATGTCAGTTTGCCCCTTGCATACATTATAGTTTTGCCCAGCGCTAATGCAGTTTGCCCATGCTATTTGGCCTTTTGGATATAGCAGACCCACGCTAATCCCGCACTAAATCTGCACAAACGGTTTCTGCCCAGCGCAAAGTTTTGAATATCTGGCCCCTAGTGTCTTATGCAAAGGATTTGGCAGCTAAAGCAACAAAACAATCCAAAATAGCAGAGTACTTCAAGCCACAGGGGCAGTGGCAGTGAGTGAGTACAGGTCTGTGCGGGACTGCTACAAGATGTAGCTGATTTAACTGATTTAAGCTGAAATTAAATTATTATTTTGGGTTTTTTATTCAAATGAGCCAGAATTAGTACAGCTCCAGTAATTAATTACTTACAGTATGTCTATGTGTATGTGCTACATGCCAATCAATACACAAACAATATCACTGATAGTGCTTCCCTTGATGTGACAAACACGACGATATAACAAATGCATGTTCTAGCTCCCACCATGTTCGTTATAGCATGGATGCACTGTAACTGGAAATGTGGGTGTGTGTAGACTCCTTTATCTCCCTACAAGGCTTTTTCATTTGTTCAAGTTGAAATAAACTTGTTGTTTTTCTTTGTTAGGGCCCCCTGTGGATGTTGCCTTTTTCCAGTTAGTTTTATGACTACTGCCCAGCTCCAGAACCCTGTGACATCAGTTGAGTGGAAGCTCACAGTACTGGTTTCACTGCAATGCCTCCACTCAACTGATGTCACTGTGTTCCAGAACTGATCAATGATTATAAATTATGACATAATATTTAAGCTAATCAATATTGTTTATTTCAGGATCTTCCTGGTACTCTTGTTATCATAAGAGGGTGTCTCATACAAACAGTTCCAAAATTAGAGTGTTCTAAGTTCAGTTGGTATAGTTAATTTTCTACACTGGAGTTTCTTTAGTTTCCTACAAAGTAAAACATTTTGCTAGAGTAGGTGCACAATCATGTGCTCTCATTCAGTCAGTGGCCAGCTGCGGTGGTGAGTGGAAGGTCTCTGCCAGTCGGCTTTGGATGGTGGGAGGGTGCCTTCATTAGGTGGGAAGGCATGGGGTGGTCATGCAAGGCTCTGGGTGGGTGGGTCAGGTGTGGGGGGCTTCTGGCTGATGGGGCAGGAAGAACACTGTACTGTATCACCAGGGAAATCTTATAAAAGGATTGTTGGGGTGATTGGGGCAGGGGGCGCACTATACCACCAGGGAAAACTTATACATGGACCATTGGTGTGACCAGGGGGCACCACTGGAAACCAGGGTAAAATACTTAACTCATTGGTGGGGTGATCAGGGGTGGAAGAACCAGTAGACCACCAGGCACAGCCCTGCTGGGCACTGTGGGGGTGGGGGAAGTATACACAGTTTGTTCCAGACCTGTAATGAGTCTTTAAGGAGATGCAAATGACCCCATAGTGCCTTGCTAGTGCTCTGGGGTCATTTGCATCTTAAGGTACTAATTTGGCAGATTGATCCAGAGTAGCAATTGCCATTAGTATAATTGTATAATTTATAATAAGTTAAATTGGCTTCAACCTGAAGCAAAAAGAAACTATCTCTGGCTTACTATATGCCATAAGATAATTCACAAAAAGTATAACCATCCTTCGTATAAGCAATTAAAAAGAAAGATAAATAACGAATCACATATAAAGACTAGGAATCCATTAAGCAATATCCCAATGTATAGAAGCTTTAATAGATTAGGGCATAGTGTGCTCCAGAATAGTGTAGCACAAAGTTGGAATGGTTTGACTGAATCACAGAAAACAAATTTAGATTTTTTTTAATTTAAAAATGAATTGTTTAATAGTTTGTATTTTTTATGTATGTGTTTTAAATAATGTATGTATGTAGAGTGTGATTATGTTTGTTTGTATTAGTTATGTTAAATGTCAATTGTTAATTGGTAATTGTATTAGAAACTACATGCAGGACTTTGTTGTAAACTGAACTTTGTCCTAACAAATGAGATTTCCTGTGAAAAAATAAACTTTTAATCAATCAATCAATCAATCATTAGTGGGCCCTAATAGCCCAATTACAATCTCAATCCCCATAGCAAGCTATTGGCCACATACCTCCTGTGGCTAGTAGGGGCTGGGGTTTGCAACTGCAATCTGGGTAGTGCCTGGCTGGTATATTAGAACATGCCTTTAGTGCTAGAAAAGTGCCCATGCATATTCCAATATACCTTCAGTTTGCTCCTGTCACTAATTTGCTCCTGGAGCAAACAATTAGCGCCCCTAACCAGGACTTCCAGTTATTGTTGGCCAGGGAAAACAAAACAAGGAACAAGGGCAAACAGAGTGTTCTATGTCCAGGCATCCAAAATAGGAGAGTTCATAGATAATAAAAAATGTCCAAATTGATTTTTTTATGTTCAGTTCATTGGGATATGAGGTATCTAGCATATGTTTCCAATCTCTCTCTCTCTCTCTCTCTCTCTCTCTCATATCAATGATTTCTAAACAATATCTTCTCCTCTATCCATATCTAAAGACAAATAAATCTCAGTGTGGAAGGGGACCCATGCTCTGCAGCAGTATAATGTCTGGCCAGTGAAAACAATGTTTGTTGCAACATATTGGTGTCTTATTTTACCTTTGTGCTGTCCCTTTGTTTGTCCAATATAGGTAGGTAGGTAGGTAGGTAGTAGATAGGTAAGTAGGTAGGCAGGCATCACATTTATTTAGAACATGGGCAAAGAGTATTCTCATGCCTGATTGGCTTAAATTGCAATCTTCCAGTCCTGTATAAGACAACAGAGACTGGGAAATAACTAGTCCTAGTCTCCGTTGCCTCATATCATACTAAATATTACTGGGCCAATGGAATTTCCATTCTTGAAATCTGCCATGTTTTTCTTCCATTTAATGAGAGACAGCCCCCACCCCACCCCATGAACCCATCACCGATCCTCGGGTTGGTTCTCCCAAAACACACAAAACCAAAGAAATCTACCTGCTTTTTGCAGGCTTAGTTTTCTTTTTTATTCCTCCTCAATGATCTCCCTCATACATAAATTTGCGTACCTTCTGTCCTTACTTGGCTGCTCCACAGTGCAGCTGCCTGCCCGCCACCACCACACCACTCCTTGGCCCAATTCCATGATATGTTCACTTTTTTAAATGACAGCCCTGATCAGTAACTCAGCAGAAAAATGAAACATCAAGCCAATGTAAAAACCATAGAAATGCACCTGCTCAGCTTTGTTTTTCCTCCCAGCTGGACCGCCCGCTACCACCACTCCTTGGCCAGATTTCCCAATCCATAGATAAAAAAAACAAATTGTTGAACAAATGATTAAATAAAATAAAATGAAAATGAATGAAAAAAAAGAACACTACAACAAGAGCATTCTAATTTAAGCCCTGAGTGTGTGTGTGTGGGGAGTGGGGGGGTTACCATAACAAACATCTCCACAGTAACAACTATAGATGCTGCAGTAGGACAAATGTCCCTAGGTAAAAAAAAGGCATTTGAATGCAGGTAGATAAACTATTTTATTACAAAAATAAATCAAACAGGTAAGAGTTGTAACATTTAAACATAAGAATATATATTTTTTAAAAAGATATAAAATTTAGTGGCCCATTTTCTAAGAGCAATAATACTCTCCAGGGTGGGTGGTATTGGGCTATACCAGACCTTCCAGGGGCTGTAAAACCTTTCACTGGTGGTATCAGGCCTCATTACGCACCTTGGCGGTTTGGTATAGCCCAGTACCACCCACCCTGTTGGGTATTATTGCTTACTTTTATATTTTTTATTTGTATTTATTGCATTTTGAAGAAAAACACAAGGTGATACAACTCATGTCAGGCATCAATAATATGATGCAAGATACATTCAGTGTATGACAGTATAAACAGCCAAA
The DNA here is from genome assembly GCA_016271365.2 of Neoceratodus forsteri. Classification (NCBI taxonomy): domain Eukaryota; kingdom Metazoa; phylum Chordata; order Ceratodontiformes; family Ceratodontidae; genus Neoceratodus; species Neoceratodus forsteri. The sequence goes on from CM028133.1 coordinate 803,860,608, forward strand.
ACAAGCTGGCTTACAAATGTGAGGGGATACCAAACAGGTGGTTAAAGTAGTAAATTTTAAAGTCCAAAAAGCTAACACCTTGCAGGTGTCAGAGAGCCACCTAAAAAAATGTATAACCCTCATCTTTTCGACTCTCATTGCAAAACAGGGATATGCTCTCAGACCAAACATGTAAATATCCCAAATATATGCGCTACAGTCCACCTCCCCCATAGCGAATCCAATCCAGAAAAAAAACCTAATTCCTAAAACCAATGCTATTACATATCATGTCACTGTATACACTTTGCTAGGAATAGTATTGTTACACAAAAAAAATTAAGTACTGAAACTTTCTAAGAGTCAAAGGCAAGAACGTTCGAATGTGCAATGCAGGTACCGACTCAGCAAAACAGCGAGTAACTAACAGCAAAAGGTCATTCAGACATGTCACCAAGACCACACCAGCATCAAAGTGGGCATCATTTTAACTACGCAGTTAAGGAAAGTCCCCAACATATAACGGTAACATTCTGAAATATGGCTTCCACCCTGTAGGTAGTGGAATAAGAAAACAAGTTAAATACTACAGCGGCTACACAGTACAATCCAGTGTTACTCTCCCACTTCCAATATGCAGTGAGAAAGACACACAATAAATTATAAATAATTTTTCAAATTTACAGAAGTAGAGAAAAAACTGGACAATGTTATATAGAAAAAGCAACTCTGCTACAGTCTAGTAATCAAGCAGCAGCATCCTTCTTTGGATTTCTGAGTGTCTCCAGGTCTTGTTCATTCAAACTCCTGGAGAATATGATCTGCTTTCTTCCCAGCCTCCGACACATCAGTGAACTGGTAAGTATGTCCTTCATGAAAGATACAGAGGCAGGCTGGTGTAAGGAGGGAGTGTGTGACCCCCAATTTCTTCAGTTTGGCCCGTATAGCATCAAAATATTTCTGCCAAGATCGAGATGCAAAGGAGAGAGCGGGAAAAAGGTGCAGGACTATACTGTTAAAGTTAAAATGCTGATCATCTCTGGAAGCTTGCAGTAAGGTATTCTGCACCACAACTGGGAATTTAATCTTCTTAATTGTACAACACAACAAGCTTGGGACTTTTTTAAAAACATTGTACATTATTTGGAAAATACCTTTATTCCATCTAAGAGGAAATTTAATAATAAAGGAAAAAGTCCCCCTTGGTTCAACAAGACAATTAAAAATCAGAGTAAAATAAAAATTAAACTTTTTAGGAAACTTAAGAATAGTTCTGTTCCATTTAAAACTACTCTATTACAGTACATAAATAGAGACTACCTGTGAAAAACTTAAAAAATTCTATTAAATTGGCAAAAAATAAGCTAGAATTTAAACTAGCTCACACAAAAGACTGTCACAAATCTCTTTTCTCCTATATAAATAGTAAAAAAGGTGTATGAAGGACCATTGGTCCCATTATAACCAATGGCTCTTATCTATCTGATATAGAAACCTCAAATCTCTTTAATAAGTACTTTTGTTCTGTCTTCTCTCAGAAATCACCTATTAGTACATTTAAAGTTCACCACGTAGATTATCATAGGTTCTATCCAACTGACATTATACAGGCTATCAAAAAACTAAAAAAAAATACTAGTCTGGGCCCAGACGGTATTCATCCATGGTTTCTCATCGAAACCTCTATAAATATTTCTATACCTTTGTTAATTATTTTCAATAAATCCTTACAAGAAAACATTGTACCAAATGATTGGTGTTCAGCAATAGTTACTCCCATATTTAAAAAAGGCAATAGAGGTTCTGTGCAAAATTATCATCCAATTAGCCTGACCTCAGTGGCTGTAAAATTAATGGAACGAGTAATGAGGTCTCTAATAGATCAAGATTGCAAAAAAATAGGAATTTATTATTCAAATCAGCATGGGTTTACTCCCAAGTAGTCCTGCACCACCAATCTGATATCTTTTTACAATAATATAAGTACTCTACTAGATGTGGGTATCCCTACTGAAGTAATTCTTTTGGACTTTAGTAGAGCTTTCAATAAAGTCTCACATGAAAAACTCATTACTAAAATGCACAATCTAGGTTTGTCACCTGATATAGTCAACTGGACTTTAAACTGGTTGACAAATCATTCTCAGAGAGTCAGAATTAATGATATCTTGTCTGACTCGGGTAGTGTGACAAGTGGTGTACCACAGAGGTCAGTCTTGGGACCAACATTGTTTAACCTCTTTATCAGTGATTTACAAACAGGGCCAAATAACTTCATAGTTAAATTTGCAGACGATACTAAATTGGGGGGGGGGGCAAGGTTAATAATCAAGAAAATATTTCTGCATTAAAGAAGGATTTGGAAAAATTAACACTTTGGGCAAATGAAAATCATATGCAGTTTAATCAAGACAAATGTTTAGTAGTGCATTTCGGTGTAAATAATCCAAAAACGATATATCATATAAACGGACTACCACTTCACTCATCAAATTGTGAAAAAGATTTAAGGATATATGTTAATAATAAACTTGCATCAAATGATCACTGTGTTAGAACTGCTTGCATGACCAACAGACTTTTGAGGCAAATAAAATGCACTTTTGTTAATCGCACTGAACAATGCCTTATTCCTTTGTATAGGGCATACATTAGACCGTATCTAGACTATGGCTCCCCTTTCTGGAATCCAAACCAAAAAAAGACATAGCAATTCTTGAACAGGTTCAAAGGAGAGTAACTAGAATGATTCCAAGATTAACAAACTTGGATTATCAGAACAGAATAAAAGCTACTGGTCTCTTCTCTCTTCAAACTAGAAGATTAAGAGGTGATATGCTTATGGTTTTTAATTTAATAAATTCACCAGATCTAATGGAAAAATGTGGTCTAACACTCTCCAAAAGGAGACATGTCCCGAGACTGCATAATAAACAGCTTGGAGTAAAAACTCATAAAACCAGCCAAGGGGGAAACTTTTTTCCAATAAGAGCATCCATTGTATGGAACACCTTGCCACAAGAATTGGTAGAGGCAACTAGTGCCACTGTCTTTAAAAACAAATTAGATGTTTGGTTGAGGGATAATAGATAAATAATGTCCCACATAGTGTGGGAAACAGTCATGATGGGCTCTGGCCTTCTTCTGTTCTTTCATACCAAGTAATACCAAGTACAGTAACTGAGGCCATTACCAACAATGGGCCCTATGCTTGAAGGTGCAGAGCATCTCCGCACCATTTATCTGAGGCGTGGAGACACTCCATACCCATTGCGCCCCCCACGTGGGATGCAGTAAGCGGGGCACACAGCCCCCATGCACCCGATCCCCACCCACACGGACCAGAATTTGCAGGGGCTGGGCAGGCCAGCACAATGCAGCATGCACAAAGCCGCAAAGTGCTGCACATCAGAGCACATGGGGGGCAGCTGGTATGCCATGGAAACCCTGCCACAAGTCCTTTACACCCCCCATGCATCCATACCACACCAAGAGGACCACTGCCAACACATCCAGTGGCCCCCAGGGGTCACCAACTACAGCACCCAGCTGAATGCTCACCATCCCGGTGTATGCCAACACCACATACACACCCACACACATGCACACACACACACAGACACACACATATGACCCCAGGACCACATGAACCCCCCCACCCACCTCTGCAGCTCCCCATGCACTGGTTGGTGTGGTGGGCTGTTGCAACCCCCCACACACCCACACAAGCTCATAGCACCACCCCCGTACCTTCCCATCTGATTGGGGGCATGGCACAGCCAGCGACACTACCCACCTCTCACTTCCACAGCCACCGGCCATGCAGACATCTATGGGGGAGTGCAACCAATGCGCCCCTCACCACACAAGGGATCTACTGTTGGACCTGGGATGGGCATCCAATTGGATGCCCATCCCAGGTCTGCAACTCTGTCTCTGGCTGCCCTGCAGAATGCTGCACATCAGGGGACCATGCCTGCGAACAGGTCAAAGCCATTGGGGAATATTGGCGGCACACATCTGTCTGCAGGTGCAGAGCTCCACCAGCGGGATACATGCCTCGGGCACGTAAATCCCACACGTTGCAACATAAGACCGATTATGATCCACAGCTTGTCTCTTTGTGGAGTGGCTGAACAAGGAGCGATGCTATAGGCTTTAATAAAATTAGATGCTAGAGGATCAGTAGTGAGAACCAATGCCCCTAGCAGCCAGGTTTGAAGAAAGTGAAGAATGTGCTTCCTCTCGCTCCCCTTCAGGAGCCTGACCAGTCTCACATTGGAGGCCCTGTTGGAATTCTAAAGGGCCTCCAGGTGGTAGCATCACTGGGCATTTTCCTGCACCAGTTTGTTGGTCGCTGCCAGCACTTGTATGGCTAAAGCATCCACCGAGGTGGCCGTTTTGGTTGCTACAACAGTTTTGGCATCCTGTTCCCCCAGCCACTTCAAAATAGTTTTAACTTTCCCATCAATAGCCTGCATTGAAGCTACCAATGTTTGCTATAGCCACTCAGCACCAGATTTGATGGAGAGGACGGTGGAGGTCTCGGCCTGCTTGGTAGGCTTTTGTTGAGGATTCCTCAAACTGCCTCCAGTTCCCTTCAGACACCCCATCTCAAAATGGATCTCAAAGTGTTCAGCACAAGGGTCTGAATTGAACTCTGCCACACAAAAATAAAATTGAAGTACCATAAATAATGTTTTAGTTCAAATTCACTGGACTATGTGCAGGGCAAGTGCATATTAGAGCCAAAGCCTATTTTCAAATATATTCCATTAAATATTTGCACACACAATTCCTACATACACATACATTTTCTATAGTCATATAAATTGCACAATATAATATATATACTGGAGGTTTGTAATGTCTATAAAGTTACACAGTCTATCACACAGTAAATTATACTCAGTTTATACAACACTTAATTGCATGTGTACTGTATTTAATTTCTAATGCTTTTTTTGAAATAATTTTTGGGGCGTCAGACTTCTTGTTTCACTTCTCAGTCTATTCCACCCTGATCACACAAAGAAACCAATTCCCATTTCCCCATATCTGGAAAATACTTTTGGACCTTTTTCTTTTTGGTTTTAGAGTTTCTTATAACTCCACTCTCTCGATCATTTTGTTCAAGGGTCATGTACTTCAATAACAGATGAGCGCCGCTGGCTTGAACCAGGGTGGGACAAATAGGGTCACCAGGTTGCCAAATGTGACCTGGCTAAACATTTTGGCCACCAGATGTGTGTAAAAACTTGCCATTCTGGTGAGTACTAAGCCGCATCATTGGCGCGCATGCGTGGTAGCTCAGCATCCCCTCAGCTGATCTGCCATCATCGCGCATGCGCGGGATCATCTTTTCTGGCCAAGAAAGAGCAGGAGAGACATGTCTGGGTGGGAGGGAGCCAGAGGAGGAGTCGGGACTTGAGTTGGGGCTTCAGCAAGTCTGCGCAGCACAGTATCACGAGGTGAGCAGTTGGGACTGTTGGGTGCTCACGTGGGTGGGGGAGTCGGGAGGAGGGGAAAGGATTCACTCATGCCTTCGCCATTCATTTCAGGCGGTGAGCAGGTGAGGGAGACTTGTGTGTGAGCTCTGTCTCAGCAGAGCATAACTGTGCCGTGAAGTTGTTCAACAGCCCTTTTAAGGGTCCTGGCTCAGTAAATTAAAAGTACCAGACAAGTACTGTTTTTTTAGGAGCCTGTGTGTCCTCCGTCCTGTATAAAAAACAGCAGCTTACTTTTCACAGTTTGGGTTTGGGGACGACGTGCTGACTAGGGGGAGGGGCCGGTGCTTGGTGGTCCTGTTGTGGGGATTGGTGGGGAAGCCCTGAATTACTTCAAAGGGGCAAATTGGGTGGGTAAATTAATATTTTCTTAATTTGCAATTGCTGCAGCTCTGTGCTGACTGCTGAGTGAGTCTAACGACTGGGGGAAGGGAGGGGGATGACAGAGACCCTGCTTTGTGGACGTGTGGTGGTACAGGGTGGGATTGGGGCTCTTGGGCCCAAAACTGAAAAAAATACAAGCTACAATAATTTAAAGTCCAGACTAGTCCTGACTACCACTGTTGTGTGCATATTAGTGGTTGTTTGTGTCAGGTTTTTTTTGGGGGGCCAAACAAAAAAAATTAGAGCTTGCCACAATTAATGAAATGCACATACCTGTGTGCATATTATTGACTGTGTCTTTTGTTGTTTGGCTATCCACCTGTCTCGTCCAGTCCTCTTGAGGTTGTGTCAGGCTTTTTTGAGGGGACCAATTTAAAAGAAAAAATATTAGAGCTTGTCACAATTAATGAAACGCCCATAGTAGTGCTACCTGTGTGCATACCGCATATTACTGACTGTGTCTTTTGTTGTTTGGCTATCCACCTGTCTTGTCCATTCCTCTTGAGGTTGTGTCAGACTTTTTTGAGGGGACCAATTTAAAAGAAAAAAAATTAGAGCTTGCCACAATTAATGAAACACCCATACTAGTGCTACCTGTGTGCATATTATTGACTGCGTCTTTTGTTGTTTGGCTATCCACCTGTCTCGTCCAGTCCTCTTGAGGTTCTGTCAGGCTTTTTTGGGGGGACCAATTTAAAAGAAAAAAAATGAAAGCTTGCCACAATTAATGAAAAAGGCATAGCTATTATAACCTGTGTGCAAGCATATTAGTGACAGCCTCTGGTAATTGTGTACCACAAATATCAATCCATCCCAGACAAGTCCATCAGTCTCACTCTGACCACTCACAGTCATGGCTATAGCCAGTCCTCCTGGTTGTGTCAGGCTCAGGCAGGCATCCAAAAACTGTCTGCTGCTGTGCTGCTGCCATTACCGGCAACCACTCGTCGTATTTCATACTGTTTTGGGATTGGAGTAATAAAAATGTCTGGAAAAAAGAAACAAAAACAACAACCTAATTTGTTTTCCTTTGGCTTTATTAAACCCAGTGTATGTGCTGTGGAAGAATTACATAACAAAACCATTCAAGTCATCAGTGACACTGACAGTAACATTGTCGATGTTGCTGCTGAGGAGGAACATGTGAAATTAAATCCTCCAGTTGGTAACACTGCTGCTGCTGTTCTTCTATTTCTGGACTCGGAGGCAGTCAGGGTGACGTCCACGACTCCGACCATATTGACAGACCATCAGTAATGGTTACTGATATTGTTCAGGTTCCTAGTGTTTCTGCTACTTCTAATAGTGTTTCCGTTGCAGATAGTTCATCTTCCTCAAGCTCTCTGCCCAGAATAAATCCTACCAACAGGAAAAAAGATTCAGTGAAATGCAAATTCAGGGTTGAATGGTCACGGGAATTTGACTGGCTTCAGTATGAGAAGCAAAGCAACACTATGAGTTGCAAGATGTGTAGGAAGCAACCCCATCTGGCAGATCATACATCTGTGTTTTTTGTTGGTAGCAGTACTTTTAAAATGGAGTCTATAAAAATTAATGATGCAAGCAGTTCCCATGTAAAATGCATTCTTGCTGAAAGGGCTCAAAGGCGCCAGAATCCACACCTATGGCTTTTTGTTTTCAAAAGATGAATGTTGCAATGAGAGAATCCATGCGGTGTCTTTTTAATGTTGCCTACTTTCTGGCATCAAGGGATAGGCCATTTCGGGACTTTCCATTTCATACCTCACTGTTACACAAATGTAATATAAAAATGATTGAACAATACACAAATCACAAGAGGTGCAGCGAGTTTGTGCATCATATTGCAGCAGTAATACACACAAATACAACTGAAGAGATAAAAAAATCTCCTGCTGTTGGACTGTTAATAGATGGAAGCACTGACAGAAGTGTGAGGGAATTTTTGAATGTGTTCATCAGTTATGTTGGTGAAGATGGTACTCCAAATACTTCCTTTATTGGTACCGAGCTACTAGGGAAAGCAGATGCCGATGGATACATTGCAGCATTAGATTCACTTTTTAACAAACTTAACATCCCCTTGTGGAAAACTCTTCCATGGATTTCTGGGATGGCGACTGATGGTGCATCAGTCATGCGAGGTCAACGTGGCAGAGTCACGGCAAAGTTACAAAACAGTGGCCTGCCTTGGTTAATTGCTACACACTGCATCGCACATTTTTTACAACTGGCCATTCTGGATGCCCAAAAACATATGCCAGAAGTTCACAAAAATGAAAATGACTGCGAGCCTGTATTTATTTTATCATTCTTCTCACGAAGAATGAGAGCCTTGAGAGGCTGCTAACAACCTTTTCATTGAATTGAAAAAACTGGTCAGCATTTTCAGAGTGCGCTCGGTCAGTTCACACCACAGTGCTGCGTCAGCTGTTCTCCACAACCTGCCGGCAATAATTGCACACTTAGAGAATACTGCAACACAGCACAGTGGGACTCCTGATGCAGACAGCGCTAAAGGACATTTGAACTTTGTAAAAAACAAAACAAATGTGGTTCTTGGCCTTTCAACAAGATTATCTATCTATTCTTGGAAGGCTTTCTCAAAATTTCCAAAAAGAGGGTCTTCTTCTTACTCAGGTACAGCCACAGGTGGAGAGCTGCATTTCAGAGCTCATGAAGTTGAAGACCAATGCGGGCCCTGATGAGGCACAGCTTTTAGAGTATGCCAGTTTGGAGGGCAGTCTCCTTACTGGTGGTATGGATGGCAGCAGCACTCTTCAAGCTCCTCCACCAGGCATGACTGAAAATGCTAGTGAACATCATGTAGTACAGAAAAATAGGAATAAAAGGCAAAAAAGAACCAGGCAGGCCATTGCTTCAGACCAAGCAGCCAAGGAGATTGTTTCCTGTGAAAATGCCCGCACACTGATCAAGGAGAAAATATGCAACAGTGTGGTTGGATTCTTATGTCACAGATTTGAGCCCATGTGGCAGTCGAAAGACTACAAATGATTTTCAGTATTTGACACAACTGTTTGGCCTTCTCCTGATGACCCTCTCTTTCTAAATGTTGGTCAGGAATCCATCACAGGGCTTTGCCAGGTGTACATGACATTCCTGAAAAAGCAATACGGCTCAGGGCAACTTTTATCTGATCCAGAGCTGGAGGATGCTGAACTTGAAAGAGAAATCACACAAAAAGTTTTGGAAGAGTGGCAAGATTTCAAAAATGCTGTAAAAAATCAAAATACAGAGCATGTACTAAGAAAGGTTCACCAAAATTTACAGAGATTTGGTCTGTTACGATTGTTGATCACAATTTTTCAGGTAATGCCAGTGAGTACAGCTGCTTGCAAAAGGGGATTTAGTGCTCATAATAGGATTAAAACAATATCTCGTAGCAATCTTATTGATAGCACTATGGACGATTTGCTGATGATCAGTTTAAATGGACCAACAATAGCGGACTTTAATCCAGACCCATTAATTGATCACTGGTACTCATCAACACCAGGATATCGGCATCTTTCTGGGCATAAAGTCACACATCCAGAATCAGATGTGATGGGCTTGGAAGCAGAAATAGATGAGGAGTCAGAGTCTGACTCGAGGAGTTGAGTTCAAAGGACACAGACAGTGGTTGCGTGGGAGTGGGATGTGGGAGATGGACCAATTTTGAAGAAGACAGTAACAGCAATATAAATACTGTTAGCAATCTGTCAGCCATAGTTTTTAGGAAGCATTTAAAACTTATTTTCTGCCCTTGCCCTCAAAATCTAATTTTAGTGATGATGACCCTATAGTGGTGGATTGGGGATGGTAACAGCATAGCAGCAGGCAGCAGCACATGTCTGGCCATGTCATGAAAAAGTCACAAAAAAAGTACCCCCAAAAAAAAAAAGAACACACAAGACAATAAGAGAATCACAACATCTGAAAGGTTTTATTGGTTTATTTAACAAGTCAACAACAACAAAAAAAAACACAGTGTACACTTAGCAGTAGGAGAGGACTTGTTTTCACTTGTAAATCAGCAGGTTCTGGTCAGTCAGTTAGACAGGCAGGACTTTCAATTTGTACTTTATAAATTCTCCCTCCTGTGTATACTTGATGCTGTTCTGGCAGGCTAATTCTCATCAGAATCTCTGGTAAACACATTCCCAAATGTAGGTTAATAGACAATTCCTCTTCTGAAAGGCAAGTTAAAAAAATGGCTACCATATTTTATAGGCTAGCAGCTGTAAAAAAATTGGCCACCTAAAAATATTTTTGGCCACCAGATTTTGAGGTATGGTGGCCAAACTGGCCACCAGGTCAAAAAGTGATTTGTCCCACTCTGGCTTGAACTACCTTTAAATCATATTTTGTCACTTCCGATCAAGCCTAATTTTCTAAAGGTTTCTAATTTAAAGGTGAACAGTCAGGACAATGGGCTTCCATACTCAAGTGTAGGGCTGGTCCCAGTGTGCACTTTGGCCCAGATATTCAAACTTGGCTGTGCAGGGGTGTTGACTGGGTGATATTCAATGGAGTTGTGCCATGGCACAGCATCACTGAATATCGCAACCTGGCCATACGCAGTGTGCATGGTGCAGTGGCACTGCGCCAGCACAAGTGGCCAGAGTGGAGCAGGGGGATGCACTAGCACAAGTTCCGATGCACTATGCATAGCAACCACAATATTCAAAAGTGCACATGCAAATGGGGCCATAATGTATGCAAGGTGCAAATGGGGCCATTTGCATGTCATTATGGCCCCATTTGCATGCAGGTACGCCGATCCCCGGCGACTTGCGCCTGGCACCCTGCCAGACAGCAGCTGTCGGGGAACGACGCCCCCTGCCCAGTGCAGCAATGTGCCCCACAGCCCAATCGCAGGCTTCAGTATAAATAATATGATTTCCTATATCCCTGGTGGTCCAGTGGACCACTGTCAGCCCGATCGCGGGCTCTTGTAATAAAAAAAGAATTACATCCAATATCCCTGGTGGTCTAGTGGTACCCCCCTCCCCAACCGCCCACTGAGCCCCACCGCCCCGCTCCCCCCGGTCAGCAGTGGGTGGCAGCACCCCGCCCACCTGCCTTCCCGCTGCCCGCCGACTGACACCATAGGTATGGCTGTATGCCCATTGGTCCACAGCGTGAGCCAATGGGCGTGCAGCCCGTACCGTACTACACATTCCAGATATGTGAATGAATCCATTCAGCCCATCCAGTCTGCCCATTTTTTCTACCTTATGAATGTGCCACACACCTTTACACTGTCAATGACCTATCTATCCATATTCATCTGTATTGCTCGCTTATGCCTATCCTATGCCTGTCTGAAGCCCTGCACTGTATTCATAGCCACCACTTCCTGAGGTAGGCTGTTCTATGCATCCACCACTCTTTCTGTGAAAAAGAATTTCCTCACAGTCCCCCTTAATCGGCGTCCCTCTATTTTCATGCTGTGTCCTCTTGTCCTGCTATTTTTCTTATATTTAAACATGTTAGACTCTTTCACATTGTTAATGCCCTTAAGGTGTTTAAATGTTTCGATCATATCACCTCTCTCCCTCCTTTGCTCAAGGGTATACTCAGGCTGACAGCAGTCCACTGGACCACCAGGAATATTGGAAATCATATTATTCATACTTAAGCCCGCGATCGGGCTGACAGCATTCCACTGAACCACCAGGGATATAGGATATCATATTATTTATACTTAAGACTGCGACTGGGCTAACAGCGGTCCACTGGATCACCAGGGATATTGGACGTGATTATTTGAACAGATGCCCATGATCAGGCATGGGGGGCACTGCCACAGAGGTGCAGCTGGAGCTCGGGTGGCCACCCACAGGTGGCAGCTGCGTGTTGCACCATGCAATATGGCAGCTCACCTGTGGGTGGCCAGCCGTTGTTCCTTTTTTGGGGGGGATTAACTTTGTGCAGCGCAAGTAGGGGTTGCACATGCATGGACTCAACATCCCAGGCTGAATATCGGAATGTGCAGAGTACACATGGGCAGCTACCTACCTCGCCCGCGCCACATTACTGAGGGCTATGGCGCATCGAGATTTGTGCCAGGCACAATTCCCGTTTGAATATCATGCCGGGGCGCATCAGTGGGTTGCGCATGGTGCAACACTGTTGCGTCATGCGCAACTCTTTTGAATATCTGGGCATTTGTCTGCAAAAACATATTGGCTTACATACTGTTTGCTGTAGTATAGTAGATTCTATCAGACTAACATTGATTAGTTCTAGGCTGACATCTTCTGTTACTACAAATCCCAGAATCCCCTGCACCTGACATCAGAGCAGTTAGAAGCAGTGGGAGGTTCAATAGCCTGCAGTGCATGTTGGAACTTTAATCATCTCTGATCAGATGTTTTCCAGGGGCCCGGTTCTCAAAATCCAGTGCAAGGCATGCAAAAGGTGGCTTGTGCTGACTGCCAGTGCACCAATGACCCTCTGCACCCAATTCACTATCAGGCAGGGTCCCAGTGGCAAAATCCCATGGCTTGCGGCAACCGTAACCATGCACCACACAGAGGGCGCACCTGGACAGGTTGCCACAAGTCGTGGGTGGTCATGCGGAAATGTATCTAAGCATTCCCTGGTGATCTAGCAGCCCCCCACCCAATCCTTATAGCATTAAATTAATGGTTCCCTGGTGGTCTAGCTGGACCCCACCCTCCCACCCTCCCAATCCCTGTATCATTAAAATATACCTTCCCTGGTGGTCTAGCAGACCCCTGCCTGATCCCCATACCATTGAAATATACCTTCCGGTGGTCTAGTGGACCTCCACCCGAACTGCCCAAATAATAATATATACATTCCCTGGTTGTCTAGCAGACCCCCCTATCTATCCCTGATCAGCCCATATGATTTTATATATATATATATATATATATATATAAATATATAAATATGTGTTCTCTGGTAGTCTAGTGGACCCCCACCCCAGCAGGCAGTGCCCCACCACCCTGCTCCTCTTGTCCCATTCCCCAAGCAGCAACTAGCACAGCCCCACTCTCCCCACCATGGCCAGCCACCAACTGAACTGCAAGGGGTGTGTACTGTATACAGTATGTGCTCATTGACTGACAGCTCCCTGACTAGGGATAGGGAAGGGGGGTCTGCTAGTCCTCCAGAGAATGTATATATTATTATTCAGGTAGTTTGAGGCAGGGAGGATAATCCTGAATTAGGGGATATTGCAGCTTGCATCTGCCACAAGGCCCCCTAACACCGTGCCACAGTTCATTTTGTGCTGCAAGGATGATGCAAGACCCTTTTGGTGCAGTTGCCACAGGCTTGCCTTTGAGAATCATTCCTAGTGCATTTTTTGGCACAAGGGGCATTTTGCGTCATTCCTCGTGGTGTAAGCCCCTTACGCCATTCCAGGGGCTTTGAGAATCAGGCCCAGGACTGCCTTTCTCCATGAGCTAGGTACAGTCCTTTGTGACTGTACTTAGCCCAGGAAGGATAGTAGCACTAGCAGCACCAGCAGACAAACATTCAGTGCTTACATAAACTCAGCTTTACAAATTTATGCCAGTGGTACATTCTTTCTACAAATCCACAAAGTGAAATGTCCTGTGCTCACAAACAGAATGGCATGCGCTACAGACAAGGCGGCTAGTCTCAAATGTACAGCAAGTTTCCTGAAAGTTGTAGTGCTACTCTGATCACTCCAGACCAAATGAATGCACTTGAAACTGATGAATGCAAGTAATAGCAGTGTTGTATTTATTTAACAACCGGCAGCAAAGTGCCTCTCATTTCACATATGTACCTCTCACCCCTATGCACATTCTTTCTAGCGGTTTATGATAGGTGAAGCTCTGCTCTTTCACTCTAGAGGTTAAAGCCCTGCTTGGGACACCATCCCTATCCATAGCCACTGAGGCAGTGCTACCCCAGGGAGACTTTGAAGGCAGAAAAGAGCTAAATTATTGGTGGGAGTGGCGTGTGGACCCCAGCTGATCTGGTGCCACAGCTGAAATATCTTGTCTGTTGCTGCTACCTACTGAGCATGGAGCTCCACAAAGGTCATGCAGATGGGGCAGTGCCCCTCCTCCAGACAGTAACCCTGGAGAAGAAACCCCCACAGTCCCCACAACAGACTATCTCCCCACTGAACCTCCTCTCCATACTGATCCTATGATACAAAAAGGTCTACCTCATATATGGAGTTCTATTGTATCTGGGGTACTTTCTATAGCTCCCTTACTTAATCCCTTAACCCTTGGTTAATTGCAATTATGTATAATATACATGTATACAAATTCAGAAATATATAAACTTCTATTTCACATTTATCACCCAAATGTTACAGCAAATCTCAATATTCTAGAACTCAGTGGGCTGCTACTTCAGATGTTCAGTAGGCTTGCTTTGCCAATGGTAATACAATAAAAGCAGAATAAATTGATTATTTCAAGACATGTATAACAGAATAAATGGCATAAAATACATGAGAAGATCAGACACACACAATGCATACACACACACACGCACACACACACAAGCACAAATGGGCACACGCACACGCACGTGCACACACACACACACACACACAAACACACAGATGCAGACCAGTACATACAAACATACCTCCTATACTCACACGATAATAAATATATGCATACACAGTTTTTTTTCTTACCTTAACACTCTTCTGCTGAATCTGGCTATACCCTTCCTCTACACCATTTCTGGGCCTGACAGTCCAATCTTACCCCTCCTACAATGTCACGTACTAAAACTGCACCCATGACAGCATGGGAGTAGAGGGGGTCTTGTGATGTCTTCAGTCTTTGCTGGTGAGTTCTTTGCACCAAACGACTGTGGATATTATTTTTTTATTATTTATTCTTTGTTAACCAGGTAAGGCCCACTAGGCACAACTGCCTGTTTTCAGGGGCAACCTGGGAGCTTTGGGCAGTTAAGTGACTTGCTCAGAGTCACACAGTATGCAAGTGGAGGTTGAGGGAATCAAACCCCAGTCTGCTGGATGTACCAAGCTCATTCACAGCTTGTTACTCTAACCTCTAGGCTATACTGCCAGCCATATATCTGTTTGTTTTAAACTGAGCATTTAATAAAATATTAAGTGAGTATAAGATTTTGGTCTCACTACTTTGTGTACCATCTTTGTCTTGGGTGCTGGGTTTTTTGGCTTGTATTGTGTGTGTCTTGTGAATATAGCACCTTGGCTGAGTCCCGGTGCTAGCCCACTGCTTCTGCTTTTCCTGGAGTTGAGGGTGAAAAGGTAGGTTTTCAAAAGCTAGATCATAGCCAGAAAGACTACCACCAGTCAGAAGCAGTTAAGAAAGGCCTGACTAAGGCCAGAAGAGCGTCTTCAGTGCCAGAAAGGCAGCCGCCACATAGCAGCCACTAGTATTGTAGATAAAAAATAACCCCCTTCCTCCACGGTACGTAGCACCCCATCTGACCCTCTCCCCTTGGTTGTGCTAATTCAGGTATAGCTATTAATAAGGTGAGGAGATGGTGATCAGCTTAGTCATCTTCATACCACCTTGACTGACAGCCGCCTAACTCACAGCACATGGTCCCACATATGTGCTTGCTTGATTTAATGACTCAGAACTAATATTTTGATGCACTCTTGGTGTGTCAATAAAGAGCCTTGCATTGTGAGTTAAACAGCAACCAGCCAAGGTTGTGTGAGGAAGGGAGTGCTGGTTGCAGTCTGCTCACCTCGCCTTACTAGTAGTCACTGCAGTTAGCACACAGAAGGGGAAGAGCAGTGCAGGATGGGATATTGTGGGCTAAAGAAAAGGGGTTTATTTTTTTTACAAGACTTGGACTTCACTAGCAAAACTGAGGAGAGGGAGTCACTAAACACTAAGGAGTTTGGTATCAGAACTGGCAGGAAGAGGAGGAGATGTTAGATAGCAGGGAGTTTGATACTGGGACCAGAGAGATGGAGGGGGAAGCCAGTAGACACAAGGCATGCAAGATCAATTATCCCATGCAAAGACCTCCTTAAAATGCACATTAGATCTCTCACATTCACTCATTAGCCCACTCCTTGAGTGAGACTGCCAGGGTCTCAGCACAATGGTAAAATCAATGTTCACAGCATACTTATATCACTTTCAAAGCTTCAGATAGCCTATCCCATATCTATGAAAGAGATAAATGCGCAAAGGCAGCATTTCCAACACATGTTAGCTTGCATATTTCATTTTGAAGATAGGCTGAACTGATACAGGACCTGTTGTTCTTGACAGCATTCACACAAAGTGACTTCAGTACAAGGGCTTGTCTGTAGTAAGCCTGTTGAAATGAATATCAGGTGGGAAAAGGCAATATTAGCAAGGGGCACTACAAAGTTCAATCACATTTTGTCCTCCCTCTCTCTTTCTTTCTCTCTTCTGCCCCCCCCCCCACACACACACGCTCACTCTCTCTCCCTTCTCCACCACCCCCCACACACACATTCTCTCTCTCTCCCATAACACATTACTGAAAAGAATGAAATTGCAATTTTATAATGACAACTTAATCATAATATGATATGCTGTCAGTAAGCTTAAACTTCAATACTTGTGCAGCTCTGAGTGATTCTTCAACCAAAGCATTCCGTAAGATAATTTGATGAAGATAAACATCTATAATCATGATAACAGCTAGACTGCTTTATTAAAGCTAATGAATATGTAAAAGTCTGCAAAGAACCGCTTTTTTTTTTGATTGTAGAATTTCACAGCTACATACCTGTCACAATATCTATCAGAGTTAAAGATTACATTTTTGGTACTGCTTTTTCAGTGACAGCAGCTAACAGTCTTACTAAAGCTGTCAAATTACAGTGCATTACAGAGAATATGCTGTGTGTCCTCATGTTATAGTTAGTCACATAAATGCAGGCTGGTTTCCGTCACTGTGCTTCTTGAAGGAGAATAATTTGCATCTCCTTTCTGTACAGGAGACTATTCAACTTCCAGAGCTGTTTCTTTCTCCTGGTGCCCTGCAGAATGAATTAATAGCAACAGTATTTGTTAGTCATGCAAAAATGTTATCATGTAGCTATATTAGGAATAATGTACTTCTGACATCCTAGTATTCTCCAACAGTGTATTTTTAATTCTTTCTGATATTTTTTTAAATCAATTTATTACTAGTTTTGTTATTAATGACAGGTTCATAAATATGGCAGTCAACAGCTATTTAAAAAAATCTCTTCAGCTGAGATTACAGTTTGACTGTACATATTCTAGCTTGACTGTGGATGTAGCAGGATGGTGCTAGTTCATGCTTCTTAATGCAAACAGCACAGCACCACACCAACATATATTTTTAAGGTGGATATTTGAAGAAACACCAAAGACACTTTTAAAAACTTCAGAAATCACACAGCTCAGTTGAGGAATGAAATTGAAATGAAAAGAAAAATTGGCACAGTGAGGTTTTTTTTTAAATAAATGCATTACTACTAAAAACTATATGACAATTTTTTTGATGACTAACAAATATTGCTACTTTAAATGTCTATAGTAGGAACAACTAAGCAGACTGGGTGGGCCAAGTGGTCCTTATCTGCCATCAAAGTCTATGTTTCTATGTTTCTACATTCTGTACCCGTGGCGTGCACTACCATAGAACATTTTCTGCCTGCCTCATTAGCACTAGGGAAGAGTAGAGCATACATGTCTGTGTAGGACACTTAGACACACATCATGTAACCTATCTCCAACCTTGGGTTAGAAGAGCCTCAGAAGTGCAGCAGAGGTGTGACAGTGATAGCCTGCCAGAATAGCATGGAAGCACAGCACCACTAGTGAACTCGTATCCCAATGGCCCACCAGCCTATCTGGCTCCCTCTTCCACCAAGCTAGATCCATCTGCAGTGAACAGAGCCCTGTCTCAGAAAGGAAGACACAGGGGCATCAGGGAAGCTGTGTCTGGAGTGGGTTTCCCAGAGAAGAGTGGGTGGTATCAAAATGGGAGTCTGAGCTGCGGCAGTGGTTGCAGAAATCCTGTATGATAAATACACAAGATATAAAAAAAAAATTATTTTAATGTTGCCCAAACAAAGGACTGATACAAAAATATATATATATAGATATCCAAATTATAAATCCTAAAGAGTGACACTTATCATGCTTTAAGAATTACTCACACACATAAATTTTCTTCAAGAAGTTTTTCTTTTCATAACATGACCTTCGAGGTGGCTAGTCATGTTGCAAAAGAAATGTAGTACCACCACAGTACCTTGAGTGTGGGAAAAACACAATATAAAGAAGCCCACCTACAGTATCTCTCTCCCCTCCCCTCCCCCTCTACCTACCTATCTATCTATCACTTCTTGTAGGTGTTTGTGCCGTACTTAATAATACAAAAATACATTTACCATACTGCAGCAATAAATCTTCCTGGTATTGTATGTCTCTCGGTCTAGCCCACGGCTGACTTCATGTGACACAGCACGCATCACTTCAGAAAAATGCAAGAGTCCCTTGTAAAATTAACAATACCTTTACAGCATAGCATACATGCAATAACACAAACGGGATGTGAATTCAGTGGGAGATATACAAAAGGCACTCTTATAAGTGCTGAGGCTAGAAAAGTTTCCCTCAGCAATCATTGAATGAGTGCCTATACCTCCCAACAAATGCAACCCACTAGAGTGTGTTTCTCAACATATAAAATGACCTGCTAGCAAACATTTTGGCTTAGAAAATGCAGCACCATGCATGAGTGAGAACATCCAGACATAGCAGGAGACCTGGTTTACATAATGAGAGAACTGTTATTTGCAGCAGGCATCTTAACTTATTTTATAAGTAATCAATAAGTCATGACAGATTGTATATTAAGATTATAACTACTGACTAGTAATTTTAAAGGAGAATTGCCTTGAATCTGCAAGCCTGTGTTTTCTGCAGAAGCTGTGTTTCTAATACTGGTTCATATTCTATTTTTGTTCCATTGGTACTGGCCTTTTAGTAGACTCCCTGGGTGTTTGTACTTTACACTCTAGTGGGCAGTACCATTTTAGAACTGTATAGTGTACTTTATATCCTTGTTAAAGAACTTACATTGTTTTCACAATTCATTCATGTTCTACTCTGGAACTCTGTGCCCCAAAGGGGACAAAAACTATATCATACAGTTCTAAAATGGCACTTGCCATCAGTGTATGAATCTGAAACATGCACTCAGTCTACTAAAATGCCAGTAAAGACTGAGCAATAATAGAATGGGGTGCAATACATATAAAAAAACACTTCTGGGAAAAATTACTTACAGGTTCAGAACAGTTCTCCTTTAATGTTTAAATAACTGCATTGTAATTCTTGTTTAGAACTGTTCATGTGTAACCATAAGCTGTCAATCAAGTTTGTACTGCTGAAACAATGCATCCCAGTATCACAACTGCTGCTCATTTACAGAAAATTACTTTCCTCACATGTGCTCTCATCACACAGAATAGCAGCAAACAGTACAACTGTGATGAGGTGTGAGATGACTTCAGTGTAAGGTTGAACAGACCAACTAGTATGTCCTTTTAATCAACAAATACGGAACAAAAAATTAAAACTTTCAGAAAGCAAAATGAAAAATGGATAAGCAAAACAAAATCACAGAGTGGAGTTCATATAGCAGAATATTCTGCGTTGGTGGCACCATATCGGGTCTGGAAGTCATCATTAACATGTTGTGTTCCAGACCGATGTTTTACCTCAAATTTGTAAGGCTGGAGGGCCAGGTACCACCTCATGATTCTGTTATTTTTTTCTTTCATTTGTTGCAGAAAACAGAGGGGGATGTGATCAGTTACCAAGGTGAAAGGTGCTCCCCATAAATAGAAATGTAGGGTTTCAACAGCCGACTTTACAGCTAAACATTCTTGTTCTATTGTGGAGTACCTTTTCTCCCTTTCATGTAGTTTTCTGGAAATATAAACTACAGGATGTTATCCTTCTATGATCTGGCTTAATACTGCCCCAATACTGGTCCTGGAGCTGTCTGTATGTTGATTTCTGGTTTGACCAACCCATTACCCGGGACAAAACCCAGATACTTAGTCTTAGTCATAGCCAGGGCATATTTTGAGGGATTAATGGTCATCCCTGCATTCTTCATGGACTCAATTATGGCTCTTAGATGGATGAGGTGGGACTTCCAGTCAGGACTGAAAATAACCACGTCATCCTAGTAGGCTGCACAGTAGTTATTATGGGGCATCAGTAATCGGTCCATATATCTTTGAAATGTGGCCAGTGCTCCATGTAATCTGAAAGGCAGAGTCGTAAACTGAAACAGCCCCATTGGGGTACTGAAAGCTGTTTTCTCTTTTGATGACTCCTCTAATGGGATCTGCCAGTATCCCTTACTTAAGTCTAAAGTGCAGATATACTTGGCATTCCCAATATGATCCAGTATATCATCCACTTTAGGCATAGGGTATGCATCAAACTGAGAGATTTGATTCAAGCCTCTAAAGTTGAGGCACAACCATATGCCACCTTCTTTCTTTGGCACGATAACAATAGGAGAGCTCCAGGCACTGGTGGAAGGCTCTATAATGTTAAGAGCCAATAGCTTTTGAATTTCTTGCTGAACTTCCCCTCAAACCCTCTCAGGAAGCTGGTAAGGTTTCCTCCTTAATGGGGAAGCATCAGTCTGAATCGTGTGTTTCCTCCCCGTGGCTTTACCTGGTAAACTAGTGAAGGTGTTGGGGTATTCTTCCAGGACAGCTTGTAGCACTTTCTGCTGTTTATTATCTAAAGAGGTGTTCACAGATACCTGTCCCAAACCTTCAGTAGTTTCCAAATGACTATAGGTCACTAGGGAGCACCATCAACCCAAGTCTTGTTATGGGGGTTTCATCCCACTTTTAAAAGATTGGCATGGTAAATATTCTTGCCTGGTTTCTTATCAGGGGTTTCTATTTTATAGGTCACAGGACCCAACTGCCTTAAGACCTGGGATGGCCCCTGCCACTGCATAAGTAACTTACTGGAAAAAGTGGGTAAGAGCAGTAATACATATCCCCCCCTACTGTAAAGGACTTGCTCCTGGTTCCCTGATCATACCTCTCTTTTTGGTTTTTCTGTGCCTGCACATTGATCTGGTGAGCTGTCTGAGTGTATTTAAGCAATCTTTCTCTCAGTTGCTTCATGTATGCCCCTATACCAGGGTATTTCATGTCCTTCCCTTCTTCCCAACATTCTTTTATGATGTCCAAGGGCCCACAGAGGTTCCTCCCATATAGTAATGAAAACAGGGAATGGACATTCAATGCCTGGGGTACCTCCCTATAAGCAAACAACATGAAAAGTAGAAATGTGTCCCAGTCCTTTCCTTCATCATTGACAAATTTCTTCAATGTACATTTTAAGGTCTGATTAAAACATTCAGTTAATCCATCTGTCTGAGGGTAGTGGAGTGAGGTTCTGACAGCAGCTATCCCCAGAAGGTGGTAAAGCTCCTTCAGTAAGGCGACATTAAAGTTGCTACCCCTATCTGTGAGAATTTCCTTGGGGATGCCAACCCTACTGAACAACTTTACCAGTTCTTCGGCAATTTGAGGGGTAGTGGTGGACCGCATAGGGATGGCTTTGTGATACTTGGAGGCATAAGCTGTAATGACTAAAATGAACCTATTTCCTTTTGAGCTCTTGTTCAGGGGCCCTACAGTATCCATCCCCATCTACTCAAAGGGTGTAGTGACCAGGGGTAAGGGCATCAAAGTACTATTTACTTTTTCCCTGCAGGTGCTACCAACTGACACTGTTTGCATTCCTTACAATATTGAGCCACATTTTCATGTATCCCTGGCCAGAATAAATGTTGGGTTAAGTGACCCAGCGTCCTTTCTCACCTTGCATGTCCTGCCCAAGGGAGATCATAACTGAGGTACAGCAGATCTTTTCTACAACAGTTAGGCACCATTATCTGTTCTATTCTCTCCTGATTGGCAGGATTCGTGCAAACTCAATAGAGTGCCTGATTTTGAATTACCATTTCAGGCTCATTTGGCTTAGATATTTTCCCCACCTGTAAAAAGAAAGATTTCAGAGTGTTGCCTGCCTGCTGTTCTTGTATCAGGTTAGATTTCACAAAAACACTATTAACATTCTCAGGTGTCATTCCTCCTTTGTCTAGATGCCATAGTTTCTGAGCTTTCTTCTCTGCAGCCTTAGATTTCCAAGACTTCCCTGGCTCCCCAATTACTTCCCCATCAAAAGGAAACAGGTACCCTATGGCTTGAGTGGTCAGTTCCTTTTTGGCTTGGGCCCTAGTAGTAAATGTAGCCACAGTGCCTCTCACAGGCAACAAAGAAGAAAACTCGGGAAAATCATTACCTATAACAACAAGTACAGGCAAGTGGGGAATTATCCCGGCTGTCACAATGCTTTTCTATCCCTTTATATTCAAGTCCACCTTGGCTGTGAGGTAATGACGAGTGTCTCCGCGGACATATACTACACTCATCTTGGGTCCCCCTTCAGAAGTAGATACCAGTTCTGGCCGGACCAAGGTCTGCTTGCTGCCAGAGTCAATCAAAGCCACTGTAGACTGATTCTCCACTATCAGTTTGGTAGTAAAAGCTCCAAAGTTCTAAAGGGCTAGCTGTGATAAATCCCCTTTCTTTGAAGGGCAGAACCAGCCTATGTGTCCTTTCCCTTGGCAATTTTGACATATAATCTCCGGGGCCAAAAATTCTCATACCTGAATTGCTTTTATTATCAGTTTTATGCCCATATTTGCCTTGTTGGACAGTTTGATTCTGCTCCCAGTTTTGGGCCCGTTTCAATTGGGGGTTTCTGGAGCTCTAACATTTCTGTTCCTAAAGGACTGATGGGCTGCAACAAAATCTTCAGCTAGGGTACTAGCCATCTCGGTTGATTCAAGGCTGTGTTCTTTTAACCATAACTGCACTTCGTGGGGCAGAATCTGTACAAATTGCTCCAGTACTAGCATTTCTATAATGTCAGTTACAGTTTTACCTTCTGGTTGCAACTACTTAAGGCATAGTTCTCGCAGGATAGTGAAAGCCTCTCTGGGGTTGTCTTGATTACGGAATTTCAAGGCCCAAAACCTCTGCCTGTATGTCTCTGAATTTATATTGTACCTTTTTAATATCTGTTTTTTAACCAGTTCGTAGGAGTTGGCACTTCTGGAGTCCATGTTGCTATATGCAAGCTGGGCGTTTCCTGTCAAATATGGGGCCAGGTGAACCACCCATTGATTAAGAGGCCATCCTCATGCCCTTGACACCCTTTCAAACATGATGAGATATCCCTTGATATCATCAGTGGTGGTCATTTTAGTTAATTTGATATCTTTGGGGTTGGCACCATCTCCACCACCAGTTCCTTGTCTAATGCCCAAGTTCTGCAATACCCTTAAGGTTTCAGCCCACCTAAGGTCTTGTCACCTTCTCTCTTGTTCTCTGTCTCTCTCTCTCTGTCTCTCTCTCTCTCTCCCTCCATCTCCATTTGTCATATGTTCATCCTCCTTAATAAATCAAAAATCCTGTCACGAGGTTCTTCTATGGTGACCTTGCATTCTTTCCTTAGGCCCCAGTTGTCCTCCTCATCAAGGCTTTTCTCCTCCTTCTCCAAGGGTTTTCTCAGTCTGCCACTATGCTCCAATCTGGTCAGTAGTGGCTTGCTAGTCACCAGGGTCTAGGAGCAGGTCACTGTCCCAGTAGCCACATCGCTCTTCTGTTCCTTGCTGTCAACCTCCATTGTGGACTGATGTTACCCTGATACCAGGACTGGTATCCATGACTGACTTCCCCCACTGAGCCTGGACAGTCAGCCAATCCAACTTCTGACACCAAATTGTGATGAGGTACGGGATGGCTAACACAGACACTTCGATGTAAGGTTGAACACACCAACTAGTATGTCCTTTTAATCAGCAAATACAGAATAGAAAATAAAAACTTTCAGAAAGCAAAATGAAAAATGGATACGCAAAACAAAATCTCAGAGTGGAGTTCATACAGCAGCATATCTTTCCACTATGTTCTGTGAGTTCTTACTGGTACAGCCTCCCAGACCGAAATGAACTCTTAGACCTTGGAAGGGTCCTTTTTATAAGGCAATCTGGTCACCTAATCCACCCCTGGACTAATACAGAGTGAAATACTACACTATATATAAATGCAGGGGATCAGAAGGACTTTATTAATATAAAGTATTTCCAATATTTACAATATTAATCATTATAAGCATCGATAAAGCATAAAAATAGTGAAAAACAAACCAAATTCTGGATAATTGGTCACTAAGCCCCTTCCCCCTCCTAGTGACTGACAGTGACCATCTCATAAATAGACAGAGAATGAGGTCACTGGCTCCCTAGGAGACAGCACCCTACAGACTTCAGAGGAACCTCACCTGCTCCTGCACTGTTTTAGGTAAGTAGGGGCCTAGCATAAGGGCTGAATTTAGCATTTATTAGAACAAAGAAAATAATGCAATTGCCATAGCAGTTTCAGAAAACTACACATAGAAACAGAATCTGACGGCAGATAAGGACCGCTTGGCCCACCTAGTCTGCCTGTTTTCCTACCTAACAGATAAGCTGCAGATCCTAGTTAACCAACAGCTTACTTCCTCCTACCCCCCACTAGGACTGCCTTATGTCTGTCCCATGCATTCTTGAATTCCCCCACTGTTCTTGACTCCACTACCTCCTCAGGGAGGCTGTTCCATGCATCCACAACCCTCTCCATGAAAAAATACTTCCTCACATAACCTCTGAGCTGTCCCACCTCTATCTTCAAATCGTGCCTCCTTGTTCTTGCACATCTCTTTTTCTGAAAGATGCTACCCTCTTGGACTTTCTTGATTCCCTTGAGGTACTTGAAAGTTTCTATCATGTCCCCTCTCTCCCTTCTTTCCTCAAGGGTATACATATTAAGCTCCTTTAGTCTTTCTTTGTATGTCTTCTGGTGCAGACCCTGCACCAATTTGGTTGCCCTCCTCTGGACAGCCTCCACTCTGTCTATGTCTTTGCGGAGATGGGGTCTCCAGAACTGCACACAGTACTCCAGATGGGGTCTCACCAACTGTCTGTACAGAGGGATAACAACTTCCTGTTTTCTACCATTGATGCCTCTTCCTATGCATCCCAGTATCCCCCCAGCCTTCCTTACTGCCTTCTCACATTGCTTGCCCACCTTTAGGTCATCTGATATAATTACCCCCAGGTCCCTTTCCATTTTTACTGTGGTCAGTATCTCACCACCCATTGTGTACTCTTCCCCTTGGTTTTTGCTTCCCATGTGCATTACCTTGCACTTCTTTGCATTGAATCTGAGCTGCCATACATTTGGCCATTCCTCCAACCTTGCCAAGTCCCTTCTCATCCTTTCCACTCCATCTTGTGTATCAACCCTGTTGCAGATCTTTGTGTCGTCTGTAAAGAGACATACTTTTCCTTCCAGTTCATCTGCAATGTCACTTATAAAGACATTAAAAAGGACCAGTCCCAGTACTGAACCCTGTGGTACCCCGCTAGTAACCCTTCTTTCTTCACTGTGTACTCCATTTACTACTACCCTTTGTGTCCTGTTGTCTAGCCAATTTTTTATCCAGGCTACCACCTTGGGGCCCACTCCAAGGCTGGCTAACTTCTGTATTAATCTCTTGTGTGGGACTGTATCAAATGCCTTGCTAAAATCTAGGTAGGCCATGTCCACAGCCCCTCCCTGGTCTACTACTTTGGTCACCCAGTCAAAGAAATCTATTAGATTAGTCTGACACGACCTTCCCATCATGAATCCATGCTGCCTTGGGTCCTGTGCCCCACTGGCCTCTAGGTACTCAACAATTCTTTCCTTCAGAAGTGATTCCATCATTTTCCCTACCACTGAGGTCAAACTAACTGGTCTGTAGTTTCCTGCCTCTGTCCTGCTCCCACTTTTGTGAAGAGGAATCACATCTGCCTTCCTCCAGTCCTCAGGTACCACCCCATCCTCTCATGATTTGTTAAAGACAGTAGTCAGCGGTGTTACTAGTTCTACCCTTAGTTCTTTTAGAATTCTTGGGTGAATCCCATCAGGCCCCATTGCTTTGTCCACCTTCAATTTTATTAGTTCTTTCAGAACCCTTTCTTCTGTAAATGGACTGGTATCGACCCCAGTCTTCAAAATGTTTCTCTTGTTTGGTTTAGGTACCTCCCCCTCCTCTTCCTTTGTGAATACTGAGCAGAAATATTCATTCAGTATCCCAGCTTTTTCACTGTCCCCCTCTACCCACATTCCCTCCCCTTTATTAAGCCTCGGTATCCCTCATTTGGTCTTTCTTCGCTCCCTAATGTACCTATAAAAGGTCTTATCCCCTTCTTAACAGAATTGGCTATCCTTTCTTCGGTTTGGGCCTTTGCTATTCTGACTGTCTTCCCAGCCTCTTTCTGCTTTAACTGATAAAGTTCTCTGTCCTGCTCCTTCTGTGTTTCCTTATATTTCCTGAATGCTGTCCTTTTCTCCTTAACCTTCCCTGCCACCTCTTTTGAGAACCATAGCGTTTTTTTCCTTCGTTATGTTTTATTGATTTGCTTTACACAAAGGCTTGTTGCCTCTGTGATGGCTGTTTTGATTACTCTCCATTGTTCCTCCACCCCTCCTTCTTGCCTGTTTGCTAGTGCTTTTCTAAGGCACTCTCTCATTTTCCCAAAGTCAGCCCTCCTAAAGTCCAATACTCTTGCTTTTGTATGGCTTGATTGTATGGCTGTGTTTATCGTGAACCACACTGTTTGGTGGTTGCTTGTTCCCAGATGGCTACCCACCTCTAAATCTGAGATTCTTTCTCCGTCCCCATTTGAGAGTACCAGGTCTAAGATTGCTCCCTCCCGAGTGGGTTCCAATACTAGCTGTCTGAGGCATGCTCCCTGTAGGGCATCAAGAATGACCCTGCTCTTGGATGTGCCTGTAGCAAATGTGCTCCAGTTAACATCTGGCATATTCAGGTCCCCCATCAACAATATCTCCCCTTTTTCTGCCATTCTAAGGAAGCCTTCTATTATTTCCTTGTCCATTCCCTCCCCCTGGACGGGGTCTGTATACAACCCCGTGCAGATTAGTGGTGCCATTTCCGTCTCCAGGGTGACCCAGAGTGCCTCATCTGCTCCCTGTTTACTCTTTAGTTCTGTTGCTTTGATCCTTCCTTTACGAGAGCTATTCCTCCTCCTCTTTTACCCTCCTGTCCCACCTGTAGATTGTGTATCCTGGTATGTTGACATCCCAGTCATGGTTCTCTGTGTACCATGTTTCTGTGACTGCCACAATATCCAGGCAACCCTCTTCCATCAAGGCCACTAGTTCAGGGAGCTTGTTACACAGACTACGGGCGTTGGTACTCATCACCCTCCACTTTTTGATAGCCTTACCCCTTTTAGCCCCATTCCTGTCCTTACTGCCTTTGCCTTTTTTTACATTTAACTCTGTCCTGCTCCCTAATAACTTCTCTACCTTGGTGTTTACCTCACTAATTACCATGTTTTGTACACATTTGTTTCTTTCCTCTGGTAATAAGGTGCTCAGTAGCAAAAGCACCCAGCAACAAGTAAAACAAAAAAAGAAAGAAACCCAGCTCAGAGAGTCCAATAGGTGCATAAACTTGCATAATATACAGAAGACAGGCTTAATGTATTTCTATATTTATTTCTGTATTTCTTCTGGATTTTTCTACTTTTACTTCTGATAACTATCCCGAAACCAAGGGTTAATAAGGAAACACTCTTTGGTTAAACTTTCTCTTTCTAGAACTGACAGCAGTCAGTTCAGGGCTTTAAACAAACATGCAAGTGCTTTAAGTGTGGTACCGACACAAATACAGCTGTACATTTTAATTTTATTCCAGGTCTCTGTGTAAGCACTTGCGTTTTGTATTTGGCACCAAACCAGTAGCTGATAACTCATAATATCTCCCTGGTTTCCCTGGTGCTCAGTCAAGATAAGAAAAACTGCTGTTACAAGAAATTACAGGTGGCTAGAGCAATTTCATGCACTCCGACCAACCTGTCAAGTAGATCTGTGACAGAGTTCTAAGGCGGTTCGCAGGAGCTGTAAGTGCTTTGCGATGCTGTGGGAGAGCATTCAGCAGAAACCAGAAGCGTACAAGCCAGTAGACCTGTAGCAACGCAGCACACCGAGTCATATTGTTTTATGCCTACCAGCAAAAATAAACAAGGAATTCTTACTCATATCTTATTTTAAACCATTCCACCCTCCTTTTCTTTTATTTTAATTTTATGACAGCACAGAAACTAAGTGGAGGTGGTAATAATAACACAGGTGCATACAGACAGCCAGGCTCTACATTTAAAGGCGCAGAACTGTATTTAGGCACAAACAGGTGCCACAATGCGCAATAGTGTTTCAGCAACCAGACAGGGATTAGAAGAAGAAAAAGAAGAAGAATCAGCATTTATATAGCACTTTTCATACACAGTGTCCCAAAGTGCTTTACAAGCAATGCTAGACTGGTATTGAAGTGACTGAATGTGTGGTGGAGGCCATATCGCACATCATCACCCACACACAGCCTGGATAACTGCATGAACCGGTTTATGGGAATGTTGGCCAGGACACCGGGAATGTTCCCTGCTCTTTTGCGAAGAGTGACCTGGGTTCATTTACTTCCACCTGGACACCCACCAGGACAACACCAGGATAGGCAGAAGGGACCTCGGTTTAACGTCTCATCCGAAGGACAGCACACCCCGGCAGTACAGCACCCCCCAATCCTGCACTCGGATGCCAGCGATTTTTAGGTGCAAGTCCAATCCTGGTGTGGGACGAGAACCCACGACCTTCTGGTCCAGTGGCGGATGTGCTACCAACTGAGCCATGCTGACATGCAGAAAATAAAGCAGAGAAGTGCAGAATGCAAAGGATACTCAGGTGGGTGGCCAAGTCCACTCGGGTAGAAACGAGAAAAAGACAGCAAAAGAGAAAGAATACAGAAAGTGCTACTGCAGTAGGCTTTAGAATTAAAGGGAAGAAGAAGAAGTTTGTCCAGTTTGCCAAACAGTGCAAACTTGGGGGGGGGTCATTTTACTGACACCACCACACACCCCCAAGGCTAAGCAAAAAACAGTAGATTAAAGGAACTGGTTTTAAAGACAACCTACCCTTAGTCCCACAAGGGTAGGATGGAGCTTTCTCCACCCACTCTTGAAATCTCCACCCCAGGGTCCCTAGAAAACAACAACAACAAAACATCCTATTGTAAATAGTACATCAGTAACATTCCTATTCTACACAATTACCCTGGGGTGTCTATACTTTATTCAAATGAACAATGCTTGCTGCCATTATGTTCAAGGGTTGTCAGAATATTCTGCGTTGGTGGCACCATATCGGGTCAGGAAGTCAGCATTAACATGCTTTGTTCCAGACCGATATTTCACCTTGAATTTGTAAGGCTGGAGGGCTGGGTACCACCTCATGATTCTGTTATTTTTTTCTTTCATTTGTTGCAGAAAACAGAGGGGGATGTGACCAGTTACCAAGGTGAAAGATGCTCCACATAAATAGAAACGTAGGGTTTTGACAGCCCACTTTACAGCTAAAAATATTTGTTCTATTGTGGAGTACCTTTTCTCCCTTTCACGTAGTTTTCTGGAAATATAAACTACAGGATGTTCTTCTTTTCTATGGTCTGGCTTAAAACTGCCCCAATACCAGTCCCTGAGCTGTCTGTATGTACCTCAAAGAGGTAGTCAAAATTGGGACTCTTTAGAACTGGAGAAGAGCATAAAGCAGCCTAAATAGCCTGGAATGCTTCATTACATTCCGTGGACCATTTGTTTTTATTGGGGGTTTTCTTTTTGGTTAAGTCAGTTAGTGGGGCTGCAACTGTTGCAAAGTTTGGAATGAACCGTCTATAACACCCTGCAAGACCCATAAAGGATCTGACTTGTTTTTTTGTTTCAGGTATGGGACACTGACCTACGGCTTCCACCGTGTTGATTTCTGGTTTGATCAACCCTTTACCCAGGCCAAAACCCAGATATTTAATCTCAGTCATAGCCAGGGCACATTTTGAGGGATTAATGGTCATCCCTGCATTCTTCATGGACTCGATTATGGCTCTTAGATGGACGAGGTGAGACTTCCAGTCAGGACTGAAAATAACCATGTCATCCTAGTAGGCCGCACAGTAGTTATTATGGGGCGTCAGTAATCGGTCCATATATCTTTGAAATGTGGCCGGTGCTCCATGTAATCCGAAAGGCAGAGTCGTAAACTGAAACAGCCCCATTGGGGTACTGAAAGCTGTTTTCTGTTTTGAGGACTCCTCTAATGGGATCTGCCAGTATTCCTTAGTTAAGTCTAAAGTGGAGATATACTTGGCATTTCTAATATGATCCAGTATATCATCCACTTTAGGCATAGGGTATGCATCAAACTGAGAGATTTGATTCAAGCCTCTAAAGTCGAGGCACAGCCATATGCCACCTTCTTTCTTTGGCACGATAACAATAGGAGAGCTCCAGGCACTGGTGGAAGGCTCTGTAATGTTAAGGGCCAATAACTTTTGAATTTCTTGCTGAACTTCCCCTCAAACCCTCTCAGGAAGGCGGTAAGGTTTCTTCCTTAATGGGGAAGCATCGATCTGAATCATGTGCTTCACCCCTGTGGCTTTACCTGGTAAACTAGTGAAGCTGTTGGAGTATTCTTCTAGGACAGCTTGTAGCTCTTTCTGCTGTTTATTATCTAAAGAGGGGCTCACACATACCTGTCCCAAACCTTTAATAGCTTCCAAATGAGTACAGGCCACTTCAAGTTCATTTTTACTACTAGGGAGCACCATCAACCCAAGTCCTGTTATGGGGGCTTCATACCACTTTTTTAAAAGATTGTCATGGTAAATATTCTTGCCTGGTTTCTTATCATGGGTTTCTATTTCATGGATCACAGGACCCAACTGTCTTAAGACCTGGGATGGCCTCTGCCACTTCATAAGTAACTTACGGGAGGAAGTCGGTAAGAGTAGTAATACACGTTCCCCTGCTATAAATACTTGCTCCTGGTTCCCTGATCATACCTCTCTTTTTGGTTTTTCTGGGCCTGCACATTGACCTGGTGAGCTGTCTGAGTGTATTTAAGCAATCTTTCTCTCAATTGCTTCATGTGTAAACCTATACCGGGGTATTTCATGTCCTTGCCTTCTTCCCAACATTCTTTCACGATGTCCAAGGGCACGTGGAGGTTTCTCCCATATAATAATGAAAATAGGGAATGGACATTCGACGTCTGGGGTACCTCCCGATAAGCAAACAACATGAACGGTATAAATTTGTCCCAGTCCTTTCCCTCATTGTTGACAAATTTCTTCAACATACGTTTTAAGGTCTGATTAAAACGTTCAGTTTATCCGTTTGTCTGATGGTGGTAGGGTGAGGTCCTGACAGCAGCTATCCCCAGAAGGTGGTAAAGCTCCTTCAGTAAGGTGGTATTAAAGTTGCTACCCCTATCTGTGAGAATTTCCTTAGGGATGCCAACCCTACTGAACAGCTTTACCAGTTCTTCGGCAATTCGCGGAGTAGTGGTGGACCTCATAGGGATGGCTTCGGGGTACTTGGTGGCATAATCTATAATGACTAAAATGAACCTATTCCCTTTTGAGCTCTTGTTCAGGGCCCTACGATATCCATCTCCATCTACTCAAAGGGTGTAGTGACCAGGGGTAAGGGCATCAAAGGTACTATTTACTTTTTCTCTGCAGGTGCTACCAACTTAGAAACATAGAAACATAGGCTTTGAAGGCAGATAAGGACCGCTTGGCCCACCTAGTCTGCCCATTTCCCTACCTAGAGGATAAGATGCAGATCCTATTTAACCAACAGCCTATTTCTTCCTACCCCCCACAAAATTTGCCTTATGTCTGTCCCTGACTGACACTGTTTGCATTCCTTACAATACTGAGCCACACCTTCATGTATCCCTGGCCAGAAAAAATGTTGGGTTAAGCGACCCAGCGTCCTTTCTCGCCCTGCATGTCCTGTCCAAGGGAGGTCATAACTTAGGTACAGCAGACCTTTTCTATAACAATTAGGCACCATTATTTGTTCTGTCCTATCATGAGTGACAGGAATAGGGCAAACTCACCAGGTTAAACAGTTGGAAAAAAAAAACTCTATAGGGTACCTGATATTGAATTACCATTTCAGGCTCATGTGGCTTAGATATTTTCCCCACCTGTAAAAAGAAAGGTTTCAGAGTGTTGTCTGCCTGCCATTCTTGTATCAGGTTAGCTTTCACAAAAACACTATTAACATTCTCAGGTGTCAACCCTCCTTTGTCTAGATGCCATAGTTTCTGGGCTTTCTTCTTTGTGGTCTTAGACTTCCAAGACTTTCCTGGCTCCCCAATTACTTCCTAATCAAAATAAAACAGGTCTCCTAGGCTTGAGTGACTTGCTACTTTTTGGCTTGGGCCCTAGTGGTACCTGCAGCCACAGTGCCTCTCACAGATAGCAAAGAAGAAACCTCAGGAAAATCATTACCTGGCTATAACAACAGGTACAGGCAAGCGGGGAACTGTCTCGACTGTCATAATGCTTTTCTGTTCCTTTATAGTCAAGTCCACCTTGGTTGTGTGGTACTGATGAGTGCCTCCATGGACATATACTACACTCATCTTGGGTCCCATTTCAGAAGTAGATACCAGTTCTGGCCGGATCAAGGTCTGCTTGCTGCCAGAATCAATCGAAGCCACTGTAGACTGATTTCCCACTATCAGTTTAGTGGTAAATGTTTCAAAGTTCAAAAGGGCTAGATGTGATGAATCTCCTTTCTTTGAAGGGCAGAACTGGGCTATGTGACCTTTTCCTTGGCACTTTCGACATATAATCTCCGGGGAAAAAGCTATCATACCAGAATTGATCTTATTATCAGTTTTATGCCCATATTTGCCTTGCTGAACAGTTGGATTCTGCCTCTCAGTTTGGGGCCCTTTTAAATTGGGGCTTTCTGGAGCTCTAACATTCCCCTTCCTAAAGCACTGATGGGCTGCAACAAAATCTTCAGCTAGGGTAATAGCCACCTCGGCTGATTCAGGGTTGTGTTCTTTTAACCATAACTGCACTTCATGGGGTGGAATCTGTACAAATTGCTCCAGTACTAGCATTTCTATAACGTCAAGTTACAGTTTTACCTTCTGGTTTCAACTACTTAAGGCATAGTTCTCGCAGGCTAGTGAAAGTCTCTCTGGGGTTGTCATGATTATGGAATTTCAAGGCCCGAAACCACTACTTGTATGTCTCTGAATTTATATTGTACCTTTTTAATATCTCTTTTTTAACCAGTTCTTGGGTGTTGGCACTTCTGAAGTCCATGTTGCTATATGCAGGCTGGGCGTTTCCTGTCAAATATGGGGCCAGGTGAACCACCCATTGATTAAGAGGCCATCCTCATGCCCTTGCCACCCTTTCAAACATGGTGAGATATCCCTTGATGTCATCAGTTGCAGTCATTTTAGTTAATTTGATATCTTTGGGGTTGACACCATCTCCACCACCAGTTCCTTGTCTAACCCCCAAGTACTGCAATACCCTTAAGGTTTCGGCCCACCCGAGGTCTTGTCACCTTCTCTCCTGTTCTCTGTCTCTCCATTTGTCATGTGACTATCCACCTTAATAAATCAGAAATCCCATCAGGAGGTTCTTCTATGGTGCCCCTGCATTCTTTCTTTAGGCCCCACTCGTCCTCCTCATAGAGGCATTTCTCCTCCTTCTCCAGTGGTTTCCTTGGTCTGACACTATGCTCCAATCCGGGCAGTAGCAGCTTCCCGGTCACCTGGGTCTGGGAGCAGGTCACTGTCCCAGTAGCCACATCACTCTTCTGTTCCTCACTGTCATCCTCACATCAGTGAGCCTCACATCCATCGTGGGTAAGCTAATGGAGACTATCCTGAAGGAGAGGCTGGTGGCCCTCTTAGAGGCCAAAGGACTACAGGACAGCAGACAGCATGGCTTCATACGTGGCCGATCCTGCCAAACCAACCTGGTCGGGTTCTATGACTGGGTAACTAGGCAACTGGATGGGGGACATGCAGTGGATGTCCTGTATCTGGACTTCAGTAAGGCATTCGACTCAGTGCCACATGGAAGGCTGGGAAGGAAGTTAGTAGGCACAGGGGCAGGTGCAATGCTGGTGAGATGGGTAGGAAACTGGCTGCAGGGAAGGCAACAGAGGGTGGTGGTGGGTGGGGAGCTCTCACACCCAAGGGCAGTGACGAGTGGTGTCCCACAGGGCTCGGTGTTGGGACCAGTGTTGTTTGGGATATTCATTGCAGACATATCATGGGACATCAAGAGCAAGATCAGTCTGTTTGCTGATGATACCAAGGTTGCGCGGTGGTGGATGACCTAGGGGATGGCAGGGGTTGCAGGATGATCTGGCAAAGCTTGAAACCTGGTCAGACACCTAGCAACTGGCTTTAATGCCAAAAGTGCAAGGTGATGCATTTTGGGATGAAGAACCTAAGGAGGACTTACCAGCTAGGGGAGTGCAGCTAGCCCAGACAGAGGAGGAGAAGGATCTGGGTGTGCTCATCACAGGGTCAATGAACAACTCGGCACAGTGTGGGAAGGCAGCTGCAAAGGCCAACAAAATGCTGGGTTGTATTGCAGGGGTATATCCTCAAGGAGGGAGGAGGTGATTCTGCCACTGTATAGGTCGTAGTTAGAACACACACCTGGAGTACTGCGTGCAGTTCTGGCGTCCGTATCTGAAAAGGGACATTAAGTTACTGGAGGGAGTGCAGCGCAGGGCGACAAAGATGATCAAGGGTCTGGGGACTTATCATATGAGGAGGTTGAAGGAGTTGAACATGTACTCACTGGAGGAGAGGAGAGACAGGGGACATGATTGAAACCTTTAAATACATGAAAGGAATAAACAAGACAGGTACAGAGGGGCTGTTCAAAGTAAGGGAAGGGAGGGCCACCAGGGGCCATGATATGAGACTGGAGCGAGGAAGGTTCAGGAGGGAGATGAGGAGACACTTTTTTACAGAGAGGGTGGTGGCTGGGTG
Organism: Neoceratodus forsteri; assembly: GCA_016271365.2. Classification (NCBI taxonomy): domain Eukaryota; kingdom Metazoa; phylum Chordata; order Ceratodontiformes; family Ceratodontidae; genus Neoceratodus; species Neoceratodus forsteri. The sequence continues at coordinate 803,895,501 of CM028133.1, forward strand.
GAATGCGTTACCTGCAGAAGTGGTATGCAGTAGAACAGTGGACTGCTTCAAACGAGGATGGGACAGGACAAGGGGGAGGGTTAATGAAGGGGAAGGGTGGAAGGGAGGGGCAGCTGCAGAATAAGGGGTGCTAGCTGCACATTCGAGCAGACTTGATAGACCTCTAGGCCTTTATCTGCTGGCAAATTTCGTATGTTCGTATCCTCCATTGTGGACTGATGTTACCCTGATACCAGGACTTGTATCCAGGGGTGCCAAGTTTTGAAAAAACTTGTGGGTGCTCAGAGAATTTATAAAAGGTCGGGGATCTGGGGGCCACCTATATCCCAAGAAGCTACAGGATTTTTCATGCTTGGTGGTGCATTTTGGGTGGTATTTTGATACATTTTAGAATGCATATGCACCACCACCACTACTCCACTGTAGAGGATGCAAGGGTGCCCTTGGGGGCTCTTTGAAGCCCGGCAAGGTGCTAAGACCCATAGGAGAGTGTTCTGGAGGGATCTTTGATGCCCCAAGTCTTGCCAGCATGCCCCAAATATGGATTTCAGGGTACAGTACCACCACTCCACAAGGTGTAAGAGTGACCTAAAATCATCCAAGCAGACCTCTAAAGCAGTAGGTAAGGCTAGGGGCGTGTTAGGGTGTATTAGTAGGGGTATCACAAGTCGAAAGAGGGAGATATTAATCCCTCTGTACAAGACACTGGTTAGGCCCCATCTGGAGTACTGCGTGCAGTATTGGAGGCCACACCTTCACAAGGACATTAACCAAATTGAGGCAGTCCAGAGAAGGGCAACCAAAATGGTGCAGGGACTGCATCAGAAGACATACGAGGACAGATTAACGGAGCTCAATATGTATACCCTGAGCAAAGGAGGAGAGGTGATATGACCGAGGCATTCAAACACCTTAAGGGCATAAACAAGGTGAAAGAGTCTAACATGTTTAAATATAAGAAAAATAGCAGGACAAGAGGACACAGCATGAGATTAGAGGAGGCCGATTAAGGGGAATGTGAGGAAATTATTTTCACAGAAAGGGTGGTGGATGCATGGAATGGCTTACCACAAGAAGTGGTGGCTATGAATACAGTGCAGGGCTTCAAACAGGCATGGGATAGGCATAAGGGAGCAATACAAATGACTATGAATAGATAGGCCATTGACAGAGCAAAGGCCGATGGCACATTTATAAGGTAGAAAAAGAAATGGGCAGACTGGATGGGCCTTGCGGTCCTTATCTGCCGTCAACTTCTATGTTTCTATGTTTCTATGTCCTGGAGGGCTCTTTGATGTACCAAGGTGCCAAGGACCATAGAAGGGTACGCTGGAAGGCTCTTTGATGCCCCCAGGGGCTGCAAGGATGCTCCGAATAGAAATTTTAGGTTACAGTGCTACCTCCCCCACAGGGTGTAAGAGTGTCTTAGCTTCAAGCTGAGATGGCTCTGTTGTCTGTTCTTGTCATTCCTTAAAACTTACAGACTGAGTTTCATTAGGTAGCAAGCAACCAAACCCTAGCAAACACTGCCTGCCATCACCTCACACACAAACACAGACAGATTGCCAGTTTTATTTCCTTTTATTTAATGTTTAATTATTTTAAGTTTCCTTTAGTTTTTTTTTTGAGGGTGGACACTTCTGACTGGACAGGACAGTCAGAATACACACTGACAAGTTCAGAAGTCGGCTTTTGCTTTCCCCAACAGCTCACACATCACAGACAGATCAAACTAGGAGGACTAAGCTTTTTGGTAGCGCCCCTACACTGTCCTAGGCAGTGACCTACTTGACTGGACTGGAGAAAGACTAACAACAGGCAGCGTCCTGTGAGTCAGAAAACACACTGCTCATCCTCTCCCCCACTGCTGAAACACTCACACAGAATGTTATTAATTTCTTAAGATCAAAGAGCTACAGCAAAGAGAAGGCAGGGAACTACAGGCCAGTAAATCTCACGTCAGTGGTGGGTAGGATCATGGAGACACTCCTTAAGGAATGAATTGTGGAACACCTGGAATCATGGGAGTGCAAGATCTTAGGCAACATGGATTCACATCAGGAAGGTCCTGCCAAACAAATCTAATTGATTTCTTTGACTGGGTAACAAAGGTAGTGGATCAAGGGGGTGTGGTGGATGTTGCCTACCTAGATTTCTGCAAATTGGACTTCAATACCATTTCACATAGAAGGCTGGTCAAAAAGCTGAGTAGTCTGGGGTTGTGCCACAAGGTGGTGAACTGGGTTAGTAACTGGCTCAGGGATAGAAGGCAGAAGATAGTAGTAAATGGAACCCAGTCTGAGGAAATGGAGGTGACCAGTGGAGTACCCCAGGGTTCAGTTTTGGGGCCAGTCCTCTTCAGTGTCTTAATCAGCAACATTGCAGAAGGTCCGGAGGGGAAGTTTTGCCTGTTTGCAGATGACACCAAAATCTGCAACGGGGTTGATATACCAGAAGGAGTGGTAAATGAGAAAAGACCTAGAGAAGTTGGAAAGATGGCCTGAGGTGTGGCAACCAAAATTCAAGTGCTAAAAAATGTAAGATCATGCATGTGGGGAATGGAAACCCCGGGAGAAAACTATGAGATGGGGGCTGCTGTTAGTCACCACCAGTACTCTACTACAGAGGATGCAATGGTGCCTTTGAGGGCTCTTTGCTGCTGCCAAGTGCTGCAATCATGAATTGAGTAGGGATTTTCCTTTTTATCCCTAATCTTAGAGTTTCTGTAAGTTTTATTTATTTTTAGTTTGGCACAAGAGGACCTCCCAAGACAGCATGACAAACATTTCAAGTTCAGACAGCTACCCTTCCTCCCCACATGTCCTGCACTTGCTTCTGCCTGCCTCTCACAACAGAGTCAGACCACCAACCAAAAATGTTTATTTGCAAGGAGGTTAAGTAGTGACTTGCTCCGTCTCAGGGACACAGTATGCATGCAAGTGGAGGTTGCCGGAATTAAACTCAGGGATGCTCAATGTACCAAGCTCTGGCTCTGTGTTTGTGCAGCAGTGCAACTCTGACCATGAGGTTCCTTAAACCTCACAGAGGTTCTCTAGGCAGCAGAAAACCCCTTCCCTCACACACTGCCTGTCCAAATCTCAACACACAGCCAAGGCTGCCAAAAGTGCAAATTGATTTTCCTTTTTTTAATACTCCCTTAATCCTGAGTTTCTTTAGGTTTTATTTTATTTTTTTAGATAGAGTGGACAGGAGGACAAGTGACCACATCAAGACAGCGGGGTCGGACCTGTATCAAACACTTCAAGCCCAGGCAGCTACTCTTCCCCTCCTTCCACAGCCCACACTGCTCTCTCAAGCTTCTGAATACATTGGTTGCTACCTGCTACCACTGTTTGCTGTTAATGGAACCCCTCTTAACAGCAAATTACAGGTTTTGAAGTCAGTTCCACACTGTTTATTGCTACCCCAAACACATAAAAGTTTGTTTTCTTTCCAGTCACCAAAATTGTTTTGGTCTTCTAGCAGCAAGTTTGTTTTTCTGTCTAGCCCCTGCACCCACCCATCCATCACCAATGTCATATTCCACAGATCAACAAAAGCCCTCAGCATTCTGTAGAAGCAGCACCGGTTGCTCCTGCTGCTTTTATAAGTTTGGCCTTCCTGATCCAGTTAACCATCTCTGCCTGCCCCCATCACCCCCCAAATACCTCTCAACCTTTCAAACAACAGATGTAGAATACTGCAGTGCACACCAAATGTGGAACAAATGGCCAAATGTGGACCACATCATAGCACAAACTAAAGCTAGAATACTGTTTAAATGTATTAATGTTCAAAGTTTTTGTACTACTGAGCAACACATTTTTACATTCAATCCCTGTTTAGATTTCTGCTGTAAAATGTTAGTGTAAAATGCTGTACAGTACACTCAAATCTCAATGTGGAACTTAGAGGCTTTCCTGAGAAATGAGGAATTATTCCTAATGTGGTACAGTTGAGGTATGCCCTCCTCCGCTCCAACCCCTCACAAAAATACTCCCCAAGTCCCCACAAGAACTTCCAGAAGTTCCAGAACTTAAGCATAAAAAATGCTGACCAAAAAATACCTATGCTATGTAGTTGGTATCTGCGTCCACGCCTCGCCGTCTCCACTGTTTCAGAATTCCGTGTGCGGGAAGGACTGACGCTAACCGACGCATGACGATAAAAGATCATTGAGAGGTTGCAGCTGCCAGCATGACCAGCGAGAGCACAGCAAGCACCGAGGAGCGCCAAGCAAAGCTTAAGGGTGAGTCAGCGTTAGTCTGCAGGGTAGGGCCAGAATGCAAGGAGGAGGAGGAGACAAAGCTAAAAAAGCCTACGAGTGTAGCTCTTCACAATCGAGGTCGGCCCACTGGGTGGGGCTAGCGGCGAGAGGTGGAAACGGAGCGAGGATCCTTTTTTTTAAAGTGACTGGAGCCATTTTCAAACGTGACTATATGGAGGGTTTTTTTGTGGGTGCCCAAAATGACTTTGTGGGTGCTGGGGCACCTAAGCACCCGCGCAGTCGGCGTCCCTGCTTGTATCCATGACTGACTTCCCCCACTGAGCCTGGACAGTCAGCTAATCCCACTTCTAACACCAAATTGTGATAAGGTTTGGGATGGATAACATAGACACTCCGATGTAAGGTTGAACACACCAACTAGTATGTCCTTTTAATCAGCAAATATAGAAGGGAAAATAAAAACTTTCAGAAAGCAAAACAAAAAATGGATAAGCAAAAAAATTCTTAAGGTAACTTATAATTTTATTTTGTGTTTTATGCTCAATGCCCCTTTTCGAACACACTACTATTATTTGCTTGAATGTTCAAATAGTTTATCTCTTAAAAATCGGATTTTGAACAATATTGGTATTCTCATGTTTAAGGGAAAGAATGGCTTTATTTCTCCTGTAGTCTCATTACTATTTCCTAGGTCTGGTAATTCCTGTGGAAGTAGATCTCAGGTTAAATGTTCTTATGAAATTCCACTGTGTTGAACTGCTTTTGGCCAGAGATCTATCTTATTTAGTGCTCCTTTGTTTTTTAATTCATTGCGTGTTGATATTGTTGAAAGTATAACGTTGTGATCTTTTAAAACTAGACTAAAATATTGGCTGATGGATAATGATATTTGCACATGTACATGTTAACAACTGATAAATGTTTGTTTACTTAGTATGTTAAGTCTGTTTGTAACTTGTCGCTGGTGAAAACAGGCAGTTTTGCTCATCTTGCTTACAAGTATAAAAAATGAAAAATGAATGGAAATGAGTTCATATAACAGCATATCCTTCCACTATGCTATGTGAGTACTTACTGGTACAACCTCCCAGACTGAACTGAACTCTTAGACCTTGTAAGGATCCATTTTATATGGCAATCTGGTCACCAGATCAACCCCTGGACTAACACAGAGTACAATACTACACTATACAGAAGTGTGGGGGATCAGAATGACCTTATTAATATAAAGCATTTCCAGTATTTACAATATTAATCATTATAAGCATTGATAAAACATAAAAGTAGTGGAAAACAAACCAAATTCTGGATAACTGGTCACTTAGCCCCGCCCACCTCCTAGTGACTGACTGTGACCATCTCACAAATAGACTGAGAATGAAGTCGCTGGCTCCCTAGAAGACAGCACCCTACAGACTTCAGAGGAACCTCACCTGCTCCAGCCCTCTGTTTTAGGTAAGTAGGGGCCTAGCTTGAGGGCTGAATTTAGAATTTATTAGAACAAAGAAATTAATGCAATTGCCACAGCAGTTTCAGCAAAGAACACATTTGTTTCTTTCCTCTGGTAATAAGGTGTTCAGTAGCAAAAGCACCCAGCAGCAAGTGAAACAAAAAGAAGGAAAACCAGCTCAGAGACCCCAATATGTGCATGAACTTGCATAATACACAGAAGAAAGGCTTAATGTATTTCTGTATTTATTTCTGTATTTTTTTCTGGGTTTTTCTTCTTTTGCTTCTGAGAGCTATCTCATAACAAAGGGTTAATAGGGAAACACTGTTCGGTTAAACTTTCTCTTTGTAGAACTGATAGCAGTCAGTTCAGGGCTTTAAACAAACATGCAAGTACTTTAAGGGCAATACCGATACAAATACAGCTGTACATTTTAATTTTATTCCAGGTCTCTGTGTAAGCACTTGCATTTTATATTTGGCACCAGACCAGTAGCTTCTAGCCCATAATATCTCCCTGGTTTCCCTGGCACTCAGTCAAGACAAAAAAAAATGCTGTTACAAAAAATTACAGGTGGTTGGAGCAATTTCATGCGCTCCAACCATCCTGTCAAGCAGATCTGTGGCAGAGTTCTAAGGTGGTTCACAAGAGCCGCAAGTGCTTTGCAATGCTGTGGGAGAACATTCTGCAGAAACCAGAAGTGCAGATGCCGGTAGACCTGTAGCAATGCAGCACACCGAGTCATATTATTTTATGCCAACCAGCATAAACGGGGAATTCTTACTCATATCTTATTTCAAACCATTCCATCCTCCTTTTCTTTTATTTTATTTTTATGACAGCACAGAAACTAAGTGGAGGTGGTAATAATAACACAGGTGCATACAGACACCCAGGCTCTACATTTAAAGGTGCAGAACCTTATTTAGGTACAAACAGGTGCCATAATGCGCAATAGCGTTTCAGCAACCAGACAGGGATTAGAAAATAAAGCGGGGAAGTGAAGAATGCAAAGGATACTCAGGTGGGTGGCCAAGTCCACTCAGGTAGAAATGGGAAAAAGACAGCAAAAGAGAGAGAGAATACAGAAAGTGCTACTGCAGTAGGCTTTAGAATTAAAGGGGAGAAGAAGGATTTTGTCCAGGTTTCCAAACAGTGCAAACTGGGGGTGAGGGTCATTTGACTGACACCACCACAACAACCTCAAATAAAATGTTACCTGTACACCATTTTCTTTTTAAAAATGTTCAACAAGTAAAGCAATTTAGTTTTAAACAGTTTCTGTTGTCTCTCTAAACCCATCTTAATGAAAGAAGTGCCCATGACTCCAACACTAACTGTAGTCCTAGAAACCTTTCATTTGTAAATAACTACTACATAACTTATAGCAAAGTGGAGTGAGGGGCACTGCACTTCATATGAACCTTTCAAAATTCAGCTTTTTAATGATCAATCACAGAATACTTGGTGGCTGGTTTGCTTGGTTAACTATGTCCAGATCCCCCTGAGGCACCTTTGCATGTTTTCTGTATCAACTGTGCTGGTTTCGTAAAAGAGAGAAAAGTTTGAAAACCTTTTTTTAACTGGCTAATGTACACAGTGTGTACTTTCAGGGCCAAAATATTCTGGATTTGTGTAAGGGCAATTGATTCAGGATTAAAATTAGTACTGGATTTTTGTTGTCTTCTTGAAAAAACGGATCATTCTTATACGTTTAGATTTGCCTGTCTGCCATGTACTCACCTCTGTGACCTCTACACCGCTCTTTCCTTCTCCTGTCTTGGGGACAAATGCCTTGCACATAGTACCTGTTTAATTGGTAAGTTTTGGCTTGGTTCACTGCCACCCTACCTCCCCTCCCTCTTTTCTATTCCTCCTACCCCCTCCTACTCCCTCCACAACTCCCCCCTTTAGGACCATTGAACTCCCTTCCCTGCTTTCCACTTCAGGGAGAGCAGTCTTCTCTTATCAATGTCCTAATATTTGGAACTCCATCCCCATAGATATCTGCTGTGCTCTGTCCATTCACTCTTTGTGTCGTCTTCTTCAGCAATACATTTCCCCCTCCTGCAATTGCACCTGACCAACCTACCCTTCTTTGTTCCTCTCTGCCCCTCCTTCTTTATTCCTCTCTGCCTCTATTTTGTTTTCCTACTGCTCAACTTCCCTTTACCCCTCCCTAAGCTTGCCTATTACCTATAGCACTAGTTGGGTTTTGCATTGAGTAGTGTTCACACCCCTGGTGTACCGCACCTGGGTAGGCTTGCCTCCCCCACCTCCTTTCTTCTCCTAAATTCTTCCCTTTCACAATTTCTTTCTCCCCCTCTGCCCTCTTGATCCCAAGCACCCCTTCTCTCTTTCCTCAACTTACCACTCCACCTCTGTTGTTTCAGTATCCTTTTTGCTCCCTATTTCTAATCTCCTTGCGGGGTTTTCATCCTGGAGGGTGTAGACCCAATCTATCCCTTTTCACTCCCTCCCACCAATCCCCTTGAGGGGTTTTCATCCCAGAGGGGTGTAGACCCAATCTATCCCTCTTTGTTTCCCCCCTGCTAATCCCCTTGCAGGGTTCACTTCCTGGAGGGGTGCAGGCTCATCTGGTTATCCTAGCATCTCTCCCATCCCCCTATTCTGTGTAAGTCCTCTTTCTAACACCAAGTGTTTTAAGCAAAATATATACGTGTTTCATGTGTTTGTGTGTATGTTAATGATTACATTCTTGTGTACTAAGTCAGTGCATGTGTAAATGATAATGAAAAAGGATACATGTATTCAGTCTATATATGATGACAAGTACTACCTACCTGTCCCACATATATGTTTGTTATTCACCCTAATGTTTTATGTACAGGCTTACCTCTATGTATATTTTTATTTGATTCTGTACTCAATATTGTATCCCATTTTCCCTTTCCCCAGGACATATCTGGAAACAAGCTGTTATAGTTCAGTGTGCCTTTCGTGGTGAAACTTTTCAAATAAGTAAATAAATAATTTGCCTTTTTTTTAACTTTTCTCTAAGAATGCTAAATCATCAGAAGGAAATAATGATTTAGTCTGGCATAAGATCAAACAACAGCAAATTTGATACTTATGGAGCAATTAGTGATAATAATAAATGGATTGGAAAGAACCAAGCAGTACATAGCATTCAATGGAGTATGCCTTGACTCCTTAGGAGACTGAATGAACTATTTCCATCTAAAGAATCCTCCTCTGTAATTCTAGAACAAACCCAGTGTAATCCAAACAAGAACAGGCCAGACATCAGCTTGGTTATTGTTCCAGATACACCTATAGAACACAAAAACAAAATAAAAGGGGGAAGAGATCAAGAGCAAGAAGAAAAACACCAGAGATCATATGCAAAGGGATACTAATGTGGACTGTATGTATAATTTATTGACAACCACTGAAGCAAGTTCCTTAGGTTAACTAGATGCACATTTTCCTGTAATAAAAGCCAACAAGATAGGTACAGAAGATAACGTGACCATATTACAGGAACATCGACCATACAGCCTAATAACCAAACTAAACAAGCTATAAACTGAAGCGCATCTTCTTGCAAAGGAATGTTGAATAAATTAACAAAACAAAAAAGATCAGAAGACGAAAACAAAGTTAATAAACCAGAAAAGAGCAAATTTTGTAGCCTCAAAGATGCAGAAGTGAAACTCACCAATCAAATTAATGAAAGAAATGACGAGAGGGCTAAGGTAGCTACTGATAGATCACCAGCAAACTTGCCACAACACTCTCACGAGCCTGATAAAATAAATACAGAAAAAATCCACCGATACTAAGATTTGTAGGACCTAAAAATTGGCTCACAGATAGCAGTAGTAACCTGATGCAACAACTTTTTAGCTTTATAACTATGGATCTAGAAATTGAGCTAAACAGAGAAGATATAACCCAGAGTTGGGTGCAGTTGGGCATGGCAGCAGGGCTCTGAGGATTTGGCCAGCTTCCTTTCATCCAGCAGGGCATGACTGGTAAAAAGAGAAGGATGCCAAATAAGATTTGGGGATCCACGTTCTGGGGAACACTGAGAGTTTTTTGTTAAATTGTAAAAGTTGAAAATTAGATTGTTTTTGCAAGGGGAAGATAAATGAGCTGTGCTGTTTGAGTGCTTAGTTCTAGGGGAGAGAAAGGACCTGTTATTTGGTGCTTTATTGCAGGATTTTAGCTGTGACTTGGAGCTTTTAATGCAGGGTTTTTGGGCCTGATTTTCCTCCCATATGTATGACTGATGGATTTTCTTGCAGGTGTGACTGGGGAGCAAGTGACAGTTACTAATGATGCAGCAAGCAGAAAGCACCAATCAAGTAAGCTCTCAGAGCATGTGCGCCACTTTTAAAATGGGAGACAGGATTTGAAAACCCTAGGAAGTGGCTCAGGGCCTTCCTTGGAGTTGGGTGCAGTCAGGCATGGCAGTGAGGCTCCAGGGATTCAACCAGCTCCCTTTCATCCAGAAGGACACGACTGGTGGAAGGAGAAGGATGCCAAATAAGGTTTGGGGATCTGTGTTCTGGGGAAAACTGAGGTTTATTTTGTTAAATTGGCAAAGTTGAGAATGTGATTGTTTTTGCAAGGGGAAGAGAAATGAGCTGTGTGGTTTGAGTGCTTAGTTTTAGAGGAGAGAATGGAGCTTTTATCGCAGAGTTTTAGCTATGACTTGGTGCTTCTTTGTGACTTGGTGCTTCTTTAATCCCACCCACACCGTCCCTGACCTCTATTAAATGGCCTTGGTGGGAGGGGTCAGCTTCATGGAGCAGCACTGAGCCAAGAGCTGCTGGGTAGCAAAAGGTGCTGCCCTCTAGGGGGAGGTACATACACAAATGAGGGCCAGGAAGTAGCAGATCACTTCTTCAACTTCTTGGACTCAGGCCAGGTGCAGTTAGTGGGTCTGTTTGGCATTATTTTCTATAGGGGTGGGAGCAAAGGGATAGCATCGCAAGCTGTATTTTGGTAGATGATACTGTATTTTTATTTTTTTAGACTGGTTAAAAAACATATAGCTAGCACTGTATTTTTCTTTTTTTTTCTTTTAGTTAGTACTACTTAAACATAGGTAGAATGGTGGGCTGTAATGGATGTGGGCGATGGTTTGGATGAACATATTGTGGAAGCAAGGGGGGTGCCCAATCTGTCACAGGCTGAGAAGGCTAGAGGAAGAAGTGCTGTGGCTTGGTGGAGAGGTGGAGAGGATGAGATGCTGGGGCAGGAGAGCCTCCCCCAGGGGATAACATGAGGACATCACATGGGAAGAAAGTTGGGTCAAGGGAGGGGATGGGGAGGGGTGCAGGAGCATAATGACCAAGAGACATAGCACTGAAGGAAAGGCTAAAGTCAGCAGAAAGGAGCCAATGCACAGCAGTGCAGAGGGGACAGGTAATAGGTTTGTGGTGCTGGCGGCATTGATGGAGGAGAAGAAGGGGGATGATTTCCAGGAGGGGCAGGGGTGGGAAGGGATGGGAATGTACAAGGGACAGTAGTCAGTCAGAGGAGGGTGGCGGGTAAAGAGGGTGGGACATAGCTGGAGGGGTGGTCTTGGGGCAGAGGTAAAGGAGAGGGAACAATGCTGGTAAGATGGGTGAGATGGGCAGAGCGGGGGAGGGGACCCAGGGAGGATGGGAGGGTTGTGGAGGATAGTGAGAGAACAGTGAAGGGGAACAGGTCAGGGGTGGGGGGAGCCATAGAGGGGACACATAGAGTACAAATGGGGAGGACTCTAGAGGTAGGTACCTTAGTAATAGGGTGGGACAAGGATGAGAAATGATGAGGGAGGTGTACTTGTGCTAGGGGGTGCTATACTAAAAGGGATCAGATGGGGCAGTAAGGGGGAAAGGCATAGTCACATTTGGGTATAGTGCATACCTGGGTTAATGGCAGGCAGGGCGGGGCAGTCAATTCTTAAGTGCACAAGAAGGGTAGGAAGAAACTGCATCTTGTGGTGCATGTGGGTACGAATGACCTTGCAGAGGAGATGGTGGAAGTAGTGAGGGAGAAGTTTGAAGAACTGGGAAGGCTGTGTGAGAAAATGGGGGAATCAGTGGCCTTCTCAGAGGTTCTACCAGTGCCCTGCATCAGAACAGCGAGGAAAGGGAGGATTGGGGGGCTCAACACTTGGCTGGAGAAATGGTGTTGATCCATGGGGTATGGGTTATTGGTTGGCAGGGGCAGAACCTGGGACAATAATGCTCTATATGCAGGGGACAGGCTACACTTGTGTGGGGAGGTGAAGGGAGTATTAAAGCAGAGGATGGGGGGTACATAGCAACAAAGGTGGATTTAAACTAGGTTGGGAAGTGGTGAGTGGACAGCTGGTAGGCAGGGATCCCAGAGAGGGGAGACAAATGATCTTACCCCATGCTATCAGCGAAGAAGTCAGGGTAGTGGCATGGGGGGGAGGTGGGGGGGGGGACCAGGGAAGGGAAGGAAAAGGGCTGGCAGGTGGTCATAATGTATGTAATCTAGGTAAGAAGTCAGCTGAGTTGCAGGCTCTCTTGTCAGTGGGTAGGGTGGACATTGAGGCCAACACGGAAACATGGGCCACCCAGTACCAGGACTGAGATATGATGTTTCCAGGGTATAGGATATTCAGGAAGGATAGGGTTAAGGGGAAAGGGTGTGTGTGGCAGTCTATGTATGGGAAGGGATAAGGTGTATAACGGAGGAGGGGGAGGAAGGCAGTACAGAGGCCCTATGGATGCAGTTTCAAGACTTGAAGGGTAGGAAAATAAGGATGGGAGTAGTATACAGACCACCAGCTCAAGAGGATGACCTGGATAGAGAGCTAGCTAAGCAAATCAGAAGGGTCTGTAGGAAGGGGAACACAGTAGTGATGGGAGGCTTCAACCTACCTGGGGTGGATTGGAGCATCCTACCACCATGAGTGCAAAGGAGCAGGTCATACTAGAAGCATTTCAGAACAGCTTCTTGGTGCAGTTGGTATGCATGCCGACCAGACTGGAAAGGACTCTGGACCTGGTACTACCAAATGGAGATGCTGTAAGGGATCTGGGGTGGGGGAACCTCTGGCTGGGTGTGACCACCACTCTGTGTGGTTCACACTCACTATGGGTAGGGGAACAGGGGGTACGGGAACCAGGGTGATTGATTTTAAGGGGGCGGACTTTAAAAGGATGGGGGAAATTATGGGTAGGCATCTGGCGGGAATTCAACAAAGTATGGATGCTAGTCGGAAATGGGATATTATTAAAAAAGGTCAGGCAGAGGCTACTGGGATATGTACAAATGCAAGGAGTAAGAAGGGAAAGGCAACGAAGCCCAGCTGGTTGACTCAGGAGGTCATGAAAGAGGTGAGGGCAAAGAGAAAAGCGTTTTGGAGACACAAGAAATTGGGAAGGGGAGACGACAAGGATGAGTATATGAAGAAGTCCAGGTCAGTTACCAAGCTAGTCAGAGTAGCTAAAGCTTCAAGAGAGCTGAGACTAGCACAATGTATTAAGGAAGGAGAAAAGGACTTCTTCAGATACATTAGCGAGAGAAGGAAAAACAAAGACCAGATTGTGAGGATTAGGAAGGATGGAGAGTGGGTGGAGAAGAGGAAGGATCAGGCAAAGGCATTAAATGAATACTTCTGTTCTGTGTTCATGCAAGAGAAATGGGGCCAGATAACTCAAGGGACAGGTCGAGTTGGCAGTGTGGGGAAGAGGTGACTGATATAGCCATTACAGAGGACAGGGTTCTGGAAGGATTAAGGGCACTGAGGGTGGACAAGGCACTGGAACCAGATGACATTCACCCTATGGCACTTAAGGAACTAGCGGAGATCCTGTCAGAACCACTGGCTGACCTGTTCAATACCTCGTTGATCACAGGGTGCATACCACAGGACTGGAGGATGGCCTATGTGGTACCCATTCACAAAAGTAGACCTAGGGATGAACCAGGCAACTACAAACCACTGAGTCTCACATCAATTGTGGGTAAGTTCATGGAGACGATCCTGTATAAGTTAGACCCTCAGGGTCCTATAAGAGGTGTATATTGTAGTTTCTGTCTGTTTCTACATGCCTTGCACTACTAATTGCTGATGTACTGTAATTAAATAATGTTCTGTACTTCTGTGCCTAGTATTTTATACGTCTTGTATGCATATCGTATTCTCTCTTAATCACTTGTGTACCTTGTATTCAAACTTATTGCACTCTCCATTACCTCTCCCCCCCAGGATGCATCTGGAATTGAGCAGCAGCCTGCTCAGTATGCCTTCCTGGTAAAACTTTTAAATAAATAAATATATGAAAAAAGAGAGGCTGGTGACCTTTTTGGAGGACAATGGTCTCCAGGATGGTCAACAGCATGGGTTTGTCTCAGGCAGATTCTGCCAGACAAACCTGAGTACTCTGACTGGGTGATCAGGGAACTGGACAAGGGCCATGCTGTGGATGCCATATATTTGGACTTCAGCAAGGCCTTTGATTCTGTGCCACATGGGAGGCTGGGGGGGGGAGCTGGAATATATAGGGGTGGGAACAAAGGTGGTCAAATGGATAATGAACTGGCTGAATGGATGCAAGCAAAGAGTGGTGGGGGGACTCTCATCACTGAGGGGGGTGATGAGTGAGGTGCCACTGGGATCAGTACTGGGACCAGTGCTGTTTGGGATATTCATGGCTGAAATCTCACATGGGATCTGGAGTAAGATCAGTCTGTTTGCAGATGATACGAAGATGGGAGCTGTGTTAGATAACATCGAAGGGTGGAAACGGCTGCAGGAGGACCTGACCACACTACAGGAGTGGTCGGAAACATGGCAGTTGTGGTTCAATGCCAAGAAGTGCAAGGTACTGCACTTTGGAACTAGGAACCAGGGGATTAGCTGTCAGCTGGGAGGGGTACAGCTAGAAAGCACAGAGGAGGAAAAGGATCTGGAGTTGCCTATAACGGGCAGTATGAACAGCTCAGCTTAGTGAAGGAAGGTGGCAGCAAATGCCAACAGGATGCTGAGGTGTATAGCGAGGGGAATCTCCTCCAGAAATAGAGAGGTGATCCTTTCCCTCTATAGGTCTCTGGTCAGGCTGCAACTGGAGTACTGCATGCAGTACTGGTGCCCATTCCTGAAGAAGGACATCAAATTGTTGGAGGGGGTACAATGGAGGGTGACAAAGATGATTCAGGGATTCAAGGGAAAGTCCTATGAGGATAGGCCGGGTGAGCTGAACATGTACTCCCTGGAGGAGAGGAGGGATGGGGGGATATGACTGAAACCTTTAAATACCTAAAGGGGTTAAATAAGATTAATACAGAAGGGATTTTCCAGTGGGTGGTGGACAGGTGGAATACTCTGCCAGAGGAGGTAGTATCCTGTAGAATGATGGGCAGTTTTAAGAGGGGTTGGAACAGAGTGAAGGGAGGCAATGATGAAGAGGGGAGGGCAGAGAAGAGTGGGACAGCTGCAAGTTGAGGGGCTAGCTACATAATCAAGTAGACTCGATAGACCATGAGGCCTGCTTCTGCTCATTTCTGGGCATAGAGAAGCCCATAGAGAGCCCGGGGGTGTGTGATTATGACGATGTTCTTTTGAAGAGAACAATATTGGGTATTGGCTACAGGAGGATCAGAGTCATTAGGTTTAAATTAAAGAATTGACCTTAAACCATTTTTAAAGAAATGACCCCCCTCCACCATTTTCAGCCTGTTATTATCTAGAGAATGATTTGTGATTACTGTATATCAAAAACATCTAAGAATGACTAATGTATGTGTTAATTTTTGTTTTTTGTTTATTTTTATAGCTACTTCTGCTAAACTTGAATGCAAAGTGGATCCCCATGTAAAAACTGGAGGAGGACACTGGTGTACATAACAACAGTGGTAAAACTAAAATTAAAATTAAAATGGTTAATAGCAAAGTTATAAATTTGATAGTTGTTTATAGTAATGACCATGAGAAATGTTTGAATGGATGGGTCAGTTTAAAAGTCAGTCTTTAGAAAAATTGCTATATGTAAATATATTAAAGGTAAAATTATATATTAAAGGATACCTAAACAACATTTTGACAACAAACTATTCAAAAATCAGACCTCAAACAGAACTCAAGAAAAGGCTGCTGAATTCGTAAATGCTAAAACTACATTTATATAAGTTACCTAAATGTGATTCCAAAGCATTTAAAAAATGTGAAATCAGCCTTCCAATTTAAAAAAAAACCTGCCTTACCTGCTTCTTAAAATGGCCGCCAAATGTGTTAAGTGATGACATCATCTGAGCCAAAGTCAGAGAGCTATATGGCTCTCTATAGTGCTAACTAGTTCTTTCTTCCCTTTGTATAGAATTGTTTCATCAAAATAGTCAAAACCATGTGCATTATTTAGATCAATACACATGTTAGGCTATGGTTCTGTTCATTTTGTTTACTTTAACATGCTGAAATTGTGTTTTAATCCAACTGACTTTCTCTTTGGCAAACCACAGTGCAATACAAATCTTGAATAACCTGGTGATCTAGTAGTTATGGTGGATCCAGAATGCTACGGGGTGTTGGGAGTGTGCATACTTGATATGCACTTTTTAACATTTTTATGAAACCTTTATATTTTCTGCTATTATGCTTTTCTAGTACTTTTTTGACTGAAACTACAAATGTAATCCATATTTTTTAATGTAAACATTTGTTCAATCAATAAATCAGACTTCTTGAACAAAGTGAAATGCAGCAGCAGCAAGCGAGTACTTTACAATGGGGGGGGGTTACAGCCGCACCCTTCACCACCCAATAGAGCCACCACTTGTTGTAGCAAAGTTCTTCTTCTTCTTTAGTCCAATGCCAGAGTTCATATTTTCTTGGAAATCATAAATATGCTTGTCTTGTCTTCTCTTCTTTATCTATGGGAAATAATAATAATAATCTGTATTTATGTAGTGCTTTCATACACATTGTATCCCAAAGTGCTTTACAAGCAATGCTAGATTGGTAGTGAAGTGACTGAATGTGTAGTGGCAGCCAATTCACACATTAATATCCACACACAGCCTTAGACAATTGCATGAACTGGTTTTATGGGAAGGGAAATGTTGGCCAGGACAATAGGGTCAGGTAGTGATCATGGTGCTGGCAGCCCCACATCTTATTTCTCACAGTGATCTGTTCATATTTCTCCCCTTCTGTCTTCCCCCTTCCCTGAATATAGCAGTACCTTGCAGGAGTGGCCTTCTCAGTCCCCCTCTGGTATTCATTCTCACTACTTCTCCCCACACCAAACACTAGTGAGCTCATCACCCTTGTGCATCATGAATGAGGGTAGTACAGTCCCCAGGTTTTTTGGCATATCAAAAATAAACAGATCTTTCTAGTAAGTCAGGCTGATAGCAGCAGGGAACAAGGGGAATTATAGGCTTTCCTATCCTTAAAAGATCTAGGCTACCTTTGATTAGGTACTATTAAAGGGGTGTGCACATCATTATGCATGTCATTTAATAGTGCCTAATCATACGTGGATTAGATCTTATATGGGTAGGAATGCTTATGTTTCCCCTTGTGCACTGCTGCTATCAGCCTGGCTTACCAGATCATGTTTGTTATTAATATGTAAAAATGACATGGGCGACTGTACTAACCACATTCATGATGCAGAAGGGTAGTGAGCTCACCAGTTTTTGGTGTGGGGAGCAGAAGAGAAGAATGAATGCCAGAGAGGGACTGAAGAGGCCATTCCAGCAGGATACAGCAATATTCAGGTTAGGGGAAGACAGGAAGGGGAATGTTTAGCAGATCATTGTGAGATCTGAAATGTAGGGCTGCCAGCACCATGATCACTACCTGACTGTGAATGAAAGCAGCCAGCGATGACAAATACTCAATGGCAGGGCTGCACTTAAAGTGTTACTTGAATTCAGTGTAGGGAGATTACCATCAGGTGGGGGGAGTGACGTTTGTTAGGACAGTACTGAGGGTACTGTGTATAGATCATTCAGAATTTATAAGGGTGGTAACCAACCAGCTCGCATTGTGGAGTAGGGCACTAAAAAGTACTGGAGAAGATTTGCAGGGAACTGTCCTATGGGGTTCTGCAGATCACAGGTAAAGAAGTAGACTGACACAGGAAATCTGGTGGATTCACTCAAGGCATTAGTATGCCTCTCCTACTAATAATATTGTTATCCATAGTAAGTACAGCCCTTATGAGGGCATGAACAGCAGTGTTTCTGGTGATTCCTGAGGCTTATTGCTTGGCCCTCCATGAAGACCCACTTGTTGGTTAATGAGGTGGGACAAAAACACAACAGGGGAACTGTACATACCGCCTTCACTGTGCAGAAGGGTGGTGATCCACTCAATGGTTACTGCGAGAGCAGAAGTCAAACACTGAAAAAGTGGACTTGAGTATGATTTGGGAGGTATATTTTAACAGTGCCAGCTGATGATCCCTATTGGTGTAGGTATGCACAACTCTCTGAGGTACAAGATTACAATCTGAGGTGTAATAATTATCTTCATGAGACCGAAAGCTCATATGCAGCCCCAGGCAGTACTAAGGACACGGTATGGATAGTGGGGTGTTCAACAGAAGCCAGGCTAGGTGCAGAGGGTTCACTTGGAAAAAGAATACAAGAGAAGCTTTTTTTGTGGACTAACAAGAATGCATGAACTTTGGAATTGGACTGGACCGGTACTTCGCTGTGTGACCCTGAGCAAGTCATTTAACTTCCACGTGCTGCCAGGCCATATCTGTAAACAAGGTTTCAGCATAGTGTCTCTCTCCTGGTTAACAAAAAAAAAAACAATTCAAGGCATCACATAACTACTAGATCATCAGGTATTTGAAGTTTTGTACTGTTCTGCGGTTTGCCAAAGAACCAGTCAGCTTGATTGCAAAACATTTTCAGCAAGTTAAAGTAAATAAAATGAACAAAATCATAGCTTAACATGAACTGATCAAAAGTATCCATATGTTAACACATGGGGTTGATCATTCTGGTAAAACAAAGAGGGACACAACTAATTAGCCTATAGGAATCTATATTGGTCTCTGGCTCCGATGATGTCATCGTGACTCATCACTTAACACAGTTGGCAGACATCTTGGGGAGAAGGCAAGGCTGTTTTTTGTAAGTGAAAGGCTGATGTTTATATTTTTCCAAAGTTATGAAACTGCATTTATGGTATTTACAAAAATGCAGTTTTAGCATAAATGCAAACAGTAGCCTTTACTTTACCTCGCAATTAAGCCAGATTTTGGAGTTTGCAGTTTTAAAAAAAACTGCTTGTTTAGGTCTCCTTTAAGGTTTTAAAGAATAAGGTGAATGTGGTTTTAGAAATAAGGAGCATGATTTGAATTTGCACTGTCACTTTAAATCACAATGTATTTATTGGCATTGGTTTGTTGGTATGTTATTCCTATGATTAAGTGCCAGGGGGCATGAAACTCGTTAGGGACACTCACTTGCCTTGCTGTAGGAGGGGGCAGCATGCATGGAAGTGTTGTGCATTTAAAAAAAATAAAATTAAGCACTGCTAGCACCTTTAACTAAGGTCTTGCTTCCTTCGTTTTGAATATTGTCATTCCCGTGATTTTGCAGCTTTGTGAAAGCTTTGTATAAGTGGCTGTAAGTAGTTTATGCTGGCATTTGGATTTTTCTTCTGCTTTATATGTTTACAGCCGAGCACAGCTCCCAGGTGCAGGCCTAAAATCTTCCGAAGTTTACAAAATGGTGGATACAGACTGGAAAAACTTTATAACAAAATGAAGTGATATGCTTACAAGAAATCTGGCATCAGACAAAAATAGACATTCTCTTGAATGGGTATGAATTTCTACATCACCCAGGAGTCAAAACTAGCAAGTATGGGAAAATGCAGGAGGACTTGTAATGTAGTTTAAGGTAGGTTTATTCAAGAAGATAAGTGAACAACACCTGTCCCAAAATTTTATAGGTGCATTATTAGAACTAACAAATACAAAAATTACAGTAATAACTTACTACATACCACCTAATGGATCTAAATTCTATACTCACAACTGTTGGAATGTGTTAAGTTCACTTGAAACTACTATTGAGCTTGAATTTTTAAAAGTATAGTTAGAGTGATACAGCCACCAACTGCTTGGTAAGTTATACAGCCATTTGATTGTTAAGATTAATATTTGCTGTAGAGTGATACAGCCACTTTACTGCTTGTTTAAGTTATACAGCCACTTGATTGTCAAGACTTACAACTGCTGTTTGCGCCATTTGAAACCTGAATCTTTACCTGCCTTGTCAATCACCTAGCTGCTCTGCCTAAGCCTTTTCTTTCACTCGTTAATTGCCCTCCCCTCCATCTTTGTCTCCAGCTAGCCCCCTAGCCCTCCAATTTTTCTCTGTCTCTACCCCCTGCTGATTTCTGTCTCCCACAACCCTGCTTTTGTCTCCAAGTAGCTATTAATTTTGCCTTAATTTTTTTTCTCTCCCCAGATTCTGCACCATCCCTGACCGGGAACTCTGCTCTGCTGGTGGCCACGCAGCTTCCGCTCCTCACTGCGGCTGCCACTCCACCTCTACCGCCTGTTGAAAAGCTTCCTCCCAGCTCCTTCAAGGTAATCTTCCGGCACCTCCAGCTTTGCTTGCTCACCCGTGTGAAGCTCGGAGGGCAACTAAAATGGTGCAGGGTCTGCACCGGAAGACATATGAAGAGAGACTAAAGGAGCTTAATATGTGTAGCCTCGAGGAAAGGAGGGAGAGGGGGGACATGATAGAAACTTTCAAGTACCTCATGGGAATCAACAAAGTCCAAGAGGGTGGCATCTTTCAAAAAAAGAGGTGTGCAAGAACAAGGGGCACAATTTGAAGATGGGGGCAGCTCAGAGGTAATTTAAGAAGTATTTTTCACAGAGAGGGTTGTGGATGCATGGAGACGGCATTCTGGAGGAGGTTGTGGAGTCAAAAACAGTGGTGGAATTCAAGCATGCATGGGACAGTCATAAGGCCATTCTAGGGGGTTGGGGGTAGGAAGAAGTAGGCTGCTGGTTAACTAGGATCTGCAGCTTATCCAGTAGGTAGGGAAATGGGCAGACTGGGTGGGCCAAGCAGTCCTTATCTGCCATCAAATTCTATGTTTCTATGTTTCTATCCCTGCTGATTGGCCAGCTCCTCCTGAACTCTGCTTTTCTGGCCAATCAGCTCAATACAGGCTTCGTTTGAAAATCAGAGCGCTTTTCACTGCATTCTCTGTATGCTTCTCTCTGAAACTACTACTGGGCTTGAATTCCTCCCCCCAGCCCAGCACTCTTTAAATGTTCTTTCCGATAGCATCTCCGCCCTTCCTAGGATCCTCTAAGTCACCACTTCTTAAAGTGCCTCTCCAATTTTACCCACATAAACTGCCACCTTTTAAAGTGCCTTCTGCCTTTCTTCTTTTCCCAGATAAGGAAGTAGCTGTGCTCTCACTTGCTGGCCTAGTAACTATCTGTGCTTTTCATCCCCTAGTCAACTGTAAATGATTATGTCCAGAAATAACATATATCTGATCCTCTTGGTGACAAACTCTCTTACTGGCTTTCTGCTGGCCACAGATTTTTGTGCATCAATACTTGCTGTTGAGCAGCAAAATCTACACCACAGTACCTCAGCACACTCCTGACCCACCTTGGCTAGGGATGAGCCTACCCTTTGGGGACTAACACTCTATCACTACTATAAAACTTTAAGCGTCATCTGCTAGGACATTTTGTTCACTCCCTAACCATCCAATCCCCACGCTGGCTTCCTCCTACTGGCCTTCTCATTCCCCCCTTCTTGTCCTCCTTGCTGGTGATGTAGAAAGCAACCCAGGACCCATAATCACACATGCTGATCACACTAACATTACCTGGGCAAGGCATACTGGCCTTCGGCTTGCACATGTAAATGTCTGCAGCCTCCCATCTAAGCTCCCTGAGCTTGAAGCCTGGGTATCTATGCAGAAGCCTCATGTGCTAGGTCTCTCTGAGACATGGCTAAAGTTGTACCATGATGATGCCTCGTACCAACTGCCTGGTTACCCCCTTCTTCACCTGGACAGGCCGGGTGGGGGCATTGTACTGTATGTGCTGGACCACATCTCTACAGCCACCATTAGCTGCTCAATCCTCACCTCCTTGACTGAGTGGATCCTTGTTGAGCTGACCAAGGGGGTGTCTGGAAACTAACTTGGCTGCTGTTATAACCCACCATCAGGAGGCATCCAGGGCCTGGCTGGTTTTCTAGATGGGCTTACAAGTGTTCCGCCATCAAGAAATACCATCTTTCTCTGGGATTTTAACCTCAGTTGGGTAGCAGCTCCCAAAACTGAACACGTGTTCCTATTGAAGTCCCACAACCTGGAACAAGTCATCTCCTCCCCTACCAGGTACAACCCCCGCTTGCTTAATCACTCCATCCTGGACTGGATTGTCACTAATTGGGATGATCTAGTCCTCCAAGCAGGCACTATTGTGGATTCTATTACTGACCAGACCCCTACTTATATTGTCTTGGCCACCAGATCTAGCTGTCCCCCACTAAAACTGCTGTCCTTCAGGAAATGTTACAGTCAGGATCACAACGCCATTTTAAAGGATGCCAAGAACATAAACTGGTCTCCCCTCTACTTGCTTGATGATGTCTCCACCGCAGTCACTTTCTTCACTGATGCCCTCTGTAAGCTACGAGACAAACACTTCCCTTGACTACCAGAAGGGTTACAGGTGGCTGCACTCATTGGTTATCTAGGGAGCTGCTGACACAGATGAAAGATAGGGACAGCAAATGGAAAGCTTACAAAGCATCCCCCTCACCCCATCTATGGAACACCTATTGACGACTGCGCAACTCATGTAAGCAGGCTGCCAAGTCACTTAAGTGCAAGTATCTCATTACTCAACAAGAAAACACCCTTGGCAACCCTGCAGTTTCTGGGCCTCCATCGGGTCCCTCCTTAATCCAAAGTCCAACAAACAAATTACACAGCTCGCATCCCCTTCAGGCCCCATCAATGACCCTGTTAAGACTGTAGACACATTCAACCAAATGTTCACTGACCTAACCTTATATCTTAGTAAACTCCCACCTATGGGCCAGAACAACTACACTCACCACTCGCGTTCCTATATCGCTGCCGCCCTTCCTCCCCCTTTCTATTTTAGGGCCTTTGGTCAGAGTGTCACCATTGAATTTTGAAGACACTACCATCCAAAGGAAGCCTTGGCAGTGATGAACTTTACCCCTCCTTCTTGAAGCTCATCTCCATAGCCATTATCAAACCACTAACTTATATATACAATCTTGCACTATCTTCATCCACAGTGCCTGATTCCTGGAAGCATGCACATGTGGTCCCTATTTTTAAAGCAGGTGATCCCCTCACCCCTGAGAACTACAGACCCATATTTCTCCTCCAGCATTTAAGCAAATTACTGGAAAAAAATCATGCATCCCCAGCTATCCGAACATCTTAAGAAATACAGCCTCCAGTGTCACCTTCAGCATGGTTTCCGCAAACACCATAGTACCTCCACAGCCTTAGCCCTTTTCTCCAACCACATCCTTAGAAACATGGACATGGGCAAGGCCACGGGTGCATTTTTTGTGGATTTATCAAAGGCCTTTGACCTGGTAGACCACCACCAACTCTATTCCACCCTGAAGCACTTTGGCTGCTCCCCTGAAATCGCTGCTTGGTTCTGTAGTTATCTCTCAAATAGGTCTCAATCTGTGCTAATAGCTAAAGTTTCCTCTACTTCCCTGCTCATTCACACCGGAGTTCCCCAGGGCTCCATTCTCGGCCTCCTACTTTTTTCCATGTTTGTCAATGCACGCCCTGCCAATAGCCTTAGTTGCAATGCTCTCCTCTATGCAGATGACCACGTTCTCTACCATAGTGATAAATATCTGGATTCCATCTCTTCCACCCTCACTCTAAACTATAGTGCTGCTCAGAACTGATTTATGTCCCATAAACTCCTCATAAATGAAAAAAGGCCAAGGCCATGCTCTTTGGCTCAAAGCTTTTCCTTGCCAAGGTCACCAAGTTGAACTCCGCCTTTGTGTTATGTACACCAGCAGGTACCCCCTCCTTGAAATTGTCTCCCACTTTAAATATTTAGGTGTGACCCTTGATCCCTCCCTTACTTTCAAGGAACATATCAATATCACAGTGAAGAGAATTCACCAAAAGCCTGGTGCTGCCTACAACCATAAGCAGTTTCTGTCCCCTGAGTCTCACCTACCCATTACACAAGGTAACCTTCTGCCCCTACTTGACTACTGCTCCCCTGTCTACTCCTTCATGTCCTCTTCACTACACTCTCATCTAAACAGAATATACAATTCCATATGTCGCTTTGTTCTTTAAGCCCCCTATTCTACTCACCACTGCATACTCTATCAATCCCTAGGGTGGCTCCCACTCCAGGTTCATTTTGACTACATTAAGGGATGTTTAGTAAATAACTCTCTTAAGAATTACCAGCTATCCCCCTATGCTGCACTACTTACTGGCCAGGTGGTTTCCAAGAGCCTTAGGGACTCCTCCGTTACTCCTCTAGAAGTCACTCATACCTCAATGGCCATGGGCAGTAAAGCTTTCTCTGTCACTGCCCCTCCCTATGGAACCATCTCCCATCAACCATCCACCGATCCCCTCACACCTTGCTTTCAAAACCAACCT
Source organism: Neoceratodus forsteri (assembly GCA_016271365.2). Classification (NCBI taxonomy): domain Eukaryota; kingdom Metazoa; phylum Chordata; order Ceratodontiformes; family Ceratodontidae; genus Neoceratodus; species Neoceratodus forsteri. Next base: position 803,919,822 of record CM028133.1, read on the forward strand.
GAGAGACTGGCTCCTGATGGAGTCTACTTGTAATTGTCCCTTAGACAGCACTAGAGTCCGAAAATCACCCTAGTCTTCTGGATGCGCTTTGTGCTACCTACCTTTTCTCTCAACTTCTCTACTCCCATACATTACTCTCCTCAATCTCTAGGATGGACTGTGTGCTGTCTGCCCCTTCCTCCCAACCCTGTCATCTCCACTGACCTCTAATATCCCTCCCTCCCTAGCTTTCTCTATGCATCTGCTCTCCTGTCCTATTCATAGTTCAACTGTCTGTGAAGCTTGCCTGTCTGAACTGTGGACTGTGTCTCTCCTCTGTCAGCTTGCCCTGTTGTTAGTGTTAGTAGGCCACACATGCCTTAGCATGCAGCCACTGATATATGTACCATTTTTTTTTTTTTTTTTTTTTTGCCTTTCTGGACTATCAATGTTTACAAATGTTTGCTCAGTAAAATTTTGCCAGATTGTAAGTGTCTCTCTTTGTAATACCCCTGCGCTTACCGTCTTATGACTGTATCCTGTATTCCATATCCTGTAATGTCTTATGACCGCTTACCCTAATTTTGTTCTTATAGAATGTACTGACTGAATCCACTTTTATGTATTTTGACCCCATGTTGAGGTGTGTGTTCCCCCTATACCAATGTATTGTATTTCTACTGTTGTCTGCACCCATTTATTGAATTTTTGTTGTTGCTTGTTGCTCGCCACTGTGCGGCCCGGGTCATGACTGAAAATTGTCCTTTGGATCAGCTCACTTACCCAGTTACCAAAGATATACATAAATAAATAAATACTCAAAGCAAAATACAACTTTCCAGAAAGTGAAATACTAATAATTGGGGACTTAAATGCAAGGATTGGACTATTCGATGGATTAAGTGACAATACAATACTAGAATACATAGATAATATGCCTTCATTACCCGCTAAGAAAACACTAGACATCAAAATGAATAACTCAGGAAAAAACTTAATTAGCATACTAAAGAAACATAATCTGTACCCACTAAATGGAAGATTAGATGGAGACAACAAAGGTAATTATATTTAGATGGCACCCGCTGGATCCTCAGTACTGGATATGGCTATATGGCCTGGTCAATGTAATTACTGGGTATCCTTCAGTATAGTTATAAGACCTGAGAGTGATCACTGTCCCCTCATTTTAAAGGGCCAGAATGAAAATTTTAATGGCACAGAAAAATTTTGAATTCCTGCAAATTGAAATCAGAAATAACAGAAAAATATCAGTGGCATCAAGGAACCAGCAAAAACATGAACCTATTTATTAACGCATTCTTTAGGGATTACCCAATCATGGACTTTGGGCAAACAGAGGCTGAAAGAATCTGGGAAAAAATAAATAATCTATTTAAACAAATTAAAAAGTATATTTACAAAAAATATATAATTGGACAAAACAAGAAACCTATTGGTTGGTATGATCAGGGATGTAAGGAATACAAAGCTCAATTAAGAATTAAAATAAAAGAATCTAAGGAGTCAAACAATAGGATGAAATACAAAAGCCTAACTTATGAAAAGAAACAATACAACTGTTTTTTAACAAAGAAAACAAACAATTTTTATCACTCGCAATGGAACAGAATGTTGCAAGCCATTAGCGAAAGAGATTAAAAGGCCATTTGGCTAATGGTAGCAAAGGGAACCAGCAATTATAAAGAATCAGAGGGTATGTACATATCAGAAGCACAGTGGGTAAAGTTCTTTACTGACATATTCTTCAATCAAAATGCCCCAACATGGTTGTCAATTGAGTGTGCTAAGTGATGTGAAATATTTTATTCAAAGAGAAGAATTGTACATGGCAATAAAATCCCTTAAATTAAACAAAGCACCAGGCCCAGATATGGTTACAGCAGAAGTGCATTTAGCTAGTTCCCCCACAATGTTGTACCTCACTAAGCATTTTTTACAATAAATGCATCAGAACTAATTTTATTCCAGACACCTGTAGAGAGGTGGAAATAGTCCCAATACACAAGAAAGGCAGTTCTAGAGACCTGGCTATATATAGACCAATCAGCCTTTTAGATGTTAGCCTAAAATATTTTTTCTAAAATAATCTTAGGCTAAAACAAGAAATTGAAAATACTGGAGGTCTGTCTGAATTTCAGGCAGGGTTCAGGAATGGGTGCGCAATGATTGATAACTGCTTTATACTGTCACATTTGATCGAAAAATGTGTTAGATTAAGGAGACATAACCTGTATATTACATTTATCGATTTCTCTGCTGCATTTGATACCATAGTTAGAGGAATACTTTGGTCCACTTTGTTAGACATAGGAATAAACCCTGAGATTATAAGGATAATGGCAAATCTATTTGACAACAATTGGGCAAGAATCAGAATGGGCACAAGTGGAAACCTGTACATTACATTTATCGATTTCTCTGTTGCATTTGATACCATAGTTAGAGAAATACTTTGGTCCACTATGTTAGGCAAAGGAATAAACCCCAAGATTATATCGAGAATAAAGTATGGGTCTAGGTGTGTAATGAGAATTTAAACACACCCGAGGGGTTTATGCGTAGCATCAAACCTCAAGGGTGTATGTAAATTCAAGTTCACACACACCCAGACCCATATTTTATTTGATATAATTGTTGGGTTTCTCTTTTTTCCCTCAGCAATTATATAAAATAAAAAAGGCTGCTGTGCCGCCGCAGTCTGATCACGTCATGGCGCGCAGTCAGCTTTCACTTTTATTTTAAACATTTGTCCGACTATTGTGAGGGAGGTCGAGCCAGTAAAAATGGGGAACTTCAAAAGTTTAGTTGAAATTTTACTTACTGCCGAGTGTCCATGGCAGTTTCTTTACAAGTTGGGTCTGCGATTGGGAAGGACATGGCAATCGAGAATTGAGGAGCGCGAGGAGGCACATGCGCAGAGTGGGGGAAACTGTGCACGTGTTTGCCATTATAAACATTCCTTTATAATGGCAAATTATGCCACAGTTTCCCTATGGGGAAAAGAGGAAGCCATTAATTATAAGAATAATTGCTAATCTATATGCCAGCAACTGGGCAAGAGTCAGAATGGGCACAAGTGGAAATTTAACAAAATCAATACGTGTTAATAAAGGAGTGAGACAGGGTTATGTTCTCACTCCTTCTCTTATTTGTATATACACAGACAACATGCTGAAAGAATTTCTTAGACTTCCAGATGATTGCCCAAAAATTAATGGATTACTGTGCCCAATGTTGGTCCATGCAGATGATATGATCCTCCTCCCATTTACTAAAAAAGGGTTGCAAAAACAATTAGACTTACTAGAGGAGCAGGTAAAGATCCTTAAACTAAAAATTAGTTATGATAAAACTCAAACAATGATTATAGGAACTAAGAAAAAGGATAGTAAATGGACAATTGGTCTAAACTTAGTAAAATGCATGAACAAGTACACATATCTTGGGGTAACATTCAGCTCTCTAACCATGTGGACCTCTCACACCAGCAGATTGCTGGAAGGAATAAAAAAACTCAACTGGTTTGAATTAATTTTATTCAACATATGGGGACCATACTGTAAAACCATTGATTGAGGCTGCTAAAACCAAATACTGCTTCCAGTTAACGTATGGAGCTGAAATCTGGGAGAGCAAAACTACAATAGCCTGATGATACCAGTACACAAACTACTTAGGAAAACCATGGGACTAAGAGTCTCTACCCGAGCAGTATATCTCCATGCTGAACTAGGAATGCCAGACATAACTAACATTATTTGTATAAGAAGAATAAACTATTGATTAAAAATTACAAAAATGAAACAAGAAAAACTTCCATACAACTGTTTTTGATAGAACAAAAGTTATGTACGGTTAGAAAATGGCAAGAATCAGTTCTAAAAGCTGATTGGCTCAGACAGGCTCCAAGCTGGGTATTTATTTTTCAATAGATGCCCAGCTAAAAATGAGCCAGTCCAAGTGCCACTTCACCGAGTAGCATTTTTCTGGAGTGCCCAGCCTGTTTTGTAATTGGCTGAAATCAACCCACAAAATTTAAAATGCCCGCTATGTTTTTCTTTCATTTAGCGAGAGCTACAGGTCCCAGTCCCCGCCCCCAACACTTCAGTGCTGGCTGCCTGCCTCAATAAAAGAAAAGAAAATACAATCATTCTGGTATCAGAAAATTCTGAAAACCATGGAAAAGTATAACCTGACAAAACTGATTGAATATTGGTATAACAAAATACAACTCAGCTGTAAATACAAAAAAATATATAAAAAAGAGTATACTCCTAAGGAGTAAAAAAAGATTTGGAAGAAATAGCTGTATCCAAATGTTCTTCATGGTATGCCTCACATACTAGCATACACAGATTGAAATATTATTGTGAAAGTTTAACAGATGCAAAACTCAAAAAAATATATACAAGATACAAATCTGAATGTTTTGAAAACAATATCATGGAAGCCCGCCTTAAAAAACTACCTGAATCAGCACAGATATGTTACTGCACTATAAGGGAAAAGAAGATCTCCTCCATGTTTCATGGGACTGTATATGGTATAGGAAAGTGAGTCTCTACTGGCTAGGACCATTTGTAAGTAATTGGAGTAACTTTGATAGAAATCTGTTAACAGAAATACTCATGACCACAGAAGACGATTGGACCATACGTAGAATGGCTATGTTCTTTCATCAGATTTGTAGAATCAGACAAAACAAAGTCGAAAACACAGATACAACTGTTATATAGTGAAGAAGCTTAATGTTATTATCTTATATATAGAAATGTAGAAACGTGATGGCAGAAAAGGACCACCTGGCCCATCCAGTCTGCCCAAAGTGCCCTAGCTAATGGCTAGGGCTTGTCCAGCTCCCTTCCCCCCCCCCGATACCAGACTTGTGTCTGTCCCATGCTCTTTTAAAGCCCCCCACAGTGGCTTACCCTGCCACCACCTCTGGAAGCTTATTCTATTTCTCCACCACCCTTTCTGTGTAAAAGTTCTTTCTGATGTTTCTTCGGAACCTGACCCCTCTATCTGTAATGCATATGCCCGGTCCCCTTCTGCCCCCATAAGTTAAACAGCATCTCTACAAGCTCACTGTTGATGCCCTTAACATACTTAAAGGTCTCAATCATATTCCCCCCAGCTCTTCTCTGCTCAAGTGAGTACATGCCCAGGTTATTCAGCCTCTCTTCATATTGCAAGTGACCAAGCCTTATCACCATTTTGGTCACCCTCCTGTGGACCCGCTCCAACCTGTCCATATTCTTCCTTAGAAATGGCCTCCAGAACTGTACCCCATATTCCAGATGTGGTCTAACCAGCTGCTTATATAGTGGGATGATGACCTCCTTTCTCCTGCTAGTGAATCCCTTCCCGATGCAGCCCAACATCCTACCAGCCTTGGCCACCTCCTTCTCAAACTGTTCATGGCTTGGGGTCCCCTGAAACAATGACTCCCAGTTCCCCCTCTTCCTCAGTGACCTCTAGGGCCTGACTCCCCAGACTGTAAGGCCCTGTCCACACTAACCCTCTGTAATGTTACAGAGTGCCCAAACCGTTAATGCAATGGTTTGTGTTTACACCTGTAACGTTACAGAAGGCATTCTTGTAACCATTGTTGAAACCACATATGAGGTGGTTTCAACATTGGTTATGAAACCAGTTATGCCTCGGTAACATTACCGGGCATAGTGTGGACACGTGGCACCAGTCCCCTAGCATAGCGTGAGCTGCATTGTGTGATCGGGTGCCACGGTAATGGTCGCCCGGCTCCCAAAGTGTGGACCGGCGGTGCCGGTCCCGAAATGGACACCGCTGGCACGTGGGACTCTCCACTGCATCGTTTCCCAGATTGTAACGGTTTCTATCCGTTATAGGTCTGAGCGTGCAGTGTGGACGGGCCTAAGTCTCTCTCCAGTTCTTCCTCCCTAAGTGCATGATTTTGCACTTTTGTATGTTAATCCACTTAATGAATTTATTCCCAGTGGTAATAATTAACATTTAACCTAGCAACATTTAGGATTCAAATTTGTATATCCTATGTTTGTTCCATACTTGAAAGTATTTTTTTTTTTATTGAACTGTTTGGTCCCCATCGTCACCTCCCATCTTACCTGTTGACAGGGACACATGAGCAGAGCTGGCAGGTGGCTCCGCCCCCCCTCAGCAGGGCTCGGTCTCTGATCCCTGCTGCCCCATTCCCGACCCTCCCAGTGATCCCCCATGAGTTACCCCCACCTGGCAGGATCAAGGGCGAAGGGTGTTGACTTTCCTCCCCCCCCCAGAGACCAACATCCAAACTCAGGGAGGCTGGTGCATGTGCTGCAGGGCCATCATGGAGCCTGACTGCTCCAATTTTCTTATTTTTATTTTCTCTCCGCCCCTTGCCGTGGGTGATTGTATGCATGTGGAGGCACACACTCGCAGCAACTAGCAGGACCCTCCCTATCCTAGTCACACCCAACTGCACTACATCTGAACCTCCAGTCAGGGGCAGCCTTGCAGCAGGAATGGCTGTCCCTACTCAGGAGGGGAGAGTTACCCAACAGCTGCTCAGTCCACCTCCCGGCCTCTCCCTTGCCGACCCCCGGTGTCCCGGGCTCATTCCTGAACCTGGGTCACTGGCGTGGTATGAGATGTGGTGTCCAGTGCCTCAATCCTCAGTGCCACTGGGCCGGCCTTTCTTGAAATTGTTCTGATATTGTATTGAAACTGCATTAAAATAGATTGATATGTAGAGCATTGTCACTTAACCAAACAGTAAGAGTTGCCAAGAGATTTTAAATGTCAACTTGTAATTGTCAAAAAATGTAAAAATATTTTGTAATGATCTTTGTGTGTCAATCAATAAATTTAAACAAATAGTGAAAACAGAATCATAACAAGGAAGTAGTGATTTAGTCTAGCCTAAAATTATAAAACTCTAATTTAGCAAACGTGTGAAATGTTAAATGAGATTTCACTAGAAGCACTCTTTAATGCTCCTCAGGAAGTAATCTTCATTAATTATTAAACTGTGACTGTAGCATTAGTATTGCAGCTCTTAAGAGTATTTACTTTCAGAGCTTAGAATTGTATAGCTCTCTAGTTAAGTTTTTAACAATGCTATATGAGGATGCATTTTTTAAATGCCATGAGAAAAATGGGCTTCTTATTTCCTGGATTTCTGATTGGCTGCCTCCCATGCCAGGGGGTACATTAACTTTCAACAGATACCCAGGAAATAAAAAGCACCAGATCAGCATGCCTCAATACCAAAATGGTATCACTGTGCCACTTTGGATTTCTAATTTAACAACTGACATTTTTCCAGTTTCATAGCGAGTGCTACCCCCTCCCCCACCCACAAACCCCAAGTACTGGTCAATTCCCCTGCTCTTTACACAGAGCAAAAACATCCCAAAAATATGTTCCACTCCTTTTTCAACAGTTTAGCAAGCCACACACTTTGTTTTTTTAAACTGCACACTTCCAGTAGCATGTCATACATTTCCCGTCACACTGTCCCCCTGCCCAGCTGAACTCCATTTCACTCCACAACATTAATCAGCCCTGCCTGTGAACATCACCGGTGACATTAATTTGCCACACAGTGAAGGAGTGTTTTACCTTCAATAAAAACAATGGCTTTTACAGTCCAAAAGCAGTAGCACTAACACATCACGTGCTGGCATTACTTTGAGCTACTCATGCTGACTGCATTCCCACTCGCCCAAAACAAACACCACAAAGAGAATGTTTTTAAAGAAAATCAGTTATCTTTGATCACGCTCTGTCTGTCCTCCACTATACCCACTGCAGTCTGCTCCATTCTTTTAGCATCTCTTCCTACACACTGTGAACGCGAGACCCCTCCCCCAAACTAAAGTGATCACCGGTGAGGACCTAACTAGCTGCTGACTCCAGTTACTGAAAGAGATATTTCTGGAAGAGTTTCCAAATGCACTAGACTCCTATAGCAGCACCCCTACTGGCAACTGTGCCATTCAGGGAAGGCAACTGTGATTGGCAGGGACTACGTTACCATGAAACTTTTTTTTGTATTTTTTAAGATTTTTTTATTTTTTTTTTTATTTTGTACCTATGTTTTAACTACTGTATAAAAATTTTAGCTGATACCCATTTTCTAAGCACCAAAGTACTCTCTAGGGTGTGCAGTATGGGCAATACCAGACCTTCCAGGAACTGTAATGCCCTTCACATTTGGCATTGGTTCTCATTACCCCCTGGGCCTAATAACGCCCATTCTGTTGGGTATTATTGCATACTTTAACCTTCAGCTATAGATAGAGATGTTGATCAAAATTGCAACACTTGTTAGGTCTAACTAGGTACTTTAATGTTAATTGATGAGATTTTTGACTGCTTATAACCGAACTGGGGGCTAAAACAATTTGCATGCATACCCTTTGTGGTAGAAACATAGAAACATAGAAGTTGATAGCAGATAAGGACCACAAGGCCCATCCAGCCTGCCCATTTCTTTTTCTACCTTATAAATGTGCCATCTGCCTTTGCTCTGTCAGTGGCCTATCTATTCATACTCATCTGTATTGCTCCCTTAGGCCTATCCCATGCCTGTTTGAAGCCCTGCACTGTATTAATAGTCACCACTTCCTAAGGTAGGCTGTTCCATGCATCCACCACCCTTTCTGTGAAAAAGAATTTCCTCACATTCCCCCTTAATTGGCCTCCCTCTAGTCTTATGCTGTGTCCTCTTGTCCTGCTATTTTTCTTACATTTAAACATGTTAGACTCTTTCACCTTGTTAATGCCCTTAAGGTGTTTGAATGTTTCGATCATATCACCTCTCTCCCTCCTTTGCTCAAGGGTATACATATTCAGCTCCATTAATCTGTCTTCATATGTCTTCTGATGCAGTCCCTGCACCATTTTGGTTGCCCTTCTCTGGACTGCCTCAATTTGGTTAATGTCCTTGTGAAGGTGTGGCCTCCAGTACTGCATGCAGTACTCCAAATTGGGCCTAATCAGTGTCTTGTAAAGAGGGATTATTACCTCCTTCTTACAACTTGTGATACCCCTACTAATACACCCTAACATACCCCTAGCCTTACCTACTGCTTTAGAAGTCTGCTTGGATGATTTCAGGTCATCGGTGGTGATGATGCCCAAGTCTATTTCTTCCTTTGTGACTGCCAGCAACTCCCCTCCCAGCCTATAGGTGGCTTCAGGGTTTCTCTTCCCTATGTGCATGATCTTGCACTTCTTTGCATTTAATCCCAGTTGCCACTCTTCTGACCATTTTGCTAGTTTATCCAGATCTCTTCTCATTCTGCCCACCCCATCTGGATCATCTACTCTGTTGCAGATCTTGGTGTCATCTGCAAACAGACAAGCCTTACCCTCCAGTCCATCTGCAATGTCACTAATGAAGTTATGGAAGAGGACTGGCCACAGGACTGATCCCTGAGGTACCCCACTTGTGACTTGCATCTCTTCTTACTGTATACCATTTACCACCACTCTCTGTTTTCTGCCTGTCGACCAGTTTGCCACCCAGCTGATTAACTTCTAACCCACCCGAGCCTACCCAGCTTATTTATCAATCTTCTATGTGGAACAGTGTCGAAAGCTTTGCTGAAGTCAAGGTAGGCAACATCAACTGCTCCCCCTTGGTCCACCACTCTGGTTACCCAGTCAAAGAAATCTATGAGATTAGTTTGACAGAACCTTCCTTTTGAAAACCCATGCTGTCTTGGATCCTGTGCTCCTATTGATTCCAGGTGTTGCACTATCCTTTTCTTAAGGAGTGCCTCCATAATCTTGCCCACTACTGAGGTAAGACTGACTGGTCTGTAGATCCCTGCCTTCTCCCTGCTACCACTCTCGTGGAGCGGGATCACATGAGCCCTTCTCCAGTCTTCTGGGATCTCTCCTGTGCTCAGAGACTCACTAAACAGTTCTGATAATGGCTCTGCTAGTTCCACCCTTAGCTCCTTAAGTACCCTGGGATGTACTGTATGCCATCAGGCCCCATTGCCTTGTCCACCCTGAGCTTAGCGAGCTCTTGTAGGACCCTTTCTTTTGTGAAGTGAGTAGTGCTCACCTCCTTCCCCCCTGTGTTCAAGGTACTGAGCTGTGGGCCCTGCCCAACCTTCTCTTCAGTAAATACTGAGCAAAAGTATCTATTTAGGATAGATGCTTTTACAGGGCCCCTCCTCCTCACATGCCCCCTTTTCTCTTTTGAGCTTAGCAATACCCCCCTGGACTTTCTCCTTTCACTAATGTATCTGTAGAAAGTCTTGTCACCTTCTTTTGCTGTTCATGCTAGTGTTTCCTCAGTTTGGGACTTTGCCTGCCTTACTGCCTTCCATGTTTCCCTTAGGACAGTTTTGTATGCCTCCCTATCTTCATCCCACTGTGTTCCCTTATATTTCCTGAAGGCCAGCCTTTTGGCTCTGATCTTTTCTACTACTGTATTTGAGAACCAAAGTGGTTTCCTTCTTCTTTTGCACTTCCTTTTCTGTCTAACACAATGGGATGTTGCTTCAAGTATTGCATCCTTAATGCTTGCCCACTTTGCCTGTATCCCCTCCCCTGTGTTTTTTTTGCCAGGGCTAGCTTAAATCTGTTGGCCATCTTATCAAAGTCAGCTCCTCTGAAGTCCCATATTTTTGCCTTGGAATGGGATGATTTTGATGTAGTGGCCAAATTGAACCATACCATGTGATGGTCACTGGCCTCCAGGTGACCTTCTACCTGGAGATCTGTGATCCCTTCCCTGTTAGTCAGTACTAGATCTAGGATAGCCCTGTCTCTTGTGGGTTATTGTACCAGTTGTTTGAGGCCCTCCTCCTGCAGGGAATCCACCACGTGTTTAGTTCTGGCAGATGTTCCTGCTAGTATTGACCAATCTGCATCCGGCATGTTGAAGTCTCCCATTATCAGAACCTCCCCTTTAGCTGTCATGTTTTGTATATCTTCTAACAGTAATGTGTCTATTTATTTATTGAGCTTTTGTTGACCAGGTAAGTGCACTAGACAAATCCTGCCTATTTTCAGGCACGACCCGGGGGAGGGGGATACAGATGAATGCCAACTGACCTTGAACCAGATTAAGTTGTTGGTGGTATTTTTAGTGAATGAGGGAAATTTGGCCAGGACACCGGGGAAATTCCCCTACGCTTTTCGATAAGTGCCATGGGATCTTTAACATCCACCTGAACTACCACCAATCCAGGCAGATGGGACCTCAGTTTAACGTCTCATCCGAAAGATGGATCTGGGGGCCTGTAGACAGCCCCAGTTCTTATGGCTGTCCCATTTCCTGTTTCCAGGGTGACTCACAGTTCTTCTGGCTCTTTATGTGTATTCTGAATTTCTGTAGCTTTGATATTTTCATTGACATACAGGGCCACTCTACCCCCCTTTTTGCACCTCGGTCTGTTCTGAACAGTACATAGCCAGGTACTGAAGTCTCCCAAGTGTGCTTACTGATAAGCCACATCTCACTAATTGCTACTATGTCCAGTTTAGCCTCTGACTTTATTGCCTGCAGGTCTGGGATCTTATTTCCTATGCTGTGAGCATTTGTGTACATGATTTTCCATTGGCCAGATTTCGGTGTGTTAGTTGTTGAGTGAGGTTTGGCATTTCTCCTGTGCGTCGTATGGGTAGACTGACCTTTTTTCTCACCTGGTGATGCAAATGAACTGCAAACATGCTGAATCCATGTTTGACCACTAGCTGAAAGGGGAAGGGTGTACTTCCCATTCGACGTATGGGGTGCTGCACCCCTCTCCCCATTTGCTAGTTTAAATATTCTGCAAAGACATCAAACTTCTGCCCCAATGTACTGACTCCCTCCTTAGTCAGATGCAGTCCATCAAATTTAAAGAACTTTCGCTCCCAGAACTGTTGTCAGTTCCCTACAAATCTGTGTCCTTTTTCCTGGCACCAGCCCTTGAGCCACTTGTTTAGCTCCCCTATCTCCCCTTCTCTGACCTTCCGTCCATCTGCCCCCCTCTCCCAGACTGACAGGATCTCAGAGAAGGAGATGTCGGATGAAATGGATGATAGTTTGTCACCCAGCCTGGTCAGGTGTTCCTTGGTCTCCACAACTGACCGGCTGGTGAGATTATTAGTCCCTACATGTACCAGGATGTCAATTTTTTCTCCTGCTTTGTGAACAATTTTAGCAATGCGGTCAGTGTCTCTCCACACTGATGTACCTGGGAGACATCTGACCATTACCCGTTGCTGGAGATGGGTATCAACTCCCCGAATCGTGGATTCTCCTATGATCAGAAGTTTTTTGGATTTCCTTTTTGCTTTTTTTGTTTTGGTTCCTGACTTGCGTGAGTTTTGTTGTGCTAGCTCCTGTGCTGCAGTGTCCTCTACCCCTTTGTTTGATTTCAGAGATAGAGGCAGATACCTGTTTGTAGTGGTTATATGGTTTTTGGAGATAATATGTTGGAGAGCACAGAGTGATGGGGCATACGATTAGCCCCTCCTAACCACCTACCAACCTCCTGGACCAACTACCCTCTGCGGTGGAGGTTCTTCTGTTAGATGTTGGGGAAATGGGGGGTGGTTCTTATAATGTATTTCCTCTTGAATATGAAATTTGAGGCGCGCAATCTCTGCCAATGCTGCCCAGAGCTGAGCCCTAAGATCTCCAATGGCCCAGCCTGTAGGACAGTGTCCTAAATCCTGTAAGATTGTCCTTCTGAAAAGTGTTTCACAGTACCTGCAGTTAATGATATCCATTCCAGATAAGTTGCTGGGTTTATAACCTGGTCAGAGTAATTAGAAGAAAAAAAAGCAAGTAATGGTTTGATTTTGTGTTTTGTTTTTGTATAACTTGTTATAACAAGTTAAATTACTAGTGCCCCTGTAAATGAGCTCACCTTGTGGATGCCCTACTGATCTGCCCCTTCCTGCTTTGCCACAGGAAATGTCACAACTGTGGTACCCTTAAAAGGAGTGTAGTGTGGGGTGGTTGGGGATGAGGATGGGTGGCTGGGCCCTTCCCCTGCTGAAAAAGAAGAACCACGGATGAAAGAACAAAACAAGGAGGTAAGAGCAGAAACAATCAGTCAGCAACAAATGCAGTAACCCTGAAAGCTTATCCTAATGTTAGATAAAACTGTAAAACCTGTAAAGCACCACCTGTAATAATTTCAGAGAAGATATACCCTGTAAGAACACTTTGCTACAGAGAAAAATAAAGCAGTAGCAGAAGATATACCTTGCAAAAGACAATTTGAATCAGAAGATTACAGCAGTAATCTGTTAGCACACACCTGTAGGCACACCTTGTAATAATGCAGAAGAAGGTATACCAGCAACAACAATTTGAATCAGAGAAAAATAAAGTAATGAAATGTTAGCAACAAACAGCAGCAATATCTGTGAATACAACATAAAAATAACAACATACGGTAAATCTGCTTAGCCAAAAGAAGTCTTAATCCTTTTCTCTTGCTCTGTTAAAGTTCTCTGCTCTGTTCTTTCAAGCAATCTTAGAAGGAAAGAGCTCAGGTGAAGCTAGGTGCCTTGGCCAGCAAACCAAGTCTTCTACCTCCTGCAAAATCCTGCAAGCTTGGTAAAAGTTGGTTTGCTAGTGTTAAAGGGGGTACTAAAACAGCAAACTCTTGTTAATGCTTTTTTTGCTGCGGGGAGAATAACAAGCATTTGTCAATGCCGAATGTTGCTTGCTTGTATGTGCTGTTTAGGTATTTGGAAGTGATAGTTCCATGCCTTCCTCTCAAGACATCCCCTGTGTCTTTCTGTTCAGTATTCACAGAAGAGTGGGAGGGGCAAGGGCCACAGCAGTACAGCAGTTGCCAGGGGGGTGAAGAGGTGGACAATAGTCCATTCAAAGGCAAAAGAGTCCTGCAGGAGCTCACTAAATTGAAGGTGGACAAAGCGATGGAACCAGATGGCATACACCCAAGGATATTAAGAGAACTGTGAAGGGAGATAGCAGTACCTCTGGCAGCCATGTTCAATGAGTCATTCAACACGAGTGAATTGGAGGAGGGCACATGTGGTCCCTCTACACAAGTCCGGCAGCAAGGAGGAGGCAGGGAACAATAGGCCGTTCAGCCTCACCTCAGTAGTGGGTAAGATCATGGAGACATTGCTTAAAGAAGGGATAGTGGGGCATCTAGAAGCCATCGGATCCCAGGACCATAGACAACATGGAATCACAGTAGGGACATCATGTCAGATAAATCTGGTTGATTTCTTTGACTGGGTGACAAAGGAAATGAATCAGGGTGGGGCAGTGGACGCTTACCTTGATTTCAGCAAAGCCTTTGACACCATCCCATATAGGAGGCTGATAAACTAGCTGGGTAGGCTGGGCATGGGGGAAAGGGTGGTAAACTGGGTTAGAAACTGGCTAACAGACAGGAGGCAGAGAGTGGTGGTAAATGGTGTGCAGTTTAGGGAGAGGGGTGACCAGTGGGGTGCTGCAGGGATCGGTCCTGGGGCAGTCCTGTTCAGTGTTTTCATTAGTAACATTGCAGAACGTCTGAAGGGAATTTTTTCACCAAATTTGCAACATAGGCTTTTTGAGAGCCCACCTTATGAACACTGGCACTTAAGTTTCGTTAATCAGTCCCGAAAGTTGATTTCGTGCAGTGACCGCGAAATCACCCTTTGGGCCCGATTAACGCCATGACAGCAACATAATTCATGAAGAAGGGTCCCAAAAACCTCATGTTGAAAATTTGGTGCCAAAATAACAAAAAATGCCTGAGATATGCAGCAAAGTTGAAAAAACCCTATCTATCCCATTAAACAGCTTACCAGCATTTCCTCAGTTCGCAGTTGGCTATGAAGAGTGCAGACATGTTCGTGGTCCACTGAAGATCGTCGTGCCAAGGTCCGGAGGTAAGTATGGGGTGAGGGGGGTGTGGGGAGGCAGGGTGCGCAGTGGGTGGGTGCAGGTTGTGGGGGGTGCAGGGAGAAGCGCCGAGGGACTGTTTTTGTATTTACAAGTGTAATTTTTTTTTTATAAGATGACGAGGGATGTTTTCCACGCTGGTGTGGGCTCCCAGCGTGGCAGCTGGAAGGCTGTTTGGGGGGGCTGGAGCCAACAGGGGATTGGGCACCCCTGTCGGCCATAACAAATTTTGCCACGTTGGGGTGGACTCCCAGCGTGGCACCTGGAAGCTTTGGGTGGGGCGTGGAGCCAATGGGGAATTGGGCAGCCCCGTCGGCCGTACAGTGTGTGTGTGGGGGGAGGGGGAAGGCGCATGAGCACGCAGTACGCATGCGTGCGTGTATGTGGAGGGGGGGAGCTCTGCTCACTGAAGTGGAGTTCTCCCTTTCAACTGTACGACCACTGCATTTTCAACTGCTGTCATAGACGCTGCAGCAGTGATTGGGGAACTGGGACCGCACCTGCAAACACACTGGCTGAATTAGAAGACGGATGCCACACCTCCGAAAACTCGGATGTTGGCACTATGTTTCTTGCACATGTGTGCAAGCAACATAAAAATGAATATGATCACCCAGCAATTCACAGCAGTGCAATATCTCATAACTGTCCCACATCAATAATGGCATCCCATACTACTCAGAATTCACATGTCCCACATGAAGATGGTGCTGTCCATAT
Organism: Neoceratodus forsteri; assembly: GCA_016271365.2. Taxonomy (NCBI): domain Eukaryota; kingdom Metazoa; phylum Chordata; order Ceratodontiformes; family Ceratodontidae; genus Neoceratodus; species Neoceratodus forsteri. The sequence continues at coordinate 803,935,411 of CM028133.1, forward strand.
AAGCTGCACTGTTAAATCAGAAATTCCTATTAATTCTTGATGCTCAGGCAATAACAAAACTCTTGTGAATGTGAACTCAAGCACGTATTCGGTGTTACTACTTTTATCATATCCATGCTACTGTGTATCAGATTTTTGCCTGTCTCACTTATTCAGATGGATATGGTGATGGCCATACAAGTTTAACAAGTTTGAAACTTCCTAAACTGCTTTTTGATTGGACCACGGGGATTGGGGAAGAAGGCTTCCTTATGATCCACTGTTGAAACATTTTGTCTCCTGGGATTATTTTTTTCACCCTCTACTAAAACATGTCTGTCAGGTTAAACGGTACGGTGTGTGGGTTCAACCGGACCACACAAAACTGTTTACATCATATCCCCAACTCCAATCCTGGCACACTGGTCCTGCTTCAGCGGGAGAGAGGAGGGAGGGATGGAGACATTCTTCCGGTGTTTTTGGGTGTGGTTAGCGGCCGCTCTACAAGTGCAGCTGGCAAAGGGGCGGCATCATTGCCCAGAGCGAGTCGGTGCAGCACAGCAACTACCGAAAGAACGTCGGTTCATCACGACGTGTTGCTAAAACTGCCACAGCTGGTTGCGCTGCTCCATCTGCTCTCATGGAGAATCGGTGCCATCCTGCTCTCCCACCAGAGCCAGACTGACTGTGGCCCTTGCGAAGTGGTGGTCTGTGCCCCGCTACCCGCCAGTGGCTGTGCCCTGGGCTCCCCTGTGCGGGATCCCTGCGGCTGCTGCGATGTATGCGCTGCAGGTGAGGGAGAACCCTGCAGGATGTCCAGCCACTGCGCCACCGAGCTGGAGTGTGTTAGCAAGGACAAGGCGACAAAGAAGCAGAGGGTGATAGATGGGCTCTGCCTGTGTAAAAGCCGCTCGGAGGTTTGAGGCAGCGACGGGGTCTCTTACAGTAACGTGTGCCAGCTGAGAGCCACCAGCCTGAAAGCGCAGAAACTATGGGACAGCGCAATCCAGTCGACCGGGAGGGGTGCATGCAGCCAAGGTAAGGGTCCCAGAAGGAGATTGACTTCTTATCTGTGATGTATTAACGAGTCCCACGTCAGGTGTATGATGGCAGTACACAGTTAAAAAGAGGGGGAGGGAGCAGCATTACTTGTGCAAACCACTCAACCTCTTGTGTCCTGCCTCATAAATGAGTGACAAGGCTTAACAGTCAGGGATGCTGGACCAAAATTAGGGACATATTTTAAAAATTGATGGTATACTCTCAGGAGACTGGTTGAATAAGGGGAATAGCGTAAAAAGCATTTTCTGAAGAACACGTTTGCGACTGTAATGTTTTACATTATTATTTTGTGCTTACAATTCCACTGTTCAGTCAATGAAACCAACATTTTAACAGGGACAGATCAACATTTTGAGGCAAAATCAGGGACATCCCTGAAAAACGGGGACAGTTGAGAGTTATGAATGTGAAAGTATGTGATATTGTAAGCCTGAGAGAGCGAGCATGTCTCTCAACTGCTATACATTGCTCCATGAAGTTAAACAGACATCTTCATAATGTTACAGCTATTTCAGGACAGAATACACTATTGAAATTAAAACGGACTTGACATCACTTAATGTTAAGCATACTGTGCATGGTGCCTACAATGCGTGCGTGCGTGTTGGGGGGGGCAGCTCTGCTCACTGAAGCGGAGCTCTCCCTTTCAACTGCACGACCACTGCATTTTGGAGCTGTCATAGACAGCTGCAGCAGTGATTGGGGAACTGGGGCCGCGCCTGCAAACACACTGACTGAATTGGAAGAAGGGTGCCACACCTCCGAAAACTCGGATGATGGCACTATGTTTCTTGCACATGCGTGCAAGCAACATAAAAATGACAAAAGATATGAAAACAGAAATGTTCAGGGTCATCAGATCCTTACACAAAGGATGGTGCTATTTATAAAAAAAAAGTTAAAACAAAAAGTTGTGGCCTTTTAAAAAAAAGTTGCGAGCTGCACATGTGCATTTCATTTGAAATGTTCATAAGGTGTTTCCGTATGACTGCAACCACATGGTATGAGACCCCAGGAATATGCCATGTGGTTATGGCCTTGGTGCTAACAGTATCTCCAATCAGCTATTCCATAAAATTGAAAAACTCACATCCTTTCCACAGACCTCTCTGTCCAGTCCCAGAGCCCCAAAAATGTTAATGGAAACCCCTCCCTATACCGCTACATCCTGGCTCCCTCCAAGCTCCCTCCCACCCTATCGCCATCAAACAAGCAAGGTCTCCGCCTCCTCAAGCCGCCTGTCCTGCTACATCCTAACTCCCTCTTGCCGTAATGTATTGTCTTCATTTAGACCTTTTATTTGTATTTTCATTTATACACACTATCCAGGATGCCATAATGAGCTTCCTGCTACTCTTATTTTGCCTTTTAATTATTGCTCATAGGTCTAAATTTTTCTCTTCTCCCTAAAAAAGGAGCACCAATCATGTCCAATGTCAAATAAGTCCCCAAGAAATGCAGAGAGAGCCTTACTTGCTTGTGCAGGATCAGGGACCTAAAGCAAATTATTTATGTTTTTTATGATTTTGGGAGGGGAAAAAAACAAATTTTAAGCTACATCGAGCAGACCACCTGATTCCTCTCACTTCTTGCAGTCCAGCCTCACCCCCATGATCAGATGTTTTGCGACATTTAAATTTGGAGAGTGTGGGAGGTGCTCCATAGATGTTAATGGAGCAATTAAAACATTGTTTTTGCATATTTCAGATGACCATTTGGTAAAATTCATGGCCACGCCTGTTCATGTGTCACATGGTACTGCTCAACATGTATTGTGACACTTCAAACTGGCATTTTGCCTTTTGTATCTTAAATGTGAAAAATGGTTAATAAGGAAATGTTTTTTTTTGTTTGTTTTTTTAAATTAGAACCACTACTCAGTTATTAAGAGCTTTGTTAATTGAGCAGTAATTTTGATTTTAAACCAATAGACAGCAAAAACATATTTAACAAATGCCTCCATTAACTTTTATAGAGTGCATATCAGAGATCTCCAGACTTTGATACAAAACTTCTGATCATGGGGGCTGACACTTTAGGACATGGAAGGGATATGGTAACCTGCTTCATGGAATTGAAGTGTGATCTCTTCCTTTCAAAAAAATATGACTCTAAAAAATTTACTTTATGCCTATGATGTCTTATGGCTCCTTTCTGCTTTTCTATAATTATCTCAAACTGAGTGCTCTTATTTTAAAGAACTGGACTATAATATAATTTATTTTATTGATATTTTAGAGTACAGTAAAATAGCACACAATAAATACAATAAAATGCAGTAAAATTACAGAAGAAAAGGAGCAAAGAGATTAAAATTGTTCAAGACAGCCGGGATACATACACAGTAATCAATATAATTTACTTGTGCAGCAATATAGATCTCCACATGGAGCTAATATATGAAAATGACATTAAAAACAGGATCTGAGTCAGTCTGGTAGAGGTTAAGATAAGGCAACATCTGTATCTTAAATAAACTTTATTCAGTGTCAGTAAGAAAATTAAAAAAATCCCCATCTAGCATCAGATTTCCCTAAACTCTTGCTAATACTATGACATGTTATCCAGTACTAGATTGTTAGAAGTACCATTTAATGTAGGTGCTTATTTTGGGATGATGGCTGCAAGAAAACTAGTTTTCACTTTGTTAAAAGAAGCAACTAGGTGTGAGAGGAGCTACTCCAATGACTCAGCAGCTACATGTTGCACTGTTGCACAGGTGAGTCGGGTTTGGGAAGTGGATGTGGGTCCCTAATTTCAGGGGCTGGCCAAGACTAAGTTAGCTACTGACAGCCATGTGCCCCAGATTGGGGAGGAATGGCACCAGCTCTGGAACCAGAGCAACCCCTTTTATAGGGACTTGGAGCTTACTCTGCCACAGGGGTATGCTGTGTGTGCATGAGGCCACCAAAGTGCTGTGCCTGCAAGCCGTGAGAAGAGGGAGGAAACATTCAGAGAAGAATATCCAGCTTTGATCTGTGGGACACACAGACAGTACACCCCCTGAAGACCCCTGTCATGGAGGGATTACCTATAGTGCTTTGACAACACTAGCACTGACATCCCCCACCGCGACAGCTACAATGCTGACTATCGGCATTATAGCCACGGGATGTTGATGCTCACAATAGGGGGGCTGCGCCCCCGAACCCCCACACCCCCCAGTCTCTAAGATTCTAACTCTGAGTCAGAGTTGGACCGGGGGGGGGGGGCAATTATCCAGTGAAGCAGTCCCAATCGCCGCATGGACCACCAAAGCGATGGGCGGATTTTGCCTGATTTCTGGTGCTGTGGTGGTCTTTGTAGTCGGCAGGTCACTGCTGTGATGGTATGCAGGCATGGAGGGAACAACCTTGGGAGATAGTTGATGTGGTACAGTTAGTGACACATGGGGCTGGGTGGTTTCACAGTCCAAAGCTGGTAACAGAATGTGGCCTAGAAAAAAAACATCTATAAGCAAGGCCCCAGTTTTTCAGTCTGCAGCATTAGTTTTCTATTTCTGCAGAAATTCTGCAGTGACAGTTGTGGGCTTCGATAGCAGTCCGAAACCTGCCCCCCAAGCACCCATGTAGGGGGAAATGTTAGTTTTTGGGCTGGGACATACAAACCAGAGAAGGTTGCCAATTAACTTCTGAGTTCATAATATTAGAAAGTAAAAAAATCCACCCCATCCATCTCAGCCCCATCACCCTCCCCAACCCAGCCTGAGAGTCCCCAGGGCCACCAGATTTGAATGAGTAATATTTTTAGTGGCTACCACACTGCACAGTGAGCCTCATCCTTCCAGTTTTACCACTAGGCCAGCATACCAGTTTTTCATTCCAGTAGTGCTTTGTGTGGCTGTGCTCAAAGCTCTTCTGGGACACAAACCGAATTCAGGCCCAGCAGTGAAATTAGAAGGATGATGATTGTTGCACACTATGGGACCTGATAAAAAGTATTTCTACTTTAAATAAAGGGAGTCAAGGAAGTTCTCAGGGTGGGGTAGGGAGAGTGGCGGGCTTAACTGGATGGGGGATTTAACTGTTTTGATTTTTAAGGTAAAGCCCTAGCAGACAAACTAATGGGCAGGGTCTGTTCCAAAATGCTTTTCAGATTTTGTTTTTAAATTCCACAGAATTCCAAAAAACTTTCTGCAGAATTTAATATAGACAGCAGAATAGTTTTTCAGTGGTTTATATGATCCATGGAATAACCACAGTTTATATGATCCATGTAATAATTTTTCTTGGTCGGAGTCAATGAAAACTGCAGATATGTTTTACTCACAGTTTATACTGATTCTTCATTTTTTTTTATTTATTTTGCTTTCTCTCCCCATCCACTGGCCCCCATTGGCCTGATCTAGACACGTTCACCTGAACACCCCCAGTTTACCTCCTAGGGGTGGGGCCACCGAAGGGCCTCTTCCTCTGATGGAGACTGAATGGTAGATTGGGAGCGAGAGCCTGGTCGATGACACAGGGTCTGCAACAAGGGAGCGGACATCATTGTGCAGTGGCAGAACCTGCATTTTCCTCTTTTCTCCCTGGGAGGGGTGTCATTCAATGACATTGGAGTGGCACACTGGATGTCTGACACACCTCCCAAACATAGTCAATCCTAGCTATTTATTTATTTATTTTTTATTTATTTATTTAGCTTTTGTTGACCGGGTAAGTGCACTAGACAAATCCTGCCTATTTTCAGGCACGACCCGGGGGGAGGGGGGTACAGATGAATGGCAACTGACTTTGAACCAGATTAAGCTGTTGGTGGTATTTTTAGTGAATTGCAGAATAATATTCTGCAGTTCATATGAGCCATGGTATAAAATTCCACAGTTCATATAAACCGTGGAATAATATTCTGCATTTTTTCCATGGTTTACATTAAATTATGCAGCAGTCTCCAGGGTTGTGGAATCGTGGAAAAATCAGTGCCTTGTCTATAGGAAAAAAAGGCAACCAGTACAAAGGAAAAAAGGGAATCTTGAAACCCCATTATTATAAATTATTCAAGTTGATAGAGCAATTTAACTTGTTTGCTCTCAGTTGGAGTTTCAACTCAGCAGAGGGAGGCAGGCGCTGGAGCTAGAAGATAAGTACTTTCTCTGTACTGTTTGTTTTCTTTTAGGATTGAGGTAGCATTTAATGAGATGGCAATGTGTGCTGTGTGATTTAAACAGCCAATAGTGGGGCTACGCTAGGATCCAATTATATTTCAAAGGGGACCAAGCGACCCCGAAGCTTGAGCAATCCCGAAGCTTGAGTGCCACAAAGCAGGAGTGTAGCATCTTGAGTAGCGTCTGCAGGGTGTCAGCAGACAGGACAGCAGGCAGCAGACCATGCTAGTAGACAGGGAAGAGCCTAACTGGGAGGGCCACATATATGCTGTACAGACATGGGGAGTCCAAGGTGGGGGAAGCGTTCCATGGAGTGGGGTAGGAACAGGTTAAGGAAGGAGAGGATCTGCAGAGGTAGTCAAATAGAGCGGGAGTGGAAGGGTTGTATGTTGCCAAGGATGTGGAGCAGCCATATTCCTGGTAGTGGCTTGGAGGGGAAGGGGTCGTAGGGTGTGTTGGTAGGTGGGCCAGCTCAGACAGGAAATAGGGTGGTTGAGGAGGGAGCTGGAGGCATGGAGGAGACAGAACAGAGGGGAACACAGCCAGGAGGGGAAACTAATGAGGCATCCAAAAGAGCTAAAAATGGGCAAAAATAAGGGGGAACTAGGTGGGACAGCAAGAGGGTCACACAAGCAGGTGCAGCCAAGGGAAGGAAGTGATGACTAGAGGAGGGTCAGGCACAGGGGCATGACTAGGACTGGGTCAGAGCAAAGATATCAGCCTGTAGGAAGGGGGACTGGACTCATTCAAGGAAAGGAGATTAGCACTGCAAACAGATTCTCAGTGTTGGCTAGTCCAGAAGACTAGGTAGCAGAGAGGAGAGAAGCTACAGTGAAGGAGCAGGAAGAGGATGCTACAGGGGAAAAGGTACACAGCAGGGAGGCAGTAGGCAGTACACCAAGAAGACACCTTGGCGGGGCGATGAGGTGACAGTGATGTAGTCTCTCCAGAGGGAAGGAAGGAGCAAGGAGACAGGAGGACAGGGAAGTGGCAGGCAGCCCAGGGAAGGCTAAGGATAGGGAGAGTAGGGGAGACAGAGTAAGGGAGGGCCACATTTCAGGGGAGACACAGTAGCGTGGTGGAAGGAGCAAGAAGTGAGTGCAAAGGGGAGGTTTCACAGACAGAAAATAGATCGGAGGTGGAGGTCAGTAGCCCGGTCATATTTGCAAAATGGGAGAGGACAGGGCAAAGGGGACTACTGTGCCCTCTCGGGCTGTTTCCTCTCAAACAAACTGCATTCAGCAGTTTGGTAAGCAGACTAAGGAGAAGCTGCCCGACGTTCACCCTCCAAACAAGGGGACTACTGTGCCCTTTCGGGCTGTTTCCTCTCAAACAAACTGCATTCTGTAAGTCTGTGGGCTGCACCCTTGACCTCGGTGTCCCATTGAGGCTGCTGCAGTGCCCCCCCAAAAAAAAACTTGCTTCAGAACCTCCCTGCCTGTTCTTTTTTTTCTGACTTTTCCATTAGCACATTATATCTTTTAGCCACTAGAGGGCCCAGTTATAAGCACACTTACCCAATCCAACACAATACAGTTCCTGTCTCATTTCACTTATTGTGTGGTCAGTCTATCACTATTCATCAGTCTTTGCCCCCTCCCTGTTCTACTGATTGATACTGATTTTTCCTATTTGCAGCTCAAACTCTTTTCTCCCACTAGAGGGGTTTTCCCCCAACCATTCCAAAGCTGCTCTACATCTCCTTACTCTCTACTACTCCTGGACACTCTTCCTTTACTGCTCAGCTGCTATGGGTACCTCCACTCCATTACTAAGTCTGCTCTCCTTCACCCTCTTGGTACAGACCTCACACCAAGTGGAGCACCTTTCCTCCACACTAAGCACCTCATCCCCAGACTACCCCACAGTGACTCGGCCCTCCCACACCCTCGACACACCCGTGACCTCCCAACACCCCCACCCTGCCAACACCCCCACTCCTTCCGCCCTCCAAGGCCCGACCTGGACCCAGCTGTCCTCTGCCATTCCCACCCTTCGCACTTTATCTATCCCATGCACCCTGACTGTAAAGTCCTCAGCTGGGAGTCGACCCCAAGGGTCTCCATCTCCACCACTAACCAGAATAATTACACTGCTATTATTATTATCTGGTAATGTACACCCAAACCCAGGACCTATTGCTTCCAGCCCTTCTAAACCCTGTACTGCAACTGGCCTCCGCTTTGCATCCTTAAACATTTGCAGTCTCCTAAAGAAATCTACTGCTCTCCAGTGCTGGGTCGTTCAACATCAACTTGACATAACTGCACTCATAGAGACTTGGCTCTCTAAATCCACCCGGACTCTGCTATCACCCTCCCTGAATATACTATCTACAGGGAAGACTGAGTAGGCAAATGCGGTGGTGGTTGCACGCTACTCGTACGGGAGTCCCTTATTGGTCAGGCACTCCCAGCTCCTAAACTTGATTATGGAGCACAAACCCTCACCTTAAAAATCACACCTGACCCTGCCCAAGGCCCTCTCTTCCTCATGGTCTCCTACATACCCCCCAAGGAATCAAAATCAAGTGGTCCAGTCCCTCATTGACTATCTCACATCTCTCCCTCACAAAGTGGAGCAAGTCATCCTAGGTGATCTCAATGTTAACTGGTTTGCCTCCACTATCTCCCATATAAGGGACTCCTTTGCTGCCCTGGATATGTCCCAGTTAGTCACCCAGCCCACCAGAATCAACCACTCTACTGGCACCAGCACTCTCCTAGATGTTATTATATCTAACCACCCCTACAAAATCCGGGATGTCACTGTCCTCCCCGACTCTCTTAGCGATCACTCCCCAGTCCTCTATCTGTGGTCATCCTCCACTCTGAAGCCAGTGTCCCAGGCCACTCCACACTACTGTTTACACCCCGGCAGCCTCAGAAAATTAAAACAATACCTAGCCCAGCTTGACTGGTCCCCTATCCAGCGCACCTCTGACATTGACTCAGCTCTTGACCACTTCACAAATGTCTTCTGTAAGGCTTGTGACCTTTTCGCCCCCCTCACCAGGATTCACTCCAAAAAATGCAATGCCCCATGGATTACCCCACCCCTCCTCTAGAGACTCAAAAACAGAGATAATCTCTGGCACATTGCTGTAGAATCTGGAAAGGCATCTGACAAACAGGCCTACAACTCAGAACGCAATAATAAGTGTACTTGGGCCATTAGGCGGAGCTAAGGCAGAGCACTACTGAACCCTCCTACGCTTGCCCAGGTTCAGCCTGTACCTTCTGAGATAATATGAAAGAGCTAAATGGAAGTCCCTCGCCCCCCACCATCTCAGCTCTCCATCAATGGCACCCCACCACAGATCCACTCCTCATAGCCGATTGCCTTAACACTGCCTTCTCTGACCTGTTCGGTCCTCCTCAGCAGCTTCTTTGACCCAATCCCCACCTCTCTCCCTCTGGTCCTGCATCGCCCACCATTCTATCTGCGTATCTTATCCCCCCCAAAAAGCCAGGCCACACCTGCTAAAAGCCTTAGGCAGCAATAACACCAGCAGTGACCCCCTCGACTCCAGGATCCTCCGCATGGTTTTGGACGAAGTCCTAGTCCCCCTAACTGACCTGCTAAACCAATCTCTTTGCCTGGGTCAGTTCCCAAGTGCTTGGAAAACTGCTGAAATCACATGCATACATAAGAGCGGGGACCGGTCCATCCCCAACAATTGCCAGCCGATCTCCATCCTCCCCCCACTCTCTAAAGCCCTTGAAAAAGTGGTGTTGATCCAGCTCTCTAAATACCTAACCTAGTACAACATTATGTGCCCAGAGCAGCACAGTTTCCACCCAGGACACAGTGCAACCACGGCTCTTCTGGAATTCTCCCAACACCTGCATGCTGCTCTCAACTCTGGCAGCCTTGCAGGAGCAGTGTTCATTGACCTCTCCAAGGCCTTTGACACTGTCTGTCATCCCCTTCTACTCGACTCTCTCCACCAACTTGGCTTCTCTGGCGGTCCCATTTCCTGGTTCTCTAGCTACCTCTCTGCTAGATCCCAGCGTGTCAAGATCAGTTGCTCCCTCTCCAGCACTCTTCCTATTCACTCTGGGGTCCCTTAGGGCTCCATCCTGGGTCCAATACTTTTTAGTCTTTACCCCAACACCCTCCTCAGCTCATGTACTGATAAAATGCTCCTCTATGCCAATGATGCAGTCCTCATTGCCTCACATCCCAATCCCACCTCCCTCCAATTATCCCTCCAGCAAGCTTACAACCAAGCCGAAAGGTGGTTCAGTGACCGCAGACTGGTCATTAACCTAAAGAAAACCAAATCAATGCTCTTCTCCCACCACCAAAATAAAGCTAAAAGTACCCCCCTCTTGATTATCCCCAGCACTCTGCACCCACTAGAACAAGTGACCACATACAAGTATCTAGGCATCATATTCGATACTGCCCTCTCCTTCCACACCCACATTAATGCCCTGTCATCCGCCATTAACTCTCAGATTGGCCTGCTATACCAGCACAGGGACTGCCTGCCTCAGGTTGCCCTCAGGCTGGCCATCACCTCCTCTGCCTTGTCCCTCGCATGGACTGTCAGAAAGCACCATCTGCCCTTGGCCTTACACTGCTTCTCCAAAATCAACTCTCCATCAATAAGGCCTGTAGGCTCCTGACTGGTGCCCCCAGCTGAACTCACACCTGCCTTCTCTATACTACCACCAATCTGCTCAACTTTGAGGAGTGACTGCTCTACCAGACCTGCCTTCTCACTAAGAAATCACTGCTAGGACTCTCCCCCCAGTGGTCTCCACCACCCTACAGCAGTCATCATTGTCCATCACCACCTGTAGCTCTGTTACGGCCACTTACATAGAACACAGAAACATAGAATGTGACAGCAGATAAGGACCGCTTGGCCCACCTAGTCTGCCCATTTTCCAACCTAACAGATAAGCTGCAGATCCTAATTAACCAACAGCTTACTTCCTCCTACACCCCATTAGTACTGCCTTATATCTGTCCCATGCATTCTTGAATTCCCCCACTGTTTTTGACTCCAAGACCTCCTCAGGGAGGCTGTTCCATGCATCCACAACCCTCTCTGTGAAAAAATACTTCCTCACATTACCTCTGAGCCATCCCCCCTCTATCTTCAAATTATGCCCCCTTGTTCTTGCACATCTCTTTTTCTGAAAGATGCCACCCTCTTGGACTTTGTTGATTCCCTTGAGGTACTTGAAAGTTTCTATTCTGTCCCTCTCTCCTCCTTTCCTCAAAGGATACATATTAAGCTCCTTTAGTTTTCTTTGTATGTCTTCTGGTGCAGACCCTGCACCATTTTGGTTGCCCTCCTCTGGACAGCCTCCACTCTGTCTATGTCTTTGCGAGATGGGGTCTCAGAACTGCACACAGTACTCCAGATGGGGTCTCACCAACTGTCTGTACAGAGGGATAACAACTTCCTGTTTTCTACTATTGATGCCTCTCCCTATGCATCCCAGTATCCCCCAGCCTTCCTTACTGCCTTCTTACATTGCTTGCCCACCTTAAGGTCATCTGATGTAATTACCCCCAGGTCCCTTTCCATTTTTACTGTTGTCAGTATCTCCCATTGTGCACTCTTGCCCTGGGTTTTTGTTTCCCAGGTGCATTACCTTGCACTTCTTTGCACTGAATCTGAGCTGCCATACATTTGACCATTCCTCCAACCTTGCCAAGTCCCTTCTCATCCTTTCCACTCCATCTGGTGTATCAACCCTGTTGCAGATCTTTGTGTCATCTGCAAAGAGACGTACTTTTCCTTCCAGTTCCTCTGCAATGTCACTTATAAAGACATTAAAAAGGACCGGTCCTAGTACTGAACCCTGCGGTACCCCGCTAGTAACCCTCCTTACTTCACTATGGACTCCATTTACTACTACCCTTTGCGTCCTGTTGTCTAGCCAATTTTTCATCCAGACTACCACCTTGGGACCCACTCCAAGGCTGGCTAACTTGTATATTAATCTTTTGTGTGGGACTGTTTCAAATGCCTTGCTAAAATCTAGGTAAGCCATGTCCACAGCCCCTCCCTGGTCTACTACTTTGGTCACCCAGTCAAAGAAATCTATTAGATTCGTCTGAAACGACCTTCCCATCGTGAATCCATGCTGCCTTGGGTCCTGTGCCCCACTGGCCTCTAGGTACTCAACAGTTCTTTCCTTCAGAAGTGATTCCATCATTTTACCTACCACTAAGGTCAAACTAACTGGTCTGTAGTTTCCTACCTCTGTCCTGCTCCCACTTTTGTGAAGAGGAATCACATCCATCCTCCTCCAGTCCTCAGGTACCACCCCATCCTCCCATGATTTGTTAAAGAGAGTAGTCAGCGGTGTCATTAGTTCTACCCTTAGTTCTTTTAGAATTCTTGGGTGAATCCCATCAGGCCCCATTGCTTTGTCCACCTTCAATTTTATTAGTTCTTTCAGAACCCTTTCTTCTGTAAATGGACTGGTATAGACCCCTATCTTCACAGTGTTTCTCTTGTTTGGTTTAGGTACCTCCCCCTCCTCTTCCTTTGTGAATACTGAGCAGAAATATTCGTTCAGTATCCCTGCTTTTTCGTTATCACCCTCTACCCACATTCCCTTCCCTTTATTAAGCCTCAGTATCCCTCCTTTGGTCTTTCTTCGCTCCCTAATGTACCTATAAAAGGTCTTATCCCCCCTTCTTAACAGAGTTGGCTATTCTTTCCTCGGTTTGGGCCTTTGCTATTCTGACTGCCTTCCCAGCCTTTTTCTGCTTTAACTGATAAAGTTCTCTGTCCTTCTCCTTCTGTGTTTCCTTATATTTCCTGAATGCTATCCTTTCTCCTTAACCTTCCTGCCACCTCTTTTTGAGAATCATAGCTTTTTTCTTCATTGTGTTTTGTTGATTTGCTTTACACAAGGCTTGAAGCCTCTGTGATGGCTGTTTTGATTACTCCCCATTGTTCCTCCACCCTCCTTCTTGCCTGTTTGCTAGTGCTTTTCTGAGGCACTCTCTCATTTTCCCAAAGTCAGCCCTCCTAAAGTCCAATACTCTTGCTTTTGTATGGCTTGATTGTATGGCTGTGTTTATCGTGAACCACACTGTTTGGTGGTCGCTTGTTCCCAGATGGCTACCCACTTCTAAATCTGAGATTCTTTTTCTGTCCCCATTTGAGAGTACCAGGTCTAAGATTGCTCCCTCCCGAGTGGGTTCCAATACTAGCTGTCTGAGGCATGCCCCCTGTAGGACATCAAGAATGACCCTACTCTTGGATGTGCCTGCAGCAAAGGTGCTCCAGTTAACATCTGGCATATTCAGGTCCCCCATCAACAATATCTCCCCTTTTTCTGCCATTCTAAGGAAGCCTTCTATCATTTCCTTGTCCATTCCCTCCCCCTGAGATGGGGGTCTGTATACAACCCCCATGCGGATTGTGGTGCCATTTCCTGTCCCCAGGGTGACCCAGAGTGTCTCATCTGCTCCCTGTTTACTCTTTAGTTCTGTTGCTTTGATCCCTTCCTTTATATAAAGAGCTACTCCTCCTCCTCTTTTACCCTCCCTGTCCCTCCTGTAGATTGTGTATCCTTCAAGGTGCCCAGAACCAAGACCTCTCTTGCCCAGAGATCCTTCCTCTACCAAGCCCCAACCTGGTTCAACTCCCTCCCTAGCTGCATCTCCAACTTGCCAAAAATTGGCTTCTTCAAAACAGCTCTTCGGAACCATGTCCTTAGTATCTGCTGTTGTAGGTGCAACTAACCCCCTGTTGTAACCTGTGGTACCTGCCTGCCTTGCCCCCTGGCTTGACAACGTCCACTGGACAGCCTCTCCCTCCCCCAGACCCACTCCATCCCAACTAGGTCCAAACAGGGATGTAACCCACTGTCTTCTCTGAGGCCTACCATATCCATGAGTGTAACTCACAGTTTTGTAACATTATGTAACCTAAGTAACTTACAACTACTGCATTATGTAACCTAAGTGTATCTATGTTAAATGTTCCTTTTATTGCTCCTGTAATGTTATCCTCTGTTTTAATCTGCACTGTAATAACTGTCTTGATGTCTGCCCCCCCACGATGCAGTGCTTTTGTAAATGAGTCTCTGACTCAAAGGTTGTAAACCCGATTTGTAATGAATAAATAAATAAAGGTAAGGGGAGGCAGAGGGGAGGCAAGACAGGAGATGAGAGGACCTTGCAAGTTGGGGGGCAGAGAAGTTGAGGGTAACAAGAGGGTGAGCACGATAAGCGTCAGAGAGTCATAATTCTAGAGGATTCTATACTTAAGGGTATAAGATGGGGCAAGTGGTGTCAGAAAAAGAAACATCTGGGTAGAATGCATGCCAGGCATGACAGTGAGTAGAGTGGGGCAGAATATGGTCAGATATGTGGGGAAGGTGGGGGGGAAGCTGTACATTATGGTGCACCTGGGAACAAATTATCTTGAAGGGAGTGGGACAGAGGAGGTACAAGACAGCTTCAGGGAAGTGGGAAAACTATGCAACAAAGAGGGAACAACAATAGTTTTCTCAGAAGCTCTGCCACTTCCAAGGGCTAGTACAAACAGGAAGAAAAGAATCAGTGACTTCAACAAGTAGCTGAGGGAATGGTGTGGGACCAAGGGATATGGACTGGTAGGGGACTGGGGTAACACATGGGATAACACAGATCTTTATGCAGGGGATAGGTTACACCTCAGCAGGGCAGGGTCACAGGTGTTGAAGCAGAAGCTGGGGGATTTCATAAATGAGAGGTATCATTTAAACTAGGTAGGGGGAGGCACTGGAGCTGGGAATTGCCAGGAGAAGGGGTCCCATGAACCTCCCCCCACCACAAGGGTAGATATGACCTGAGGTGAAATAGGGGTTGGAGTAAACGGTAAGGAGGCAGGAAGGATAGGAGCAGCATGGAGAATGGTTTCACTAAATGCTAGGAGCCTGAGGAATAAGTTGGCAGAGTTGCAGGCATTGACAGCAGAGGGGGAGGTGGACATATCTGCCATTACTGAGATGTGGGCAACCAGGCACCATGACTGGAATCTAACCATCCCAGGGTACAAATTATTCCAGAGAGACAGAGATAAAGGGAGGGGGGGTTGCCATTTACATAAAGGAAGGGATCAGATATAATAGGTAGGAAGGGGAAGAGGGCAGGTCAGAAGTAATCTGTCTGCAACTACACAGCCAGCAAGGGACCAATATCTGTCTGGGGAGTTGTTTATAGACCTCTGGCCCAGAAGAAGGAGATTGTGTTTCCTTATATTTTCTGAATGCTATCCTTTTCTCCTTAACCTTCCCTGCCACCTCTTTTGAGAACCATAGCGTTTTTTTCCTTCGTTGTGTTTTGTTGATTTGCTATACACAAAGGCTTGTTGCCTCTGTGATGGCTGTTTTGATTACTCCCTATTGTTCCTCCACCCCTCTTTCTTGCCTGTTTGCTAGTGCTTTTCTGAGGCACTCTCTCATTTTCCCAAAGTCAACCCTCCTAAAGTCCAATACTCTTGTTTTTGTATGGCTTGATTGTATAGCTGTGTTTATCATGAACCACACTGTTTGGTGGTCGCTTGTTCCCAGATGGCTACCCACTTCTAAATCTGAGATTCTTTCTCCATCCCCATTTGAGAGTACCAGGTCTAAGATTGCTCCCTCCTGAGTGGGTTCCAATACTAGCTGTCTGAGGCATGCACCCTGTAGGGCATCAAGAATGACCGTGCACTTGGATGTGCCTGCAGCAAAGGTGCTCCAGTTAACATCTGGCATATTCAGCTCCCCCATCAACAATATCTCAGAGGGGCAATAACAGCAGAAAAAGGAGATCTGGGGCTTCATGAAGCCCTGTCTGACCATCTGTGCTGCCACCTGGAGTTGTTCTGCACTGAATTGTATGTCCAAGTGTGGGAGGATGGTCTCCCCTCCTCAGTCCCACAAGGGGGGGATCCATAGGGGTACATGCCCACTCCAAAGGAAGGCAGACACCTGTCCACAGGGGCAGAAACCGTGGTGAGAAGCTGCCCCAGCACTTCAGTGGGAGGAAAAAAAAGCAATACAGAAAAAAAAAGTAATAAAACACATAAAACATATATTATTTTTTTTGCAATTAAAATTGGATTAGATTTCTAATAAAACGAACCACACAATACAATAAATTGAATAGCTCTAGGTATAACTATAAATGAAAACAAATAGAAAAAACAAGTCAAGTACAGTAAAAGTTAATAAGAAACATTAAGAGTATAGATATAGAGAAAAAAATAATATTGACCTAGTAATTTACACAATTAAGTAGGATATCAATATACAAATTTTAAATCTGGAGTTTTACATTATTGAGAGTTAAGGTAGGGGTCCCAAATTTCATGAAACTTGTCCAGTCTATCTACTGTATACTAATGTGGGCCAGCCTCTCATAACTGGCTCTTATAGCAATATCTTGCAGCCATTCTGAAATATTTGGTGAAGAAGTACTTTTCCAGTGTTTAAAAATTATATTTTTAGCTTTGATAAATGCTGCATGGATCCAAAGTTTCTGGTAATTTCTGAGATTGACTGCATCAGAGAAGATACCCAAAACAACTTTTTTTAACTATGTGTGTAACTCTATTGCACTCTTACAAGTCATAATCACCTCTTTCCAAAAAGGAGCCAGTGCGTCATAGAACCAAATTAAATGAGAAATATATCCTTTATTCTTAAAGCATCTCCAACATAAGTCATTAGTCAAAAGGCATAATTCTAGTAATTTGTAAGGGGTGTAGTGCCATCTATGTAAAATTTTAAACTGAATTAATCTTCCCTTGGATTCTCTTCATGCTTTAAAGGGAATGTCCCAACAATTATTCCAATCTTCTATAGGTTTGCAATTGCACAGTGTAACCTCCTCCCATTACCCCTATCTTCTCCCTTACCTCCTCTACAAACCTGTCTAGGCTAAATACCACCTATAACAACATTGGCCAGTTTGCCCTTATGACCCCTTACACCACCCACCTGTGGGCCCTCTATCAGGCTGTTGGTTGGCTCCCGCCTCCAGCTGGACGTACCTATCATTTAGCCATCACCATTGAAAAGGCCATCTGAAATTAGGCTACTTCTCCTCTCTCCTCCCTCCTCTGGCCTAAAGTGTCTCTCCATGACCTCCACCTCACTGCTGACCCCATGCTGGACTGTCCTCAAATCTCCTCTTGCTTGGGCAAATGGGCTTTCTTGTCTGCTGACTCTACCCTCTAGAATAGCCTGCCTTTCCTCTTAGAACCTGAGACTCCCTACAGCATTTCCATTCTCTCCTCAGTTCTCACCTACTGTACTCTACTGCTTGCTCCTGCTCCCATGGCTGAGTGAACTCCATACTCTTCCCCCCCCCCACCCACTCAACCTTTAAGTAACCGTCTTCTTGAAATTGATCCTCTGCCTTGCATTACATTGTATTTGAATTGTATTTAAACTTGCTTGCTAGTTAAAGTGTCATTCTTTTTATTGTGTTTTTATTGTGCTGCTATGTCTCTCACTTCTCATTGCTTATTGTTGTCTCCTTATGCTTTGTACCATATGCTGTTGTACTTGCTGTTGCACTTGCTGTACTTCATGCAGCCTAGCATATACCGATTCAAACCGAACTCCTGCAGGGTTCCACATAGTTTAAGTCCCTTGAAAATCAGGCCCACTTTTGCTACCCATGCTGATCCACAGAGTTGCTGGTAATCCAAGCTTTTCCAGCTATTCAACCCCAGGCCTTTATTGTTTCTGTAGCCCCTCCTTTTAGCCTACCTGTTATTAATTCTCCTTCTTTCTCCTCTATGTCCATAGACACAACTCCCCCGAGGGTCGCAAGGGCCGGAGGATGAAGCCCTTCCCCACAGCATTAACATAGGTATGCATCCAATGGATCCCGGTGTTCTCCACGCTTGGCAGAGGACTCTTGGTGCCATTTCTTTTTCAAACCTACTACGCAGTGTGCCTTTAAGCTCATGCTAGCTTCACTTCCTGTCACCATACATGTTAAGCTAGAAGTTTATGCTGTTTAAATTCAACCAGAATCCAGTGCTTTTAAACCTTTATGCTCTGTATATTTCAGCTGGAAAGCAGTGTTTTTCTTTCTTTTTTATTTACCCCTGTTTAAAGGCAGTGTTAAGCCCAGTGCTCTTACTCCCTCAAATACCTCACAATTTTCAGCTTGAATTTAGTGCTGCTTTAAATTAAGACCTACTGTATAATTTACATGGTCTACTAGTCAGCTTTAATAAGCTAGTGTAACCAAGTGCTTTCATTCTCACTGCCGGACTTAATCAAAGTGTTTACTGAGTGCTTAAACTGTTTTTCTGGGCTAAAATCTAGTGAATCCTGTAACTCTTAGTCCTGTGCTAGGCTGCAAAGCACCTGCATCTGCTAACTAAATTTTACAGCCCAGCTAAACAAAATTAGTTTACTACATGCAGCCTAGCATACCCCGCTGCAATGGGTTCCACATAGTTTAAGTCCCTTGAAAATCGGGCCCACTTTTGCTACCCATGCTGATCTGTGGAGTTGCTGGTAATCTGAGCTTTTCAAGCTATTCGACCCCAGGCCCCATTGTTTCTGTAGCCCCTCCATTTAGCGTACCTGTTATTAATTCTTCTTCTTTCTCCTCCACTTCCACAGACTCAACTCCCCCGAGGGTTGTGAGGGCTGGAGGACGAAGCCCTCCCCCACAGCATTAATACAGGTATGCATCCAGTGGATACTGGTGTTCTCCATGCTTGGCAGAGGAGGACCCTGACAACGCCCCGTGTTGACTCCCCACCGCCCCACCATCACCCTTGGTCGACGTTGCACTATACAGCTGCAGACATGTGACAGCCAAAACTAATCAGCCTTGTTTCCCATTAGCAAGCTATCTTGTTTTGCCACTAGTGGCCGCTACTGCTATTAACTCTGTTCTTGTGGCTGCTACTGCTTTAAAACAGTTTCCACCCCCGCCTCTCTGAGGTACTATGCTGCAGTCACTACTACTGTGCTTCCTCCTACAATTTCCACTCTTCCATCCTCCACTTCCTCCTCTCTCTAGCCCCATTTTGGCAACCCCTCACCACCCCTCCACTCCTTCTGCACCCCATTCTACCACAAGAGTCATTCCCTCTTACCCCTGCTTGGCCCACCCTTACGCTACCACCCCCACTCTCTCCTCTTCTATCCCATCCCGTATCCCTCCCCCTTATCCATCCCTTCCTACCTTCCTCAGCCATACATCCTTCATTACTCAAATCGCACCTACTAAATCTTGAGACTCTCCTCCGGTGCTTAAACCTCCAAGCTCTACCCTCCAGGAGCAGTTCAGGTAGAGGCAAGCAATCCCCTGTCCTCTCCATATCTCTACTACTTTTGCTTCTGGTAGGCAATGTACATCCTAACCCTGGCCCTTTTGCACCCAAACAAACCACGCCCACACACCCACCCTCATCCAGCCTGCCCTCAGACTCTCTCCCCAAGGGCCTCTGTATATTTCACCTCAACGCCAGAAGCCTCCTCCCCAAACTAGATGCCTTCACCATCTGGGCCACCCAGTACCAATCAGATATACTCTGCATCATGGAATCCTGGCTATCCACCAAATTCCCCAACCCTTCTCTAGTCATCCCAAACTACATCCTGCACCACCAGGACTGTGGTAAGTGAGGCAGGGGGGGTAACATTGTACATCAGGGATTCCTTAACATGCTCCTTTATATTCAAGGAATCCTGCCCTTCCTCCCATGAATCCATTGTAGCTCACCTATCCTTTCCCTCGTTCAACCCCATCTATACTGGGGTTCTATATGCCCCACCAAAGACTTTGCATGACTCCCTTGTCAAGGCCATCTCGACAATTTCCTCAAGCACCTCAAATGGTGAACTCATATTACTAGGTGATTTCATTCTCGACTGGCTATCCCCCTCTGCCAAACCCACTGCCTTAAGAATAGAAGCCCTAAACCTTTTCCAGCTAATCCAGGAACCAACCCATCTAAACCACCAATCCCAGAATCACACCCTCCTGGACTGGATTTTATCTACCC
The DNA here is from genome assembly GCA_016271365.2 of Neoceratodus forsteri. Lineage (NCBI taxonomy): Eukaryota > Metazoa > Chordata > Ceratodontiformes > Ceratodontidae > Neoceratodus > Neoceratodus forsteri. The sequence continues at coordinate 803,955,549 of CM028133.1, forward strand.
ATCCCCACAGGATCTCAGCATCTGGCATCTTCTCTGATTTTCTTAGTGACCGTTGTATAACTTACTGCATCTGCAAAAGCCACTCCCCGCACTCTCGCCCCAGATTCATCTGGTCTTGTCCCATACACCTTCTCAATGAATCTGCCATGCAGCATGACCTAACAAACACACACTGGCTACCAGTCTTTTCCACGCCAAGCGTTGATCTCACCCTATCCAACTTCTGTGACATTTTCCTAAACACCTGGGACCACCACATTCCCCTCAGGAAAGCCTGGGTTAAAAGGCACCATCACCCTTGGATCACATCCGACCTCATCACCTTGTGTCACTCCAGGGACAAGGCATGGAGGCTATACAAAGCCTTCCATGCCACATGCGACCTCCAGTCCTACAAACACCTCAGAAACAAATGCACTAAAGCCACACAGCATGCAAAATCCTCCTACTTCAAAGCACAAGTCACTCAACACCTAAACTCCCCCCCGCATCCTTCTGGAAGGTGATTAACTCCCTTATCGACCCCCCTTTCTAAACAGACTTGTCCTGTCCTTAACATTGATGGCAGACATGTTTCTGATCCTGCTTCTGTAGCTGAACTTTTCAACTCGTTTTTCATTTCCTGTGCCCTGCCGACTCCCCCCCCACCTGACTCCCCCGAATCCTCCCCCACTTCACCCGGCTTCCTCTTTCCTCCATTCACACCCATGAAAGTCTACAAAGCACTCACCTCCCTAAACCAGTCCAAATCCAGCCCAGCTGACATGCACCCCAGACTGCTCAGCATCTCTCTGCCCTGGCCATAGCTGCACCCTTGACGCACATATTTAACCTATCCCTCACTACAGACACAGTTCCTTCTGCCTGGAAACTGGCCAAGATCCTCCCTCTGAACAAAGGAGGTGACCCTTCCCTGCCAGGAAACTAAAGGCCCATCTTGCTCCTCCCTTCCCTCGCCAAAATCCAGAAATCACTCACGCTGTCCAAACTGTCTGATTTTCTCTCCTCCAACAACTCCCTCTCTCCTCTCCCTTTCAGTCAGGATTTAGAAAACACCACTCCACCATCACCACCTTGCTGCGAGTAACTGACTCAATCCTCTCTGCCATGGACAACAGCCAAATCACCACCGCCATTTTTATCAACTTGGCTAAAGCCATGACTCAGTCTCCCACCCCCTGCTGCTCTGAAAACTTAGCTCCTTTGGCCTCGCCCAACCCCCCATCAACTGGTTCCACTCATACCTCCAGAACAGGTAGCAATCTGTACAAATAGGTGACACCCTCTCTCCTCCTCTTCCCATCCTCTCAGGTGTTCCCCAAGGCTCTATCCTAGGCCCCATTCTCTTCTCCCTTTTCATAAATGACCTCCCCTCCACCTGTCTCTCCTCTAATGTGCATCTGTACACCAGCGATGTTATTTATGCCTTGGGCCCCTCCCAGGACAGTGTCCTCCCAGATCTTCAAACCAACTTTAACAGTGTCCAATCCTGGTTCCTGACAAATCAGCTCAAATTTAATGCCAAAAAACTGTCATCAAGGTCTTTGGATCTAGACAAAAGTTTGCCACCCTTCCTGCCCCCCCCCCCACAATCTCCATGCTGGATGGCTCTCCCCTTGAGTTGGTCCTCATCTTTAAACACCTAGGAGTCTGGCTGGACAACAACCTCAACTTCTCCACCCATATTGAGGCCGTCTGCACCAAACTCCAGCTCAAACTTGCCATCCTCTATCACCACAAAGCCAGATTTCCTCTTCCCATCCGTAGCAAACTCATATGCAAAACTATCTTGCCAGTACTGGGCTACATGGACATCATCTATGGAATGGCCCCTACCTCATCCCTCTCCAAATCTGACATCCTACTTAACTCGTTCGGTCATTCCACCACTGCCTCCCCCCCCACTTACTCATCATTGCCTCCTGTACACACTCTCTCCCTGGCCCCACTCTCCCACAGGAGAACAGACCACAGTGCATCCCTCACAGCTAAACACTGGGTAGGCTCCCTGCCCCACATCTCACTTCCTGCCTTGCACCAGCCAACTCCCTAGGCTATTCCCTCTGCCACAGGGACGCTCACACTTTCTTCCTCCCACACCCCCACACTGCTACTGGTCAGGCTGCCTTTTCATATCATCTTCCACTCCTGTGGAACAACTTTCCACCCAACCTTTGCCAGGCCTCCTCCCTTTCAGCGATTAAGCAAATCCTCAGGCTGCTCCCCTCCCCGGTCTGTCAAAGATGCTCCATGGGACCCCCCCCCAGACATGGGTCTAACTTACTTTAGGAGGCATCATATGGTAAATGTATTGAATTCCTGCTTCTGTACTGCACACTTCCTGTGCTTGTTTATACCGTACTGTAAAGATTAATGTTTGTACTGTAGTTTCTAGTTGTTGTACATACTGGGTGGGATATTCAAAGGGGTTGCTCATGGCACAATAGTGTTGTGCCATGTGCAACCCACTGATGTGCCCCGGCACGATATTCAAAAGGGGAATTTGCTCCGCTCAAAACCCGATGCACCGAGGCACACCAGTAATGTATGTGGCACAAGTGCGGTGCATATGCAGCACATCCCGATATTCATCCCAGGATGTGCAGCGTATATGCAGGCACACACCTGCCTTGTGCCGCACAGGGGGGTGCAAAGATGTTACCGAAAAATACAGGAGCAAGGACTGGCCACTCACAGGCCGGCTGCCATACTGCTGGGCGCAACATGGCATCTGCCAGCTGTGGGTGGTGACTCGAGCCCTGGCGGCACCCTCCAGTGGTGTAGCATCCCCTCAATGGCTTGTATCGTGGCCGTATATGTATGCCTAATCTGTCTGGTGAAGCGGCCTTAACGCCATGCTGATCGCGGGCTGTAACAATGGGTCTCTGGTGGTTCAGGTGGTACCTGCATTTCTCCCAACCCACTCATTGCACTCGCCACTCGCTTTCCCCCAGTCAGCGGCAGGTAGCATCCACCACAGCCGCTCCGCCACTCGTCGACTGACAAAGACATAGTATGGTTGCCCATTGGTCCACAGCTGAGCTGATTAGGCCTGCAGACCGTACTTTACTACAGTCCCGATATGTCCATTCATATCAGGACGTGTAGTACAGTATGGCCTGCAGGCCCATTGGCCCATGCTGTGGACCAATGGGCTTACAGCCATACTGTACACTGTCAGTCAGCAGGTGGCTGGGCGGCTTGTGGGTGGGTGCTGCCATCCACTGCTGAACGGGGGAACGAGGGGCGGGTATGAGTGGGTGGGTTGAGGGGGGTACGGGTACCACAGGACCACCAGGGAGTTAGATTTATTTTACAGCCCATGATCGGGCATGGCATTAGGTCTACTGGACCACCAGAGAGTTGAAACTATTTTACAGCCCGCGATCGGGCAAGGTGTTAGGTCCACTGAACCACCAGGGAGTTTGAATTAATTTACAATCTGCGATCGGCAATGGGGCGTGTTGTCGGTGAGGGGCAGGGGGCATCGGTCCCCAGCAGCTGCAGCCTGGCAGGGCGCCAGGTGCAAGTCGCAGGGGATCAGTGCACCTGCATGCAAATGAGGCCATAATGACATGTGAATGGCCCCATTTTTGCCTTGCATACATTATGGCCCCATTTGCATGTCCACCGCTGAATATCATGGTTGCTGTGCCTAGCGCAATGGCACTTGCACTAGCACATCCTCCTGCTCCTCTCTGGCCACTTGTGCTGGTGCAGTGCCACTGCACCATGCGCAATGCAGGTGGCTACGGTGCCATATTCAATGGTGTAGAGCCATGGTGTAGCACCATTGAATATTGCCTAGACACCACGCTGGCACATCCCAGTTGTTCTGCACCTGGCTTGTGCCCCTGCCTGGCACCATTCTGAATATCCCACCCACTGTCTGTAACCAAAAATTGTTGTACCTTCTCTGCATACCTCTGTGTACCCCTTGTACCCATGTCACACCTGGAAACGAGCCTCGGCTCAGCGTGCCTTTCACAGTTACCAATTTTTAAATAAATAAATAAAATTCCTGTGCCATTCTACATGGCCCTGGTTGTGCCTGTAAACAGTGCTTTGGACCAGTGCACCTACATGGTTATTAAATAAATAAATAAGGATCATTATACCCAGTTCTTGTTCCCATTGGGGTATCATGAGTTAAAAAGGATTGACTTCTGAATCAGTGGTCGTCTTATAAATAGTTGTGTATCCCTTGTTGGTTTTAAAAATTATGTCAAGAACATGGAGCGGTGGAAGGAGGGTTTTACCTTTAAACAGTCCAAATCACACTCCTCAGGGTGGAAAGAGGTTAGCACTCCACAAGATACTTGCAGTTAAAAAGCTTCCACTTTACTGAATCTTCAGCAGCATAAAGAATAAGGCAGAGGTTCATTCATCAACAATGCATTCCATCTCAAATACGTCCATAGCAGTTCAAATAATGCCAAAGGACAAATTTACCATTCCGCGGACCTAGCAGGACCAATGCCAGACAATCTCATGGCTGTTAACGTTTCAGCATCACAAATGACGCCTTCATCAGAACTTTATGCTGCTGAAGATTCAATAAAGTGGAAGTTTTTTTTTCCTCCAAGTACCTTGTGAAGTACTGACCTCTTTCCACCCTGTGGAGTGTGTTCTGGACTGTCTTTATACCCTAGTAAGGTGCACCCACATCATTGCCATCCTTGTTTTTTATAAAACTATTTTATATTGACATTTTTGCAAGAGCCACTTCTGTTCTGTGTTTACATATTACCTTTAAACATTTTGATAATGACATCTCTTATTTATAGATCTCTAAAGAATTCCATTCAGGGCAGATTACAATTATTGGAGAGTTGCATAAAGGTAAAAAGAGAGGCAGATGAGGGATCATGATATCTCCCAGAAACTACTGTAAATACTTTTTTTCTTCAATGTTGGCCAGTCAAGACAATTGCTTTCATATTCATGTCATCTATTTCCCCATGGGGGACAGTGGGTGGATGTAGCTGGATTCCAGTTCAGCATGCAGGAAATATCTTGCCATGAGTTATTTATCTGTTTAAGTATTGGGTGTGAACTAAGGTTTTTAGGGAGACCAGAAATGAGAATTACTGTAGGGTGATAGCCTTTCAGTAGATATTTTCTATGAAAAACCATCCTGGTGTTCTCTCTTTGTTAGTTGACCATAGTATTTTAATGCTTTGGATTCCATAAAAGTGTCTTGCCTTAACTTAAAATTGTGAAGGCCAAATCTGCCTCTATTTTTGGGCTGCTGAAGCTCAGAAAGGGAGATGCACATGGGTTTACCAATCCAGGTGAAATTTCTAAATAATTTTTTTTTTAAATATAGTAAACAGTATTTGAACAAGAAGGTGCTGAAGAAGATAATATATCTTAGGGGCTATCATTATATTAATTGATTGCATGTTCCCCCAAAGGGACAAGTTCATGTGATTCCATCTCTGGAAGTTTAGCTCTATCTTTTCAAGTAGTAGAGAGAAGGTCATCTGAACAATTGTGTTAATGTCATCTAACAGTGTTATGCCTAGAAACTTTATGCCATTGGCAGATTTTTGATTTGATTGCTGCCCAAAATGTTTATATCTTTTTTGCTAGATAGGCAGAGTGCTTCAGACTTATCTAAGTTAATTCTGAAACCTGAGAACCTAGAGAAATCCTGTGTAACTCATAGCACAGATGGTACTGAAATTGCTGGGTTCATTATGGCTAGTAAGAGGTCATCTGCTTAAGCCATAATGTTATGCTTTTTGCCCAATGTTATGCCAGGGATGTGCACTGTATTTCTAATCTTGATCAAAAGGGGTTCCAAAGCAAGAACAAATAAAAGAGATAATAAGGGGCAACCTTGACAGGTGCCTCTTAGCACTGGGAATCTGTCTGAGAGGAAGCTATTAACTTTGACTTGTGCTACTACATTCGTATCAAATACTCTAACCCAATTACAAAAATAATCTCCTAGGTTGTATCTACTAAGTACATGTAGGTGGTCAAAGGCCTTGTGGCATCCAAAAGGAGGAATAAAGGTTGTGTCTGTAGTTCTTTAGAGGCATGTATAAGATGTAAAGCTTTTCTCAAGTGATCTGAACTATGACACACGGTAATGAAGCCAACTTGGTCAGAGCGAATTAAGTACTGGATGACCTTCTTTAGATGATTAACAAAAACCTTAGCTGATATCTTGCAGTCTACATTTTTAATGAAATAAGGCGATACTTTTTGCAGATAGTTAGATGGCTGCCTTTTTTGGGGAGGATAGAGACATTGGCTACTCTTAAGGATGCAGGAAGGGTACCTTATGAATTAACTATTTTTTTTTGGTGCCCGCCACGCTGCCAGCCATCCACCCGGTCATGGACCCCCTCGGCTGTGGCTTTCCCCAAATTAGCCACACTCCCAGGACCCCCGGGCTTGCCCCCAGGGTGAGGTCATGGCACCCAGCCCAAAGGTGCCATGAACGATGGGATAGGGTAAGAGTCGGCCTAAGGATCCGATTGCAGCTGGGGGTGGGCATCACTGAGGTAGTGGGCAGGCTTCATTTTTTAACCCTGTAAGTGGGGGGGGCAGGAATGTGCAATGATGCCAACATCCATCCTGCCCCCTCAAGTTCTTGTAGGTGCCGGTCACTTATGGTGCCCCTGGCCTCTGCTAGGGGTTCCCCATGCACTGGGAGCACACCACACCCTCCACCCTGGAGAAGGAGAGTGGTCCATAGGACACTCAATCCTTCTCCAACCAGCTGGGCCCTCTGATGACCCATGTCTGTTTCTGAACCTGGGTCGCCAGCAGAAATCCAACCACTGTGCCAATGGGCCAGCCGTGAATGAGCATATGAAAAGATCCTCTGCATAACTGGGGTGAGGTTTTGGATAGTGACTTTATAACATTCATATGGAAGTCCATCTAAGCCTGGAGCTTTACCAGATAGTAAGGACAATGTGGCTTTTACAATTTCTTTCTGAGAGATAGGTTAGTTTATTGAGACTTTATCATCCTCTGAAATAGATGGAAGAGATAGATTACTGAAAAAGTTATCTAAAGCGGTATCAAGTGGGACCTCCGATTTGTATAAGTTAGTATAGTAACTCCCAATAACATTAGCTGTCACAACTGTTTTCCCTTTATCATTCTTTATGGCAGACACTTTAGCACTCTTTGAAATTTTACGGAGTTTACATGCCAACAATTTACCCTGAGCTTCTCCAGACTCCCAGTGTTTTTCTTTTAGTCTAAAAAGGGCGCATTCTGCCTTTTGATTGAGGATGGTGTGTACTGCAAATGTAATACCCACTGTGATGTAATTCTGATTTGACATTCATATTTTTTGAAGTAATATATAATGATTCCTTATCTTTCAGAATGGTTTCTAGATTAGATGGTTCTATTTCTTTAAGTTTCTTTTTAAAGCTTGAATAGGAAATTATTCTCACCCAAATAAAGGCCTTGATTGAGTCCCAAAGAGTGGTGTCAGAAACCTCTCCTGTATCGTTCAATTCAAAAAAGCTTTTAATCTCTGTATCTATCCATTTAATGAAGTTGGAGTCCCTAAGTAAGCTACTATTAAATCTCTAAACTTGATTTGAGGAAGAAATGTCGTCAATAAGAATTCCATCAGAAACAGGAGCATGACCTAGAATAATAATGTTACCAATATTACAAGCTTCAAGACCAGGGATTAGAAATTTAGTTATAAAAATAGAATCTAGATGGCTGTAAGTGCCATGATTAGAAGACTTGAAAGTGTAATCCCTGTCTCTAGGGTGGGTAAGCCTCCAGGAGCCCAATATGCAACAAATTGCCCATGGGCAAATTTAGCACTGCCCAGCAGTTATCATTAGCCAACATCCCATTGCATGCAATATTCAAAGGAGTAGCCCACGGGCAAACACTGCTGCATATGGTGTGCAAATGGAACTGTGCAAAGCAGAGCCCAGAGTGCAGTGTAAAGATTGCCCAGCACTGAATGTTTTGTTTAGTAAATCTGGCACATAGATTTACAATAATCAGCAGTGATGTTTATTGTATTAAGGATTAGCAATGTAACATCAGACAGTTCTAACAGACTGCTCCTTGCATGGTGTCTCCCCTTGCACTGACCTGCTGGAGCTAGGCCGTGTCGGATTCCTGCATCTGGAAATGAAGAGTCTCAGTGCTAACTAGCTTTAATCCTTAAGTCCCTGAACATCCATTGTTTTCTGAATGGAAAAACAAACTAAAGAATAGAAAATACTTACTAACCTAAGGTTATTGTGAAGTCATCTAACTATGTACTATCTAGTAGCATGCATTATCTTCTATACTTGTAGTCTATAATATTCATGCACTGTAAATAGGTTAAACTGATAGCTTGCAGTATCTCTTTCTATTTGTAACAGAATTTGCTCTGACTAGCATGAAAGGGATTATTGTATTTACCCAGACTTGCTTTCTGGATCCTAGGCTCCAGCAACCATGTACCTAAAATACAGAAAATACAGTATGTTTTAGTAGTTTGCAGTTTAGCAAGTTCTGATAAATCTCTGTGGTTGTTTAATTAGCCTGCCATATCTCAACCTGCCTGCATGCTGGGAGGCCCCGCTGGTAATGTTCTAAGTGGGCAGCAGCAGCAGTGGTTAATTCTACCTTGTCTTGTACTTTGGCCAGAGAGTCTGGTGGCTCATTGTGTGGAGCTGCTGAATTTTTTTCTTGGTCCGAGTTCTGCATTCTGGGTAGTCTGCTGTCCTCATCCTGTTGCCCTGACCCATTTCTGTGTTCTTGAGGGAGGCACTCAGAATCCACAAGTACTGTCCCTGGTGTTGCAGAACCTTGTCCAGAGCATATCAGCACTGGCATTAAGCATCTCCTGTTCCGTCCTAACAGCTGTCCACTTTCAGTGAGTACTAGATATGATCTTGGGGCCATGAGCCTCTGGACAACTGACAATTCTCCCTAGCATCCCTCACTTCTTACCTGGACATTTTCACCTGCCTGTAACACTCTGTGCTCCTTTGCGGTTCTGTTACAATTTTCACATTGTTTATTTTATTTATTTATTTATTAGAAAGAATTGGAATTACAATCCTTTGAGTCATAGACTCCTTTGCAAAGGCTCCATATCAGTAAAAAGGGGGAAAATACACATACATTACTTATATCGTACAATACATAGTCATACAGTACAAGGATATATACATTGGAAGGTTCAGCAGGGATCTTAAAGAAGGTCCCGGGTCAAAGTTATGTAAATATGGCAGGATACAGTTTTGGAGGGTCTTGAATGGGCCTAGAGTCTTAGTGTATATATAGTGAAATTGAGGAGCCTGGGAGAAATAACCATGGGAGACAGAAGATAAAAATGTCCCTTTTCTGTGGGCTTCCTAACTGCACTAGAGCAAGAACTTGATTATAATAGGGCTTCTTTTGGAAATCAGAAAAGAAGGTGGAATCAGTAAGGGAGGAGGAAAATTATTTACAGTCACAGGTAGCAGAGTCAAGGAGGAGGGTCTACAGACCTGCTTTAAACTGGCCAAGACTGGAGGCCAGGGAGATGGCAGACGGTAGGCTGTTTAGCCACAGGGCAGCACGATATCGGAAGGACCTTTGACCAAGGGATGTTCTACTGTAGGGGACTAGGAGGGAGGTGTTGGCAGAGTGCCTAGGGACCCTCCTCTGTGAGACTATATGGATAAGGGGGTGGAGGCCTATAGGGGCTTGCTTGTGTAGTATCCTTTTTGCAAGGAGGCAGGTGTGGTACTTAAGCCTACCTTGAAAGTTCAGCCAGCCAGTAAGTTTGCAAAGCTTGCAAGTGTGAGTTAACCTGTCACATCCAGAGACCAGGTGGCAGGCTTTATTGAGGGTGATGTTGATGCTGCATAGGGCAGTTTGATCAGCAGACCCATAAATCACTATTCCATAGTCCACCAAGGATAGTATTGAGGATGTCACAGCGAGATGCATGACCTGTGGGGATAGGCAGTGCTTATGTCTGTACAGGATCCCCAGTCTGGTGTTAACAGAGGAGAAGATGTGTTGTATGTGTGTGTGTGGTAGGTGAGGGGGGTGTCCAACATGACTTCCAGTTATTTGAAATATGGGACCTGTTTCAGCACAGTGCCAAGGGAGTTTGTGACAATTAATGGTGAGTTACAGAATGGGTTCTGGCGGTGCGCAAAGATCATAGATTTTGTCTTCTTGTAGTTAAGTATTAGGCAGTGTTCAGAGAACCAGGTTTCAAGTTCTCCAAAAAATCCCTGCACGGTAGTTTGGAGTGAATTAGGATGAGAATGTTTCCAAAAGACTACAGCATCATCAGCATCAAGCAGAAGCTTCCCACTGCAGGATTGAGGAAGGTATGGGGAAATCAGGAAATAGCTACCCCTTCTCCTCTTATTCAGTTCTTGCCTGTCCACCCCTCTCTTCTCCACCTGCCCTTCTGGGTCACCAGTGTGAACAACCTAACCCCATCCTTTTTACTCCTACAGCACTTGCATACTACCTCGAGCCTGCTCCTGGTACACTCATGCACTATAAATGGTTCTCTCACATTATTACTGTTTTGTACATTTATATGTTCTTTTGTATGATTTTGGACATGTATTGTAATTTACCCAATGTTCCACTACTGTTTATTGTACAATACCTTGTGTTCCAACTGTTACACAGTCTTACAATGATATGTTGTTTGTACAACCCACATACTATTGTAATTTATCATCCTTCACAATCCTATGTAGCCCCTCCTCCCAGGTCACACCGTGAGACAAGCAACTTGTTGTTCAGTGTGCCCTCCTGGTGAAATATTTCAATAAATAAATAAACAAGTTCAGGAAGAGGGTGAAGAGTAATGGGCCAAGTATTGACCCTTGTGGGACCCTGGTTAGGACTGATCTACTGGAGGAGATGGTTGCATTAATTTTGACCTGTTGAGTCCAGCCAGAGAGATAATCTTTGATTTAATGCTAAGAAGTGCAAGGTAATGTACCTGGGAAACAAAAACCCAGGGGAAGAGTACACAATGGGGGGTGAGATACTAACGACAACAAAAATGGAAAGGGACCTGGGGGTAGTCATATCAGATGACTTAAAGGTGGGCAAGCAATGTGAGAGAGCAGTAAGGAGGGCTGGGGGGATACTGGGATGTATAGGGAGAGGCATCACCAGTAGAAAACAGGAAGTTGTTATCCCTCTGTACAGACAGCTGGTGAGACCCCATCTGGAGTACTGTGTGCAGTTCTGGAGACCCAATCTCCGCAAGGACATAGACAAGATGGAAGCTGTCCAGAGGAGGGCAACTAAAGTGGTGCAGGGTCTGCACCAGAAGACATATGAAGAGAGATGAAAGGAACTTAATATGTATAGCCTCGAGGAAAGGAGGGAGAGGGGGGACATGATAGAAACGTTCAAGTACCTCAAAAGAATCAACAAAGTCCAAGAGGGTAGCATCTTTCAAAAAAAGAGGTGTGCAAGAACAAGGGGGCACAATTTGAAGATGTGGGGGCGGCTCAGAGGTAATGTAAGGAAGTATTTTTTCAGAGAGAGGGTTGTGGATGCATGGAACGGCCTTCTGGAGGAGTTTGTGGAGTCAAAAACAGTGATTGAATTCAAGCATGCATGGGACAGCCATAAGGCAATTCTAGGGGGTTGGGGTAGAAAGAAGTAGGCTGCTGGTTAACTAGAATCTGCAGCTTATCCATTATGTAGGGAAATGGGCAGATTGGGTGGGCCAAGCGGTCCTTATCTGCCGTCAAATTCTATGTTTCTATGTTTGAACCAGGAGGTAGCCTCAGGGGAGAAATTCAGGGATGGAAGGGTGTGGAGAAGCAGCTTGTGACTGACGGTATCAAAAGCTTTGGTCAGATCGACATAGAGTGCACCTGCCACATAGCCCTGTTCCAGAGCCTCATATATATATGTAGTAAATCTGATGAGGGCAGTGGAAGTGCTGTGACCCTATGGAAACCATGTTGTTCACAACAGAGCACATTGTGCTTGGTCAGGTAGTCTGTGAGCTGGTCCGACACAATTTTTTTAAGAGCCTTAGAGAATGGGGGCGGGATTACATAGAAACATAGAAACATAGAAGTCAATGGCAGATTAGGATCACAAGGCCCATCCAGTCTGCCCAATTGTTTTTCTACCTTACAAATGTGCCATCGGCCTTTGCTCTGTTAATGACCTATCTATTCATACTCATCTGTATTGCTCCCTTATGCCTATCCCACACCTGTTTGAAGCCCTGCTCTGCATTCATAGCCACCACTTCCTGAGGTAGGCCATTCCATGCATCCACCACCCTTTCTGTGAAAAAGAACTTCCTCACATTACCCCTTAATTGGCCTCCCTCTAATCTCATGCTGTGTCCTCTTGTACAGCTATTTTTCTTATATTGAAACATGTTAGACTCTTTCACCTTGTTAATGCCCTTAAGGTGTTTGAATGTTTCGATCATATCACCTCTCTCCCTCCTTTGCTCTATGGTATACATATTGAGCTCCGTTAATCTGTCCTCATATGTTTTCTGATGCAGTCCCCGCACCATTTTGGTTGCCCTTCTCTGGACTGCCTCAATTTGGTTAATGTCCTTGTGAAGGTGTGGCCTCCAGTACTGCATGCAGTACTCAGATGGGGCCTAACTAGTGTCTTGTAAAGAGGGATTATTAGCTCCTCTTCCAACTTGTAATACCCCTACTAATACACCCTAACATCCCCCTAGCCTTACCTACTGCTGTAGTGGTCTCCTTGGATGATTTCAGGTCATCTGTGATGATGATGCCCAAGTCTCTTTCTTCCCTTCTGACTGCCAGCAACTCCCCTCTGAACCTTTAGGTGGCTTCAGTGTTTCTCTTCCCTATGTGCATGATCTTGTACTTCTTTGCATTAAACCCCAGTTGCCGCACTTCCAACCATTTTGCTAGTTTATTCAGATCTCTTCTCATTCTGCCCACCCCAATTGGATCATCTACTCTGTTGCAGATCTCGGTGTCATCTGCAAACAGACAAATCTTACCCTCCAGTCCATCTGCAATGTCACTGATGAAGATATTGAAAAGGACTGGCCCCAGGACTGATCCCTGAGGTACCCCACTTGTGACTTGCATCTCTTCTGACTGTATACTGTTTACTACCACTCTCTGTTTTCTGCCCGTCAACCAGTTTGCCACCCAGTTGACCAACTTCTGACCCACCCCAAGTCTACCAAGATTATTAATCAATCTTCTACGTGGAACAGTATCGAAAGCTTTGCTGAAGTCAAGGTAGGTGACATCAACTGCTCCCCCTTGGTCCACCACTCTGGTTACCCAGTCAAAGAAATCTATGAGATTAGTTTGACAGGGCCTTCCTTTTGTAAACCCATGCTGTCTTGGATCCTGTGCTCCTATGGATTCCAGGTGTTGCACTATCCTTTCCTTAAGGATTGCCTCCATAATCTTGCCCACTACTGAGGTAAGACTAACTGTTCTGTAGTTCCCTGCCTCCTCCCTGCTACCACTCTTGTGGAGCAGGACTACATGAGTTCTTCTCCAGTCTTCTGGAACCTTTCCTATGCTCAGAGACTCACTAAACAGTTCTGATAATGGCTCTGTGAGTTCCACCCTTATCTTCTTTAGTACCCTGGGATGTATGCCATTTGGTCCCATTGCCTTGTCCACCCTGAGCTTATCATGCTCTTGTAGGACCCTTTCTTTTGTGAAGGGACTAGTGCTCACCTCCCTCCCCCCTGTGTCCATGGTGCTCAACTGTGGGCTCTTCCCTATCTTCTCTTCAGTAAATACTGAGCAAAAGTATCTATTTAGGATAGATGCTTTTACATGGTCCTCCTCCTCACATGCCCGCTTATCTCCTTTGATCTTAGCAATACCCCCTCTGGACTTTCTCCTTTCACTAATGTATCTGTAGAAAGTCTTATCACCTTCTTTTACTATCTGTGCTAGTGTTTCCTTGGTTTGGGCCTTTGCCTGCCTTACTGCCTTCCCTGCTTCCCTCAGGGATGTTAGGTATGCCTCCCTATCTTCATCCCGCTGCGTTCTCTTATATTTCCTGAAGGCCAGCCTTTTGGTTCTGACCTTTTCTGCTACAGTTTTTTAGAACCAGAGTGGTTTCCTTCTTCTTTTGTACTTCCTTTTCTCTCTAACACAATGGGATGTTGCTTCAAGTATTGTATCCTTAATGCTTGCCCACTTTGTCTGATTGATATTGGCCTATAATTATTGGTGGAAATGGGGTCACCACTCTTCAAGATAGGAGTTATTACTGCTCTTTTCCATGTAGTGGGGAATTGGCTGAGGCACAAGGACAAATTAAGTATTTTGGCGAGATGGGACAGGGTCACCTTCAGCGTAAGCAGGATGAGTTTGAGGTCCAGGGAGTCACTACCATAGTGAGAGCTCACCAGAGCTTTGGTAAGACAGCTTTTTGCCTCATTGCAGGAGATGATTCTTAACCAGAAAAGGGTAGGGTAGGTGGTGGCTGAAGTGTTAATGGGGCAGTTGGGGATTAGGTCAAAGAAGTTAGGGGGAAGGATGTGACTGAAGTCACAGAATGCAGTATTGAGGGCATTGGAGACAGTATTGGGGTCCTGGGAGATAAACTCATCTGTGCAACCCAGCATGTCTGCAAGTTTGGAAAGCTTTTTCCCAGTTAGAGTGCAATGAGCTTGCTCGATTCTTTACAAATAAGGTGGCTGACATCTGGGTGGATTTGCAACCAGCACACTCTAGGGGGATTGTTGTGGAACGGTGCAAGATCACTGTGCCTCAATTTTCCTGGAGTTCCTTCAGTCAACCAGAGTTCATGGATGTCATGAGGATTATCCAGAGTGTGCACCCTATGTGCTATAGTTTGGACCCTGGACCGACCTCCCTAATTTTGGGTTGTATTGATATCATCAGTCCAGTTCTTGTGTGGATAGTCTGGTGCTCCTTGGAATTGGGTGAGTTTCCTAGCTCCCTGAAAGAGGCGGTGGTGACACCACTCTTGAAGAAAGCTACCTTGGACCCAGACTGTTTTGCAAACTACAGACCTATCTCTAACCTTCCCTTTGTTGGGAAGGTGATTGAGAAAGTAGTGACAGCCCAACTGGAAGACCATTTGACCATCCATGACATCTATGAACCCCTCCAGTCCAGTTTTTGTAAAAGACGTAGTACTGAGACAGCGCTGGTTCGGGTGCTCAATGATCTCCTGATGGCGAGAGATCAGAACAGCCATTCCGTCTTGGTTCTCCTTGACCTTTCCTCAGCTTTTGACACCGTGGATCATGTGGTGTTGATAGAATGCCTGAGGCATATATATGTGGAATATCAGTGACCGTCTTAAGATGGTTCATTTCATTCCTCATTGGAAGATCACAAAGAGTTGTGTCCAGGGTTTTTCCCTCGGACCGAACTGCTTTGTTGTGTGGAGTGCCTCAGGGTTCAGTACTGACACCCTTGTTATTCGTGCTGTATGTGCTACCCATTGGAGACATTGTAAGAAGGTATGGGCTGAGGTTTCACTGTTATGCAGACAATACCCAGCTATACCTTTCTTTTGCACCCAACCAGGATGGAGCTCTCTCAGTCTTTAACAACTGTCTGAAAGAAATCCAGGAGTGGATGGATTCTAGCTTGCTGAAGTTGAACTCAGAAAAGACAGAGGTACTAGTTGTGGACCCGGGTTGCCAGATAGGGGGGTCAGGTGCTGGTGCGCCTTCTGGAATTATTCTTGGCGGCGTTTCTCTGCCGACCTCCGAATTGGTGCATAACCTGGGGGTGGTTCTTGATGATAGATTGACACTGCAGTTGCAGGTGTCAACTGTTGTCAAGACCTCCTTTTACCATCTTAGGAACATCACCAGGGTTAAACATCTGGTTCTATCTGACAACCTTCCAACTTTGGTCCACGCCTTTGTGTCCTCGCACCTGGACTACTGAAACTCCCTTTATCTAGGGCTTTCAGGGGTTAAAATCCATCACCTGCAGCTACTGCACAGCTTTTGGTGGGCTTGAGTACATCCTGCCATATCACTCTGGTGCTGCATGAACTGCACTGGCTGCCAATACTGTGGCAGATTGCCGTTAAAGTCAGTTTTCTGACTTTCAAAGCCCTACACAGTCAGGGTCCAGTCTATCTGAAAAAACCTCTGGTACCCTATTGCCCCTATCGATCACTCTGCTCGGCCAATGAGGGATTGCTAGAGATTCCAAGAGTGAATCTGAAATCATCTGGTGCTAGAGCTTTTTCTTATGCTGCTCCCACCCTTTGGAATTTTCTACCCCATCAGTTACAGGAGTGCACTTCTGTGGAGGAATTTAAGAATGGTCTGAAAACTTTTCTCTGGCAAAAAGCCTTTTTGTAGAATTGAACTGTTTATTTGATATGACTTTTGATTGTGTCATGTATTATGGATTTTATAATGGTTGTTATCATTGTTTTAACTGTACGGCACCTTGGAAATAGAAAGGCACCATATAAATATTATTATTATTATTAGAAGCTGCACTGGGGCAGGGGATACAGTTTTCCCACAGAGTTCCTTAATATTGCTCCAGAAGTTTTTCCTGGAGCCCCAGGAGGAGGTGAGGGCTTGCTTATAGTATGCAGCTTTGGCTTGCCACATAGCCCATGTGGAACTATTTCTGGCCTCTCTGTAAAGTTGTCTGTCCTTAGGAGTTGAGAGTCAATGGTCTTATGCCAGAGATTATCTTTTAGGTGCATTTGGTCAAGTAGTGTGTGGGAGATCCGGGGGTGTCCCGGTGTTTTACAGTATGCTTTTAGAAGTGAGCAAAGATGCCAATAAAATAGGTGAGGGCAGCATCTATGGACTGGGTAGTTTGAAAAGGGGACCAGTTGCAAGAATCAAGGTATGATTTGAAACATGATAGGGCACCTTTTTTGAGGCACCTTTGGATGGTGACCTTAGGGGGGGCTGGGGAGATTTTATTAGACCACCAGTAGGTAACTGAGGAATGGTCACTTATTGAGTCTTGGAGTACTTTGATCCAGGAGAGGTTATTAGGCTGGATGGTGAGGATGAGGTCGATAAGCATGGATGTCTCAGTTCTTGGGTCCAGTCTGGTTGGGGGCTGGACAATCTGGGTGAGGTCATAAGCTAGAACTGATTCTTTGTAGGGGGACGATGCAGTGGATAACCAATTCACATTGAAATCTCCCAGTAAAATAACTTTGCTCTTGGGAGGGAGGTGGGTGATACTGTCCGGTACTGATTCAAAGGCAGGCTTTTGGTTGCAAGGGGGAAGGTAGACAGCCACGATGTAGAGCATTTTACCAGGATTGCCAAGGCTTAACTTGACAGCTAGGGTTTGGGTTCCATGTGTGGGTGGTGGGATGGAGGCTGAGAGGGCATGAAGGGAGGATCTAACATAGATGGCACAACCACCTCCCCTCTTGCTTAGCCTGTCAGCTCAATAAATGGTGTAATCACTGAGGGTGACAGATCCATTAGGTATATTCTCTGAGAGCCAGGTCTCAGATAAGGCTAGGACATCAGGGGAGTGCTTAGCAGTCCAGCCGTGGAGGGGGATGAACTTCCTCTGAAGGCTGTAGATATTTAGGGAGGCCAGTTGGAGGCTCCCTTGCTTGCCCTCCAATGAGACACCAGAGATAAATGGCCCTGGGTTAGGATGCACATTACCTGATAGGAGGAGGAGGAGGGCATGCCGGAGCAGTGATAACCTGAGCAGTTTTGGTGAGGTGCGGAGGTATCGGGAAGTAGGGAAATTTTTAGTGGGCACAACTGGGATTGGGAGGGTGCATATGAGGTGGGCTAACAGAGTGGGAGACAATGGTGGATGGTGGCCAAGTGGGTAGCTAATGACAGGGGTGAGAGAGTGTGAACCGAGGGAGGTCTGTGTAGCAGTACAGTGAAGATTGTGGGCATAAGGGTTAATTACTAGCACAGAGTGGTTGTATGAATGAGCAAGATGGGGTAACAAGGGGGGGAGGTATTTCAACAAACATTTGGTGGCCCCAGGGGGGCATTATGAGGGGGCATGGAGGGTGAATAACACTGGTACACCAGTTTAGTGACAATTCCACAGTGTGGGTGGTAGGTGGTAGAGACAATGGTGGGATCAGGGAAGCAAGAAAGACAAGCACCCAGAGATGTGGTACCATGTTTTGCTGTGTATGTTTTGTATGAGTTGGTTGTGCTGGTGGCCACTAGTGGTGCAATAATATAAGGTGCTATTGGGGAAGTGAACTGTAAGTTATTTTCAGTCATGTGAGATGTTAGGCCCTATAAATGAGAGTGTTGAGTAAGGGTGGTGGTGGGGGTGGCAGGGTAGCCAACACATAGTGTCAGCAGGGCCAACACTCTGTACTGAACAGCAAGTGATTGCAACTTCAGGTGCCTCCATGGAGTTATGGTGATTCCATACCTGCTTAAATTCAGCTCTTAATGTGGGTGAGGGCTGCTCCAAGGCCCTCACAACCTCCTAATTCTTTGGGGGGGGCAGCTGTGGAGGAAGGAGAGGGAGAGGATGAGCATTAAATAAGGTAAAAGTGGGTGGGACCCTGTGGGAGGGCTTTGCTAATTTTGATTGTTATTTGGTGCAGTTTAAATTAAGCTGGGATAGAACTCTAAGTTGTACGTTCTCCTAGAGTGCAATGAAAGGCTGCTGAGATCTAGGCTGTATGGCTTAGCTGGTTAAGTAGATCTGTGGTAATTATTTAAACAATTCATGACTGACCTAGCTGAATTAAGGTAATTGCTGAGCCAGTGGAGGAATCTGAAGCCTGAATTAAATTGCCTTATGGTAACTACTCAGAAATATTACAATGCTAAGCAATAATGAGCAAAAATTCTGTTTGGAGATTTTATAATTCCTGACTGAGCTAGCTGAATTAAGGTAAATTCTGAACCAGTGGTAGAATCTGCAGCCTGAATTAAATTGCAATTAAAATAACTGCTCAGAAACATTACAATGCTAAGCTATAATGAGCAAAATAAGAATCTGCAACCTGAATTAATTACAATTAAAGTAACTACTCAGAAACATCACAAAAATAAGCAACAATGAGCGAAATACTGTCTGTAGAAACTATCTTCACTCTTGCATTGATATTTAAACTAGCCTTTAAAGGACAAAAGGCACCAAAACAGCAGTCTTTGTTTAGCAGCACTCTGCAACACTCTGCGCTGAACAGCAAGTGGTCGCGACTTCAGGCACCTCAACAGAGTTATGGCAATTCTGTACCTGCTTAAATGCAGCTCCTAATGTGGGGGAGGGCTGCTCCAAGGCTCTCATGACCTCCGAATTCTTTGGGGGTTCAGCTGCTTAAATTCGGCTCCTAATGTGGGGGAAGGCTGCTCCAAGGTCCTCATGACCTCCTACTTCTTCGGGGGGTCACGTTGTTTCCCAAATTGTGTTGTCTTTTCTTTTATTGCAGTGTAATTGTCAGTGTAACATTCAAGTTTGACCCTAGGCAGGTGGGTTCAAATCTGACATCCCAATAGCAATTCTGCTGGGGGTTTGCCACATGCTATTGGTGTGGCTCTGTAGTTAAATAATGCAAGAGATGGGTATGTTTTTTCCTCCATTGTCTTTATGACTTTGACCCCAGATTCAGCTAGTCCATTTCCTTGAGGGTAGTGTTACATATGAATCCTGCTCATAGTTCAGATTCTTGTGTGCATGTGACTGAGTAAAGAAAACACAGGACAAGTACATAATAAAAATAAAATGTATTACTATTATACTCACATCAAATCATTTAATAAGCAGTTACAAAGAGGATGATCTCCACCAGTCAGCACCGAGGTACACATACTATATAAATCTAACGCTAGACATGAAACAAACAAACATACAGGAGGAACACCAAGATCTCAGAGACTGGGGAGGGGCTGGCTGGCAGTTACATATATACTGCTGATAAGAATACAACAGTTGGATAAGGCAGACAAATACAGTTGGATATAACATGCAGAGTGTAATATCTGGGTGGTAACACCAGGAAACAGACATGCATTGCTTGGCATAAAATGTAGACAAAGGAAATTCATATTCAGCAATAAATGGAAAAGCTGTTATCAGTCTCACTGATGACAATGACTCTGGCAATGCTTCTAATGTCATCAAAAAAGCATACAGCATATTATAGTATTCTGAAATATAGCAGAATATATGTGGAAACTAGAAACAGTATATTGCAGAAACATATCATATAGGTAAAAGATTATGAGACTGTGGTAAGGTACTAATGCTTGTAGGTGTATAAGGTTACAGTTTCCTATAGGTCAGTTGGTGGTATATAGCCCAGGCATAACAGTCCCCTCCTTGTTACCTTGCACAAAGGACAACACAATAAAAAGAAGAAGATTAGGTGTAGTAATTGTGTTTCTTATTTCCTTCATAAGTCCCTAGTTGCCGTCTGTGTTGTCGTAGGGTTCGCCAGAGACAGCAAAGAGTTAGTATCATGAAGAATATCAAAAAAGATCAAATTATAATAAACATTTTAAATGTAAATTCAATTATTGGATTTTCTAAAAAGAAACCAATATCATCATTAATCAAATCATTCAAAGATCCATTCTCTTTTGCAATATCATTACTAATGTGAATCAATTGAGTATCAGTACAATCGAGAAGGGATTGAAAAGAAGATTAAGAGGTCCAATATGGACAATGAAGACAGGTAAATATTGATATAAAGCATCCAAGTAGTCTGGGTCAGACTCAGTGATACCCATTTCCATAGAACGGACAGGCATGATCACGGTGTGACCAATAATGGTTCATAGATGGGATGCGAGACAAAAATTTCACCATAGTGGAATGTTTTCAGGTGGGACACAGCACAAAATTCTCCATGGATGAATAAGTCACTTTAGCAAATGGTACAATCCATTTGCGAAGGCAAACAGGACAAACAAGGTCAATGTTTTTGTCCACAATCCATGCTCCAAAATTAGTTCCAGGGATAGACACACAGTTAATTCCAGTGTCAAAAGAAGAATCAACAGGTGTCAATCCATCAGTGTTGACTCCGAAGTTCCATAAAGAGACATTTAAAGTTCCATTGTTTAGAAGACCCAAATTAGATGCATACAACCACTCCAAGTTCATCAGTGAATATCCACAATCAAGGTGGATGACAGTAAAGACATCACATCTACAGAGAAGATGATACCTTTCCAGGCACAGCAATCAGTAGGAGGAACAGCCCAAACACTGAGTTTAGGAAGGAACACCAACAATGGAGGATGATCCAGACATTCAAGATAAATGTTAAAATCAAGAGGACTAATAGAATGGACAGTTGCCAGATAGTCAAAAAGTACTCATGAAGAATCTATTTGCAGTAAGGAAATGGTAAATGTTACATACAAGGCATCCTGGATTGAGCATGAGCAAAATGCAAAGCAGGGAGAAATGTTCAGGTGTCAGGTTACATATCCCAGACTTCTTGCTGTTGATAACTGCATAGATAAAGCCTGTATCAAACATATTGCTACACATGATGTCGAGGAACACTGAGGGCAATACCATCATCCAAGATGTTTATCATGGATGAGATCTGGAATATGTCCAGATTCCAGATCAAATAACAACCCCTTAATTGTTGTTTCGATGTGGGAACCATATGCAGTGCATAAAATTTCCCTTCCAATTGAATGCTTTTCTGCTTCCTTATTATGAGCAGAAATCAGTTGATTATTTTTTAATCTCGTGTCTTCAAACCCGTCAGATATTTCTTTCATATTATAAACTGTGAAATGCTCTTCCTGGCTTAGACCATCTACCCCATGTAACAGTGGTGGTAAAATGTTATATTTAAATGCTTCATCAGTTTTAAACATTTGGGATTTCAAACTGTTTATATCAGTCCTATTCCAAATAGACACAGCAGAACCAAAGAGGCCTGTGACAGTGCCGGTAGCTGCACCTATAGATGTCATATCAAAACATTTATAGCATTTTGGTTTACCCTTTTTCACAGAAGATTATGGGTGGGGTCTAAGGACTCCCCTAAGTTCAGTGCTAAGGATCCCAGTTAAGGGGTCACTAATGCGTGCTTGATATGCAGCAAAAATATCAGTGAGTAAAATGTGAAAAAACTTGAAAAATTTGTTTCAGAACATAAACTAAACAATTTTATGTCCCACAAGAAAAAATTACTCACCTTAGTAATTATGTTTCTTCTAATGGAGTCCTGCTGTATTCTGACAATTGCAGTGATTCCCAACCTTTGAATTGCCCCGGAGAACAAAGAGTTAACTTTCTATACAGGGCATAGAATGCTGAGCTCGAACTCGGTTGAAGTCTCTGTCTGGAGTGTTTCAAACTTAAATCATCAGATTCTTATGAGCCCAACTAACTAAAAATTATATGCAGAAATTGTAAAAATTCCTACTAGCCAACAGGCTGAAAAAAGTTTTGGATTCCCAGAGAAGACTCAAGTCAGAAAACCCAAAAACCCAAAACCAATCTACTACAAATAACAAGAATAAATCAGCACCCAAACAAAAAGGAGTATGGTGCAAGCAAAAAACACCCCTTGGGTGCAACACTGCACCTACCCACCCACTTTCCAAAAACAGGTTGTGAGAGGGGAGGCTGGGAGGGAGGTCAGAATACAGCAAGACTCCATTAGAAGAAACATGATTACTAAGGTGAGTAATTTTTTTTTCAAACAACATGAAGTCTTGCTGTATTCTGACAATTGCAGACTACCAAGCAGTACCTCCAAGGAGGAGGGACAGAACCTACTTTGGGAATAGGCTCTGAAGTACTGCTGTGCCAAACCGAGCATCACTCCTAGCCTGGAAATCCAGAGAGTAATGCTTGGTAAAGGTATGGACTGTTTTCCAGGTGGCTGCTTGATAAATTTCTAAGAGAGGGATATCCCTGGCAGCAGCTGTACTTCTTGTGGAATGAGCCCTCAGGCCTGAGGATGGAGGTTTTCCCAGTTTTTCATAGCAGAACTGTATACAAGACACAATCCACCTGGCAATAGATCTTTTGGTGGCAGGTTTGCCCTTTCCCACTTCTCCATAAGTGAGGAACAACTGGAGGGAGTCAAACCTGTGACCCTTGGTACACTCTATGTAGTACCTAAGGGCTCTTTTAACATCTAAACTGTGTAGCCTCCTCTCTCCTGAGGAAGAATGATCAGTGAAGAAAACAGGAAGAGACATAGACTGGTTTAAATGGAAGTCTGAAACCACTTTGGGCAAGAACCTTCTATTGGTTCTAAGGACCACTTTATCCCTGTGAAATGAGATAAAATCAAGTTGAGCAATGCAAACATTCAAATCCCAGGCTGGGGCAGGGTCTCTAAAAGGAAGATTGGTGTGAAGCAATCCTTTAAAAAATTTACAGAACACAGGATGGGAAGATAGTGAGGAAGATTTCCCCACAGACAAAAATGCAGAAACAGCTGACAAGTGTACCTTGAGAGTAGCTGGTCTGAGGCCTAGGCCATTAAGATGGACCATCTAATCCAGAATCATAGGCAATCCAGCAGTGTCTGGAGAAATATGCTTCTTAGAACACAAAATGCTGAATCTCTTCCATTTGGAGTTATAAGTCTTTCTGGTGGAGGGCCTTTGAGAAGCCTTAAGGATATCCAGAACCCCTTGGGAAAGATGCTGATCTGCAAACTCTAACTCTTCAGGAGCCATGCCTTGAGATTGAGAGACTGAAGATTGGGGTACCAAATCCTTCCCTGAGAGGATGTTAACAGGTTGTAATTCCTGGGACGAGACAGGGGAAGATGGACTGCTAGGGACAGCAACAGGGGGTACCAGGGCTGTCTGGCCCAATCTGGAGTAATCAGAATCACCTTGCAAGGTTGAGACCTAATTTTGACCAAAACTTTGAACAGCAGTGGGAAGTGGGGAAAGGCATAATGAAACTTCCCTTCCCAATTCAGAATTAGGGCGTCCAGAGGGACTGAGCCCAAGACTGGAGGTCTGCAACAAAAGAGAGGGAGTTGGTGATTGTCTGGGGCTGCAAAGAGATCTATCTCTAGAGTGCCCCACCTTGAAAAAAATCACTTTCAACACCTGAGGGTCCAGGAACCATTCGTGATGGCCCTGAGAGATCCTGCTCAGTGCATCTGCTAGCACATTGACCTTGCCTGGAAGGTGAACTGCTACAAGAGAGGTTTGCAGGGAATAAGCCAGGGACCACAACTTCATGTCTTCTGTGCACAAGGCCATGGACCGAGTGCCCTCCTGCTTGTTGATGTACCACATGGTGGTGGTGTTGTCCGTTCTGACTTGAACCACCTTGTTCTGTACTGACTGAGAGAAAGCTTTTAAGGCCAGAAAAACTGCCCTGAGCTCTAGGATATTGATGTGGAAAAGGGATTCTTGGGGGGACCACAGCCCCTGAGCAGTGAGGGACCCCAGATGGGCTCCCCAGCCCAGAAGAGAAGCATCAGTGGTAAGGACCACTGAACAAGGCTGAGTAACATATCTTAAATTGTCCTTATCCTGCGACCATGGGAGGGCTTGGATCAAGGTCAGAGTCACTGGGGATCAATTTGGTAAGGGAATCCTTCCTCTGAGACCAAACAGCTCTCAGGTGGAACTGAATATCCCTCATCTGGAATCTTGCCCATTGGACCACTGCTGTTGAAGCTGCCATGTGGCCCAAGAGCTGGAGGCGATGCCTTGCTGGCCGAGATTCCTGAAGGCTGAAAGAAGAGGCTAGTTCCGTAATAACCCTTGACCTTTCTTGAGGAAGAAAGGCTCTTGCTCTGAGTGTGTCCAGTTCTGCCCCAATAAAAGTAAGAAGTTGGACTGGCTTGAGAACTGACTTGGGAAGGTTGAGAAGAAATCCTAGAGAAGTGAGCACTCGCTGGGTCACTTGCAGGTGAGACTTGACTTGGTCTGGAGACTCACCCACTATTAGCCAATCATCCAGATATGGAAAAATGGAAGTATTTTGCCTTCTTAGAAAGGCAACTACTACTGCCAGGCACTTTGTGAAAACCCTTGGAGCTGAGGTTAGGCCAAAAGACATTGCTCTGAACTGATAGTGGCCTGAGGGCAACTCGAACCTGAGATACTTTCTGTGGGAGCACCTGATGGGAATGTGAAAGTAGGCATCTTTGAGGTCCAGGGAGGCTAGCCAGTCCCCTGGCCTTAGAGAGGGAAGGATTATTCCCAGAGTTACCATCTTGTACTTAGGTTTTAAGAGATGTTTGTTTAGATATCTTAGGTCTAGGATGGGTCACCACTCCCCTATCTTTTTTGGGGGTCAGGAAGTACCTGGAGTACAGTCCTTTGTTCCAATGTAGGGTAGGTACTCTCTCTATGGCTCTTAAAGCTAGGAGAGAAGAAACCTCTGCCTCTAGGGCAAGGGTTTCCAAGAGATTTGCAGGTGGAAAAGATCTGGCTCTCATCTTTGGAAATGTTTTGAAGCTGAGAACCAGTCACTGGCTTACTACTTCCAGGACCCATTTGTCTGATGTAATAGATATCCAGTCCTGGACAAAGTAAGCCAGCCTGCTCCTACTGGAATAGGAGAGTCGACCCGGGCAGGCCTATCAGGGTGTCTGCTTGGCAGGGGCTTTAGGCTGAGTAGTGGATGCAGCCTTGCTCATCCCCCTTCTGCCTCTCCCTCTGAAGAACCCCCTCTAAGAAAAGGAAGAAGAGGCCTGTGCTTGGTAAAAAGGTCTTTGAAAAGGCCTGGTCCTGCCCCTAGACTGCTGCCTTTGAGGAGTTGCCTGCCTCTCCTTGGCCTGAGCACTCCTGTAAGTGGTCCTGTACTCATCCATTTTCTTCATGTAATTCCCTGTCTGCTCCCCAAACAGATAATTATCCACTACAGGAAAATCCATGACCTTAGCCTGGGTGTTCTGCGAGAGGCTAGTACATCTAAGTCAAGCCATCCTCCGAAGAGCCACAGATGTAGCCATGATTCTTGATGACACATCATTAGCATCCACAGCAGCATGAAACTGAACCTTAGATGCCTCAATCCCATCTTCAGCCACTGCCTCCAGCTCCTTAGCTAGCTGGGGGGAGGCCTGTTTAGCCAATGCCAGTACAGTGTCCGGGTCCAGATGAATGAAAGTAAATAAACAGAATTATTTATTGTATCCAAAAGAACAAAATGGATCAACAGGCAAAACAGAAAATGTTAAGCGCTTTGTTTTCTGTTTTGCCTGTTGGTCCATTTTGTTCTTTTGGATACAGTAAATAATTCTGTTTATTTACTTTCATATGTCTGGACCTGGATTTATCCTGCAATGGGCTAAAGTGTGTTGTACATCTTTTGGCTTTTTGTCAAGTTTGGACTGGCTGCCCTTTGTTTCAGCACAGCCTCATACAGCCAAAGCTCGCAGCACGTCCTCAATTGATCTACCAGTACAGTGTACCACCTGGACTTCTGGTACCTGGCTGTATAGGCCATGTAATTCACCTGCCTGAGTCCCAAAGAAGATGCCATGTACTGCTTCTTTGCCATGGCATCAATCTTCCTGGAGTCCTTGTCTGGGGGGTGTGAAGCCAAGGGAATATTTGCCTTGTCACAGGCAGCAGCCTGCACTACTCCAACATGGCTGCATTGCTGATATAAGAACTCTGTGTCTGAGCCTGAAAGTGTATACCTCTTGTCCATTCTTCTATCCACAGGAGGTATGGTATTAGGAGACTTTAGGATTTTTTGTGTCTGTTTCCCAAAATATTTGTGGAGGGGAATAGACAATCTCCTGGACTCTGGGATGTCCATCTTCTCTACATAATTAGGCTCCTCTTGATCTTCCACAACCTTCTCCATAGAAAGCTGGAGGGTTTCAGCCACCTTTCTGTAGAACATAAAGTGAGAAGGGGACTCTGAAAGCCTAGGAGGGGAAACACCTGAAGGTCTGTCTGGGGAGATGTCCGGTTCCACAGGCACATCGAGACCCTCACTTCCATCATCATCTTCAAATTCCTCTTCTTCTTCAAATTCCAGTTCATAAATATCTTCAAGGGTATAATCTTGAACTGGGGAAACCAACCAAACCGAACCCCTGCCAGAAGGAGCCGGATCGGTAGGAACCGGACGGAGCGATTCCATAATCTGAATCGCTCTGGCTATCTCTTCTGCAGTCGGAACATGAACCTCTGGATCTGAACCAGTTGATTTGTCTTTGCTTTTTCTTTAGTTGGAACCAATCCCTCAGAATCGGCTTTCCTTTAGCCTGAAGAAGTATTGCCCTGGTCAGAGGGCACTCCTTCTGGTTCAGTCAAAACCGAACCAGGCTGGCCATCCAGGTCAGCAGACTTCTCGGCCTCCTTTTCCCTCAGTCTACCTAATTTCTTCTCAAGGGTAGATTTGTGAAAGTTTTTACTTATTTGGCAGTCTGAATTGAGGTGGTCAAACCCCAGACAAGAAACACAGGTGGTGTGGGGATCGGCCTTAGCAAAGACCTTCCCACACTCACTGCAGTGTTGAAACCCAGTGGGCCCGGTTTTCTACTTGGGTTTCTCAGGCATGGCCAACCTAACCAACTTACCCTTTTTATGGCAACCACCAGCCAAGACTCCCTTATCGATTCCTAACCGTGTCACGGGTATTGGAAAAAAACACACTAAAACATGTTTTTTTTAGAACCGATAAGAACCGGTAACCACACTCTAAGTAAAACAACACAAAACACAATATTTCACTATCAAATGGCTGGTTCAGCTAAACCAAGCCGCACTTTTACAAGTTCCACACAGAAAAACAGAACAATTCCTATCTAGTACTCATGGCACCACAGACAGAGACTGAACCGACTATGCAGATAACTTTTTCGGTTTAAAAAAATGACAAAAACTTAAACTTTTAACTGACTTTCGAACCAAGCTGAAGGAGAAATCTCCAGAGTGACCGTTCAGTGAGGCCGAGTAAAGAATCTGATGGTTTAAGTTTGAAACACTCCAGACAGAGACTTCAACCGAGTTCGAGCTCAGCATTCTATGCCCTGCATAGAAAGTTAACTTTGTTCTCCGGGGCAGTTCAAAGGCTGGGAATCACTGCTATTGTCAGAATACAGCAAGACTTCATGTTGTTTGAAGGAGAGGTTCAAAAGAACAGGGATGTGCATGAACTGCACATTGTTAATCAAGGCAATTGCCAAAGAATTTGCAGTTAAGCGATTGGGTGGACCTGATGATTGTTTAGGACATTCAGTTGCTTTGATAAACCAATCTTGATCTCTAAGAGATTCAATTTCAGGTATAACTTCTAGTTGAATACTAAAATGTGCCAGGAAATGTAATATACAGAATTTTTGATCATCATAATTTTTTAAATTATTACATGAGCTAGGATCGAACCAAGCTGTAATGTTATACAGAGCAGAATGTGAGTGGTTTACATCACGGATGAAAAGGGTACCGTTAGGTGCCATTTTGGTGTTGGGCCATCCTTGAAAGTGCTATTAACTAGGCGGGCTACTTGTACTTTTTTTCCATTGTGATCTGTATGCCATACAATGTCAAGGCTGGCTTGATCTGAGGTGGTAACCATGACATTCATTAGAGCTTCCTCGTTCTCCTGAACGATGATCTTTGTACTTGTGACATCAATTTGGATTCCACGAGGCATCGCCTCATTGGTTTTGACATTGATGTTGGATACCCCAGAATCAAGGTCATTGGGAGATTTATGATAGACCACACAATATGAGATTATGAGCAGGACTCCATAAAGGAGTAGGTGCTGAGTCACCATCTCAGTTAGGTACCTAGAAGAAAACAGAAAGAAAAAACCTGATTAGTTCAGTACTATTCCATCCTGTGGGGTGAGGAAAAGTAGTTTAATCTCCTTTATATAACTTCATCTGTAGCCATTTGTCAGTGAGCTTCTTATTTTGTGGCAGTCTAACTTAGTAGACTGATGGACTGAGCTTATTTACAATAGGATAGGGACCTTCTGACTTGTTTTTGAATGCATGAGTAGGAGCAGCAAATCTGAGAACCATCATTTGATCTCTGATCTGCCAGTCCACATCATGGACTGTCTTGTCAAATTGTATGTTTGACCCGTTGTTGGGCCTTGCCCAAGAGTGTAGCAGCAAACAAGTGGATCTGTTGGATGTCTTGTTTCAGTTTCTGGACATATTTGTCCACTAATACTCTATCAGTAGTAGGAGCACACAAATCCAGAAGTAGATGTTCTGGTAATCTCATTGAACTTCCAGTCATGACCTCAAATGTGGTACATTTTGTACTCATTGTGGGTGTAGTCCTTATTGCCTTAAGGAGCAAAGGCAATAAGGAATTCCAGTTCTTGGGGTTTTCCTTAGCAGATTTTGATAGCATAAGCTTGATTTGCCTGTTTGCCCTTTCCACCTGCCCTAATGATTGTGGGTGGTAAAAGATGTGAAACTTCTGACTGACTCCTAGGAGTTTCAGAGTTTTCTGCATCAGTTTGCCTGTGAAACTAGAACCTAGATCAGAGTCTACCTTCAAGGGGAGACCCCATCTGGTGAAAAGTTATTCTACCAGAACCCTGTCAGTTATTTTTGCAGTATTGTTTTGCATTGAGAATGCCTCTACCCATTTAGAGAGCATATCCATGACCACCAAAGCAAAAACTTCATGTTTTTGGTTATTGGGAGTGGCCCAATGTAATCAATTTGGATGGAATTCCAGGGGCCTGCGTGCCTCTGGGGTAATAATTTGGAATTTTTCTTGGCCAAAGTTGGGTTATTCTGTGTGCAGATCAGACAGTTATCAATGTAGTGTTCCACATCATGTTTCATATGTGGCCACCATCCAAAAGTAGTTAGTCTATCCAGGGTTTTTTCCCCCTCCTTCGTGCCCTCCAGTGTCATGCACTTGATGGATAAAATCCATCCTCAGTTGTCCTGGAATTACCCACAATTTCTCTGAATTGTTGGGGTTGTGATACTATACGAGTAGGTTATCATTTGAGAGGTGAAGGTGATCCATTACCTTCTTGTAGGGACTGTGTGGTGGAAGGTCTTCCTCAGTACCTTTGTCAAGGATTTTGAATACTGCCCTCAGATGAGGGTGCTGTTGTTGTGCGGATGCTAGACCTAGCAGCACAAAATGTGTTTGCTGTTTCACAGCAGCAATGCATACAGTACCTGTAGTAGAGAGGGTTTTCAGTTCCCATTTGTCCCCTCATCGAGCACCAGCTTTTGCAAGAGAGTCAGCATGGTCACTGAAAGAATGGTAGGGCTCACTGTTAGAGTGGGCATGAAGTTTGTGGATGTACAGTTTATGCTGAAACTGTTGTGCTAGTGTTGTGATGTTCACTAACAAATCTTTGTATTTTACAGGTGTTCCATCAGAGGATGCAAAGTTTGTTTTCTCCCAAAATGGTAGGAATTCAGACAGGGAGGAATAGGCCCAGTTAGAGTCTATAAAGATGACTGTGTCTGTAGTGCCTTGTTTTAACAATTCCAGAGCACAGTCCACAGCTACCAATTCAGCATACTGTGAGGGAAATGACAGTACAGTTCCGGGGCAATGTGGACTGTGTTATTGTCATGATGCACAATGAGTACCCCAAATCCCTCTACCTGATCTCCATCATTGTATGAGGCTGAGCCATCAGTGAAAAACACGGCACAAGTTGATGTCATTTATTACTTCTGGTGTTGCTGGAAGAAAGGGTCCTGGGTCAAGCAGGTCAGGGGGTTGAAGGAACACTCATGTGTGTCACCTGTATAAAATAGGCCATGGGCCAACAGGGATGGTAATTTTGTAGAGTGTACAGTAATGTTACGATCCTGTAGAAGATGACACCAGTGTGCAAGTCTGGTGCTAGAGACAGAGCCATCTTTCACTCTATCTGACAACAGAAAATTAGTGGGCATATGATTAGTATGCAGAACAATGGGAGCATAACCAATGATGTATAAAAAGTGCTTCACAGCCCAGTAAGTAGAAAGGAGATTCCTTTCACAGAGATTATACTTTCTCTCCATTGGAGAATGCATTTGTGATGCATAGGCAATAGACCTAAGGTGTCCATTGAATTTCTGTGCTAGAACTGCTGAAATGGCTTCATCTGTAGCTGCTGTTTCCAAATGGTAGGGCAAATATGGATTTGGATTAACCAAAGCAGGAGCTGAGGCCAGAAACTGTTTCAAGCTGGTTACAGCTGCTGTCTGTGTTCGACCCCATGTCCAGGGGATGTTCTTTTTCAGTAACTCATGCAGCAAAATCACAAATAAAATCCCTAGAGTAGTTTACTATGCCTAGGAAACATAAGAGTGTTGCCACGCTAGTTGGTAGGGGCAAGTCTTGTAGTCCTTGAATCTTTTTCAAGTCTGGGCTTCTGCCTCTTTTTGTCATGCAGAGGCCCAGAAAGGTGACTTTTTTCTGGCTCAATTATGCTTTAGAATGGTTGTATTTGAGGCCTGCCCTCTGTAAGAGGGTCAGTAGTCAAGTAGAACCAAATGTCTTATTTTGGTAGCTGTGGACAACAGCAAATCATCCATGTACTGCAGAAGGCATTCAGGGGCTGAAAATCCCCGTAATGCATCTTTCATGTGTAAATGAAAGAGTGAGGAGCTATTATGGTACCCCTGAGGAAGGCAGGTCCATGTGTACTGACGCTCTTCAAAAGTAAAGGCAAATTTATACTGGCTGTCTTAGCCAATGGTAAAGACCACAATCCATTGGAAATGTCCAATGCGGTGAACCATTTGCAGTCAGGTGTTAACATGCTTAACACATCTGGTGCTGATGCCACTGTTGGGGCCCCAGCTTGGGGTTACTTGATTAAGTTTTCAGTAATCAGCTGTGAGTCTCCAGGCCCCAGTATGTTTCTTCACAGGCCAAGTTTACAGTTGAAACACATGGTCTAATCACCCTCTGTTGGAGTAGGGACTGGATAGTCTCTCTCAATGATGGCAGGGCTTCTACAGGAAAAGGGTATTGTTTTTGTATAATAGGGCCTGGGACTGAGCCTGTTGCTTCAATGGATGTTTTCATCCTGCCACAATCATGTTTGTTTGTTGCAAACACATCTTGGTGTTTTGCAAGTATATGCTGCAGCTCACTATATGAGTCATGATCCTTGTGGATATCTATGATGTCATACTCAGTGTCATTGTGAGTAATGGCAGCCAGAACATGTGACTCACATATCATGACAGTGTGGTACTGTCCTGGAATCTGAATCATTAGCCTGTTGGCTAAATCTACAACACAGCCATGTTGTGCAAGGAAATCAATCCTTAAAATACTGGGATGATGACGTAATACCATGAGGTCAAAAGTGAATTGGGTGTTTGGGATACCCACTACCACTGGAATGGGGATGGACCTGTATGTCTGCACTACAGTACCATCCACACCTTGAGCAATGGTCAACGATCTGGTGGACCAGTGTGAGGAAGCTGGATCCTCATCATATAGTACTGACATAGCTGCTCCTGTATCAAGCAGCATTACCTGTTGGCAGCCCCCTGCCATGGCCTCTACACAAGGCCTTCCATTTGTATCCACAACCAAAGGGGAAACAGTGCAGATTGGGGCCTCTAATTGTCATTATGATTTTTTAGGGCTCCCCCCTGTGAGTTGTGCAACCATTGTTTGCACTTTCTGACCACTTCTGGCTTTATTTACATTATAAGCTGGAAGTAACTAACTTTGGCTAGTAGTAGCCACTGCTGCCACAGGTGATGCTCCAGTGGCAGGTGTTGGTGGAGAGGGCTGCATGGTAGGTGGAGCTGGTGCTGGTAATGTGGGGAGTGGGAGTGGTGTTGGCACTGGGAAAAAAAGGCTGCAAGACCTGGACTGTCTCAGGCACTATATCCCCCCCCATCATGATCTGGGATGCTGGAATAATCACTGCTATGTTGCGATCACTACTAGGGCCTCTAGCATATCTGACTTGATCTAACATCTCTCTTAACCTTTTATTTTCATCAGCAATCTGTTTATATGGTGTCCCAGTCTGGTAATTCCAGCTGCCTTTATTAGTCACAGATGGAGTAGCACTAATATGCTTCTTACCCTGACAGTTGTTCTTGTTATTCTTTTTACAATGCCCATTTTTGTTGCCCCCCTGGGTCATGGTAGAGGTGGCAGTTGAGCTGGTTGGTGCCCTCCTCCCTTCCACTGCATAAGTGGTGATGCCTCTGGTAGGCTGCTCTATTATAGCAACCTAGTGTTTGTCTTTAGAATTGAGAGACCGGACATAAGTCAGGTAGGTCAGCGCCATTTTGTGAATGGCACTGCTGCACAAGATGTTGGCATCCACCTCCATTTTGTGAATGAGAACATCCACCATTTTGTGACAAAACAGGAGCAGGGACAGCTGTTGGGCTAGCCTGCTCAGAATGATCTGCAGAATCCTCTGCATCAGAGTTCTCTTCTCCAGAAGAATAAACATCAATGGGGGCATAACTAAAGCCCTTCATAGCTTTAATGTGACCTTGTAAAAGGAATAACTGTTGGCATAACTTTGCCACTTTAGCAATACACTTGTCATGATTAACCTTTGCATTTGTAGCAAACAAACCTCTAGACACATCTTTCTCTAGCGCCCTGTAAGTGGCAAGTATCTCAACGTGATCTATCCTTAACTGTTCTAAACCATGACCCACCTTTTGCAATCAGCTTTCAGTTCATCATTCTCCTGAATCAAAGAATCATTAGTTTTAGATAGTAGATCATTCATTTGTAAAACTTGCTGTCTATCAAGCTGAGTTTATCACAATGTTCCCTCAGCTGAAGCACTTTTATGTTAGAGTGTTCATCTGATGTAGCTAGCAGGCAGTCATACTGCTGACATAATGCCTGTAGCTCAGATTGAAGTCTGCCTACATTCTTCAAATGCTCTGCATTCTGTTCTCCAACACATTTCTTATAATCAGTGAAACTTGAATTTACTGAGATCAGCTTCTGTATTGAAGCCTCAAATGAAGCTAATAGCATAGCTACGAGAAGTCCCTTGGTGGACTGCATTTTAATTGACAGTCTCAGTGCAATATACTGCTCACAAATCAACTTAATTGGATCCAAAGAATCTTTAAATAACTCATCCTTAGTTAATTCATTATAGCACTCCCATCCAATGTGTGAAGTGAGATAAGCCGAGATGTCATCTCTCAACTCTGTGCTAATTACCATAGACATGTCTGTTAAGCAGGTGAAATCCTTAACAATTTGTTGGTCAGTCCCTGTATTTCAAACCACAGGAGATGAACACTAGCAAATGGGTAGGCATGTGTGAATGACTTTAAGAGACAGAAAAAGTTACCACAAACTGCTGCATTTTTGTTTTTTTGTAATGCCTTTATTTTTTTGCTTCTCACACCGCTGTTTGCTCATCCAGGAGACAAAGGCAGCCTGTCTGAATAAAAGCAGGGGTTCCTTGTGCCTTATGAGTCACACTGGAAAAACTCAGACTGAGAAGAATTAAACAAAAGCCACTCACAGCAACTTGCCTGTCATGAATTCCCTACTAACCACAGCATTAGCCATGTGTCACCAATATGTTATATATGAGTCCTGCTCATAGTTCATAGTTCAGCTTCTTCTATGCTTGTATGCATGTGACTTAGTAAAGAAAACACATGACAAGTACATAATAAAAAGAACATTTATTACTATAATACTCATGCCAAAGCATGTAACAAGGAGTTACAAAGAGGATGATTTCATCCAGTCAGCCTCGGGGTACACGTACTATATACAGTAAATATCTAGCTCTAGACACAAAATGAACAAATGTATGGGAGGAATACTAAAATCTCAGAGACTGGGGAGGGACTGGCTGGCAGTTACATATATACTACTGATAAGAATACAATATTTGGGTAAGGCAGACAAATACAATTGAATATATTATGCAGAGTGTAATATCTGGGTGGTAACACCAGGAAACAGAAATGCAAAACTTGGCATAAAACTTAGACAAAGGAAATTCATATTCAGCAGTAAATGGAAAAGCTTTTATCAGTCTCACTGGAGACAGTGAGTCTGGCAATGCTTACAATGTCATCAGAAAAGCATTCAGCATTTTATAGTATTGTGAAATATAGCAGAATATATGTGGAAACTAGAAGCAGTATATATAGCAGAAACATATCATATAGGTAAAACATTATGAGACAGTGGTAAGGCACTAACACTTGTAGGTGTATAAGATTGCGGTTACATATAGGTCAATTAGTGGTATATAACCCAGGTATAACAGTAGGTGGTTCTGGAAGTGACATGACTGAAGCCATAGGAGTGTGTGAAAGTTTTGAATTCTGTATTTGTAAACTGGAGCCCATTGTCTGTTCTTAGGATTTATGGTATCCCAAATATTGCAAAGATTACTTTTAGTTCCTTTATTACTTGGTTTGATGTGGGTGTGCTTAATTTGACAACTTCGGGGTAACATGAGAATGCATCATATACATCTAGGTACCCTCTGCCTCCTAGTGTAAACAAATCAACATCCACTTTTTCCCAAGCTGTTGCATTTTCTGAGTCTGAAATCAATTATTCCTTCTGCAGGGTGGGTGTGTATTTCTGGCATATCTGACAGGCCAATACTGTGTTTTTTTATATCTTTTGATATTCCTGGACAGTGTACTACCTGCTTGGCTCTGTGCTTACATTGATCCATACCCATGTGTCCTTCATGTATTTCGGGTAGCAATTCTTTTCTTAAACTACTAGGCACCACAATCCTGTCACCTTTAAGGAGTACTCCATTTACCTCAGATAACTTAAATAGCACGTACCTTGTGGGTATGTATTGTCCCTTCCACCCTTTGTGTATTGCTGACATTATTGCTTATAGCATTTCATCCTGTGCTGTTGCAGTTTTCAGTCTTTCCCACATTTGAACAGACATGGCTCCTGAGGTTTTTATTCTGTTAATGTGAATGACTACTTCTAAGTTCTCACTTTGGGATGAGTTTCTGTGTGATTCTCCCAAGTTTTTGACAAGGCACTGCCTCCATCAGCTGGTTACCCTGTGTGTATTCTGTCCTGTAGTCATACTTCTGTAGCTTAATTAACAGTCTCTGAATCTGGGGTGGGACCTGCCATAAGTCTTCATTTGAAATGGTTATTAGTGGTTTGTGGTCTGTTTCAATCACAATGGGGGTTCCATAATTGTAGTTATGTAATGCATCACATCCAGAGTCTATAGCCAGTATCTCTTTTTAAAGTTGAGCATATTTATATTCAGTCTTTGTAAAGGCTCTTAATGAATATGCAACAGGTCTCCAGCAACCATTTCTGAGCTGTAACAGCACGGCTCCTTAACCATCCTTCAAGGCATCTGTGGAAACCTTTGTCTGACAGGAGACATAAAAATATTGCAAGGTGGGCACAGTAGTTAGTAGTCATTTTATCTCTCGAAATTCTTTTTCATGTGCAGGTGTCCACCCCCACATGGCTGACTTGTTTAGCAATTTTCTGAGATGGCTAGTTTTGTTAGCCAGATTGATAATAAACTTCCCCAGATAATTCACCATGCCCAGAAAGTGTTGTAAATCTTTCTTAAGAGTTAGGTTGTGGTATCCTGCCTACTGTTTGGACTTTGGAAGGGTCTGGTTTTACATCTTGCACTGAAAGGATTTCCCCAAGGTACTTGATTTCAGACTTTCTTATCTGATATTTCTCCTTGTTCAATTTAAGGCATTTTCCAGGACACTTGTAGGACCTGCCTCACTCTGAAAGACCTCTGGTGCTGAGCATATTCCAAATGGTAGTCTTTTGAAATAGTGTCTTCCATAAGGAGTGTTAAAAGTACATAGGTGTGCACTTTCTTTTGTTAGGGGGATTTGCCAAAATCCTGAGGATGCATCCAGTATTGAGAAATATTTTGCACCCGATAGTTCATCCAAAATTTCAGGTCTTGTGGGAATGTGGAAATGTTCTCTTTTTATGCATTCATTTAACTCTTTAGTGTCCAGACACAAATGTAGTGTTCCATCTCTGTTCTCAATAATCACCAGGGAGTGAACCCACGGTGTTGGCTCTTCCCCCCTTTCGATAATATCTAGTCAACAGTTCTTAGACTTTGTCACAGTGAGCCTCCCCTAATCCATGGAAAGGATTTTGAGCCTCCCCCAAAAACTGAAATAATCTTGGGCCTCCCCAAAGAAAAATAACATACTGTACTTTGCATAGTACTCCATGAATAAATTGAAACCCCTTTGAGTACTTGGCTCACATTCAATTCTTTGTCTTATACTGATGTGGAACCTTTGAAAAAGAGCTGTGCTCAAAGGTGCTATCCGAATAACAAATAAACAAATATCATTATTCAGCTTATTGTAACCCCCTCCACAGGCCAGCCTACTTGCTCTGCTATTTTCATTCTTGAATCATTGTTACCCCTTGTTGCAGTACCTTCATGGATCAGACTACTTGCTCCATTCCCTCTCTATATGAAATAACCTTCCTACATACTTTGCCAGTCCCCTCCTTCCGTGCTCCTAAGCAACTTCTCTGGGATTACTTTGTTCCTTCCTACTATTGCTCTTAGCACTTCTATACTCAACCCTTGTATTTGGGCTCTTCCACCATCAGCCTACAAATTGATCAATTACCACCACTCATTATTAGTTTATTGTTCGTATTTGTTTGCACTATCGTTCATTGTATATTTCCTGATTGTTTTGCAGTTACCTTTTGAAATTTATTCACTCCCTACAATTCCCTGGGTACACCTGAAATAAGCCTTGGCTCATTCACCTTCCCTTGTTGCCTATTAGTAAATAAATGAATAAAATTCACCTACTATTATCCTCTTTCAGTTTGCTTCATCTCTTCACTCAAAATATATAAAACTCAAAATTTAAATACAGTACTTTTTCAGACTTGCTTGAGCCTCCCCTGGAACAGGTTGGGGCCTCCCTAGGGAGGCTGGCCTCACCATTTGAGAACCCCTAATCTAGATCTATTAAATGTTGCAATTCTTTTTTGAGTTTATCTCTTAGGGCCATGGGGACTCTGTGTGTTGCATGCAGTACAGGAACTACCTTCTCATCCACAGTGATGTTATGTGTAGTAGGTAGCTTTCCCAGTAGTATAAATACATCACTATATTCAGACAGGATATTATCAGTGACTGTCTAGTCATTATGTATTGCAAATACTTTTTCTATTAAGCCCAGCTTCTGACAGGTCTCTAGGCCCAAACTTGGCTTTTTGTCCACTGTAATAATAACAAAATTGTGCTTACTAACCTTGCCTTTGTAGTGGAGATTCAGCGCACAGTACCCCATAGTGGGTATGGTTAGTCCAACAGTAGGGTTTTTCTTTATTTGCAGTCTGTTTGGTATCTGATGCCACAGGCAAGAGGGAAGCACATTTATTTGAGCCCCTCTATTAATCATGTATTGTATTTTCAAGCCGCTGGTATTTAGTTGAATTGTCCATTCCTTGCTTTGTGAGATACCTTGCTCATTCAGGGCTCCTATGAACAGTTCATCTGTGCTATCTGAGTCAGCTGTTTCTGTCATTGATTGCAGTCTTTTTCCTTCTGCAACACCTTGCAAAAGGGTTCAGTTGTCCACAGGCTTTATACTGTTTTCCATATGCAAGGCAGTTTCTGTATGTGTGTTGCTTCCCACAGTTTTGGCAGGTTTTGCTGACAAAAAGAACAGTTTGACGGCTGCTCAAGCAAGAAGAGCTCATAACGCAAAAAATAAGTTAAATTATTATATTTTCTCAATCTTTTTTCCTTTTAATTATAGGTCCCAACATGTTGCATCCAATTATGCTTCATCGGGGGAACTATTAATACAAAATAATCATTACTAATACATCAAATGTTTTTTTTTACAGATTTTTATACAGGCATTTCTTTTTTAGCACATATTTTATTTATTTTATCTTATTTATTTTAATCTCGGAATAACCACTTGAGCTCAGAGCTCTTTAACACAGGTTCCACATCAAGTAAACAATACGAATAGAGTAGTAAAGAATTACAATGGACTAGCCAAGCAGACTAGACAATAGGGAGGGAGGAGGGCTAAGAACAGACTTACAGGTATTAGATGCCTACCGGTAAGTACTGGTTAGTTGTCAGAGGTAGCAGGTTAGTTGGTTATACATTAATATACAATTTTTAAAAACCTATTGTTATTCACAGTCTAACTCCTAGAGTTATTGCAGTTTATATAAACAGTTATTCAACTCACTTCATTGTTACTCTGTATCAGCCTACTGTATTCAATTTGTATCTAGAATTACACTACCTGTCATTTTAGCTGGGCCTTACGGCTCCTGTGTCTGCCAGTGTAGCTGCCATTCTCCATTTTATGTCAATTTTCCTATACAGGTGGATAGACATGTATTTAACTTCTATTCAATAGGTGTTTCTTACTTAGCTTTATAAATGAGCGAATCAAAAACATGTATCATTCATCTTTTGTTTCTAGCACATCTTTCAAGGTTTCAAACAACATAGTTATCCATCCTTTTTTGTTAGCTTTTAATTGTTAAAATCTGTGGTGATGACAAGTGTGGTTATCCCTGTACTTTTACTTATTCTTTTTTTCTTATTTAATTAGAAGTTGTAATAAAGGGTACCTGTCTCTTTAAATGTGCTTATGCATTCTGTATCCTTTCTATATTTTCCTCTTGTTATTCATTTAGCATCTCTAAAAATAATCAACTCATATTGTTATCTCTACACATTTACATTTTTGAGAAAACTCATCATGTTTTGTAAGATTTCACAAACTATGGTTTGAGATTTAGTGCTCTTTTTCATGGTGTTCAAAACATCAAGTTTACTTTCCTCAGTATCTATGTTTTAAATGCTTAATGTCTTCTTTTCTTCATTTATTTACATCTTCCTACTGTACATTCTGTTATCCATCCAAACCGAAACCAACAAGTATGGACCCTACTGTATCTTGTGCTAATCGTCTTGAAGGCTGTTAGCTATCTACTCAACCAATGTATAAGCTTGTCATTTCCTTGGCTGTCAAATTTTGTTGTTTGCCTGTTTATCACACTGAATGTAAAGTGTGCTTCTAGTTTGTAACCCTCCCGGGTCGTACCTGAAAATAGGCACTTGGCTGTCTAGTGTGTCTTACCCGGTTAACAAAAGCAAATAAATAAATAGGTAACACTTTCTAAAAGTCTCTACTGCATGATGCTAATATTTTACTGTTGTTTACTTCCTGGTTCTCTTCCATGTAAACTTAACTAACATCTTTTATGCTTAGTACACTACATTTAATTATTTCTTTAAGTTTTCAAATGTTCAAATATTAGTTTGCTTATTTGAGGATAAGTGGTATGGTTTCCTGGTTAGGTGCTAGCAGCATCTCAGTTTGGCAGCAACTGTGGAGGTGCTGTCCAAAGCCACGTATGCCTGTGGGAGAAGTCATGTCACTGCTTTGGTGTCCGGAGGTCCAAGATGGCTGCTGCATGCCATGCTTGCTGAGGAATAGCTGCACTAGCAAGAGTTGTGAAACA
This sequence comes from Neoceratodus forsteri, assembly GCA_016271365.2. Classification (NCBI taxonomy): domain Eukaryota; kingdom Metazoa; phylum Chordata; order Ceratodontiformes; family Ceratodontidae; genus Neoceratodus; species Neoceratodus forsteri. The sequence continues at coordinate 803,995,885 of CM028133.1, forward strand.
ATTTGTTGCAATTGTTAAGAGGTATGCCACTGTTGCCTTAATTGCAGTATTTCTAACTCTTTCCAAACTTTCTTGTGCTGCCACTTGGTCCAGGTGTGTGTTTGCTGTTTTGTGCATCTGTCTGTCCACAGTCGTGAAGAGCATGGAGTCTTGGCAGTGGAAGAGCCCCCTGCAGCTGAGGGTGATAGAACTTCCCTGCAGAGGGTCATAACGGATCAGCGCACTCTGCAGACCTGTAGTCTGAGCCTTGAAAAACTCATGAGTGGACTGGAGTGAGAACTGTCCGGACCTGCAGTTGAAAAGGAAAAGGAGTGAAAGATTGGTTTGCCAGTATTTCCTTTTGCCTATCTGATCCCTATCTGGTTCTGATTTTCTCCTTCAGAGACAGAGGTCTGAGTCCAGGGATTTGTGTCCTGGGGCTGTGGTGTTACAATTTGTCATTGAATTGTTTTGATGCTTTGGAATTTAAGTGAAAGTGCTGCTGGCTGACACCGTGCCATGCCCCACTGCAGGTGAATAAAAATTCTGAGACCTGTGATTTGAGACCCAAGTGTGGAGATTCTGTATTATAATTTCCAACTAACAGAGTATTGAAGGATTTCAGGCGTATAAAGACTTAGCCTGGTTATAGCTGATTTTAACTTGTTTAATCTGTTTTAATTTTTTTTCTTTGTGATTCTTCTGTTTTCTCAGCATCTCCCAAAGAAGTGTGCTCTTTTTTTTTTTTGTACCTTGTGTTGGGGTTTTCAGGATACTTTGGAATCTTTTTTATTTCTTAGTTTTTAGAGTTGTATGATTTTGATTTTAGATAGTTATTGTTACTAAGGTATTTAATTTTATAATTGACTCCACCCCCACCCCACCTGTCCTGTAAGGTCTTAAGGAGAGTGCATGGTATCCTTAGGTTGTGAAGTGCCATTTTTTGAAGTACTCAATACAGCTTTGGTCTCAGCTTTGGTCTTGGCTAAAGAGAACCCACTGAAACATTTTCCAGAGATACACTTTTTATTTTTAAGTTAAAACAGTATTGTTCTGAATGTTCGGGTGAAAGCATTTTTCCGGAGCTCTGCCTGGCAGAGTAAGTCAGTTAATTCTCTGGTTTTGTGTTCTGTACCTCATAATTATAATCAGTTTCAGGGAGGAATACTGATAGCTTTTTGGCAAGAGATACTCGTAGTCTTCGTATCTTTTTTTATGTTTTATATTAACTATAGTGTTTGATGTGGGGGGGTTGTTCTGGTCCCCATACCCAAGGGCACCTCTTCTTTAGGAGGGCAAGTAGTTGGGGCAGCTTGCCATCATCATCCAACTCGGGCGCTGTTATGCAATGCCAGATCTGTTTGCAACAAGACTGCCCTTATTGCAGATTTTGTTGGTACAGCAGATCTGGTTTGTATTACCGAGACCTGGTTAGATGGGAATGCAGCCCCTATTTTGGAGGTGGCTATCCTTTCCTGGTACTCGGTTATACACCGCCCGAGATTGGACTGCGGGGGGGTTGCGGTCTGTTTCAAGACCAAATTGGGCCTGACTGGTGTACCTGTTGAGGAGGCCATCTCATTTGAGTGCACTGTGGTAACTGGTGCGGGGTGCAGGATAGCTCTCATTTACTGTCCATATGGTGATGAGAAGCTGTTCCTGCAGGAAGTAGCAGACTTTGCCACCGACATGGCATTGGAGTCACCCAGACTGATGGTTCTGGGTGACTTCAATGCCTGGGTCGATGATGAATCCTCGCTTTTTGGACAACACTTCCTCCAGGTGATGACATCACTGGGCTTCACACAGGTTGTTTCCTCAGTTACTCACAAAGGTGGTCACTCTCTTGATTTGGTCTTCCTCCTGAGGATCGAGGCCTCTGATTTGGTGGTGGAACCTGTCGGTTGATCCGATCACTACACCATTGGGTTCAATTTTTCAGCCCTCTTGGGTAGGTCGTCCCCTGTGGAGATGGTCAGTTACCGCCCTTTGTGGGATGTGGTCCCTGAAGACCTGATGGCAGCGATTGACCCCTCATTGATTGATGAGATCAGCACAGATCCTGAGCAATTAGTCTCGGCCTATAATAGGTCTATTTCTTCAGCTCTTGATCTGATTGCTCCTGTTCATGTTTACCCCCTTCCACTCCACCCAAGGGCCCCATGGTTCGATGGGGCTCTGAGGGTGCTGCAGAGGAAGGGGAAGGGGAATAGGTTAGAGGATCGCTGTTGGAGGACTGCCTTAGATGCCGACCACCTTATTTTGTTAGAGCATTATAAACTCTATCAAGCAGAAATTTCCTGTAAGAAGGCAGAATTCCAGTCCAGGGAAATTGCTTTCACATGGACTCAACCAGCTCAACTCTTCCAAACTGTCGACAGGCTGTGCAACCCAGCCTGTCAGCAGTTCTGTCAAGTTTTTCACAAAGTGAGTACAATGAGATCGCTCATTTCTTTGCAAATAAGGTGGCCGACATCAGACAGGAGTGCCATCAGCTTCACTCTATGGGGGATGCTGTTGGTCAGTGCTTGGTCACAGAGCCCAGAGTTTCCTGGAGTACCTTTGATCTGCCGGAGTTCGTGGACATTATGAGGCTTGTCCAGGGGATGCATTCCACTTGCTGTAGTTTAGATCCAGGCCCTACTTCCCTGATTTTGGGTTGTAGTGATATCATTGGCCCAGTCTTAGCTCAGATTGTCTGGTGCTGTTTGCCCTTGGGTGAGATTCCTAGCTCCCTGAAGGAGGCAGTGGTGACACCCTTTCTGAAGAAAGCTTCTTTAGACCAGGAGAACCTAGAGAACTACAGGCCTATCTCTAACCTTCCTTTTGTGGGAAAGGTTGTTGAGAAAGTTGTGGCAGCTCAACTGGAAGACCATTTAACCATCCATAATTTATACAAACCTCTCCAACTGGGTTTTTGTAAGAGGCATAGCACTGAGGCTGCTCTGGTTCGGGTGCTCAATGATCTCCTGATGGCGAGAGATTGGAGAAACCACTCCATCTTGGTACTCCTTGATTTGTCATCAGCTTTTGACACTGTGGATCATGGGGTTCTGCTCGAGCATTTGAGGCTCATCTGTGGGCTGTTGGGGACAGTTCTCAGATGGTTTACATCTTTCCTTGGTGGTAGATCTCAGAGAGTTGTCTCGGGAATATTTTCATCCGAGTCTTTCTCTCTGCCTTGCAGGGTACTTCAGGGTTTGGTGCTGCCCCCCTTGTTATTTGCAGTGTATATGCTACCCGTCAGAGACGTTGTAGGATGGTATGGGCTGAGGTTTCACTGCTATGCTGATGATACCCAGCTCTACCTGTCTTTTGGCCCCGACCAGGTTAGTGCTATCTCAGTATGGAACAGCTGCCTTGTAGAAATCCAAGATTGGATGAGTTCCAGCAGTTTAAAGTTGAACCCAGGAAAGACTAGGGTTTTGGTGATGGACCAAGGTCATAGGACAGAGGGGTTGAGGATTGATCTCCGCTCTGGTTTAGTCCTGGGGGGCTCAGATTCTTACCTCTGAGTGGATGTGTGACCCAGGAGTGGTGTTTGACGATGGTCTGACCCTTCAACATCAGGTGTCAGCAGTCATCAAGCTGGCCTTTTACCACTTTAGGAACATTGCTAGGATCAAGCACCTTGTTTCATCCAGCGATCTGCCTGTTTTGGTCCATGCCTTTGTGATATCGCACCTTGACTACTGCAACTCCCTTTACCTATGGCTTCCCAAGGTTGATATCCACCACTTGCAGCTAGTGCAGAATGCTATGGCACATTGATTGACTGGGGTATCAAGGAGAACTCCTATTACCCCAGTGCTGCACAATCTGCACAGACTGCCTATTCAGTGGCGGATTACCTTTAAGGTAGGTTTAACTTACAAGGCCCTACATGGACAGGGTCCTGATTATCTGAAAGAGCTCCTGGTTCTTTACACCCCTTTGCGACAGCTCCACTCGGCTGATGAGGGGTTGCTGGAGATTCCAAGGGTTTGTTTAAAGTCATCTGGTGCTCGCGCCTTTGGGTTTGCTGCCCCTACCCTCTGGAATTCTCTGCCCTGTCAGCTACGTGAGTGCAGATCAGTGGGGTGATTTAAGCAGGCACTAAAGACCTTTCTGTGGGGTAAAGCTTACCTCAATCTTCTGTGATTTTATCTGTATTTATTGTATTTTTTTTATGCGACTGCGTAGTGCCTTGATTTGTGAAAGGTGCTATATTAAATAAAAATTATTATTATTATATTATTATTATTCTAATGGTTGCAGCCCTGATAGACTCAGTGTGTCTCTTTCTTTCTCCGGGTAAAAAGTGCTAACCTGGCAGTGAAGGACCGTGCCGACGTAGAAAATGGCAGAAAAATTGTACACTCTTACTGGTCTTTCACAAGCAATTGATTACAGGGCTGGGACCTCGAAAATATTTTTAGAATACACAAGGGAGAGAGAGAGAGAGGATTATAAGTAAGTTGTTTTTAACACTAATTTGAGTATAAGGATTCTAAGATATCCCACCTCCTTTTTTCTTTTGTTTACTAAAAAACTTGCACTACTTCAGATCCTGAAATTCCTTCTTTTTGTTTTTGGGCTTAGTGTTGCTCATACATAGCTGGAAAAAGAGGAAGAATTACTACAGACACATCAGGATATATTAGGACTCTCTGCGACTATTTGCCATTTTTTTGCCACTTCCTTTATAAGGGACATTTTCCAGCTGACGGTTTGGATTTCCCACACAATCTAGGGATAAGTGAGTTGAATGGTCCTCACTATGTAGTCTTCAGACTCCAGGAAAAGATGAATGAACTCTGACTTGTATGGATTAACAGCTTTCAAGGATTTTAAAGGGACTATCTAAGACATTCATTGGCACTGTGTGGTTAATTGTGATTACCTGTTTTAGATTTTTTTTTTTTTTAATGTATACTAGAAATGGGAAAATGCTTACTGCAAAAGGGGACAAAATTAATGGGAAACAAACAAAAAATAATAATAATGGTAGTGTTTTCAATGATACCTTACATATTAATCCCTCTACACCGAATGAACAGAAAATCTTTTCTTATGCTGAGGCCTTGAAAAACACAGTTAAAGTGGCCTCTGATCTGGTTGATGGTCTGGAACAAAAGTACAGTATAGGTGACGTTATAGAGATATCGGATAACCTGGATAATTTGGATGGAGGAAATTAAGAAAAAAATGCCCAGGAAACATCTGGAGGGACAAGGGGGTAAGAGTAAAGCTAAGGGTGTAAGAAATGATGTTCAACAAACAGCACAGTAAAATATCACTGATTTTTTTTTCACCAAAGCAGAAAACAAAAAAGAATAATGATCAGAAAAAATCAGAGGATTATGTGACCTTTTTCACAGAAGAGAAAACAGAAAATATTCTGGCTACTCCTAGTAATCTCCAGGAGACGGGCTGGAGCTTTTTAGCCCCTTGAAATCTCTTCAAGACTCTCTGCAATTTCTGATCTTATGATACAAGAATCGCTTCCAGGTTTAGTGCCAGAGAAAGATAATTTATCAATACTGGCAGGCTCATCATCTGCAGTATTTTCAAAATTAGATAAGGAGGTAGAACAAATAGTGTTAGAGGAAGATAGTTTTGCTCAATGTCCTGACACGATATCAAAGTACACTCTCAAGGCACTGGCACACTATATAATGGCAAATGTGGTATTAGTGGAAGCCCTCAAATAATTAAGAGCTAACATGGAAGGCTCCATTAATTCTATTTTTGCAAAAATCCAACAATTGGAGAGCAAATTGGATGAATTCATCAAAGAAAGAAAAACAGAAAAACTTTCATTTTCCTCTGTTCATATTCCTGAGACCCCTCAAAAAAGAAATGGGAAGTGGAAAGGATCTCAGGATCAGAAAAAGAGGAAAAAAAGGAAGAATAAGATTCAAGCTAATGTAAACAATTCAGGTATAATAAGCAAGCTGGTAAAAGGGAAAAGTCCCAGTTCTGAAGGCTGAAATATCTGTACAAAAGATACACCAAAAAGAAGAGCTGTGTAAAGTAATGGTAAAAATGAACATCAGTAAAGGAGTTATATTGAATACTAACATTGTTCCAGTGGCTGAGGGAAACAAATGTTCTCTTAATGGAAATTAAGTCTGTCTAAGGATTGATGGTATTTTTCAGAAAAATGATGAATCCATGATTCCCTTAGGGATCTTATTGAATATTTAATAACAACAGAACTTGATATCTCCCAAGCTAAGGAAAACATAATTTTGACATGCAGACATGTTAATTATGATCAGAAATCAGTGTATGTCCTTGTTTCTGACATGAATCTGGCCAAGCTTATCTGGCCAAAGACTCCCAGGTTATCTAATTTAGGTTTAACCCTATGGGCCTCTATTACTTGGAAAATAATTGCCTCCAAAGTTCAGCAATAGGAAAGTACAGGAGCCCAATTGAGTCAAAATATTTTTAAGGAAAGTTTATTTAAATTGAAATGGGGCTTTAAAGATCATGACCCATGTAGCAGGAAGGAGGATTCCTATGTACTTTCTCTTTTTGGGGTGGAAAGGTTCCCTGGTGAAAGTGAAGATATTTTAGGGTTCTATGTAAACTCTTTAATAAATTCCCATTTAAGGATGACACCAGGAAAACACTGTATAAGTTATGCAGAGAGAGTCTTTATAGAGGGTCAGGTTAACCAAATAGATTTCTATTGCTCTTCTCCTGTAATATTTCATCAAATAAAAAGTAACATTGAGAAGTTTGGTAAGGCAGGTATCTTAGTGGTGGACCTGTGTAATTTACAGGAAATAGGAATTCAAGAGTGTGATGTAGAACAATGACTGGACTTAGAGTCTGATAGTATGAAAGAATGTCATAGTGATATTGAGCTCAGTGGTGATTATGTTAACTTTTTGTCCTGGAACATTGCAGGATTAAGTAATAAGATGGCCAATCAGGAGTGTTTACAGTTTTTAACTTCATATGATATCCTCTCTCTACAAGAAACCTGGGCTATGGATGTAGTAAATATTAACTGGTACCAAGTGACCTCAAATTTTGCAACCAAAACAAAAAAATTTGGCAGACCAAAAGGGGGCTGGCAATTTACATTAAATTGGATCTAAGCTTTCTATTGTAGAAGTCCTTAAAATTCTCAAAATTACATAATAGTAATTATCTCTATGGATCAAGTGCTGGTAATTTTTGTTAATGTATATATTCCACCAACTAATGATTTATCTGGCCCTTAAAAGATCTGGGACCTATTGACTGCAGATATTGATCTTGCCTTTAAGAAATACCCTCAAGGTATTTTTTAATTGCCGGAGACTTTAATGCTTGCATTTCTAAACATGACAATTTACCTGAACTTGAGAATCAGTTAAGCCTTAAAGATTATAACATCAGACAAAGTAAGGATAAGGGGGTAAATGACTGAGGGCGAATGCTTATGAAATTTATTCAGGAAAATGCTTTTCTTATTCTGAATGACAGAACTGAAGGAGCTAGAGAGGGGGAAATCACTTTCTTTTCAGGGGCTGGGCAAAGTATAATTGATTAAGTGATGATTAGTCCAGAAAGTTATGGAAGGTTCACTTCATTAAAGATATAAATGAGAACAGAAAGTGATCACGCCTCACTTAGTCTGCAAATTGAGACCAAAATTAAAAATGAATTTCTGATAGTAGATTTTAGCACCCCCCCCAGCACAATTAATCTCTGACAGCAGACAACGCCTGAAATATAATTCAATTAATGGAGCAGAGGCTGGAAAATTACTCTATGATTTTAAAAACAAGAGGAGAGAGTTATTTTTGGATGATGTAAAATGGCTCAAAGTACAACTAAATAAATTAAACCAAGAAATAAGACAAATCATTTATACTCACTCCAAAAAAGGACTTCATGCAGAAATAAAATCATGGTTTGATCAGGAATGTAAAAATTAAAAAAGAAACCTCAGAAAATTGGACTAAAATACCCAATGAGAAAGAATTACTCCCTTTTAAATAAGGCTAGAAAGCAATAAAATAAATTTCTACAAATGAAAAGGTTAAGTTATCAACATACGCTATGGGATGAGATGTACCAAATCATTATAAATAGAGATTTTCAAAGCATTCTGGAATATGGTGGCTAAAGGAACTAACCAATATCAGCCTTCCTTATTAGTATATGTTCCAAAGGAAGCCTGGGCAAACATTTCAAAGATATTTTTTCTAAAATCCCCTCACTAGAAGCACATAATGCTACATTATCAGACAAAATATTGGAACACAGGCCTGTCATTATCTTTTCTATAGAGGAAGTGGAAGCGTCCATAATAGCCTTAAAAAAAAAATAAGGCCCCTGGCCCTGACTTCATCCCACCAGCAGTTTATAAAGAGTATAAAGACTTTTGGATCCCTAGTCTGATGATGACCTGAGTTTGATTCTCACAACCTCTGTTGGCATACTGTGTGACTCTGAGCAAGTCACTTAACTGCCCAGTGCTTCCAGGTCACCCCTGAAAACAGGCACTTGTGCCTAGTGGGCCTTACCCGGTTACCAAAGACTAAAAAACAAAACTGTTTTTCAATTTGTGCTCAGCCCAAAATTACATTCCCTTATCTTGGACCCATAGCATAATTGTATCCATACATAAAAAAGGATCAGTTTATAAATCAAAGAACATTAGTCCTATAAGTTTGTTGGACATTAGTTAAAAAATATTTTCCAGATTATTATTAAATAGGCTTATCCACTGGGCAGAATCCACTTCTCAGATTTCTACATTTCAGGCTGGATTCCAAGATGGTTTTTCCACCAAATATATTCTGTTTGGCTCACTTATTTGAGAAGTATGTTTATCTTAGAAAATGTAATCTATTTTCAGTATTTATAGATTTCGAGTTGGCATACGACTCTATTAATAGGAGTAAACTACGGAAATTATTGTACTTAAAGGGCATGGATTATTCCTTGCTTAAATTAATTCAAAAGCTTTATTCAGGCACTAATACAGCTATTAGATATGATTATAACAGCACACTGACATAATTTTTTGATTCAAATTGTGAGGTAAAACAGGGATGCCTCCTTGCCCCAACTTTGTTTAATTTATATATCAATGATTTGCTTGATTACCCAGTTAATGATTCTTCAGATTCCCCCCAAATTAACAATATGCCCATACATTCATTAGCATATAGAAAACCTGAAGGTGCTCACATTAGGACGGGGTGCCATGGAAAAATCAGAAACTAAACACACATATCCAGGCACACACCACTACAAAATAGCTACCACTTGAGAGGAAAAATGTTTAAAACATGATATTTTATTAACCTGATGTGTTTCTGGTCTGCTGGACCCTTTATCATAAGTTAACTTGGTAAAAAAAAATGTACATATATATAGCAGAACAATTGATTGACATCACAATTATATCAATTAAAAACACACCAATAAAATTACAGAAACAATGAAGCAGAATAAAAAACAATAAAAATGACTGCATGGTAGCAATGCACTCAAAAATGAAACCCTAATTGTTAATAAAACCATATATATATTGCAGATATAATCTTAAAAGAGAAGGGAAAATATACAAAAAGTGGGGGGGGGGAGAAAGACAAACCCAAATGTATTAATGTCTGTCTTCCAAAAATGGTTTCAAATCAAAACTAGCATTAAGACTAGGATAAATAGTAGCTTTCAATTGCAAAATCCTAAATGTTAGTCTCTTTAATATTAGATTTCTGTAATTATCCCCCTCTAGGTTTACAGCAAACTCTATCTATAGCCATATATTTAAATTTATGGACTGAAGTGTCATTTTTATGTTCTAAAACATGTGCTGCTGTAGCATAAAGTGGGTCTTCTCTTATAATGGCCCGTTGATGTTCACCCACTCTAACCTTTATACTCCTTTCAGTTTTACCCACATAAAATGCCTGACAAGAACAAGTTGCCAAATAGATGACACCACTAGTATTACATGTCGTCATTTGTCTTATAGTAAACTCCCTCACATTAACAGTCAAAAAAGTCTTGCCATTAATAATGACGTCACAATAAATGCAATTATTGCACTTGAAGCAGCCTAGAAGTTTTGGTAGCCAGGTCTTTACTTCTTTTTTGTCCACAAAATGGCTATGAGTCAAACTGTCTTTAAGACTTGCAGCTTTCCTAAAAGTAAATCTAGGTAATGATGTAGCTACATTTTCCAAATTTCTTTCGGCTGATAAAACCCCCCAATGAGTTTTAATAATGTTCAAAAATGAATTCGCATGCACTGAATAAGTAGTAACAATACAGTATTTAACCATGTATCATTAACTTTACATCTGATGACCATAACAAAACACTTCTATCCGTATTTGTGGCTGTCTCTCTAGCTTGTAATACATCTCTTCTACTGTAACCCCTCTCCTGAAATCTTGCTCTAAAATATCTGCACTGATTTTGAAACTGTTATTAGAAGTGCAATTCCTTTTTGCTCATAAAAAATCTCCTTTTGAGATATTTTTCATTGTATGGGCTGGATGACAGCTCAAGGCCATAAGAACAGTAATGCCATTAACTGGTTTATGATAAATTTCTGTTTCAAAAACCCCAGTTGGTATTTTTGTTATTAATATATCCAAGTATGGCAATTGTTCCTGTGCCACATTAAATGAAAAATGCAAATGTTCATTTGTGGAGTGGAGATAAATCAAAAAATGATGAAATTCAACCAAAGATCCCTTCCATAATAAAACCACATCATCTATAAAATGTTTCCACAAAACAATCTTGTCAAAAAAATGATTTGTGAATGAATTACAAATGTAATTTCTTTCCCAAAATCCAACATATAAACTTGCTATTGAGGGGGCACAAGTGGCCCCCATAGCTGTTCTTTTGATTTTTTTTGTAAACAGATTGATTGAATAAAAAAATATTAAATGTTAAAACATATTCCATTAATTTAAACTAGAAATCCACTGGTGGTCCATCATAATTCTGATCACTGTTAAAAAAGAAAGCCATTGCATCCAAAGCTCCACAGTGAGGAACATTTGAATACAATGATTCTATATCCAGTGTTATGAGAAGAAAATCCTCTGTAACATTCAGGGAACTAAAAAGATTTAAAACGTCCCTAGTATTCCTTAAATATGAGGGAAGACCCTCAACATTAATGCATAGGAAAGAATCCAAACAACAAGATAATGACTCAGTTAAAGACCTCACTCCACTAATGATTGGATGCCCTGGAGGGTCAATCAGAGATTTTTGCACTTTTGGTAATAAATAAAAAGTAGCAATAACTGGAGAATCCTTAATTAAAAAATCTCTTTCATGTTTTGAAATATGTCCCTCCATATACGCATCATTTACTCTTTCATCAATTATACTTTTAAACTCCCAAATCAGATTGTAATCAAGCTTTTCATAAAAAAATACTATCACCCAGCTGTCATAGTGCTTCTTTAAAATAGTCACTTTTATTCATGACTACAACAGACCCTCCCTTATCTGCTTGTTTAATTACAATTGAGGGTTCCTGTTGTAAAATTTTCAAAGCGTTTCTTTCACTAACAGTTAAATTATCAAAATTGGGGTGAGACAAATTATCAAATAAAACATTCAAATCTCGTTCCACTAGCTGACAAAAAATATTTACAGCTATACATGTTGGTGGATAAAAAGTAGAATTAGGATGACATGTTTTTAAAACTACATCAGGTGTACAATCCTGTATATCTCCAAAGAAAGCACGCGCAAATTTAGTTTCCTGCATAAGAGACTAACATCTATTAATGTCTGTATTTTATCAATTGAGGCAGGCGGGACAAAATTCAGACCCTTACTTAACAAAGTCATTTCAGCTTCTGATAAAACATAACTCGAAATGTTTATGACTTTCATCTCTGCAGTAGATTGTTTTTTATTGGTAAGGGTACTTACCTCCTCCTCCCTCTCCAAAAAGGCCTCTGATTGAATTGTCCCTGACGATGGCCTCGATAGTAATTGTTGCCTTCTCCCCTGTCCCGCCCTTCATGTTCTCTTTCTCTTCCTCTTCCCAGATTGAAATTGTCCCCTAATTGGTAAGTTAATTGGGCATGGCTGAAAAGACTGATGGTTTGTGGGGTAATGTTCTATTATGGCAGGAGGAGGAGGAGGGTCCCAATTATGTGGAAGTATTCCTTGGTGTCCCATTAAACACTGATGGACTGATCTCTGTTCTGAAAAAGGATCCTGATTTGTAGAAGTACCATCTTCACTCTCTGTCTCACTAAGATCTGTGCTGAAATTAAAAGAGACTTTATTTTTTTTTAAATTCCCTTTTGTTTAATGTTTTTGGAGTTCCATGTATATACACATCCAGAATCATAGTCCCCTTTGTCTCTTATAAATGTGGTTTGTTTAATTCTCTTTGGGTCCACATCCAATTTTTGTATTGTAGTTTTTAAGTTATTGTTCAAGTTATTCAATTCGCCTATATTATTACGACACAACTGTAAAACTTCTGCTTCATATTGTTTTCATTCCTCTTTAATACTGCATTCTTGTACTTTCAAAAAGCTAATAATCAATCAATCAATTTAAAACTTGCTTCTGATAAAATGTTCTCCCATTCTTGCATTAATTTAGTATTTTCTTGACCATATACTGGTTTTAAGTCTATACAAAACCTCTCGGAATGCATTTTACCTGCATATATGCCTCCATGTTAGTTTTAGTCCAATAAATCCTTCATAGTTGCAGTGTTAATTTTTCAAGTCTCCTGTAAGTCTGTTTTAAAGACAAAGCTTTGGGACCAAGTAAAGCAGGATCCACTTCATTTATAAGAAATGGATTCATTGCGCCTGCTGCAAGAAGTAGTTTGGCCACAAAGCCAACAGGTTGATTAGTCTCCAATTCATTAGCATATGCAGATGACTTGTCATGTTTTGATTTACAAAATCTGGATTGCAGAAAAAAATCAATAATCTTCATCTGAAGTGCAGTTCTTTAGAATTGCGGGTAAATATTAAAAAAATAAAAGTGCTTATTTTTGGGAATAACAAGCTTAATCATAAAAAATTTAAATTTAAAATTGGATCAGAAGGGATCGAACTTGTAAAGGAGTATTATTATTTGGGGATAAAATTAGTATCGTCACTTACTTGGTCTAAACATATTACTAATCAGATCATTAAAGCTAAATTGGCAGCTAAGGCCCTTTTGAAATTTAATTATATCTAAGGTGGAAATTCAGTTATACCAGCACTTAAGGCAGGGGAGGCAAAGATTCAATCCCTATTGATATATGGATCTGAAGTCTAGGGATACGCAAATAAAGAGGATCTAGAAAAACCTCCAACATATCATTACAGTTCATTGCTCAAAGTCCCCAGTTCAACATCAGATGCTATGGTTAGGGCAGAACTGGGAAGAATCACACTTCACTTTTTAAAAGATCTTATGCTTATCTCATATTAGATTAGAATTATAAACACAAACAAAAATATGATTCCTAAGACTTGTTTATTAGAAAAGATGAAATGGCTAGATGAAGGACTTTCTTCCCTATGGCTTAATGCTTTAAGAAAAAAATTAAATAAAATAAATATGGGACATCTATGGAAAGACTACAATAGAGAAATTTTAATTCTATCCCAGTACAGAGATATAATAAAGACAAAGGAATATCTCTAGGGAAATCAATTGATATGACATCTATTAAAAATCTAAAATGTGCCAATTGGTTTAAGGTAAACAAAACTGATCGCTCAATGGAAATCTGTTTGGCACTTTCTGTGTCTCCAGACCAAAGAAAAACAATTACATGGGCAAGATTTGGGTTAATTAACTCAAAATACATTTATTATAATACGAGAGCTAATAGTGACAGTAACAATGTGAAGTGGGTTAAAAATCCTTGCCCCTGTAATAGGGTATTTGAAGAAACTTTAAGGCACATAATTATGATATGCCCCCATACAATAAGGCAAGAGACCAATATCTGGAGCTTTTAAAGATATATGCAAACTTTAACTATGATCTGGTTTTCATTTTGTTACACCCACAAAGTTATAAAGAGGCAGAATTAATTGCCACATATTTGGGTTCCGTAGTCAAATGCAAAAAGAGAAATCATAGGACATTAAGAAATAAAATTTTGTAGACTCAGGATTTTTAGTCATCTTTGGTTCTCCCAAATATATTCTTACTTCCTCTAACTACATTATATTTGAAATGATGTTGCACTTTATAGTTAATTGTTTGTATATTTGTATTTTTCTCTTGTCTAGTCTTTTTTTTTTATCTATAGGTGTTATGCTGAGAATTATGTTTAATTGTTGTATTGCAATAACATTGGTACTTTCTGTATCCTGGTTGATCAAATAAGCTGTACTGAAGTCATGTGATCACGTTGCCATGTGGTCACATATCAGCTAGGTGATATGGTTGCCCAACAACCATGTCTTGCCCACAGACATGTAAAGGCTGTGTTTCCAATGGGGGGGGGGGGTTAAAGGTTTGGTAATTTGTATTGGTTAAGATATTTATACATTTCTCTGTGTGTATATACTTTGTTCAAACAATCATTCTGATTATTAGATCATGTTGTTGAGAATTTTCTCTCCTTATATTTGTAGCAGTTTGACTTTCCTTGTTTTGTACAAATTATTGCACAGGGATGCTTCATCAGTTTTTGTTCATTCACATATTTCTCTGGTTCAGCAACAAGTGAGCTCCAGATTGAGTCAGTGAGCATCCCTTCATGGTGTTGCTTCTTAATGTGCTTGTATTTACTGTTATCCGGTTCTTTTTTGTCTAGGTTAGATTTCTTTACTGTCTTGTTCTCTCTGGGGTCCTTGCCGGCTGTCATGTTCCTGGCCTTCCTTCATTTAGAGTGTTATTTTGCTTAAATGCCTTATTTGGTCATTTAGGCTGTTTGCCTCATTTTCTCTAGGATCCCTACATTCTGTTGTTTCTTTGGCCATCTTGTTTTCTCTGTGGTCCCTGCTAGCTGCTGCATTTCTGACTCTTCTGCATTAGTAGATTTCTTTAGTTTTGGTGCCTTGTTGGGTCCTTTTAGGTCATTATCTTATTCCCCTTTTACAGTTCACGCTTCTTCTGTTTTCCACACATTTTTTTTACATTAAGCAATTTCTATCAGAAATGTGTTCTTTAAAGATTTACAAAAAATGTTTTTTTATCTCATTTTTATCTCCTTTTCTCCTATCCACTTCTTTTATCCCATCTTAGTGTCTTTATTGTTTCCATTTTAGGCTTACAACTGCAGTCCTCTGTTTAGCTTGTAAAATATGTTTTACCAGCATGCTTGCCAGTTTGTGCTATGATTCAGCCCACAGTTATGGTTAAGGGTGTCCATTTCATATATCCACCCCATCTCTCTGTGTTCTACCTCCTTGTTATAGTCTCCTCCTCTAGGCAACTCTGGTACTTGCTCCAGTCCCCAGAATCTTATCTGTACAGCAGTGTGCCCCCTCTCATTATAATGCCTGGCATTGGGTGAATTTTCATCCCTGTTATGAATCATACTCTTATGTTCAGAGATTCTTGTTTTCAATTCTCTTAATGTTTTGCCCACATATAGGTGATCACATGGGCACTGAAGAACATAAATCACTGCCTCTGAGTTGCACGTTATGTGTGATCTAATTTTGTAGTCCTTTCCCATGTGTGGGTGTTTGAAGGAGGTCTTTCTTGATGTGTATCCACATGCCACACATCTTCTGCAGGGATACCTTCCCTCTTTCAATAGGCCTAGCAAAAGTTGTGTGCCCTGTGGTTGATTTCATGGTAGATGCAGTGCATGTACCAATTTGTCTCTGATAGTGGGGGCTTTTTTAGATGTTACAAATGGTTTCTGTGCAAATGTGTTTGCTGTAGATGGGTTATCAAGTAGGATTCCCAGTTGTCTAGGATTATTTTCCTGATCTTGGGCATGCAGATATTATGTCTTGTGCTAAAAGTGGTGCATTTCATTTTCTCTGTTATCTGAAGCAGACTAGTGAGAAAGCATTTCCGTTGGGTGATATTTTACTCACGTATATCATGTTCGGTGTTTGGTGGAGTGATTATCAGTGTGGCAGCTGCTTTATGTTAGTAGCAGTGTCAGCATTTTATTTTTCTCCTGCCTTAACTAGAACTCCTATTGTCCCACTTCTTGCAATCCTGCCTTGGCCACAGCAGGGGAGAGGAAGTTGTAGAGAGAAGGAACGGAGGAGTTGAAGTGACATCTGGAGTGAACAGATTTATGTATTTACAGTGCTAGTGGAAGTTCATGAGGATTTATCTGGAACTTTTTGCAACGGAACAACTGGGCCATTGGTTGGAGTGATCTTGTGCTGGAACCTTAAGTTTGTACTGGAGACTGGATTGCTGTTAGCATAGTGGATGGACTAGACAGCTTTGGGATGTCTGGGGCCAAAGTTCAGTGCTGCTCAGGGGCTTGGGCTGTAGACTGGCCGGGTAGTCAGCTAGTGGGCCCAGAGTTCTCTCTGGTTCTCTGGGGGGGGGCAGCTGGTGAGCTGGCCCTGGTGGAGCACCTATGCATTTTCAGCCCTGACTTCAATGGAAAGGCTCCCGTTTGCACTTTGTATGATCTGAACATTCTTAGAAGGTCTTCTAGAAAGGATACTGGCCTGCGACTAACTAATGGATGGTCCTGTACATTATTAAAAGGATACCTGCCCACTTGCAAAACAAAATACAGTCAGACCTCAATTTCTATTTTTCTGGCGATTCATACTTCTTCCTGGTTATTAGGCAGTAAGAGTGCCTGTTTCTTTTTAAGATCTGCCAGGTAGTGAGAAGGCCTGAGGATCTGAAGATATCAAGTGGTTTTGCATTTTCTGACCCTTGCTTCACGGTGAGAGTTGGTACTTGCAAGAAAATTTATTATCTGTTTCTCTGTGACTCGGCTCCTGAATGTGCCTTTTCTTTCTAGATTCCCCAGGTAGTGAGAGGGCCTGGGGATTTGAAGATTTTGGCTGCCTTACATTCTCTAACTTCTGCACCTTAGTGAGAGTTGGTGCTTCAAAACTATATTCTGCATTTACTAGTTTTAGTTACAGTTTTGAAGATTTATCACCTACCTCCCTGTGATCTGAATCATTTTAAGCAGACTCATTTGTGGTTGGGACTCTGATGTTGGGCTTAACAGCTCAAATCTTTGAGTGATTTTTTAGTTTTAATTTATTTCGGTTTGTACATGTTGGGGGTGGGTGTAGAGGAAGAGAATGCATGAAGGTTATAGTATATGTATCTGCTCAGGGGGTGTGAGCTCCTGAGGGGATTCCGTTGTCCCAGCGGTGGTGAGAGAACCAATGGGATGTGGATAATTGTGTCTTGCCCCTAATATGTTTTAGCTTTATATCATCTACCAATTCTGTTTGTTTTATTATCTGACTTCATAATTTTTTGTTGTTTATTTTATAGACTTTCAGTATAATATTGTTTTGTTTACTCCCTGAGGCTGCGAGTGGGTCATGGGATGTTAATCATTTTATTTATTTTGTTTTTATTTTAGAAAGCATGTTATTGAGGAGTTTGTGTAAGGGTTATTTATTTTTTAGGGGTTGGGCTTAGAGGGTATTTATCTGGCTTTAAGGAAAATTTTGTTTATTCTGCTGGGTCACGTGAATGTGTCAGATGCCTGCCCCTGCTGTTGTGCGCTATTCACCCTCTGCTCTCTGCACCTTCCACCCTTTCTTCCCTCTTCCTCTTCCATTTACAACTTACCAGTGCTGTAGGGTGCTGGGTATTGTGCGTAGGAGATGGAAGGGGGTGGAGGGCTGTGAACAGTGGAGGGTGAATGAGAGGGGGCCATCGCATCGGGGTGATAAGATCCAGGAGATGCCCTGGGGTGAAATGGAACCCAGAACATGGTCCTCCATATCTGGTTTCCATACCCAAGGGCACTAAAGATTGTGGTGGGCAGGTGGTTCGGGTGGCCCTAGAGGTTCGTCCAATTCGGGTGGTGTTATGCAATGCCAGGTCCATTAAAAACAAGACTGCAATTACTGCAGATCTTGTTGAAATGGTGGACCTGGTATGCATCACCAACACCTGGTTGGATGAGAACTTTGGCCCCATTCTGGTAGCTCTAACACCACCCGAGATTGGACCGTGGGGGGGGTGCGGTCTGTTTCAAGACCAAATTTAACCTCACGAGTGCAGTAGTTGAGGAAACTGAGTCATTTGAGTGTACTGTAGTAGCAGGTGTAGGTTACTGGATTGCCCTCATCTACGGTCCACCCGGTGATGAGAAGTGAATCCTTCAGGAAGTGAAGGACTTTGTCATCGATATGGCATTTGAGTCACCCAGACTGATGGTTCTGGGCGACTTTAATACCAGGGTTGACGATGAACTCTCACAATTTGGACAGCACTTCCTCCAGTTGATGACATCTCTGCACCTTACACAGGTAGTTACCACTGCTACTCATAAACATGGACACTCCCTTGATGTAGTCTTCCTCCTAGGGATTGAATCCTCTGACTTTGGGGTGGAACCAGTTGGGTGGTCTGATCACTACACCGTGGGGTTTAGTATTAGCACCCCCCTTCATAGGCCTACCCCTGTGGAGATGGTTAGGTACTGTCCTTTACAAAATATAAGTTCTCAAAGCCTAGCGGTGGTACTTGACCTATCGTCCCTCCCGGTGGCAAGCAATGACCCAGAGGCCCTTGTGATGGCCTATTAATTTGTCCATCTCGGTGGCTCTAGATTCTATTGCTCCAGTCCGTGTTTGTCCTCTCTTCTTTCACCCTCGATCCGCATGGTTTGATGGGACTTTGAGGGAGATGCAGTGACTAGGACGAAGGCTAGGGCATTGCTGGTGGAAGTCCAACCTTGATGCCAACCACCTTAGATTGATGGACCATTATCAAGCCTATAAATCTGCAATCACCTGTAAGAAGACAGAGTTCCTGTCCGGGGAGATTGTGGCAACTCAGAATCAACCAGCTCAGTTGTTCTGAACTGTGGACAGACTGTGCAACCCAGCCTGTCTACAAGTCTGGAAAGCTTTTTCACAAATACAGTGCAATGAACTTGCTCAATTCTTTGCTACTATGGTGGCTGACATCAGGGAGGCACTCCGACAAGCACACTCTATGGGCATTGCTTTAGATCAGCATGTGCTCACTGCTCCTCAGCCTTCCTGGAGTACCTTCAACTGACTAGAGTCCATGGATGTCATGCAGATCATCCAGGGTGTTCATCCTGCATGCTGTAGTTTGGATCCTAGACCAAATTCCCTGATTTTGGGTTGTGTTGATGCCATAAGTCCAGTCCTAGTGCGGATAATCTGGTGCTGCTTGGAATCTGTAGAGTTTCCTAGCTCCCTGAAAGAGGCAGTGGTGACACCACTCTTAAAGATAGTTACTTTGGACCCAAACTGCCATGCAAACTACAGACCAATTTCTAACCTTCCCTTTTTAGGGAAGGTGATTGAGAAAGTAGTGGCAGCACAACTGGAGGACCATTTGACCATCCATGACATCTATGAATCTTTCCAGTCTGGTTTTTGAAAGAGACATAGTACTGAGACAGCACTGGTTCAGATGCTCAATGATCTCCTGATGGCTAGAGATTGGAAGAGCCATTCCATCTTGGTTCTTCTGGATCTCTCATTGGCATTTGACACCATGGACCATGGGGTGCTGCTTGGTCACCTGAGGCACATCTGTGGACTATTGGGAACAGTTCTCTGGTGGTTTACATCATTCCTCACAGGAAGAACACAGAGTGGTGTCTGTTGTTTTTTTTCCTCAGACCCAGTTTCTCTGTTGTGTGAAGTACCTCAGGGCTCAGTGTTGTCACCCATGTTGTTCGCAGTGTATATGCTGCCCCTCTGAGACCTTGTAAGAAGGTATGGGCTGAGGTTTCACTGCTATGCTGATGACACCCAGCTCTACCTTTCTTTTGCACCCTACCAGGATGGAGCTGTCTCAGTCTTTAATAGCTGTCTCAAAGAAATCCAGGAGTGGATGGATTCCAGCTGGTTGAAGTTGAACTCAGAAAAAACTGAGGTGCTGTTGTGGACCCAGATAGGGGGTTGGAGGCTGGTTCACCCTCTGGACTTTTTCTTGGTGGCTTATCACTCCTGTCCTCTGAACAGGTGCGTAACCTGGGGGTAATTTGTGATGAAGGGCTGACCCTGTATTCACAGGTGTCAGCTGTTGTCAAATCGTCCTTTTATCATCCAAAGAATATCTCCAGGATCAAGCATCTGGTTCCGTCTAGTGACCTTCCTACCTTGGTCCATGCCTTTGTGTCCTCGTGCTTAGATTATTTCAACTCCCTTTACCAAGGGCTTCCTAGGGTGGAAATCCACTGCTTGCAGCTGGTGCAGAATGCTGTGGCCCAGCTTTTGTTGGGATCAGCTTAGTCCTGTCATATTTTGCTGGTGCTATGTGAACTGCACTGGCTGCCAGTACAGTGGCGGATCACCTTCAAAGTCAGTTTGCTGACTTTTAAAGCCCTACACAGACTGGGCCCGGATTACCTAAAAAAGCTCCTGGTCCCTTACTGCCCTGGGCATTCACACCGCTCAGCTGATGAGGGGTTGCTAGAGATTCCAAAGGTGTGTTTGAAATCCTCTGGGGCCAGAGCATTTATGTATGCAGCCCCTACCCTCTGTATTTCTCTCCGCATCAGTTACGGGAGTGCACAACTATGGAGGGATTTAAGCAAGCCCTAAAAATTTTTCTATGGCACCAGGTATTCAGTGACTGATTAATTGATGGATGGTATGATGATATTTTTGATTTTATATGATTTATGTTTATTGATGTTTGTTTTTTGATTTTAAAATTGTTAAGGTGCCTTGGTTTTTGAAAGATGCCATAAAAATAAAGTTTATTATTATCTCTTTGGATTGTAACATGTGTGTCCTGGGTGTTTTTGTGACATTTTTCTTTGCTTTTTCTAAGATGCTGTGTCTATACTGCCTGTCACTAAATCTTTGTATTATGATTTTCTGTTCTTTTTCATATTCAATGTGGTGACTGCAGTTCCTTTTGGCAGCTTTTCTTCTTCTCCCATCCAGATTAATAAAACATCATCAATAAAATGGCACCAAAACCCAACATTTTTTGAGTAAATATTCCCTTCTTGGACTGTAATCTAGATGGGAGAAGAAAAACTTAGAGAATTCCAGGAATACTTAAATTCCAGGGACCAACACTTAAAATTCACTTGTAACAGTAGCGACAGTGAGATAGATTTCCTAGAAATAACTATCTACAAAAATGGAGATCACTTGGAGACTAAACTATTTAGAAAAAAAACAGAAAGAAATACCATTCTTCATGCAAAAAGCTTTCACCCTAAGAAATTAAATGAGAGCATTCCATGCTCTCAACTTTTAAGGGCAACATTTAAGGGCCAAAAGGAACTGTAGTCAGCATAATGTCTATATGCACAAGATCAGAAAAATAATCCTAGACCACTGGGGAATCCTACTTAATAACCCATCTACAGCAAACACATTTGCACAGAAACCATTTGTAACATCTAAAACAGCCCCCCCCCCATCAGAGGCAGAGTTGGTACATGCACTGCATCTACCATGAAATCAACCACAGGGCACACAACTTTTGCTAGGCCCATTGAAGGAGGGAATGTATCCCTGCAGAAGATGTGAGGCATGTGGACACACATCAAGAAAGACCTCCTTCAAACACCCACACACAGGAAAGGACTATAAAATTAGATCACACATAATGTGCAACTCAGAGGGAGTGATCTAAATTCTTCAATATCCTTGTGATCACCTATATGTGGGCAACACATTGAGAGAATTGAAAACAACAATCTCTGAATGTAAGAGTATGATTCATAACAGGGATGAAAATTCACCCAGTGCCAGGCATTATAATGAAAGGGGGCACACTGCTGTCCCGATAAGATTTTGGGGACTGAAGCAAGTACCAGAGTTGCCTGGAGGAGGAGACTATAATAAGGAGGTAGAACACAGAGAGATGGGGTGGATATATGAAATGTACACCCTTAACCGAAACTGTGGGCTGAATCATAACACAAACTGGCAAGCATGCTGATAAAACATCTTTTACAAGCTAAACAGAGGACTGCAGTCAGAAGCCTAAAATGGAAACAATAAAGACACTTAGGATAAAAGAAGTGGATATGAGAAAAGGAGATAAAAAAAAACATTTTTGTAAATCTTCAAAGAACAAATTTCTAATAGGAATTGCTTAACATAAAAAAAATGTGTGAAAAACAGAAGGAGCATGAAACTGTAAAAGAGAATAAGATAAATGACCTAAAAGGACCCAACAAGGCACCAAAAGTAAATAAATCTACTAATGCAGAAGATCCAGAAATGCAGCAGCTAGCAGGGATCACAGAGAAAATAAGATGGTCAAAGAAAAAACATAGAGGGTAGGGATCCTAGAGAAAATGAGGCAAACAACCTAAATGACCAAATAAGGCATTTAAGCAAAAGAACAATAAATAAAGAAAGGCCAGGAATGTGGCAGCCGGCAGGAACCCCAGAGAGAACAAGACAGTAAAGAAATCTAACCTAGCAGGAAAGAACCAGAGAACAGTAAATACAAGCACATTAAGAAGCAACACCACAAAGGGATGCTCACTGACTTGATCAGGAGCTCATTTGTTGCTGAACCAGAGAAATATGTGAAAGAACACAAACCAATGAAGGATCCCTGTGCAAGAATTTATACAAAACAGGTAAAGTCAAACCACTACAAACTCAAGGAGAGAAAGTTCTTGACAACATGATCTAATAATCAGAATGATTGTTTGAACTAAGTATAAACACACAGAGAAATGTATAAATATCTTAACCAAAATAAACTACCAAACCTTTAACCCCTCACCCTTCATTGGAAACAGTCAGCCTTTACATGCCTGTGGGCAAGACACGGTTGTTAGGCAACCATATCACCTAGATGATATGTGACCACATGGCAACGTGGTCACATAACTTCTCCCACAGGCATAAGAGGCTTGGGACAGCACATCCACAGTTGTTGCCAAACTGAGATGCCGCCAGCACCTAACCAGGGAACCACACCACTTATCATCAAGTAATCAAACTAATATTTGAACATTTGCAGACTTAAAGAAATAATTAAATGGTGTGTACTAAGTGCAAAAGATGTTAGTTAAGTTTACATGGAAGGGAACCAGGAAGTAAACAACAGTAAAATATTAGCATCATGCAGTAGAGACTTTTAGAAAATGTTACCTACATTTGGATGGATAACATAATGTAAAAAGATGCAAATAAATGAAGAAAAGAAGGCATTAAGCATTTATAACATAGCTACTGAGGAAAGAAGTACACTTGATGTTTTGAACACCATGAAAAATGAGCATTAAATCACAAACCGTAGTTTGTGAAAATCATACAAAACATGATGGGCCATATTTTCAGTCCCCTAAGACTGACGCAAGCCCCCGGTGCGCCAAACATATGGTGCTCATGTCGTGCATCAGTCTCCGTCTGCTGCACCTGAATTTGGATTGCCAGTGCCAGATGTAGGCTCTTAGACTACAGTACCACAGTCTAGCCTGTGCCACACCCAAGAGGCTAAGTTACGAGTTCTGCCAGACATGTGGCGCAAGCCGTAATGCAGGAAAATGTCCACTGCACCTGAAATTTGGAAAACTGGGTGCAGTTGTGGCAAAGGGGTTGGTACTGCCAATTCCTAAGTCCCTTGGTGCAGGGCTGGACGCAATCCCTGTGCCACTCTTTGAAAATACAGCCCCATGAGTTTTTTCCAAAATGTAAATGTGTAGAGATAACAATATGAGCCAATTATTTTTAGAGATGCTAAATGAATAACAAGAGGAAAATAAAGGAAGGATACAGAATACATAAGCACATTTAAAGATCAAATGCCAGTGTTCTGCAAATTTACAATAAACACAGGAATTCAAGTCCCTGTGTCATGACTGGTGTTTCCTGAAAATATCATGCTGTTTGGTTTTGTGGTGTTCTTTAAATCAGCATCTGTTAATGCACTCTGCAGTAACTGAAAACAGTGAAGAAACAGTGAAGCGTTTTCTGTCCCTATCAGTGAGTGATGACATCTTTCCTCTCCAGCCTGTTGCTGCAACAATGAAATCCTCTGTACAGACAGTTAGTGAGACCCCATCTGGAGTACTGTGTGCAATTCTGGAGACCCCATCTCCGCAAAGACATAGACAGAGTGGAGGCTGTTCAGATGAGGGCAACCAAAATGGTGCAAGGTCTGCACCAGAAGACATACGAAGAGAGACTAAAGCAGCTTAATATGTATACCCTTGAGGAAAGAAGGGAGAGGGGGGACATGATAGAAACTTTCAAGTATCTCAAGGGAATTAACAAAGTACGACAGGGTAGTATCTTTCGGAAGAAGAGATGTACAAGAACAAGGGGGCACAATTTGAAGATAGAGGGGGGATGGCTCAGAGGTAATGTTAGAAAGTATTTTTTCACAGAGAGGGTTGTGGATGCATGGAACAGCCTTCCTGAGGAAGTTGTGGAGTCAGGAACAGTGGGAGAATTCAAGAATGCATGGGACAGGCATATGGCAATTCTAGTGGGGGGTAGGAGGAAGTAAGCTGTTGATTAACTAGAATCTGCAGCTTATCCATCTGGTAGGAAAATGGGCAGACTGGGTGGGCCAAGCAGTCCTTATCTGCCATCAAATTCTATGTTTCTTAGTTGCCTTTGTAACATGGCAAAAAAAAGTGAAACAAAATGAAGCAGTAAGATAGATGGAACACACCATGTGGTACATCAGCAGCCATGGTCTAATACCATAGTAGATCTTGGTTGCTCATGCAGTACTGAAAGAAGCCACAGTAAGTGAAAGCAGTATCTTAATGTATGCATAATAGATAATTGATGCACATCTGAATTATGTCCAAATACCACAGTGGCACAGGAACCAATGAAACAGGAACAGTATGAGTGATCTGTGTCGCGTAGCAGAAATAACCGTGGTCACCATGTAACGTAAACTGTCCAATGAATCTGGCAGTAAATCACAACTAATTGAGCATGCTACAAAAGCTGAAAGTGAACAATGAAAAGCACACAGCACCATAACATGTAGCGTACCTCATTTTGTGCATTCTGACTCAAAACACCAGAAGAGAACTAGTGTTCAGCAGACGTTCCTGTTGAGCCGAACAGCAAATTAAACAGTACTGTTAAAAGTAACAGAGCTGTTAATGTGACATGGTACACCATGGTAGAAAATCATTCGGGAGGTAGTACTGAAAAGGAGGTAGTGGAAGAACATGGTCCATGCCTGATGTTCTGCAGCCCGACTCAAACAGCAGTACTTTTGATCAGACATTCCTGTGGAGCTGAAGCTGTAATGTTGACAAAACTGTGCAATATCTGAAATCTGCAAGAAATGTGGGAATCGCCAAGTACAGCAGCAGTGCACAACATAACGAGTAAAAAATAGAAGTAGAGCGTTGTTCCCTGCATGGTGTAAAGTATCCCACAATGCAGCATTCCAGAAGTTAAAATCATAACAGAACGAGTAATGTATCTAGAAATCTGCAACTACAATATTTGTAACCAAACAACTGTACGAATTAAAGAAAGGATGCATGTATAATACACAAATATGAAATTGGGAAGATGTTTGGGATCCACGATATGTGTGATCGAGGCGGTCTAATTTTTTTGAGTAAAACGAGCAGCATGTAATGCTTCAAAACAG
The DNA here is from genome assembly GCA_016271365.2 of Neoceratodus forsteri. Classification (NCBI taxonomy): domain Eukaryota; kingdom Metazoa; phylum Chordata; order Ceratodontiformes; family Ceratodontidae; genus Neoceratodus; species Neoceratodus forsteri. The sequence goes on from CM028133.1 coordinate 804,021,538, forward strand.
AAAGATTTGTCAGTGTAAACAATGTGAGTGTGATGATTTCTTAACAAATCTGCACATTCCGTAACTCCTACTAGTGTGCCATGTTACAAGCGGATTAAGCCACTCAAAAGGATGGGTCTACTGTGGAATTAATCCATGGTTGGGAGGTTGGAGGCACTCGGCCTGCAGCCTCGTGCCTCAACCCCCCTGACCATTGATTGATTCCACAGTAGACCCATGCTTTCTTGTGGCTTAATCCCTTACATAGTAGCTGTTGCACTTCCCAATCAGAGCAATCTGTGGGGCTAATTGTCTTTACTCCAAGTGTGTTACTAACCCATCTGGTTTGTGTTTAGATAAATTGTATAATTCTGTTCTCATAAAGAGTTAGTCATTTGTGTTTCAGTGGGTAACTAAAATGGTATAAATGAATGTTTGTGAGAAAACCTCTGTCTGTATCATAGCTGAGTTATGTCACATCAAAACTCTGCATTGCTTTTTTGGCTATATAAACCCAGGGTTGTTTAATGGATATAAAATAAATCTAAAGTTTAGGTCATAGAAGTAGTGTGCCCTTGATGCAGCCTCCATACATATGTTCATGTGAGAACAATGTTGTTGTTATGTCAGGTTGACAAACAGGTGTCTGCCACACTTTACTATTTCAGGAACATGTACTGTATGAACTCACAAAATTAATTTCTCTGAGGGATTCTATGTGGAAATACATCATGTATGTGTGTAACTAGACATACTATATGTCATCCTGATGTCCCATCTCTTGCCTCTCAGTTGAGGTGACTGCATCCTGCTTCCCTCTGCCCCCCCCAGTCAGGGCCAATGCCACCTGTTGCCCCTTGTTCCAGTCTCCACAGACAGGACTGCTGTGCTCTGCAAAGCCCTAGAGTCCCAGGGCCTCAGTCTCCACAGTTGGGGCTGCTGCACCATGCTGCCCAAGGCCACCAAAGGTGGGGATTTTGCTGCACCCTGCTACCCACTTCCACTGCCCCCAAATGGGCAGGGCCACTACATCATGTGTACTCTGTCTCACAGTCAGGGATGTTATACCTTGATGCCATTCTTTGTCCTGCCACATGGTTGAGGCATCTGCACCATGATGTCCTCTGTCTCTGTCACCAATCCAAGGCTGCTGCACCCTGCAGCCATGTTGACATAGTCGAGCAGCTGTGGCCTGCTCTGATCTAAAGCCCCATGCCTCCACAGGTAGGGCTGCTGCATCCTGCTACCCTCTGTCCCCACCCTATAACACAAGTTGAAAGTGCTTGTTTTTTCTTTCAAGCAGCTTTGGTAGTTTACCAAAGAATCTGACTCTGGTGACAGAGAGCAGCATGGTGCAACAACCCTAATTGTGGAAGCAAGAGGCTCTATGGTGCAGCAGGGCACAGTGGTGGCAGGAGGCAGAGGACAACTTGGTGTGGAGGTTTTGACTTTGGGGCAGGACACATTGGGGCATCAGGGTACAGCAGCCCTGACTGTGAGACAAGGTGCACATATTGCAGTTGCCCTGCCCATGTGGAACAGTGCAGGGTGCAGCAAAGCCCCACCTTTTGTTGGCCTTATGCAGCATGGTGCAGCAGACCCAACTGTGGAGACAGCAGCCCTGGGATTCTAGGGCTTAGCAGAGCACAGCAGTCCTGTCTGTGGAGATTGGAACAGGGGGCAACAGAGGGCACTGGCCCTGTTGGGGGGCAGAGGGAAGCAGGGTGCAGCAGCCTCAACTGAGGGGCAAGAGACATGGGCATCAGGATGACATATAGTATGTCTAGTCAATGGTGCCGGAATGGTTTGAAAAGTGGTAGGGCCAAGGATGTAAGAGGCAAATTTTCCCCTATTAAATAGATTACCATGATAGCAAAAAGTGATAGGGCCACTAATAAAAGTGGTAGGGCCATGGCCCTAGTGGCCCCCCCTGTTCCGGCACCTATGTGTCTAGTTACATAGTACAGGCAATTAATGACTTCATTGCTGCAGCAACTGGCTGGACAGAAATGATGTCATCACTCACTGATAGGGACAGACAACTCTTCACTGTTTCTTCACTGTTTTCAGTTACTGCAGAGCACATTAACATATGTTGATTTAAAGAAAATCACAAAACCAAACAGCATGATATTTTCAGGAAACACTAAACATGATACAGCGACTTGAATTCCTGTGTTTATTGTAAATCTGCAAAACATTGACATTTGATCTTTAAAGAGACAGGCACCATTTATTACAACCTCTAATAAAACAAGAAAAAAAGAATAAATAAAAGTACAGGAATAACCACACTTCTCATTTCCACAGATTTTAACAGTTAAAGGGGAACTGTTATCAACAGGGTTTCTTAAAGTCTGAATGTCCATAAAAAGCTAATTTGAGTGAGCCATTGTATTTATGTGTGAGTCTTTGCGGTCCACTTATTCATATGTACATCAGCCTGTAATTAAGGTCTGGGGGCAGCCATGTGTTTTAGGTTCCTGACAGGAAATGATGTCGCCGAGGAACTTGGCCCTCCATTTACTGTAGGTTAAATAGGAAATCATCTGTTTTATTAAGTGTGTTTTAATGTGTTATTACAGCACTTTCTACATTTATAATAATTGTTTTGTATGTGCATTAAAACTAGTGAGTCATCACCTTTACATTTCAAACTGTTAGTAGTAATAATCCATCTTTAGGAGTGCTTTAACCTGTAGGCTATACTGCCAGCTGATCATTAAAAACTACACATATCTCAAGGCTGACTCTGTGGTGTCAACAGGTATTGGGGCCCCATACTATATCAGGATATTTAAACCCTGGCTGTGTTCATGTCAGTGCAGAATTCTGGGGCTGCCACAGCACCAACCTCTGTCTTATTCCATTCTGTCTCTTATAATTTCAGATGTGAACTCAGATCTACAAGATGCAAATGTGGTTACGTACCTACTGGCGTGGCATCATGGGGCCATTCTTGAAATGTGTAGTTTTTGATTAACAGCTGCAGCATAGTCTAGAGGTTAAAGCAAAGAGCTGTGAACAAGCTTTGTTCATCCCGCAGAATGGGGTTTGATTGCAACATGCTCTAATTGTATATTGTGTGACCAGAGCAAGTCACTTGTCCTCCCTGGGGTTCCAAAACACACCCAGAAACAAGCTGTACTGTAGTTGTGTGCCTTTCCCGGACAAAGACAGTGAAAACAATCGGAGCATGTTGACTTGAAAAGAAAAAAATTAGGAAACCATTAATTGTTTATTAATTGCAAAAAAAAACACATATATGGACAACATTGTTAAAACATGCATAACCTGAAATGCATTATTAAAAGAGTATTTTACTTTTCTTGATTACGTTAAAAGTATAGCAGTTTCTTACTGAAATACTTTGGATGGAATGGGATTTTCTGCCATAAAGGAAACAAATGAATCTGGTTGATCCTGCCACTCATGCCCTTCGAGCATGTCTTACATGCTGCAGCTCTGCCAATGGACTGCAACTTTCCAGAATGCCATTCCCATTGTAATGTAAAAAAAGAAAGGAAAAAAAGGGACAGACAGACTGTGTGTGTGTGTGTGTGTGTGTGTGTGTGTGTGTGTGTGTGTGTGTCTATTTCTGAGAGAAGTGCTGCACTAACTGAACTGTGCTGAAAAGGAAAATCATTAATTAAATAAAATAATATATGGAAGGGTGGGTGTAAAACCAGAATTTTGCACACACCCTTGGTGTGGGATGTTTGTATAAACCCCTTGGACTTTGCCCTTGGGGTTAATGTAGCATCCCATACCTTGTGTGTGTGTGTAAAATTCTGGTTACACACACACACACACACAGACACACACACACACACACTCACACACACATTATTCTATATTTTAATAATGCAGTTCCGATTATGCATGTTTTAACAATGTTGTCCATCTATATGTTTTTGCAATCAGTAAACTATTAATGTTACCCCTTTTTTCTTTTCAAGTCAAATCTGGATAGAAAGAGCATAATATTTTCAGAATCATAACACAAGCTCAGATAGTTTTTACTGTCTTTGTCCAGGAAAGGCACACAACTACAGCTTATTTCTGGGTGTGTTTTGGGACCATAGGGAGGTTAAGTGACTTGTTCTGGTCACACGATATACAAGAAGAGTATGTTGGAATAAAAATCCATTCTACTGGATGAAAGAAGCTTGTTCACAGCTCTTGGTTTTAACCTCTAGGCTGTACTGCCAGCTGCAAATCAAAAGCTATACATTTCAAGGCAGGCCCCATGATGTCAGGCCAATAGGCAAGTAGCAACATGTGCATCTTGTAGACCTGAGTTCACACCCAAAATTGTAGGACAAAAGGCTGTAAGAGAGGAAATGGAATAACACAGAAGTCAGTGCTGTGGCAGCCCCATAAATCTGCACTGACATGAACACAGCCAGGGTTTAGAAATCCTGATATGGGACCCCAATACCTGTTGACACCACAGAGTCAGCCTTGAGATATGTGTAGTTTTTAATGATCAGCTGGCAGTATAGCCTACAGGTTAAAGCACTCCTAAAGATGGATTATTACTACTAACAGTTTGAAATGTAAAGGTGATAACTTACTAGTTTCAATTCACATACAAAACAATTATAAATGTAGAAAGTGTTGTAATAACTACTTTAAACACACTTAATAAAACAGATGATTTCCTATTTAACCTACAGTAAATGGAGGGTCAAGTTCCTCAGCGACATCATTTCCTGTCAGGAGCCTAAAACATATGGCTGCCCCCAGACCTTAATTACAGGCTGATTTACATATGAATAACTGGACCGCAAAGACTCACACATAAATACAATGGCTCACTCAAATGAGCTTTTTATGGACTTTCAGACTTTAAGAAACCCTGTTGATGAGAGTTCCCCTTTAACTGTTAAAATCTGTGGAAATGACAAATGAATCTGGTTGATTCTGCCACTCATGCCCTTTAGAGTGTCTTACACACTGCAGCTCTGCCAATGGACCACAACTTTCCAGAATGGCATTCCCATTGTAATGTAAAAAAAGAAAGGAAAAAAAGGGACAGACAGGCAGTGTGTGTGTGTGTGTGTGTGTGTGTGTATCTCTGAGAGAAGTGCTGCACTAACTGAACTGTGCTGAAAAGAAAAAAAAATATCACCATTAATTAAATAAAATAATATATAGAAAGGGTGGGTGTAAAAACCAGAATTTTGCACACACCCTTGGTGTGGGATGTTTTTATAAACCCCTTGAGCTTTGCCCTTGGGGTTAATGTAGCATCCCATACAGTGTGTGTGTGTGTGTGTGTGTGTGTGTAAAATTTTGGTTACACATACCCACCGATATATTATTATATATTTTAATAATGCAGTTCCGATTACGCATGTTTTAACAATGTTGTCCATCTATGTGTTTTTGCAATAAATAAACTATTAATGTTGTCCCTTTTTTTCTTTTCAAGTCAAATCTTGATAGAAAGAGCATAATATTTTCAGAATCATAACACAAGCTCAGATAGTTTTTACTGTCTTTGTTCAGGAAAGGCACACAACTACAGTTTATTTTTGGGTGTGTTTTGAGACCACAGGGAGGTTAAGTGGCTTGTTCTGGTCACACGATATACAAGAACAGTATGTTGGAATAAAAACCCATTCTGCTGGATGAAAGAAGTTTATTCACAGCTCTTGGTTTTAACCTCTAGGCTGTACTGCCAGCTGTAAATCAAAAACTACACATTTCAAGGCTGGCCCCATGATGTCAGGCCAATAGGTAAGTAGCAACATTTGCATCTTGTAGACCTGAGTTCACACCCGAAACTGTAAGACAAAAGGCTGTAAGACAGGAAATGGAATAAGACAGAAGTCAGTGCTGTGGCAGCCCCAGAAATCTGCACTGACATGAACACAGCCAGGGTTTAGAAATCCTGATATGGGGCCCCAATACCTGTTGACACCACAGAGTCAGCCTTGAGATATGTGTAGTTTTTAATGATCAGCTGGCAGTATAGCCTACAGGGTAAAGCAATCCTAAAGATGGATTATTACTACTAACAGTTTGAATTGTAAAGGTGATTATGATAACTTATTAGTTTCAATGCACATACAAAACAATTATTATAAATGTAGAAAGTGTTGTAATAACTACTTAAAACACACTTAATAAAACAGACAAGTTCCTATTTAACCTATAGTAAATGGAGGGCCAAGTTCCTCGGCGACATCATTTCCAGTCAGAAGCCTAAAACATATGGCTACCCCCAGCCCTCATTACAAGCTGATTTACATATGAATTACTCTGGCCTGCAAAAACTCACACATAAATACAATGGCTCACTCAAATTAGCTTTTTATGGACTTTCAGATGTTAAGAAATCCTGTTGATGACAGTTCCCTTTTAAAAACTAACAAAAAAAGGATGAATACCTCTGTTGTTTGAAATCTTGAAAGATGTGATACAAACAAAAGGTGAATGTGCTGCACGGGGTCATTATGTTGCATGGCAGAATGCCGCAAGGCACAAGCACATTGTGTGATTTCTGCTTGTTTTTGTTCTGTGGAGGGCTCCGACCCCTACACCCCCCCATTACCCTGGACCCCCCCACTAAAGATTCTCAACTCCTGGGGGGTCCAACTTGGAGAACGCACAGGTCCAGGTTGGCCATAATGTTGTAAGCTATTATGCGTGCAACATTATGACCCGGTACAGAAGGATACAGGTTTTTGATTCACTCATTTATAAAGCAATGTAAGAAACACCTATTGAATGGAAGTTAAATACATATTTAGCCACCTGTATAGGAAGATTGACATGAAATTGAGAATGGCGGCTACATTGGCAGACACAGGTGCCACAAGGCCCAGCTAAGACAGCAGGTAGTGTCATTCTAGATGCAAACTGAATACAGTAGGCTGATACAGAATAACAATGAAATGTGTTGAATAACTGTTTATATAAAATGGGCTTAAGAAATGCAGAATGCTGATTGGCTTAAACCTAGTTTTAGCCATGTCCTTATCAGCATGTATTGTGCCAACCAGTACTAATTCTCCGAAGCTGACCACACCACAAAAAAATATCATTGTGTCCACACGAACTCTCCCAATGCAGCCTGCAGCTCATCACTTAGTAAGCAAGAGGACCACGCCGAGAGAGCAGTACCAGCATGTCACGAGCAATAGAAAAACAGTAACATGTCTAATTTCCTGCAACCAAAAAAGTCTATACACTTTCTACCTCTTCAGGGTTTTTTGTCACTCCCGGTTCCCACTGGCCACTGTAGAGCATCTCTAGATCCCTTTCTCTCCCAGCATTTTAAATAGAGCAAACGCTGACTTTATCAGTCCGTTCTGAACAACCGCACTCTCAGTTCTTATATCCAGTTCTCACATCCACCCCTCAACTGTGACAGGACAAAACTGAAAAAAACGCCACACAGAATCAGGTATTTTTTATTATTTTACTGCGAGTACGAAGCGGAAAATGCTCGCTACGGTGGCCAGAATAGGACATGCACGGTCACAACCTGTGACCTGGTGGCTCCAAATAAGAACAAAATGTAAACAAAATGAAAGTACAGCAAACCTAGGACAGTACAAAAAAAATAAAAAATAACTGTTGGGGAAAAACAAAGACTACTAGGTGCACTCTAACCTTTCTTTACACTGACACCCACCACAAGAAAAATGCGCTATACAGCACCAAATTATGGACATGGTACCTCACAGGCAAGCTACCCAGTAGCTACAAAAAACTAAAACAGAAAGCCTCATCGAAAGTAACTACAATAAATAAAAAATTAACAGTTACTTAGAGCAGAGACACACACCAGCCCCCTGTAGTGGCTAAATATTGCAGTGTACATGGACTATTTTTCTGCCTTCTGCATATAAAACACTTTTAGCATATTTAAAAAAAATGTTTTAAACTACATGACTTTATGAATGTGGGAATCGTAGGACCCATTTTATAAGCGCAATAACACACTCCGAGGTGTGGGTTACATGCTGATAACAGCACACCCAGAGGCATAAGGCACAAGGCGCAAAGCACCTTATGCCTTAGTACACCCCTTGGTGTGCTCTTATCAGCATGTAACCCACGCCACATCATGTGTTATTGCTTGCATATAAACTGCCAGAACTCTAGGAGTTAGACTGTGAATAACAATATATATATTAAAGATTGTATATAAATGTATAATAACTGGTGAGCACTTTTGTCTTATTGCTCAGACAGTTGATATTTTCCTTAATAACCCACAGGTTATTATGGCATTCATGAGGTACATCTAACAGGACTAGCACTCTCTCATTGGTTGTCACTTGCTCTGTGGGCAAGCAAAGCCATTATGGAAATATGCGGCTTCAACCAACACTTACCGAGGAGCCACCAGAACAACAAACTCACCTTAGCATCTCTTTTTTTTTTTTACAATCAAAATGATTCCTCTTAGTTTTAAATAAAAAAAAGCTCTATCTGGTTGATCCTGCTGTTCACTGAGTTCAGTATATACAGTACTGCGAGGAGGAACAGGGCCATGACTGCGAAAGGGGCAACAGCTGACTCCCCACAGTGCTAGGTGACAAACTATCATCTATTTCGTCCGGCATCTCCTTCTCTGAGATCCTGCCAGTCTGGGAGAGGGGGGAGCAGATGGATGTAAGGTCAGAGAAGGGGAGATAGGGGAGCTAAACACATGGCTCAAGGGCTGGTGCCAGGAAAAAGGACATAGATTTGTAGGGAACTGGCAACAGTTCTGGGAGTGAAAGTTCTTTAAATTTGATGGACTGCATCTGACTAAGGAGGGAGTCAGTGCATTGGGGCAGAAGTTTGACGTCTTTGCAGAATATTTAAACTAGCAAATGGGAGAGGGTGCAGCACCCATCACGTCGAATGGGAAGAACACCCCTCCCCTCAGCTAGTGGTCAAACAGGGATTCAGCATGTTTGCAGTTCATTTGCATCACCAGGTAAGAAAAAGGTTTGTCTCCCATACAACGCAGAGGGTAATGCCAAACCTCACCCAACAACTAACACACCAAAATCTGGCCAATGGAAAATCATGTACACAAATGCTCACAGCCTGGAAATAAGATCCCAGACCTGCAGGCAATAATGTCAGAGGCTAAACTGGACATAGTAGCAATTAGTGAGACGTGGTTTATCAGTAACCACACTTGGGAGACTTCAGTACCTGGTTATGTATTGTTCAGAAGAGACCGAGGTGCAAAAAGGGGGGGAGGAGTGGCCCTGTATGTCAATGAAAATATCAAAGCTGTAGAAATTCAGAATACACATAAGGAGCCAGAAGAACTGTGGGTCAGCCTGGAAACAGGAAATGGAACAGCCATAAGACCTGGGGTTGTCTGCAGGCCCCCAGACCAGGGGGAGGACATAGACACATTACTGTTAGAAGATATACAAAACATGACAGCTAAAGGGGAGGTTCTGATAATGGGAGACTTCAGCATGCCAGATACAGATTGGTCAATACCAGCAGGAACATCTGCCAGAACTAGATACATAGTGGATTCCCTGCAGGGGGAGGGCCTCAAACAACTGGTACAGCAACCCACAAGAGACAGGGCTATCCTAGATCTAGTACTGACTAACAGGAAGGGATCACAGATCTCCAGGTAGAAGGTCACCTGGGGCCAGTGACCATCACATGGTATGGTTCAATTTGGCTACTACATCTAAATAATCCCATTCCAAGGCAAAATATGGGACTTCAGAGGAGCTGACTTTGATAAGATGGCCAACAGAGTTAAGCTAGCCCTGGCAAAAGAAACACAGGTGAGGGGTACAGGCAAAGTGGGCAAGCATTAAGGATGCAATACTTGAAGCAACATCCCATTGTGTTAGACAGAAAAGGAAGTGCAAAAGAAGAAGGAAACCACTTTGGTTCTCAAATACAGTAGCAGAAAAGGTCAGAGCCAAAAGGCTGGTCTTCAGGAAATATAAGGGAACACAGCGGGATGAAGATAGGGAAGCATACCAAACTGCCCTAAGGGAAGCAGGGAAGGCAGTAAGGCAGGCAAAGTCCCAAACTGAGGAACACTAACACAAACAGTAAAAGAAGGTGACAAGACTTTCTATAGATACATTAGTGAAAGGAGAAAGTCCAGAGGGGGTATTGCTAAGCTTAATGGAGAAAAGGGAGCATGTGAGGAGGAGGACCCTGTAAAGGCATCTATCCTAAATAGATACTTTTGCTCAGTATTTATTGAAGAGAAGGTAGGGCAGGGCCCACAGCTCAGCATCATGGACACAGGGGGGAGGGAGGTGAGCACTACTCCCTTCACAAAAGAAAGGGTCCTACAAGAGCTTGCTAAGCTCATGGTGGATAAGGCAATGGGACCTGATGGCATACATCCCATGGTACTTAAGGAGCTAAAGGTGGAACTAGCAGAGCCATTAGCAGAACTGTTTAGTGAGTCTCTGAGCACAGGAGAGGTCCCAGAAGACTGGAGAAGGGCTCATGTGATCCCACACAAGAGTGGTAGCAGGGAGGAGGCGGGGAACTACAGACCAGTCAGTCTTACCTCAGTAGTGGGCAAGATTTTGGAGGCACTCCTTAAGGAAAGGATAGTGCAACACCTGGAATCCATAGGGGCACAGGATCCAAGACAGCATGGGTTTACAAAAGGAAGGTCCTGTTAAACTAATCTCATAGATTTCTTTGACTGGGTAACCAGAGTGGTGGACCAAGGGGGGGCAGCTGATGTCACCTACCTTGACTTCAGCAAAGCTTTTGACACTGTTCACATAGAAGATTAATAAATAAGCTGGGTAGGCTCGGGTGGGTCAGAAGTTGGTCAACTGGGTGGCAAACTGGTTGACGGGCAGAAAACAGAGTGGTGGTAAATGGTATACAGTCAGAAGAGATGCAAGTCACAAGTGGGGTACCTCAGGGATCAGTCCTGGGGCCAGTCCTCTTCAATATCTTCATTAGTGACCTTGCAGATGGACTAGAGGGTAAGGCTTGTCTGTTTTGCAGATGACACCAAGATCTGCAACAGAGTAGATGATCCAGATGGGGTGGGCAGAATGAGAAGAGATCTGGATAAACTAGCAAAATGGTCAGAAGAGTGGCAACTAGGATTTAATGCAAAGAAGTGCAAAATCATGCACATAGGGAAGAGAAACCCTGAAGCCACCTATAGGCTGGGAGGGGAGTTGCTAGCAGTCACAAAGGAAGGAAAGAGACTTGGGCAGCATCATCACTGATGACCTGAAATCATCCAAGCAGACCTCTAAAGCAGTAGGTAAGGCTAGGGGGGTGTTAGGGTGTATTAGTAGGGGTATCACAAGTCGTAAGAGGGAGGTAATAATCCCTCCTTACAAGACACTGGTTAGGCCCAATCTGGAGTACTGCGTGCAGTATTGGAGGCCACACCTTCACAAGGACATTAACCAAATTGAGGCAATCCAGAGAAGGGCAACCAAAATGGTGCAGGGACTGCATCAGAAGACATATGAGGACAGATTAACAGAGCTCAATATGTATACCCTAGAGCAAAGGAGGGAGAGAGGTGATATGATTGAGGCATTCAAACACCTTAAGGCATTAACAAGGTGAAAGAGTCTAACATGTTTAAATATAAGAAAAATAGCAGGACAAGAGGACACAGCATGAGATTAGAGGGGGGCCAATTAAGGGGGAATGTGAGGAAATTCTTTTTCACAGAAAGGGTGGTGGATGCTTGGAATGGCTTACCACAAGAAGTGGTGGTTATGAATACAGTGCAGGGCTTCAAACAGGCATGGGATAGGCATAAGGGAGCAATACAAATGACTATGAATAGATAGACCACTGACAGAGCAAAGGCCGATGGCACATTTATAAGGTAGAAAAAGAAATGGGCAGACTGGATGGGCCTTGTGGTCCTTATCTGCCATCAACTTCTATGTCAACTTCTATAGGTAAGTGTTATTATAACCCCAAACTGTAAAAAATAAATAAATAAAAATAATGGAAAAGGAGACAAGGAAAGAGAGAGAGTGTGTGTGGGTGTGGTGTGTGTGTGTGTGTGTGTGTGTGTGTGTGTGTGTGTGTGTGTGTGTGTGTGTGTGTGTGTGTGTGGTCTGTGTGCATGCGTGTGCGTGTGCATGTGTGACAATGACATGGAGAATCACAGAACCCAGGATGGAAAAAAAAGTGTTCCCCAGACATTATATAAAATAAAAGATGGAAAAGTATCAGAAACTCAGATTGAATGCACACCCTCAGTGTTGGATGCTTTAATACACTCCTCGGGCTTTGACCTCGGGGTTTATGTAGCATCCCACACCTCGGGTGTGCATTAAATTCTCATATCACACACTTCCCCAACCTTTATTCTATATATAACCAATATGCGCTAAAAAAAGAAATATCAGTATACAAATTTATAAAACAAATTTGATGTATTAATAATGATTATTTTATATTAAAAGTTCCCCTGATGAAGCATAATTTAATGCAAAATGTTGGGACCTATAATTAAAAAGAAAAAAGAATTAGAAAATAAAAGAATTGAACTCTTTTTTTGTGTTATGTGCTCTTCTTACTTGCGTAGCCAGCAAACTGTTCTTTTTGGTTTTGAAATACCAAACTTTGGCTTGTTCCACCATAAACTATATTAAGAAGCAAAAAGTGATTTCCCATGGGACCCCACCAAATAGGTTTTGCTGACAGCCTTTTTTTGAGTAGCAACCTCTGAGGTGTCTTTTGTTTTCTTTGCTCTGCTGAGTGATGACTTTAGTTTGCATACATGCTTGTTCAGCAGCCTGACAGGTCTTGATTGCTTTTTCCAAGGTTAATTCACTGTCTCTCGGTAGTCTTTGAGTTGTGGATCTGCACATCCCATCACTATCTGGTCTCTAATCAGGGACAGTGCAGGTGTACCAAAATTATAGGACTGTGCTTTTAATCTCAAATCCACGACAAATTCATCAATGGGTTCATGTTCTTTTCTGCATTCATGTTCATGTTCTTTCTGCATTCGGGACCTAAATATATATCTCTCAAAAGTCTCATTTTTTCTTCGCATGCAGTATGCCTCAAACTGTTGTATTACCTTATCATAGTCCTTCTCATCTGCATCTGACAATTGAAAGGCATTGTATATATTGAAAGCTTCTAAGCCTGCAATGGTCAGCAGCAATGCTACTTTTTTGTGGTTCCCTTTTAATGTTTGATTGCACACACAGTGCACAAGAAATATATTGAGATAGTAGAACATTGCAGAGGTGTGACAGTGTTGTGGCCAATGCAGTGGATGCTTTAATGGGCACGTCTCTCAGCCACCAATTAATGCTGAAGCTACCGATGATGGCAGTTTCAGAGCAAGTGTCGCACTTGAAGGAAATCTGCCACTGCAATCGGGGGCAGTTTCATCATTGCAGCATCAGCTCCCTCCCTCCAAACCAGGCACACAGCAGGACAACAAGTTTAAATGTTAGCTCCCTCCCACTGCTGCTGCCTATCCTTCACCCTCCCTTCTCCATCCCCTGCTGACACTGGGGAGCTCAGTCCCTGTGTCAGCATGTATTCCACCTCCCCCTATTAATGTGGCACACTTGGAGTCCACTCCCGGTGTCAGATGCGCCGCCCCCCCTAGCCCCTATATTCTTAGCTGACCTCAAGGTCCTCACTCCCCAGGTCAGCATTGATCCCTTCCCCTCCAGTACTCTGGCACACTGAGAGCCCACCCCAGTGCGCTGAAATCCATTTTGTTAATATTTCACCTGTAAAAAAGAAAAGTCTTCAGACTTTTTTTTTAAACCTGAAAAAAGAAAAGAAAACAGTCCCTCATTGTTCTCGCCTGCCCCCCTTCCCCCACCTGCACCCTCCCTCTGTGCCCCATCTCCCCACACACCCCCACCCATACTTACCTCTGGAGACTGGAAGCAGCAATCTTCTGTGGACCGGGAACACGTCTGCACTCTTCAAAGACCAACCGGAAACTGAAGAAATAACAGTAGCCCTATAATGGCAGTCAATGGGGTTTTTCAGCTTAGATTGCTATCTCATCCAATTTTTGGAGTTTTGGTCCCACATTTTCAACATGGGGTTCTTGGGACCCCATCTCACGAATACTTGCACTGTCATTTCATTTCTCGGTCTCGAAAGGTGATTTTGTGGTCGCTGCACAGAATCACCTCTCAGGACCAGTTAACAAAATGACAGTGCCACTATTCATGAGGTGGGGTCCCAAAAAGCCCTTGTTGCATATTTGGGGAAAAACTCCCAAAACAACTGAGTTACGAGCATCCATTGCACAGTTTCTATGCACACTCATAAGTTGATCAATTTTTAATATTTTCTCTCCAAATTTCCAACATTGCCAGTTTTTCACACACCCTTATGAACAGTACAGCTGTCATTTTTTTTGCATCCTTCCCAGAATGTGTTTTTGCACCTGTGGTGCAGAATTTATTTATTTGCTTTTGTTAACCAGGTAAGCACACTAGACAACCAAGTGCCTATTTTCAGGTGCGACCTGGGAGAATACAAAGGTACATTCAAGAACATCAGGCAAAAACAAGTACCAAAAACATTCAATAAACATCAGGCAAAAACAAAGTCAAACCAAGAGCATCAGGGGTTTACATTGCAAGCAGAAGGTAGATAACAGCATGGTTCAAGCATGGAAGGCAGTAACCAGCATGCCAGGGCAACAACCCTTAAAGGATGAGGGTAGCAGGTAAATCGAATAGTTACAGCTGGAGTTAGAGAGGCCTAGGACAGAGCATAAAGATAGATCAGGAACATGTACACAATTAATGAGCAGATTAGGCCAGTGTGGACCCAACATAATCAATTGTTCTAATAGCTGTGAGCTAACTAATGGATAAGGTGCATAGACCCATCGCCTTGAGCAGACAAATTAGGTAATGACTCAACCAGTCAGAGTGGAGTGGGTCGAAGGAGGTTAGTTAAGTGCAGAGGCAGGTAGAGGCCAATGTGAGGAAGCCCCAGAGGGAGGTTTTAAAGCAGGGATGGGAGGTGTAGGAGCGAGTGCTTGCTGGAAGGGAGTTCCACAACCTGGGTGCATACACGGTGAAGGCCCAGTCACCCATTTGGGTGTGAGTTTTTGGAACCAGGAGAGCCTGAGAGTCACTGGATCTTAAGTGGTAGGAGGGGGTTGCAAGTAGGAGGGTTACGGTGAGAGCAGAAGGGGTGGCAGTTCTGACAACATTGTCAATGAAGTTGCCTAAGACAAAGGTTCGGCTTTTCTGGTGGGAGCCACTCAAGCTGGGAGTAAAGCTCACAGTGATGGGAGAGGCAAGGAGCTGAGAGTGCAAAGTGACATATACTGTTGTACGCTGTGTCCCATTCTGAGAGACTGTTTTTTGTGACATGGGCGAAGGAGACAAGTCCATAGCAGAGCGTGGGTAGTAGGACCCCTCTGGCTAGGGCGAGGTGGGCAGCCAGGGTAAGACAGCTTTCTGCTCTGTATGCAAGGCCCAACTTACAATTTGAGGCCTTACATGTGTTGTGAATATGCAGGGTGAAGTCCAGTTGTGGGTCAAGTGTCACCCCCAGGTACGTGACAGAAACTGTAACTTGTAGGAGGGACCCATCTGCACCTGAGATCTTTAGAGGGGCAGGGACAGCTTTTGTCTTGGCTGTGGAGCCAAAGAGCATGGTCTGCAACTTCTGCAGGTCGATAGTGAGCTTGTGGTCCTTTAGCCAGTTTTGGATTTTGTCGAGGTTGGAGTTTAGCCTGGCGTTGATGACCAAGATGTCCTGGGAGCTGGTCAGGATGACTAGGTCATCTGCGTATAGGGTGGATTGCCCATGAACCAGGGCTGAGGGCAGCTCATTTATAAATAGGGAAAACAGGAGAGGCCCAAGGACAGAGACCTGGGGGACCCCACAGTTAACTGGAGAGGGATCAGACAGGGCCTTGTTGAATTTGGTGTATTGTTGTCTGCCCAAGAGGCAGTTAGTGATCCAGGCAAGGGCAGGGGAGGAGAAGCCAAGGGAGAGGAGAGAGGTGCACAGGAGTGAGTGATCAACCCGGTCTAAGGCTTTTGAGAGATCCACGAAGATGGCTCCGGTCAGTTTGCCTTGATCAGCAGCAGACCTAATTTCGGAGATGACCATGGATAGGGCAGTGGAGGTGCTATGCCCTTTTCTGAAGCTGTGTTGTGCAGGGGAGAGCAGATCATGGATCTGTAGGTAGTGGGTGAGCTGTGAAGTGACCACCTTTTCAAGAAGCTTGCTAATCGCTGACAGGATCACTATAGGGCAATAGTTCTTGGGATCTTTACGGTCACCTTGTTTGAGAACAGGGATGACTTTGACCACTTTCCAGATGTCCGTGATGATACCCAAGGTTAGCAATCTATTAAAGATGTGGGTGATGGGTTGGGCTACGATACATGACCCAAATGGCATGGTTGCTGAGCGATATCAACCTTTGGGACAAATTAACAAAATCACAGTGCCACTGTTCATGAGGAGAGGTCCCAAAAAGGCCATGTTGAAAATTTGGTGAAAACATTCCAAAACATGACTGCATTACAAGCCTGCATTGCACAGTTTCTACGCATACTCGTAACTTCACCAATTTTTCAGATTTTCACTTCAGATTTTCAGCATTGCCATTTTTTCACACCTCCTCATGAAAAATACAACTGTCGTTTTTCACATCCTGCCCAAAATGTGTTTTCGCACCTGTGGCACTGAATGGCACACTCACTGTGCAAAATCACCTTTTGAGATTGAGTAACAAAAGAAAAAATTACCACAGTAATCTTGTTTCTTCTTAAGGAGTCTTGCTGTAATCTGACTATATGAAGTTAGCCCTTCCAGTTGAATCACCCCAGAGATGAAATAGTTAACTCTATGCACATGCGTAGAATGTTAAGCTCGAGCTCGGTTTTCAAACCCCTGTCCCGGGTTCATTCTATGTAACCGCCAGATTCTTACAAGCACTAAAGTAGTGGCTGCTAAACTATACTAATAACCTTAAACATTAATAAAAATAATAGTCAAATGACTAATAACCCAACAACAGGGCATATAAGGAAGACTCAAGTGATAGATGCCCAAGAAAATGCTTCACCAGTGGTGCAGTACTTAAAAAAGAACAGCTGGCGTGCAGTGCCCCCCCCCCCCAGGTTCTGGTAGGGGAGGTAGGGAAGGAGATCAGAATACAGCAAGACTCCATTAAAGGAAACAAGATTACTGTGGTAGGTCATTTTTTCTTCAAATAACATGAAGTCTTGCTGTATTGTGACTATATGCAGACTACTAAGCAGTGCTCTATTGAGGTGGGCACAGAACCTACATAGGAAATAGGGTCTGCAATACTGCAGTGCCAAACCTGGCATCACTTTTGGCCTGGGTGTCCTGGCAGTAATGTTTAGTGAATGTGTGAACAGTTTTCCAGGTAGCTGCTTTGCAAATTTTGAGTAGAGGGAATATCTCTGGCAGCTGCTACAGAGGCTGCTGTCCCCCTGGTAGAGTGAGCCCTAAGACTCACTGATGGCTCTTTTCCCAGTTTGCCATAGCAGAATTGAATGCAAGACACAATCCACAGAGCAGTGGTCCTCTTGGTGGCTGGCTTGCCCTTTCCCACTTCTCCATAGGTGAGGAACAGCTGAGTACACTCATTCCTTTGGGTCTTTCTCTGATCCAGATAGTAACTAATAGCCCTCTTAACATCCAGGCTATGCGGTCTGTGTTCTCCTGAACTAGAATGTTCAGTAAAGAAGACAGGTAATGTCATGGACTGATTCAGGTAGAAGTCAGAGACCACCTTTGGAAGAAATTTCCTGTTTGTCCTAATGATGACCTTATCCCTATGGAGTGCTGTGTAGTTGGGCTTCGCTGACAAGGCCTGTTCCTCACTAATCCTCCTTGCAGAGGTTATGGCTACAAGAAAGACAGTTTTCCATATCAGATACTTAAGTTCAGCGGAAAACTTGGGTTCAAATGTGGGCTGCATTAGCTGTGCTATGCAGATATTCAGATCCCAATAAGGGGTAGGCTCTCTGTGAGGAGGGTGTAGATGGAGCAACCCCTTAAAGAACTTCGTGAAGATTGCATGAGAGGCCAAGGAAGGGCCATTCCCTGCAGAAAGATAGGCAGAAACAGCTGCTAAATGTACCTTCAAAGTAGAAGGCTGAAGGCCTAAAGAATGAAGATGGGTTAAATAGTCCAACAGGACTGTCAATCCAGCTGCCTGTGAATTTATTTCCTTTTGTGTACACCAGATAGTAAATCTCTTCCATTTGGAAGTATAAGTCTTTCTGGTGGCAGGTTTTCTGGAAACCCTCAAAATATCCAAGTCCCCTTCAGAGAGATGCAAGCCTGCATACTCTAGTTTCTCAATAGCCAGGCCTTGAGCCTCAGGGACTTGAGGTCTGGGTATAGGATCCTCCCTTGAGAGGAGGTCAGAAGATTGTGTCTCCTGGGGAGGCAGATCGTACTGGTCACTGCCAGAGAGATCAGCATGGGATACCAGGGCTGTCTGGTCGAATCCGGAGTAATCAGGATCATTGATGGTTGCTGGCTCCTGTGTTTGATCAGTACTCTGAAAATCAGAGGGAATGGGGAAAAGGTATACATGAATTTGCCTGTCCAGTCCAGTATCAGTGCATCCAGAGGCACTGCACCCAGAGCTGGAAACCTGCAACAGAACTGGGGTAGCTGATGATTGTCTGGGGCTGCAAACAGATCTATTTCTGGTGTGCCCCATCTCCTGAATGCTGCATGTAGTATTTCCCTGTTCAGAGCCCACTCGTGATGACTCTGATTTATTCTGCTGAGGGCATCTGCCAGGACATTGTCTGTGCCTGGCAAGTGCACAGCTGAGAGGGAGGTCTTGACAGAATAAGCCAGACTCCAGATCTTCATTGCTTTCATACACAAGGCAGAGGACCTTGCCCCTCCCTGCTTGTTGATGTAGTACATGGTAGTGGTATTGTCTATCCTTACTTGAACCATCTTCCCCTGTACCATTTTTACAAATGACCGAAGTGCCAGGAACATTGCCCTGCACTCCAACAGGTTGATGTGGAGAAGAGACTCCTATTGAGACCATGTCCCATGAGCAGTGTGATCTCCTAAATGAGCTCCCCACCCCAGGAGGGAAGCATCCATGATCAGAACCACTGTAGGAGATTGCTGGAGGAATGGTACACCCTCCCTGAGGTTGTCCCTATCCTTCCACCACTGTAATGCCTGTATCAAGGTGGCTGTCACTGGGATCAGCTTGGACAGGGAATCCCTTCTCTGGGACCAAAAGGACCTGAGGCGAAACTGAATATCCCTCATCTGAAACCTGGCTCCTGGAAACACTGCTGTGGATGCTGCCATGTGTCCCAGGAGCTGGAGATGAGACACATACAGGTGAAAGAGTTTGCCAGTTGAATGAGGTTGTCTGCCCTTCCAACTGGTAGTAGAGCCTTTGCCTGAACTGTGTCCAGCTCTGCTCCTATGAATTCTAAGATCTGGACAGGTTCCAACACTGACTTCTTTAGGTTTATCAGGAATCCTAAGGATATGAGGGTATCTTGCACCAGACCCAATGCCTCTCTTACCTGTTGGGAGGAGCACCCCATGACTAGCCAGCCATCCAGATAGGGAAACACAGGCAATCCTTGCCTTCTCAGGTGAGCTACAACCACTGTCAGGCATTCTGTGAATGCTCTGGGGGCCGAAGTAAGGCCGAAGGGCATTGTCCTGAACTGATAGTGGCCTGAGGGCAATTTGAACCTTAGGTACTTTCTGTAAGAATGTCTGATTGAAATATGAAAATATGCATCCTTGAGATCCAAGGAAACTTACCGATCTCCTTGCCTGAGGGTAGGAAGGATCATGGTTAGGGTCACCATCTTGAATTTGGGTTTTGTCAGATGCTTGTTGAGATACCTCAGATCTAGAATGGGCCACCACTCCCCAGTTTTCTTTAGGGTAAGGAAATATCTTGAGTAGAGCCCTTTTTCCTTGTAAAGACAAGGAACAGGTTCCACAGCTTTGTGTTCCAGAAGTGTGGTAACCTCTGCTTCCAGAAGAGTTGTCTCTGAACAGCTGGCAAGTTTGAATGACCTTGCTCTTGTTCTTGGAAACTATTTGAAACTTAGAGCAAGTGGCGGATCACTACTTCCAAGACCCACTTGCCTGTGGTAAAGGCTTGCCAGGCCTGGAAGTAGTGAGCCAGCCTGCCCCCTACTGGCAATAGGGAGGTGGCCCTGACTGACACATTAGGGTGTCTGCTTGGCAGGAGTCCGAGGCTGAGAGGATACAGCCCTGCTTACACCCCTTCTGCCTCTACCCCTGAAATATCCTCTTTGCTGCTGGTAAGCAGGGAACACCTGGGCCTGGTAGAAAGGCCTGCCTCTGCCCGGCTTAGCCTGCTGCTTCTGTGGAGTTGCAGCCTTTTCCTTAGCAGCTGCATTCTTGTAAGTCACCCTGTACGCATCCATTTTCCTCATGTATGCCTCTGTCTGCTCCCCAAACAAAGAATTCTGCACAACAGGGAAATCCATAGCTTTTGATTTGTTATCCTGTGAAAGACTGGTACATCTGAGCCAAGAAAATCTTCTTAGGGACACCACAGTAGCCATAACCTTAGAGAATACATTATTTGAATCTACAGCTGAATGAAATTGAACTTTGGAAGCTTCAATGCCATCCTTGACTATTTGTTCCAAATCCTTAGCTAACTGAGGTGCCACAGTCTTGGCCAGCTCCAAAACAGACTCCCACCTAGATTTCTGATATCTGGATACATGTGCCATATAGGAAGCTTGTCTAATATCTGGTGAAGCAGCCAAATACTGCTTCTTGGCCATGGCATCAATCTTTCGAGAGTCTTTTTCAGGAGGGTGAGAAGCCAGGGGAATGCCAGCCTTATCACAGGCAACAGCCTGAACTACCCCTACATGACTACAGTGATTATCAAGAACTCTGTACCATTACCAGACAGCATGTACCTCTTGTCCATCCTTTAATCCACAGGGGGTATGGAAGTTGGCATCTGCAAAATTTTGTCTGTTTCTTAAGAGACTTGTGCAGAGGTATTGAAAGTCTGTTAGTGTCAGGAACATCCATCATTTTGACGTAGCCTGGTTCCTCCTCTTCCTCAGCTGCCTCCAGAGTAGGCAACTGTTAAGTATCAGCAACCTTTCTAAAGAATATATAATAAGAAGAGGATTCCCCAGACTGCATAGGAGGAGAAACAGACTCTGGTCTATCAGGGGAAACATGAGGCTCAATGGGTTCACCCAAATCATCATCATCATCTTCTTCTTCTTCTTCTTCTTCCTATTCCTTGTCCTTATCCTCGTCCTCTTCTTCTTCTTCTTCTCACACTCAAGCTCAAAGTAAGCCTCTGGATCATATGAACTGGTGGGAAGCGAACCAGCAGGTGGCTGAACCACAGTATGTGTTTTCTGACCTGATCTTGGTTAACCTGCTCCGGTTTGTAAAGATTGTACAATTTGTATAGCTTTAGCAATCTCTTTCGTGGTTGGAGCTGCAAGCTTTGGCTCCGAACCGGCGGACTTTCTTTTCTTTTCCACAGGTACCGACTCCTTGGTATCTGTCTTTCTTTTGATCTAGAAGGTATCACCCTGGTCAGAAGGCACCTTCTCTGGTTCCCTGACCCCCTCAGGAGCCAAACCAGACTGGCCATCTGGATCAGCAGACTACTCAGCCATTCTTTCCTTAAGCCTAGACAAATGCTTATGCAGCATGACTTTGGGAATGTTCTTACAAATTTGGCTGTCTGTTTTCGGGCAGTCAAACCCCAGAGAGTGAACACAAATAACGTGGGGGTCAGCCTTGGCAAATGCTTCCCCACACTTTGTGCAGTGCTGAAACACAGTGGGACTGGTTTTCTTCTTGTGCTTCTCTGACATAATGAGCACTGATAAGTCAAGTTACCCTTTGGTGGCGGTCAAGCCAGAGTAACTAAAAATTGTTTACGGTTAACAACCGGTTCAATGATCAATTGAAAAAAACAAGAAAAAGTCTTGTTTTTTTTTTAAACCAAAAACAACCTGAATTCCCAAACTAAAATTTACAACAACTTAAAAGACTACCTCAAAAGAAACAAACTTTCCTCGCTTCTCTCTTGATTACACGAACCGAAACGAAAGCTGAAAACTTACCGAAACTGAAGTAAACCTAGTCTAGTCTAACCTGTACTGAGGGACAGACTTCAAGAACCATAAAATGAAACATGGTTTGAAGAAACCATTGAAAAAGCAACACTTTAACTGAAGTGAGCGAGGAGATCTCTCCAGAGCGACTTCACAGGCAGGCGGAGTAAAGAATCTGGCAGTTACATAGAATGAACCAGGGACAGGGGTTTGAAAATCAAGCTCAAGCTCAACATTCTATGCATGTGCATAGAGTTAACTGTTTAATTTCCAGGACAGTTCAACTGGAAGGGCTAACTGCATATAGTCAGAATACAGCAAGGCTTCATGTTGTTTGAGTGATACTGCCACTGTTCATGAGGTGGGGTCCCAGTAAGATGACATTGAAAATCTGGAGTGAAAATACCAACTAAACGCCCTGGGCGTTAGGGTCTCCAACTGTAACGCCCACCCTGTACAGACTGACAGGCATCAGGGGGTGTGATTTGGGGTCATCAGCCATCATGCTCATGCCATTCCACCCCCACCCTCACCAGGCAGTCCCCTGACAGGCATCAGAGTGTGCCTTGGTCTTCAACCCTACTTGTTCCCCATTTTCCACTGCACCCATCTCAGCCCTATTTCCTTATGGAATGGGTTGAGCATAAGGCCGAAGACCTCAAGCACACTGCGACACCTGTTGGTGTCTGCAGGGTGAGATGAGGTGAAATGGTGTGCGTGTTATGGCCAACGACCCAAAGGCACACCCCAATGCCTGTCAGTCTCTGCAGGGTGGTGGGGGTTGGTGTTACTTCAGTACTTCACTGCTATTCATACTATGCATCTCTCCAACTCCTGGACTACCAATGCCAGTACCAGCAAGCAAACATTCGGCATTGCAAATGCTTGTTTCATTTGCACCAGTAGCTTCTAAATAACAGTCAAAACACTGCTTGAAGTGTTTCCCTGTCTCTTCTAAATTGCCCACAAACCTGATTTCTGATGGTGGTCTGATTTGCTCCATTTCAACAGACTTCTGTGGCCATTAGCTCAGCTCACCTAAACTTCAGTCCTTGAGCACTATATCACTGATGTTTGTGTTCCTCTGGCACAAGAAATCTCCTTCTGTAACTTTCATAATGATCCCGAAACCACTCCTGGTACCATGTTTTGTTTAGTAAGTCAGACACATGGATTTACAATAATCAGCAGTGATGTTGTATTAAGGATTAGGAATGTAACATCAAACAGTTCTACCAGACTGCTCCTTGAGAGGTGTCTCCCCTCGCACTGACCTGCTGTAGCTAGGCAGTGCCAGATTCTTGCATCTGGAAATGAAGACTCTCAAGGCTAACTGTCTTTATTCCTTAAGTCCCCAAATACTGAAGACAGCTCTGAATATAGCAAATGGACAGTGCAAACAGCTACATCAACCCAGTGGACACAGAGGCAGTGTTAGGCATAGGTGAACCAAGTGGCTACTGGGGTGCAAGCACAGAAGGGGCACAGTAAAGTAGAAAGCATGGGCAGAGATCAGGTTGAAATGTAAAAAACATTAATAGAAAAGCCAAAAGTATTGTCATTACACATGTATTCATGAAAGAAGTATCACAGTTTGGATGTGTAGTGGAGGAGAAGGGTGGAGACAGGGCAGTGAGAGTGGTGAAGGGGGCTGCACAAATATTTCTGCATGGGTGCCAGTAGGTCTAAAACTGGTTCTGACTGTGCACAGGAGGACACATGGAACCCTGACATGGAGCAGGTGACAGCACACTGAATGGGACACAGCACAGGGACACAGGAAGATAGAAGGCAGATACACCAACAATGACACAGCCACAGACAGGTTGCAGACAGAGGCCACCCTGCCAGGCAAAGCAGGTGGGGATTTGCCCAAAGTACTGAGACTATCCTAGGACAATGGTCAGCCACAACCCAGATGGTGGCTGTCATTCACAAGAGATGTGCAGGGGGACACATGAGGAACAGAATGTGTCCAACAGGCCAACACAACTGCCATGCCCAGAACACTGTGCAGGTGGAAGCACAGCCATAGACACCTGCAGGGACAGCAGCGCTGACCCTTGGCACAGGATAGGAATGGTGCTCCCAGACCACTACAAACTGCACCAAATAAGTCAGCTCGACCTCCCCCCACCTCTGGTCATGCTGTTGTACCACCCTGCTCCTTCTTGTGGCTGACATTGTTGAGCATAACACTGCCTGCTCTAAGACTGCACAACTGCACACCCTGAGATGTCAAGAGTGGAAGGGGAGGTCCTTTGCTCAGTGTTACACATAGGTTGTGCAGTGCAAATGATGTTTTCACCATGCAAATGCACAAACTGCATTGCACAGTGTATTGTGCAATGTGCAAGCACAAAACCATTTAGCACATCATGCAGATTTGCTATATTCAGCCAGACTATTCAAATAAACCTCATTGGGTAGTCAGCGAGAAAACAACACATTAGCATCTAATTTTAGCTGGATTTGCATGTATTTACATGTGTAAATTGCTGGGCTATTTAAAGGGGACCAAAAACCTCCCCAACATACACACAGCACACTGGAACTGCAACCAGAACACTGCAGGCTGCAAACAAACAGAAGGCTGGAGAAAAAATGTCTTTACAGGACACAACACTCACAGGCACAGATAGGTGCTCTGCATGCCATACACATAACAAAACCTGTTGATGGGGGCGTACATCATGGTGCAGGAACATGGGTTGCCAGAAGTGCAGCAGAAAATATATAACAACAATGTGTGTTACATAAACAAGGATGCTGCTGTCACAGAATATCCTGCCCCAGCTGCCAGGTGTGTCACAACAGTGTGCATCACTGTCACACTGTCTGTCCACATAAACACATGTGCCAGTGGCATGGGGTTCAATTGACAACACACACATTGCCAGACATGGACAATAAGTTCCCTGTACATGTATGCTGTATGCGACCATGTTTGGAGGGGCCATATTAATGCCACATGCACTTGCATGGTACAACCAGCACTCATAGGCACCATAGTGTCAGGTACTATCCCTGTGTTGGCCTTTTTGTCCATCTTATATCTGCAGTGCTGGACATCATCCATGGCAGTGGTCTGCAATGGAACATCAACACCACAGGTCTGTATGACATACATGTGTTGCCCCCACATCTTTGAGGGTAGCTTCTGTGCTCCTGACATGTTGCCACCTGCCCACTGCATGATGTTGGTTGTGTTGTGTACACAGCAACATTTGTGTGGTGCTCCACATTGGCCATAAGTGGAACAATGGTGGCCTATGACAGGCTGGCAGTGGGCATTGTCTGACCCCATCAACACAGGTACATGGTACACAACAATGCTGCAATGGCGGTTCAGATTGGGGAAGCACACACACAAATATGTCCTACTCACACACCAGCACTGACCACTGTCATAACCATCTCCAACAGGTGTCTCTAGTCAAGGAGAGAGCCTACGGGCACAAAGATTCTCCCACAATGAGCTTAAAGCCCTGGTAGAGGCATACAAAGCCAGAGAGTTCCTGCTGACACAAAGCCATACCACAGATGCCACTGATAGACAAGCATGAGTGGAGATCACTACAGCGGTCAATGCCATTGGTGGCCAGGGGTCAACAACTGGACACAATGTGCAAGTGCCTCAGAGACCTCCGGTGCCTTGCCAAAGAAAATATGGCTGCAGAGTGCCATGAGTAACATGCAGCTGGTGGTGGACTCCCCTACCTTGGTGGTTGCAAGACCACTTGACCCTGCAGAGGAGGTGATGGCTTCCACGCTGTGGCTGGTGGAGGTGGTAGAGGTCCCTGGGGTGGCTTTGGGTCACAGGTTGTACCCTTTCAGACATGTAAGTACATGACTGGGTCACATCCTTGTGTGCATGGGTACATGGACAGATCCTGCAGGTGTTGGGGCACACTGCACCCATGGCCATAGCACTCATGTTGTGTGCTGTTTTTGGCTCAGTGTGCTCTGTGACATAGGTTGCTGCTGTGTTTACTGAGTTTCACAGCATCATCTGCCACAGATAACCCAGTGGTACTTCTCTGCACACAGATACCCTGGCATTTGCCCATGCATATAGGGTGTGTGCCACATCTGCCAATGTAATATCCACATGTACTGGTGCATGCTGCCATGTGTGCTGTGTGCATCACTGTGTGTAGGGTTTTGGCATTCACTATGGGTGGTGGTGTGCACATGTGTGGTGTGTGTGTGGGTACATTTTTAGAGGGTACTGTTATGCATGCAAAAGCCAACATCCACAGGTAGCTGTGTGGCCAGTATAGGTGTGATGTGGTGTAGCGTGTGCTTTAGTCACCAGTTGCATGATGGCCACAGGTGTGTCGGAACTAACTGTAATATCATTTTTTTGCAATAATGCACTTTGATTCACCTTGGGCCTTACCCAAATATTATTTCATAATATACCAAAAATAATAAAATTTCACATATGATATTATTCTATGCTCTCCAGATTCAAATATAACAGCAAAAAAATACTTTCCACA
The DNA here is from genome assembly GCA_016271365.2 of Neoceratodus forsteri. Taxonomy (NCBI): domain Eukaryota; kingdom Metazoa; phylum Chordata; order Ceratodontiformes; family Ceratodontidae; genus Neoceratodus; species Neoceratodus forsteri. Next base: position 804,048,104 of record CM028133.1, read on the forward strand.
CTTATAATTACATAAAAAATACATATTTTATTTACAACTGTATAATAATTCTAAATATTTCTCATTAGCATAAATATCAAGCCTAATAACTGCAACCATCAACAAAATTATTTCAGATAATCCAGCAAACTAATAAAACAAATGTTAGCAAATAAACAATGCAAATGAATAAGCAATGTTCAGCATAATAAATGATAATAGTTATACTAAACTTTTACCATACTTAGTATTTAACATAAGCATCATGCATAAGAACATACTGTATACTTATAAAATCAATATCTCAGATTATTTCTATATAAAACTTGTTTAAACTTTATAGCATGTAAAATGTATTTTCTATGAGAACTGGCGACAACTCATTACATCACTGTTTTGTATTATGTGTTCCTAAAACTCAGTTTTAACTTTTCAGATTATGCACAGTATTTCTCATTTTAAAGCGTTTATGCTATATACCAAAGTTCTATAGTTAAAAGTACATTTTCTTGTTACTTTCCCAGAAAAGCCAATTTAAATTACTAAGACTATTAATTGAAATTAATTAGTAAAAGTAATAAAATTATATTTATATTTCTGGTTGTAGAAGTGGTTCTTCTCTCAACTTAGAACTCTTGGTTGAATCTGGCTCCTGATGAGAAGTCTCTTTGTTAGCTAATTTTCTTGGCCCTGAAACTTCTTGGCACGGATAAACTCTGCAAGTTGAACTTTTTTGCTGAAAGTCACTTTACCAAAAGTCAGGTCTTGGATTTGTAGAACACAGCTTAAGTCTGCACAGTCCATAGCAATACTGAATTCAAAGAACTTCCTTGTGGAGAGCAAAGTTCTTTCTGTAACTGGAACTTGACTTTTTTATGTTGTGCATCTGCTATTAACCTTAGACACTGGACTTTTCCTTACTCACAACACTGTATACAGCAGCTTGTGTGAATTTTAAAGTTAAGTATCTGGTCTAGATATCAGCAGGCAACATTACTTAAGCCAAAATGTTCAGTAAATAAAACACAGTCCTTGCTTGATACACAATGAGAATGTCCTTGCATCTGATTTTTTGCACTTGGACCTCTTGGCAGCACTGCATAAGCTTTGGGCTATCCTTAGGCTAGCCCAATATTCCAAATACAGGTGTGGCCCAAAGCTTTTTGGCCTAGCTACAGTATAAAGCCATTAGAATTCTTAGACTAGTGTAGATCCTTCTGCATTGGATGTTTGGCTCAGACTGAGGTGTGGTTAGCAGAATTCACTAGTATAAACTTGACCACTACCAAAGTTTGACTAGTTTGAGTCACTAAGGAGGTAGGACTTCTTAGATAATAAATGATGACATACAGACATGCCTTCTAAGACCTCCCCTTATTCGTAGGACTTGTTTTTGGTTCAAAATTATTTTCCTTAAATAACATTCTTATTTAACCTAATTTAAACATTAAACTTACATATTCAGGTGTTTCTCCTTAAGGGGAGCATTTTGGTATAAATATGATACTCCTGGCATTTATATTTCCTAAGTTAAACTATTAGGGTTATAACGTCATAATTTAAAAAAACTTCTTAAAATAAAATGATAATCTTGCTCTAAATATTCTAAGCTACAGAATAAGATAAGATTTGTAAGAAAATTCCATTATTAAAGTCTTTAAAACATTATTTTTATTTAGGTGCAAGCTTTTTCTTTGTTCTGCTCAAAGACATAAATCTTAAACTGTCACAAAGATTCTTTTAGATGTTTTTTCTCTATATAGCAACAAAATACAGACTTAAGAGTCATTTTCTTAGCCTTCTCAAGATGTGAGCTATCACACGATACTAGATTTGTCTAGTTTTTAATAAGAAAATTATATTAAAATAAAATAACTCCTGAACCCTTGGTCCTGCACTCGTAAAACTTGGTAAGTTTATTTATTATACTAGTGTATAATAACTGTCCAATTTCCGTAGTGGCAGTTCATGGCATCTTTAAACTATGAATAAATTTCTTATTCTAATGTAAAGTAATGGGACTCTCAAACTCACTTTTTTTTTTTAATTTTAAGGCAAGCTGTACCAGAAACTGGTTTCTTATCTGACTGTAGTCATGGATACCTAGCTCTGAAACGCCCACTCTAGCCTGGATTCAAAACCATACCTATTACTCAGTCAGATCACAGGGATGCTTCTTTTGGCTAGTTACAGAGCATAGAGGCCAATCTCATAGAAGTTCTTAGCTTTAAAAGTCTCCCTGACCTTTTTTCCCTGAACTCTGAAACTGTCTCCATTTTAAATGGCATCATTCCTCCATTTTAATGTTTTTAAGATTTAATCAACAGTAATCTTGACCCGAAATCGGAGTAAACATTTTCCATATTAATACCATATGAAATCACATAATAATAATAATTAAAAATCAGTTCTTAATAATAAAAATAAAATCATTTTCCATCAAGGGTTTTATTCCTACGGGTGGCAGAGACTGGACTGCTGGGGTGTGCATGTGACATCACTGGTACTTGACTAAAGTGTAATGAGTGACACGCTGACAGCACACTCGTATCTCTACAGTGCAGAATACATCATCCAGGGAGGTAGAGGAGGCTGAGCCATCCACCGAGGTGCACCATCCAGACATGATGCTAGAGGAGGAGGATCCACTGGTGGCTGGACTTGTTTGAGGAGGAAATGGAAGACAGTGATGAAGGCACATATGTGCCAACACATCAATATCTGGAAGCCATAGCTGCCCTGGAGGGGTTCTCACCAACCCTATGCCCCCACCTCCTTGTAGAGCTTGTGGTGCCCTACAGTACAGACACACCTGCTGATAGCCACACCCCGAGGAGTGGCACTGTGTTTCCAGGGACAGCAATGTCACAGGGGGACAACCACCACATCCACTGCCACCACTACCACTGGGGTGACCTCCACATCCTCCACCTCCCTCACCACTCACCCTGCACAACAGGTGGATGTGGACAGCCATCAAGATTTCCTGACATCCCACACCCACCTGTGTCTGCCACCATGTCTGCCAAGACCCTGCCATGTTTGTCACCCACCCCGGATGTGGTGCACACACTCCCAACCCAGCACCCATGCCAAATGGCATGTACTGTTCTACAGAACAGTGCACCCCAGAGGCAGGCTCCTTCTGACTTTCAACAGCTGCTGCAGTCTGCCATAGAGTCACAGTCAGAAGCACAATACAGCTTCCCATGTTCTGAAGAGAAATATAGGAGGACATGGCCCTCCTATGTAAGATCCTGCACACTGACCTGCAGCTGGCTGAACAGCATGAAGAGGCACATGAGGCAAGAGTCCTGGATGCACACCTTTAAATGTTTGGGGAACTCACTGGGTGATGAGGAGGATGTCTATTTTCATAAGATACTATTTTTTTTAATATCATATTTTTTACGCCCTTCACCTTGATGGCCCCTATCTGACTGATCCCTCCAGCCCCGTCCTCCAGAATTACTGGGGCTTACCTTACACCCAGCCTGGGAGAAGAGCCTGTGGGGAGTCAGTTGCGATCCTGCTGCCAGTGATGTTTCCACCTCCATTTTTTTCCCAAGAGTTCCAGGAGTGGGTATGCATGTGTGTGGAGGCATGCATTAATCCCACGGCCCCAGTAACAGCCCCTTTTCTCCCACCTCATTGGCCTAGTGACTGGCTTCTCCCTGGACCTGTGCTGTCCCCAGCCTCCACCAGGTGGCAGCCATTAGCTGGGAGTCACCACCCCATCTACCCGGAGAGGAGAGCTTATCTGTCAGCAGCTCCATCCAGCTCCACCTCCCCCCCCCCGCTGCCAGCTTCTGATGGCCCAGGCTCATTTCCAAACCCAGGTTACCAGTGTGCCATGAGGTTAGGCGTCCAGCACCACCGGGCCGGCCATAAGTTATTTTAAATAACTGGTTGATCTTGTAGTTAATTGTTTATATAGAAGAACATATCTGGTTGATCCTGCATATTTTTACTGTATCTGGTTGATCCTGCATCTGCAGGACTGCGCAAGTGTCTGTCCATGCCATTGCCAGGACATTTAATCTGGTTGATCATGTGGTTTCATTAGTGTGGCTCGAGCGATTTTCAATTGAGCTGAAAATGCTATTCTACCACAGAAGGGTTGAACTGCATTCCATGACCTTTGCACTGTGGTAGAACCACATTTCAGCTCAGATGAAAATCGGGTTAGAACAACATTCCACCATACATTATATGTCATTTTTTTATGTGATTCTCTCCACTGTGTTACATGGAGAGGCATGTTGCCCTGCTCCTATTTTAATTATCTGTGTCTGATATTCTGTAACGTTATTCTGTCTCTCAAATGCATATATTTTTTGCATGTCTGTTTTAAAATATAATAAAATGAATGTTAAAGATGGTAGCCACTTTGAACCAGTGAATAAAATTTGAGTCCTTAAAATGCTATGGAGTTCAGGAAGTGCATACTTTCCAGAATCAGAAGTCAAAGGTCAAATGAGTAGGGTAGTACACAGAGTACAGTGAGCTACGGAAAGACCAGAATGATGAGTGCAGTCAATTACACTTCTTGTAGGCCAGGAGCTTCCATTAATGAGGAGGTTTGAATTGGAGTTTGATCCGGGTCTGGATTATGGCGTGAAGGCTGGTGAGGGGGCTTGGGATGAGAAGTGTTGTCTCTGCTTTTACTTCTGTTCCTTTTCCTTGGACTAAACACAGGCTATAGATATCAATGTGAGAGGTAAGTTCTGGTTGGCAGCATGCTTTTCTGGTTGATGGAGTGAGTTAAGAGCAGATTTGAGCATTAAATTACTCTTTATGAAAGTGGTATCTAGAGCAGGAATAGAGATAATGTATTGCTTATCTTCTGGGGCACTGGATTAAAGTGTGGCTTCTGCCATGTGATATGAGAGCATGGACCAGCTGAATCTAAGATGGAGGGGTCGGGGAGCTTGTGCTTGTATCATGAGCATCCATAGAATTCAGGGAAGTGTTTGAAATGGAGACAGTTATGGATGCTAGGGCTCCAGTCATGTCCACTAAATATTCCCAAACATCTGAGGTCTCACAAAATTTAGGTCTGTGCCCCTGTTGTGTAACCACCAAGATAGCAGGGTATTTAATGTAGAAAGCAATGTTTAACTTTTATAAATGATGCTTAACTTCATTAAAAGATCTGCTCTTTTTAACTATTTCCCTTGAAAAGTCCTGAAAGAAGGAGATCCTGGCTCCTTTCCAGTACAGCTGTCCCTTCTATCTAGCTATTTTCATAATCCTGTTCTTTATGTAAAATCTTAAAAAGTTGGCAGTAATAGCCTTGGGGTTGGCACCATTCTGTGGGCAAGAAGTTAATAAGCAGTGGGCTCTCTCAGTCTTGGGAGACCAAAGCTATTGGTGATTTAAAAGTTCAAGAATGAATTGCTGAAGAAAAGCAACCATGTTTGTCCCCTTGACCCCTTCAGGAACCCTCACTATTCTTATGTTATTCCATCTATTCCCATCTTCCAGGATTGCTGTCCACCCTCCCGGTAATGACAGCTAAGTCTTTTTGTAGTTTGTCAAGAGATGCTTTAATAGCAGAAATATCTAACTTGATCACACTAAGCATTTCTTTTATGTATTGAATATCCAACTTACTCTGTCCAGAATTTAGGAGCAGTGTTTGAGTGGCTAACTTGTATCTGATGGGATGTTTTGCACTGGCTGTTGGCCTTGTGATAAAGGTGATTGACAGAATCTAAAATGCCCAATCTTTGAGGTGGAAAAAAAACAGTAGCAGTTGAATATGTGCCTTTTTTAATATAATTCATTTCCAGAGTGATTACTCTAACAAATAAAAGTACATGGAGAAAAAGAGTTGGCTGTGACACAGTTTGTAATAAAATAAAAAAATGGGTGATGCAGCTGCTACGGAGTTGAGTGGCCTTACTCTGCACCATACATGCACTCCCCATAATATTACCATTTTGAAAATACACAAACTGAACATCTGAAGTGATGGCCAAAGAAAACAATCTATAGGAGACATTTGCAACCTGTGATACTAGGTAAGCAATGTTTCAACCACATTAAATGCAATGTTTAAGCATTATGGAGTGTAAAGGATTTTGCAGGGTTCTATTGCCAGTCTGCAGTGTCAGTGGCTCAGTAGGTAGCACACTAACCTCTGAGGCCGGGAGATCAGAGGGCTGTGGTTTCAGTTCCCACATCTGGTACTTGGGTTAATACCCCAATACTGACACTGTAGTGTAGCATGAGAGGGGTGCTGCACTTCTGAGGTGCCGCCTTTAGGATGAGATGTTAAACCAAGGTCCCATCTGCCTAGATTGGTGGTAGTTCAGGTGGATGTTTAAGATCCCATGGCACTTATCGAAAAGAGTAGGGGAAAGTTTTACTGAAACAAAAGAAATCATACAGTACCAAAACACAAGCAATTTGCAAAAACTCATGTGGACTCAAAACAGAAGTAAACAAAAAAAACACTGTGAGAAGAGAAAAAAAACAGAACAGAACTACGCATATCAAGAGACAACCCATCAGGTCACTGCAAAATCAGAGTCTGTGATCCAAGGAAGAGCTTTCCAAAGTTCAAGTAATGTCTCCTTGGAAAATAATGTCTGTTCATGCACATAAATTTTTGTTAGGTCTGTTACGATTTTCTTCTCAAGCTCTGAATAAGAACAGGTTTTTTTCTGTAGAATAAACAGACATCGAGCCATCCAAATATTCCATTTAATTACTACAAAAACTAGATTTAACATGTCCAGAGTCCAAAGGGACCACTGAGGAGAAAAAACACTATACATAATATTCTGGTAAGAAACCGTTTGAAATAATGGAGTGGCCCAGACTCTTGCCAAACAAAACCACCAGTGCCAAATAAAAGAACACTCAAAATATAAGTGCGATATAGTTTCCAATTTAGAAATACACAATAGTCTAGAATATTGTTGGTCTTGAGACTGCTTGTGTTTATGATTATCTTTGACGTTAATTCTTTCATGACACGACAGCCAATGAAAGTCCCTCATGTGAGCAGGCACCCTTTTACACCGTAACAAAACCAATAGGGAAGGAAGATGTTGGCAAGGGCACTTTTCAAAGGGCAACTGTATTGCACAAATGGTCAGGAGCAGATTATTATATAATACTTTATGAGACTACATTAACAACATCTGGGTAGATATCCTCCACTGTTTCAAACGTAAGAGCATGTGTTTAATATATATCGGTATACCCAAAGTTTGTCGTATCACGGTTAATGAATCACATTCCCATAAATGAAACCATAATCTGCAAGAATCAAAGAACCAAGGTTCCCACCTTCTCTGAGTATTTATCAATAGAGGTCAAAGATTTGCAGTCAAAAAAATACATGAAAAAAATAACAGAGGATTAATCATGTTAACACCCCCCTCAGAAATAGGTAAGTAAGTAACATTCCGTTTTACTGGACTAAGCCGGCTTCCCCATAGAGCTTGAAAGAAGAGACCAAGAACTGCATTTTCTAATTGTTTAGGGATTGGGAATACATAGCTTAAATAAAGAAAAGTTGGTATCAAATAAGTCTTGATTAGGAAAACGCGCTTCTTCTTCCCAATCTGCCCCTTATTCCATGAGGCAACCTTAAGTTTGCCTTGTTGTAATTTAGCAGACCAATTAAAAAGGTCAGAATCTACAGTCCAAAAATAAACTCCCAAAATGCGTTGAGGCCCTTCAACAAGTTGTAAAGGACCAATATGCGAAAAAGGAGCTATTTTCGATCCTAACTGAATACCAAAACTTTTGGTAAAATTTAAACTCGCACCAGAAAAATCACCAAAGGAAGAACATTCCTGGAGGGCAGTAACCACAGAGGCTGCATTAGCCACAATAATGCAGACATCGTCTGCATATGCAATCACCGTATATGGCGAGATTAAAGTAGAACTAGAAAGGGCATGAATCTGAGGATGAGTATTCAGATGGCGAAGCAAAACATCTAAATAAAATACATATAACAGAGGTCTCAAAGGACACCCTTGGTGAACCCCTCTTTTTATGGAGATCATAGGTCCAACCCAACCATTCACAATAGGCACAACAGTGGCAGTCCTATAAAAAGTCTTAATCCAGCGAATCATTTCACCAGGCACATGCATAAAATGTAGTGCCTTCCATAAAAAATCATGGTTAACTGAATCAAAAGCCACCTTCTGATCTACCAATACAATAAAACCCGAAACAGAGTCTGCGTAGCCATGAGAAAATAATTCTCGAAGGAGAATCAAATGGTCAGAGATTCTCCTGTTCGGAACAGAGCAGGACTGAGCAGGGTGCCAAACCACTTCAGCTATCCTCATAAGGCGTTATACAATGATTTTCATTAATAACTTAAAGTCAGTGTTTAGCATACATAAGGGGCACCAATTCTCAAGAGAATGTATATCTCCTTTCTGTTTATAGATATATATCAAAGTACCCTTAGTAAAATCTAAAGGGATAAACTCACTAGCTAACAGGGAGGTAAACACTGAAGTTAATTCAGGGATCAGGTGGTCACCCAGTACCTTATATAAGGCAGTGGTGAGTCCATCTGGACCAGGAGTCCTCCGTAAGGGTAAGGAAGAAATAACCAACTTCAATTCTAACTCAGTAACAGGTATACAGGCTGAGTCAGAACATGGCTGTGAAGGGATAGGGATGTCAAGGTCCCTATACAACATCGCAGGATCAACATCTGCAGCTGGAAAGGGAGAAAAGAGGGCAGTCATGTAACATGTCATTATCAGACAGATGTCCAACTGAGAGGTACATAAGGTGCCATCAGAATCAGCAAGACACAACATATTCTTTTGTGTAATTTGTTGAGAATTCGACTCAAATGGGCAAACACAGCCCTCGTGCCTACCACATTAAATTTGTGTTGATGATAAAGTTGCTGTGATTGTCTAGACTGGAATTTCAACATATCATTCTGAATTAAGTGAAATTGTTGAGAAAGATCTTGTCCTGTTGTATAAGCTATTGACAACAAGGACTGAAAATGTACCCTTTTCTGTAAATATTCCAAATATTCTCTTCGACATTTTTGATGACTATATCTTTTCAAAAAGAGCACCAAATCATGTTTAGTGTCTGTCCACCATGCAATAGGATCTGCGTAACAAATAAAAATGGATTTCCGGGCCTGAATAAAGGATAAAAGGGACTGCATGAAAGTCAGAATTTGCAACAGAGATATGTTGAATTTCCAGAGTCCTGGTCCTTTGCGAACAGTGACATCAGAGCCAAGGCCTACGGAAAGCAGTTTATGATCAGAAAATTCCACAGCTTGTACAGTAGCAGAGGTAATTGGGAGTGTGCAGGACAAAAACACAAAATCAATTCTGGTAGCCAGCTTACCCTTTTGAAATGAAGGAGTATGTTGTTTAGTAAAAGAGTAATAGGCATCCATGAGAAGAACAGTACGAACCAACTTCCCTAATTCTTGGGAGTCACAAAATAATTTCTGGGTAGTAGCAAAATAGCTTTTGTGAAGAAGACTTAAGCCACAGTTAAAGTCACCAGAAAATATCAACTGAAAGGGGGTATGCAAATAAGGGCGGAGTAAAGAAAATAAAGCTATACGTACAGACTTAATTTGGGGAGCATAAATATTAATAACCCGATATGGGCAGGGCCCAATTAAAAAATCTAAGACTAACACTCTGCCAGGGGCTACGTCAATCAATTTTAGCAAAGAGAAATCTGGGATATTGAATAAGATCCCAAGTCCGGAACAGGAGTCCAGGCCAATGGACCAAAAAGAAGGACCTAGAAGCCAGTCCTGTTGTGCCTGCCGAATCTCGTGGGTGGTATGGAGTCGTGTATCCTGCAACAGAAAGATCCCCATAAGTAAAAGCTGTAAACAGGAAAAAATCAATCTTCTTTTTGCCAGATGCTTAATACTATTCACATTAATAGTATGACAAACAAAGTGAGACATAACACAAGGAGAACAGAGACACTTTACGATTTCCTTTTCCCTATCACCTTTTCCCCTTTTAGCTTAACCCTGGCCTTCCGCTTCTGAGAAAGACCAGTACCCAGTTGAATCTCAGAATCAGTAATACCATCCAGGAGGGAAGATGCAACAGAGGAAGAGTCAGACTCACCTCCAGCATTATCAGAAACAGTTTGGAGTAGCTCAAAGGCATTAGACAAAACCACAGGTGGGGGTTCCAAAAGCAAAGGAGGCGATGGTAATGCCCGGGGGTAATTTCTCATAGACCTCCGATGCATAACACTAGTGGGTACTCGGGTGGGGTGGGGTGGCATAGTGCTCAGGCCTGGAACAGGGTCCAGGACAAGCTGGACAGATTGGACAGGGTTAGGGGTAGGAGGGGTCATCTCAGTAAGCAGTGCCACACAAGAAGCCACTGGGGGTACCACAATCTGATCTACAACAGGCTCAGGGACCTGCAATAGAGGTTGAGCGACTACTGAAGTCAGCTCTACTAAGGTGGTCCTAAAACGAGCCTTCTGGGATTGCGTGATTACAAAACATTGATCAGCACCATCATAATGTGTGGCCTGATTATGAGCAGCCACCGGACAATTTTGAAACGTATGACCCAGCTCATCACAAAGATTACAGTTACACTCATTTAGACAGTGAATCCCCACATAACTCAATTCTCCACAGGTATTACATTTCAGCTTATCACAGACATTACTAAGGTGAGAGGGGTCTCCACACCGGTAACAAGCTTTCGGGTTGTCCAGGGTAAAACAAGACCCCCCTATCACGACCTATAAAAAAAATATTAGGTCGGTGCACTGGACCAGAATCATTAGAGTGTAACAAAACCTTAACCTTCCAGCCTCCAGTCCAAATATTCTCCATGTCCAATATTGCCTCAGGCTGACCCTGAACAGTACAACGTTGTTTTAGCCAATAAACAACGTCAGTGACGTCAACACCTTCGTTCCGAAACAGGACGGTAATATTCTTAAAGGCTGATTTGGAAAGGGGAATGGCCTTAAACGGGGTCCACAGGACAGTATTTCTTAAGGCATGATATTATGACCAAAAAACGCTCCAAGCCATGAGACATTTGGAAGCTGACATCAAATGTAGAATATGAATCAATGTATATATTTCGTGAGAAAAGAATTTCAGAGAGTCCTTGAGTAGTGTCCGAGCTACATACTCTCGGTCCGGTGCCTCAGGTAAACTGCCCATATAAGCCAATCATACCGTATTATGCCACTTTGCAGCCAGAATTGGAAATTTAAACAATGAGGAAAAAGAATGATTTGGCTCTATTTTCTTTGAGGGGTGCTCCACAACTGCAGGAGCTGTATTCTCTGTAATGGTAGTGGGAGAAGCAGCACGAATAAGAGAACCCTGCAAAGGTTCCAAGACTGGGTGCTGGGTAAGTTCCAATTCCTTGGGGAGACACAAGGGGTCAGACATAGGCAGACTTCTGTTTGGTGAATGCTGCAGCTCAGGAAAATCATTGAGACATAGGGGACAGACCAGAAACCCACTTACCCTCTGTAGGTTCCTGCACCCAGCCAGCTCCTTGCAACGCCATTTCTACAGACCAGGTAGGTGTTGTAGCAGGATTGGTATCAAGAGATAGCAATTGAGAGGGAGAGCGTGTCACAATAGGCAAACTAATCACTGTATGCAATGATGTCACTGTAGTCTGCTGGGGCGGCTGAGAAGTGGGCGGGAGTATTCCAGCTGAGAACTCGCCAGGATGGGCTGCACAGGGCGGCACCTCAGCCACTTGAAAAGGCAAGGTAGGCTGTTGCAAAGTATTATTGTGGGCTGCAGGAGACATACATCCTGCCAATCTGACTTCATGAATCCGTTGCAGTTCTCTGTTCAAATTCTTCTTCGTAATCGCAAATCAACATTCTGCATCACCGAAACAGTCCTGAAGCTCCTTTTCAGCCAAACAGACAGTAGCAGAGTCAAAAGTGGAAAAATCCCTCATTGGGACAGCAAGGGGTAAAGATGTTTGAGAGTCCATGTCAGGGTGACACAGCAGAGGTTCTAAAGTTGTAACCTGTAGTGTAGATTCATTTTCTGCAGTAGACACAGAAACCAGCATTGCTTCAGTAGTTGTAGACGTGGTCTCTACACACACACAGAGGCAGGAGTTGAGACCAGGTCTCCCACCTGCATCGCCACCTCCTCAGCAAGCAAGGGTGCATCCGCCATCTTGGACAGAGGTTCCCCCTCTGAAGAGTAGGGGAATTTCCCCGGTGTCCTGGCCAAATTTTCCTCATTCACTGAAAATACCACCAACAGCTTAATCTGGTTCAAAGTCAGTTGGCATTCATCTGTATTCCCCTCCCTCGGGTCATGCCTGAAAATAGGCAGGATTTGTCTAGTGCACTTACTCGGTCAACAAAAACTAAATAAATAAAATAAAATAAATGTGATAGCGAGCAAAAGAAGCAACCCCGTTATGCATGATATCAGGATACTAAAAACAATTTGCCACCCTGACATCCTTAGCGCCTGAAGGAATGGTGCTGATGGATTTTTTGCTTCTCACACCTCAGCACATGCAGGCTTTTGCTCCCCACACCACCTACTAAAGGATTCTCAACCCAGGGGGGTATGTCGGGGGCAAAAGCAAAAAACAAGTTTCGGGTCGGGCACAACAAAATGCAGTAGCGCCCAGACCCAGACCCAAACCCGTACACCACACACCACAATGCCATGGTGCAGCTTGGCAGTTTACCACAGTGCCACCCCCTACATCCCTCCACCCCTCCCAGGCCACCCGCTGTGCTTGCCTCTGCGATATACATATAGTGACATCCTGTCACTGCAGTCACCCACCCCACCACATCTGGTCGCCACCCTCCCATCGCCATTCGGGCTTTTGCCCACATCACATCGCTGTTTTTGATGGTGACATAATTCAGGTGCCGATGTCACAGGCTACCATTTTGCAGTCTTCTGATGAAGAGGCTGAAGGGAGAAGTGAAGAGGGGAAACTATCATAAGTCTACAATATAATGATAGAAGTTTTACATCTAAATAAATGTAGGGAAGTGACTGGAGAAAGTAATCATGTTTCTCAATGAAATTAAGTCCATCCTAACTCCATGATGGAGGACATGGTTTTCCATATATTTCCTTAAATGTTTATAGCATATGCTGGGTCCCCAAAGAATTTAAATACACATTTAATTTAAAACCAATAGTCCAAATGGGCCCTAATTCTACCCAGACATATAATTTCAGTTCAAAGGGTTGTCTTTATCAAATGGCATGGGCCATTCATGGTATAGAAACCCAGCAGTCCTTCATAGGCTACCTCTTCTTCCCACTGACAACTGCTGGAGATGTGCCTCTCCTGGAGGTAATTTAGCGCATATTCTCTGGTCTTGTCACCTAATTCAATCCTTTTTGCACTGGGTTCGACCACTAGTGCTTGATCAACCTATAACTCTATCTGCACCATTATTCCTTCTAGGCATTGCAGATTATGCACCAAATCTTTTCTAGTGTGCGCACAGATGGTTAGCTATCCTTTGCATGTAGGCTAAATGCCTCATCCTGTCTCATTGGAGATCTTCTATCTCCTCTGCCAAGGAACTCATGAATAATGTGTCCCATACTGCTAAACTTGACCATTTATCCCACATAGCATTGGACAAATACTCTGCTTTTAATGTATGCTGGCAACCCTTCTATACTTACCTGAAATCTAAAACAACATATACTACCTAGCCTTTTCTTCTAGGTCCAATGCATAGAGTGGTGGCTATTTGGAATTCTTTGCCTGAGGATATTGTGGGGAGCACAACTATGAATGAGTTCGAGGGAAAACTTGACTCTTACTGTACCAACAATAATATCAAAGGGTACCTATAAACACATGGTGAGCACAATGAACAATGATGTCTATCTTGCTCTGAAAATACCCAATACCTATGATGTCGGAATCCCATTACTTTGTCGAAATCTCTCAATGTTAACTTCATGTTGATATTACTGTTATTGTGTTGTGAGGTTTATTGAGTTTATGTTCCAGGTGAGTTTCTGGTGTATATATATATATATATATATATATATATATATATATACACCAGGAAACTCACCTGGAACATAAACTCAATAAACCTCAATATATATAGGGCCAGTATAGTTAGGGTTTGTAGGAGTGTTTAATGTTAAAGGGCAATTTTTCCCTGGTTAATAACTTGAAATTGATTCCATAGATTTTCCTGAAATTTGGCATGCATCATCTGCTGGGGTAGATCTGTTGATGTCGAAAGCCTTGGCCTCACAGATGTGCCTTTTAAAGGTTTGGTAAAACAACAGTAATCCATTCCAAAGTTATTAAATCTTGAATTTGCCATCATTTCCTATGGGAGAAAATAGATGTAAAAGTGAAAGTGGTTTTCGCACACTGTCATCCAGTTTTGCATAATTTGCACCTGAATAACTTTGCAACACTCCAACAAATTTGCAGGAAATTTGACAATCGTCAGCCTAGGGCACAGGTCGCTTAACTTGACAAATTTGGTTTGAATCCCTTGTTTGGGTTCTGAGATACATAGTGTTGAAAAAAAAAACAGATTTTTGAGGGTTTTGCTGTTTGTGTTTATTAATGTTAAAGGGCAATTTTTGGATCTTAATAACTTTGTAATGGTTAAAGTGATTTCTACAAAATTTGACATGCCTACATACCATGAGGAGGTGTTTGTAAGTAATAAATTTTATCTTAATAGCTTTAGCCTTTTCTGAGATACAGAGTGTTAAAAATAAAGTTTTTGGGGGTTTGACATCTTTTTTGTCCACCTAAATCTCAGAAATGGTTTTAGCTTCCGGGCTGACATTTTCAGGGTAGAAAGCCTTCGCCTCACAGATGTGCATTTTGAAGATTTGGTGGGAAAATATAAATTTGTTCCAAAGTTATGACCTGTTGAATTCCCCATTATTTCCTATGGGGAAAAACAGATGTCCCGCACAACACAGGATTCTGCTTCTAACTAGGATTCTGATTCAAACCAGGATTGTGCTTCAACCTAGAATTCTGCTTCAGACCCTCAAGTATACAAGTATACCCTCAAGGAGAGGAAGGAGAGGGAGGACATGATAGAAACTTTCAAGTACCTCAAGGGAATCAACAAAATCCAAGAGGGTAGCATCTTTCAGAAGAGATGTACAGGAACAAGGGGGCACAATTTGAAGATAGAGGGGGGATGGCTCAGAGGCAATGTGAGGAAGTGTTTTTTCATGGAGAGGGATGTGGATATATGGAACAGCCTTCCTTAGGAGGTAGTGGAGTCAAGGACAGTGGGGAAATTCAAAAATGCATGGGACAGACACAAGGCAATTCTAGTTGGAGGGTAGGAGGCAGTAGGCTGTCGGTTAACTAGGATCTGCAGTTTATCCATTAGGTAGGGAAATGGGCAGACTAGATGGGCCAGGCAGTCCTTATCTGCCATCAAATTCTATGTTTCCATGTTTCTGTGAACTAGGATTCTGCTTTGAACTAGGATTCTACTTTGAGCCCTATGGAAAGGGATTCTGCACTGAACAAGGATGCTATTTTGCAGTACTAAATCCCTTCTGGCAGACAGAACCGACACAGTGGGGGGACAGGAACCAACAGTCAACCAACCCTGCTGTTCTACAGCCCCCAGGGCCCCACCCCAGGCTGCATAAACCCCCTATAGGTTTTTTGTAAAACATAATTTTCGCTCTGGGGTGATCTGCCAGGCTTTGTTTTCTGCAGCACTGTGAACTGAGATTTAAACTTACTATAGGACTGAATGAAGTGCTGACCTTTTTGCTGGTTTTCCAGCTCGGTGCTCTTCGATTGAGTTTAACACCCTGGTAAGTGCACCTCATGCTTGAAGGATAAAATGTTTGTGCCATTGAGCTACTGTCTTTTGTGCTTTTTGCTATTTCAATATCTTATCCCCTACCACCACCAGCACCACCAGCACAGTAGGACACTGCAGAGCCCACTACCAGTGTCCGAGATAAAGCACCCCTCCCCCACTGTGGGACACTGGGGAACCCACTTCAAGTGTCTTGA
Organism: Neoceratodus forsteri; assembly: GCA_016271365.2. NCBI lineage: Eukaryota > Metazoa > Chordata > Ceratodontiformes > Ceratodontidae > Neoceratodus > Neoceratodus forsteri. Next base: position 804,064,105 of record CM028133.1, read on the forward strand.
AATATGTATGCAATGGTTTTGCCAACAGCTGGGTGCCCAATCCCCATGTCAGCACTACACTCACCCCCACCAGCAGTGTGTGACTCTAGGGAGCCCACTCCCAGTGCACATAGTGTACCCAGTTATGTTGTACCCCCCAGAGTAGTGTGGGACACTGGGGAACCCACCCCCAGTGCCCTGAAAAATGGTTCTACTGTTCCTGTTTCTTTATAAGGTTTTACAATCCCCAGAACTTATGTTAAAATGTGGTATCACTTTTTCCACTACTAGAAGGGTACTTAGGTCACACAGCAAACAAATCACAATAAAAAAGGCAAATTCCAATAACATACTAACATACTAAAATGCCATCAGAATAGGCCTAATGGTCTTTCGTGTCTGCTCGTTTGGTCAGCCCCCACCCTGGGAGCTGACCTTGCTGCCCCCCTCTCCCTCTCTGGATTTTCCCTTCCCAGTCCTGATATTCTTGCTGCACTGGTTTTTGCTTCCAGAACCCTTCCCCTGTACCTGTCCCACCCCCTCTTGAACCCCTCCACCATCTCTGCCTCCACCAGCCCCCTGGGCAGCACATTCCATGGCTCCACCATCATTTCAGTGAAGTAGCACCTCCTACTTTCTCCCCTGAATCTCCCTCCCTCCAGCTTCCACCCATGTCCTCTAGTTGCCCCCCTCCTTCCTTTGGAGCACCCTGACTGCTCCTCCCCTATTTACCCCCTTCATGTACCTGAAGATCTCTATCATGTCCCTCGGTCCCTTCTCTCTTCCAATGTGTACATATTTAGCTCTTCGAGCCTCTCCCCATAGGTCCTATCCCCCAAGCGCCAAATCATTTTGGTTGCCCTCCTCGGGACCCTCTCTAGGAGTTCAATGTCCCTCTTTAAATGTGGCCTCCAAAACTACATGCAGTACTCAAGGTGCGGCCTCACCAAGCAGTTATACAGTGAGAATATCACTTCCCTCCTTCTGGAGGTGATCCCCCAGCGATGCATCCAAGCATCATGTTGGCCTTTGCCACTGCCTTCCTTCAAGTCTCCAAGTTGTTCATCTTGACATCCACCACCCCCAGGTCCCTCTCAGCCATCTAGACTTGAAGCATTCCTCCCCCTAGGGTGTACACTTGGCCCGGGTTTCTGGCTCCCAGGTGCAGTACCTTGCATTTCCCTGCATTGCACCTCAGCTTCCACTTTCCAGACCACCTTTCCAGAGCCTCCAGGTCCACCTGTAGGGCCACCCTTCCCTCTTCCCCATCCACCACTGCCCCCAGTTTTGAGTCATCCGCAAAGAGACTCATCTCACCCTTCCTTATGTCAGAGATGTAGGCGTTGAACAGGAGGGGCCCAAGGACCAATCCCTGAGGGACCCCATGAATCATCCTCCTTGGGGATGAGACTATCCCACCAACCATGACCCTCTAGGTCCGGTCCTGGAGCCAATTGCCTATCCATCTGATCATCTGGTTCCCCACCAATTTTCTAATGATTCGGGGACCTAGACTATTGAATTTGCTCCCACAAGAATTAGTTGACCTTAGTAATTTTGAAACATTTAAGAAACATCTGGACATCTGGCTCACTACTAATCTAAACTTTATATACTAGCCCACAATGTGTGGAGGAAAATCATGATGGGCCTTGGCCTTCTTTTTTCCAGAAACAAACTTAGTAAACTTAGTCCACAACATCTTTTTTTAGATTCCTGTAAAAAAAGGTCTCTCATAGTTTCCCCATCCCCCTCTCACATCCCGACCCTCCCACTGAGCAGCCAACCACCCCACACCCCCTTGCCCTATACTTACCAACCAAGGTAAGTGGCTGTCATATTCTGTGGACCAGGACATGTCTACACTCTTCAAAGCTGAACAGCGAACTGAAGAATAAGGGTAAGTGCCATATAGAGGCAGTCAATGGCATTTTGAACATACTGTATGTTAATATTGCAGCCATCTGTAGGTACTTTATGTACAGTAGATACATAGACACTGTTGGCAGATAAGGGTCTATGGCCCACCCAGTCTGCCCAGTTGAGCTTGTAAGTTGACTTTATGTTTTTCTAGAAGTCTGTTGCCCCTTACCCCGACCTACAGTATGCCCTTATGTCTATCCCATGCATTCTTAAATCCTTTGATTGTTTCAGCCCCACCACTTCCTCTGGCAGGGTGTTCCACTTGTCTACCACCCTTTCTATGAAGAAATTCTTCTTCATGTTTCATCTGAATTGCCCCCCCTCTAACTTCACCCCATGCCCTCTAGTTCTGAAACATCTTTTTCACTGGAAAATAGTGTATTCCTGCACCCTGTTCCTCCCCATAAGGTACTTGTATGTCTCTATCATATCCCATCTCTCCCTCCTCTCCTCCAGGGAGTACATATTCAGGTCCTTCAGCCTGTCCTCATAGGACTTGTGATGCGATCCTTGTACCATCTTTGCTGCCCTTCCCTGAACCTTCTCTACCCTGTCTAAGCCCTTACATAGGTAAGGTCTCCAGAACTGCACATTTTACTCCAGTTGGGGCCTCACTAGGTACTTGTATATTGAAATTATCACCTCCCTTTTCCTGCTGGTGATGCCCCTTCCTATGCATCCCAGCATCCTTTTTGCTTTACTTGCTGCCTTGTCACACTGTTTCCCTATCTTGAGGTCATCAGAGATGATAACCCCAAGGTCCCTTTCCTGCTTGGTGCATGATATATCCTCACCCCCCTAAACTGATATGTTGTTCCAGGGTTTTTGCGCCCCATATACATTATCTTAGGAGGCAGTATGGCGCAGTGGGTTAAGGCTCTGAGCTGCTAATCTGGAGACCTGGGTTTGAATCCCACAGCCCCCTAGGTGCATACTGTATGACCCTGAGCAAGTCACTTAACTTCCTTGTGCTCCCAGGTTGCACCTGCAAACAAGCTTTCAGCTTAGTGTGTCTCACCTGGTAAAAATAATTGGTAAAATAATTGGTAAAATAATTGGTAAATCTTGGACTTCTTTGCATTGAATTTCAATTGCCAAACCCTTGATCATTTGTTAAGCTTCTGCAGGTCCCTCCTCATTCTGTCTACACCCCCTGGTATGAACCAAATTTTCAACATGGACTTTTTGGGACCCCACCTCATGAACACTGGCACTGTCATTTTGTTTCTCTGTCCTGAAAGACGATTTTACTGCGGCTGAAAGAAATCACCTTTTGGGACTGAGTAATGAAATGGAAATGCCATTGTGCATGAGGTGGGGTCCCAAAAAGCCCATGTGGAAAATCTAGTGCAAAAATACCCCAAAAACGCTTGCATTATGCATGGTTGTTGGAATTTTCCTTCACACACATGTAACTTTGCCAATTTATATTTTCAGTCCAAGTTTTCAACATACTGTAGCCACTTTTTACACCACCTCATGAACAGTATAGCTGCATTTCTCACATCCTGCCCGAAATGTGCTTTTGTACCTGTGGCGCAGAATGGTGCGGTTGATGTGCAAAATCACCTTTTGGGATTGAGTAACGAAATGACAGTGCCAGTGTTCATAACATAGGGTCCCAAAAACACAATGTTGAAATTTTGGAGCAGAAGTAACAAAGAATGCTTGAGTTACACGCAATCAATGACATTTTCCTATGCATGCATGTAACTGCCAATCATTTATATTTCCACTCCAAAGTTTGAACATAGCCATTTCTTCACAGCACCTCATGAATACTACAGCTGTCATTTCTCACATCCTGTCCAAAATGTATTTCCACAGCTGTGGCACAGAATGGCATTTTGCCATGGATTAAGAAATTTACACCTACGGTATGAGGGTTATGAGGTGGGGTGATAAGAAGACTATGTCAAAAAATTTGGGGTCACAATGTGAAAAAAATGACAAACTTATGAGTATTTGTTGCAATTTTTTAGACACCTATCTCAAAAAGTAAGGAAATTCATTGCAAAAAAATCCATTTTACAAAATCAGTTAGGGTATCCATTACACCTTTAAAAGTATGGAAATTCAGCCGGCCCAGTGGTGCTGAGGGTTGAGGCACTGGGTGCCTTACCTCGCAGCATGCCGGCGACCCAGGTTAGGGAACAAGCCTGGGTCATCGGAGGTTGGCAGGAGGGGGGGGGCAGAGCAGGATTGAGCAGCCGGCAGGCAGGATCTCCTCTCTGGGGAGGGGATGCGGCACCCCTCAGCCAATGGTGACCCCTAGTGGAGGCTAGGAGTGGCACGGACTTAGAGGGGGCCGGGCGCTAGGCCATGGGGTGGGGGAACCGGGGCCATAGGGTGCATGTGCACCTCCAGATGCATGCACTCCTACTCCTGGGGCTTCTGGGTGATAACTGGAGGCAGAAAACACTGGCGGCAGCAGGATGATGACTGACTCCCCACAGGCTCCACTGCCATGCCAGGCATAAGGTAGGCACCGGATATTCCGGTGGACGGGGCTGGGGGGGTCGGTTGGAATGGGGCTGCTGACCTGGAGAAGCAGAAAATAAAGAAATAAAAAAAAATGAAAAAGCATGGAAATTCAATGTTAGGGTTAATATGTGTATCAACACAACACCAATCTCTGCAAACATAAGAAACAAAACAGTTATTTGATATATCCCTTGGTGTCCTTCCACCTAACTCGTACACCATTTGAGCTGTTAATCATGTGGTATAGAACAATATATTTGTACGGTGTACAACTTAGGTAGAAGGACACCAAGGGATTTATCAAATAACTGTTTTGTTTCTTAAGTTTGCAGAGACTGGTGTTGTTGTGCTGATATACGTATTAACCCTAACATTGAATTTCCGTACTTTTAAAGGTGTAATGGAAACCCTAACTGGTTTTGTAAAACAGAGTTTTTTGCAATGAATATCTATAAATATATATAGATATATCTTGTCTAGTGGAGTAGATCACCACCTAAGCCACCAGTAGAGAAAAGTCTGTATCTCACTTCGTTTCTGAGATATGAGTGCCGAAAAATGCAATGGGTGGCACAGTGTGATCCTATGGAGAAAATCTGAACTTCATGATAACATATCTATGGAACCGCTTAATTCCCCAACACCTAAACAGCATAATTCACACCTGCAGGGCATCCCCTCAATACCCTGAAAATTTGAAGTAAAAAGACTAAACCATTCATAAGCAATGCAGTGGTAAAGTTTTTAAAATCCTAGTCTGTGTGGTAGCAAAATCCTTGATCATGAACTTGCAGACTAGGATTTTGACAGCTCTTGGACTAGGATTGTTAGCGAGTCATAGTCAAAGAATTTTCAAATTTTAAAAAGCTATTTTTTGACCAAAACAAGTTAAACCTAAGGCATGGCTTTGCAGAGGGGGTCACCCTGAACAAAACCCATGCCTCATTTGACCCAAAAGTCTCCCATGGAGAAAGCTACAGCATTTTGTTTTGGGGAAAAAAATGAAAAACAAGATGGCGGCTCTTGGACAAGGAATTTTCTGACCAACTAGGATCCTAATCCCCGAGCTACAAAATCCTTGACCGTGAGTCCAATCGTTGTCTGAAAAATAACCATATAAATCTTGGAGTGATCTGAGCATGCTCAGAACCCCAAAATTTAAAATTTAATAACTTTAGAATGGATTAATTTTTTTTTACTAGACCAATGCTGGATTGTTCCTTGACCCAACCTCTTTCCGCGTTCCAAATTTCAGACCAAAAGACAACACGGTGTGGTCGCAGCACCATGGGCAAAAAAAGTCTCAAAAGTGGCGAAAAACACATTTTTTAGTGTTTTGCTGCACAGAAACCATAAGTCCAGCCAAACTGCAACTTGGTAAATCAAGAGATATTGCCATACAAAACCATGTATTCCAAATTTCATGCAAATCTGTCAAATGGTTGCAAAGTTATTAACGCACAAAAATTGAGGTTTAACATTAATCTGCCTATTCAACCCTAAATATAGGGGCACGACCTTGCCCCTATAATATATATATATATCTATATATGTGAGAGAGAGACAGATAGATATATATAGAGAGAAAGCTATATATATAGCTAGAAATATAGAGACACAGAGCTATAGATATAGATATATATATATACATATCCTACTGTTACTACATACTGTTATTGATGTATCTGTATCATATTATTAACTGTGCTTTTCTTCACTTTACTTATGATGTGCTGTCCACTGTAGATAGGCAGTATATGCCAATAAAAAGAGATTAACTACAATAAATGGCATGGTCTGGCAGTGCCCTTGTTCTGGTATGATGTACTTCAGTCAGAAGGGCTGTGAGCAGGTTTCCTCAAATGACTACAGCACAATCGCAGAGTCTGCATATGGATCATATTTGAGCAGAATGAGTAAAACTGGTATATTTTATGACATCAGGGCCAGATATTCAAAACATAGCCTGGGTGCTATGGGGCATTTGCACATGCTGACAAGCTTTTACACCCAATTCATAGCTGGTGTCTATAGTCAGACACCCTCACAGTGCAGGCAAAACCCATTAGAGCCTGAACGCTAAGTTACCAATGTGCCCATGCAAATGAGGGGGGCCCCACCCTGTTTACAGGTGCAGTGGGAAATTGAGAAGTTTACACAGGTAATAAATGCCACCCAAAAGGGTGCAAGTTACCACCTTTGCAAACCCTGACTTAATGGGGTGAAATACTCTGATGGTGGGCTGCGATACTGCGGCCAGCTATCCTCCACACCCCGACCCCTGCCCATTGCAGCAATGGGTGCCTTGGTGTCTAGTGGCATCCCTCACCCTCCATTCCCCATCCCAGTATTAATATTGGTTTCCCTGGTGTCTAGTGCCACCCCCACACTCTGATCCCCCACCACCATGTTCTAACAGATGTCCTCGGTATCTAGTGGCACTCCCCACCCTCTGATTACATGCTGCCACATTGTTACAGATGCCCCTGGTGTCTAATGGGCCCCCCCCAATCGCCAAAATTTAGTACATGGTGAAGCTTCCATGGTATCCAGTGGTGCCAGTCAAATAGGTATGAGGGGGCAGGGTGCTGTGCTCAGTGTGGGTGGTGGGGGCTGTTAGACACCAGGACACATGGGACATATTCAAGTATGGGTGATCAATGGGTGGGGGCTGCCACTGAACACCAGGGAAACTTCACCATGTACTGGGAGGGGCAATTGGAAGGTGGGGGTGCCAGTGGACACCAGGAAAATCTGTTATAACATGGTAGTAGAGTGATCATAGGGTGGGGTGTCACTGGATACTGGAGACATCTGTTATAACACAGTGGCAGGTAAGCAAAGGGTGGGGAAAGCCACTGGACATCAGAAACATCTGTTATAACACGGTGTCAGGTAACTGGAGGGTGGGGGGTTATAACATGGCAATGGGTGATCAGAGGGTGGGGATGGCACTAGATATGAGGGTCATCTGTTATAACACAGCGGTGGGTGACTGGAGGGTGGAGGGTGCCACTAAGCATCAGGGAAACCAATACTATTACTGAGACAGGGATCATAGGGTAGAGGGGATCACTGGACACCATAGACTCATGAATATTATGAGAACCAGTGATCGAGGTGGAAGGACTGGTCGCCACCATGCCTAACAAGGTGGCCAGCAACAGGTGAGACATAAACCTACCACCACTTCCCATGCAAATTGAGACCATAATGGGAATGCATATGGCCCCTTAGCATCTTGCATGCCCAATGGTCTGATTTGCATGTTGTAGACTGAATATCATGCCATGGCTCCCAGTGCTATCAGGCCTGGGGGTGCAGTTCCCCTCTGGGTTGCATACAGCCCAGATCCATGTCACAGCAGCACTATTCAACTTAGCGCTGTGCTGACATGGTCCTATATGCAGTCAGACAGCAGTATCCAACTGAATATAGCAACCTCTGGGTTGGCGCAAGGGCAATGGCAGCGCAAAACTTTGCGTTGTACTATTGCCCATATTTGAATATTGGGCCCCAGATGACATATGGTAAGAATGGAGACATTTTCTATGAGGAAGATATGGTGAAATTTGATGGGACATTACATGGGAGAAACATGATACTTTTAAAATGGTCCATATCAGTCACCCTGTTGCACTACCAGAAGTGCGACACAGTTTCATGCAGTCAAACCATGTTCAGAAGCAAGCTAGGGGTATCATGGTGGGAGGCAGGTCCAATCCCAGAATCTGCCACTCAGCAGTGTGCTGTGATCAGGGAGGATCAGCAGCCAGCACTAGTGTGCTGCAAATACCCCTGCAATCAGCCAAGAGAGCTTGCTCCCTTGGCAGGACATCACTGTGTACAGCAGAGGCCACCAGAAGTATCTGCCCACACCAGGGAAGGAAAGAGAAACATGGAGAAAACCTGGGAGAAAAAATCATGTACCATCTACAGAATATGCTGGGCTGACCTATAGGACTCCCCTGGGTCCTTGTGCCAGCTGACACTAGATCATAGCACACATAATGGATTGCTTCAATGGAAGGATGGCCCTCCACCCAGTAGCCCCCACCATGGCGAGAAAGCCATGGGAGAAGTCTAGAGTGGACATGGACCCAGAGATTGATACGGGTCAACAGGCCTGCACAGGGTATATATCATCTGATGAACATGGCTGGGAGAGAATAAAGCTCTAGAGAACAAAAAGGTCCCAGGTAATTGTCACTGACTCATGGGCCTCTTTTAAAATAAAGAGGAACCAATATCAAGCTCCTTTTACTAATTACAAGGTGTGTGGAGGTAGGTACGATGTTTCATAACCCCTGACAGAAATAAAGGAAAGGATACTACAGTATTTAGATACACTATTGTCCGTCTTGTTATGAAAAGGCAAGGGACAAATGGGGCAGTTTTTATGGACTCCTTACATTTTATGTGTAACAATGCAACAGATCGACAAATCAAATTAAGTACTCAGCATTCTGGCAGTGCCCATGACAATGGCTCTCTATGGGTATTGTTACGGAATGTGATTGGTTTATGATCTAGGACAAGCAATGGGGACTAGATCAAATGTATGAAAGGTTCTTATCTAATATTATTGCCAGGAAACAGTCATAACTAACATTTATTTATTTTATTTATTTAGTCATGTGGAAAGCACCTTTCAGCAAACGTGCTCACGTACCAAGGTTCCATGTCAAGCATAATAAAAGGGATTGATACAGACTTAAACTATAGACAAAACAAAACCAGCAGCCCCAGTGGAGCATAGTCAGTGTAGACAATATAAATATATAGGTACAATCATAAACTGGTAACTGTGGCTCCAAGAAGCCGTGTCAACAATAAGGAATGAGAGCCCTAGGTACTGGCATGGCACAGTGTGAGTTTCATAACAATTAATGAGAACAGTATATTAGGTTACTGAATTGTTATAACAGAAGCAGTTGGAACTAGCAGAGAGTTCTTTTCTTAGTGCCTTCTTGAAATGGGCAATTTTGGGGGGTCCTACCAGGGTTTCAGGTAATTCTTTCAGTCACTGGGATGCCCTTACTGCAAAGGAATGCTTACCAAGGATTGTTTTACAGAAGGGTATTTCTAGAGCATTCCTAGCTACACCCCTGGTGGTATATTGGTTGTTAACTGGGCAGAACAGGTTTCAAATAGCCAGAGGGTAAGGCCTAATAGTGCTTTTTTTGTGAGCAGACAGGTCTGGTGCCTCATTCTGTCCAGTAAGGGAAGCCGATTGGTTAGAGTGTAAAGGGGCAGCTATGTGCAAGCTTGTCCACCCTTAGAGTAAAGCGACAGACCTTGTTGAACACCAGCCTGACTCTGTTGAGTACAAAGTCACTTGCTGCTGCTTAAACTGGGAGACCATAGTCTAGTATAGGTAGGACTGAGCTGGACACTACAAAATACCTGGCTTTGGTAGTAAGGTTTAGACAATTCCTGAACAGTGCTCCTAACTTTTGGTTTGCGTGACTAACAATGTCATCCACATGCTGGGTGAAAGATAAAGTGTCATCCAGAATAACACCTAGGTATTTGAAGGAGTCCACCTGTTCCAGACAAAATACAGTTATATAAGAACTTACTGTAACAGTAGGTAATTACATATAGGACTGAATCTGGCAGGCATCAGTACCCCACGGAAAACGTTCTAGCTAGCAGTCTCTGGCGGGGGACTGCCCCCACATCAGGTGACCAACGTCATGCAACGTCAGTATAAATGGACGGTCCCCCACGCCCACCTTCCAGTTCTTTCCTGCCAAAGGCCAAAAAGGCAAGACAAGAGAGAAGCAGATGATTCCCTTCCTGGAAAAGGAGCTGAAAAAGTTAAAGGGGATGGAGGGCGGGAAGGCATTTATTGCAACAGCCTCTCTCAAAGATCTACTGTTACGGCACATTCTATGTAACTGTACTATCTTACTTCGAGAGGGCTCTTGCAGTAGGTAATTTCATATAGGACTGAGTCCCAAGCAGTCTGGAACCAAGAAAAGCACTCGGGAGGAGGAAAACTAACACCAATAGAACCTCCGGCTGTAAGCGTCTAAGAAAGAAGACCTTGCAGAACAGCCAACCGAAGCCTGCTCTACGGCGAGAGACACTGTCCAAACTATAGTGTTTCATGAAGGTATGGATGGAAGTCCATGTCGCAGCTGCACAGATATGTGCCGCTGACACATTTTTGAAGCAAGCAGCAGAGGCAGCTACTCCTCTGGTGGAGTGACCCCTGACTTGACCTGGCAGGGTCTTGTGGTACTTGTCATAAAAGAAAGTGATACAATGAGCCAACCACTTTGATAGGCATTGCTTGGAAACTGCATTGCCCTCTCTTTTGTGAGCAAAAGAGACAAAAAGCTGATCCGATTTCCTGAGATCCTTAGTCCTAGTGGTATAGTATCAAAGTATGCAAGAGGTACTCCCCTTGATTGGAGTGTTGCATAAAGAAAGCAGGTAGCTCAATGGATTGGTTCAGCATTGATTCCGCCACCACCTTAGGGAGAAACTTACAGTTCATGCACAGAGCCACACGTTCCTTGTGAAAAATCAAATAAGGGATTGTGCACATCAGGGCCTGAAGCTCGGAAATTCGATGAGCTGAAGTAATGGCCACTAGGAAGAGAGTCTAACAAAAGAGAGGAACTTCAAGTCTGCTGAAGCTGCCGGTTCAAAGGGAGGCAGAGTAAGCTTCTTGAAGACAAAGTTCAGATCCCAAGAAGAAGCGGGAAAATGGATGGGCGATCTCAAATGGAGAACCCCTCTGAGGAAAGTCTTAGAGACTGCCAACTGAGCAAACGTCCTGTTTCCAAATGGGACGTGGTAGGCCGAGATAGCCACCATGTGGACCTTCAAAGAGGAATGGCTGAGACCCAGGTCAAAGAGATGACGCATGTAGTCCAGGACTCTCTCGACAGGGTAAGAGAAAGGCTCTAGGTCCTTCGAAGAGGCCCAAATTAAGAAACGTTTCCACTTCATAGCTTAGGTGGACCTAGTGGAAGGCTTTCTGGCCTCCACCAAAATGTCTGCGATGAGCGAAGAAACCCCGAACCAGGCTTGAGCTATGTCCATGGGAGCCATGCATGCAACTGAAGGGATTTGAGACCTGGATGGACCAGGGTCCCCTGATCCTGGGTCAGCAAGTGCTATGACAGAGGAAGAAGGAAGCAGAGGTTCCTCTGAAAACTGTTGCTGAAGAGAGAACCAAACTTGCCTGGGCCAGAACGGAGAAATGAGGATCATCCAGACTCCTTCTGAACTGAGTTTGTGTAAGACCCTCAGAATTAGGGGAATAGGAGGGAAGGCATAGACGAATCTGTCCCTCCAGTAGAGAAACAAAGCATCCCACCAGAAAATGCCTCGCCCTGGAGCGAGCGAGCAGAAGGTGGGAAGTTTTGCATTTTGAGGAGATGCAAACAGGTCTACCTGAGGGGTTCCCCAGTGCAGGAAGATATCGCCTACTACCTCTTGATCCAGTTCCCATTTGTGGGCTTTGGCTGAAGACTGACTGAGGTGGTCTGCCAGCATGTTTTCTACTCCCAGAACATGAATTGAAGTCAGGTGAAAGTTGTACTGAACAGCCCAATTCCAATCTCTCATTGCTTCCCTGCACAGAGGGTAGGGACGAGTCCCTCCCTGCTTGTTGATGTACCAGACTATGCACATGTTGTCCATTTGGACTGTTAGATGACCGGGAAGAACGCAAGAGTTCAGAGCCTGGACAGCATACAAGACGGCTCAGAGCTCGAGCACATTTATATGAAGAGTCTGCTCAAGTCTGTACCAGGAGTCCTGAGTCCTGAGACACCTTAGATGGGCTCCCCAGCCCTCTCCTTAGGCATCTGTTGTCAATGTTTGGGAGGGGGTTTGATGCAGAAAGGAACTCCCCAGCAAAGGTTCTCTTGCATCATCCACCATTGCAAGTCCCTGATCATGGTGATCGGAAACCAGAACTTCCTGGTCTAGATCATCCAATGTCTGGTCCCATTGAGAACGAAGCGTCCATTGAGAGATTCTCATATGGAGTCAAGCACAAGGGACTGTTGGAATAGCAGCCACCATGAGCTTGAGGAGGTGAAGGACTGACCTGGCACTGACTCTTCTGCGACTGGGCACCAGACTTGCGTGAGCCTGGAGGGTGTCCACCCTGTCTGGAGGCAGAAAGGCCTTGCCGATGGTCATGTCCAGGATTGCCCAGATGAACTGGATTCTTTGGCAAGGAACCAGATGGGACTTGACCTGGTTGATGGTAATACCCAGACTGGTGAAAACCTGCAGGGTAAAGGAAAGAGAGCATTGGAGTTCCTCCCTGGATAGGGCCACCAGCAGCCAGTCATCCAGGTACATGAATACCTGCACTCCCTGGGTATGCAGGTGGGCCGCTACCACTGAAAGACATTTTGTAAACACTCAGGGAGCTGAGGAAAGACCAAATGGGAGGGCCTTGAATTGGTAGTGGACCCTGTGAAATGAAAACCAAAGAAATGTGCAATCAGAGGGGAGGATGGGGATGTGCAGGTAGGCATCCTGCATATCCAAAGCACACAGCCACTGTCCCTGCCAAAAGAGTGGCAGAAGGCTCTGCAGGAAGAGCATTCTGAAGCATTTGTACTCCATGAACATGTTCAGGGAGCTGAGGTCTAAAATATGCCTCACATCTCCCATCTTCTTTGGAACTAGGAAGAAATGGGAATAGTAACCTGTCCCCCAAAGGTGGATGGGGACTGGCTCTATTGCCACCTTTGAAAGAAGGAAGGAGATTTCTTCCAGGACCAGAGGAAGATGTTCCAGGGAGTAAGATGACTTGGGGGGTGGTTTTCTGGGTGGTTTCTGAAGAAACTCAATTGAGTGTCCTTTTGCTATCAGGTGGAGCACCCAAGCATCTGATGTAATCCTCTCCCAACCCAGTAGATGGAAGGAGAACCTCCCTCCTACTGGTTCCTCTGGGGGGGGGGTCCAGAGGCTGTGGGAGAGGAAAGGAGTCAGAAGATGTGGGGCAATGTAGTGGCCGAGGCTCCCCACAGCTTTTTTGGGTGGGGAGGCTTGGCTGCCAGAGGGGCCCGATGTTTGTTGGCCAGCTTGCCCTGAGGTTTTGCTTTAGGTCAAGAACATCTGTGAAAGGGCAACGCTGTCCCTGAGGGGGCCTGCACAGAAAGTCAACGGACTTAAGTGCAGTGCCCTTCTCTTGCAGGTCAGTGATGATGTCCTTGACATCCCCACCGAACAGCACCGAACCCCTGAAGGGTGCATCCAGAATAGCGGGATTGCACTTCAGGGACCAAACCTGACACCCGGAGCCAGGCTTGACGCTGAAGAACTACGGCAAAAGCTGAACTCCGACCAGCTGTATCCACTGCATCGTAGGTGGCACAGAGCAAGTGCCAACTAGTCAAATGAGCAGATCGGACAAGATCAGCCACTTGCTGCTTGATCTGAGATTCAGGAAGAGGGTCCAGTTTGGATTCCACCTGACTCAGGATCGTCTTCTGGTAGCCCCCCCATATGTGTGACATAGTTCAGGGCCCTAATCCCCAGGGTGGAAGAAGTGTACACCTTCTTTCCATACTGGTCCAGAAAATGGGATTCCTTGTCGGTTGGAGATGAGCTGAGATGTTTTGGATTGGCCAACTGGCCTTGAGCAGCGCTAATCACGACTGAGTCGACCTTGGGGTGTGTATTCAAAGAATCCACACCCTCAGGAGCATGGTATAGTGATCCTCCTTCCTCAGAAGGGGGGGCGAACGTGGACGGTTGCTTCCAAATAGTGGAAACAAGGTCCACGTGAGGCTCGATCCAGGGTGGAATCAATGTCGGAGTGGTTTCGGGCAGATCCAAGTGAGCAGCGAGCTTCTTTCACTGTTGATCTGGCTCTAGAGATTGCCACAGGTAAACTTCCTGGATCTTTCTCAGTGGATCCAGAAAGGAGGGATCTTCTGGAGAAGACTTCAGAGGAGTCCTTTGCCTGGGTTGGTCTGGAGTACATGGCTCATCGTCAGGATTGGAGCATCCCCCTGAGTCTGAGTCAGAGGTTTCCGAAGAAGAGGAGGAAGACTCCCCCCAATGCAGGGGAGGAACGGTCCTCTTAGAAAGGCTTCAGGGAAGCATATCCTCCCCAACCCTGGCACCTGAGGGTTCACCTCTGGTGTCAGGTAAGGGGGAAGGAGTCTCTTGTCTCCGGTGTAGGGGATCCTGTTCAGGGTCCAGCGCTGGCAGATGGCTCTCCACCTCCCTGGTGAGCTATGCCTTGACCTCAGCCCACCAGGCAGCTAGAGTTTTCTTCAAATCCACCAGCAGCTATGGGGGTGGTGGAGGAGGAGGAGGAGGAGGAGGGGACTATGGATACTGAGGGTATCCATAGGGTGAGTATCCATAATCCAACGGCGGGAAGCTCGGCGTCGGGTATTGAGTCACCGGGTATTGCAGCGTCGGATAAAGGGGTGTTGGGTACTGCGGCATCGGATACTGTGGTCCCGAGTAAGTTGCAACTGGATTTAGCAGGGTCAGGTACCCATGAACCAGGGGCTTTGAAGGAGCAGATGGCCCTGGGAAATGCCCAGCGGGAAGGGGCCAGGAACAGGCAGCCTTGCAGGTGTCGGGGCCCGGTGTTGGAATGGCATCTGGCAGAGGGATGTCATCCAGCATCGGGTAGTCCAGTGTCGGAGCCGACATCCAAGGGTCCAGCATCAGGGGGTCCAGCCCTACAGGAGAGAGCCCTGACACCAGCGTGCCTAAATCCTCCATGTTGCCCAGGGATGGAGGGTTAAAATCCCCAGGGTCCAACAGAGGAGATGCAGGAGCCTCGGTAAGTAGTGGCAAGTGCTGCGGCAAGCATGGGATGTCAGACTTATGTAAGGGGTCCGACGCAGGCTCTTTTGTTGGGTGTTCATCGAAGGAACCAACGTCCAGCTTACCAGCAAGATCCGGGCAGACGTCAGGGGA
Source organism: Neoceratodus forsteri (assembly GCA_016271365.2). Lineage (NCBI taxonomy): Eukaryota > Metazoa > Chordata > Ceratodontiformes > Ceratodontidae > Neoceratodus > Neoceratodus forsteri. The sequence continues at coordinate 804,079,417 of CM028133.1, forward strand.
GCCAGCGTCCGACTTATCGGAACCGACGCCCAACGAGGGTTGCGTAGGGGAAGCGACCTTGACAGGCAAGTGAGGGACCGTGCATTCCCCCAAAGAAGCGGGCATCTTATCGGCCCTGTCCAAGTGGATGTCAGTAGCAACAGCTTCCAGCTTACTGGACCCACTCGAACCAGAGGGCCGCGAGACAGTGGCCTTCCCAGAAGCGGCCGTCTCCTTTGTCCCAGAGGCACCCGAGGGGCCCTAGCGTGAGCCCGACAGGAGGGATGATGCCATCTTGGAAACCGCCAAGATGGCCGTAGAGGGTCGGTCCCCTGGAGGGGACATTACCTGGAGAATGGCAACTCCAGCCTGAGTCGCAGATGCTGTGGTGGTGGAGTCCCGGTCCCAGTGCTTCTCTTTCCTTTTCCGGTGTCCCTCAGGTGAAGTGGAGGCCTGCCTAAGCTTCTTCAGCTCCTTCTCCATGGAGGCCATCTTCTTCTTCAAAACGTGGGCTTCCAGAGACTGCTGCCTTTATGGATGGTGGCATTGAATCACTGGCAGCACTACTCCATGGGGTGTTCTGGGCCTAGGCAGAAGAGGCACAGGCAGTGACCATCCTTATGTGGTAGCTGGGATCTGCATAAGTCACACTTGTTCTTATGCGAATCGGAGGGTGTCGGGGATGACATACACAGCCATAAAAGTAGGAAAACTCGAAAAACTGACAAAAAAACTCGGTAAACTAGATTGACATAAGACTGGTGATCGAAGCAACTTAACCGCGAGGCACTTTCACACGTTGACGGCGGGAAAGAACTGGAAGGCGGGCATGGGAGACTGCCCCTTTAGACTGACGTTGCATGATGTCGGTCACCTGACGTGGGGGCGGTCCCCCGCCAGAGACTGCTAGCTAGAAATTTTTCCGTGGGGTCCTGATGCCTGCCAGCTTCAGTCCTATATGTAATTACCTACTGCAAGAGCCTTCTCAAAGTAAGATCTCCTTTTTCATTGAGGGATGACAACGGAGAGACTTTTTTTCAATTGCTGGCCAGAGAATAACATGGTCTTTGTATTTTTTGTAGTTTAAGTCCAGTTTGTTTAACGTGAACCATTTCTCCAATGACTGAAAGTTGTTTTGGAGAACAGTGCATAGTTTTGCTTGGTATGCACAACTGGTGTATATAACAGCATCGTCAGCATACAAGAGCATCTTGGATGTCTGGCAGGCTTCTGGTAGGCTGTTTATGAACAGACCAAAAAGGAGGGAGCCAAGTTTTGAGCCTTGTGGCACCCCTGCTGAAATGCTTTTAACGTCTGAGAGATGGCAATCTATCTTTACCCACTGTGTGCAGTCAGAGGTAGCTCCGAAACCAGGCTACCATATCCTTGGAGAGGACAAGTGACACAAGCTTGTCCAGCAACAGCTTATGGTTGACAAGATCAAAATCTTTAGTCAAATCAATGTAGATGGCTCTCACCAGGTGACTGCCATCAAGGGGCTCATGCAAGACGTTGGTGTACTCTAGTGGGGCAGTGCTGGTGCTCTAGTGCTTCCTAAAACCATGTTGTTGAGCACACTGAATATTATACTTATTTAGGTAGATAACCAGTTGTTTGAGGGCCTTGGACGGGGGGAGAGGATCAATATATGCCTGTAGTTAGCCAGGTTGGAGCAGTCTCCACCTTTAAAGACAAGTGTGACTAGTGTTGTTTTCCAGATGGCAGGGAACTGGGAAAACCACAGTGAAAGGTTGAATATCTTACAGATAGGGAGAGCATGCTCCCCCAGGGCCAGGACCAGCAGCTTCATGTGTATAACATCACCCCCAACCTGGTTTTTCCAAGGACTCATCTAACACATTTGAGGGTATCGGCTACTGAGACAGGCTTGAAATAGAATTTGGATAAGTCTGGATCTTGGTCAGAGCTAGCCACTAGACCAGAACTAATACCATCAGATATTACTGGCACAGCATTGGGAGGGAGGACCGTGCTGAGGTCATTGAAGGCTAAGTTGAATTAGTTGGTTATTTTGGTTGAGTCCAGAGCAATAGCAGAGTAATAGCCCCATCAATATTAAGCATTTTTAGGGGTGATTTTTCACTTTTACCCAGGAGTTCTGTTATTTTGTCCCAAAATGTTTCCCCATTATCCCAGTTTCTAGTTTGCCATTCTTTGGAGTGAGCCATCTTGACCTGCCTTATCCCTCTGGTGCCCCTATTGTGAGCATCCTTATTCTTATGCGTGTCAGCCAGTGAGTCAGTTGCTCTCGCACAGTGCCACAGATTATCCCTATCATGCATTTAAACTAATATATCAGGGGTGATCCAACCTGATGCAGAGCCTCAGATAATTTTTTTTTAAGGGTGCATATCTGTCGCAGACTGCCTTGAACTGGTTTATGAAGTAGTTAATGGCAGTGTTGATAGTAGAGATGATATCCAGACAGCATAGGATCCTGCTAGTTCTAGCACAGGGTCAAGGTCTTGGGGTTTTAGCAGACCATACATTTTGTAGTGGTGAGTGGTCACTGATTGAGTCTGGTAGGACAGAGACATCGAATCGCTTACCAGGTGGGTATCCAGGATCCAGTCAATTAGGGTTTTGGCTCCTGTGTTGTAGTTGGCCCTACTGCAGTCTGTGACTACTTACGTAAGGAACAGGCTGGCCACAAGGTCCCCATGGCAACACTTGATTTTGCAGCCCAATTAATAATAAAGCCAACATAACAATTATATACCTGTACCTAATTGTTATGAGACCCTAAGACATCCAAGGTCTAAAAAATCAAATCGAATCTAGAGTGATGGAGCCAACTGGCCATGTTAGCAATTAATTAAAATTTGAGTTTTATTCATTTGAAATTAAGAAGGGGCCGTTATCTCAATAGTCCAGAAAAAGGATCTGTGTGTACACCATTAGCTTATTGTAATGTGTATGTTTTCCTGAAAAAGTCAGGCTACTTGGAAGAATGCTGACAAGAGTTGCAGCAGTAAGAGCTGACACAGATTAGCAGGAAGTTTTCTAAGGTGGCTATTGTCCTAGAAGGACATTTTGATGCAAGATTAGGGCAAGCAAATAAACTGGCATATGCCGATGAATAAGCCACAATGTGCTCAAGCAACAATGTGCAGGTGTTCTAAATATAAAGTATTGGATACATTCTGGGTGTTCTGGGTGGGCAGACCCTTTATTTTTGTTAATTATCTTTTCCCTTTTGCTAACTAGAAGTTTTTCTGCCTGATAATATTATGCATGATACACAGAAAATCCAGAAGTGTGACTCATTAAGTCATGTTCCTCTTCATACTTGATCAGCATTGTGACTCCACCCATTGAAACATTGCCATTGATCAGTCCTGTGGAAAACTGTACATTCATAGAGGAGGCCTGTCTTAATAATTTGTAGCAATTAGGAGGTTTTTTTTACTTCTGTAATATCTCAATGATAGAGTAACAATTTATTTTTTGTTTATTTCAGTGATATGACTGTATTATGTGAGGCTGCAGTCTAAAATCAGCTTAATATCTCTCTCTCTTGTTCTTTTCCGTCTGTTATTGGTAGTGCTTCACAATGTGTGGGTAATGAACATGTTAAAATATATTATACAATGGCAAGAAATTTTCTAGCAACCTGATTGGCTGCTGACCCCCAGACATAGTGATGTTATTAGACAATAACATCACTGTATCTAGGGCAGGCACACAAAAAAAAACACACGTAACAATCACAGGAATCACCACCTACTCATCTGCACAGTCGAGACATACCATACTCTGAATCTATCAATGCTTAACACTGACCCCCCCCCAACACCAATTCCAACAGTCACGCCAACATGTAGGAAAAACAGCACAGTTCATCCAAAAATATCCATTGAAATTTAGTGACACATTGTTTCCCCCCAAATTGAGTGGCTTGAAAGAACCATGCCGACTGTAAATACCAGTCGCGCAGTTCACTGACGCCACTAGTTTCAGGGAGAAAATGGCATCACCAACAACATTACATTTACTTTCCATCCTGCATGTAAGTGTACCACTGCTACACAATCTGAATGCTCGGCCTGCTCCTCCAGTACTCACTGCTGAAAAGTAAGCGGAGCCATGACACTGTGGGTCCAACAGCTCGGCTCCGAAATCAGGACATCGAGCACATGCCACACAGCCACCAACTGACTCCGCAACCAGGAAAAGAAGACGGAACAATTTAAAACATGCAAACAAAAGAGACAAACTTTAAATTCTTCCCATTTTCACAGCCAAATGAACTGCCATGGGGGGGGGGGTGTACGTCAATGACAGCATAATCACACACAGTTAAATAGGGAAGAACCATGACATGGCACAGCACAATTATTCAGCTAACAGTGCCATCTACTGGCAGAAAATACACTGGACTTTTATTTTAAACATACTCTTCCACCCACACAAAATAGGGAAAAAAATGCATAAAATGTTCTTTTTTTGTTTTTTCTCTTTAATTAACAAATGAGCCATTGTATAATAGCAATAAGGGACTCCAGGGTGTGTGTTATTGTGTAATAACGTCACACCTGGGTGGTGGAAGCACTTGGCTTCACCTTGTGCTTCAACCCACCCCAGGAGTGATGCTATTACACAATAGCACACACCCTGTCATGCCTTATTGCTTAAATAGGCACTATCCAGCAGTGTTTTTCCACCAGGACTGTTATGTTCATTGTTATTCCTATCATTGATGTTATTTAGAGTGCCTGTTATGTAGGCTATCTGATTACTTGTGAGGCTTTTATACTTTTGCTTGCAATTCACAAAATGCAAGTAATGATCATATTAAAATATAACAGATGGCATACAACACTGTTTATCTATTGGGACTATTATGTTCATTTTTATACAGATCATGGGTGTTATTTATAGTGTCTATTATGAAATCTCTCTGAGTACTTATGAGGCTTTTATAAAAACATATGTCTTTTTTAACACTACCACTTAGCAATACTATCTAGTTCTGCTTATTGAGGTTTATGCCCTTTTTAATACGATTGTCTACAGGGCAGTATGTTTATGTCTGCTTGTAGAATTTAATGCGTTTTTAAACAAGCTCTTAGTTCAACAGTTGCCTAATTCGTATTATGGGATAAGCACATTATACAACATTCAATAGGCGCTGTTTCCTTTATCTCTAGGTACCACATAGCTAAATATATTTGAGGAGAAATAAAGCAACTTAAAAAACAGTAGTGCGTTTAAACATCAGTTTGGAGATGCATTTTAACAGTATTAATATTACAGACTCTGTTTAACTGTTTTTATTGTCTGTATATTTATGAGTACTGCTATACATAGTTAGCCCATCTTATCTGCACATTAGCCCCATACTAGCCTGACCTGTCTCTTTAAAAATCATTGCATGAAAGTGGTAGCGACAGTATCAGTTGGCACCTTGAAAAAATGCATAAAACATGCAAGAAATATTACTAGTTTTTGACTTTAAACTTGTTTGGTTGCTGCTGTTCTGGGTACCCTCCTTATTGCACTATATTTTGGCACTTCATAAAAAATCTTTTTACACAATATCTCATAACATGAAGAGTTGCATTAGCACACTTTTGGCTGCTTTTTTAAATGCATTTGTCTAAAATCCTTTTTAAAGTGCAGCCTTTCAGTATTGGAGCATTGCTCTGTGCTGCCACCACTTAGTACCTGCAGCCCGCTGTGCACTCAATCACTCGATTCAGTCATTTCACTGCAGTTGGAATCTGGCTAGCAGCAGAAGGTAAGCATCAGCTTCACACCTCTCTCTCTTTTGAAGTTTCTGTTTTAATATATACAAAGCATTAAAATTGTTAGAGCCTATCTATTATTCACATAACTATGTTATGGTGCTAAGAAACATATTATAGAGCTGTAGATCTTTGTTACATTGAAAAAATGCATCAGTGTTTTTATAACTAGCTGTTGAGACCAGGAGCCAGGTTTTCTATCAGCCGTAATTTCCTCAAACCCTGCATATGCCAGAGATATGGTGCACCAAGTTTGTAGCAATCTAAAGAGATTTTCTATCTCTTCTGTCAAAGCGACACTCAACTAGAGCATCTTTTTGTGGTCCAGCTTGAGTCCGAGTCAGGGGCTCTTTACATGCAGCTTTGGTCCAAGGTTTGGTGCAAGTTATCATGAATCGGGTCAATTGTTGCAACTGCACCTGAGATTATAAAATCAGGTGCAGTTGTAGCAATCATCAATGCCATAGCTGCATCAGCACCAAGGTTAGATGCAGGGCGGGACACAAGCTCTGCATCGACCTTTTCAGATCCGGCACGATGCATTTTTTTATTGACATGGGCCCTTATGAGTGCTGCCTGTGTTTAAGTGTGCGTTTGCCTCTTATGATTTTTCTCGCCATATTTATTCTTCTTTCTGTTAAGAGGGAACTGTGGCAATGCAGACTGGAGCTAGTTGTGTCTATATTTTGCTGTATATATTTTTCAGGTGTGTTGTTCTCCTTGTATTGTACTAAAACTTTTGTTTTGCCTATAAAACCAGCCATGTCACTGTTACGTGTTTATAACTTACCACACTGATGTCCCAACAGTAGAGTATTTGGTTGCCGTGCATGAGACCCAAGTTTGGGAGTGAGCTCAGGATCTCACATCAGGAGGCAGGCCAGACTGCAGCTGCTGCTGCTCAGCAGTGTGCTGCAGTCAGGAGGGATGGTGCTGGGCAACTACTGCTGCAGCAACCCCTGCAGTGGACAGAGTGCTTCCTTCCTCTGCAGAACATGGCTGGGTGCAGCTGGGGCACTGCAGAACTCTGCCCATACCAAGGTGAGGAGAGAGTAAGGAAAGAAACCAGGGGCCAAAACTCATGTACTGCCTACATGAAGGCATGGTTTCCTGACTCCCCTGGGTCCTAGTGTCAGAAGATACTGAATGCTAGACTACATAGTGGGCTGCCTTGATGGGAAAGATGGCACTCCCCTGAGAGCCCTGCCCTTCCCCCAAAGCTGCTGTCACAGAGTGGAAGCAGTGGGGATGTCAGGGTGGGACTGGGCCGGAGGGGGGACTGGGTCATTAGGCTACAACAGGCTATATCCCTGAGAGAGGAACATGGCTAGGGAGAAGAAGCTCTCTAGAAAAAAACTTTATAACTTCATTAAGAATGCTGTTATATTAAAAAGTCTCCTACAGAATTGGAAAATGTTTGAGAATATTGCAATCTCCAGTTTTTGCAGTAGTTTTACTATCCTTGCTGTGATGTTAAACTGGTTTATGCCTTGGCATTTCATGGTAGGTGGAGTCTGATTAGTGATATTAGAGCTGCCCGTGACTATTTTGTTTTATATGTTTTCTAGCAACTAAACCAGCTGATTGGTGCTCCTGTGTGTGCCTCCTTGTAATTGTGTGCTGGAATGTGGGAACATTAAGTAAAGTGGCGTCCAGGTTGGGGAAGAAGCCATCCACTATTCAGTCCACAACACAGAAGCATCAGAAGCATCACCATCAAATAACTGTATACCATCCAGAGTTATAATTAGCCTATGCAATTCAAGAATGATTACAATTGCAATGACTACCACATATTGCTAGTTGCATGTCTGCATTTATAGATCTAGAGAGTGTTCTCACCCGGTCAGAGTGCTTCCCTTCTCTGTGTGTCAAACACACTTATACTGTGAAGTGTGCCTCATGCATAGGTGCCCATGAAATGGCAAGTTCAGGGGAGAATTTTTACATTTTTAATATATTATTGACTGCCCTCTGTCAATAAAATAGTAAAAATAATGTCCCCTAAGGCTGGCCCAGTGGTGCAGAGGGCTGATGAGCTGTAAAGTGCCTCACCTCATGCCACGCTGGTGACCCAAGTTTGGAAACAGGCTCAGGTTGTGGGTGGCTGGTGGGAGGAGGAAGGGCTGGGAGATGGAGTGAGCACCGACAGGCAGATTTCCTCTCTCCTGAGCAGGGGTGGTTCGCCATCCTGGCTCTTGGTAACCACCTGGTGGAGGCCTGGTAGCAGTGCCAATGCTATGGGGGATAGATAGACATCTGGGTGGGTGGGTGGAAGGAGGTGCAGTTCCAGAGCACATGTGCACCTCCACGCACATGCACTTCTGTGCCATGCTGTGGCTCAGGATTGTGGGACAAAATATGGTATAAAAATGAAATTGTCCTGCCATAGGGGGACTCCGCAGGGAACTCCACCCCCCAGGAGGAGAGAGGTGGTCAGCCAGCTGATGGCACCCGAGGACAGGGCTGAACAGCCACCTGGTCAACCCAGGAGGATAAAAACCTTAATTTAAAACAAGCCCCCTGAGACTACCCTTACAGTTGTAAATGTGATCTCATATATGTTCTTATGATATCAGAACTGTGAAACAAAGGGGAATGCACCTCATACCCTAAGAATGACAGTGAGACTCCTTACAACCACTAGAGTGGTCTTAGAGAACATATTAAGCTACATCACTGGAGTTATGCTTAAAGCAGGTTACAGCTCTTACAGGCACATTCACAGAAAAGTAGGGTGGGGTGTGCCATTGGATGCTAAGGATGGAGAGAGGATAGGGGATAGGCACTGTCCCGCCAGAGAATAACTGCTGAAGAACACCACATGAGTAAATTTCATGGCCCAGAAGTGGGCCTAAATATGAGGGTCAAGGTAGTTGGAGGTACACATTCAGTGTTTGTGCCAGTTCTTTGGAATTCTATGTATGACATTCAGTGGTAGCCAACGATATGTCACAGTACAGGATATCTAGATATAATTAAATATTTCACAGGAAATCCCCATTAAGTTCAATAGGATTTCCTGTGATACATATATGGGGTATGTAGTGGACTGACTCAGCATATGCAATTTCTTTTTGAGTGTGAGGGAGCAGGACCATTATTCACAAGTGTCAGAGCCACACATGAGTTATTAAAGCCTTGCCCACTAACAAGTGATGCTAAATTGCCTATTTTGAGTCAGCCTATTGTATATATGTGCTGCTATCTTATAATGTGATTGTATTTATATGTTCTTTTGTATTCATATGCTCTGTGTATTTTTGTATTTATGGAGTTTTGTGTGTTTTGTTTTGTTGTAAAATAGTATATGTTTTACCATGGGTCACCATTTTAAATGAGTTAATTCTCATTGGTCTAACCCTTCAATAAAATGAAAATGAAAATGAATTTGATATCTACAGCAGTAGTTTACATGTTATAGCTTTTAAATCTGCAGTTTGTTTGACGATTTTGATGTTTTTTTTTTACTTTAACAGGTGGCTTCAGTACTGCACTAGGCATTGTGATATCAACACAGTGAAAGCTGCTCTCTGATTGGTTCAGTATTCCACTGTGCTGACGGTAATATTAAAAATATCAGTTTCCAGGGGTTCAGTTAATGTATTTTCAGTGGAAGTCTAATACTTCCATGAGTCAAAATCTGGAAGTCATTCCAATTTTTTTGGAGTCACAATAACTCCCCAATCCCACAATTTGGAAGCCAGCATTCTAGGAAGGATGAGTTTATGTATGTATGTTAATATAAACATTAGTGGTAAAATACAATTTCTTTGGGAAAAATCCATCATTTCTTGGCCTCTGTGCCTTCAATTTTGGAAGTCATCCATTTTGTTTTGTCTTGTTTACATTCGGAAGTCAATGACTTCCTCACCCTTTCTTTTGGAAGTTTTTGCCTTATTTTTGGAAGTAAAATACTCCCCAAATGGAGTTAACTGCAGCCAACAGCAACAACAACATATGTTTTATATATTTCTGTTACTGGTGTCACTAGCCAGGACATCTGTTTTATCTTATCATTTTTAACCCACTTCTGCTGTACATATCAGCTGGGACTGATTTTGGTCTAATACTGTAGCACCAGACAACTGGTGGTATGGGTATGCACATACCTCTGTGAGTGTCACTAACCAGGTACTAGCAGGTGCAAATGCTCTTTCTACCCATTAACATCTTTCAACCTTCATTTGTACTGCAATATAATTGCAGGAGTGACCACTTGCAACTACTGCAAGCAGACATATTGTGTATAGCCCCCAAGTCTAGTGGTACAATGGAATGGGTTCTTGTACCTCATCATCAATGCCACTGGTTTTTGGTTTTTACCAGAAAATGCATTAAAATTCCAAAATTTGGACTGCCTGCACACTGGTAAAAACAAATTATTTTCCAGAATTTGACATACGAACAAGCCAGCAGAAGAAGGTAATTTGGTCTATCAAGTCTGCTCATGTTGCAGGGTCCACAGCTTGAGCTACTGTTCCTGCCCCCTCTCCCCACTCCTCCCATCCTCCCTACCCATGACCCTTACCCTCTCCCTATACATGTCCCAGCCTCTCTTAAAGCTGCCCACTGCCTTCAAAGAGGTTACCTCTTCTGGCAGCACATTCTAAGTGTCCACCACCCTCTCTGTGAAGAAGTGCTTCTTGAGCTTCCTCCTAAACCTCCCCACCCTCCAGCTTAAGACTGTGCCCCCTCTTGTTATAGTTGCCACTCAGCTTAAAGAGACTCTCCTTATCAACCTTATTTATCCCTTTTAAGTACGTGGAGGTCCCAATCATGTCCTCTCTCTCTCTCTCTCTCTCTCCTGTCTTCCAGGGAGTACATGTTCAGTGCCCTCAACCACTCCTTGTATGCCTTACCCTGCTGGCCAGCTATCATCTTTATAGCCCTCCTATGGGCCTTCTCCAGCAGGTTAATGTCCTTTTTGAGGTGCAGACGCCAGTACTGAACTCCATACTCAAGATGCGGCCTTACCAGTGGCCTGTACAAAGGCAGTATAACCTCATCTCTCCTACTACTGATCCCCCTAGATATGCATCCCAGCATCTTGTTTGTCTTTGCTGTTGCTTTCTTGCACTGAGTGGAGTGCTTCAGGTCACTAATGATCATCACTCCCAGGTCCTTCTTCTCCTCTGATGCAGATACTCAGACTCCACCCAGGTTGTACTCTGTCCTAAGATTATTGGCTCCAATATGCATAACTTTGCATTTCTTGGCATTGAAGCCAAGCTGCTAGATCCTGGGCCACCTCCCTAGCTTTTCCAGATCTTACTGTAGGTCCTGTATCCCTTCAGCTATGTCTACTCTCCCACAGAGCTTGGTGTCATCCATAAATAGGTACATTTTGCTCTTAATGCCATCTCCAATGTCATTGATGAAGACTTTGAACAACAGTTACCCCAGCACCGAGTTCTGTGGGACCCCACTGGTTACTTGTCTTATGCCAGATAACTCTCCCCTCACAACCACCCTCTGGGTTCTGTCCTTCAGCCAGTTTTCCACCCATCTGGCCATCTCTTCCCCAACCCCGAGATCCACCAACTTCTTGATCAACCTTCTGTGGGGTGCAGAGTAAAGGCCTTGCTGAAATCAAGACAGAGAATGTCTACCGCTTGTCCCCTGTCTGCTGTCTTAGTGACACAGTCAAAGAAGTCAATCAGATTTGTTTGACATGATCCCCCCAAAAAGAATCCCTGCTGCCTCACATCCTGGAGATCATGTTCCTCTAGATATTCCACCAACCTTTCCTTTAGTATGGTCTCCATGAGCTTGCCCACAATGGAGATCAGACTGACTGGTTTGTAATTCCCTGGGTCATCCTTGGGACCATTTTTTGAAGCTACCACAATACAGAGTATAGGTATTGTGGTAGCTTCAAATAGATCCAGTTTGGAGTCTATCAGTGTTCTTGTAATATCGAGACCAGGTACAGACTAACAGGCATGCTAGCTGTCTGTAACTGGTTTCAATATGTTGCAGCAGTACACTGGCTCCAAATCAGAGCTGTTTAATAACCCAGCACTAAAGCAAGCATATGGAGACACCCCAGCTGATCCCCGCCTGCCACGTCATCATGGGAACAGCCACGGGTGCTTGTGGGCACAATGGGAAGGGCATTTGAATCTAAAATGCCAGTGGGGAGGGTGCAGGATCAATCAGATATGATTTTAAATTAAATACTCAGTGATAAGCAGCAATTTTATTGACATTTATACATTTGATAATCGGACCCCACTTCACACGGAGGTGGTGTCCAGCGGGACATGTACATTTCCCTTTAAGCCTAACAATTCCTTCCTTCTTGTCCTGTTTCTCACTTATATAGCAAAATAAAGACTTCTCCCTGTCTTAATTCCTTGAGCTTTCTGCAGCTCCTTCCGTGCCTTTACTCACCTGACTTTCTTACTTGCCTCACTAGCCAACCTTAGGTAATTTTCCCTATCCACCTCTCTCTTGGTCTTCCTGAATTTTCTATAGGCCAGCCTCTTTTCCCTTACTGCCTGGGCAACCCCAGAACTGAACCAGCTGGGCACTTTGGCCCTTGTGTATTTACCCCTGAGCCTAACGCACTCATCTGTGGCAATCAGTATTCCTTCCTTAATGATGGACCACCTTTGGTCCACAAATATATCTGCTCTGATGCCCACCAGATGGCTCCTTAGCACTTCATCCATTTTCCTGAAGTCCACCCTCTGGAAATCCAAGATTTTAGTCTTAGTCGGGATGCTTTCCCTGCCCATATCCAACTGGAGCCACACTGTGCAATGGTCACATCTTCCCAGTGGCAACCTGACTATTATTTCCTGTACATGCTCCCCATTTGTGAGCACCAGATCAAGAATTGCCTCGGCTCTTGTTGGTTCAGTGACACCCTGAGTCAGGAACCCACTCTGCGGTCCTTCCAGGATCACCTGACTCCCAGCACATGTTGTGGATGGTATGCTCTAGTCCACCTTACACAGGTTGAAGTCCCACACAATTATCACCTCTCCTTTCCCTGCAGCTTCAGATATTTGTGAGCACAGTTCCCTGTCCCTCTCCTCATCCTGACTGGGTGGTCTATAACCCCCCCAACCTCACGTTTCTCCCTCTATTGGACCTTAACTGAACCCATAATGCTTCCACCTCCCCTTCCTCTGACTCCTCCCTCATGCAAGTTATTCCCTTCCTGATATAAACTGCCACCCCTCCCCTTTCCCGACTACCCTGTCCCTCCTGAATGGTTTATATCCAAGAATCGCAAGGTCACAGTCATGGTGTGATATTGCCCATGTCTCAGTTACTGCAGCTATGTCCACCCTCCTGTCCGCTAATAGTGCCTGCAGGCCTTCCATCTTGTTTCCAAGACTCCATGCATTCAGCAACACCACCCTTCACCTAGAATCTGACCTTCCTTCTCTTCCCTCTATTCTTCTATTCACATTTATCCCCTCTGTATGCACCCCTCCATGTACCCTTGTTATATGTTCCTCACCCCCTCCTCCCTTTGCTAACTGTGTTCTTGCCACTTCCACATCCTCCCTCCAGACCTCTTCATCACTGTGGGGAGGTCACTGACCTCTTCTTCTTGGAGTCTGTGGGCCTGCATGCCCACTGCCCCCCCCCTCAGTACCAGATACCAGCTACCAGATCGCTAAATCTACAGAACTTCCATTTTTCTTATAATTGATTCCTGTACTATTTTCAGTTGACTTCATTTAAGGCTCGGTGTGTTAAGCCTTCTTTTTTTCTGATTATTTATACACATACTAAAAGAATGACAGTAGAATCTTGGTCTCAAAAACTGAATTTCATTACTTTAATCACTGTAAATCAGTGGCCTTGCTCATTGTTCAGCTCTACTCTTTGCAGCTGAGAACTAAGTCACCTCTGTTTAGCATTCAAACTTTTCATACAGTTGCCTAAACTGAAGTCGTTCAGCTCTACTCTTTGCAGTTGAGAACTGAGTCGCCTCTGTTTAGCATTCAAACTTTTCCCAGCCTAAACTGAAGAAGATGAGAGATGAAAATAAGACAAGTTCCCCACTATTTTAAAAACCATAGAAAAGATTACAGTCCAGAATTGTTCTAGAATCTACTTAAGAGTTTTAAATGTTCATTGGTCTAACTAAAGAACAGTTAAGTATAATTTATTTTATAATAGAAGGCATGTATTTACTTTTAGTTTATTTGGTGGGTAAAGATTTTTACATTAAGTAACTTCTATAGGTATACACAGATAATACAAAGATTTATGAAGAAATTTTGTTACGTCTAGACAAACATTTTGGTAATTAATGGTAATTGTGCATATTTTTTACAGTACTTTTTCTTGTTTTACTAGTTTTTGTCTACTGTTCCCTAAATTTGTATAATTTGTACAAACATGTGTTCCTCTTTTATTCATCACATTTGAATATCCACAGTACTAAGCAGCTTCTCACAATGCTGTATTCTTCTTTAATAAAATATTTTTAATTTCATACCACTTCTTAATGGTGAATGTCATAATAATTTACTATAGATGAACCTTTTTGTTTTACAACAGACTATGAATACGTTGAAAGGGATATCTTTTTAACAGATATTATAACTAAATTATTATATTGTATTATTATTACATTTGGTTATGTGCTAGCACAGAACTGCTACCTTTACCTACCTGTAACAGTTATTTCCACTGTTCCCTGCCTCTGGGTTGTGCATGGAAACATTACATGGCTCAGTGTGCCTTTTCCAGTTACCAATTTTCAGATAAACAAAAATTTTTTATTAAAGTTCATTACAGCACCAAAAATTAAAATATCATGGTTGAAGGGTCCCATCACATGTACTGACAGACTCATATCAAGGCCTGTGTCATCTAAAATAGTACTGTTATATTCCATAAGGCATTCTGTGATCTGCAAAATTGCTCCACCGGTCATTAATATTTTTAATTGGCTTGCCACTTCTGCTATTGCTACCTCTAAATCAAGCATCCATAAGTGCCTGGACCATAGGATAGTGGATGATCCCCCCAATACCAAAAAGGTGTGAGCTTGGCCAAAGTCAAGGAAAGACTACTGGAGGCTGTATTTCTGTCCAACAAAGGTAGTCTTTAGAATGGAGCTTGTAAAAGGAGATTGATCTAAATTTAGAAAGAACTCATTCAAACACTGATCCTTATTCGGTATTATCTGTAGACAAAGATACTGTAAAGAGCTTGTCTGCAGCAAAGTAGCTTGATTGAATGTAGACTGTTGAAGATTAGGCTCAAGCCAGGAAAAGAGACACTTTAATATTCAAGTATGAAGAAAAATGTCTTCTCATTAAAAGCTATATTTGAGCAGCAAATCTATGCTGTAGCAAGGTCACTTTACCATGAAATTGTGGAATGAACTTGTCCATCATGTCTTTCTATCAGTCTATCATGTCTATCAGTGTCAGTGGCTCAGCAGGTAGCAGACTTGCCTCTGAGGCTGGGAGATCAGAAAGCTGTGGGTTCTATCCCCACACCAGGCACTTGGGTTAATATCCCAATAGTGACACTGTAGTGTCCTGGCCAAATTTTCTACATTCACTAGAAACACCACCAACAGCTTAATCTGGTTCAGTTTCAGTTGGTTACCATCTGTATCCCCACCCCTGGGTCACCCCTGAAAAAGGGTCTTCTAGTCTTAGTGGGCTTACCCGGTCAACAAAATTCAATAATAATTCTTCTTAGTTTGAGCAAAACTGAGCAGTTGATACAGGCTGTAAGAAATTGGGAAATGTGCTTTTGCATTATTTGTATTACAGCTGTAAAGGGCTGCAGATTAAGGCTAAGGCTACTAGTTTAACATCTATTAAGTGGCACTGTGGGCCACCCTGGTGGCATTGAAGGTTGAGGCGCTGGACGCCACACGTCGCGTCATGCCGGTGACCTGGGTTCGGGAACAGACTCAGGCCACTGGGGGTCGGCAGGGGATGGAAAGGATTGAGTATCTGGAGGACTGCTCTACTTTCCTGGGGTGGGTAGTGGGCTTTGCATGGCTCCATTAATAACCTCCATTGGAGATCAGTGGCACTACATGGAGCATGCTGTAGAGGGGTGGAGTGGAGGCAGAAGTCAGCACTAGTGCGCAGATGTTAGTGCATGTCTGCACTCCAGGGGGAAACAGAAGAAGAAAACCCCTGATGCTCGGTGGAGGTGGCTGTGACCTCGAGGGGCCACTCCCCACACACCCAACACTGGACTTCCCCAAACTAGCTCTCCCAAGCATTCATCCCCGCTCCTGGGCCCGGCTGTTTAGATTTACAGAAAGGTCACCCAGGTAGGTGTCGGGTGGTCCTGCCTTAGGGGGCTTAGATCTGGGGGTGCTGGCTGGATCTCCAAGGAGTTAGGGGGTGGGGTGTCTCTGTCCCAGGTTCCCTGGTTGGGGGAGTTTCAGGTGGGTGGTAGAAGCCCAGGTCAAGTGGCAAGGCTTCAAGGAAGCATTACCTTTGCATGATTCTGTCAGGCATCGGACATGTGAAGATGAGCAAGTCTGATAAAGCTGTGCCCTCCAGGATGGCACTGTTGTCCAGTAATGGTAGGGCAAGTAACTCAGCTAGCACGATGGTCCAGGAAGGACCAGATTCGAAGTGCCCTATAGCAGCAGTCATTAAGCTTATGGGGCGCGTAGTCAGTTGTTGGTGCATCTGCCACTGGAAGGCAAGCCATGCAGCTTGATATAGGGATGCATTCATAACTGGGTCGCATATTGATTAGTACTGGTTAAGGTGGAGGTGTAGTCCCAGGACAGCACAGTAACCACAGGACAGGTGGGTGAGACGGACCAGGAGGGTATGGCGACTGGAGGCCGACACTGCAACCGTGAAGACCAGCACAGCAACAGAGTTCATCCAAAATTGTCAGGTCACTCTGCTGGTCACTGCAGACACTGGTGGTGCATCTCCTCGAGACAACTCCAACTCAGAGTTGTATATCTAGAGACTGGGGGTGTGGGGGCTGGAGCCCCCCAAAGAAAACACACTGGCATTCCCGACAGTACAATTCCAACACTCGGCATTGTATCTGTCACTGTTGGGGATGTCAGCAGCAGTGCTGTTGCAGCGCTATTGTAAAACCAACCAGGAGAGGAAGCACTGCTCCAATGAGAGAGGTTCAGTGAAAGGTAAGAATCAAGTAAGGTCCCTGTAAGGACCGAAAAAACAAATAACCCCAAGAAGTGGCTTACTGCATGCAGTGATAAATTGAGCAGTGGATGATTATACTGGTACCTTAAATGACATTCAAGGAGGTGGAACAAATCAGTGTACTCACTCCACCAACCCCAAAACTGAAAGCATTGCCTTCTAATTATATTACATGTCATGGAGGCTTTTTATTTTTGCTCTATTTGTTAGCACTTCTAGCATTGTGTTTTTCCACTAGAAAAAAAAAGGTTGTAAAGTAGCATACAACAATCCCACACGAAGTGGGATATCTCTCATGTTTATCACTCAGAGCTCTGTTCCACAGTAAAATGGATGTTCCTTCTTTAACTGCTCATGCCTGCTTCTGTCCCATATGCAAACAGTGCTCTGACATGAAATTCTGCAGTGTACACATACATTTTAAAGCGGAAATTCATATTACTCTATTCTGTCAATAAACAGCAAGCAGTAATTTACATTCTGCTGTGAGCTTTTCTCTCCATGATATGATATGCCCTGCATTTGGAATGACAGTGTCATATAGTTTAATGACAAAATGTTGGGAGTTATGTAAACTACTCTCTTTTATGAGTAAGAGCAGGCACTTAGTTGTCTAATTAATGAAAATCCAAGTACAATCAAATTTTTATAGTGCTTTCCCACAGACAGCACAAAATACTTTGCAGATCAAAGCAAGTTCAGTAACAACTCATTATAATTAAGTCAGGCAGCTGAATGGAGGCTAAAAGCTTGCTCAGATAAATAGGTTTTTAATAACATCTTACATTTTTTAACTGAAACTGCTTCTATGATTTTAGCAAGCACAGAGTTCCACAAATCAGGATCTTTGCCTTCAGTAGTTTTCAATTTAGTTCTTGGAGCCTCTAGAATGCTTTCAACATCTATAGTAAAATGAAAAAGAACAACTTCACATGCTGTTTAAGAAAATGTCTTTAACTTCATAACAAAAATAGTGTGTGTGTGTGTGTGTGTGTGTGTGTGTGTGTGTGTGTGTGTGCCTTAAAAACAATGGACTGAACATTTAAAAGTGACTGGCTAGTGTTTATTTGCAAATTTGGGTGTACAGATTTGCATGTTGGCCACCCTTTGCCATGTTAAAAGACACAGTAAGTATGTAAAAGTGGGGGTGGGGGGTTTGACTTTTACCCATTTATATAAATGACAAGATCCAAGAGTTGTAGTGCTTGGCTCCTGGGGAAAAGAACAGGCCACCCAGAATTTGCACATCTCAGTGCTGACAGAGCACAGAACAACACTGCAATCAACAGTAGGGACATCTATTTGCCTATCCTTTCAGCTGAAGAATAGATGGAGCCTCAGTGATTCTATTTGTTGAATTGTTGTCACATAAAAATTGTAAGTGCATCAGGCAACCTAACTTGTTGCATATTTAACAATAATAACTGGTGACCCCCGTTATCAACCCGTTTTTGAGTACTTTAAAAAGTTGTATCAACCCGCATGTTGATACAAAAAAACTCACTTTTACAGTCGCGCGCCGAGAAGCTTGCAGCAGTCCAAATGGAGAACCGTTTTCTTGCCATCTGTGGCACTGACAGGGACAGAGATAAAAATAATGTTTTACAGGAATTTCACTAAACTGCCTTTTAAGTGTGGTACCTTATGGTCGTGGGTTCAAGTCGGTTAAGGTAGATCCGAAACATGTACTTTCACCACTACCCCTTACTATTTTCCCATGTTGGATGACCTTTCACCTCTGATCTGAGGAAGCAACACTCGAGAATTTCTTAAAATGACAAGTTGTCAGTTAATTTAAATGTAATTTACTAAATAATATAATAATTATTTGTTAGAAAGTAATTTGTCTCCTGCTGATCTTATCAGAGAGAGTTACGTTTAAGTCTCATGAACTTCCCCTCGGACTGAAATTATCCCGAGGTATCTAGATGAGGCAGCCACGATTTAAACTTTCCCATGAAAGGAACATATAAAAAGGTATCATTAAATTGTTACTGCATTCTGTTTACTCCTCTGGATGTAAAATATGTAGTAAAATCTGCTTTGTCTGCTTTCTATTATAAGAAATAAAATGTATGTAGATGCTGCATATGGAGTAATTTCTGCTATGTACAAATGAGAACCATTTTTTTTTCTTTCACCAGTTATTATATAAAATAAAACATAAGTAGGTAGTTGATATGGAGTTTTTTTACAAATCCTCGATTTGTGATAATATCTAAACCTCTCAAGCTTCGCTCTCGAGGTTTAGATATTATCACACAGCTTGGGTGTGTAAAAAAACCCCATATCAACCACCTACATATGCATTATTCTCTATATATAGAACAAGAGAGTCATGTGCTGCTTCTGACTAATGAAAGCACCTATAGCGTATAGTGGAATGTTGTTCTGTATAGAATTCCATCCCTTTCAAAATGCTGTTCTACCACAGTTCCAATGTCATGGAATGCTGTTGTACCACAGTTCCAACGTCATGGAATGCTGTTCTACCCTTCTGGGGTTGAACAGCATTCTAGAACCTCTAGAGACTGCATGGGTCAGTTTCATTTTGAAAGCAAAAGAACTCACAAAACACATTTTTCACACAGTACTGTACACTATAAAAAATACAGGATAAGCAACTCTGTGCAGAACCAGTGTGTTTTGCCACCTCGGGGTTCTGATTCCCATGGACCTCTCGAGCTTCGCTCTTGAGGTCAGGGGGAATGAGAATCCCTCTGTGGCAGAACACACTGGTTCTGCATAGTTGCCCATCCTGTATTCTCTATGTATAAGTAGCAGGTGAGACACTGTTATTTCCATAAGAGTGTTTCACAAACTGTGCCATTGCAATGGGCTTCTCAAAGGCACAAAGGCATCAAAACACTGGGCTGTTTCTCTTCAAGCTCTGTTATGTTCTTCCTAGTTGAATTCATGAACTGAGTCTTTAAACTGGTTTTGAGGAATTAAACCTCACCTGCAATGTGAAAATTGGTGGTGAAGTGCTCCTTCCGATGTACCAGTGACCCGTCTGGATTTTCCCAAGTGAGCACCCAGATTTGTGTGGTCCAGCGCACCTTATAATCTGTTACAAGAAACGGGCTTCTCACTGGCACCGGTCACGCTGAACAAAAAGAACTTTTTTTCTGGGGGAAAAGTATTAATTATAGAAAAATACACACTTTTCCAAAGTACTCTTACCACTGTAAGATTTGTTTCATGTGTGTACTTTGGGGTCAGAACAGCTCAGCTTCACTTCACTGCTCTCATGCCTAAAGAACACACAAGTAACCACTCATAAGGGTACTGTGGGCAGACAGTTTACTATGCAATAGCAATTCCTAGTGTTGTAACTACTCAAAACTAGGGTGATCATGATAACAGTATCATGATATCTTTGATTTGGAGGAAACATGAGGAAGAATTTCTTCACAGAAAGGGTGGTGGACAAGTGGAACACCCTGCCAGAGGAAGTGGTGGGGGCTGAAACAATCACAGGATTTAAGAATGCATGGTATAGACATAAGGGAATTCTGGAGGTCAGGGGTAAAGGGCAACAGACTTCTAGAAAAACATAAAGTGAACTTACAAGCTCAAATGGGCAGACCAGGTGGGCCATAGGCCCTTATCTGCCGACAGTGTCTATGTATCTATGTAGTTATAGCAGAACACATCACGGAGCAGCATAATAAATATCACATTAACTTGGTTAAATTATTGTTATGATCTATGAGATCAAATGTATAAAAATGGATGCCATAAAGGCACCCTAGCCTATAAACATATATAGTGTGTTGGAGTTTGAGCTTTGGTTTTCTTAATGTACTGCTTCTCTTCTTTGCTTACTTTGGCCTATATTCATGAACCTTTGGTTTTCATGAGCTACCTATTATTTTAGCTTTATTTTACTCCACTTGTCATGACTTTGACTGGCTGGTGATCACGGACATAGTGAAGATCATCCAGGGTATGTGGTCGACCTGCTGTAGTCTGGACCCGGGCCCAACTCACCTCCCAGTGGGGTGTGTTGAGGTTATCAGTCCAGTCCTGGCTGAGATAGTCTGGTGTTCATTAGAGACAGGTGTGTTTCCCGACACCCTGAAGGAGGCAGTGGTGACACCTCTCTTTTATAAATCTTCTCTAGACCCTGACTGTTTTGCCAACTACAGGCCCATCTCTAAACTTCCCTTCGTGGGTAAGGTTATTAAGAAGGCGGTCGCACTGCAATGAGAGGAGCATCTTACCATCCACGATGTCTATGATCCTCTCCAGTCTGGATTTAGGAAGAGACATAGTACTGAGACAGCACTGGTTCAGGTACTTAATGATCCCCTGATAGCAAGAGATTGGAAGAGCCATTCCACCTTGGTTCTTCTTGATCTCTCTGCGGCACTTGACACCGTAGACCATGGAGTGCTACTACAGCACCTACAGCTGATCTGTGGACTGTCAGAAACAGTCCTCAGGTAGTTCCACTCTTTCTTCATGGGCAGGACCCAGAGAGTGGTGTCGTGGATTTATTCCTCAGCTCAATTCCTCCTGCCCTGTGGGGTGCAGCAGGGCTCTGTGTTGTCACCCATGTTGTTCACAGCATATATGCTGCCTTTAGGAGACATTATAAAGGCAGTACGGTCTGAGCTTTCACTGCTTTGCAGATGATACTCAGCTGTACATGTCCTTTGTGCCTGAAAAGGGTGGAGCTATCTCAATTTTTAACAACTGCCTCTCTGAGATACAAGACTAGATGAGTGCCAACTGGCTGAGGTTAAACCCTGACAAGACTGAGGTGTTGGTAGTGGGCCCTGGTCATCGGGTAGAGGGGCTCTTAACTGGTCAGCCTTCTGGGCTTTGACTCAGTGGCAGCCAGTTGATGACCTCTGGGTGCTATTTTTGATGACAGGTTGCCACTTAAATTTCAGATGTCTTCCATCGTCAAGACCTCTTTTTACCATCTGAGGACTATCGCCCAGATTAAACACCTTGTCCCACCTGATGACCTGCTGACGTTGGTCCACGCCTTTGTGACCTCCTGCCTTGACTGCTGCACTGCCCTGTACCTAGGGGGTTGATATCCACCACCTGCAACTGGTGCAGAATGAGGCTGCCAGGCTGTTGACTGGTTTACTTTGATCTTGCCATGTCAAGCCTGTGCTCCGCTGCCTGCACTGGCTGCCTGTTCAGTGGTGGATCACCTTCAAGGTCAGTTTTCTGACATATAAGGCCATATACAAACAGAGTCCATGTTATCTACAAGATTTTCTTCGTCCCTACTGCCCACTCTGCTCTGCCGATGAGGGCTTGCTTGAGGTTCCCAGGGTTCATTTGAAGACCTCGGGTGCTCGGGCATTTGTATTTATGGCCCCAACCCTGTGGAACTGTCTACCTCATGGGGTAAGAGAGTGTCTGACCATGGAGAGTTTTAAATCTGCTTTAAAAACCCATTTATTTGAACTTGTCTTCCCAGAATTCTGATAAGTTTAGTTTGCCGATATGTATTTTTAATCTATTTTAGTCATGATTATTTTAAGCTTGTTTTATTACATATGTACAAGTGCTTTGGTTTTCAGGAAAAGCACTTTTTAAAAATAAAATATTGATTGATGACGCAATTTCATAGTGTTGTTTTAGCTTTATTTGGCTTCATTTCAATCTTGTTGTTTTATTCCACTCCTAAAGGACAGTGCTGATTTAGGCGTGAAGTAAAATCATATTAAGAATTCAAAAAGCAAACTGGTAATGTCCCAGAAAACCACTAAGTGACTATAGGCTTTTAACTCTGTTCTTTGATGTCCATACCACTATGGACATAGGTTGGTTGACTGATGCTGTGTTTGTAGACCTGACCTTGGGGGATCATGTTGACCATGAGATTTTTCTAAAAAGACTTTCTTGTGTGAAATTTTCCAATGCAGCACTGAAATGGCTTAAAATTTTTTGATAGATCATAAGCAGCAAGAGAAAATTGGGAACACAGTAATACATTATAGTTGCCATCCCCTACATATGGCCTCCAACATACCAAAAGGGCAATTCCTCAGGACTAGATACAGCTGTTCTACAGCAGTCTCATTGAACAAGGAGCAGAAGTACTTACTAATAGGCTCATACAATGTGGCTATAGTAGTAAGATAGTATGCACTGCCGACTGGACCTAGGTACTGTATTCTGGAGATCTGCACTCCTTCCCCAAATCAGCTCTGACTCAGAGTTGATTATATAAAGTGGGGAGGTGTGGGGGGCACAGCCCCTGAAGAAAACAAGTTTCCAACTTGAAAACCGTCTGTCAACCACAAAATGCAGTCGACATGACGGTTTCGCTGTCCGGTCATTCGACAAACGTTTTGTCAAACACCGGTCGTAGATCTTAGTAAGATCATCTCAACCAGGGAGGAAGCCTGAAATACAAACAGGGATACGCTTTTGGAGGTATACGAATGCTCAAAGATTGTTGACAACAGACTCAATTTTGTGACAAGTTATTCAGCACAGGCTAGGGACCTAGAGAATATACTCAGAAAACATTGGCACATTTTGCCTGTAGAACCAGACCTTAAACAGGCAACAGATGTACCTATTAGGATGTGCTATTGGAAAGCACCAACATTGAGGGACCTTTTAGTACACAGTCATTTCACAGATAGGAGAACAAATAATTGGCTACAAAAACCTCTAGGTTGCTATAAATGCAAAAGGTGTGCAGCATGCCCCTATGTGACTCCAACTAAAATGTCCATGAGTTGCAACACAAACAGAATCTTCTATGTTAAACAATGCAGCACAACTTGTGATACTGAGGGCACCATATACTTAATAACCTGTAGCTGTGAAGCCTTTTATGTAGGCAAAACCAGCAGATGTTTTAAAACAAGGGTAGAAGAACATGTTAGGGCTATGCAATGAAAGGGCATCACATGTGCTACAGCCCTTCATCTCAGTACATCCTTGGATCCTTCACAACATCATTTTCAGTTCATAGCCATAGACAGAGTATTCAGAAACCTTAGGGGGGAAGATTTTGGAAACCTAATGCTTATTAGGGAGAATTTCTGGATCATCACCCTTGATGACACCAAGAGACCAGGTTTAAATACACAATTGGATATACGCCCTTACCTGAAAAGGAAAAGGAAATAATTTAAGTTCCTATATTTTAAGGTTTATATGGAGCCTGAGTCTTCTATAACAATAGTGGATTTATAAATTCATTGACCTTTATAAGCATCAGTTTTGCACCCTATTTAATTACGACGGTCGCTTTTTGGTTCCGTATGTATGGTACTAGTGATGTTCTTGCTGCTGACCTCGCCTTACTAATCTGACTTGCACTGTATTTAGGACTCAGTCCATGATCCATTTTTTAATATGACTTACATCTCATTACCAAGATACTATTTATTTCATGCTTCTGTATTGCTTCTTCTTTTTTTTGTCTTTATTTTGGTTTTCCCTTCCCCATTTTCTCCTTTCCCCATCCCCTCTTCCATGCCCATTTCCTTTGGTCGCCCCCCCCCCCCAATATTTTTTCTTACTTTCTCCTTTTATCTTTTGAATTTTTAGCTTGAATAGCTGGAGAGCAGTCCTTATCTGTGGTCAAATTCTTTGTTTCTATGTTTCGAATATTTATCCATGTGGTGAAGTGGTTTACTATTTGAAGCACTTTCTGTAGAGTGTGGCATCGTTATATGTTTATGTTTTAACATTAAAGTTTCATACTGGGTAAAGTTTTTAACCAATCACACCTCACTATATTAATAGGTGCTATGGAGTCACATGTTGTTTTTCTGCCAAATATAAGTGTTGTCGTAATCTTTATATTCAGCCTTTGATAAAGGATACTCCATCTGAAACATGTCGGGGCTGGAGCCTGTGTATGTCTGAATAAATTTTGTCTTAAATCCAAAGGACTTGTGGTCTCCCTGCTTGCAGGTTAGTGTGTGCAGGAAACTTCTTTTCTTTTTCATTGCATTGTTGTTTCCTAGCACCATGCCCTTGTGCATACTCTATGACAGCCTAAAATCATAATAACAATTCACAAAGCAAACCAGTCCCAGAAAACCATTATGTGACTATAGGCCTTTGACTCTATTATTTGATGTCCATACCACTATGGACATGGGTCGGTTGACTGGTGCAGTGTTTGTAGACCTGACCTTGGGGGATCCTGTTGACCATAAGATTTTTCTAAAAAGACTGTCTTGTGTAGAAATGGCTTAAAATTATTTGCTAGATCATAAGCAGCAAGTGAAAATTGAGAACAGTGTTTCTGAAATTGCTAGTATTAATCTCTCTGCAGGACTCCATTTCAGGACTTCTGGTGTACTCCTTACCTATTAACAGTTAGCCACAACTTTGTTCAAATTGTAGTACTTCACTCGATGCTGATTATTTTAATTATATACATTAGTTCTATGTGTCTAAGCAAGTTGAGCTTACATTATAATACACAGTAAGCATGTTCTCCCTTTTTAGTCAAAGCAATTTTCTCAGTCAGCTGCAGCAATCAGTCTAGTGTGCTAATCAAATCAATACTGTAAGGTACGAGCTATGTTACAGTCAGTCACACCTGCAGATGCCCTACCTCATGTGCTGAGTAAAACCGCTGTTTGCTGCGCTGCTGTTGGAGCTAATTTAAAAACAAAACATGCTATCTATTGTATCACATAAAATAAAAAAAAACTAAGTGTTAAAAACTCATGGGTTCATGCATCTCATTAGTGTGGTGACATGGTGGCATCATTTATTCACTCGAGCTTCACTCTCGTGCCAGTGATGTCGCCACACTAACTCAGTGTGAACCAGCTTACTCTTAACACTTTGGTATTAGTTATTCTGTATTCACTAAGCACCACAGAAAGATTCACATTTGACTAGCTTACAGGATACTTTTGTCAAACATCAGGAAAAAAGATCATGTTATTCAAATCTAAACAAAGACTCAGGATTTGTAAAAGCAACTTGAGTATAACTAGTCGTGATGGTATGCCCTCATAGTGAAACTCAATTTTAAATATTTCACTGTTTATTAAACCCCATTCTTAGCCTCACAGCTTATTGTACTGTTGTCAGTAAATCCCTAAACTCAAAGTTGGTAATAGCCTATAGAATTAGATGTGATCTAACCAAAGAAGTCTGCCTTGCGATTACTCAGGAAATTATTTTTTACTAGGCTTAGATTACAGCTTATTGGCCTGCTTTATAGCCTCTTTCAATGAGCTCTGCAGATGGCATGTTTTGAATATATGTAGAGGCAATACAGCGCAGGGCAAACAAGATACAGACTGGAGGCAAGATATATGAGGAAAGGTTGTTGGATTTGAACACGTACACCCTCAAGAAAAAAAGGGAAAGGGAAGACATGATCGAGACATATAAGTACCTGTGCAGGATAAATAGGGTAGATGCCAAAGTACGTGTCTCCTTGAGCTCAAATAGAGGGACAAGAGGGAACTCACTTAAACTCATATGGAGGAGTTCAAGAGGAACATCTGCAAGCACTTTTTAACAGAAAGAGTGGTGGCGAGTGGAACAAGCTGCTGGAGGCAGTGGTACAGTCTGAATCAGTGAGTAGCTTCAAGCAGGGATGGGACAGGCATATGGGATTAGTTAGAAAAGGGGTGGCAGAAATAAAGGAGGGGATGGCCACTAGTGCCAGTGCAGTGTAGTAAGGGGGGTGAGCAGACTGAATTGGCCGAAGGGCCTTTCTCTGCCATCACAGTCTGTTTATCTATGTACTTATCTATACGGGATATGCAATGACTGACTCAAAATATGCACCTTATCTTCAAGTGAGATGCAGCAGGAACATCATTCATGAGTGGCAAGCCACTAGTGATTTATTAAAGTTCTGGCCCCTCACAAGTGATGATAAACTGAGATCCTGAGTCACGTCATTTGCTGTCAGTTTATACAACAGTAGTTTATTAGTTATAACTTTTAAATGTGTTGCTTATTTCTGTTGCTCTCTGATAGGGGAATAATGGTTACTGGGGTCAACAGGACCAAGGATGAGAATAGAGAGAGGACAGGGAGAATTAGTACCCTGGAGGAACAGTAGGTTCCAGGGATTATAGGGAACTTGGGCAGACTGGATGGACCTTTGGTCTTTTTCTGCTGTTGCTTTGTTTCTGTGTTTCTATGATTTCAGTTGCTTGCTTTAGTGTTGAACTTGACATTTATGATGTCATCAGCATTGTGAAAGCTGCTTTCTGATTGGTTCATTACTTGACTGTAATGATACATACCTTCAAGAAAACAGTTGTGACATTGTGGACAACTAGATATTATGGTACAGAATACTGAGATCAGTTACAAAGGTATCACCTGTTATCTTCCCATTTTCATCTCCACTGGTATATAAAACAGTACATGTCTTGTTGCACTACTAGGAAATGCTGAACTCACCATTGCACTTAGTACCTTGAGCTGGGGTGGTTATCTCCAGCGGCTAAAAGGTCTTTTGCAATGGACTGCCTTGTTGATGAGATGTTGAGGAAATAATATCCAAGGTCATTATTGGAAATAGTACAATTTGGCATAGCCTGACCACCATCCAAGATGGATGTGTAGTCTCAATGCCTGACTTCCCCTTCGTGAATAATCCATGCTCATCCACCGGTACAGACGTGATTGCTTCCTAGCAGCCACATTGCTCAACAGCATTTTGACTAAGTTACCTAATGATATAAAAAATTATTGGACTTTTTTTTTCAATTCTTTTTCCCTCCCATTACCGCTGCCTGGGGCCCCATCAGTCATCCTGCCAGTTCCCCTCTTGCTGAGACCCTCCCGAGCCATGCTCTTGGTCTCCATTCCACCCACGATACACCCCTAGGGAACCCCACCAGTCATTGTCCCTCGAGGCAGGGCCGCCTACAGCTTCCCATAGCTTACCTCATCCAATGCCCCTCGGGCAGAGGTGGAGGGAGAGTTAAAATCTGGTGAGCAGGGTCCGGTGTTGGTGGTGGGGGCAGGTGATGTGTTCCTCCCAGCCAATGGCTGCTTTCCTGGTATTTGTGCATGAGTGTCAATTCCCCAGGAGCGCGAATTTGCAATGACGTACAGCGCAGGCTGAGCGCACTTCCATGCCCTTCCCGCAGGCATCCACTGATGCTCCCAACCTGTCATCGATGTGATCCTCAGCTGTGCACCCCAAGCCTCTGCTGGGAGTCATCAGTGCTGGGGAGTCACTCACCCACCCTACCCAGGAGAGAAGAGCTGTCCTCCAGATGCTCAATCCTCTCCTCCCCTGCCCACCCCTGACGACCAGATCTTGTTCCCAAACCTGGATTACCGGTATGGTGCAAGGTGTGATGTCCAGCATCTCAACCCTCAGCACCACCGGGCCGGCCAAAATTATTGGACTTACCGGTGGTGCAGTAGTCAAAGCTCTTTTCTCTCTCCCAGTTGAGGCCTACTAGGCTCCCAATCCCCACAGACATACAATGGCAACAGCGGCATCCCAGGCTGGCTCTCCTGATCACAGTCACATAGAGAAGATATTCGCTCACTTCTATAACAAATCACAGATAAAAACTGTGACCTCCCATCACACACATGGCATAAACAATTCAGAGCAACAATCTTGAGTTCGTTTAGTTCCCGGAGCAGGCAAAAAATCGAGACCCCATTGGTTTCTTGCAGTACGTTCTCCAAATCATCCTTAAAATTCCCAGTGAAGCCCTGCAAGAAATCATGTGGCACATTGCTAACTGGCACCCAGACCAAGCCAAGAGACATACCCCACCCAATCCTAGGCAGGTTCTTAAGGCACCAAGTAAAGGGGCACGGGGTCAAAATGTTGCATGGCAGAATGCCATGCGACTTAATCATGTTGCGCGATTTCTTTAAATCTTTTGTTCTGTGTGGGGCTCCCCCCACCCCCACATTATGGGGGGCTGTGCCCCCCGAACCCCCTGACTTAGGATTCTAACTCTGAGAGAGGTCTAACAAGGAGAGCGCACAGGTCCAGGGTTCACGCATAATGCCGTACGCTATTAAGCTTACGACATTATGACTCGATACGAAGTAAAGGAGGCCATTTAGTGGCTTGCTAGGGACAGAGGCTCCCTGCCATGTCATGGACATCCAGTTTAAATATTTCAGGACTGTTCTATGGAACTGTCCCAGAAGCAGAGAGTTTCTCGGCAGTCAAGAAAAAGTTGCACCATGCTGGCCAACCATCTAGCATCCACTACCTGGCACAGCTTTGCCTTACCTATAATGGGGGTCCCTAAAACCTTTGAAACTCCAGAGGCCACAGACCTTCTCCTGGCAACCTGGCCTACTGCTTCCTTCATTGGAAACAATCACTCTTCCTCTGAAACAAGATCACAACCTGGACCAACCAATGGACACATCAGTGCCGCTTCCCGACAGAAGGCCCAACTCCCAGGCCTCTTCTAACCCATCACAATCACCACAGGGAGGAGATTCCTGGACACAAGTATTGCGAGAGAGAGATGAAAGTAGTGCAACAAATGGTGACGGACTCCCTATACCTCACCAACAGTCCTGCAGTCACAGCCACACAAATTTTCCAAACTCTTCTGATAGCCTACCATCTCTTCTGGACAACAGTTGATTTGCCCCATTGCAGCAGATCTCCACTGGACAGCAGCAACCTCAAGCTCAGCTGATGCTCCCACCAAAATTGCCACTCTGCCAGCACCTGCAGCTTCCTAGTCTGCCATTGCAGCAGTAATTCCACTTCCCTCCCAGAATGTCCTCATCTTGCTCTGAGGAAGCACAAAACTCACTGCAGCTGGACATCCTGATGAAATCTGCTTCACTGCCGGAGGACTGACTGATTTCCTATAAGTAATCAGTCATATTAAACTGCCAAGAGGGTTTGGGGTGTGGGAAAAAGGGGATCCAGTCATTTGCCCATGGTTTACACAGCAATCTTGGCATGCCTGACAGTAGGCACCAGGTAATTCCTGATCCCTCCTGGCTGCTACCACTGATATCTGATGCCTGAAACAGTGTCTTTGCAGACTGAGTCTGCTCCTGTCCTGTGGGCCCTTCCTTGCACTATGAGACAGAATGCCTTATCATCACCCTGTCTCCAATCATAGCTGTGGGAATGAATGGTGGAGAAATAAATAGTGAACTCCCTTTTACCTACCATCACGACAAGAGGCTGGGAACTGGGTCTCATAGGACATATTGTTTCTTCTCACCTGTTATCATAGATCCAGCTAGGTAGACTTGAGTGGTCTCAGTTGGACACTTGCTCCATGGCAACAGGACTAACTTGTGAACTGCTCTCTACATTGGATGGTATCCTTATACCCTATGTTATGAGTATGAATGTGTAACAACAAATCTTGTGGGTTTCAAGTTTGGGGAGGCAGGCTGCAGTCGTGCACACCAGTATTTGATCACCATCACCTTGACCCTTACGTATTAGCTCCCCATCATCTCTGCTCAAAAATTCTGGAAGGCAGGTGCTTAGAAGCTTCTATTTTCTCTATATATGTTCTGCTCACAATGCCCTCACTGTCCTCTGGGTTAAGTCAGCCCCCCCAACCAAAAGATTAACAGACCCCAGCAATGATCTCTTGGATAGAAGAGCAAATGATGGGAAAGCAAGAGCCGAAGAAGACTCTATCCTCCTGTTCTCGTCTGTGGGTGGGGTAGGGTCCTCTGCGGGGTACCCCCTCCCCTACTCATGCCCTGCATAACAAGAGATCCAGCACTATGGGTCCTGATTAATTTTTTACACCTCCCATTCAGAGGTCTGATTATAAGTTAGCAATTTGGTACGCGGTATTATGGGGTATCAACAAACTCGGTTTTTTTTATTTATTTATTTAATATTTGGTAACCAGGTAAAACCCAAGAGCATCAAATGCCCATTTTCATGGGTAACCCAGAATTAATAGATAAAACAATTACAAAGACATATAAATTAGTCATAACATGAACAAATAGAAAGGATTAAACAGTATTGTTTCAAACATGCTTTAAAAACATACAAAGAATTACAATATAAAATATCATCAGGCAAATAATTTCACAGTTTAGTAACACAATAAAGCCAAAATCTCTGACCCAGTGAAGACCTACAACAAGGAAGATACAAGTTTCCACTGTGAACTTATCTAGTTGAATGTAAATTTTAGCAAACCTGGACATCAGATATTAAAGGAAAAGATATCTGAGAACACTGGAACCACGTAAATGACGAACTATAATGAGCAGCCCTCTGTTCAAAAAACAACCTAGCTCATTGTACAAAAACAATGATGACTAAAACAAGAAGCAGGACTAGAAAATCTACAAACAGAATGATATATTTTTACACGCTGAAGAGCAGTAATAGTAGCACACAAGTATATGGGAAGACCATAATCAATAACCAGTAACAATAATGACTGTGTCTTTGTGTCCTCGTGCCTGGATTATTGCAACTCCCTTTACCTAGTGCTACCTCGGCAGGATATCTGCTGCCTGCAGCTGGTGCAGAATGCGGCAGCCCAGTTGTTGATGGGAGCCCCTCGGTCCTGTCATATTTCCCCAGTGCTGCGCAGACTGCACTGGCTGCCGGTACAGTGGCAGATCACCTTTAAACTCAGACTTCTGACTTATAAAGTCCTACACGGACAGGGCCCAGACTTCCTGAAAGAGCTTCTGGTCCCTTACCTTCCTGGGCAATAGCTCCACTCGGCTGATGAGGGGTTGCTAGAGGTTCCAAGGGTATGTTTAAAATCTTCTGGGGCCCAGGCATTTATGCATGTAGCCCCTACCCTGTGGAACTCTCTACCCTGTCAGTTACGGGAGTGCACGACCTTGTGGGGATTTAAACAGGATCTTAAAACTCATTTGTGGAACCAAGCATATGGTGATTGAATTAAACCTTGTTTTATTCGCATTATCTGCACTTTATACTATTTATGATGTTCTGATTTTATTACTTAATTGTTTTAACTGTTTGTTAGGTGCCTTGGTTATAGAAAGGTGCCATATAAATAAAGAATTATTATTATTATTATTTATTAAGTTCTTCCTTGAGTGGGTTGACAAATAATTTAACAAATACAATTGTCTCAATTGAAAACGTACATTTTTACCGGCCCGGGGCGCTGAGAGTTGAGGCACTGGACGCCACACAACTCACACCATGCCAGCGACCCGGGTTCAGGAACGAGCATGGGTCATCAGGGGTCAGCCGGGGCAGAGAAGGATAGAGCACCCAATGGCAGCTCTCCTTCTCCGGGAGGGTAACTGCAGGCTCCTGCTGCAATGCCGCCACCTAGGGGAGCCCAGGTGGATGGCGCGGTAGGTGGAGAAGCAGTAAGTGGATTGGGTGGATGTTGGCAGATGGGCGGAGCAGAAGGTACATCTCAGCATGCCTCCTAGCCCCACATTGCATGCCCACGTCAGGGGGAAGAACCAACAACAACACCTCGGTTCCTCCTAGGCGAAGACGTCTCCATTGGATAACTCTGGGCTCATCAGGGCAGACTCCGATGTGCCGGATCTATGCACACACACAGAATGCTGGTTTGGAGAGAGGTTAGCTCCAGGGGTTCCCTCTCCTCCCCCTACCCGGGGGGTATACCGGGGTCTTCAGGGGAGTGTGTGTGGACGAGACACTCTAGGGGCAGATCACAACAGGCATTGGAGGGTCCACAGAGGATGTCAGAGAGAGTGGAGGGAGGATGCAGATTAGGAACATAAACACAAGGTTAAAAAAAAAAGAAAATCTGTATTTTTAATAACATAATTTATATGACCTTGAAAAGTAAAATTCTGATCCAGTACAAATCCCTAATATTGAAAATTTGTCACATGTTCAATTTTAATTTCAGGCAAGTCACAAAAGGAAGAGAAAGGCACCAGCAATTAAGATTTCTTGAGAACCAAAAAAACAAAGACTTGGTCTTAGAGGCATTCAATAACATTCCATTTTCAATCAACCATTGTTATATTTTATCAAAATCCCTATCTAAATGTATACCAATGTCAGTAAGGTTATTACAAGGTCAAGATATAGGGGCTATACAATAGCCTAACTCAAAATATGCAATTTATCTTCAAGTGTGAGGGGGCAGGACCATAATTCACGAGTGGCAGAGCCACAAGTGAGTTATGAAAGTCATGCCCACTCACAAGTGAAGATAAATTGCCTATTTTGAGTCAGGCTGTTGTATATTTGATTTATGAATAGGCATGGACATAAATCCTATGTGGTAAATTTGAGCTACTATGTGATAAATGTGAAATCTCACATTTATACACATAGTAAACTCATCGTCACAGATTTATACACGTAGTAGATATGTCACAATCACTCTGGAGCTCATTTAGAATGTTCGGCCTCAGTACCAGTATTAACTATATTCAAATGCAAATAACTTTAAAAAAAAGATAGCATAGTGCTGTGAGCATGAAAGTTGTTCAGGATAAAATTATCTACAAAATGAGTGGTATTTAATTTATAGATACCTTATAGATTTTTTTACAATTAGCAAAAAAGAGCCGAAAATGCAATTTTTTGTTCACTTTTTTACAAACACATGCAAAAAAAGATAAAACAATCAAAAGCAAATGTCCCTGCACTGATGGAAAGTATCCCTATTGCATAAATGAAATATACAATGGTGAGCTGTCAGATAATTGATTTAGCTACACTTGTGCGGTTTGACCTCAGACATCTCACTAGTGGCTTACGCCACTCGTGAGGTTATCCGAGGTCAAAGAGCACTCATGTAGATAAATCATTTATTTGACAGCTCACAATTATATATCCCTTATTATATACAACAGTAGTTTACACGCTATAGCTTTTAAATCTGCAGTTTATTTAAAAATGTTGCTGTTTTTCTTTGATTGTAACTGCTTGCTTCAGTGCTGCACTAGGCATTGTGATGTCATCAGCATTGTAGAAGTTGCTCCCTGATTGGTTCAGTATTCCACTGTGATGACAGTAACTTAAAAGATATCCATTGTGACAGCAGTAACAATATTTTTTGATATCTTGCTGTTACTGATGTCAACAACTAACATATCTTTTTTATCCTGTCATATTCACCACCACTCCTGTTGTATGTAACACAATGTCATCTGTACTGTACATAGTGATAAAGATGTTTGCCTCCTGAACAACAGAAGATAATGTGTTTAAAACATGCTAAAAAGAATAGGGCCCAGTATGGATCCCTGGACAGAACCAAGAATAACACATTGCTTTCAATTGGACAAATAATGTTGGAAACAATTTTTTGGTATTAAGGGAAAACTTGAGATTTTCTAGTCCTGCTAGTAGGAGGCTGAGGTTCACAAGGTTAAATGCCTTTGAGAAATCAAGAAATAATACACCTATCAAGCCTCCTCTGTCCAAGTTCCTCTGAATAACATTCTTTACCTCCGAAGTGTCAATCAGGGTACAGTCGATGACACTTACACCATCCTCGTTTAATACAAGCGGGAGGATTGGTCAGGCAAAAAGTAAAATCCATTTCCCATTGCAATTGATTTCTGTGTAAAAGTCATGCCTTATAGGGAACATGGCCCACCTGCTGTTTCAACCATTTCTCAGGATGCTGTGTCAAAACTGACTGATTGACACATCAATATTAACAAGCAGCGTTAACGGGACAAGTAGGTGGGAGGCCCACACAGAACAAATATTAACTGATCTGTTTCTAAACACAACATTTTTGTTTGACAATTTATTTCTGCAAGATAGCCAACTGAAATAGCTTCACAGAATTTTGCCCTGCACAAAGTCCCTAAGTTTGTGTGTGTGTGTTGGGGGGGAGACAATAAGTTTCATATTTTTTTTTTTCTTTCTGAAAAGTGGGATTGTTTCTGTTCTCCTCGTTCACTGGTTGACAGACCTGACACACCTGTATATTGCTGTATGCTGTCAATGTGTTTCCCACACATGCAAACACACAAAAGGCAGACCAAAGATAGACTGACTCTATCTGTAAGTAACCTGTATTTGGACCACTTTCTGTAAGCTCAGCATTTTATCCAACACACAAGGCAAAAGGCTCTTACCTTACACCATACATTTTAGCCAGTAGGATAATGCACAGACTAATATTTCCTTTTTTTTTTTATAACCAGGTTGTTGATTGCCGAGTGCCGAGTTCAGTGTCTTTAGTCCGACCACTCTGTATTGTGGGCAGAATGGTAGAACACAAAAGCACTCATTATAAGCGACTTTGACTGTACTATCATTTTCCCTGAAGCCATGTTAACTAGATGTTAATAATTTCCTGGAGTCAAGGAATTCTTTTACCAGATCAAAAATGATATGCTCCAGGACCTTGGACAGAGGAGCAAGCACTGAAACCAGACAATATTTTTTTAAAAGAGCATGATCACCAGATTTAAAGATAGGAACAACAGTCACCTGCTTCCAAAGCTGTGGAATTTCAGCATAAAGTAAAGAATGTTTAAAGAACGTATTCACTGGGCAAGCAATCAGATCCAATAATAAACCAAACATAAACAAATCATATCAGCCCCATACGCGCTTTCAATTTCATACCCGTTAGGTATCCAAGGGTCTGTTCTGGTGTTAATAATTTAAACTCAAATTTAGGGAAACTGGCAGTCATTTCTTGTTTGCTAGAACCAGAATCAAGGGGTACAAGTGAAGGGGCAAATTTAGGCTTTCATAAACGCTCTATTAAGTTCAGTCGCAGTAGCCTTTTGATCAGTTAAGTAATGTTATTTGAGTGGTATCTGACTTACCTAACAATTTAATATTGACCAGTTCTCCTGCTGCTTATTAGAGAAGCAGAACTGGTGCTGCAAGAAAAATGCCCCACTAATTTTTACACACATTTCTTAATTGTGTATACCTAAGCAAAGAAACCGAAGAGTGTGATTTCATGTAAGCATGCCAGGCAGCATTTCTTTCCTGCATTTTCATTATTAGCTCAGGTGTGATCCATTCCTGACATCGATTTCTAACCCTAAGTTTACATAATGGAGCAAATACACCACAGACCTTGTTAAATTCAGTAGTTATAAAGCCAAGCATAAGAACCATACTTGGAACTGAATGCAAATAAGACCAGCCAATAGATGCAATAGAAGAAAAAATTACTTACCATAGTAATGTTGTTTCTTCTAATGGAACCTTGCTCTATTCTGACTATATGCAGTTAGCACCAGCACTTGAACTGCTCCAAAGAGAAAAGGGTTAACTCTATGCCAGAGTATAGAATATTGAGCTCAAGCTCGGTTTTTAAACCTCTATCTCTGGTACATCTCAAGTAACCGTTAGATTCTTACGAGCACTAAACTTAACTAATAGTGTAAAATTTTAAACCATAGGCAACAAATACTTGGGTCCATAAGACTCAAGTCAAGAACCCAAGAAGAACCTTAAGTAGACAGTGATAATACTAATAATAACAATACAATAATAATAATCAGAAAAATACCCACCTAGCCAGGCAGGGTATGAAAGGTACACATCTGGGGTGCAGCACTGTACCTGCTCACTCACATCCCAAAAACTAGGTTCTGAGAGGGGAGGCAGGGAGGAAGGTCAGAATACAGCAAGACTACATTAGAAGAAACAACATTACTATGGTAAGTAATTTTTTCTTCAAACAACATGAAGTCTTGCTGTATTCTGACTGTATGCAAACTACCAAGCAGTTCCCCCCCAGAGGTGGGAATCATAGAACTTTACTTTGGTAAAAAGCTCTGCAGTACTGCTGTGCCAAACCTAGCATCACTTCCGGTCTGAATGTCCAGGGAGTAATGATTGATAAATGTGTGCACTGTTTTCCAGGTGGCTGCTTTACAGATTTCCACTAAAGGAATATCCCTAGCAGCTGCCAGGGAGACAGCTGTACCCCTGGTCAAGTGAGCCCTCAGGCCTGAGGGAGGCTCTTTCCCTAGCTTCGAATAGCAGAACAGAATATAGGAAACAATCCATCTGGCAATAGTTCTTTTAGTAGCAGGTCTACCTTTTCCCACTTCTCCATAAGTGAGAAATAACTGAAGACAATCATTCATATAGGCCTTAGTATGCTCTATATAATAACTAAGTTCCCTTTTCACATCAAGACTATGCAATCTTCTTTCCCCAGAAGAAGAATGGTCAGTGAAAAACACAGGCAGGGACATAGATTGGTTCAGATGAAAATCCGAAACCACTTCAGGAAGAAATTTTCTATTTGTCCTAAGGACCACCTTATCCCTGTGGAAGGAAATGAAGTCAGGTTCTACTGACAAAGCTTGCAATTCACTGATTCTCCTAGCAGAAGTGATAGCTACCAGGAACACAGTCTTCCAAGTCAAGTACTTAAGCTCAGCTGAGGACAAGAGTTTGAAGGGGGGGTTGCATATGTTGTGCAATGCAAATATTCAAGTCCCAAGCGGCAATAGGCTCCCTGAAGGGAGGGTTAATATGAGCTAGATCTTTGAAAAACTTACTAAAAACAGGATGAGATGCAAAGGAAAATCCCTTCCTTGCAGAAAGTAAGGCAGAGACAGCTGCCAGATGAACTTTACCAGTAGCAGGCCTAAGGCCTAACCCATTAAGATGAACCAGATAATCCAGAGCTGTGGAAATACCTGCAAAATCTGGCTGTATATCTCTCTGAGAACACTAGATACTGAACCTCTTCCATTTAGAATTGTAAGTTTTTCTGGTGGAAAGTTTCCTAGAAACCTTAAGGATATCCATCACCCCTTGAGAGAAGTGAAGACCTGCATATTCTAACTCTTCAAGAGCCAAACCTTGAGTCTGAGAGTCTGAAGATTGGGG
This sequence comes from Neoceratodus forsteri, assembly GCA_016271365.2. Lineage (NCBI taxonomy): Eukaryota > Metazoa > Chordata > Ceratodontiformes > Ceratodontidae > Neoceratodus > Neoceratodus forsteri. The sequence goes on from CM028133.1 coordinate 804,117,033, forward strand.
TACCAAATCCTCCTCTGGGATGAAGTCAGGAAGTCGTGCCTCCTGGGTAAGACAAGGGGAATTGACACCATTAGAGACAGTAACAGGGGATACCATGGTTGTCTGGCCCAATCTGGAGCCACCAGAATCACTGTGCAGGGTTGAGACGTGATCTTGATCAGAACTCTGAAGATCAGTGGAAAAGGAGGAAAGGCATAAAGATACCTGTTTGTCCAATCTAACAGGACAGCATCCAGAGGAACAGTCCCCAGGAGTGGGGGTCTGCAGCAGAACAGAGGAAGCTGATGATTGTCTGAGCTACAAAGAGATCTATCTCTGGAGTGCCCCATCTCTTGAAAATTACCTGAAGTACATGAGAGTTCAGGGACCACTCGTGATAACACTGGGATATCCTGCTTAAGGCATCTGCTAGAACATTGTCCTTCCCTGGAAGATGTGCTGCTGCCTGTGAAGTCTGAAGAGAGCAAGCCAGTGACCATACCTTCATGGCTTCCATGCACAAGAACATGGACCGAGTGCCCCCTTGCTTGTTTATGTACCACATAGTGGTGGTGTTGTCTGTCCTGATCTGCACCAGCTTCCCTTTGACTGATTGTGAAAAAGCCTGAAGGGCCAGATACACAGCTCTGAGCTCCAGAAGATTGATATGAAGGAGAGATTCCTGCTGTGACCAAGTGCCCTGTGCAGTGAGATCCCCCATGTGGGCTTCCCATCCTACAAGAGAAGCATCTGTGGTAAAGACCACTGAGGGTGCTTGACTGAGGAATGGGACACCCTGTCAGACATTGCCCTCCTCCAACCACCATTGGAGGGTTTGGACAAGAGTCTGAGTCACTGGAATCAGCTTGGTGAGCGAGTCCTTCCTCTGATTCCAAAAGGACCTTAAATGGAACTGAATGTCCCTCATCTGGAACCTGGCTCCCTGAACCACTGCTGTGGAGACTGCCATGTGACCTAAAAGCTAGAGAAAATGTCTGGCTGGATGAAACACTAGTAGTCAAAAAGAGGAAGCCAGATCTGTAAGGGCCCTTACCCTTGAGTAAGGGAGGAAGGCCCTTGCCTGAATAGTATCCAGCTTGACTCCTATGAAAGAAAGTTGCACCAGTTCTAGAAATGACTTGGGTAAGTTGAGAAGGAATCCTAGAGAACCCAGAAGCCCCTGGTTAACCTCTAGCGCTGACTTGATTTGGTCTGAGGACTGACCTAAAATGACCTGGTCTTCTAGGTAAGGAAACACTGAGATTCCCTGCCTTCTGAGGAAGGCCACAACTACTGCTAGACATTTTGTGAATACCTGTGGAGCAGATGTCAGGCCAAAGGGCATTGCTCCAAATTGATAATGACCTGAGAGCAACTCAAACCTGAGGTACTTTCTGTGGGAGCATCTGATAGGAATGTGGAAATAGGCATGCATCCTTGAGGTCCAGGGAAGCTAACCAGTCTCCTGGCCTTAGAGAGGGAAGTATTATTCCCAGAGTCACCATTTTGAATTTTGGCTTTGTGATATGTTTGTTCAGATATCTCAGGTCTAGGATGGGTCACCAATCCCCTGTCTTTTTGGGGGTAAGAAAATACCTTGAGTATAGACCTTTCCCTCTGTGCTATAGGAGACTTTGGATGGCCTACCGAGCAGAAAAGCACTTGGCACAAGAAGCTGCCGATGTAGATCCTATTGAATATTAGATCCTGTTCCTTAGGAACATGATTCCAGCAGTACAAGGAAAGGTAGAGCCAACCACCTACCCCAATACGGATAGGTTTGCCGACATTCTTCGGAAAACCGAGAGAGTTTACCAACTCTATATCCGTGATCTGGGCTCCGGTTCCAAGAAAGTAGCCGCGGTGAAGCCTACTTCCGAGGCTGTGGAAGGGCAGGCCCAACACCAACAAGCCCCTCAAGCTGACAACCAGCACTCCCAACAGGCTCATCAACAACAACCGCAACAGGAACAACAGTGGGGTGGGAACCGGAATTTGCATAAATATAAAAAGCATAAGGGTAAAGGTAAACCACAATAGCAAAGAACAGGTCCTTCATATAGGGAGATAGCTAAAGAAAATTGGAAATTCCGAGAGCTCCTGGGACAAGTGCACTCTGTAGCGGATGCTGTTCCCGCACAGGCCCTTGCAGCGGAACAACCGGCAACCCAGATCCCAACGGGTCATGGGGACACTGGTGGTGCAGGCCCTCAGGCCCATAAAGGCCTGAACCCAGAAGCTCCTCCCTATATAGCATCAGTGCAGCATGGTGAAGTGATTCACAAGAGTCAGGCCCAACCTCTCCATGCTCCCAGTAGTACAAATTGACAATTACAGGCCCCAGTCCAGATTGTAAAAAAGCTAGTCTTGGATACAAATGAAAGGCCCTGTACTGAGGCCGAGGTTGGGGGCCACCTACTAGTAGTCATGTTAGATACAGGTGCAGCTATATCTGTGTTACATGATGAACACCCAGACACATCCCCTTGGTCCACCGGATGGAGGACCAACATGTCAGGAGTTGATGGTACTAGGCTACCTGCATACCATTCTCTACCCCTACCGGTAGAGTTAGGCCATCTAAAGGCCTCACACACCTTCCAACTTATGGAATTGCATAATCATCCTAGTATCATAGGGATTAACTTCCTCATGCCACACGGCTGTGTGGTGGACCTAACTAACATGCTACTGATACAGATTCAGGGTCAATATCATACCATTTGATTCCTGATTCTGCGTCGTGGCAACCATTTCTGCCAATGACAAGGAGTATGGCGTCATAGATTTGTTCAAGACTCATAAACTTTTTCCAAAACTTCTCCCCATTTTGCAATGACATTTGGAAGCATTTGCAATTAACAAACATGACTGTGGTAGAATGCACACTGTCATCAAAGTGCCAGGCCCAGCACATAAGAGGCAAAGGCAATATCCTTTCCCAACTGAGGCCTTGCCTTCCCTTAGAGAGACAATCAAGTCACTCCTCAAGCAAGGAGTAATTAAAACTTGCGTTTCCACTGCCAACTCCCCAGTTTGGACCGTGAAAAAACTCACAGGTGCCTGGAGACTTACTATTGACTACAGGAAGCTGAATCAGGTCATCCCCAGTTGTTCTCCGACTGTGGCATCAGCACCTGATGTGCTACGACTTCTGACCCCTGACCTAAAATGGTTCAGTGCCCTGAACATTTGCAATGGTTTTTGGTCATTACCATTGGCCCTCAAGAGTCAATATAAGTTTGCCTTAACCTTTGAAGGAAGACAGTACACGTGGACTTGCTTGCCACAAGGATTCCATAACAGTTCATCCCTGTTCCATCTACACATGATGGATGCCCTTGAGAGTTTCTCTACTCCCCAATGTCTCTTGTAATATGTGGATGACCTGTTGCTGGCAACAGCCACACAGGAACAACATCTGGATCTCTTGGACAAACTACTGACTCTCATCCAGAGAGCAGGTTTGAAATGCAATCCAGCAAAAGCACAACTGTGTCAGAAAGAAGTACTCTTTCTAGGTCTAAAAATAACTGACCACGGTCGAAGCCGTACCTAAAAGAAGGTACAGGGATTGCATGACTTGCCATTGCCCACCAGTGTGGCAACTCTTCAAAGGTTTCTAGGTATGGTAAATTACTCCAGAGATTTTATTTGTGATCTTGCTCAGAAAGCTGCTCCTCTGTATGAGCTACTCAAAAAGGACATCCCATGGACTTGGGGCCCTATACACACCCAGGCTGTGACATCAATAAAGCAAGCCTTGGCCTCCACCCCAGCTCTTGTCAACCCCAATCCAGCACTACCATTCCATCTGGAATGTGCCACCTCTGACATTGCTATGTCAGCAGTGCTGGCCCAGAAGGTGTATGGCACCTTAAGACCCATTGCATATGCCTCACAGCTCTTGACCCCAGTGGAACAGAAGTACGGCCTTTGTGAAAAAAACCTTCTGGCCGCCTACTGGGCTGTCAAGCACTTCCTGTATATCACTGGGTACTCACCACTGATCATCAACACCAACCACACCCCAACTACATTCCTGCTCTCAGACAGAGTAAAGGATGGGTCAGTCTCTAACACCAGACTGACACACTGGTCACTTCTTCTCCAGGATAGAGACACACAGGTACAACCAACAAAATTCCATCTATGCTGGCTCATGGACTCCCTTTCCAAGGAGAACCCCATGACTGTACACTGCAGTCACCTGATCTTCCATATCCAGGTCCTTTCCTCCCTGCCATGCCACAAATACTTGATAACACCTCTTTGTGCTGTGTCTTTACTAATGGTTCAGCATCCTACTATCAGGAAAAACAAATTGCAGGGATGGGTACTTTAGTAATTTACCCTTATGGAAACACTGTCAAAATATCTAAGTGCTGTAGTGTAGCATCATCACAATATGCAGAAATGGCAGTGGTGGCCTGTGCCCTCGAGTTCATGCAACATGGGACCGAGGATACTCCACAGTCTAAGATAACATTATACAGTTTTGTACAGTCATCATTTTATGAACAAAAGAGTTTTTATACAGAGCCTTACATAACTCAGTGTGGTAGTATAAATCACCAAAAGGTGGCAATGCCAACTTACATATTACAATTACTCCAAGAACACAGATGCCTTGGCACCTTACAAGTAAGAAATACACAGAAAATACATAGGCGAATATATGTATTAGCAAGCAAAGTGTATTACAACAATATGCATTCATATTCTGACATCTACTCTTGTATGGTAGATGCCCTTAGCCCTATATGTTAGTATAACATATACTTAAGTGCTAGCTGTCTACGGTGTACCTCTGAGGGTACCAATTAGGGTGCAGGGACCTCGTGTAACAAGGGGAATAGACAATCTCTTAGACTCTGGGACATCCATCATCTCCACAAAGTCAGGTTCTTCTGCCTCATCCACAGCTTCCACTGCTGGTAGCTGGAAGGTTTCTGCCACCTTTTTATAAAATAAAAAGTGTGAAGGGGACTCAGAAAGTCTGGGAGGGGAGATATTGGAGGACCTGTCTGGGGAGATGTCAGGCTCAACTGGCTCATCTAGGCCTCCAAATTCATCTTCAACTTCGTAAACTCCCTTAGGATCATCCTCCCAATCCAACTCATAAGACTCCTCCGGTTCATATTCTGAAGAGGGTGGAACTAACCGAAACGATCGCCTGCCAGGTGGGTCGGAACCGGATGGAGTGATTGGACTATATTAATAGCCCTAGCAATCTCTTCAGCGGTTGGGATCTGAAGGGCTGGATCCAAAACAGCTGATTTCTTTTTCTGTTTTGAAGGAACCTATCCTTCGGAATCTGATTTCCTTTTGCCTGAGGAGGTATCGCCTGTGTCAGCAGGCACCTCCTCAGGTTTGGTCGGAACCGAACCGGAAGGCCATCTGGATTAGCGGACTTCTCGGCCTTTCTTTCCCTAAGCCGAGCTAGTCTTTTCTCTATAGTGGCCTTAGAGAAATTTGCACAAATTTGGCAATCTGATTTGAGGTGGTCAAACCCCAAACAATAAACACATGTGATGTGGGGATCAGCTTTAGCAAAAGCCTCCCCACACTCAGAACAGTGTTGAAACTCAGTGGGACTGGTTTTCTTTTTGGGTTTCTCAGACATTGCCTTAAGAATAAAATTACCCTTAACAGCTGTTACGCCAGGTAATACAAACTTTCTGGTCACCAGCCAGTTCAAAGGCTGTATAAAAAAACAGAATAAATCCTTGTTTTTTTGAGACTGAAAAAGTACCGGACCACACTAAAATAGAATAACCAGCAAAAATTTAAACAATCACTTCGGTTCCCTACTGGACCGACTGAAAAGAAACCAAACAAAACAATTTCTATCATTATCTACTATATTATACTACCTGTACTGCAGACAGAGATTTGAGTCCGAAATAATAAAGAAACGGTTATGAAAAAACGAACAGATCACGATACCAAACCGAAGTAGCGAAGGAGAAATCTCTGGAGCGTCCTTACAGTTAGGCGGAGTAAAGAATCTGACCATTACTTGAGATGTACCAGAGACAGAGGTTTGAAAACCGAGCTAGAACTCAATGTTCTATGCTGTGGAATAGAGTTAACCCTTTCCTCTCCGGAGCAGTTCAAGTAGTGGGGCTAACTGCATATAGTCAAAATACAGCAAGACTTCATGTTGTTTGAATTATGAAAACCAGCCAGATCTGCATTTTTTAAGGACCTTGAAGTTATGTAAATAGGAAAGGTTTGGGACTTTTGAGCACTCCAAGAAAAATATGGGACAACGGTCACTAAGACAGTCAGCTAAAGGGAATGCCTGTACTATTCTACCTAAACGAGAAGTTAAAATACAAATCAGTTATGGATTCGAACCAGTTTTATAATCATACCTATTTGATGAGTTAATAGACTTATATACATTTAAATTCGCTATCTGACCACTTATTTTAACACTTGTTTTGTCAAACCAATAAATGTTAGCGTCCCCTAGTAAATTAATTTCTTTAGCTGTTGAGATAGACGTTTTGTAATTGAAGAGTAAAGCTAGTCCTTCCAGTGAGTGGCCAGGTGGAAAATATAAAGTAACTAAATATAATTGTTTAATTCCAACTCCCCCCCCAATAAATTACTAGTGAAAGGAAATCAGTTTCAGAAAAAGTGTGATTAAAATCATCTGTAATGGCCAGCCCGGTGGCACTGAGGATTGAGGCGCTGGATGCCACACCTCGTACCATGCTGGTGACACGGGTTCAGGAATGGTCTTGTGCCACCGAGGGTTGCAGGGGAGGGAGAGGATTGAGTGTCTAGAGGACTGCCCTCCTCTCCTGGGGTGGGTAGTGGGCCTCGCATCGCTCCTCAGTGGCCCCCGATGCAAGCTGTGACACCATAACAGGGAGTGGAGCGGAGGTGGACATCAGTACAGTAGTGCACAGACGTCATTGCACATCTGCACTCGAAGGGGGAAATAGCAAGCAGGAAAAACTGCAGAGGACCTAGGGAAGCAACAGTGGCCCTGTGAGCCAAAGCTCATATCCTGACATCAGGCCACCTTTCCACTGGCTCTCTAGAGCCCCTCAACCCAGCCTAGGACTGTCCCTCTAATCTCAGAAAGGTTGCCGGGTAGGAGAGGTGATCCCTCCCCTGTGGGGGCTTGGAACCGGGGGTTGGATGGATCCATGGGCTTGGGGAGGAGGTGCTCAGCCATTGTACTCCTGATGGAAGGGATTTCAGACAGGGAGTAGAGGCCATGGCTGTGTGGGTACACTCAAGAGATGCCCTGGTCCCTGGTGCCAGAAACAGAGTTAAAAAAAAACATCTGTAATTACAGAAAAAGAAACTGTAACATACACCACCCCCCCCCCCACACACACACACACACATACATTTAGCCTGACAGTCACATCAATACAAATTAAAACTGTCTAGGTTGACAGCAGTATCAGGTATATTACTAGACAACCAAGATTCTGAGACAGTCACCACATCAAACGCCTTGCTGCTGATCCAGGCCCGACACGCATCAGTCTTAGGTAAAATGCTCTGCATATTAACATGGACAAAATGACAGTATGTTTAGCACTAACCTGAGGAGCATCCCTGGTCAGCACCAATAGGTCCTGGATTAGGTTGTATATTTCCAGCCAATAGTTGTAACAGTACGGCCGGCCCAGTGACGCCGAGGGTTGAGGCATTGGACATCACACCTTGCACCATGCCAACGACCCAGGTTCAGGAGTGACTCTGGGTGATGGTGGCTTGGCCGGGGGGAGGTAAGATTGAGCATCCCATGGATTGCTCTCCTCCTCCAGGAGGGTGGAGAAGGTTACCCGTGATCGTGACGGCTCCTGGCAGTGGCTAGGGGCTGGTGCAATGACACAGTTTAGAGGGGGATCGGAGCAGGCAAACACCTGACATGTGAGTCACAGAAGCATGCAGTGCACCGCCATTGAAGTCCTACATGCCTGGGCCAACTGTTATGAAAAAAAAAGAAATACCAGCCCCAATCCTCCAGTGTGAGTGAAGGTCTGACCCCGCAGCACTGCACCAAGCACCCTTACGTAGCTCCCTCTGGTCCCAACTCCCCGGATGGTCTTCCATGCTGTAGGGGAGCACAATGAGGCCTGGAGGGTGAAAGGGTGGCAGCTCAAGCTCGACGGTCAGTGCAGGAGCCGCTGGGGTTAGACTAGATGCAGAGGAAACCATAGGACCACCCCCCCGGCCGAAGAGGTAAGGCAAAAAGGTGACCAACAACAAAAAAATGTAATAGTTGTAACAGTAAAACCAGCATTCGTTTCCTAACTGCCATGTTTAGCCTTAATATATCATTCCTAGATAATATAGATTCCCCTTTCAAAAGCCTACAAGATAAAACCTGTCTATGCAACATTCAAGCAGTAAATTAAACATATGAACCTAAAGGTTTATTCTGCTGGTGGGGGAAATCATAGATAAAGGCACAGATATCTTTTAACTGCCTAGATAAAGACAGGCTATCAGATTAAGCAATGTCTATACCCCTTTGAGGACTCAACAACGGTCACATGCACTGTCAGGGAGGAATCCACCAGCTGGACTCTTGACAGGATCCTCACAAGAGCATTACACCGCAAATAACTTTTATGCTCCAGTGATTGAGGCAGATGCCGACATAAAGGGGACACTAACCCCTATCCTCAGTCCAATCTCTCAAAAGTGTATCATGTTGTCAGAATTCAATAAAACCAACCTGCAAAAAAATTTACTTTTCAGCCTGCACAAGTGTTGCAAACCAATTTACTCAACTTCACAAATTTCAAGTGCAAAAATACAGGCTGATATCTATATGCTTTGTGTGCAAATAGCTCAGAATACATGCAAAAGAAAAGTGCACAGTGCAGCAGTGTAGTAACAGGCCTCTCACCACTGCACCAGCACTGCAATTCCTATAAGTCTTCATCAGGGGGCAGGCTCATAGAGGATAAGATGAAGTTTATATGGTCACAGGATTTAAAGGTACAGTGCCCGTTATATTGCATTTACTGCATAATATACCTTAAAGTACTGGTCATGAAACAGTCATATATAATAATGTACAAAAAGTGTCCTGTTGTTCTATTAATACAAAACATTTTACTACTTACAGAAGTTAAAAACTGAACTTCATGAAATCAGCAAAGCAAAAATAAGCATGAGCATTTGATTTGTCAGTTGCTCTGAGAGGGTGACGGCATCCACTGAGGAATTTCATAACCTCTCTCAGGAGGTCCATTAGTGGATCTGCTTCTGCCTCCTCCTCTGGATCACTGCACAGAGCCAGGACCATCTTGTTCTGGTCATGGTAGGACTTCATAAGATTTATGTGGTAAATCACTGGTTGTGCCTCCTGTTGGGTAGTTCCACCACATAATTAACATCATTCACCCTCCAAGTAAGGACTCTCCCAAACTGCTTGTAATTTATTCTGTTGGACGGGGATGAGTACCATAACCCATTGCCCAACTTTGTACTCCTGGGCTCTGGCCCCATGGTCATACCATGTCTCCATACTCTGTTGTGAAGTGGCTAGGTGCTTCTGGGCAAACCCCATGAGCTCCTGGAGTTGTGATCTGAAATTCAGGATGTACTCCAAAACAGATTCTTTATGGGGAGCAAGGTCACCCTTCCATTCATCCCTTACCAAATCAAAGGGACCCTATGGCCAAACAGAAGCTCAAAGGGTGAGGACCCTGTGGACTCCTGGAGGACTTCTATATATGCAAATAACAGATGGGGTAAGTACCCATCCCACTCTCTCACGTGCTGGTCAGTGAATGCCCTTAACATAGACCTAAGAGACACATTAAATTGCTTGACCAGACCAGCCACACCCCACACTTCTCCCAAAGACTAGCTGTTATGGCAGACATGAAATTGGTGCCCTGGTCCAACAGAATCTTCTGTTCACAGCAACTCACTGAACTGGTTCTTCAATTATCAAAGTCACCATAGTATTGTCCCCAACTTTTCCCACCCCCTGGCACTGCTGGAAAGTCCAACACTAGTTTGCTACATCCTTTAAGATACTTGTCTAGCAAAAATTGTTAGTCCACTGCCTTTTCATAAGGTTGACTCCTAAGTGTTCATAAAAGGGTATATCATGGTGGACTAAGGCTGAAGCTGCTTCCTATACTCCTTAGAAACTACAATCTGCCAGAGTACCCCTTCCTCTGGTCCTCTGTTTGGAAGCCACCCATGATATAGGAGCCCATTCTCCTAGTATACCTCCCTAACCCTTGTGGTTAACTCCCTTGCTGCACACACCGGATCATCCTTAAAACACACTCTTCTGTGGGAGAGTCACCCACAGCTGGGCCCTTCTCAGTCTATAGCTGTGGCTCAGAATTGCTGCTCCCAACTCATTCTTCAGCTACAACTTCCTGTGTTGTTGATGGAGGGGTTGCTTCCAGCTGCACTGTCCCCTCTGTGTCCTCAGGAGTCAGTTCCCTAACCTTACTACATGTAGTGACGCACAAAATGTTGGCTTAACTGTCAAAGTCATTACCTATAATTACAGCCTCGGGCCGGTCCAGAACAACACCTACCTCCAGTATTCAGTGGCCACCTTCCCAGCTTAGAAATATTTGGACCATTGACACTGGGACCTCAGGACCCATCACAGGAAAACTGACCCAGCAGGGTGTGTTCCTTGTGAATCAAATACTGTACTACTTCACTAAAAGAATAGTGGATGGCTGGAATAGACAACCAGTGGAAATGGTGGAGAAGAAAACAGTGGGGGGCTTCAAGCATGTGTGGGAATGACATAAGGGAATTTTAGGAAATGGGCAGAGAGGAGCAAGGGTCACCACAGACTAGTTTAGATTTATGGAGACAGACTAGGGAGGGACAATCTGGATAGTCTGGGTGGGCCAAGCAGTCCTTTTCTGCACGAAAATCTGTTTCTGTTGTTCTGTCCCCTTTCTCACTCCTCTGTCTCTTTCTCTCACTGTTTAGTTTCCAGCCTTGTCCTCTGCAGCTCTGCATCTACCTTTTGCTTTTCAGCATCTGCTTTTGGCTTTTCAGCCTCTGTCTTCTGTGGCTCAGCCTCTGCCTTCACCTGAACCAGGGTGAGCTCCAGGTGCATCATCTTTTTTACCTCCACAGCTGCCACAGTTCAAGGCTCTGACTCAATTGTATGCTCCCTAGCCTCTGTCTGACAACTTTGGCTAGCAGTGACCACGTTTGTACCACTTCCAAGGTCACTTTTCTTGAGGGTGGCTATGAGTTCTGCCAGTGGCTGGCCTTCCTCGAAGACAAACCCTCTTCTTTTGCACAGCTGCTGAAGGTTTGGCAATGTGAATTTCTCATATGAACCAGACACAGTGACTTCTAGCTATATACTCTTACTTACAACAAAATAAAAATGGTAGTATATACAGTATCCCCTTTTGTATATCCTTTTCTTTGACTGGATAGATAATCTTTATATATGCAATTGCGGTTCAGATCCCAACTGCTACCAAACAGTTTTTGTCACAGACTTGTTCTCTCCCAGAACTCAGCCAGCACTTCTACTAGTTTTCACTACCCTTCAGATGCCTGAAAGGGTTACCGTGGTATACTGCCACCATTTAGCTCCAATCTCTAGGTCTAAACCCCACCACAGCTACTGCTCACACAGTACAGTGCTCCTTACCAAAGGGCAGACAACCTACCCCTTTTGACACAGCTGAGAACACTTTGCAATAGAAATGGTAACTGTAGCATGTGTCCTTGGAAATGGATCACTGACTTGTCAATTTACCCCTGGTTATCTATATCTGAAATGACTCAGTCACACAAAACATGAAATATATAAAAATAACATTGAAAACTGCACAATAGTTACATAGTTTACAGGCTAATACACATGAAAGACTATGAGTAATGCAGTATTTCTACATAGATAAAAATAAACACATTTGAAAAGATAGCAGACACACAGAAGAACTGAACTAAAAGCTATCTAAATTCTAAGTAAAGTAGAAGAAGCTTACCCCCAACTAGGAACATGGTGAGTTATGGCAGCCTCAAACCCATGATGCTGCTAGTTCTGAATCCCCAACCATAATTGACTCTAAGAGAAAACACACACACAGAAATATCTTCAGCTGGCCAGCCCACTACACCTACATCATCTTACATGCCTCTCTGACATCACATACTGGGCCATTTCTTTGCTCTCTGGAAAGACCACCCTTTTCAGGACAGGTCCAAACTGGCTTTGTGAATTAAAGCCTGCTGCTTTTGTTATCCTAGTTGGCTAAACCAGTGGAATGCCATGTCACTTCATCTTGCCCTGTTTACATTCAAAACATGTCTTCTCTATGAAAGGGATTCAGCCCTTTGAAGTGTAACCAAAACAAAAGCTTTTTACAGGGCAGGAAAATAATTGCTTACACAAAGGCCCCTCCTAGCTGAGTGCCCTGATGCCTGGAACTACAATATGAAGTACTTTTTAGGCCCCCACACCCCTTCCCCATACCCCAATTCATCTCACAACAAAAATATTTTACAGGAAACAAAACTAGTAAGATTTTAAAAAAATAATAATTTCCCAAAAAAATTGCCTGGCTGTTACATGTGTTACAAATACACTACAAAATCAGTGCTGCATTGCAAAGGTCAACCTAAACATTTGTTTACTAGCCCGGGTACTAGTGCAGATTGCCACGGGCTAGTACAAAATCTCTGTTACTTGCCCAGCTGGGCTAGTGTAATTCCTCCTTTGGAATGCTAGAGTTCCATTCTCAACCTGGGTATTAAATAAATAAGCAAATAAATACATAAATATAACTTATTTAATTTAAAGCCAGGTCGGTTCATGGAGATTTAGCTATGTGCTGCCTTAGCATTAGTGAAATGAAAAAAATAGATGCCTGTGTGTAGTGCATTTACAAACTGTTTCATTTTATACTAACTACTGCTTTTATTTTTTGCTGGTAAAGATCTTTTCTCCTTTTCCTTTCCCTGTTTAGCTCAGTACTCATGGCAGGCAGATTTGTGACTGTGACCAGGAGCAGCACAGTTCTAGGGTTGCCACTTGTCCAGTTGTAGACCAGATAATCTGGTTTTCAGGGTCCTTACCTGGTCATACGGTTTTGATTAAATGTAGCCCAGTTTCTGGGCCATTTTAAGTGCTCAGATAGTATTAAAACTGATTGTATCAAATCATTCGCTGTTGCATACATGCCCAGGTTACAAAAAAAAGTCTTGATGTCACTAGTTACAGGCTTTTGTTTGTAAAACCAGTCTGTCTAAGAGGTGTAAAGTATGGCCCTGAAGACCATTAGCAGTAAATCAACCTAATATTTTCAGCTCTGAATTTTAAGTATGGTCATTTACTGCCATGATAGGAGACAGTGTTTACACCTTTATATACTGCAATGGGTCCTTTTTGTTTACCTTATATTCTCATATGTTTTAGACCAACTTTTTCAAATTAGTTTTCACATTTTTATCGCCTTTGTCACTGTGTTATTTCTCTCCTTAGTCCTCAGCAGCTGCTGCTCTTATTTTTTATACTACAACCCTGAACATTACATGATATTAGCTACACCTTTACAGGCCATTGGAATAAATAGCATGGAATAGTGTGTCTGAAATTGTGGAATGTGATGTCTTAGACATTTGAAAAGAAACAGCAGAAGCTGATGAGGTAAAGGGAACACAATTTAGTACTGAGGATACCACAAGTACTGAGAGTTCAATTATCAAAAAGCTGGTCAAAGCATATCAGAATACATGGCTGTCATGGAAAGGAAAACTGGAGAGTGTTTATCAGAGAGAGCAACAGGTTGTGAATGGGCTTTGTACATCCTGCAGATCTGGGTTTAAATTCCCACAGCCTCCACTTGCATAATGTGAGACCCTAAGCAAGTCACTTAACCTCCCTGCATTCCTGGGCCACCCCTGTAAATGGGTCTTGTGCCCAATGGGAGTTGCTTGATTTTCAAAGAATAAAAATAAATAACGGTATGGGTTGATGCTGTTGAATTGATCCTTACTTTCTTTTGGGTGACCATTTTTTAACAGAAATGGGATGATCAAGCATTTGTGGGATCTGTGGCCAGAGTGGGCAAAGGAAGGAAAGGGGAAGAAAAAGACACACACACTTTTTATGACACAACTTTATTAACTACAAATCTGAAAATGTGGAAATATATTAAAGAAGTCAGTAACCCAGCTGACATTAATAGAATGCATGCTGATGAAGACAAACAAATAAAATATCATGAGTACAAAAAGTCAAAGCAAAGCCGTCGGTTCCAGCCATGTTGGCTAGAAAACTATGACTGTTTGGGGTATGATGGTGTAAAAGGTCTGATATTCTGCAATTTGTGTATCAAACATGAAATACAGTTGGGTAAGGCGGGCAATAACAGTAATTTTCGTTTCGGTACAGATAACTTCTGGCTTGACCCTGTCTCATCGCATAATATCAGTGAAGCTCATGCTAGGGCAAAGCAAAAGGAGGATGCCAGCACTGCTGCTCCAGGGACAAGTAACATGGAAGGAATGCTGAAGAACATGAATAAAGCAATGCTTAACCATCTGGATAAACTGTTTCACACATGCCATGCAACTGCAAAGAAAGGACGTCATTTAACAGACTTTGTGGATGTGCAAGATATGAACGGGCTAGATATTAGTTCAGCATATCAGAAGGACAAATATGCCTGCAACGTTATCCACTATGTAGCCGTGGTTGAACATATGGTGCTATGAGAAAAAATTATGGAAACAAAGTTAATTTTAGTCATCACAGAACCACTGACTCTTCAGTCACAGAAGCTGAGATAGTGTATGTGCAGTTTGCAGTTAAAGGCACAGTGCAAAATTGGTTGGCTGGTGTCCAGACTGTTGGCAGGACAAATGCAATTTTATTTGCCTTTCATTTAACAAATCATCGTTAACCATACTGACTGCAGGCTACTGCAAACTTCTACGGGCTAGTGCAACTTCTGGCTCACTAGCCTGGCTGGCTAGTACAAAAAAAGAAGTTAAGGTTGACCCCTGCTGCATTGGGTAAATTCTCTGATGTAGCCTGATTCAGGATGGACACATTCTTTTTTCTGTTCCACAAATCTGCAAATGCTGCAGTGACCACACTTTAAAAACAAAACAAAGGGCTGTGGTGGCAACCATGTTTTTTTTTTGTTGTTGTCCTTGTGTAGTGACTATGAATAACTCTGTATTTTATGCTATGCCCCTTCTAAAAGGTGATTCTAGGTGGTTATTTTAGTGCTTCTCTTAGAACTGAGTCTCCTTGAAGTGTCATCCAATTTTTTCTAACAAGATTTCCTACCTGGCCTGCTAAATGGCTGAACTCTGAGCTGAACGTGATGAGCCCTTGTACCTTCGTTCTTCCTTTGAAGACCAGTAGAGTCTCCCTTTACACTTTTCTTTCTTTTTCCAGTGCTTCAGAGACTTTTTGTTTTGTCACAGCCCCTAGTCATGAATATATTATACATCTCCTCAGCCTGTTGCCTGAAAGTGGATGCATCAGAGCAATTAATGGGCAGCAGCTGGCTATAGGGATTGGATTTCACTAGGTGTTTGGGGGGTGAGGATTCCACTCAGAGTATATTGCTAGTTGCAGTTTTCTTTCTAAGCCCCTTTGTTGTCACTGTTTGGCCACATAACCCTGTTAGTGTTATATCCAGGAAATGTAAGTCCTGATTACTCATGGTGCATGTGAAATGCAGATTCAAGTTAGTTATTACTGAGCCACTGCATGAATTGTTCTACTACCACAGACTGGTAAGCCCATTTATTCTGCCTCAGTTATGGAGCAGACTAGATGGGCCTACTGGTCCTTTTCTGCTGACAAAATCTATGGGCCGGATTCACAAAGGGATTTGGGACTAAGTCCCACTCTGCAATTCCAGTTGTGGCCCAAAATCTCTGCAGCCACTGACATTAGTATTCACAGTCCCCTATAGCTGCAGAGTTGCTACGCTGGGTCCCACTGGCTGTAACATTTTTCAACAGCTGCAGGGGACTTCCATGGCAATACAACCCGCAAGTTGCCATAAATTGTGGAGTTGGTCATAACCCAGCTCCACCTTTGTGAATACAGCAGCTGTGGGAAAAACAGCAGATCTCCAAGTGGCAACCCACTTGCTTGGGAGTTTTCCCACAGCTGTGGGAATTTCATGAGCTTTGGGAATCCAGCCCTATGTTTCTATGTTTCACAGTGCTACTGCACTACACACAGACCATATCACCAACTAAACAATACATTTTACAATGCAGTCTGGGTGTGGGTTTAAGTCATGGTTAAAGACAAGTTCCTGTTCCCATGCTCCCTGAAACAGACTGGCATAGGACAGGGCCAAACTGGGCCCATTGCTATGCCTCGTTCGAAAATAGTGCTGTTTTTATAAAACAAACTTGTCATGTGCTAATATGATCTCCAAACCATCTATTTTTATTTATTTATTGAATACTAGGACTTCTATTTTTTATTTTATTAAACTCTAGGATTACAAATAACTTTGAGCAGGAACTGCTGATTTACGAAGGTTCCACGTCAAAGGATGTAGGGTAACATACATACAAAGGTCAACAATGGTTACAGTCTTAAAAACACAAAGATGTCTAAGCATTTATTATACAGCCAAAAATGAAGAGAGAGAGAGACAACATAAGCCAGCTTCAGACAAGTTTCAGGGTGAACAGTACATAGTTAGTCTAGGGTAGGAGAGAGTCAGGAAAAAGTAGGCAAGTTAAAGGGCCATTGTCAGTGAGTAGAGGTGCGTGGCTAATGTGCGAGGTGGATGGGCTGGAGGGCCCCATATCTGAAAGTGCCATTAGAGAGGGGAGGGTGTGGGTGAGGCAGTGTGGTGTGGGGGGGTAAGGGGTGAGAGTGGGGGAAACTGGTGCCAAAAAAGTGGAGCTCTAAGGGAGGTTACAGGTCACCTTCGACTAGGGTAAAATGAGGAGGCAGTTACTTAGGAGATGCAGTCACATTGAGTAGTAGAGGTGAGGAATAGTCATAGTTGCCTTTTAAAAGTACCAAGCATCGCAGTTGTAAGTGTTTCTTTGTTAAGGGTATTGTAACACTGAGGAGCCCTGTGTGTGAATGACCTCTGACCCATTGTGGTCCGGCATCTGGGGACCTGGAAGTTTTGATATAGAGCACTGCATGTAAGCTGGGTACTGCTGTTGGCAGTAAGGAGCTTTGCCACTCCTGCTGGCATGAACCCGAGGAGAACTTTTTTTGGTTAACAAGCAGGTCTGGCATTGTATTCTACTAAGGAGTGGTAGCTATCTGGCCTGGGCATACAGGTCACAGGTGTGTGTTAGGTGGGAGGCACCTGTTAGAAGCCTACAGGCCTTGTTGAGTGTCACTGATATCCTCCGGAGGGCAGTAGGGGAAGCAGAGCCATAGATGATTAAACTGTAATTGGCAATGGAGGTGACGGAGCTGTAGATGGCCAGTGTAAGGGCATCAGTGGTCATGCAGTGTTTTTGCTTGTGGAACAAGCTGATCCGTATGTTGGTAGCCTTAGCTACAATGCCAATGTGCTGCATGTAAGAAAGATTACAATAACCTTTGAACCAAAGGTTAATTTACAAAGGTTCCACATTGGAAAAAGGTAGGGAGTACAACAAATAAGGTGGTTACAGTTCATGAACAACAGAGTATACAATACAAGGTAGTAACATTACAACTGACAAAGTAACAGGCTTAGTACAAAAGTTGCATTTCAGTTCAGAAGTCCGAGCAGGACCTAGTCAGAAAAAGTGCTGAGAATGTGAGACAGCAAGTGCAGTTGAGCGTGGGGATGGGGAGGGATAGAAAAGAGGGGTGCTAGAGTGGAAGAGTGTAAAACATGAAGGAGGGGACCTGACGGAATCCATCCTGGGATTCTCAAACACTTTGCTGCTTGGTTAACGACACCTGTAACTAGGCTCTTTAACCTCTCTATTTGTTCTGCCTCTGTCCCCTCGGCCTGAAAAATGGGCAGAATTATACCTGTGTTTAAGAAATATGATACCAAGATCCAGTCTAACTATCGTCTCATATCACTCCTCCCTACGCTCAGTAAGCTGCTTGAGAAACTTGCTCATTGACAGGTCTCTGATTACCTTCTCAAATTCAATCTTCAATCCCCTGTTCAACATGGTTTCAGGGCAGGGCACAGCACAGTGACTGCCCTAACCCAGTTTATAAGTGATGTCAAATGTTATATGGACAATGGCCTACTCACTGGAACTGTGTTTATAGACTTCTCTAAAGTGTTTGATATGGTACATCACCCGCTATTACTGGCTAAGCTACAGGCTCTTGGTGCCTCAAACTCTACCCTGTCCTGGATTGCTAGCTACCTTGACAATCGCTTCTAGGCTGTCTCATTCCGTAAGGTACTCTCTTCCGCTACCCCTATCACCTGTGCTGTCCCACAGGGATCTATCCTTGGTCCCTTACTCTTTTCTCTTTTCCTTAATGACATCCCTGTTCCTTCACCTCATAGCCATATACTCCTGTATGCAAACAACCTTGTGCTTTACTCTGCCTCCAAGTCTATGGTGGATATAAATCACAGTCTTTCCATGGACTTTCAGGCCCTTCAATCCTAGTTTTCTTCTAACCACCACATTCTAAATGTAGCTAAGACCCAGGCCATGCTTTTTGGATCTGTTAAAAAGTGTCCACAGAGTCCCCCAAGCTTTGAGTCCACTGCTGTGATGGCTCTAGTGTCTCTAACTCCTCAACCTTCAAATACCTTGGGGTTACGCTTGACCCGGTACTTGATTTTGGTGCACATATCAAAGAAATATGCCACTCTGTTAATGCTAAAATTAGGGGGGCCTACAGAGTACGCCACTCACTCACCCTGGCTGCTAGGATCTCTGTAGCTCATGATGTATTACTTCCTCAACTCCTATATGCCCTCTCTGTATACTCTTATGCCAACGCTGGTGCTCCCCACAAGTGGGATACCTCCTATAATAATATCTGTAGATTCGCTTTATCGGCTCCTCTCCCAACTCACCACTGCCTCCTCTATGATGCCTTACACTGGCTGTCTCCCGTTGCCTGCTGTTCACATGCTCTAGGGTGTTTTATTGACTCCCTCACCAGAACCCCTCGGCCGGCGACACTGGGCAGCATGCTTACTCCGGTCTCTCTCTCCCGAACCCTGAGATCTTCCACCTTCCCAATGTTCGCTGTTCAGCACTGCTCATCTAAAATGGGTGAGCAAGCATTTGCCTATTTTGCTGCTAGGTTTTGGAACTCACTCCCACATCCTATTAAGAATACTCCATCTCACCTCTCCTTTAAGCGATCATTGTTTTCTCACCTCTATTCTCTTGGTACCTGCGACTGCTTGTGACCACTGTATAATTCTCAGTTGTGTTCATGCTATTTCCAAAAATGTCCTAAAGTATATATTTTGTCTATTTGTGGGTTTTCTTTATCTTTTCTCTGCTACCCAGGCTATATTGTCTGTTCCAATGCACTTGCCAATACTGTATCCAACCCTGATCATGTGTTTAGTCCTTAATTTCATCTCTGTTTGCATATTTAAATACTGTGATATTGTTGTCCTGACAGGTATGTTCCTACATGCCTAATTTGTTGAAATTGCTGTACCTTACTGTTTGCAACTTATTGTATTATCACTTTGTACTCTCCCGGGTCATACCTGAAAATAGGCAGGCTTGTTGCCTAGTGCACTTACCTGGTTACCAATAGCTAACAAATAAATAAAGTACTTAGAACTGTAATTTATGGTGTTTCTTTGCTGACCATGAAAAATTCCTCTTCTATCCTCACCTACTTACTAGGGAAATCTGTGTTGTTTAAGCTGTTACAGATAAAACAAAAGCCCTGGTTCCATCTGAGGCCTTCTGTTGTTTGCTAGTGAGATTAAACATTCTGGCAGCAAAATTGAGCAGAGGTTTGAATTCTTGCATCCTGTCTGTAGTAAACTTTCCATCTCTTAAACACTGGCCAGAAAATAAACAAATCAGAGAAATGGGAAGGAATATTATAAAGAAGAAGAAAGAAAGGTGAGGTAAAAGGGAGTGGGTTGGGGAAACTAGAGGGTTTAAGATCTAATTAAAAATACATTAATTCTGCTGTACATAATATTTAAACCTGAGATGGCATGTCAGTGCTGAGATGTGTTGGGACTGTTTTAAAAAAAAGCCATAAAAATGTTTCTTTTTTGATTTTGTGCATTTCTTCACCCCTCCCCCCCCAAAAAAAAACATCTTGAACCCATTTTAAAATCACAGTAGGACACTCCAGGGTGCACATTGTAGTGGGGTGACAGCACTTCTCGGGTGGTTGAAGTGAAGGCACTCGGCGATGCCTCATGACATACCTGAGGTGTGCCGCTATCCAGCCACAACGCATACCCTGTCATGTCTTTTTGTTTAATTGTTTTTTCTGTTTGTTAGGACAGTCTTCACTCCTGTTATAAAAAAAAATGATGGAATCACAGAAAATAACTATATGGATGCCTCTGCCGCAGCATGATTGATCTCTATAGGGACCCTAAATGGGATTGTCAATATTAATGTGTTCAATTCTACAAAGTGAAAAAATGAGACAAAAGCAAGAGTATAAAAAATATTGATACGCTCAAAGTAATAAAATCAGTTATAAAAAGGTCAGTGTAAGCAATATGGAGGGATGCAGTAAAGCTCTTGAAGGGACTATTTTATCTCTATTTTATGCCTAAATTAATTGTAAAAATTATAACTTCTGATGTGTTTTTTATGTTAATTGATTAATCATTAAAGTCTGCTCTGATTTTTTATAGCCATATTATAATCACAATAAGGCAATCCAGGATGTGCATCATACCTGAAGAATATCACACCTAAGGTGGTGGAAGCACTCAGCCTGCACCCTTGTGTTTTGACCCACCCTAGGTGTGATGTTATTCAGCGACGAAACGTACACCTTGTTATGCCTTATTGCTTAATTAACATATAAAGGCTGATGACATCAAGAGCTAGCCAAAAGTATTCCTCTTTCCACACAAAATGATTAAACTTGCCCAGCACATTCATAGTGTCCCTAACATAAAGTCCTATAGGAAGAAATCCACAAATATGTGCATCTTTTCTGTAAAGGATCCAACTTCTGACACCACTGGATGTGTGGTTAGGTTTGTCATAGCTTTGTGTTCCTTTGGCAGGCTGTAGAAAGTAGGGATGATGGGATTATTGACCACCATGAATTTATATTCGTTTTCAGTGATCTCTCCATCTGATAGAGCCTCATTTAGCAAGTAAATCAACTGTTCTTTTTTAGTTATTTATTTATTTATTGAAATGTTTCACCAAAAAAGGCACACTGAACAACAGGTTGTTAGTCTCACGGTGTGTCTTGGGGGAAGGGATGAGGGAAATAACATTTACACAATCAAAACAGTACACAAAATATGTTATAACATGACAGGTAACAGTTCTGGGGCTTACAGAAGTAATATACATTATAAAGTACCATATGGATCAGTAAATCTTGGGAGTCTAGAGGATCTATTAAGTGTTAAATTCTTGCATAGAGCAAACACCCGAAAGTGATATAGTGCAGAAATAATTCGGCTATCAAGGGGAAATGGTCTAAGGAAGTAAGAAAGAGAGGAGGGATACAGGAGGGAAGGATAGGAACAGATAGCTGCGTTGTGTCTTCTATCTTCAAATAATTTAAGCCACACAGAAGTTGGTATGTTTTTCAGTAATATTTATTCTTGCTAGCTTATCACTTCCAAATACATGTATCTCAATATCACTTGTTATGCACTCATCATAGCATACAAGGATATATCTTCAGTCGGTAAGTGCTAACTTTTCACTCTACACAGAGAGCTTATATAGTGTCAAGTCAACAGTAAATTTCTCAATATTTACAACTGCTGGTAGCTTTCTACCAATCATATCTTTGTCTTATAAAATTTCTAGTATTCTGATTGGCTGAAAGGCATATTTTGGTGTGTCCTTATCAAGCCATAACCTGCCAACCGGTCCTAGCTAGACCAAGAAGGACGCTGCACTGGCAGATATCAATACCACACCTTTTAGTAACTGATAGTCTCTCACCTGCAGTCGGAGTTTCCCCAGACACTATACTTGTAATTCACCAGCCACCCCCCACTATGCAGCTCTTTTTTTATAGTAAAAAATGTTACCCAAAGCAAAACATGTTTCATTTACTAGCTTGTATCATTGTCTTTCGAGTCTGGTATTCAAGCAGGTGAGTGAATCCACCTGCCAATCTGCCCAAAAATTCACCCCAGTTACAGTAGCACAGCAAATAATGAAACATCATATTCATGTTGAATTGAATTTAAAGAGAAACCGTCTTTGCTAGAGTGAGCGGCGTGATGAAACTGCAGTCAGTGATCAACCAGTAAGCCGCCTGCTCAAATCAGGAAGCGGGAAACAGAAAACAGAAAACACTGAGAACGACGGATGGACACGCTCGCTCTCACACCTGCCTCATGCTTCCAAAAGTCCACAAAGCATGACTTGTTAACATCTGAATTGCAATGTACCTCTATTTTTGTTCCCATTTACAACTCCACTTTCTCCAGTTGATCCTTGTCACTGCAGCCATTTCTGCAGTCCTCGTTCTCTGCGGTAGCCAGACCTTGCCCTCCTCCTCCCTTAACAGTGTTTGCAACAGTCAGGCTGCCAGATTTTAAAAACTGTAATGCAGAGCGAGTGATGTAAAACAGAAAACCATGAGGGTTGGACACTTTATTCGCTCTTACTGCAGCGCCATAGGTAACAGCAATAAGCACAAAACTCCCTCTTACCACGGCAGTTCCAGAAAGACATGCTCATGCTTATACTGAAGACTTTGTCTTTTCTCTGACCTCTGTCCCACTGCCGCTTGTCTGAGTAAACATTAGTGTGTGTGCAGAGAAACAGGAGTGCCTGAGTGTTGGGGGGGGGATGACAGACACACACAGTGACCTAAAATCTAGACAGACACAATGACCTAAAGCTGAATTTTATATATGCTCTGCATCACAAATACAGGGACTATTTTTTCATGTGTATACCTTAATTAAGCAAAATTTTAACACTTATGATTATCAGACTGTTTAAAATAATTAATTATTTTCCTGGGGATGATTTTTAATGAAGGACCCATTTTATAAGTGGAATAAGACACTCCGAGGTGGTTTATGGGCTAATAAGAGCACGCAAAGGTGCTAAAGGCACTTGGCGCCTCATTATGCACCTGGGGCATGCTCTTATCAGCCCATAAACCACACCTCGTCGTGTCTTATTCCTTACAACTTTATGTCTTCATGTTATGCTATATTTACTTCTGATCAGCAGTGGCACCCATCATCGGATGTCCTAACATTTTCAGATACTGCTGTCATTTGTCCCTATTATTTAGTACATCAACATAACAATAGTACATCAACATCTGCACTCCATCCCTTTCTGATGGACACAGTTAGTTGGTCATGCACCTCGTGTACAGTACATGTTAATTCATTCCACTACTTGAGTAAACACATTTGGTTAGTACAAGAAATTACACTGAAGCATCCTGAAAAACACACAGTCTACCTATTGTAAAAGGTTGTTCTGAAACAAATGTTTTACTACAAAATGTTACACTACAACCCCCCCCATGGGACTTTCTATAACTGCAGATCACACAACATGTTGTTGCCATTGTAACATTTGTATTTGTCAAACCATGTGCTTCATTTTAAAATGCAATAGCAATTGTACAATAATAAGAACACATATTACTGCAATACCGCAACCCACCACTACTAGGGTGGACTAGTACCCAAAACAGCCAATCCCTAATCCTACCGGGATATAATAGGGATATATGATGACTGTTTCTGTACCTCTCAAACAGAGGTTTTTGGTGTTAAAAACATCCTTTTGTTTGTTAGCGGTACAATAAGGCACCAAGTGTCATTTGATCAAGTTTGGGTAATTCGAAATGAGGTAGAGTTACCAAATCAGTGAGTAAATCCAAGGCCATACTGGAACCATTGATATAGGTAACATTTGTTTGGCTATAGGCAGGATGTTCCCTGAGGGTCCAGTTTGCAACCCGCCAGGTCTTGTCATTACACCCCCATACATTCGAAGTTTGACCTGCAATTACATAACATGATTGGTTCCATCTCATTGCTTGGCGGTATTCATTTGCAGACGTTAGGGTAAATTTACATTTTTTAGGAAACCATGGGGTGATTGATGTCTCTTCCCCACATATTGAAGTTTTATATTCTTGTACACACTGTTGCTTTGGTAAGACAACATATTTATTGTGTATTGGGATAATAGTGTCACCTTGTATTTGGAGTCTCATGATTTGGTCATGTATTAATACTCCCAAATTACTGATTTGCCACGATATTGTCAGTGGTTTAAAACATACAGGTATTATCACTGGTATGGGAATCACATGTTGCAGTATGTGCGCATATTGATTTGGAGAATTCCATACTTTTATCATAGCTATGGGTGGTAGGAATACAGTGGGACGATCCAATAATCTAGTCACATTATCTTCACCTATTCCTAAAGGTAATCTATTTGTTTCAATTCCATTTAACTCATTAACTAAATAAGAATGTGCTTCAGCCACTAATTGCAGACACGCCAGTTCTATATAGCTTTTTCTAGACATATTAGAAAGTGAGTTATAAAAATGGGCTGCTATCTGAGCAATAATGTTAACATTTTGTAAGGTTTCTTTAAATGCAAACCAGTCAATTTCCTCATTATCAGCTGCTAATCTCACAGTAGTTGATAATGGTCCAGTAGCCGTATCTTTTAAAGTAATTTCCAAAGAACGAATGTGACCCTTTAAAACCATAGTATCGATACCATTAACAATTTCCAATCCTGAGCTTAACCAGCCCCATGTGTCTCTTTTATGATGGAATAAGCCTGGTGTTGCCACTGCAGAAATTTGAAATGACCACATTTTGTGTTTATCATGGTATCGATTTAAAGTATTATTATAATACTGTTGCCACAACAATACTAAGGTCTGATCCTTACACTGGAGCAGTATTCGTGGAAAAGGCAAATGGAGTAACACATTACAATATTTCAATTTACATTTAACCCTACTGTATAGTTTTTCACAATAGATGTATTATATAACAAATGCCACATATTACATCTTGAACCGTTATAAGATGCATTTAACAACGTAATATTGGATGGATAATGTTACATGTCCTTTAATTTTATTTGAAATAAATCTTGTTCTTCTCCTGTCAAATTGGTTGTATCCCCCAAAGTTGAGTGGATATAGATTCCTTTCTGAGCTGTTGTGTTCATGACACACATCACCGTGCCAGGCCAGGCATCTGGCGAGCATCTCTGTGTTGCATTTTGACATTGTGCATAACAAATAAAGTACCATTTGGCAGGAAGATATCCAGTGTGTTTATGTCGTTCTCCTAACTGGGAGACCCCACACTGTACGATTAACATAGTTCTTGTTGTATAAACTGTTCCATATGTGCCCTGGGCATCCATTGAATCATTCAGAAGTGGCCAGGATCAGTAAAGTACTGCTTAGCATCAGTATAGGATACATCATTGTACTTTACCTATTGGGAGAAACAGAGCAGTATCAATTGTCATCATTTAAGGGCTGATACAATTTACATTGGTCCACATGGACTCAATTGGTCTCTGTAGACCCTTGTCGAATTCGTTGGACCTGAATGACCTATGGTCCCTTTTGACCAAAATTTATTTACCATAACGTGATGACCCCTTTTAATGGATAGTATCACTTTTTTATCATGTCTCTGCTTGTTTTTTTAATGAGTCTGTGACATATTTCTGGCAGTATGGGGTAAATAAACAGCTTACTGTTTTTGCAGCTGTTGCATCAGTTTTGATGCGGTCTAACACTGATGTTGATAAATCTGGATCTGGATAATACAGCCACATATCTCGTCCAGTCATCAATTGGTATGGGCTATAGCCAGTACTCTTGTGTTTAGTACCTCTAATACCCATTAGGATTTCTGGTAAGTGTATCACCCACCCTTTACCAGTATCCAACACTGGCATTTTTTAGTGCATTTTTCAAAGTGTGATTTAACCTTTCTACCATCCCTGATGATTGTGGGTAAATGCAAACATTGGGTGATACCCAAAATATCACACAAAGCTGTCATTATGTTCACTGTGAAGTGAGTTTTTCTGTCACTTTTAAGTATTCTGGGAAAACCCCATCGTGAGAACACCTGTTCCCATAGCGCTTTTGCAGTAGCTGTAGCACTATCATTTTGTATGGGCAATACTTCTACCCATTTGGAAAATATGTCAACAATGACTAATAAATATTGGAACCCTCCTTTTGCAGTAGGCAAGGGCCCCACGTAATCAATTTGTAAACTAGACCAAGGACCGTCCGCCAGGGGATCCACCCTAATGGAACCCTTTTACCAGGCTCTGGAGGATTTATCTGTGCCCAGATGAGACAAGCCTCCAGGCATTGCTTGACATCTTTTCCCATTTTTGGCCACCAATATTTTTGTGCCAACATTTTACAAGTTTTGTGGAGTTCACAATGACCTTTAATTTAATGATTATCTATGATAATATATTTTCTAAATGAAGTGGGTGGTATCCACTTCCTAAACCCAGGTTGTCGTTCCCATACTACCATATCTTCCCATATGGTAACATGTTTGGTTGCACACTGTCTGGTGTCTTTTTATTGGTTCCGACAACCCACTTTCCAAGCATCTGTATCTTGGATACGTCCCAAACCTGGGACTTGTGAGATGGCAGCTATCCATTTAATATGGTGTTTGTCAAATTCATCCATCCCCACAATTGTGTAGAATCACCTCCTAGAGGGTCTACCCATAAGTTTGTTTGTTTGGCTGCAACTTGAGCAAGATTATCCACTAAGTTATTGTTTAGCTCATGGATATCCTTTGGATTCTTTTGGTGAGCTCTTGCTTTACAAATTGCTATTTTCAAAGGTGTTTGAGCGCCTATATCCCCTATATGTTGTAATATGGGAGCAAATGCAACAGGTTCTCCAGATGCTGTCTGGATTTCCCTTTTAGTCCAAATTGGCAAAAAGTCTAATAAGGAATGTACCACAAAAGCACAGTCTGAGAAGATATTATTAGCCTCCTGAGGGTAAGCCATAAGTGCTCCACGGACTGCCTCTAATTCTGCTCTAGGAGCAGAAAATGATGATGGGTACCGTACTAATACTTTTTTGGTGAGTACTCAGTGTCCATATGGCATATCCTGTATGGATATGTCCATTTTTCCAAAAATGAGACCCATCTACATAAACATCTTTTGCTTCAGTATTTGGTTCTGCAGCAAATATGAGTTTAAAATTAATTCCCATTACAGTTTTTCAATCACGTGCCTCTCCCTCCCATGTCATTAATTCAACTGACATAGGTGAGGTACATTTTTCTACTGTGTTATTTTTTCCCTTGTACAGCTAAAGCCCATATAACCAATCACTGTGAAGACACACCTCTCACATCCCTTTTTAAAACTGGAGTGTGAGACGTTTGCAGGATAATTCTGTTAAACCCCACAATATGTTCTGTGGCTTGTATAGCCCAACATACAACTAACAAATGTTTTACACATTCTTCATATGTCTCTTTCAAAGGTGTTAGTACACGAGAAAAATATTTCACAGGACGTAAAGTCTCTGCTCTCTTTTTTAATAGGACCGCATTAATTACCTGATCTGTTGCTTCTACCTGTATTACAAAATCAGAGGACTCAGATGGACTAATGAGAGCTGGAGCTGTCATTAGTGCTTGCTTAAGACTTAAGAGCCATATACGATGTTAAAAAAAAAACTTATGTTTTTAAACTAGTTGACATGTGAGATTTAAATCTTGATTACCTCTTTTCTGTTTTTAAACAGTAAATCACATTTTCCATGTCAGAGTGAAAGGGTTCACTTGTATAGCTTAAATTACAGCAGGACCTGAAAAATCCTGACAAAATAATGTGCTTAACTTAGATTAAACATGGAAGGTCAAATTGTGTTGCCAGAGGTCACCAATTGCAACAAGGTGAAAATTACAGTATTTATAATTTGGCAGCTTTTTGCTTAGTTGAACACTCAATTAGATGAAAGGAGGTAGTTATTCTGCTTTTACTTTAAGGAGATTTGGCATTACAACTGTGCCTCGGATGGTAATGTATACATGGACTGTTTTTTATATGAAAGGTCTTGGGCTCCTGATTGGCATGATCTAATCTCTTTATTTTCTATGTGATTGCCCAAGGGAGCCACCCCATCCACATGCCCCTTCCAATGCTGCTTCATATTTGCAACTGCAGTTTGCAGACAATGAGCCAAAATTTCAAAACCAGGACATGTCATGGGATGAACCATAAAAATAAACCCGAGTAGCTTAAACTTCACTCCGGCATCATTATAGTTAACATGCATGACCGAATACAGTAATGTTTTTGCTGTTCTCCAAATACAGAGAACAGCACGACCTTGGGCAGCAAGGAACAGCTGTATTCATTATAGAGTCTTAATTTTTAACCCACAAACTTCCCTTTGTGAATAATATCTTTTATATTCACTATTTTAGCCTCTGGGACATATTTGGCTATATTTAAGTAATGAGTATTCTCTTTTTCTAACATTTCTTTCTTTAACTGACATGTCCTAGCAGTTATGTCTAACTCATACTGTACGTACATCTGACATATGTTAGCTAACTTGATTTTATCTGATTTACACTTCTCATTATGGTCTGTACAGTGTTTAACTAAACATAAGTACACATCTTCCTGCTTTTCAGGAGAGCTGTACGGACCTTCATGAAGGTTCATCTCTAAACATTTACATAATATGGCATCCATACTTACGTATATTTGACTGGCAAATTACGTCTGACTTCACCCAGTCCAACTGAGTACCTTGTTTGACTCCCTTCTGTACTTGAATAATCAGGTCAGATGCAGTAAGGCATTCCCTGCAGCTTGGTCTATTCAGTTATTTTGATGTCATCAGCAATCATATAGACTGTCTTCAGACATCCGAGTCATGGCACCAAATTGTAGCAGATAGATGCGTTGTGTCTTCTATCTTCAAATAATTTAAGCCACACAGAAGTTGGTATGTTTTTCAGTAATATTTATTCTTGCGAGCTTATTTCTTCCAAATACATGTATCTCAATATCACTTGTTATGCACTCATCATAGCATACAAGGATATATCTTCAGATGGTAAGTGCTAACTTTTTACTCTACACAGAGAGCTTATATAGTGTCAGGTCAACAGTATACTTCTCAATATTTACAACTGCTGGTAGCTTTCTACCAATCTTATCTTTGTCATAACAACTTTATGTCTTCATGTTATGCTATATTTACTTTTGATCAGCAGTGGCACCCGTCATCAGATGTCCTAACATTTTCAGATACTGCTGTCATTTGCCCCTATTATTTAGTACATCAACATAACAATAGTACATCAACATCTGCATTCCATCCCTTTCTGACGGACACAGTTAGTTGGTCATGCACATCATGTACAGTACATGTTAAATTTTTCCACTACTTAAGTAAACATATTTGGTTAGTACAAGAAATTACACTGAAGCATCCTGAAAAACACACAGTCTACCTATTGTAAAAGGTTGCATTGAAACAAATGTTTTACTACAAAATGTTACACTACAAGGAGCAAGGGAAACAATATGCAGGTATGTGAGCGTGGATGATGAAGATGGTGGGTGGGTTAACCACAGGTACAATTTACAGCGAGGAAGTTGCATAGCGCCGAGGAGATGGAGTGAGGGGATGATGAGTGGTGGATCTGGTACAGAAGTGCATTCCATAATTTGGGGAGACAGTGAGAGAAGGCCGCCTGGCCAACAGTGGTCAACTGATGAGGGACTACCATTAAGCGTGTAGTATGATCTAAGGGAGTGGGCAGGCAGGGGGGAAGGAGGATAGCAAAGAGGCAATATAAAGGGGGAGCATTCCAAACCAAAATTTAGATGTGAATTTAGCACAATGGAGGTGGCATTGGTTTTCTAAAGACAGAAAAATGAGAGAGTGACAGAGATTACAGTGATGAGTGAGAGGGGAGGCATCCAGCGCAAAATGACAGAAGGAGTTAAAAAAGGTGTCCAATCTGGTTAGGGAAGACTTGGGAGTGGCACTGTAGACTACATCACAGTAGTCGAAGATAGGTAAAATCATCTTCTGTACCAGTTCACACCTTGCCAGTAGTGGGGGGCAGCTATAGTTCCTGTATAGTGCGCCAAGCTTGGGGTGCAACTTTTTCAGGATGGCATCTATGTGGCCAGAGAAGTTGAGGTGTGGGTCAAGCCACACCCCAAGATACCTAAAGGAGGAGGTGTCCTCAAGTCTTGTCCCATTAAGGGTGTGGAAGGAGGGCAATGAGGGGAGCCTAGAGAGTCTCTGCCTTGTGCCAAAGGTCATTGAGACTGTCTTCTTAACATTAAGGGAGAGTTGATGGGAGCTAAACCAGAGCTGAACTCAGTTGAAGTCGTGCTGTAGTCTGGTAGCCACATCATCAGGTGACTGACCTGAGGTAAAGAGGACATAGAAACATAGAAGTTGATGGCAGATAAGGACCGCAAGGCCCATCCAGGCTGCCCATTTCTTTTTCTACCTTATAAATGTGCCATCGGCCTTTGCTCTGTCAATGGCCTATCTAGTCATACTCATCTGTATCGCTCCCTTATGCCTATCCCATGCCTGTTTGAAGCTCTGCACTGTATTCATATCCACCACTTCCTGAGGTAAGCCATTCAATGTATCCACCACCCTTTCTGTGAAAAATAACTTTCTCACATTACCCCTTAATTGGCCTCCCTCTAATCTCATGCTGTGTCCTCTTGTCCTGCTATTTTTCGTAAATTGAAACACGTTAGACTCTTTCACCTTGTTAATGCCCTTAAACTTTGAATGCTTCGATCATATAACCTCTCTCCCTCCTTTGCTCTAGGGTATACATATTGAGCTCCGTTAATCTGTCCTCATATGTTTTCTGATGCGGTCCCTGCACCATTTTGGTTGCCCTTCTCTGGACTGCCTCAATTTGGTTAATGCCCTTGTGAAGGTGTGGCCTCCAGTACTGCATGCAGTACTCCAGATGGGGCATAACCAGTGTCTTGTAAAGAGGGATTATTACCTCCCTCTTCCGACTTGTGATACACCTACTAATACACCCTAACATCCCCCTAGCCTTATCTACTGCTTTAGTGGTCTACTTGGATGATTTCAGGTAATTGGAGATGATGATGCCCAAGTCTCTTTCTTCCCTTGTGACTGCCAGCAACTCCCTTCCCAGCCTATAGGTGGTTTCAAGTTTTCTCTTCCCTTTGTGCATGATCTTGCACTTCTTTGCATTAAACCCCAGTTACCACTCTTTCGACCATTTTGCTAGTTTATCTAAATCTCTTCTCATTCTGCCCTCCCCAACTGGATCATCTGCTCTGTTGCAGATCTTGGTGTCATCTGCAAACAGACAAATCTTACCCTCCAGTCCATCTGCAATGTCACTGATAAAGATATTGAAGAGGACTGGCCCCAGGACTGATCCCTGAGGTACCCCACTTGTGACTTGCATCTCTTCTGACTGTTTACCATTTACCACCACTCTCTGTTTTCTGCCCATCAACCAGTTTGCCACCCAGTTGACCAACTTCTGACCCATCCAAGCCCACACAGCTTATTAATCAATCTTCTATGTGAAACAGTATCAAAAGCTTTGCTGAAGTCAAGATAGGCAACATTAACTGCTCCCCCTTGGTCCACCACTCTGGTTACCCAATCAAAGAAATCTATGAGATTAGTTTGACAGGACCTTCCTTTTGTAAACCCATGCTGTCTTGGATCCTGTGCTCCTATGGATTCCAGGTGTTGCACTATCCTTTCCTTAAGGAGTGCCTCCATAATCTTGCCCACTACTGAGGTAAGACTGACTGGTCTGTAGTTTCCTGTCTCCTCCCTGCTACCACTCTTGTGCAGCGGGATCACATGAGCCATTCTCCAGTCTTCTGGGACCTCTCCTATGCTTAGAGACTCACTAAACAGTTCTGATAATGGCTCTGCTAGTTCCATCCTTTAGTACTCTATGATGTATGCCATCAGGTCCCAGTGCCTTGTCCACCCTGAGCTTATCAAGCTCTTGTAGGACCCTTTCTTTCGTGAAGGGACTAGTGTCATCCACATACATATGGACTGAGGTGGATGAGCAGGCAGAAGGGAGGTCATTTAGAAATATGGAGAAGAAGATAGGGCCCAGCAAAGACCCCTGTGGGATGTCAGTGTTAATGGGGAAGGGTGGAGATATGGAGTCACCAATTCTGATGGACTTGGTCCTGCCTACCAGGTAGGCGCTAAACCAACTGGCGGCAGAGGCTGATAGGCCTGCTTTGTAGAGGGGGTGTTTATAAGTAGGGTGTGGGAGACAGTGTCGAAAGCCTTAGCTAGGTTGACAAAAATAGCTGACATGATTTAGCCACTATCCATCCCTGCGAGGATAAAGTCAGTGAGCCTAATCAGGGAAGTGGTAGTGGGGTGGCTCTTCCAGAACCCAGATTGGAATGGAGTGAAAAAGTTGGTATCTGAAGAATAGGACGAGAGCTGTGAAAGAACAAGATGTTCTTGAAGTTTAGTGAGGGTAGGGAGGAGCAAAATGGGACAATAGTTCATAGGGGCAGTAGGATTACCACCCTTAAGAAGGGGAAGAAGAACAACAGCATGCTTCCAGACTGATTGGATAGTAGTAGTTGAGAAGGTGAGGTTGGGAAGTTCAGTTAGAGGAAGAGAGATAGCAGGAGCTGCTAGATATAGCAGTTTGTTTATTTATTTATTTAGTTTTTGTTAACCGGGTGAGTGCACTACCCATAAAATGACTTTTCAGGCATGATCCTGGAGAGTACAACAACGTACAATGGTAGCCACAGACATTACCAGCTATTTCCAGATATTTCGCGAAATTTCTGAAGAGTTTCTCTCTGCTGCCCCTACTGTTTAAATGCAAAAAGCTTCAGATATTTCTGGAAATATCACAGAAATTTCAGGAAATAGCTGGCAGTGTCTGTGGCTACTACTGTAAGGCAGACAAGTAACATTTCATAAGTGCAGGACAATTATACACAGGGTAGGTAATAACAGTGAGATAAATCAAGAAGACAAGCAGTAACACAATACTACATAAGGTAAGGCTTCAGAAAGCTGTAGCATATAATTTATTTATTGAAATTTGTTGAACAGGTAGGCCCACTGAGACAACAAAGTCCCTTTTTCAGGGGTAACCTGGAATTAATTACAGATAAGAGACACAAGAGCATACAAGAGACAAAAGTAGTACAGTTAATGGCATAGGTACATACATAAGTAGTATTACAGTACACAAAAGAGAACAGGTAGCATTAGAAACAGGACAAAACCGGTCAAGACTAAGGAGTGTAATGGGCACCAACAATTCAAGTGCAACAGCACTGATTGACTACCAGTAGAACAACAACAAATCGATATAGGTTAGCATTCAATAATGAAAGGGGAGTCAGCGTAGGAGGAAGTAAAAGCAAGAGGTTACACAGAAACAACAAGAGGAGAAAATAAGAAAGTGAGGTGCAAAGTATGCCTGGTTTGAGGGAAGGAGAGGATAGGCCAAGGAGTTGCAGGTCAGGGGATTAGGGGAGTAGGGGGTATAGAAGAATGGTATAAGGTAGTAGGGGATTATGGGGTTGGGTAGTAGAATTTGGGAAGGAAGGGGGCCAAATGACATCAAGTGGGGTCAAAGCAAGTGGACGAGTTAGCATGAGACAGATAACATTGCCGCTCCCTTTTAAAACAGAGATGGGACTTTGACTGCCTTAGGACTAGGGGGAGTGAGTTCCATAGCTGGGAGGCAGCATGTTGGAAAGCACCAGTCCCTTTAGATGTTCAAACCCTAGATACATTGAGTAAGGATTTGTCTGCTGATTGCAAACCATGGGAGGAGGTTTGTGGAAACAGCAGCGCTGCAAGTGAGGATGGGGTTCGCTGTCTTAAGATAGAATCAATAAGTGAGCCAAAAGAGTATTGCCTGCAAGCAGAGGGAGAGAGCCATCTTAGGTCACTGTAGAGTTGACAGTGGTGCTTTAGTCGAGGAGACAAGGAGGCGTACCAGCAGATATTATTATAGGTAATGTCCCATTTATGGAGGGAGGTTTTATGAGCAGTAGCAAAGATGGGGGCACCATAAGTGAGGACTGGGAGTAGAATACCTCTGGCAATAGCAAGCTTGGCAGAGGGTGTTAGCATGTAGCTGGTTTTGTAAGCTACACCCAGCTTAGCATTTACAGTTATGCAGGTTAGTTTTTAGGGTCCAAACTGTCAAGCGAGCTGCCTTTGGAGGGGGTGAGAGCATACAAAGCCACCAGTGTGCCAGAGGGGGTAATTTTAGAGAAGGAGAAGGACGGTGAGGATACATCTGGAGAGTGGGAAGTCCACAAGCATTATTCATAATTATTCATAATTACCACATTCCTCCCTTATCAGCCTGTTTTATAGTATCTCAGTGCTCTCACTTTCTATCAGTTTGTCTAATGCCTATCTCTCAGCTACTGTTAGAGTCTGAGACATTTCTCTATCTGTTTAGAGTTTACTGCCTGGTATACCTATATAGTTGGGCTGAACGCAAATGGATTAAAGGCTGATTTCAGGGGAAATCTGCCAGTTCCTTTAACATTCTGACCCTCAGTTCTTTTTTTTTCCAAATAAAAGTTTTTATGCCCCTGGGTGGGACTGGGCGGCTTGTTCAGTCTCGTCTCCGAGTGCCAACAACCATCCTTCTACCTCTCTCCATACCTTCTCCTGTCTGCCAGAGCAGTAGGGTGGGCAGTGGCACCGCGGTCATGGATTCATGAAGCCCTGCCCCCACATCTATTTTCCTCCTGGTTTTCACCCTCCCTGCGGCTACAGTGGACATGGTTGGCACATGCGCATGGAGGCAGACATGCACTCCAGAACTGCCAGACTCTTTCCACCCACACAGCATACCGCCAGCCACCCAAGCATTGGCACTACCACTTGACCTCCACCCAGTGCTGGCCAAAAGCCAGTATAGCTTACTATGCCAATCCAGGAGAGGAGAGCTGCAGGTGGCCACTCGATCCTCTCCCAGCCCTCCCCCTGAGCTCATTTCTTAACTCCGGTCACTGGCATGGTAGAGATAAGGCACATAGTGCCTCCATGCCACCGGGTCAGCCTGACCCTCAGTTCTGATAGTCACATTCATGTCTACATTATTCGGTGTTTCCATTTCTGACACCTCCACCTCTATAGTTCCATTGACCATTTCTTTTAACATTTTGCCAGTTCTTAAAACTGGCTCATTCAGTGATTGCTCAATGTTCCATTTAACATTTGTATTGTGAAAATAAAACAAATCCTGCTCCACTGACTGAATGTGTGTGTCAGGTTAACAAAAAAAAAAAAACAGGCAGATGAAAAATATTATCCATTTCTGCATCTGTGGTTTCTACCATTTCATCTCTTGTATCTAGCAGAACAGATAAATCACCCCCTTCTAAGCTTGCTGTATCCACAGTATACCTCAAGTTATCTGTCCCTGGAGTAGCTTCAATCATTGTCACCCCCATTTCAGCATTTGGTATACTTGTCGATTTCCATTTTTAAGAAAAGAAGAAGGTTAGATTCAACTTTTGAATCAATTTAAATATATCTACCTCAGTTATGAAGCAGTCCTTTTTTTTCCAAGGGCACAAAGAACACATCTCTTCTCAGAACTGCCTCTTTTGCTAGAGTCAGCTTGCAGTCAGAAAGGTTGATTATTTGTTGGCAGGTTTTTTCTGGAGCCTTGTTCTCCTCAGTCCTATTTCTCCAGTGTCCTCCCCCATTGCCTCATCTTGCTTGTCACTTCTTCCTTCCTTTCTTTTTGCTTTGTCCTTCCCCTTCACTTTTTTTGTTGCTGTTTTGGCCCCGCAGGGCTGTTCCACTAAAAAGTGACCTCTTTGATGCTGTCTCCTTCTTCCACATCTTGACCTTCCCCCGATGTTCATGTATCCACCTCTTCCTGTCTCCTGTATTTCCACGTAGCTGCTGACCTCTCATTTGATCGTGACCTCCCTCCACTCAAGGATCCCTGTTCTCTACCCCATGCATACAGCCTCCCTTCATTATAACCTGCTGCAGTTCTCTTTTTTTTATGTTTGTTTCCTTAGTACTAACTCTTTTTCATGTTTAACTGTCTTGTTTTTCACTGCCTTGTATAGTGATTCATATTCAGGAAGATGTTAAAATGTGGCCAGTTCTTACCTTACTTGTCTTCTGAACCACTTCTGCTTATTTTTATGTTTGCTTGCACGCATGTGCAAGAAACATAGCGCTATAATCAAACATGCAGTGCCATTTAGTTGAGAAAGGGAGAGCCGCTTCAGTGAGCATGATCAGATAACTGAAGCGCCGCCTTCCCTTTCTCAACTGTACAGCACTGCATTTTGGATCAGCCAGCATTTCTCTCCCGCCCCCAGTTTTCTGATGCCATGCTGGGAGCCCACCCAGCATGGCAAAACTGCTATGGCCAATGAGCCCAATCCCCATCTGCTCCACGCCCCGCCCCCAACAGCCTTCCAGCCACCCTGGGAGCACACACATGTTCCTCTGCTTTCCACAGAACATACACAGGATGAAACACTCACTCTACAGATGATCTAGAACTCATTTCGGTCCAGCTGTTCATGTACACCGCGAATACTGTATACGAATGATCGTTAGCATGTAAGCAGCTTGGTAGCAATGTTAGTGGAGATCTCCGGTTGTTACCTATTAAGGATGTTGTGTATACATGACCTTAGTGTTACTGAGTAACTGGCGTGGTAGCGGAGATCTCCGCTCCTTACCCGGTAACACTAGGTGCATGCATACGCGGATGTGGGATGTATCTGGCATCTACTTATTCGGGACTGTTGCTTGGATAACATTGTAACTCCAGGCATGTATACGCGCAATCAGCAGTTCCCGGATTTCAGAGAGCAAGTGATGACGTCATGATGCAGATGTTCGGGTTAGTGGTCTCAGTTTCCTATCTTTGTAATACAGCTATTAAGTGTATTACTGCATATCTTCTCTTCCTCCCACCGAAATGTGCAAGGGGAGGAGGGCTAAAGGGGGGAGCAGCTGTGTGTGTGTAGGGTGTTCTGGGGAGGGGGTTGACTACAAGGGGGTAGTATGGGATAGGGGTTCTTGCTGGGGAGGCACAGCAGCTAGTCTGTTTGGGGTAGGGGTGGAGTTTGCTGAAGGAGGGTGGCTGCTGCGTGGGAAGGGTGGTTACAGCTCAGGGATGCACAGAGCCTGTGGGAAGGGGGGAATCCATCTGTGGGGGGACGTGTCTTGCCCACAGTCCTTGGCATCCACTCCCTTTACAGGCCACCTAACCCCCTTTGCTAGTATGTTCTTCAGGAGGGGGTGTACAGTTGCATGGGGATGACTAGTTTGTAGGAATGGGGTTCCAGCTGTACAGGGAAGGGACATATGGCTAGTCTGCTCTGAGGGAGGATCTGCTCCAGAGGGTGGCTGGTTTGTGGGAAGGGGGTTATGCTAGGGGGTGAACACAGCCGTTCGGGGGGGGAGGTCCAGCTGTGAGTGGGTGTGGCTTGTCCACTGCCCATAGTCTTTGGCACCAACTCCTTTTACAGCCCACCAAA
Organism: Neoceratodus forsteri; assembly: GCA_016271365.2. Lineage (NCBI taxonomy): Eukaryota > Metazoa > Chordata > Ceratodontiformes > Ceratodontidae > Neoceratodus > Neoceratodus forsteri. The sequence goes on from CM028133.1 coordinate 804,154,695, forward strand.
CCCTCTCTGCAGGAAGAGGGGATTCCAGTTGAGGCGTGGGGGCACACAGTATTCTCTTTGGGATGGGGTGTCCAACAGCTGGTCTGTGGAGGGGCTTTCAGCTGTCTGTGGTTGTGGCTGGTCCACTGCTCCCCTACCACTTGAAGCTGGAGGAGGCATATTTAGGAGGGATGTGAGGAAGCACATTTTCACAGAAAGTGTGGTGGATACCTGGACTATCCTTCCAATGGTGGGAATGGAGGAAAAAATAGTGGCTGGGTTCAAAAATGCCTGGTAAAGGCACAAGGGAGTCGTGGGGGTAAGGAAGTGTGGAGAAAAGACTACGCCGTGAATCAAGAAGCATCTGCAACAAAAAATAAAGGTAAAAACAACAGAGCAGATTGGGTGGGCCCAGCGGCCCTTGTCTGCTGTCACATTTTATGTATCTATGTATCTATGTATGCATTTATGTACCACAGATTTCCCTATCTTTAAAGCCCATCAAAGCCCCCTCACTCGTGCCCCCTGTACTCTTTTCATGGCTCCACAGCACGCCCTGCACCTCCACTGCCGGTCCCCAGACCAGTGACATCCTTCTTCCACAGCAACATTAACATCGCCTCCCTAGTCAGCTGAGACCTTCCATACCTTTGACACTTACCCTCCATGCATGGCCCCTCATTGACGCCACCTCTCAGACCCATGACACACCAAACCACTCACCCACCCTATAAGGTTTGTTGAGACACTTTCCCTCAACAAGCCATGACACTACCCACACCCTCCACAGCCCTAGACTCTAGCCCCTTTTCCTTTTTTTGCCCTGACACTTGCTAACATCCTTCCACAGTCCCAGATACTACCCTACCTCTTTCCACAGCCCTCCCAACACTGCTTACCCTTACTCCACAGCCCATGGAAAGGGAAAGGGGAAATTGTTTAACCAGGTAAAGCACACTAAGCCAGAGCTTGTTTCCAGGTGTGACCTGGGAGCACAAGGAAGTTAAGTGACTTGCTCAGGGTCACACAATATGCTAGTGGAAGCTGTGGGATTCAAACCCAGGTCTGAGCCCATGACAGTACCCCCCTCCTCCACAGCTTCTGACATTACCCACCTCCATCTATGGCCCTACACTAGCCCCCCCCCACCATCACCACCTCCTTCCTCCATGCCCCTCACCTCACAGTCTCCCACCCAACAACCTTACTCCCTTCACAGTCTCCACAAACACCCTTCTCTATCCACAGTCCACCACCACATCCACTCTCACTCCCTCCATGGCTCCTCGGGCCACATTCCTCCCAGGACTGCCCCCCTGAACAACTCTCATCCCCAGCCCACCAGGTGCATTCCTCAGTGGCACACTGAGCACCCCTCCCTCTCTAGACATGCCTCCCTCCCAGGCCCCTGACATCTTCCACACTGGCCTACTGGACACCTTCATCACTCCCCATACTCCTTCCCCAGAAACCCCTCCCTCCTTTGCCCCTCAGACGTCTCATTCCCGGACACCCCCGGGCCACACACCCAACTTCTTCCTTGGACTCCCCCTTCCTGAGCACCCTGGACACCTCTTCCCTCCTTGACAACTGGACACCCATCATGCAGACACTCTACACCCCCACTTCTCAGCAACTGCAGCTTCATCTCCTGAATTCACCACTCATCACTGACCTCTAGCTACTGAGCTCCCCCCCCCCCAACTTTAGCCCTGGCCTCAGGCTCCTGAGGCTCACATAGTCTTGGCAGCATGCTCCCTGACCACCCTGGGGGCAGGCTCCATAGTGTCTCATTCCCCCAGCACTTGCTGCTGGAAACTGATCCTCTCAACCTTGGATGTTAGAACCCCGAGTCCCCACATCCAGCCCTGACATCTGGCTTATACCCAGCCCCTGCCTCGTGCTCCCAGACTCATCCAGTCCATGTCTCAGGCCAGGACATGGCGCACTGCCTGCTACATGTGGATGTCAATGCGGTCAGTTCTGGCTCTCACAGGTACAAGAGGCAGGATCAGCACTTTTCTGTTTGTTTAACCTTCTGTTATTAAGGTCATGAATAAAAGTGGCTATAATTGTGCAAACAGATTCAAGGAGACATCTTCTGGCAACAATTAAAAAAAAATCTTGTGTGACATACCCTCAGCATTTTTCCTCTCACCCAAAAACATATCCCTTGGATAAGCCCCCACATTTTTGTAACCACCTTGCCACTTTTCTCTGCTGGCACCCCCCAATAAAAAAAACTAGTGCCCAAATCATGGCGTGCAATTTACTCTTGGCAGAATTACTCAATTGGTACTACCCCTAGCTTTAGAGCGTATACCGGACTTGTTATCTAAAGGAAGGAGGGATGGGGGTGCAATACTAAAAAATTAGCCTTTGTATTTACCACCAGGTCCAGGGGAGAGGATGCTAGGCGTATGCTAGACCTAACTGCTGAAGGGCCCCAATAATTTTCACACAGAAGCAATAAGCTGAATGTCCAAAGCAGTAACTGGGATTGAGCAGTATGGCTTTATTCGCAGATGTTACTTTAAAGCACAGGTGGACCCCCAGTTGTTTGTCATTGCAACACAGGTACAGTCTTTTTTTCCAGAAACACCTTGGTAGGCAGTATTATTTTCCACAGAATCATCTTTATCCATTTTCCCAAAGTGTATGCTCTTAGGGTTTCTGACCATAATGCCCCACCCTGTAGAGACTGACAGGCATCAGGGATGTCACTTCAGATTGCTGCCTGTAATGCTCATGCCATTCCACACCCACCCACACCCTGCAGTCACTGACAGGCATTGAGGTGTGCCTTGGACTCTTTGGCCTCAAAGTTCACCCCGTTCTCCTATACTGCACCCATCTCACTGTATTTCCTTATGGAATAGGGTGAGCACAAGGCCCAGAGACCCCAAGGCACGCCGTGATACTTGTCAGTGTCTGCAGGGGAGGGTGGGTTGAAATGGCATGGCCATTATGCCTGACGACCCAAAGGCACACCCCAATGCCTGTCAGTCTCTATAGGGTGGTGGTGGTGGGGTTGGCTTCAGCTCAATACTTCACTGTCATTCCTATTATGCATCTCTCTGACTCCTACACTACCAATGCTAATGCCAGCAAGCAAACATTCGGCATTGACAAATGCTTGTTCTTTATCCTCTTTGTAAGTATTTTCATGAGGCATCAAGAGAATTCTGCCAGTGACTCCACCAATGCTACTTTGTTGTGATAATTGTCTGGCCCACATATGGCAGTTTTGTAAATCTGAGGCCTTGTGGTATTTTTTTTTTGTGTGTGTGTTCCAAATAGTTTTCTAATATTAAGACATTGTAGGAAAGTTTCAAATTGGTTCATAACAGATTTTCAAGCTTGTAAAGCAGCTGTTTCAAATTGTTTTCCCCTCATGCATGTCCTATATAACTTTGATTAGGTAACAGATTTTTAACTCAGTATCTGAAAGTTTGCTTTTCAATTTATTCAATAAGGCAAAAGGGTTTACTTACTCTTGCTTGTTGCCCAACACCTACTTTCATGTTCATGCCTGTAATGGCATTGCCTTGTCATCGCACTGCTGTGAATAAACCCAGTACTGTAAGTCTGTATCTGCTGAAAGGCTGGTTTCTGAACCTGCCTTCTCGCAAGAGCAACCTGAAGAGGCATACTACCAGGGAAAACCCCATCTCCATTCTTTTCCCCCCCTTCAACTACCTCTTCCTCACTCCTACTATCCCTACCCCCACCCTAGTTCCTTCCCTTTCTTGGATCCTCCATGGGGCAGCAGAATTGTTCACCCCCAAATCCCTTTCCTGTTTGGTGGTTGTCAGCATCCCCCCCCATTGAGTACCTTTCTCCTGGATTTCTGCACCCCAAGTGCACAAATTTGCATTCTCAGTATTACATTTTAGCTGCCACACCCTTGACCATTCTTTTAGCCTGCCAGGTCTCTTCTCATCCTTTCCACCCGCTCTAGTGTATCTACTCTATTGCAGATCTTAGTGTTATCTGCAAATAGACACACTTTCCACTCCAGCCCCTCTGCGATGTCACATATGAACTAGAAATTAAAGAGGACTGGCCCAGCGTCGATCGCTGTGGCTCCCCACTTGCCACCTCCCTCTCCATGAATTAAGCTCCGTTTACTATCACGCTTTGTGTCCTCCCACTTAGCCAATTTCTAACCCAGTTCACTACACTGTGTCCCACTCCCAGCCTGCTCAATTGTTTATTAGTCTTGTATGTGGAACGGAGTCAAAGGTCGACCACTCTGGTAACCCAGTAGAAGAATTCTCTCAGGTTTTTCTGGCAGGATCTACCTGCCATGAAACTATGCTGCTTTGGATCCTGCTGTCCACTGGATTCCAGGAATTCCACAATTCTTCCCTTTAACAATGCCTCCATCACTTTCTCCACCACTGAGGTTAGGCTGACTGGCCTATAATTTCCTGCCTCCTCCCTATTCCCACTCTTGTGGACAAAGACAATATTTGCCCTTCTCCAATCCACCGGGACCACCCCCGTCTCCAATGATTTATTGAATAATCATACTTTTAGATTACTTATACATTGTGATTGCTTTATGATTTACTATTGTTTGATGCTAAAACTTTGTAATTTGCTTTACTTGTACCCTCGCTCCTGTTTGTTGCATTTATATGGCTCCCTTAATTTCTTTCATTGCATTTTTCTCCTCTCAGCTCCCTTTCCCACCTGAGCCTTACCTCTACCGCTCTTCTCTACGCTTTCTGTTTCTCTCTTCCCCCTCAGTGATGCTCCCTCCCTACCTCTCCCCCTACAGTTCTTGATAACTGCCAGGACTCCCTATTCTAGGGACACTTTACTTTCCTCTTGCTGAGTTCCTTCCTCTTGGCTCACTTGCTCACTATGGCTACTTCTTCCCCTCTCTCCTTGGTTCCCACCTGGACCCCCCCAGGATCCCCTCATTTTTCTCTTGCAGAACTCTCTCCTCTCAGCTCCCTTAATCACTGGGCTTATTCTCTTCCACTCCTTTCTTCATAAACTGACAGGAATCCCTATCTAGGGTCTTACTTTTCTTTTGATGAACTCCATGCAGCACCCATACTCCCTGGACTTATTGACTTCCCCTTTTTCCTCATAAATGCCTGGACCCCCAGTCTAGGGTCCCCCTATGTTTTGTCTTGCTATACTTCCTCAACCTTGCACTTTTACTCCCTGTGCTTACCACTATCTCCAGCCTGCCCACTCCTTCTCGCTCTCTCTCTCTCTCTCTCTCTCCTGATCTACTCCATGTCTCTTCCACCCTCCCTCCCTACCTCAGCCAGACTTCCTACCCATAATCCTTTCCCTCTCCCCATTACCTCCTTTTCCCTCTCCACCTCCACTCATAGATCTCCCCCATCTCCTCCCCCTCTTAGTTTTCTACCTCCCTGGTCTTTCTCTCCACTTCCTCCTCTCTGCCCTTCCTGATGCCAACAATGCACATTCCCCTGAGCTGGTCAATCCACAAGTCACCCTCTATCTCACCCTCCATTCATCTCACACCTACTCCCACCTGCTCCTATAGCAGCATAGCACAGTGGGTTAAGGCTCTGAGCTGCAGATCTGGAGACCTGGGTTTGAATCCCACAGCCGCCTGGCTGCATACTGTGTGATCCTGAGCAAGTCACTTAACTTCCTTGTGTTCCCAGATCGCATCTGGAAACAAGCTTCAACTTAGTGTGCGACTCCTGGTTAAACAATGTTCCCTTTCCCTTTCCTCTCCCCCCCCCATGTTTCACCCTGGTTTTCTTCCCCTCCCCCTTCCCTTAACCTTGAGCTCCTCCACACGAGGTCCTATCCTTCCCTTAAGTCTATTATTGAAATGATTGAATCTCTGAACCTCCACCAACTAATAAATGAGCCCACTAGTCTTAACCCACTGTCTCTCAACCACTCTCTCCCAGACTGGGTATTCTCCTCCCTCCCCTACTGCATTCCTGCTGCTGGCACTTTCCCTGATTCCTTTAGTGACCACTACATGACCTACTGTGTCCGTAAGTTACGTATTCCCCCACTCCTGTCCCAACTACCATTGACTTAGGTCATCCAGGTCACTAAATGATCTTGCTCAATGGTTCAACCCCAATAAAATGAAAATGAAAATGAAATACAGAGGCCCTCCTCCGTGACCTTTCCTCTCTCGTATACTTTGCTCCCAATAATGATTCTGCTCTCTCCCTCTTCTGCTACTTCCTAAACAACGGAATACTCATGCCCCTTCTAGAAGGTGCAAAATCAGATGCTTCCACCACCCAGGATCTCTGCTGACATCGTCCGGCTTTGTACATCTCATGATCTCACCTGGGCATGATACAAATCCTCCCTCTCCCCCACTGATCTCCACCTCTATAGGCCCCTAAAAATGCCTGTATGAAGGCTATAAGAGTTGGGAAAGCTCAATACTTCAAAGTGACCCTGCAATAGAATCTCAACTCCACCTCTAAATTCTGGCAGGCTCTTCATTCCCTCTTTAATCTCCCTCCCAATCCTTCCCCTCCTACCATGTTGGCTGACAGCTCACCAGTCTCAGACCCTTCCTCCATTGCCTCAGTACTCAACTCCTTTTTCACTACTAGTGCCCTCCCCTCAAGCCCGGCAAATGTTCCTATGGCCTCCTCTGCCAACTCATTTGAAGGCTTCTTCTTCTCAACTGTTTCTGTGCAAGACATTCTCCATAACCTCCTTTCTCTCAATCCTCACACATCCAGCCCTGATGGCCTCGATCCCCACATTCTCCGGATCTCTGCCCCTGCTATAGCTCCTCCTCTCTCCCACTTGCTAAACCTCTCCTTCACCCTTGGTACTGTTCCTCAGGCATGGGACATTGCCAAGGTGCTACCCTTCACATAGGGGGACATCCCTCTACTTCTGGCAGTTATAGACCTACATCCCTTCTCCCCTCCATAGCTAAATTGCAGGAGTCCCTCATTTTCTCTAGACATTCTGATTTCCTTAACTCCTCTGACTTCCTCTTTCCATTTCAATCTGGCTTCAGGAAAAATCACAATATCCATTTAAGTAAACAGTATATTTTAAGGAAAGTTGGCAACAAAAAGAATTTAAGTACAGGGAGAAGTGAATCTCCATCAATAATGATTTTACTACTGTGGTTCTTAACAAGCATCAGACCACGTGGGGCATGGTTAAAAAGCTCCATGCCAATGAAGGTATGGCCCAGATTCTATATCCAGCACAGCTTAGTGTCGAAACATAGACTGTAATAAACATGTTGGCTGACCTGCTGAAGGCATCCCCATTTCTCCATAAACTGCAAATACAGCTCCCACCTTTGGATAAGAACCAGCTTGAAAGACACCCCTTCTAAGTCTGGCCGAGGAGGTTGTGAGCAGCAGCTTGGGACAGGCATCCACCTCAACTATAAGGAAAGCGTCCACCCTGTGATCTGACATCTGTGCCAAACTTCATCTGTATCTGGTGCATGGGGATTTGGAAACTAGTGGCCTTTGCCAGAATGAAGCAGGGCGAAAGATGCAAGATTCTAACCAACTCCCCATGCCATCCCAGTAACATTTTTTCTTCATCTGGGATCTCCTGCTATGTACACTGAACATTGATCTGAATGCCAAGCACCAGAAGAGTTGTGACACTGGACTAATTATGCCTTTTCTTGGCTTTCATACTTACACTATTTGCTTGAGAATTAATTACAACAGCTTAGCAGTAGCACTCATTTTAGGTTATTGGTTGACACAGTATGCCTTTAGCATACATACAGGTTGGCATGGGGTGGGAGGTATGTAGGTCAATGTTGTGTGGGCCTGGGAGGTCTCTTCTTCATGCAGGACCTTGCCTCAGCACTACCAACAACCTGTGAAACAGGCTCAGTAATTTGATAAGTGCTCCTCAATATACTGAATCCAATGTCTGAGGGTGTGCCTGTGTGGTCATATTATCGCATCCCTCTCTTTGTTTTTAAAACCTTGACACTGGACTGATGGAGTGCCTCTGGCTGGGAAGTCACTAAATCTTTGAGAAAGGAGGAGGTCTTCTAGATTTAAGATACTGAGGCTTGGCAGAAGACTTGGTGTGTTCCATTCTGCCTCGAGAAATTGAGTTAGACTGCTTGGAAACAGTCAGGCTTTTCTGGTGCAAACCATGTCTGAGTAACAGATACAGAATGGATGAGATTTTCTCCTCAGGTGGCTGGCAAAATGTAATTCTAGGCTACCTGAGTATGTGAGGTCTGTTGCTGTTAATCTACTGTGAGGGGTCCTGAGCATGGTGTTCCTCTAGTCCTCCCTGCCGTGCTGCCTGAAGTAGACACCTGGTGTGTTTACCAGGGCTGTGAATGAATGTTAAAGAGATCCCATGGTATCCTGTGAACTCAGTAACCACAATTTCGCAACTGCAAAAACAGCAACTCAATCATGGTGCCTATGTTCTGGGCTACCTGGCAGGGTAGCGACAGGATACCATGGTGGGTGAAGGAGCGCAACAAGAAGTACATGTGTGGGGGGGTGGGACCACACTGCACAAGGGGCAGAAGGGGAGGGAAGGTATGTGGGAGGTAGTGTGGCAGCTGACTGCCAAGCTGGCTGTGTTGCATGGTGGTGAGGGTGGCCGGCTGTAGTTGGGAGGGTGCCAGGTTCGGTTCTGTGGCTGGCATCGCTTTTTGCATGGGGGGCCCGATTTTTTTTTTTTTTAAGTTTTACACACACCCAACATGCACCCTCCCTTGAGCTGAACATTTTTAGTTGGGGGGTATGGAACAGGGGGTGCAGACCCCCGCATATATTACAGTCCCATCGCCACCTTTGGAGTCACCATGAGTGTACATCGTCGTTATTTATTTTTGGCAATGTACACTTGCCCAAATGGTGATTACAGTTTTGACATGGAACCAGCACATGAAGTCTGGAGGTGGGGCCTGGGGGTGCTTTCTTCTCTGGTGGGCTATGCAGTGTGGGGGGGTTCTGGGGAAACTTCCTGCCCAGGAACATGCACCTGGAGGACCCTTTCCCATTGTTTTTGATTAGCTGGAATCATTTACAAATGTTGTTCTCCTTTTTTTTTTTTTACATAGATCTTGCAGTGATGTTATGCCCCTCTTTAATTTTATTTGGAGCGGTAGTGAATTATTAAAACATGTGGGGGCATGGAGATTCTTATTGTGTTATTTAGGCTGGGGTGAACCTTTTGATGGCTGCAGTGGGCATAGCCCTGCAGACGTTTTGCTTTGAGAAAAGGACTGCCGGCATAAATTACCTTCCAAACAACGTGATAGTGTTAAAATAGCATCCTCTGCTGAAGCCTCATTACTACGCTGCCTGTGTGTGTATGGGAGCTTGACAGCACTATTTTCCTCTGTCTTAAGAAGCTAATTGAGCCCTCCCCAGTACTGCCTTTTTTGTAAGTTAAAACCTCCTCCAACAATTGAGCTCTCCCCAGCACTGCCTTTCTTTGCAAGTTGAAACCTCCTCCAAAGTGTTTTATGCGCCTTTTCTTTAAGATTCAGTGCTTAATTTACTACCTTTTGCAAACTGAGAAACTCTTGCTTTGCTGGTATCCCCTCCCACACTCATCTAGAGGTGTGAATTCCTTTGTTTCCTAACCATACTGGTTGATTTTACTTGCTTGATTCTCCCACAATATGAAAGCCTCATGTTTTGAGCAGATGATCCAACCAACTCAGTTTCCCCTGTCCCCCACCACACACCAACACAAGTAGAAACCACAGTTTATATATAGACTGCATGCAGCAATAACTGCTGCTGAGATAAACTGAAGTGTCTTCTGCTATGCAATGGTGGGGGGAGGAGGAGGAAGGAGCAGTGTTGGAGCAATCACAGACCTGTTTTATAAATAGTTGCCTGTTCTCCATGATGTTTCCAAACTAGTTTATATAAACCATTCCAGTGCTGCATTTATTATTTCATTTAGGGGCTACTTGAACAAGCTATGATGTGCTGTTCCATTTCTGCTACTCAGTACTGATGCAAAAACTGAAGGGGACTAAGAGGGATAGCAAAATGAGTGCAGAAGAAACTAATTTAAATAGTGACATGCTTAAACACACACACACACACACAATACCCCAAGCAGAACACAGTTAGATAAGGTACCAATATTTAGGAAACTTATTACACTTACCCAAAGACCAGCAGTATGACTCCTGGCTGCTGTGTTCTCTCTGCTGTGGCTGAGCTGTAATAAAGACCCTGTAACAAGACACTGGTCTCTTGCAAGGGCTATTAGACATCAGAGCAAAGGGCACTCTGGGAAGACTCTGTGGGACAAGATGCAATAAAAGAATCCTGAATGGCAGCCCCCGGGGCCATAAAACAGCCAGGGAAAGTTAGAAAAAACTCCTCTCACAGCTTGAGCAGAAAAAGGCAGTATAGTACAGCAGTTTAAGGCTTTGAGCTACAAATTTGGAGACCTGGGTTTGAATCCCACAGCCCCCACTTGCATACCGTGTGACCCTGAGCAAGTCACTTAACTTCCCTGTGCTCCCAGGTTGCACCTGTAAACAAGCTTTCAGCTTAGTGTGCCACTCCTGGTTAAACAATTAAAAAAAAACACTGGGATGAAGTAAGAACACAAAAAAGGTAATAATACATATATTTTCCTGATTTTAACATGCAGTTTTCCTTTAATAATCCATAACAAGGTATGGGTTGGGCTTGGATTTACCCACACCTGGCAAGTGATCAACAATGCCAGGCATCCATAAGTCCCAGTGCACTCCACACTGTGCAGTGGATTACTGTGATTGTGCAACTGGTAGAAAATAAAGAATTAAAAAAAGTTATTAAAATACTTAGTTTCTAGAGTGGAGCATAGGCGCAAACAATAATAATAAATTTAATTTTGCATAAGCGCCTTTCGGGCCATCAAGGCACTTTACAAAAAGATAAAAACAACCATATAAAACAGTACACATAATAATAAATAAGTAGCATACAGATATAATAGATAACAGGGAATCAGAATTATGTGTAGCTATCATAGGTGAGACTCCATAAAAAGGTTTTCAATGCCTGTTTGAACCTCCATAGTCGCAGTAGTCCTCGAGTTGATGAGTAGAGAATTTAGTATTGGGGCCACATGCATAAAATGCACGTGCCCCAGAAGATTTCAAAGACACCCTCGGAATCTCTAGCAACCCATCATCAGCCAACCGCAGCTGTCGCACCGGGTGGTAAGGAACAAGAAGCTCTTTCAAGTAGTCAGGGCCCAGTCCATGTAGGGCTCTATAAGTCAGTAAACCAACTTTGAAGGTGATCCAACACCTAATCGGCAGCCAGTGCAGATCACGCAGCACCAGGGTAATATGAGATACTCGCGAAGCCCCCATTAACAATCATGCTGCTGCATTCTGCATGAGCTGCAGGTGGTGGATTTCAACCCCAGAAAGCCCTAAGTACAGGGAGTTACAATAATTGAGGCACAAAGTCACAAAGGCATGGACTAATGTAGGCAAGTCCCCGGACAGAACCAGGTGCTTAATCCTGGAGATATTCCGAAGATGATAAAAGGAAGACCTGACGACGGCCAACACCTGAGATCGTAAAGTCAGCCCTTCATCAAGCACTACCCCCAGGTTTCGCACCCGTTCAGAGGATAGGAGCTGAGAGCCCTCGAGAAAAATTCCAGAGGGCTGATCAGCCCTAAACCCCTCTATCCAGTGACCTGGGTCTACTACCATTACCTCCATATTTCCGGCATTCAACTTTAACCAGCTTGAGTTCATCCAGTCCTGGATTTCAGCAAGGCAGGTATTAAGTACCAAGACAGATCTATCCTGGTCAGGGGCCAAAGACAGGTAGAGCTGGATATCATCTGCATAGCATTGAAACCTCAGCCCATACCATCTTACAATGTCTCCTAGAGGCAGCATATACACTGCAAACAGCATGGGGGACAGCATTGAACCCTGAGGGACCCCACACAGCAGGGAGGAAGGATCAGAGGAAAAAATCCCCAACACCACTCTCTAGCTCCGGCCAGTGAGGAAAGATGTAAACCACCTAAAACCGTACCTGACAATCCACAGATGGACCTCAGATGTCCAAGCAGCACCCCATGGTCTATAGTGTCAAAAGCTGAAGAGAGATCAAGGAGCACCAAGATAGAATGGTTCCTCTGATCCCTCACCATCAGGATATCATTGAACACCCGAACCAGTGTCGTCTCAGTATTGTGCCTCTTACGAAAACCAGACCGGAGAGGTTTGTAGATGTTATGGATGGTCAAGTGGTCATCCAGCTGTATCGCCACTACTTTCTCAATCACCATCCCTATAAAGGGAAGGTTTGAGATCGATCTGTAGTTGGCCAGAGAGTCCTGGTCCAAAGAAGCTTTCTTCAGGAGGGGAATTACCACCGCCTCCTTCAGGGAGCTTGGAAACTCACCGGATTCCAAGGAGCCCCAGACTATCCAAGCCAGGACCGGGCCAATTGTATCCCAACAACCCATAATTAAGGAAGTTGGGCCCGGATCCAAACTACAGCACATAGGGCGCATACCCTGGACAATCCGCATGACATCCATGAGCTCGGGGAAGACAAAGGTACTCCAGGAAGCTTGAGGTGAGGTAACCAAGCACTGATCATCAGTAACCTCCATAGAGTGAGTTGAATGAACTTCCAACCTGATGTCGGCCACCTTATCCGCAAAGAACCAAGCAAGCTCATCACACTCTACTTGCAAAAAAGAACAAACACGGACAGAAGCAATCAAGTCCAGAGCTGACGAGATGGCCTTATTATAGGCCACCACTAAAGTCTCTGGACTTGAGCTGGTCACAGGAAACTCTGAGAGGTCAATCACCGCTGCTAGGCCTTCAGGACCCACTTCCCATAAAGGGCAGTAACTGATGTCTCGACAGGGGCAGGTCTCTAAAGGGGGGCGCAAAAGTTGAACCTTACGGTGTAATGATCAGACCAACCGACTGGTTCCACCTCCAAGGATCCCCAGGAGGAAAACCAGATCAAGAGAGTGACCAAATTTATGGATGGCAGAGGTAACAACCTGTGTAAAGCCCAGAGATGTCATCAGCTGGAGGAAGTATTGTCCAAACTGCAAGAGATCATCGTCAACCCAGGCAATGAAGTCTCCGAGTACCATCAACCTGGGGGACTCCAATGCCATGTCAGTGACGAAGTCCGCTACTTCCTGCAGGAATCGCGTCTTGTCCCCGGGTGGACGGTAGATGAGAGCTAACCTGCAACCTACACCAGCCACCATGGTACATTCAAATGATTTGGCTTCCTCAACTGGTACATTCATAAGGCCCAAATTGGTCTTAAAACAGACTGCTACCCCCCACCGTGATCCAATCTGAAGCGGTGTATCACCGAGTACCCAGTCGGAATTACAGCATCTAAAGTGGGGCCCGCATCCGCGATCCAATCTCAAGAGGTGTATCACCGAGTACCCAGTCAGAATTACAGCATCTAAAGTGGGGCCCGCATTTTCATCCAACCAGGTTTTGGTGATGCAAGCCAGATCAGTCATTTCAATAAGATCTGCAATAATTGCAGTCTTATTTTTAATAGATCTGGCATTGCATAACACCGCTCAACTTGGATGGGCTTCAAGTAATGCCCCAGCTACTTGCCTGCCACACCAGGCAGTGCCCTTGGGTATGGAGACTAGATAAGGCGTACCCCATTCCAGACTCCATTTTGCCCCAGGACATCTTCTAGGCCTAACCAGACCGATGTGAGAGGTGCGTTCATTCGTCCTCCAGTGTCCACACCCCCCGCCCCCCCCTTATGAGCAATACCCAGCATCCAACAGCGCTGGTAGGTTGACATCAACAAGGGGGGGAAGGGGCGGAAGGCATGGAGAGTGGAGGACAAATAGCGCACTATCGGGGGGGGAAGCCTACACATTTTACAATAAAATTAAAACCAATATACACAACGTTCAGGCACTCAAACTCAAAGACCCCCAAAAGAAAACAGTGAAATTAAAACCAATACCCACCACTAAAAATATACAAAAAATGCCACCCTACTCCCCACTGTTTGGACAATTTCAGCCCCAGAAACTATACAGTCCCCTCTCACAGGATGCAAAAAACACATATAAACACATATAAATTCACCCCCCAAGCCCTCTCACAACCTAGAAGAAGGGGAGTTCCAGGCACTCTCACTGACCAGAATAAAATAAATCAATAAACATAAACATAACATTCAAAAAATGAAGAAATAAAACAAATAAAATGTGGATGCCCAGGTCTTCTCACTACCAGGGAGACCACAAAACTGTTGAAATGAACATATAACAAAATAATCCAGGAGAAAAATCATCCAAAGATGCAGGTAAATCCAGTCCAAAATGAGTCCAGCTGATAAAATCAAATACATCCAAAATTTGCAATAAGTCCAGCAAATAAATCAAAACCAGGATAGGGTCCAACGAGAAGAAGCCAGCCAACGATCGACAGCAGCACAGGTCTACCAACTCTGCACCTAAAGGACCCCAAACAGAAATATTCCGCAGCACCACCACAACACCCAGATCAAAGCCACAAAGTAGCCATTCCCGGGGGGTCTAGGGGCACCCTAGGATCACCAGCCAACTCCCTGACTAAGGATCCCCGGACCCAATAAAGCAGCAGAATCTAGTCGGTGATCCCCAGCAGAGTCAGGCCAAAGCCAGGCCAGTCTCAGAAACTGCAAACTTCAGGCCCACCAGAACACAGCCTGGGGCCCACCACTCGATTCTTAAACCCAGCACACAGCTGGCACATTCATACAATCCACAAGGCTCTTGGAACTCCTTCCTAGTGCAGACTGCCACACACAATTTTTTAAGACTCCCACAGCTTCTCCTCAGAACAGATTCCTCGATAGGGCGGCATCCCGTATGTCCTTCGGCACAAAGCCCCACTGTCCTTCTGCACCTAGGCAGGGATTAAAGCAGTTCTGCTGACCACACATTCAGGCTTGGCCCGATCAAAGTCGGCTGCACACAATTCACTGAAGCATCAACAGCAGCGCCTCAGACCAAAGAATCATGCATCTCACAATACAGTGGCGGCTTCAAAACGCTACTGCAACAAGCAGGACAATCACAGCAGCCAAGACTGCAGAATAAACGGCCATCATTACACCAAGCAAAGAGGATGAGGTATTGGGCTTACCTTTAGATGTCAGCTGTCCAGGCATATCCCTGTCTAAATCAGTCTTATCTTAAATCAAGGCAGTAGCCATTTCATAAAACCATGAGACTGAAACTGATTCTGCAATTGATAAAGCTGTGCTGGGCAGCATATAGCTGGCTAAACTCTGGCATCAATTTCTGTCTCAAGGTTTTGTTAAATGCCTTCTGTATTTCTTCATTGCTTTGTTGCAGAGATGTCAAAACTGATATTGCTGGACAGCTGATTGCTGGGTAGCCCTTCACACCTACATAGAAAAGAATTTATAAGACATTAGCTCCTGACTTATAGGGTTGTATTCCTTGGATTCTTCCAAAAGCTTTACTCCTCATCTTAACAAATTTGAATTGAATAGACCAGAATCTTGGTCTAATTTCAAGCAATTATATGGCACAGGTTTATTACTTAGACATCCTCAATGCAGCACTAAATAGAGAGAATATTGGATAGTCAACTATGCACTACCAGTGCCTTCTGCCACAGAGGGGTTCTGAGTCCCTCTGACCAGGAAAGCGAAGCTGGAGAGGTCCATGGGTCTCAGAACCCCAAGGTGACAGAATACATTGGTTATGCATACATTTGCTCATCCTATATTTGTTATAGTGTATAGCAGTATTATGTGAAATGTGTCAATTATGTTTTTTTTCTCTCTTTCATAATGAAACTGACTTGTGAAGTCTCTAGAGGTTCCACCGCCCTTTCTGTGAAGAAATATATCCTCGCGGTACCCCTTAGTCTACCCTCATCCAGTCTCATGTCATGCCTCCTCATTCCTGGACATCTCCTTTTCTGAAAGATGCTACCCTCCAGCACCCTATTTATGCCTTTTAGATAGCTGAAGGTTTCCATCATATTACCCCTGTCTCTTCTCCAGGATATATATACTGAGGTCTCCCAGTCTCTCCTAATATGACTTTTAGTGTAGGTCCTGAGCCATTTTTGTTGCCCTTCTTTACTATCTCCACTTTGTCTACATCCTTATGGAGATATGGCCTCCAGAACGGGGCACCGTATTCCAAATGAGGCCTCACCAGTGATCTGCACAGTGGCATCACCACCTCCTTCTTTCTGCTGGCGATACCTCTACCTATGCACCCCAGCATCCCACTGGCTCACCCCATAGCCTTGGTACATTGTTTAGCCACCTTTTAGGTCATCCAGTAAGATTACCCCAAAATCCCTTTCCTATTTGGTGATGATCAGTTTATCCCTCCCTCCTCCCGGTAATCCTCCTCTGGGTTCCTGCAACACAAATGCATGATTTTGCACTTTTTTGCATTAAATCTCAGCTGCCATGCTTTGGACCATTCCTCCAGTTTACCTAGATCCCTCCTCATTTTTTCCACCCTTCCCGGAGTGTCCACCCTATTGCAGATCTTAGTGTCATTCACAAAGAGGCACACTTACCCCTCCAGCCCCTCTGCAATTTCACTTATGAAGACATTAAACAGGACTGGGCCCAGGACTGATCCCTGTGGCACCCTGCTGATCACACTCCTTTCCTTACATTGAGCACCATTTACCATGAGTCTCTTATCTTCTATCATTCAACCAGTTCCTAACCCAGTTTACCATCTTGTGACCCACTCTCTCAGGTTGCCTAGCTTGTTCACAAGTCATATGTGGAATGATAACATAGGTCTTAATAAATGCAATTCATGTTTATGTTTAAGCCCATGAAGCCCATCTAGTTAATGCATTTGCAGCCATAGGGGCTCTGACAGAGTTTGTTATTCTTGTGGATAGCTCTTCTGGGCTTGCTACACTCACTGAGTCATCTGTACAAAGAAGACGACTGTGCTGGAAGTCTAGCACACTCTAGCAGAGAGCACCCCAATGATAGTGGAGAACATCAGACCATCAGCGTACTGGAGTTACAGAACCTCAAATCAATACACAAATTGAGTAACAGCGTGCAGTGTCATTACGAGCCTATGCACATCACGTGTGAGTAGCGTAGCAATGGACAACTTTATAAATGACACAGCAAGACTCGCAAGATGGGGAAATAAAGACTCTTTTTGCTTAAACAATTATTTTAGTGCATCATCCCATTAAAAACAGTAAGGAAAGCACACCAAGTCAGTGAACTTTAAAAATGTTAACTAATTTTTTTTTGTCAAATGCATATTGAAAAGCAGAAACCAAAACGAGTCAGGGTACAAACATCAAGCTATCGAAGAAAGGTAAATATAAATGTACATACTTGTGCGCTCCCTCCAGAAAAAATATCATAATTAGTATGAGAAAAAAAGAAATAGGAGAATTATGATTTATTTCAAGTACTACTTCTTTTTTTTACTGTACTATTGGGGGGCTCTGCCCCCCCACCCCACTCCCCCACCTCCGCGTTTTTATTACATTAATACGCAATCAGGTATAAGCAGTTCTCTTTTATTTTTTTGTTAATTATTGGGGGCCATGCCTCTAATCCCTCTCTTTATAACCTCAGCATGCACAAGAAGCATCTTGTGGTAGAACGACATTTTGGAGTTGTGTCCAATGCACAGCACTATACAGTGGTCTCATCCCTGACAGACCAATGAACACGCAACCAGACTGTGACACTAATCACAATTTCACAGCTGGAAGCCATTCTCTAGTTGAAAGAAATGAAGCTCTGCAATGAGAGCATTTCATTCCTTTTATTTGCACAATGCTGGCTGGTAAGCAAACAGCTCTGTCCCTTGTTCTTCGCCACCATTTGCATTAAGCCCCCTTCCATTTCGCTATCACCAGCAGCATTCCCTCCCACAGCATGGTTAAGCCAGCTCACCCTGGCCATTGTGGAGTCCAGGAATGGGGCTTGCACCACCAAGCAGCCGTAAAGTGAGGATACTGTCGCAACTTGCATCCCAGGTTATAAAATCCGGTGCAAGCTGCAGCAACCATTCTGTACATTTTTTTTATTTTTCTTCTATTGTTATTGATAGTAATAAAATGCTACTTGTTAATTTTACAACTTTTCCTGATCTGCATGTTTCTTGACCTTAGCTGCGGTGAGATGGCAGGGTTGAGTTGAGTGACATGACAGTTAGTGCAGTTCTTTTGAAAATATAATACAATTTGTAACAGACATTAAAAACACTTCTTCTCTTGATAAAAACCCTAATCGTGTGTTTCTGCAGCAGTTGCTGCATTTTGCATGAAAACCAATGTTTCCTTTTAAACAAACACTCACTTGTCACGGCCGCTTGCACTTCTGTGCCGCTTGCACTTCTGTTGTACCAGGTCTTGCTTGTACACATTTTTGCTATATATTTACCTAGGATAGACCAGATGAGATGCAATATCTCATTTTCAGTGGTGTCCTACTGTTACACATTTTAGATTGTATTTGCCCAGGATTGACCAACTGAGAAATAATATTTAATAGAATTTAAAAAGCTAGCCAGAGCTGAGACAGTCATTTATTTTAACCGAATCCACCAGGCTCCTTCTTGGCTGCAAGTATAGGGGAAGCCTACAAAGCCACTCTCAGGGGCCAAATCATCAGTTATGCTACTGCACCTACAGGAAAAAATGGGGAACAGGAGGTGGAACATCTGGTAGCTCAACTAACAGAAAAGGAGACAGAATATAAAAAACATCCTAGTAGACTCCGAAGTCATGTCTTGATCTCAGAACTGTCTAGTATCAGAATCAGGCTTAATACTTTAGCTTCCAGGAAGGCTGAACTGCAAATAAGATGCACCCAGCACAAATACTGGGCAGAAGGTGAAAAGGCAGGGGAAACTCCTGGCTTACAGGCTAAAGAAAAGGCAGGCAGACAAACATATTCTGGGGCTAAGAATGGCAGGGAACTCGATGGTGTACACCCAACAAGAAATCAATGACACTATGGCTCAATTCTACCATCGTTTGTATCAGTCACACATTGAAAGCAATGAGTCCAGGTTCCATGATTTCATGGAGTGTGTAGCCCTCCCCTCCCTGTCCAATTCACAAAAACAAGAATTAGACAAACCCCTCACAACTTTAGAATTAAGACAGCCCATTCTCAGTATGGTTCCCCATAAGGCCTTCGGGGGTGATGGGCAACCTGTGTACTTTTTATTTTATTTTAAATTCAGTATACTTTATTGATTTTCCAACAAAGACAGCATAACATACAAAGGAACAGCAATTCAGTACAGTCAATATAAATCACATGTAACCTAAACATGGGAATACCCTGTGGACTTTTACAACCTAGTACATCAAGACGTAGCACCCCCTACTTGCAATGTTGCAGGAAGTGCATACAGAGGGTACACTACCCCCTCCCAAAGACAGGCCATAATTACAAGTCTACCAAAAGAGGGTAAGGACCACACTATACCTGGAACTACAGATCCATCTCCCTCATAAATACCTACGCAAAAATCTTAGCAAAGGTTTTAGCAACGAGACTGGAACATATCCTGCCCAACGTAGTACATCCCTCACAGGTAGGCTTTATTAAAGGGAGACATAGTTCAGACCATGTTAGAGCCCTGTTATCCCTGATGCAGAAGGCAGCATCCCTCCCAACCCCAGCTGCACTTGTTAGGATAGACTTTGAGAAAACCTTTGAGTCAGTGGAGTGGGAGTACCTGCACGTGGCCTAGCATCGGTTTAACATTGGACCATACTTTGCCTCATGGATACTAACTCTCTATGAAAGGCCACTAGGCAGGGTATTTACCAGCTCCACACTGTCCACCCCCCCTTTCAACTCTACAGAGGCACAAGACAAGGTTGTCAACTTTTGCCGCTGCTTTTTGTTTTAGCAATGGAACCCCTGTCTGCAGCCCTCCGCACCCATCACAAAATTAAGGGTATTATGGTGGGAACCCAGGAATACCATGCTAAATTCTATGTCGATCACTGCCTAATCCTCACTGGGGACATTAAGAGTAGCTCACCATCCATTCTTAGCACCCTGAATGACTATGAGAAAATCTCAGGCCTTTGGATAAACCTGACCAAATCAGAGGTACTCCCCTTAAGGTCCCATACCAGGCCTGAAATGATACTCTCCTGAGGCCTCACCTGGACCCCTATTGAAATAAAATATTTGAGAATCAAGATTACTCTAGATCTCTCATCCCTGGCTGATAAAAATGTCACCTCGATATGGATGCAACTAACCAAAGATATACAGAGATGGGAGCACCTGCATCTATCTCTGGCAGGGAAAATCACTGCTTTAAAACTGATGTTTACTCCCAAAGTCTATTACTTGGTCTGCCACCTCCATATTCTGCTCCCCAAAGCCTGGGCTAATAAATTTCATGTACTTATGTGTAAATTCTTGTGGAGACAGTCAAGGCCGTGATACAGCAGAGCAAAGTTAAGAACCCTGTGGACTAGAGAGGGATGAAACTTGCTGAATTCAGTACCTACTCCCAAGCCTTCATCATTGCCAAATAGTGTAGAGGGATGAAGAAATCCCACGTCCCAGCCTAGGTGCACATCGAGTCTGCATTACTAGGGGGAACCTCACTTCTTTGCCGTCTAGAATTTACCCTCCCCAGATCCGCTCAACAGTGGCTGACAATTAAAGCCAACCATCAGGCCTGGCATTCCATGGGAAATCTGACCTGCACCTGTCAAAGCCTAGGCCTCTCTTCCCCACTGTGGAACAATGTACTCTTGCACTGACCATAAAACCTTCCAGTGGGAGGCATGGCAGACATGCTAGCCGAATATCTTTCAAGACCTAGTACAGGAAGATAAAACATTTGTCTCTTTCAAAATTTTATAAAAACACCAGCACCCGCCCCAGGCCTGCTTTTGGCAATACTTACAACTCAGGAACCTCTGTCTTAAGTGGTCTAGATCCCCCTGTGCATGCCAGAGCTGTCATTCCAAGGCAGGCCCTCCAAAGAACAAATTCCCTCTCACACTTTGGATCCAGCAAGAAAAGAGCCTAGCAGGAAAAATACAAGGATGGATCAGGGACTCTGCACCTGACCCCTCCAATTCGGCCAGAGCTAGATAGGAAAAGATGCTGTGGACACAGATCTCCACTCAAGACTGGAACAAATTTGGAAAACTGCCCAAAAGCCTGGGTTGATCAACTTAGCCTTCTCATTAGAAATAAAGTCCTACATCTCTTGTACCATAACCACACCCAACGCCACAGGATGGGGCTACTCCCACACAATAATTGCTGGAGGTGTCAAGCCTCCGACACAGACCTTCTGCATGTGCTGTGGCACTGTGTCCCCCTAGGCAGGGTGTGGGATAAGAACATTCAATTTTGCTCCCAAACACTTGCACTAGACCTGCCCAGGTCCCCCAGCTTTTGGCTATTGGGAATAGTCCCAGACCATTACCAGTTTACAAACCCACAACTACTTTGACTCACCCAGGCTGCAGTCGAATTCACACGGCTCATCTTATGGCTGTGGAGAACAACCTCTGTTCCTGCATTTCAAACTTAGCTTACTGTCTTGGAATCTTTGGTTTCTGAAACTCTAATAACCTATTTTGCAAAGCACTCAAATAGGTCCTACCTGGAGGTCTGGGTCCTGTATTTGCAACGATTCAACCTGACCCCCTCCTTCTCTCGATTAAGAAACTCTAAAGCTCTCCTAAACCCCCCTTGACTTCCTCATGAAATGTGGATGGATTTATAAAGTGCTTTGTTAGGATTGAATGTGTATATCCTGAACAATGTGCTCCTATTAGCATGAAGTTCCTCTACTGTTATGTTGTGATTTCCCTGTAATTCCCACTGCTCACTGTTGTTGTTCATGTAGGTACTGCTTTTTTTTTTACGTTAATTTCTTTATGCTCCTGCCCCCGACCACCTCCCATCCAGCCCCTCCAGCCCTGTCACCCCAGCATCTACTGGACTTACCTCTTACCTAACAAGGTGCCAGCCAGCCAGGTGCAGAGCCTGCAATGGGACGGGCTTCATCCTGCTGGTAGACATTATTTTTTCTTTGTTTTTGCCTGTCCCCCTGAGCGCGGTGTCATGTAATGATGCCAATGGCTGAGCCATGTACGCTTCCGTATGTGGCACGCTGGGAATTTACCCCACAACTGCCTCCTATGTGTGGACCCACTGTGTCAGCCCCCAGCCACGGCTAGGGGTCAGGCAGGCAGAAGACTCAATCCCCACCCCTCACCGGAAGAAGTGAGGAGAGCTGTTCTTCAGACACTTGATCCTCTCCCTCCCCAGCCAAACCCCAGTGGCCCGCTTGCACCGCAAACATGGGTCGCTGGCATGGCAGGAGGTACGGCATGATTCCTCATCCCTCCACGCCACTAGGCTGGCTTGTTCTGCTTTTGGCAGGTAGATGCCCCAGGGGGAGATTTAAGCTGTGCAACAAGGAAAATCCACAGGCGGGAGGGTTGTACATGTCCCTGAATTACATTACTATGTGGCCTATGCCCACACAATATTATTGTGGTCCATGCCACAATTACCTGGGACAGTGTTGCAGACATCATGGTGGGTGGCCACCATGGGACCAGTGATCATCATATGGTGTGGTTCAATATAAGAACTGTGACAGAATCGAACTGCACAAAATGATGAGGGTCGTGGACTTCAGGAGAGCAAACCTTGCAAAGATGGGGAATGCCTCAGAGATGCCCTGGTGAGGGGGAGGACTTGGGCAGAGTAGAGGTAGAGTGGGTGAAACTAAAATGGGCCATAGTGAAAGTAACAAACCTCTCCGTCAAGCAAGAAAGCAAAAGTAAAGAGGAAAAAAGACACTACAGTTCTAAAATGAGGGGTCTGGGAAGGTAAGGGCAAAAATGTTAGCATTCAGGAGGTACTGTATAAGGTGACACAGAGGAAGGAAGATAGGAAAGTGCATCAGGAAAAGCAGAGGGAGGCAGGGAAAGCAGTCAGAACAGTAAAGGCACAAACAAAGGAGAAAATAGCCAGGGCAGTAAAGAAAGGGAACAAGACATTTTTTTTTAGGTTTGTAAGCAAATGAGAAAGACCAGGGGAGTGATTGTAAGAATAAGGAAGGAAGGGAGAAGTGGAAGGGGACCAGAAAAAAGCAGACATCCTGAACAAATATTTTTGTTCAGTGTTCACAGAGGAAGGGGAAGGAGAAGGACCACAGGTAAGAGACAGGGGCATCGAAGAAAGAATGGTGGACACTAGTCCATTTACAGAGAAGAGTCCTAAAGGAACTCTCAAATCTGAAAGTGGACCAGGTAATGGGGCCAGACAGGATTCGTTCTAGGATATTGAAGAAGCTCAAAGAGATCCTGTATGCTAGCTGCACCTCTGACAGTCCTGTTCAACCACTCACTGGAGACCGGAGTGGTTTCAGAAGACTGGAGGAGAGCAGATGTAGTCCCACTTCACAAAAGTGGTAGCAGGAAGGAGGCTGGTAGTTACAGGCCAGTCAGCCTGAGGTTGGTAGTGGGGAAATTAATGGAATCACTATTGAAGGAAAGGATTATGGACTATCTTGAATCCAGTGGCGTACAGGGTCCGAGGCAGCATGCATTCATATTAAGGAGGTTGTGTCAAACAATTCTGATAGATTTCTTTGACTGGGTGATGAGGGGATTAGATTAGGGTGGAACAGTGGATGTGGCCTACCTAGATTTCAGTAAGGCCTTCAACACTGTTCCACATAGAAGACTCATAAACAAGCTAGGTAGCCTGGGAGTGGGTCCAAAGGTGGCAAATTGTGTAAGGAATTGGTTGGGGGATAAGCGACAGAGAGTGGTGGTAAACGGAGTTCATTTTGAGGAATAGAGTGTGACTAGCCATGTGCCACAGGGATCTGTACTGGGACTGGTCCTCTTCAATATCTTTATTAGTGACATTGCAGAGGGGCTAGAAGGGAAGGTATGCCTTTTTGCAGATGACACAAAGATCTTCAATAGGTTAGATACTCCAGGTGGGGTGGAAAAAATGAATAGAGATCTAAGAAAGCTTGAGAAATGGTCAGAAGTGTAGCAACTAAGTTTCAATGTGAAATAGTGCAAAATCATGCACTTGGGGAACAGAAACCTACAGGCAGAGTACAAGATGGGGGAGTGATACTGATGATCATCAAGCAGGAAAGAGTCCTGGGGTAGTTATATCTGATGATCCAAAGTGGCCAAACAGTGTGACAAGGCAGGGGGGAAAGCGAGTAAAATGCTAGGGTGCATAGGTCGAAGTATCACCAGCAGAAAGAGGGAGGTAGTGATACCACAATATAAACTATTGGTGAGACCTCACCTAGAGTACTGTTTCCAGTTCTGGAGACCACATTTCCGAAAAGACATAGACAGAGTGGAGGCGGTCCAGAGGAAGACAACCAAAATGGTGCAGGGCCTGCATTGAAAGCCCTATGAGGAGAGACTAAAGAACCTCACTGTGTACACACTGGAGGAAAGGAGGGGGAAGGGTGATATGATAGAGACTCTCAAATATCTCACGGGCATAAATAAGGAACAAGAGGGAAGCATTTTTCAGAAAAAAATATGCCCAAGAACAAAAGGGTCATGCTATGAATTTGGAGGGGGGTAGATTCAGGAAAAACGTAAGGAAGTACTTCTTCACAGAAAGAGTGGTGGATGTATGGAACAGCCTCCCAGGGGATGTGGTTGGGGCCACAACTGTAACGAGATTCAAGAACACATGGGCTAGACATAATGGAACCTTAGAGGTTACAAAAGGGAGGATAAAGGGGAGTCACGTGATGCAGAGCACTGACTAGCTGCTTTCTCCGGGTGCTCCGACCTCCCTTCGCTCTAAACAACCTATAACTACATTTCAATTCTCCTTTTTGCAAAACTACTGTACAGAAACTTACCTGGACAACAGGACAGAACCGACGGAAGGCTTGATGGATGTAGAGATGCGCAAGGCTGCACCTAAACATACCCCACCTGCGACGCCGGAGAAGGCCTCGAAAAAATCTAGGGCCTCGATTTCTCCACAAATGCAGACCTCTGCGACCGGGGCTACGGAGGAAGAATCTCTTACATTAACAAAATTTCTGGAGGAATTTCGCCCCTTTAAACTGGAAATGCAGGAATTAGCAAGGGAAATTAAAAGTGTCGCCTGTGCACTGGAGGATCTCACACAAAGGACCTTGGACAACGAAGCGAGGATACGGTCCTTGAAGGGGAGCAGTGCAAGACTGGATCCGGTACTGACTCAAATTAAACACCGTCTATCCAAAATGGAGCTAAAAGTCGAGGACTTAGAAGGCAGAAGCCGCCGAAATAATGTGGTGATCATCGGCTTGCCTGAAGGAGAGGAAGGGCCAGACCCGATCAAGTTTGTCCAGAAGCTGGTGGAGAAAATAGCAGGCCCCTCTCCTTTTGGACCCACTTACACCATTGAAAGGGCTCATCGAGCTTTACGCCCGCTACCACCAGTGTCTGCGCCCCCACGATCCCTCATATTTCGATTCTTAAACTATCATGAATGGCAGCTGTTCATTTCCAAAACCAGAGAAGTCAAGGAGCTGCAATGGGCTGGAGCAAGGATTAGGGTAGCTCAAGATCTGCCTTTGTCGGTACGGCAAAAGAGGGCGGCTTTTCATCCTCTGGTTAACAAGTTAGTAGCGGCTGGAATCAAATTTAGAATGGGCTACCCGGTCAGATTTCAGATGCAGATAGCTGGGGGCTGGAACTCGTATAGCAGTGTGGAAGCTGCAACATCTTCTCTCCAAGAGGCATTTCCCAATCTATTCAAAAATCCTTGAAGATATAGAAGGCTTGATGTGCTAAAAGGGGCTTTCAGTGACCTATCTGGGAACTACGAGTGATCATTTACCAAGTTCATATCCGGCTGGGAGAATCTGCCAGAAGCAGCGACTCTGATATTATCAGCAAGGTAACTGAAGGATCCCGGTCTGGGGGCAACTGACTTTCCTTTTCTGTCGAGATCTGCTAGTCGTTGTTTTAGGATGGCAGACCTGTCCCTTATGAGAATAACGGCGGTATCGCAGCAACTTTAGCTGGTATGTGTGGGGTGATTTATGGAGCCAGTGAATTTCAGGCAATCGGTACAACTAACCAGCAGAAAAAATCGTTTTATTTTCCCAGAAGTTGTTTTGAAATAGAAACTGGGACTTTAATTTATTGAACCCGCCACTAGAGGGAACCAAAAACTGCTTGATGGCTCATACGCTGCTTATCAAGGGGACCCATTTGTTTCATTTAACTTTTTGGACACTGAGAGTCTGTATCCTTGATGTTGTGCTTATTAGCACGAGTGTTTAAGATGCTAAAGCGTTTTATAAATATTAGCAGGACCAAGTTTTTGTTATAGACAGAAAAGTTAGAGTATTAGTGCGGACTAGACACAGGGGCCTGAGTAGGATTAAGTCCAGCTGGGTTGTACAACTTCTTGCTGTAGCAAAGCAAATGATATATGCCCCAGGTATATACAGTCTTATAGATTAATGTCTTAAAATGTGTTAACTTTAGTTCAGAAAGCAGAAGATGAATATAAAACTCTATCAGTAGTTTCATTTAGAGAAGTTGTTGGGGGAGGAAGGGTGGGGGAGACTGAGCCATGCGTACTGTTGTCATGGACCATGATAGCATGGTTCGGGGTGGGGGCAGGAGGGTCTGTGATGGGGGCAATTACGGGGGAGGGGGAAGAAAAGGGTTTGGATGGGTATGCTGTATAAGGGTCTCATTTAGATGGGGAGTAGGGGGAGGGAGCACAAGACCACAGGTTTCGCACTTGGGGACACTGAGATGGGTTGTCTGGATCATGATGTTAGGATAGTAGATAAAACTATGGCGTCGAATATGATTATTAGATTCCTCAGCTGGAATGTTAAAGGGGCATGACAGAAATCCAAACAGTACAGAATCCTGAAACATTTAGAGGTTGTGCAGGCAAATTTTGTGTTTTTACAGGAAACACACCTACTCTGTAAGGAGGAGAATAATATGAGGCGCCTACAAATAGGGATGGTCTTCTCCTCTCAGGGTACCACACAAAGTAGGGGTGTTATGATACTCATACACAGATCGGTTCCCTTTACTCCATTGCAAGTTATCCACGATAATGAGGGCAGATATGTCCTTGTCAGAGGGAAGTTGCAGAATACAGAGCTCTTAGTAGGCTCTGTTTATGGTCCCAATGTGGACACCCATACATTTCGCTGTGTAGTTATTGGATGTGCTCACGCCTTTAATCAACTCCCCATAATCTTAGGGGGAGATCTTAACTCAACCTTAGATCCTCTAATGGACAGGTCCAAACCTTCCCAGTTGGGCTTGACTCCAGCTTTGCGGGCCTTGAGGGAACTAATTGATCACCTTGGCCTTACAGACGTCTGGAGACTGCTCCACCAGAAATCTCAGGAATACACGTTCGTTTCACCAGTTCACGGAACTGCATCCCGTATTGATTACATTCTGCTGTCCTGCATTCTCCTACCCGGGGTATTGGACTCGACAATTGTAGCAGGGCCTCCTTCAGATCATGCTGCAATTTCGGCTTCAATCTCCTTTTCATCCCTACCCAAAAGGGGCAATAGATGGAAGATAAATAACCAGATTTTGCGGAATCCTAAGGCAGTTCAAGACATATCACTAAATAGGCGAATTTATAACAAATAATCTGAGAGACAACGCTCGCCAGATATGTCTGGGGCATTCAAGGCATTTACAAGGGCATCCTAATTGGACTAGCGGTCAAAAAAGGGGAGAAGGAGCGATCATGTCTGACTTATTGACCCGATAAGGGTCAAGGAGTCCAAATGTTTCCCCAGGCTCAGGAGAAAGATAAACTTGAACTAGTTAAGCTAAGAGATATGTATCTTAAGTTGTTAGGGGAATGCTAGAACTGACCTTAATCAAAACTAAAGCCAACTACCTAGACCAAGGTGAAAAGGCACGAAGCTCCTGGAAGCGCATCACACAGTTAGAGTCTTCTCGAATAATTTCTGGGATACAATCCAAGGAAGAGCGGTTGCATTAAGACCCGCCTCGGGAAGATTGTCTAGGAATTCTGGAACTATTTTGAATCCCTTTACGGGGCTATGGAGTCCCCTCCCTCTAAGGTGGAGATGCTTACCTTTCTTAATGACTTGGAACTCCCCTCAATGGCAGATCCCGACCGGGCACAGTTGGTGGCTGACATTATCCAAGAGGAGATTGAACGAGTCATTCAGAGTCTCCCGCTAGACAAAACACCTGGCCCGGACGGCTTCTCGTCCAACTTCTACAAGACATTTTCCAAACAATTATCCCCGCTACTGCTTATGTTATTCCAATATATTCTTAGTGGCAAAGAGATGGACCAATCGCTCTTCGAGGCACTCATTGTTCTCATCCCAAAGCCAAATAAACCCCCCGAGCAGTCTGCCAGCTATAGGCCTATCTCCTTGCTAAATTATGACATCAAAATCTTAGCGAAACTACTAGCAGAGTGAATAAATAGAGTTTTACCCAAACTTATTGGTGCAGAACAAGTAGGTTTTATGAAAGGCCGGTCCGCAGCAGATCACATCAGGACCTTGTCTCATGTCTTTTCCGTTACCGAGGAGTCCAACTCCCCCATGGCTCTTGTCTCCTTGGACACCGAAAAGGCATTCGACAGGGTTCACTGGGGTTTTCTGTTAACTGCAATGGGCAAATTTGGGTTTCCAGAGAGGTTCTTAGATTGGATTGACTCCCTTTACTCAAGTCCCTCAGCAAGGGTCTCTTGCAATGGAGTTATTTCGGATCCCTTTGCCTTGCATGTAGGTACCAGACAGGATGTCCCTTATCCCCCCTCCTCTTTAACTTGTATTTGGAGCCCCTCATCAGACGTATAGTACACAACCGAAATATTAGCGGTATCAAAATTCCCGGAGGAAGAATTTAATTGGACAGCCCTCTGGCAGAGCTGCCATAAATTCATTCTGCAGGACCAGTTGAGGCTCATTCAGTTTAAAATTCTCTATAACATCTACTACTCCCCACAAAAGCTTGCGAGCCTAAAGTTGATCCCAGACCCAAAATGTAATAGGTGCCATTACGGAAATGGGGATTTGATCCATATTTTCTGGAACTGCCCGAAAGTAGTCCCACTATGGACAGACATTAAAAATAAAGTTGATCCCATGCTCAGCCTTAACGATCTTTTTATTCCCGAAATATGCCTGCTGGGGGATACATCCCGTATCTCAGTTAGGAACAGAAAGTTCTATATGGCTCTGATTTCTATTACCCTTAAAAAGGTGGTTCTTAGACACTGGAAAGACCCTGTAGTGATCAGGTACTCTGAGTGGCTTGAGGAATTACTCTATAGTTTGAGGACTGAAAGGATGATAGCCATCCTTCAAAATAAGCTTCCCAGGTTCGAGAAGACCTGGGCCCCCTTCTATACTGCCTATTCACAGTAAGATATATGGGCTCCCCCTCATACACAAATAAACAAAGTGGTCTTGTGCGGGGAGGGTAGTGGGGGAGAGTGGGGGGGAAGGAGGGGTCTTTTTATTCTTTGGGGTGTGTTTTTTTTTTTCTCTTACTTTGTCTTTGGGTGTTTATGTTTTGGGGGGAATATTGCAAAGAATATCTTCTGTCTTTAGTTGGTTCAAAAATCAAGGTATACCTTCACGATTGTATCATGTTTACTGGAAGCATTCTTTGTGAATAAATCTCAAATAAAGATTTAATGGCAAAAAAAAAAAAAGGGAGGATAAAGCCAGAGACCAAGTAGGGTCTGCAGTATTCCAGTAGGTAGGGAAAATGGGCAGACAGGGTGGGCTAAGTGGTCCTAATCTGCTGTCAAGTCCTATGTTTCTATGCTCACAAAATATCATTGTGGTTAATACCCTCGTGCCAGGCCACATGGAAATGTAATGAACAGGTGGAGGAAAGGGGTGTACCTTTGGGTGACAGGGCCATTTACAAAGGATTCAAGAAGAAAATAAGAGTTAAAACTAATGGCAGTTAGAACTACCCTAGAGGTAGGTTACAGGGCATGTGATAGAGTGACAGTGGGGCCTGCCTTATGGCCTTTCTGATGGTTAGCATAAGATCCTTCCTTTTAACCAGTGTCCGTAGATGTAGATTTATACAGCTGGGCCCATAGAAGCCTGTGTAGCGCTTTCCAGTTTCTTTCACAGAGTGTGGTTCTAGATTTTAATTCTCTTGCTCATGCTTTTACATTAACCAGACTGGACTTTTTCAGATCTTTTCAGGTACACATATATATACAGACACAGGAAAGAAACTGCCACATGTTAAGGCACTTGGGAGGCAGTATAGTGCAGTGGTTTAAGGCTCTGAGCTGCAAATCTGGAGACCTGGGTTTGAATCCCACAGACCCAACTTGCATACTGTGTGACCCTGAGCAAGTCATTTAACTTCCCTGTGCTCCCAGGTCACACCTGTAAACAAGCTTTCAGCTTAGTGTGTTTCTCCTGGTTAAACAACTGGAAAAAAAAACAACAACTGGGAGGGGCCATGCATGATATTATGGAAGGTAAACGTACCTCAGGTTAGATATCAGCCCTCTACAGGGTATTTAGGGAACTGAGAATGGATCAGGCAACTAAGTTTTTTGGGTAATGGTGACCATTTAAATCGGAACCATGATAAAATTATTCTTGGTGACTTTAATATAAATTGGATGGGGTGAAAACAGTGGTGGGGTTCAAGAATGCATGGGATAAACACAAGGGACTCAGTGGAAAGAAAGGGAGGAAGGGAAGGAGGAAGAAAGAGCTGTAAAGTAGATTAGATACAATCTGCAGTAATAGTGTATGTAGGGAGGAATGGGCAGACTGCATGGGCCAAGCAGTCCTTATCTGTCATCAAATGTTATGTTTCTATGTATGTTTCTTTGGCTCTCCTGTAAAAACTCCTACTTTAAAGATAAATTAACTGTCAGAGGTAAATTAACTGGACTCTCGTCTAACCAAATCATTAGAAACCCAACTGGAATTACAATTTTGCACCGAATCCCAGATTGACTGAATTCTGGTAACACACCCTAACCGAATAAAGAAAGGTGAGGTCTTACCCAACCAAATTAGTGATCACTCCCCAGTCTGTTGCTCCAGGTTGGCCAGAAGAAGTAGGTCCCAACCACATTATGTATTTGCCCATACTTTAAAAGGTGTCAGTTTATTGTCTTTTACTGTAAGTGATAACTAGATTCCATGGACTGACAAGTCTTAGTCTGCATTCCAGATATCACTCTTGCCTTTGACTATTTCTATAACATCTTTTCTGACACTTGCAATTTATTTGCTCCCCCCAAAAAAGAAAATAATAAAAGGTGACCAGATTAACTGGCTAACCCTTGAGCTGCTAGCTGAGTTTAAGGAAAGGGATTTGTATTGGGAACTCTACAGAAGCTCTGGTTCACAAATACATCTTATAAAATACAAGGAGCTGAGAAACCACTGCAAAAAACTAACATGGAATGCAAAAAATTAATACGGTAAGACTTGACAGTTGAATGCCAGTAATAACTTTCGGACACTGTGGAACAATTTAAATGGTATGCTAGGCAGAAACTGTTATCAATTACTTACTGCCCTAAAGGCCGAAAGCAATAGTTTAACTGGCCCAATGGCTATTGTTAACCATTTTAATCATGTTTTTGCTAACATGGCATAAGATTTTTCTGTGAGTGCTGAATCTTCCTGCATTAGCCCCCATCATGTGTCCTGTTCTAGTTTACCTAAATTTTATTTAAAGTATTTATTGACCTACACTGTCAGAACCACACAAAGCAGGGCTAACAGGCAAACAAATGCATAAAAAGCTGGCCCGGTGGCACTGAGGGTTGAGGCACTGGACGCCACACCTCGTACCGCCAGCGACCTGGTTTGGGAAATTGGAGCCTGGGCCACCGGGACTTGCAGGGAGAGAGAGGATCGCATCCAGAGGACTGATTCCTCTCTTGGGGGGATCCAGGCATCTGCCTGGCACTGCAGCAGCCCCCAGTGGCAACTGAAGGCACTGCAACACCTAAGGCACAGCAAAGAGGGATGCAGAGCCACAGCAGATGTGCCTGGCATCACTGCATGTCCAGGCTCTGCCAGGGGGGAGGAGGGGGGACATAACTAAGAAAATCCCGGCTCCTGGGGATAGGCAATGGCACCACCCTTCAGTCACACTCCACTGGACGGACTCACTAAACTCCTGGGCCGAGCCCAGCCCAGCCCAAATTCTAGATAGAGCACCCTGGGCGGATAGAGCAGCCCCATCTCGGGGGGCTCAGAGCTGAGGGGATAGCCAGGCTGGTGCCAGGAGAAGAGGAGTTTTAGGCTCGGAGGTATAGCTGAGGGTAAGTGGATGCCCAAGAGAGTTCCCCGGGATCAAAGCAGAGCCAAAAATAAATTGGGGAAAATAAATGCATAAGAAAGTGGTTTTAGTTATAAAAAATACTTTGTTATAAAACATACATATCTTAGCATCTGTACACCCCAAAACCGCCACCATTTTGCAACAATACTTGCTCTTTATCAAGGCAGACATCATCAGTAATAGTCCCTCTTAAATATTAATAGTTTTTTTTCTAGTTCTTTCTTCTATTTTGCTCTAGATTAGGGACTCTATGGTTAGTCTGTGTACATATATCTTTCCTTGTTTTCATCTCTACTCTCTTCTCTCCTTGCTTTTTCACTAGCTCTCATTGTATATCTTTCTTTATTTCTACTCCTCCTTTACTGTGTATATATTTCTTTGGTATCCCCATAAGTATCACTTTTGGTAACTTATTGAATACATTATCTTAGCTTGTTTCAGCATTTATCCTGTATTAGGTTACACACCTCCTTTTTTTTTTTTAATTCACAATGCTTTAATGGCTGTAACCCCTTTATTCACTTGTTATAATATAGCTAATGTTAAATTTTATCATGTTAACGTGTTCATAAGGTCTTTCATTATATTTACCTTGCATAATGTACTTGTTTTTTCTAAGTGATCCCATCTGTATTTCATATGGAGGACATTTTCTTACTGTTTATGTACTTTCTTATGTATTCAATTTCAATACAAAGATAAAGTGGAAAAAAAAATATATTGCTGATTTATCTTTATAATTAAAACCACTTTAGTTTTTACACATTTTTGCCCGTTAGCCTTGCTTTGTGTGGTTGTAACTCTGCTTTACGCTGTGGCTCCTGGCTTATGCTCTTCAGCCACTTTTTGGATGGAACCAACACTGTTAGGAAATATTTGTTGAAATTCACTACTAAGACTAGAGTGGGTCCTGAAGTTGTTCAGGCCATCTATCAATGTACTTGCAGTCCCAATCCCAAAGTAGTTTAACTTTTCTCTACAGTATGGCTTTTTATCTGATATTTGGTAGCTGGTTGACTTAAG
Organism: Neoceratodus forsteri; assembly: GCA_016271365.2. Taxonomy (NCBI): domain Eukaryota; kingdom Metazoa; phylum Chordata; order Ceratodontiformes; family Ceratodontidae; genus Neoceratodus; species Neoceratodus forsteri. The sequence goes on from CM028133.1 coordinate 804,188,053, forward strand.
TACCTGTGCATAAGTCGGGTGACCCTGCTGCTGTCTCTAACTACACGTCCATCTCCCTATTGCCCCCGTCCAAGACTCTGGAGAAAATCATCAACAATCAGCTGCTGCAGTACATTTCCAGACATGATCTCCTGGCCAAGGAACAACATGGTTTTCGTAAATATCATAGTACTGATACTGCTTTCATTGAATTGACTGAGGTTCTCCATGCAGCCCTGGGCAGAGGGGAATGCGTTGGTGTAACCTTTTTGGAACTAAGGCCTTTGACTTGGTTGACCATGACTTGATAACAAAACTTCTGGAGGTTTGCCTGCTGGATGAGACTGCTGCATGGTTCTCAGATTATCTGGGTAATAGAGCACAATGAGTTAGGTGTGGTAATGCCCTCTCCGAGACACTGTCACTTAACTACAGGGTTCCACAGGGTGCTATCCTTTTTCCCTTGTTATTTAGTTTGTTTGCAAACATTTCTAGAGTTTGTGACTACTCCAGAACCTTACTGTATGCGAGTGATACGGTTATTTTTTTATAAACCAAAATCTGCTTTCCCATGAGAAATGTCTGCAGCACGACTTTAATAAAGTTTGCAACTGGTTTTCTTCTAATAAATAGATAATCGACATGAAGAAAACTAAATCAATGCTGTTTGAAGTAGGCACAGACTCAAGAACAGTCCCAGCCTGTGCATTACCACACCCTCTTGGGACCCTACTGAATAGGTGAAGATGTTTAAATATCTGGGGGTTATTCTTGATCCAGTGTTATCATTTTCTGCACATACCGATGCTGTGGTTGGATTCATTCACTAATTGCTTTGTTTACTTTATTGGAACAAGAATAACTTCACAAAGGAAGTTAAACTGATGCTGGTTCAGAGTCTAATAGTACTAGTTATTGACCATTGTGCAGTGTTGTATTCTGATGCTAACAAAGCTGACCTTGAGAAAATCTCCCTGGGTTTTAATCGGGCTTGTAAATTTGCAATTGATCTCAAGCGTGATTCTCAAATGTGTTCTATACATTGATTTAAATGAGTGCCCCTTCTGCCACCAAGTGCCCTTCCAGTTGGCACTGTTGAGCAGAAAAGCTGTACTTATTGTCATGTCAATCATCGTTAAAAAATGCTTTTTCTGTAGTGCTCCACGTTGTCAATGGGTAATCATTACAGATGGGTATTGGGCATCCCTACTTGGGGAAATGGCACAGCCTAAGGCTGTTAACAGAATAGAATGTTGGGCACAAGATGAATCTGGATAGCAGTAACTCTCCAGTCTTTGCTGTTCCATCAAAGGACAAACACTTAAAAAGCTTCTCTGAAGAAAATCAGCTTCTAGTCTTCTGGGGCTGCAATTCTGCATAGCAGATTGGGGCTACCTGGTGACAGGGACCACTCCTAAATTAAAATTGTGCCTGTTAAGCTGTGGCTTTCAAATTTTCTAACTTGCTCTCCCCATTTCCACTGCTCATCCTTGGACTGGGTCCACATCTGCCTTTTACTTCAGGGTGTTTTTTCTCAAACAGATCTCAGATTCCCTTTTAAAAAAAAGAGATACAACAGGTTTTCTCAGCTACTCACAAGGGTGGTCACTCTCTTCATTTGGTCTTCCTCCTGGTGATTGAGGCCTCCGACTTAGTGGTGGATCCAGTCGGTTGGTCCAACCATTACTCTGTTGGGTTCAATTTCTCAGTCCCCCTGGGTAGGTTGGCCCCTGTGGAGATGGTCAGTTATCGCTCTTTACAGGATGTGATCCCTGAAGACCTGATGGTGGTAATTGACCTCTCGTTATTGGACAAGACTAGCACAGATCCTGAGCCGTTAGTTGCGGCCTATAATAGGGCCACTTCTTCAGCTCTCGATCTGATTGCTCCTATTCATGTTCGCCCCCTTCTGCGTCATCCTGGGGCCCCTTGGTTTGATGGGACTCTAAGGGAGTTGTGGAAACAGGGCCTTAGGTTGGAGCATCGTTGGCGGAGGACAGCCTTAGATGCCGACCACCTTATTTTGTTAGAGTATTATAAAGTCTATCAAACAGAAATTTCCTGTAAGAAGGCAGAATTCCTGTCCAGGGAAATAGCTGTCGCACGGAACTGACTAGCTCAACTCTTCAGAACTGTTGACAGACTGTGCAACCCAGCCTATCAGCAGTTCCATTGAGTTTTTTCACAAGATTATTGTGAAGAGATCGCTTGCTTCTTTGCGAATAGAGTGGCTGACATCAGGCAGGAATGCCTCCAACTTCACTCTATGGGTGATGCTGTTGGTCGGTGCTATGTCACAGGGCCCGGAGTTTCCTGGAGTACCTTTGATCTGCCGGAGTTTGTGGCTATTAGGATCGTCCAGGCGATGCATCCCACCTGCTGTAGTTTAGACCCAGGCCCTACCTCCCTGATTTTGGGATGTAGTGACATCATTGGCCCGGTCCTAACTAGGATTGTCTGGTGCTCTCTGGATTCGGGTGAGTTTCCTAGCTCCCTGAAGGTGGGGGTGGTGATACCCCTCCTAAAGAAAGCTTCTTTAGACACAGATAACCTATCAAACTACAAACCTATCTCTAACCTCCCTTTTGTGGGGAAGGTTATTGAGAAAGTTGTGGCAGCTCAACTGGATAACCATTTAACCATTCATAATTTATATGAACCTCTTCAATCGGGTTTTCATAAGAGGCACAGTACTGAGACTGCTCTGGTTCGGGTGCTCAATGATCTCCTGATGGAGAGAGATCGAAGACACCATTCCATCTTGGTTCTCCTTGATTTATCATCAGCTTTTGATACAGTGGATCATGGGGTTCTGCTCATCTAGTGATCTACCTGTTTTGGTCCATACCTTAGTGACATTGCACCTTGATTACTGCAACTCCCCTTACTTAGGGCTTGCTGGGGTTGATATCCATAGCTTGCAGCTAGTGCAGAACACGGCAGCACGTTTGTTGACTGGGGTATCTAGAAGAACTCACATTACCCCTGTGCTGCACAGTCTGCACTGACTGCCTATTCAGTGGCGGATCCCCTTTAAGGTAGGTCTACTGACTTACAAAGCCCTACACGGACAGGGTCCTGTATACTTGAAAGAGCTCCTGGTTCCCTACACCCCTCTGCGACAGCTCTGCTCGGCTGACGAGGGGTTGCTAGAGATTCCGAGGGTAAGCTTAAAGTCATCAGGTGCACGTGCTTTTGGGTTTGTGGCACCTACCCTCTAGAATTCTCTGCCATGTCAGCTTCAGAAGAGCAGGATGGTGGGGGGGTTTCAAGCAGGCTCTTAAGACTTTTTTGTGGGGAAAGGCCTATTCTGTATTTTTTTGATTTTATTGTATTTATTGTATTCTGTTTTTATTTTGAATGTACAGCGCTTTGATATGCGAAAGGTGCTATATCAAATACTTAAATTATTATTATTATTATTTTATTATTTCTTTTTTGAGGTGTTTAGGGTGTTCCCGGGGGTCTCCCTCCATCTTTAAGCATCATCCCCCTTCCCCAGTTTTTAGGGTGTCTTGTCTTTTTTTTCTAGCTGACAGGTACTTGTTTTGAAGGGAAATTTCCCCTTTAATCTGGGTCTTTTGTTTGTTTTGGGGCATTTCTCCATTTAATTTCTCAGCAGCCATAATAAAAAAAAATTCAAAGTGACAGGAAGCTGCTGGGGAGAAAACTGTTTTGTCTTGAAGGGAGCAGAGTTTTTGGCAGATTTCACAGTCCTTTTTTTTCCACCCTTCACTCGGCCTGACAGTTTTCTTTGGCTCCATTGAGCCACCCAGTTAACTGCAGCTCTTCCCATTCTGATCTGACCATTGGCATGTGCTTTTGATTTCGTTTGATGCTCCTCAGCCTCAGCAGGCCATTCGCATGCCTGTGGTGTGCGCGCACCTTCTCTCTAGCATGACGATGTCACACACAGCATCATGACATCGCACCTGCATGAAAGAGTACGTGCCTGCACTTCCTCAATGTGAGATGCAACAGTTCTCTTTTCCTCAGCTGCTCTTTATTGCCTGCTCTTTTTTCTCACCCCTGTAGCCAGCTTGGCTGAAGGGCGTACATTCTTCTGAACTTTTATATTTTCCCCGCAATTGGAGGTGGGGATCTCAGCAGTAGTCCTCTAGCTTTACTTATACAAACAAAAAATTAACAAAAAAAGGGGGCAAACTTTCTGTTACTTAGCTTAGGTACCTGCAGAGCTTTTTATTTTGGCACTATGATTTATCGGAGACCTCTAACCTTTAAAAGATGTAAGACCTGCAAGAGGGTAATGCAACCCTCTCCAATGGGTTACTATTGCCTCCATGGTGTTGCTCAAGCTAATATGTCTCTTATGGTCGCCCCAGCCATTCCTCTGAGCTGGGGGGTGTGCACCTGGTGTACCAGTTGACAGTGGCAAAGCAGAATTGCATAAATGTTATTGCTCTTAGGAGAGCTTTTGGGCCTGATGTTCTGCAGAACATCCCATCAGACACACCCAACCCCAAGCTGGGCTCTCAGGTCAGGGGGGCCCACACAGGTATGTCTATGTGTGCAGCAGCTGGACAGAGCTTCTACTGCAGATCTTCAGGAAGACCCTGACCCTGACCATACAGAGGGTCAGGATGAGGATATTGGGGATCTTGGGGAAAATCTTGACCCTAGGATTCTACTTAATGAGGAGGAGGATGAACACTCTGAGGAGGAGGTGGAAGGGGTGTGGATGAACTGAAGAGGAGGATTCCTATCCCTCCCCTGTTTGATACCAAGTCTTTACCCTATCTGATAACTGACGCATGTAGGTTATTATAGCTCAAGAAGGTGCAATCCATGGAGGCAGTGGACGTCACTCCTGTACTGTCTGTGTCCTTCTCCACTCCAAAGTGTTTTCCAGACTTTATTCACTGTGACTAAATTATTGAACAGGAATGGGCAGGTGCAGACCAAAGAAAATGTCTGCTGAAACCTAAGGTATGGTGTTCCTCTTTTTTGGAAGAAAATTCTCGTAAGTGGGAAACCCCTTCTCTGGCAGATAAGGCAGTTCATAATTCCATCAGCCACACCACTATTCCTCTTGAAGGGTCCTTGATCACAATGGATTTGCATGACAAGTGAGTGGATGCTGCATGCAGAAGAGCCTTTGCCTCCAATGGCACAAACCTCCTATGCCTCCTTTATTTTCGCCAGAGCCTTAAACTTGTGGGTTATGACCATGGGCAGCTTTGTTACCCTGGATCCAGAGGGGTGAGCATTCTGCAGCTGGTAACCATGGCCTCCACCTTCTTAGGGGATGCCATGATGGTAAATTTATACATTTCAGCTCACTCCACCTATCACATTGTGTTGGCTATGTGAGATGTGTGGCTTCAGCATTGGGTAGCTGATCACGTTTCAAAACCCAAGGTGTTCAATCTACCCTTACGAGGGAGGCTTGTTGTTTGGTTCTGGCTCGGATTATATTTTGAAGTATATTCAGGATAAAAAGGGCCACCTTACTTTGGTTACTTTGGTACAGTAGGACAAAAGGAGGCCAATGGCCCATCGTGATTGTCCCCCGTGAATGCAGGTAATTATTCCTTCTGATAAACACAGGAAAGCCATCTGTCAAGTCCATTTTTAAATGAATTAAGATTATCTGAATTAATTGTTCCTGTGGTAGGGTATTCCAAACTTTAGCCACTCTGATATTATAAAAGTGGTCTCTTTTTGATATGCTAGCCCACATTACTTCTAGTTGTTTGTTATGCAACCTGCCAACTGTACGTCTGTCAGCAAACTTTGTCACAATGTTCCATCATATCAGTATTTTTTAAGATTTTATAGAGGAAGAGTAGATCACCTCTGCATCTTCTCATATGAAGTGGGCACAGGCCAGTTTCTTTTAATCTAGTAGTATAATCATAATTTGATAATCTAGACACCATTTTAGTTGCTCACCTCTAAACTGTTCTTAATATGGAAATGTCACCCTTAAGATATGGACTCCAAAATGGGTAGCTGTAATCTAAGTATGATCTAATGTAAGTCCTATAAATTGGAATCAGACACTGTTCACCTTTTGATACAAATGTCCACCTAACTCTGTTTATTTGGCCATTAGCTAATCTTGTAGTTTTAATACAATGGTCAGTTGACATGAATTTATTGTTTACCAAAATGCCTAGATCCCTTTAGCATGTTGATGTTGGCATCTGGATATTATTTAAGAAATAATTTCCACCAATATTTTTTCCCATAATGTATAATCTTACATTTGTCAACACTGAATTTCATGTCATTTTCTTTTACCCATTGCTCAATATGTAATAGAGCATTGGTTAAAAGTTTTATGCTCTCCTCACAGTCAACTTTACCACCCAGTTTGGTATCATCTGCAAATTTGGACATGATGTTGTTCTGACTAATTGTCACATCGGTAATATAAATATTGAACATAGAAGGGCCCAAAACAGAGCCCTGCAGGACCCCACTAGTACCCATCCCATGTTGGGATAAGGTGCCATTTATTCTAACTTGCTGTGACCTGTTGGTCAATCATTCCTCAACCCAATCTATTAAGCACTGTGAGATACCAAATTTGATTAGTTTGTTAACTAATTTAAGGTGAGGAACCAAGTCAAAAGCTTTACTATAGTCAAGCAGAATAACATCCATTGGAACCTCTTGATCCATTTCCTTACTTATATTTTTATAAAAAGAGATTACGTTAGTAGTGCAGGAGTAACCCTGTCTGAATCCATGCTGCGAACTATCAGTGATACCAAGAGATTCAATTTCATTTTCTATGAATGTCTTTATGATTCTTTCCATCAGTTTACATACTACAGATGTCAAGCTGATAGGACGGTAGTTGCTCACATCTGCCTTACTACCTTTTTCAAATATTGGAATCACATTTGCTTTGAGCCAGTCAGAGGGTATTTGCCTATTTGTTATTGATTTATTAAATGTAATGGTTAACAGAGTAGAGATAGCAGCAGTAGTTTCACTCAGAAATCATGGGTGAATGTCATCTGGCCCTGGGCTAGTATTTTTTTAAGGGGTCGTAGTGCTGTTAGTACATCAGCCTGGTGAATCACAAAGTTTTTATTGTTATTATTAAGAGTCAGACTGGTGTTTATACTTACTCATTTTGTACTAAAGATGGAGCAAAAAAATTCATTAAATGTATTTGCTGTTTCTTGATTAGATTCTACTATTTTGCCATTATGATTAATAGGCCCCACTCTTTTTGCAGTTAGTTTTTTTCCACTCAGATATGAATAGAAGGATTTATTTTGTCATTTTTTGAATGTGCCAATCTAAACTATAATTTTTGTTTAGCTGTTTTAATCATCTTGTTCAATTGTGACACAGATTATTTGTAAAGTCTGTATGTTTCCTCACTTGAATCTAGTTTCAATTTTTTGGAAAGCCTTTCTTTCCTTTTGATGAGTTTTTTTATTAATTTATTAAATCAAATTGATACTTTACCATTTTTGTTATATTTATTTATTGTAGGTACATAATCATTCTCCAATTTTAACATAATGGCTTTTAACTTCCCCTATGCTTTTTCCACAGTGAGGTATGACAAAATAGTGTTCCAATCTATACTGTTTAATATTTTGTTAATCTCAGTGAAATTAACCTTATCATAGTTTTTTAAGATAGTACAATTAATGATTTTTGTATGTTTAATTGGCATGCTAAATAGTACTGACTTATGATCGCTGTTACCTAGGGGTTCTTTAATTTGAACTTTTGTGATTGTATTTTCATTATTAGTAATGGCAAGACCAAGTATGTTGTCATCTTGAGTTGGGTCTTTTACCAGTTGTTCCAGTCCTTGATTAATTAAAGTGATAAGGAAGTCATTGTCCATTTCACATGATCCTTTTAGTATATTCTAATCTATGCCTGGAAGATTAAAGTCTCCAAGGATGACAACATTACCCCTATCTGACATACCTGAAATTTTCTGAATTAAATTTTTATTATAGTTGTTATCAGCTGATGGTGGTCTGTAGCAATTACCAATAATTAATTTGTGATGTCTCTTAAATTTAATATTTACCCATATGCTTTCAGAGATATTTTGTTGATTGATCTGATGAGAATCAATGTTGTCTTGAATATAAAGACCCCCAGTCTTGCCTATCCGATCTTCATGATATAGATGATAATTTGGTATATTCTGTAACCAACTAGAGGTGGTGTCCCATCATGTTTCTGTTACAGCAATAATCCCAAGTTTGTACATTACTGCCTTTGCTTCTAGTTCTGCCATTTTGATATTATTTAGGCTTCTAGCATTGATCATAAGGATGTTACATATATTGTCTTGATCTTCTGTAGACTCGGTCATTAGAGAAGTGGGAACACTCCCATTCTCCCCCTGTCATTTAGTTTAAATAACTGTTTATAAAGTTGAAAAATGATTTGCCCAGAAGTGTACTTCCTCTTCTACTGAGATGTAATCCATCCCAGCAGAACAAGGAGTCTCTGTCCAAAGATTGTTCTCAATGAGTTACACATGCAATCTTTTGTTTGTAGCACCATTTTCTTAATCATTCATTGGTTATTTTTATATTTTGCATCTTAGCTTGAGATGCTCTGGGGACAGGTAGAATTTCTGAAAAACAGGGGGTGCATCCTAGTTCTATTAAGGTATTGATTAGGGTGACAAAATCCTGTTTCAATTCTACTAGGCTAGTTTTTATAATATCAGTTTCTTCCAGCATGAATGATCACTAATGGATTTTCACCGGCATTCTTTATGATATTTTTAACCGTTGCCATTATTTCTGCTACTTTTGCCACTCTGAAACTTGAACATGTTCTGAATTCTTTGACTGGATTACATATAACCCTAGCTAAGCGTCTTGATGATAGAATCACCCAGCACAACAACATTTGTGTTAGTGGGATTAGAGGTGGGCAGATCATTTGTATCCATTGCCTGGTCTCCCACTACATCATTTGAGGGGATATTATTACTAGCCAGATTCTGGTTTATGTTGCCACTATAAGATTCAGGCTGTAAAATAATTAATGGTTTAGCCTTGTTCCTAGGATTTGAATACTTTGGCCATTTGGCATGGAGGCAGTATAGCACAGTGGTTTAAGGCTCTGAGCTGCAAATCTAGTAACATCCAGTAGGCCAGACCTGGGTTTGAATCCCACAGCTTCCACTTGCATACTGTGTGACCCTGAGCAAGTCACTTCACTTCCCTGTGCTCCCAGATTGCACCTGTAAAAAAGCTTTCAGCTTAGTGTGTCTCACCTGGTTAAATAACTAAATAAAAAAAATTGTTATTGCTTTTGTTTGAGTTACTAGAATTAGTATTGATTTGAGCAGATATTGGATTTAAACTGTCAGTATTTTGACTGTTTATACCGCTAGGACCCTCTGTGTTAGAAATCATGCTTTTAAAGTCATTAATGTCTATAGTGCAGCCAGTTGGTGGATTATACATGTTTTCAGAATTTACACTTTCTGCATCCACGAGTAATGGGCTAAAACTGTTAAATGTAGGGACAATAAATAGTTCAGCTTTTCTCCCCTTTTTATGTGCCTTGGATATTATTATTGTCCAATCCTGGTCAAGTTCGATCCCCTCTTCTTCATCCTTTGTTCTTTTTTTTCATATAGTTTCAGAACTGGCCACAGTGGTTGGTTCATGTACTAAAGAAGGGCTAGATGCACAAAATTGTTCCTGACATTCTATACCTGACAATACATTTGGGGAGAGTAAAGGATCATGATTTAGCTCCTGAGGGTTTACCACAGGTGCATCTGCTAGAGGCTCTAGCAGCTTTATAGGATTTAATGTTTCAAAGCATCTAGCCATTTCTATCTGACTTGATTCTAGTATTAATAGTCTAGTTGAGAATGATTCCATTTCCTTCTGTAGTTCAATTCTTGCAGTGTCAAAGCAACAGCAAAAAGCCACATCAACTTCAAAAGGTCAAGGAGGTAGCTGACAGTCAGTTCCAAAGGTGTTTTCATCCTTTTGGAATGTCAGGAACCAGAGGAGTACAGAAGCCTACACTGGTTTCAAGAACAACAATAGCAGAGGAACCTTTGCCCAAAGATGTAATGGAGGCCCAGGGTGAAAAGCAGGCACCTAACAATGAGGGTGCATGGCCCATCTCTGCCTCCCTTCCCTTGGTGGAAAACTGCACAATTTTTACACAAGATGGACCTAGATAACATCAAATGCAAGGGGTTTTGGAAACTCTGGTTTTAGGTTATGCAATAGAATTTTCAAAAATTCCCTCAAAGGGGTGCTTTCTGCCATCCTTGATTTCCAAAGGACCCCGTGAAAGACAAGCAGTGTCAGAGACCCTGGACCATCTCACTCAACTCAGGGCAATTGTGCCAGTGCCTCCCAGTGAGCAAGGCCAGGGATACTACTTGATCTGTTTCATAGTTCCCAAAATGTCAGGGGGTTTCAGGCATATTCTGGATCTGAAACACCTAAACAAGTTTTTGCATTATACGACCTTCAAGATGAAGTCCCTACATTCAATCAGCCAAGCTGTCCAACCTGGGGATTATCTAGCTTCCATAGATCTGAGGGATGTGTATCTCCACATCCCCACTGACAGTCTCATCAGAGGCTCCTCAGGTGCACGGTCCAGGGACAGCATTTCTTCCAGTACAGGATGCTTCTTTTTGGGTTGGCAACAGCCTCCAGGGCCTTCTCAAAGGTAATCATAGTCCTGGTGGCTCAACTCTGACAGGAGGGACATCATATATATCCCTACCTGGATGATCTGCTTATTCGAGCACCATCTGTGCCATTACCAAGGATGTCAGTGACCAGGACTCTGAAGGTGTTGGAGTCCCATGGCTGGGTGGTGAATCAGGAGAAAAGCTCCCTCAAGTCATCACAGACCCTGTACCACCTGGGTGCTGTGTTTAAGATGGACCGGGGAAGGCCTTCCTCTTGCCAGCCAGGAAGGAGACCCTGTTCAGAGAGGCTCTGTGGCTGAGGAGTCAATTGTTGGCTTCAGCTCACTGCTTTCTGAAAATTCTTGGCCTCATGACATTGGTAATAGAACTAGCCCTATGAGCTCACCTTCACATGTGGCTCCTACAGATCAATCAATTAATCAAATGTATTTTATAGAGTGCATTTTTCAATTGTGACTCAGTGCGCTTCACTACAATAATTCTAAAAATTATTAAAATACAGTTCAAAACATACAGACACATGAATACATACAAACATTAATTACCAGTACAAACTTTATTAGCTTCCCATAAAAGCTTGTCTAAATAAAAAGGTCTTTAGCTCTTGTTTGAAAATATCAACTGTTGGACTATCTTGAATCTGGTGAGGGTGGGAGTTCCACAGGACTGAGGCTGCAGAAGAAAAGGCGTGAGCCCCCGATGTCTTTAAATGGATCCTGGGAACTCCCAACAAACCCTTGTCCGTGGAACACAGGGAGCAGTTGGGCCAGTAGGGACACAGGAGATCTTGCAGGTAACCAGGCCACTGACCATGTAAGCCTTAAAGGTCAGCAAACCAACCTTGAAGGAGATCTGCCACCTAACTGGCATCCAGTGCAGAGAGTGAAGCACAGGTGTGATATGACACAAGCTAGGTAGATCAGTCAACAACCTGGCCGCCGGATTCTGCACTAGCTGCAATTTGTGCAGCTCTACCTCCACTAGTCCCAGGTACAGAGCATTGCAGTAGTCCAAGCATGAGGTCACAAAAGCATGGACCAGTACTGTCAGCCTGGGATCTGACCTCAGAGGATTATCAGGCCATGATCCCCTTCTCAACAGAACTGCGGTAGTCTCTGCATTGGTGGGTGAGTTTGGAGAAACAAAGGGTCCCCCTTGGAACTCCCCTCCCCAAGAGTTGATTCTAACATCCGATGCCAGCCAGTCAGGTTGGGGGAGCAGTCCTGGACAACATTCCCATTCAGGGGACTTGGTCAGCACAGGAACATTCTGAAGATGAGGGTGGTGCACCACACTCTCCTTCATTTTCAAACACAGGTGCAGTCAAGAGCCATGAAAATAAGGTCAGGCAACACTGTCACAGCGGCGTACATCAACAATCAAGGGGGCACAAAGAAGTGCTCATAATCCAGGTGGCTCAACTCCAACAGTAGGGACATCATGTCTGTACCTACCTGGATGATCTGCTCATTTGAGCATCTTCTGTGCCAGTGGCCAGTATGTCAGTGACCAGGACTCTGGAGGTGTTGGAGTTCCATGGCTGGGTGGTGAATCAGGAGAAAAGCTCTCTTGAGCCATTACAGAGCCTGGAACACCTGGGAGCAGTGTTCAAGATGGATCAGGGGAAGGTCTTCCTCTCCTAAGCCAGGAAGAAGACCCTGTTGTGTGAGTTTTCATGGCTGAGGAGTGAATCGTCTGCTTCAGTTCACTGCTTGCTGCAAATTCTAAGCCTCATGTCGGTGGTGATAGAACTAGTCCCATGGGCTCGCCTTCACATGCAGCTTCATTGGCAATATAGGAGCTAATACAAAAGGAAATTACAGTAAGTATGAAGAAATGTCTTCTTCCTTTATATCCAATGGGTACACTACATGTGCAACGTGCTGTGGTAGACTCCAAACACCACTGAGGAAGACTGCCCTAGTGCAGCAGACTTTCCTTTTAGGGCCATCAAGATATGGAACTCCTATTTACTGACTATTGTGAAATGTCTTCCCTATTTTGTTTTAAAAATATGTGAGGTCTTAACTTCTATGATAAAATGTTGTGTAGGTATAATTAACCTGAACTCGGTTCATTATCACATTATTTAATCCATTCTATATGCTGTCTGTTGTTGTATAGCCCTGCACACTACTGCTCATTACTCATATGCTGTCTGTTGCTGAATTGCTGCACATATTACTGCTCGTTGTTTATTATATTGTGTATTGTGTATAATGTTTTATGACTTTGACACCTTTGAAAAAGTGATCCTAGCTCAAAAGTCTTCCAAATATGCCTGAATAAATACAAATAAATCTGTAGAAACAGACATGGGAGCAGGAAAATGACCACAATATTACTGATCAGGACTGGATGCTGATATTTCAGTCATCATTCTGGACCATATACTTGCCTTTATGACAAGAGTATGGCTGGAAAATAAGAACTTGCTTTTTATGTTTGCTTGCATGCATGTGCAAGAAACATAGTGCCATCATCCGAGTTTTTGGAGGTGTGGCACCCGTTTTCCAATTCAGTCAGTGTGTTTGCAGGCACGGCCTCCGTTCACCAATGAATGCTGCAGCTGTCTATGACAGCAGTTGGAAATGCAGTGCTGTACAGTTGAAAAGGAGAGCTACACTTCAGTGAGCAGCGATAAGATATCGCTTGCTCATGCATGCCTCACAGACACACACGCATATTGTGTGCTCATGCACTCCCCTTCCACGCACACACTGTATAGCTTACAGAGGTGCCCAATCCCCTGTCGGCTATGCTGTGCTTCCCCCCAACAGAGTTCCAGGTGCCACATTGGGAGCCCACCCCAGCATGGCAGCAGTCCGTATGGCCAACGGGGGTGCCCAATCCCCCATCGGCTCCACCATTTCCCCCCCAAGAGACTATTGGGTGCCATGCTGGGAGCCCAGCCCAGTGTGGCAATGGTTCCTATGGCCAATGGGGATGCCCAATCCCCCATCAGCTCCATGCCCCCAAAACAGCCTTTCAGCTGCCATGCTGGGAGCCCACCCCAGTGTGGCACAAGTCCCGCGTCGTCTAAGTAAAAAAAACTGAAGAAAAAACCTTCCCTCGCTGACTGTCCTGACCCCCTCCTCCACCCGCGCCCACCCTCTGTGCATCCACCTCCCCACACCCCCATCTCACCCATACTTTCCTCCGGAGTCCGGGCGTGACGATCTTCAGTGGATCGGAAATGTCTGCACTCTTCAAAGCCGACGCTGAACTGAGGAAATGCCGAAAGCTGTATAATGTAATAAATAGGGTTTTTTCAACTTTAGTGCATATCTCAGGCATTTTTGGGAATTTTTTTCACCAGATTTTCAACATGGGGTTTTTGGGACCCCACCTCATGAATTCTGTCACTGTCATGGCATTAATTGGCCCTGAAAGGTGATTTCACAGTCACTGCGTGGAACCACCTTTTGGGGCCAGTTTCTGAAATGACAGTGTCACAGTTCATGAGATAGGCCCCGAAAAATCATATGTTGAAAATTTGGTGAAAAAATTCCCAAAAATGACTGTTTTACGAGCATGCATTTGCTCTGTTCCTATGCACATTCGTAAGTTTGCAAATTTTCAATATGTTCACTTCAGATTTTCAACATTGCCATTTTACCACATCTCCTTATGAGCAGTATAGCTGTCATTTCTCACATTTCACCCAAAATGTGTTTCTGCGCATGTAGCGCACAGTGGCGCAGTTGGTGTGCGAAATCAATGTTCGGGACAGATTAAGAAAATCACAGTGACACTGTTCATGAGCAGAGGTGTTAAAATGGCTATGTTAAACATTTGGTGAAAAAATTCCCAAAAATGACTGTTTTTCGAGCATGCGTCGCACTGTTCCTATGCACGCTCGTAAGTTCGCGAATTTTCAATATTTTCACTCCAGATTTTCAACATTGCCATTGTACCACACCTCCTTATGAGCAGTATAGCTGTCATTTTTCACATCTTACCCAAAATGTGTTTCTGCCCATGTAGCGCACAATGGCGCAGTCGGTGTGCGTAAATCAATGTTCAGGACAGATTAAGAAAATCATAGTGACACTGTTCATGAGCAGAGGTATTAAAATGGCTATGTTAAAAATTTGGTGAAAAAAGTCCATAAAATGACTGTGTTACAAGCGACCATTGCGCAGTTTCCACACACCCTCGTAACTTCATGAATTTCTAATATTTTCAGTCCAGATTTTTACCACTGGCATTTTGCCACACTTCCTTATGAACAGTACAGCTGTAATTTTTCACACCATGGCCAAAATGTGTTTTCACACTTCCAGCCCAGAAATGCGTGGTTGCTGTGGGAAATCACTGTTTGGGACAGATTAAGAAAATCACAGTGACACTGTTCATGAGCAGAGGTTCCAAAATGCCTGTGTTGACAATCTGCTGTAAAATATCCCCAAACTAATTGCACTATGGGTGTGCGTTGCGCATTTTCTACACATGCTCGTGACTTCGCCAGTTATTCTAATATTTTCACTGCAGAATTTCAACATTGCTATTTTTTGTACCTCCCCATGAACAGTACAGCTGTCATTTTTCACATCCTGTTCAAAATGTGTTTTCGCACCTGTGGTGCCAAATGGCGTAGTCACTATGTGAAATCAGCTTTCCGCTAACAAACTGATATTGCCACTGTTCATAAGGTGGGGGGGGGGTCACAAAAAAACCATGTTGAAAACTTGCAGTGAAAATGCCAATGAACACCTGAGGCGTTAGGGTTTCTGACCATAATGCTCCAGCCTGTAGAGACTGACAGGCATCAGGGGTGTGACTTGGGATTCTCGCCTGTAATGCTCATACCATTTCACACCCTGCGGCCAGTGAGAGGCATTGAGGTGTGCCTTGGACTCTTCGGCCCCAAAGTTCACCCCATTCTCCTATACAGGACCCATCTCACCATATTTCCTAATGGAATGGGGTGAGCATAAGGGCC
The DNA here is from genome assembly GCA_016271365.2 of Neoceratodus forsteri. NCBI lineage: Eukaryota > Metazoa > Chordata > Ceratodontiformes > Ceratodontidae > Neoceratodus > Neoceratodus forsteri. The sequence goes on from CM028133.1 coordinate 804,203,634, forward strand.
AAAGACCTCAAGACACACCATGACACTTGTCAGTGTCTGCAGGGTAGGGTGTGGTGAAATGGCATGGTCGTTATGCCTGACGACCCAAAGGCACACCCCAATGCCTGTCAGTCTCTGCAGGGTGGTGGTGGGGTTGGCTTCGGTTCAGTACTTCACTGCCATTCCTATTATGCAACTCTTTAACTCCTACACTACCAATGCCAGTGCCAGTAAGCAAACATTCGGCATTGACAAATGCTTGTTTTATACTCCAGTGATCCAAGGGAAATGGGGAACTACCATCACACAGGAGTGCTGGCAGCTCTGTATGGAGCCTAGAGTACATCACTATCATACATTTTGGTCTTGCCCCAAATTATCTATATTCTGGGAGCAGTGGAAGACACCCTTCAAAGTATGTTTGATCTTGGAACCCCATTGCCAATGACTCATGTTGTAGTTGGACTGCTCCCAGAAGGGGTTAGGGGTAAGGTCTTTATATATTTATGGCAGGTTTTACTAGTAGCAGCACAGAATACAATTAAGCGTTGCTGCCTGCTGGATGAGCCCTTCTTCCTACAAGATTGGATAGCAGAAGGTAAGGAGTTATGCAAGATGGAGCAAATAAAACCTCAGATAAACCAATCCACCCAAAAACGTTATGGCTGAATGGTTGAGATGGGTTCTGTACTTGGGAGAAAGAGATAGAATATGTCCCAAGAGTGATGAACTGATGTTAGTATTTGTAGCCCAGCCTCCTGCAGAAATGTTCCAAATAGAATAGGGTTGACACCAAAGGGGCTTGAACTTGACTTGTACTTTGTATTACATTGTATTTAACCCAATGTATCTTTTGAGGGCAGTTTTCTGAAATGTGAACTGCTATAAGAAGTTGGATTGTGAACTCCTTATCTTTTTTCATTTAATTTTCTTTCATTTCACTTATTTTATACTGAAAAATCTGTGAGCACAAAGGCCCATTTTCACAAACAAGCTTATGCTCTTAGTGAACTGCTTATGAACAGTGTGCTATGTACCCGATTTTGAAAGTTTAATAAACTTAAATATAAAAAACCAAGATATGCATTTTCCACTGCAACGCACAGCCTGTCATGTCTTATTGTGTAATTTATGTAAGGTACACATTCTGAAAAATGGAGTACAGTTCAGAAATCTCACTACCAGAAGCAGCATAATACAGCAATAAAATTGTGCTCCTACAGTATGCCAAACAAAAATTAAAGACATACTATGTAAGCAAGCTATACAGACAAATAATGCAATGTACACTGTATCCAGCAGGAATCAAACTAACAAGAAAATGTGTCAGCATGCCTAGTTTTTCTCCTTGTTCAGTAGTGATGAAAGGCTAAAATATAGCCTTTGTGCCTTGACTAATGCAGAACCCCTACCCTCAGTCAACCAATTAACAGCATCCCTGCTGAAAGAGTTTGCAACAGAAACTGTGCTGGGAGAGAGCTTAAAGCTACAAAAATTAATAATGTTGACGTGGATAAAAATGGGACGCCCAATTAAAGACTGCAAATGTAATTAAATCAGTGTCAGACAAGAACCTGACTGAGTTCATGGCTGCAATATCCTTGTTCCTCTTCCTGTTTTAAATAAATACCAAAAGGAAAGAAAAAGGGCCTGGCATTCCAAAAGAAGTAAATTGAGCCTTTTGAATGTGCAGCCAGTTCAATTATTATATACCATTGGCTACTCTTGTGAATGTATGCACATTACCCATATTGATGTAGTCACAAATACACACTCAAGTTTATGCGCAGCAGTCTATGTAAAAATCAAGACCATTGTCATGGTCCTTGTCTAGTGGATTTTCTGGAACACAGAAAAGGAGAGAGTGCTGAAAGGATACAGAATGGTGTGAAAAGACAGATATGTAGGGGATATGACATGGGCTGATGTTACACACACACGCACACACACACAAACGCACACACACACACACACACGCACGTGTGTCTTGAAATTAACATGCCTTTACTCATCTGTAAGCAGCTGAGACACAAGCATGGCTCAGCAGAGTGTGACACAGTATTTGGAAAAAAGGTTTAACTGTACACTGATATCAGAATGCACTGATTAAACTTTGTTTATCTGTTTTAACACATATCATAAACTCACATAACACTGCTTTGACCTAAAAAACTAGGAAGCATCCTATAGTAACTCAATTGTTTGAAAACGGATGCTGTAGTCAGAGTACCTAGTACAACTTGCACAGCACTTGGATTTTAGTTTTTACAGTTATAGTCTTTTACACGTAGCAGAGATGTTATGTAGCGTTATGTAATCACAGGTACATGCACCCATTTATCTCTTCTTCATCTGGTGAACTAGTCATCTAGGCAGCTCAGCAAACTTGTAACACAACTTCTACAGGAAGACAGAATTTTCCATAGAAAAAGATGTTCCAGGACAAGGGGTCATGCTATGAAGCTGGAGGGGGGAAGCTCAGCGGAGATGTGAGGACATACTTCTTCATGGAGAGGGAGGTGAATGCCTGGAACAGCCTCCCAGCAGAGGTGGTGGGTGCTGAAATGGTAACAGGATTCAAGCATGCATGGGATAGACACAAGGGGACCTTAGAAGTAAGGCAAGGGGGGAGAAGACCAAAGATCAAGTAGGGTCTGCAGTGGCACAGTAGGTGGGGAATATAGGACAGACTAGGTGGACCAGGAGGTCCTTATCTGCCAACAACTTCTATGTTTCTATGTTACGTTTCTAAAAATCTGCAAGCAGTCTGCTAACTTCAGACATACTGTGTTTCTTTGATTTGAGGCTGCCCTCCAACATAAGTCACCCTCCAACACAAGCCACATCATTTTTTATCAATCGCTAATAAAGGCTGCCCTCGATTATAACCCGCGGCTAACATTACATAATTTTATCTGCCTGCGCACCAATATTGTTGACCTAATGACATCTTCCCTACGGTACTTCCTTTTCACCCACATCTGGAAGTCCCCAGAGGTTCTGCACCCATACCCAGAAGTCAGTGAGACAACAATACTGTTTCATTAAAATGTACATTTATTTCATATAAAAAAACTAAAACATATTGTGCACTGTGCACGGATACATTTTCAGTCTAGCTAATCTAACTCTGAATCACTGTCAGTGTCTATCTCTGAGTTGGAACTACCGGTACTCTTCGGCTCTTGGGACAGAATGTCGCTCTCGAAACAGGTTGTGTCTGTATCCCTTAATGATGCCTCCAAGATGTTTTCAACTGAGCTCCTCTTTGGCTATCCCTCCCGGCTTGGTGCAGGAGATTATGTCAGGGTCGCAACTGGTTATCACACAGACCTAGTAAGGGGAAAAAAAGACAGCTCAGTATACCGGTATTAAATGCACTCTATTTTATTTTACAAATAACAATAACAAGGCAGTACCTCAAATGATTTCACAATGACATCTCTGTTAACAGCTTGCTAAGCAGTCTTGATTCACTCAAGCATTTTGTCTTTACTTGGGGTCCTTTGGTTTCCAGCCGTGGTTCATTCACACTCCTCGGTGGAAAGCCAGCGGTCATACAGGTCATGATATACTGCCTTTAAAGGAGCATTCCAGCTTGCATCTGCCAGCTGCAACAGCTTTGTACATCCACCAGGAATCACACCAAGCACAGTCTTTTTGGATTTTGCAGCTTTTTTAACTACAGGGGAAATAGGACGACCTCTGAAGGCATGCCAGACCAAAAGTCTTTTGGTGAATGCTACAGACCCCTATACTTTGTTCAGCCATTGCAGTGTGAGCTCTTTGCTCATCCAGCCATTTGGGGACATGGCAAGAACAATCCCAGATACCCCCAGCATCTCTTTAGGAACCCTTTCCCCTTTCAAAACAACAAATGGTGGCAATTTTTGCCCACCTGCCATAGCAGCCAAACAAACAGAGACAAGTTGCTTTTCATGTCTGGTAGTAAGCAATGGTACTGATTTACAGCCCACCTGTTCTATTGTGTTATTGTCAGACATGTCAGCCCATATTACAGTTTTATCCATATTACCAATTGTTTGAGATAGCAGGTTGTTGACAGCAATGCTGCAGTAGCAAAAGCATGCAAAGCTTATTATTTTGGGAGCAAAATCTTTGGGGCATCCTTGGCAGCCAGTTGTTTTTTGCCGTATTGTAAATCCGTACCTTGTTAGACACTTGTCCACCCACACACAGCTGGCATAAAACAAGGGGTCCTATGCTAGGGAGACAGCCTTCAGAGCTTCTGCTTTCCTAGTAACCCTATAGTGTTGCTCCCTTTGATGTTTTATCCATCCTGCTAATTTGGTCTCTGTCTCAGGGTATCTGGCTTTCCACCCCTCGCCATCAAGTCTCCTCCGTTTTTCTCAGGAACCGATGGAACCAATTAATGACAGCTTCTCTTGTAGTATAGGAATTTTTTTCCTCCAGTCTCTTAGCTATTTTTCATCGGTATTGAGAGAAGCAGCCACAGGGCGACTGCCCTCTAACAGCACCCGGCAAGCAGCTGATAATTTAAATTCTAAGTCAAATGATTTTCTTTTAGGCATTGTATGTTAGCAGTTAACACCTCGTACCTCATTCTTCTCAAATTGCACTGAGCACCTCGCAACTGCTAAGCTGCTCATTTGTACATTTTTAGTAGGTGATTGACAACTGGCAGCAATTAAGTCCTAAACCGTACCAACTAGCAAGTAATCAGCAACAGAAGCCACCCTCAATAACAAGATACCCTTGAAGATAAGCAGCACAGACAACACAGCATTTGCTAATGTAAACCACAGCTTTAAAACAAAGATATACGGTACCAGCTTTATTAAAACTGTTACAACATTATCCAATTCAAAAAGCAGCTCTGTTCTAGAGTTATAAACTTCAAAAACTGTATAAAGCTTTGCATCGTACAAAGAAACAAAAATTAGAGAAAGTTGCAGTACCTTTAAAGCAGTGGAGAGACACACATGGCTCATCAGAGGGGTCTGACACAGGATATGAAAAAACATGATTTATGCTGGTCCAGCACTTCCTAGCACCCCCGAAGCATCCCCTTCCCCCATTCTGGCTACAGGAGTCTCTTGCAACTTTTATTTATTTATTTACTTTTGTTTACCTGGTAAACGCAATAAGCCAAAGACCCATTTTCATGCATGACCCAGGACCATATAAATATAGTCAGAATGTTACATGTAAATAAGAACAATTAACATGAATACAAAACAACAGAGTCAAAAACAGTTATGGCACTGTTGATCCAATAAATGTTTCCTTAATTTAACTTTAAATGTTTGATGACTTATGTTACCAAAAAGTAACCCAGGAACCTCATTCCAATTTATAGCTGCACTAAAAGAGAAAGATCAATCTCCCATGTTAGTTTTGGTTTTTGGCACTGTAAATCTAACCATTTCACAAGAACGAAGTCCACTGGCATTGCTATTAGCATGAAGCAATGAATACAGAGGATCATTTCCCTTTGACAAAGAATGTTATCAGTAAAACAACCCAAGCTATATAGGCTGCTCAGCCTGGGTGGAAGCCATCCACAATGCTTATACAGAACACAGTGATAAGTGGAATATGGTAACTTAAATGTGAATCCACATATACTGTGAAATAAGATGTAAGAATGGAAAAATCTTGCTTTGCCAAATTTGAAAAGAGGAAGGAATTATAAATTAAGATTGGAAGAAGTACGCCCTTCGCTATGGCCATCCTTGCTTGTATGGTAAACATTGACTGCAATTTAAATAAAGGTCCCAATTTTTGATTTACCTGATGGCTAACAGATTTTATATGACCAGGAAAAGTTAAGTTAGCATCCAGAAGGACACTCAAATATTTAAATTGGGTAACCTGACCCAGTTTATTTCCAAGAGAATCTATTATCAATAAACCAGGGGCTTTAACTAATCTCTGTCTAGAACCAAAAAGCATGCATTTAGTCTTCTTACTATTCAGAGAAAGCTATTTTTTTATTAACCAGTTACCAAAAACACAAAAGTCCTCATTTAATCTTTTATTTATTGTCTTCCACTGAGTCTGAACTACAAAACAAAATAATATCATCAGCATACATCAAGCAATGCGTATATCTCATTAAGGAAAGAATGGTGTCAATGAACAATGTCAAGAGGAGAGGCCCAAGAATTGAACCTTGTGGCACTCCCTGTTCCATCATCCTACAGTTGGACAAACTGCCACTCAAACCCACTCTTAATGGATGATTAGTCAAATAACTATTGAGCCAATGAAGTGGAGAATCCACCAATCAGATGGCCCTAAGTCTCCCGAGCAGCAGGTGATGGTTAACTAAATCAAAGGCTTTGGACAGGTCCATGAACACAGCACCAGTGAGTAAGCCATGATCCATAGCCATGGTGGTGTGGTTCTAGAACCCGGCCAAGGTCACACCCGTACCATAAAACTTATGGAAACCACGCTACTTGGGAGCCCTAAGGCAAGTGGAGTGGAAGTATTCAGTAATTTGTTCATTTATCAATTTCCCAAGAATTTACCCGATGGTGGAAGCAAAGAAATAGGATGATAGTTGGTCATATCCCCAGTACTACCAGATTTGCAAATGGGTCTTATCAGAGTCTGTTTCTACTGATCAGGGAAGCAGCCCGTGACAAATGACAAGTTAAAAATAAAAGCCAGTTGGAAAGTAATGTAATCTGAAACTAATTTTAGGAACTTTGGCTCCAAATTACCAGCTCCTGGGCTAGAATCAGTCATCTGTTGTAATAATGTTTTGATCTGATAAGGCTTTATGGCTGTAAAGTAAAAAGTTGTCAAAACATTAGGATTTTTGGATAAATTAGTAACCTTATTCGAAATATGTTCAAAAGATTGTGTATATCTAGACAAGTTAGAGAACTTATCAAAAAAAAATCACAAATCTGGGGATTTGTCAGTTCACAGCCATCTTTATAAAAACTTCATCCCATTCTTGAATATTAGGTTTTATGAGAGAATTTATAGATGAACTAAACTTTCTAGTATTCTGTAGTCTTGAATTCTGTAAATTGTGACAAAACTTAGATTTACTCTGCCTAACTTTTATTTTACACTCATTTCTTTGCTTCCTATAATCATTGAAATCTATATTATTGTTAGTAGTTTTAAAACGTTTCCAGGCTGAATCCCAGAGTTTCATTAAATGAAGTAGAGTTGGCGCTATCCATTTATTTACTGTTCCACTAACTCTTTTTATTACTTTCGAAAAATGTTTATTTTACAATTCCAAAATGGTAGGTGTGAAAAAATCTACCGTAATATTCACGTCTGGAATGACATTTAAATAAGTCCAGTCCACCTGCTGCAAATCAGTTTCTAATTCTTCACTTAGCTCAGCTGTAAGAAATGAATCTTGGGGGTGGTTTGGGTCTTTTGCATTTCTAAGTGCAATAAGTGGCCAGATGGTCACTTATCACATCCGGAAATATACCAACACTCTTTGCATTTGTTGAGTTATTTGTTAATACCCAATCAAGAATGGTGTGATTGAGTTGAGACAGTCCAGCATTCATAAGAGAAGTCTCCAAACTTGGGTTTTTAATGGATCCCAATGTAAGTTAAAGTCTCCCAAGATTAAAAGATCACTTCCAGAGTTTAAAGAAGAAAACAAATACAGGAGTTTCTAAGGCCTTTTTCTGCCTGTATTTTGAGGGTTTATTCTGTGTAATATTTCAGTTTGTAAGAGTCACCCTGTTTCAATTCTAATAATAGCCATTCATTCTGTGGTTGGTTTATTAGCAGGTCTTAATTCTGTCAGGATAAATTGATGGCTGAGGGCTGGCCAGAGTTCAATGGGCAGAGCAACAAACCACACCCCAACTGGGCCTTAAAAGGCCCTCCTCCGGGCCAGTCCTCATTTGTTTTCTTCATTGTAGCCAGAGGTGCCGCTTTTCCTCATTCTCAGCTTCTCCCCCTTCTGCACCCATTCCTGCAGTCACCTCAGGCTACTGGCTCCCTCTCCCATTTGGTTCACATCTGTGCTGTTGTTCCCCTTTGCTTCCCCTTGCTCCTTGCTTCCTCATTCTCTTTATTTGTTCCCCCATCCCTACCTCATTTCGTGCCTTTTCTCTGCCCCCCTTCCATGCCATTGCTTCTGCTCTTCCTTTCTGCCTCTTTGCTTGCTCCCTTTACTCTTCACCAGCTCCTGCTCATGCAGCGCTGTCTCCACTCAGGAGTTGCCCTGTATCTTGTCCTGCTGGGTTTTGGTACACTCCGCTCTCTGTCTCTTCCTGTCAGTATCTGAGTGCACTCAGGCTTTCACCAGAGCTGCTCTTCCTCCTTAGCTGCTCCACTTGACCTGGACCTCCTTTGCCAATGCTCCTTCCTTTGTTACTTTGTGCAGTCATGCCTTGCCTCATGGGTTCCCCCTCCCTCCTGCTCCAGGCCGGGCCACTCTTTTGGAGCCCCTCTTCCTCTCAGTGCATATTTTGATTCACCTCCACTGCTGGTTGCAGCTCTGCTTCTTCACATTTTCTTCAATCACAGTACGTTTCTGCATCTCCTGCCAGTTTCTCCTCTGGCCCTTTCTTCTGCATTTCGCCCCAGGGCACTGTCTCCTCGGCAGCTCATTTAACATGGGCTCCTACCATCGGTGATGCTTGCCCGCATCTACTTTCATTCTTTTTTCTGTGCCCTCAGCATCCATATCTTTGTTTCTGCTCTGTGCCTCCTTGACCCTGCCTTTTGGGGGGGATTTCCTGCCCTGCTATCTCATGCTTCCTTACCTTGGTTTCCTGTAGTTCTTCATTCTTCAGGCAATTCTGGTTTGCCTTCTGCCCTCTTACTGCCCTCCTCTGTTTGCCCCTTTTCTCCTGCAATTTTGTTTCGCTTCTTGGTAGGGTTCTTGATGCTCCTCTGCCTGCCAGCTGGCTGTTTATCTCCTGGTAGCCTGCTCCGTCCTGCCCTCTTTGCTGTCCCCATTCGATGACTACATTCTTTTATCTTTTGGGCTCTCCATGCTCAGCCCATCACCCCTTCTTTGTATGCTCTGCCTTGCCTGCCTCGGTCCTTCTGGGGTTTCTTGTCAAACCGCCCCTCGTCTCTCATGATATCTTTAGCAGTTGACCTTGTCCACTGTGCAAGACCTGTATGCTTTTGTCCATTTTGCAGCTTTCAGTTTCATTTGTGTTAATTACTGGTGCATTCTTACTTCATTATCCAATCTCGCTTGTAAGCCATGCCCAGCTACTGCTGCTGGCATTAAATCACGTATTTGCCTCACTGTTTTCCTCTGATTCACTTTATTTTAGTGTTCGCTTAGTCTCCTTCACTCAGTCCAACCTCAGGGTCTACTCATTCACATCAATTAATCGAGCATACCTCTTATTGGGTCTTATGCTACCTTATCGAACTGCTGCACTCCTGTGGTTATTATCACCATCTGTCTCCTCATGACCGCATATGGGTCTCCCTCACTTATCCAACCTATCTGCGGCTCTACTCATTCACATTGACTACTCGAGCATAACCCTCTCAGGTCCATGCTACCTCAACTCGGCCTGCTCCCCACTCACAGACATGCCTTCTATGTCTATTGCCCCTTGGCTCAGGGCTGGCAGCATTGGCCTCTCATCGATGGGGCCCCTTTAGCAGCCTGAGTGGGTTTGGAGGCACCCTCTTTGCCATTCTCTATCTGGCCACCTCTGGTTCTCATGGTCTGTTTCATAGGCTCACATAGGCCAGCTGAGTACCTCTGCAGTCATCTCTCTCCTCTCTTGCTTTTGAGCATCTAGTTGCAGAGACATTGCTCACAACCCTCAACAGCTGTCCCTTTAGAAGCACAGAGAGGCTGGCCCATCAGCACAGTGGTTGGATTTCCGCTTGTGATGCCGGTGACCTGGGTACAGGAATGGAGTCGGGTCACTGGAGGGCTGGCTGGGGAGAAGGAAAGGAGCATCCCAGGATGGCTCGCCTTCTCCGGGGGAGGGTGGGGATGCACTTTGGTGCCTGCTGGCCCCTGGCAGAGGCTGGGGGCATAGCAAGGATGCCAGAGCTGAAGTGACTGGGGGAGTGGTGGATGTCTGGGTAAGCCTTGGCATCTGTGGCACACCACTCCCTGGGGAGAAAACCAGAAAACTGCCCTGGATCGGACAGATGATGGTCTCTCCTGTCCTCAGCTGCCACCAGGCCTCAACCACTGACAATTTCTCAGTGACACCCAGGCCAATAAAGATGGTATGCTGCTCGCTCCTACCAGTCGCCTTCCCTCTCGGAGGAGGACCCCGTCAGCGAGGGATGTCTGGGCACGGGGAGCCACGATATGAGGCAGGTGGCCAGCGTGAGGGAGAGTGGATAGCTGGGGGACATTGGTAGACCTGAAGGAGAGGTTGACTGGGGAAGGAAGGCAGGGATAAAAAAAAGGAGAGAGAGGGAGCTTCCTCTAAATTGGAATATTTTCCTCCTCCCTCGATCTCGACTCTAAATTGCAGTAGCTGAGCCATCACTAATCAAAATATCCTTCAGCCTGGAGGGACAGCAACCTAGGCCTTGGATCCCCAGAGGTTTCCTCCTTAAAGGGTTTTTTTTTTTCTCTCGTGTGTGCCGATTGTCATAATATTAGATAGGGTTGGAGTTTCCTTAGGTTCCGTAGTTTAGTTCTGCTGTTGGATGGAGTCGGATAGTGGCCCCAACTGTTCCCTCTCTCTTTAGGAAGTCTGATCTTCTGTACCTTGTGCACTTTCATTTCATTCATCATCCTCGTCCTGTCCCGTTCTTCTCCTGTCCTTTCCAACTATGTTCATTATCTTAATTTCTGGTCTTGATATTCTGATTTCTCGTCTCTTTGAAGCTCAACACCCTTTTAGGTATTCTTTTTGGGCTTCTTTCTAAGCTACCTTTAGCCAAGGGAATTATTCCCGCGGCACTTATAGGAGGGATCCCTCCTCTAGGGTTCCTTGCATTGTATCCCTACATAGTGTTACTAAATATCCCACAGACAGATAGGCGAACAGCTACAATGTATCGAACTCACTCAAGCATACATCTCATCCAGTTGAGCAAGCCCATTGAAATTGACTGCTGAGGGCTGACCGGAGTTCAATGGATGCAGCAACAAACCACTCCCCCAACCAGGCCTTAAAAGGCCCTCCTCCAGGCCAGTCCTCATTCATTTTCTTCGTTGCCCCACCATCCACCCCTCCTCCTCCTCCTCCAGTGGCTTATCTCTCTTTCCCATAGGCTTCTTCCTAAGCTACCTTTAGCCAAGGGAATTATTCCCATGGCACCTATGGGGGAACCCTCCTCTAGGGTTCTTTGCGTCGTACCCCTACAGGGTGCTATATCCCACAGATAGAGAGGTGAACAGCCACAATGTATCAAACTCACACAAGCATACATCTCAACCAGTTGCGCAAGCCCATTGAAACTGATGGCTGAGGGCTGAATGGAGTTCAATGGGTGGAGCAACAAACCACTCCCACAACCAGGCCTTAAAAGGCCCTCCTCCAGGCCAGTCCTCATTTATTTTCTTCGTTGCCCCACCATCCACCCCTCCTCCTCCAGTGGCTCATTTCTCTTTCCCGTGGGCTTCTTCCTAAGCTACCTTTAGCCAAGGGAATTATTCCCATGACACCTATGAGGGGAACACTCCTCTAGGGTTCTTTGCATCATACCCCTACAGGGTGATATATCCCACAGATAGAGAGGTGAACAGCCACAATGTATTGAACTCACACAAGCATACATCTCATCCAGTTGCACAAGCTCATTGAAATTGATGGCTGAGGGCTGACCAGAGTTCCATGGGTGGAGCAACAAACCACTCCCACAACCAGGCCTTAAAAGGCCCTCCTCCTGGCCAGTCCTCGTTCATTTTCTTCATTGCCCCACCATCCACCCCTCCTCCTCCAGTGGCTCATCTCTCTTTCCTGTGGGCTTCCTCCTAAGCTACCTTTAGCCAAGGGAATCATTCCCATGGCAAATATGGGGGGAACCCTCCTCTAGGGTTCAGTGCCTCATACTCCTACAGGGTGGACTATCCCATGGATAGAGAGGAGAACAGCCACAATGTATCAAAGTCACACAAGCATACATCTCATCCAGTTGCGCAAGCCCACCGAAACTCAGATCTATAAAACACTATTACACCACCACCCTTCTTTCTTCCATTCCTATCCTTCCGAAAATGCTTATAACCCTCAAATATGACTAAGTTATTAGCTAGAACTTAGCTCCTCAGCTTAAAGGAAAGAGGGGTTACAACAAATACCTTTACTGTGGGTCTCTCATTATCTCTTGCATGCTTTGGGATGTATCACAATGCACCCCCCCTACCCTGTAACTTAAGTTTCCTTATTAAAAAAATATTTTATCTATTATTCCTTAAGTGTCACACTCTTCCCTATCAAATAAATACTGTTCTGCCAGCCCAGTAGCGTAGAGGGTTGAGGCGATGGTGCCTTACCTCCAACCACGTCGGTGACCCAGGTTCGGGAACTGACCCGGGGCACCGTGGGTCGGCATGGGGAGGATAGGATCGAGCATCAGGAGGGACTGCTCTCCTATCCTGGGGTGGGTTTGGGGAAAGCATTGCTCAGCAGTGGCCTCCAGTGGAGACTGGAGGCACTACGAAAGCGACGCAGTGAAGGGGACACAGAAAAGCGGAAATGCAACCTGGTGGCCACCGGATGATGGCTCTCTATCCCTTGATGCTTCTGGTGCCCTCAGTGAGCCTCTTTCCTCAGCAGCATCCCCTGGGCCCTATCGAGTAGTGCACTGGAACCCCCTCCCGGTGCCTTCCCCCTTGGAGGAGGGGGACCCACCCGGCAAAGGGTTACGTCCAGGATATCCCAGGGAATGGCTGTGATTTGAGGGTCAGAGAACTCAGGTAGGGCTACTGGGGATTGAAAAGGACTTGTCGGAGCCCAAAGGAGTGGGGGTCATCAGGGAGAGAGGAGGGGCATAAACAGATAAAGAAAATAAATAAATAAATACTGTCCTAAACATTTGTAAATATTTACTAGTGAAGTTAAAAAAAACACTGTACCTGTAGCAAAGTCTAGACTTGTATTCTCAGTTGCATAAAATATTTCTACAGTATTACTAGGGGTATGTAACTTTGGGATAATACTTCAATGTATTTAGTTCTCTGATGAAGAAAGTAAACTGTGGGAATTTCAACTGCCAATCTGGATGAACTGTTCTGCTGTAGGTATACAGTAGTCAATATTGACCAAATTCCCCTAAACTTGACAGACAGTCCCATATTCAAAAGTCCCAGACTGCATTGCACAAGTGCCTGTGCCGTGCAACTGAGATGCACCAGCACAAAATAATGATATATTAAGAAGATAAGCCATGAGATGCAATCGTGCATGTCCTGCTGAATACCCTGAACATGCATGACCACGCAGTGATAGATATGTGGCCGGTGACCTGAGCCCTATGCAGAGCATAGAGAAATGTGCAATAGGTGGCCACGTGCGTGGTGCATAAAATTGCAGTATTCAGACGAGATATGCAAATGGCCTCATTGCACATTCCAAGCGCATTCCCTACATGTGTAGTTCATGACTGGAAAGCATTCAGGACATTTGTATGCCCCAGGTATGCACAGTTCCAGCTTTGCAGGGCTGCCCCACCACCCCACAAAGGTGAACAGGAGGTACTGCAGCCTAGCAGGCAGGTGTGATGGAATGTTTGTGTGTGGGTGGGTGGACTGCATTGGCCTGGGTACAGTGCTATTACCTATAGCCATGTACAGGGTCAGATTGGGGTGCAGGGAGTCCACACGTGGCCACCAGGGGCCCACCTGGTCAAGTAACAAGGGAGGGCACAGGGTGACACAGTCTGATTGGTATACCGCATGCACATGATACACCAGCTCTGTATGCAGCATACAGTCACCTGCAGTGCCCCACACCCTCCCCTGTATGAGATGAACATGGTGATAACTGCAAGGAATGGCAGGGTGCAGAGGGTGACCAGGTACCCGAGTGAGTGGGTCTGACCTGTGTGTACCTATGGTGTACAACCGTGGTTGTATGCCACAGGCCAATCCCTGGCCCATGCCAGGCTGGCACTCCTACCACCAGGCTACCTGGGCACCATAGCCCCAGAAATTACCCTGGGTGCATGCCACCACTGGGTGGCACCCTGCAGGCCACATGGGTGCAAGCCATGACTCCTGGTACATGTGCTACAGTGTGACCATCTGCTCAGCTGACGTGCTAGGAGGGCACCTGACAGCACTGGCATGTGGCAGCTGCATGTCTACATCCTAGGTGGGGTGTTGGGGATGGCTCCCTGGGCAGTGTCTGTGGTGTGCCAGTACCTGTGGCTTTGGGTATGTCTGTCCTGGCATGACTGCTGTGTATGGATGCCTGGAGCACATCTTGGTGCACCTCCGAGGCTGTCTCAGGATGGCCTGTTCTGCAGTTCCGCAGCCTTCCTGTGGGCAGCTGGCCAATAATTTAGGCCATCTTTTTGTCTGCCTAACTTTGCATGGTATACTTCTGGGATGTGCAGCAGATGCGTCGCACATTCTGACTGAATATACAGATGCACAGCATATTCATGTACCTGCCCCCTTTTTTTACGCCGCATACATTATTTCTGCGTGATCATGCATTCAGAAATGTGTGACGCATCTCTCCCTTTCGAATATCATGCTTCCATGCACCTTCTGAGATGCACTGCACATCTCCATTTTGAGCAGCGCATCTTCTTTGAATATATGGTCCAGTGTGGCCAATTCTGTTCAAGTTTTGCCTTTTTTCCTCAAGGTTTCAAATACCTCTGGATATATTTCAAATAACCTTGGATACAAAATGTTTTAAAGACATTCCCTGGTGTTTCAAATTCCCATTTTTCTGATGTTCTCGAAAAAGTTTCCAAGGTTGTTTTCTGGCCTCAAGTGCATTCTAAAACAAATGGGGGCATCATTAGAACAATGATTTGTCCTATTATGTCATGTCCAGCTAAGAATATATACAGGATGGCAGCAAGGAAGTTAGCTCCCACAATTGTAGCAGCTGGTATCATTCAAAGCGCTTTACCTAAATATCTGTCTGTCTTTGGTTACACTGCTTATATTATGTTAAAGTCCTTGCCATTCTGCTTGTACATGTGAACTGTTTGAATAGCACTGTTGCAAGTTTTATTTTTTATTGGGATGTTTCTATTATTTTTGTCCTGAGCCGACCACCTCTGAAACTGCAACTTTAAAGCAGAAATAACTAAAAGAAGCATGGCAACCCCTATATTTCTTTCTGTTTCTATATTTATAAACATATTCTACAGCTATCAAAACAGTTTTATGAAAATGACATGGGTCTGAAATGGTTTTATGTAAAAAACACAAATACATTTACCCCATTTTGTGGGGAATATCAGTTCAAGAGGGTGTCATGGTATTTGTAATTTATTTTTGCATTTGTGGAAAAAATGAAGCAACATCATGACAAATTATGTGTCCTTGTTTTACATTTTATTTCACACTCATGTTGAAATCTAAAATATTGATGTTATAACCTCATAAAACATTCTGACCCCCTTCTGGATTTTTTCCATAAAGAGAGATTAAGTCTCATCAATGTAATTAAAAACAAGCATGGCAACCCATGTTTTTGTCATAGATGTTAAATATTCAGATGACCATCATGTACTGGGCATAAAATTATGACTTTGACATGGGGTTATTGAAACCCCGTGAAACGTCCTTAACAGACAGTGAATGTTTGCAGTGTTATACTCTGTACTGTATTGTACTATACTGTATCAGGTATTGAATTTTCACAGTGTTATGCTCTGTACTGTACCATTCTGTATCAGGTATTGAATTTTCACAGTGGCATACTCTGTGCTGTACCGTACTGCATCAGGTATTGAATTTTCACAGTGTTATATTCTGTACTGTGCCGTACTGTATCAGGTATTGAATTTTCAATGTTATACTCTGTACTGTACCATACTGTATCAGGTATTGAATTTTCACAGTGTTATACAATGTACTGTATCAGGGACTGAATTTTCACAGTGTTATACACTGTACTGTATCATATATTGCATTTTCACAGTGTTATACACTGTACTGTATCAGATATTGAATTTTCAGTGTAATACACTGTACTGTACTGTACTATATCAGGTATTGAATTTTCACAGTGTTATACACTGTACTATACTGTACTGTACTATATCAGGTATTGAATTTTCACAGTGTTATACACTGTACTGTAGCAGGTATTGAATTTTCACAGTGTTATACACTGTACTGCACTGTATCAGATATTGAATGTCCACAGTGTTATACACTGTACTGTATCGGGTATTGAATTTTCACAGTGTTATACATTGTACTGTACTATATCAGGTATTGAATTTCCACAGTGTTATATAGTGTACTGTACTGTACTATATCAGGTATTGAATTTCCACAGTGTTATACACTGTACTGTACTGTACTGTACTATATCAGGTATTGAATTTCCACAGTGTTATATAGTGTACTGTACTGTACTATATCAGGTATTGAATTTCCACAGTGTTATACACTGTACTGTACTGTACTGTACTATATCTGGTATTGAATTTTCACAATGTTATACACTGTACTGTACTGTATCAGGTATTTAATTTTCACAGTGTTATACACTGTACTGTTCTGTACTATATCAGGTATTGAATTTTCAAAGTGCTATACATTGTACTATACTGTATCAGGTATTGAATTTTCACAGTGCGATACACTGTACTGTACTGTATCAGGTATTGAATTTTCAAAGTGCTATACATTGTACTATACTGTATCAGGTATTGAATTTTCACAGTGCGATACACTGTACTGTACTGTATCAGGTATTGAATTTTCACAGTGCTATACACTGTACTGTACTGTATCAGGTATTGAATTTTCACAGTGATATACTGTGTACTGTACTGTATAGATGTAACATCACATAGTCTATGACAGACACATTACTATTAATAACATGAGTATTAGACTATTGTAACATCTTAACATTAGAAAGCATATTAATTTATTTCATGTTTGCAAACAAAACAAGAAATTTGCATTACATAAGTTTTTTTAACCTTCTTTCTGAAACAGTCCCCACTTGATACCTGAGATATAGTTGCCAACATGATACAATAGGCTCATTCATACAACAAGTGGCCAAAACGTTGCCGTTCTAATCATTCCCGCAGCATTTTGTGAGATGCTGCAGAGCGGCATTCACATGACATTGCTCTGTAGCAATGTTGCTGACTTTACTTTTTCTTTCCAGCAGTTCCAGGAGTGTTGCGGTGGTGGAGGGGGTGGTGGAGTTCTGGTGACGTCGTGGAAGTCGGCATACAACCAGCCCCAACCTCACAGCCTCTGCCAAGTCACAATCAGGAAGTAGGGCTACAAAATAATAAATTAAACCACCCATAGTGTGGCCAACAACTATAAATTGGTATGTTTTCACAAACCTTTGCGGTTGCCGATCCTGAGAACACACTGTTTGGACTTTTTGTTGTTTGCTCACCACATTTGTTGGCATGTTCTTGGGATCAGAGACCACAATGATTTGTGAAAACCATTCCAATTTATAGTTTTTGGCAATATTAAGGGTGGTTTAATTCTTCATTTTGTAATCTTCAGATATAAATTCTTTTAAACAGTGAATAAGGACTTTGGGCTCACTTCCTGTTTCTGCAGAAGTGTAGGCTGGGAAAAAAGGATGCTGGTCGTTGTAGGTGGTGTGGCTGTTCAGACAAGTGAAGAAAACAGATAATTCATAACGTGATCCCAGGAAAAGCAGGATCATGGTGACAATGCTATGCAATGCAAAATTAGAAAAATGGTGGCATTCTGACGTGCACAGCAGCACTGATCTAGTCACTGTGCACCACCAATAACAGCTCAGAACTGGCCGTGTGAATGTACCTAATGATTATAGTTTCTAGATGTGGTACACAGTGGTAAAGTGTAGGGATACAGTATGTATGAGAGAAATTAATAGAAATATTCCCAACACTAGTAACTAGGAGATCTTAAGTGGTCATTGGTAAACAGCTACCATTTTATTCTTTCTCGAGTAGGATGATTTCTAATCTGTTGCAGATTATCTGGTTTTCTATTCCCTGGACCAGAATCTCTTACAAGTTCCCCAATCTGTCCAGTATTTTCCAAGCAATCATTATTATTTGCTAGGGTATCCCAAAGCAGGCCATCCCTATCTGTATTCTCTATGTTTGTATGTTCAATAACAATGGGAAGTATAGCAGGATGGAAAGGGTCTGCTTCTGGGTTTAGAGCATAATTGTCACTGGTAGACGTGAATCCCCCTTGATCGTTGCGTATTGTCTCATGCTGTGATGGTGTGTAAAACTGCTATTGGTTCTCTTTACTATCCGAACCATTTGAATCTGTTTGCACTCCATTATAATTGTCTGGCCTCGTATTTGTCCCTTTAGATCCGGGTTTTCTTTTTTTGTCTGAGTTTAGGCATAACAGAAGGTAAAGACAGGTGATCATGGAGTAACAGGACATTTCAGACATTATTGTTCCGCTTTTCCATCTTCTGGTTTCAGTTCATATATAGGGCTTTCCCCTTTTCTGCTTACAACCACATGAATTCTGTCTTTCCTGTATGCTCTCAACTTACCAGGTTCACCACATTCAGAGAGAGATCACGATACCCAGTCTCCTGGCATGGGTGCCGTACTATGCACTTTCTGGTCATAATACTCGTTACTGCAGGTGGCTGCCTTTTGGGAATGATTTAGATGTCAGATCATATGCTTGTCTCATCTGCTGTTGCCATTTTTTCACATAATCAGCATGATTTCCTCCAGTTAGTGCTGAATCCCGTGTCAGTCTGAAAAGAATATCCATAGGCAATCTGGGGGCTCTTCCAAACAATAGGTGAAAAGGCAAAAACTCAATGCTCTCCTGTTGAGTGCAGCTACATGCAAAGACTATTTTGCTGACTCTTTCCAGTTTGACTTTTGGTCTTCTAGTAGTGTTCTTAGCATTGCCAGTGGTGTCTGGTTCAGCCCCTCCATCTTCCCATTGCCCTGGGGGTGGTACAGTGTTGTCCTGAATCTTTCTATTTTATAGTAGTGTTGTAGTCTTTGGAACAACTGATTCTCACACTGACCACCTTGGTCATGGTAAGGCCTTCTTGGAAAACCAAAAAGTAATTGAAGCTTTTGTCAGCTATGGTTTTACCAGTTTTATTCATAGGAGGGTAAGCTATGGCAAATCAAGTAAAATGATCAGTCAGCACAAACACGTATTTATATCCCCTTTTGCTCTTCTCCAGGTATAAGAAATCACTTGAAACCAGTTCAAAGGGCTCTGTTACAATAACATTTTGCTAAGGTGCTCTTGGTTGATTTTTTGTTTTGTTTTTTACTTGTTTCACACACCTGCATACCTAGCTAATATGTCTTTCAATGTCCCATTGCACATGTGGCCACTAGAATTGATCTGTGGCTAAGGGCACAGTTTATTCCACTCCTAAATGGACCATTTCTTCATACAATTCATGATGCACTTTCTTGTGGTATTTTAGGCAGCACTAATTGACATTTAGATCCAGCTTCCCGGCAAAGTATCCCAAGCCAATCCCTGCATAATTTAGTCCACTCTTGTAGCAGAGCTTGTGGGATTCAGTTTACATTTCTTTTCTGAATCATATGGTTTGCGCCCCTTAGTTTTGTACTCAAGGATCCTTCTCAATGCTTGGTTCTTTTCCTGAGCTGCCAGAAATTTCTCATAATTTAAAGGTTTGATGGTTGGGTGACTATTCAGTGTATCACACTGCAGTCCAGCAGGTTTACATGTTACAGCTGTGATCCAGGCAGCTTCTCTACTCTCTTGCATACCTATGGATTGTAATATATACTTATAACATCACTGGAAATATCCTTATCACATGCTGACATGACGTTCCATAGAATCCTGCACTCAGGAACCGAAACAACACTCCAAAAAAAAGAATTAAAGTTTCAGGGCTTTATTGCCTAAATAATAGAAATGTGCACAAACACAGTCACACACCACACTAAGCCCCAGCACTTCAAGCCAAGACTCTGACCACGCCCCCTAATGAAGGATTTCGGCTCAAAGCTCTGGGGCTTAGTGTGGTGTGTGGCTCTGTCTGTGCACATTCCTATTATTTAGGCAATAAAGCCACCCTGAAACTTTATTTCTTTTTTGGAATGTTTTTTAGGTTCTTGAGTGCAGGAGTCTGTGCAGTGTTGTATTATGTAGGGCTAGCTGCCCTCTTCACTGCACCTACCCACACTGGAAGACTTTACTTTTGGAGTTTACCACATGCTGACATGTATTGTTCCATACTCAATGGGATCCTGCATAGTGAATCTGCATCAACATTATGGGCTTGATTCTTAAAATTCAGTGCAAGCCACGTCAACAGTGGCTTTTGCCAATTGCCGGTGTGCCAGGGACCCTGCACTTAATTCTCTATAAGGTAGGGTCCTGGCGGCAAAGTCCTGCAGCTTGCAGCAACTGTGGTGTGTGCCAAACAGATGGTGCATCTGGAAGGATTGCTGCAAGCTGCAAGGTAGCTGTGTGCCACTCTAGGACATCCCTGGTGGCTAGCGGTCCCCCCATTCTTGATCCCCTTTTTAATAAATTAATTCTTCCCTGGTGGCTAGCAGCTACCCCAGCCCCAATCCCTTTTAATAAATGAATTTGTCCCTTGTGGCTAGTGGCCCCCCCAGGCCTGATCCCCATTTTAATAAATAAATTTGTCTCAGATGGTTAGCAGCCCCCACAGCCCCAATCCCCTTTTTAATAAATAAGTTCACAACCTAGTGTTCTAATGGACTCCCTAGTCCCAATCTTCTTCCTTTGTAAATTACTCAAATCCCTAGTGGTCTAACAGATCCCCCAACCTATCCTTGGCCTGCCCATAAAATATAAATAATCTTTCCCCTGGTGGTCTAGTGGACTCGCACCCCCCCACACCCCAGCAGGCAGGACCCCAGCACCTAGCTCCCCCCCTCCCATCCTCAAGTCAGCGAATGGCACAGCCATCCACTCTCCAAAATGGCTGGCTGCAGACTGAGCTGTCAAGGAGCACATCCACTCCTTGACAGCTTGGTCTGTGGCCCGCCTTGGAGGGCTGTACCAGTCCCTGACTCAGGGATGGAATGGGGGAGCGGCATGGTGAGGCACTGCCTGCTGGGGTGGGGGATGTGAGTCCACTAGACCACCAGGGAAAGATTATTTATATGATGTGGGCACATGAGGGCTAGGTAGTGGGTCCACTAGACCACCAGGGAGATGAGTAATTTACATAGGAGGGGGATCGGGACTGGGGGAGTCACTAGCCATCAGGGATGAATTCATTTATTAAAAAGGGGATAGGGTCTGGGGGGTCTTTTAGACCACTGGGGCCAAATTTGTATATTAAAAAGGGGATTGGGGCTGGGGGAGCCAATAGCCACCAGGGGCAAATTAATTTATTAAAAAAGGGATTAGGGATGGGATGCTGCTAGCCACTAGGAATGAATTAATTTATTAAAAAGGGATCAGAGATGGGGAGGGGGAATATGGTACATTGGTGCAAGGTTCGATACCCCTCCCAGAGCCCTAGCTGGTCTAATGGTACTTAGAAATTTGCCCTCTGGGAGGGTTTTGAGAGTACCGAATTAGGGGATATGGCAACCTCTGTCTGCTGCAAGTCCCCTAGCACCATGCCACAGCCCATTTTGTACTGCAGGGATCGCGCAAGTATCCCTTGTCACATGCAGCCTGAGTTTGCCACAGACTGTGTTTGAGAATGCTCCTGGTGCATCTTTTGGTGCACCTTGCACCATTCCTTGTGGCAGAAGTACCTTGCACCATTCAGTGGGGTTTGAGAATCAGGCTCTATGCTTCCCTGACCAATACTAGACTGAAAAATTGTAGTTGGCTAATTTTGCCACTCACCTATGTTCAGTAGCATTTAATCTAGCAGATGTCAAATCATAGATTAAGGGGTTGTTGTCAGTATAAACAGTAAATGTCAAAGAGCTGTACAAATAGTCCTGGATTTTTTCAGCAATTTACCATTTTAAGGCCAGAAACTCCAAATTTCCTGACTGCATGTGGTACTGTACTTTTTCTCTCCTGGAGCCAGAGTCCTTGAACCATAAGCAATAGCCCTTGCGATGCCATTCTATCTCCGATACAATTCAATACAGACTGACACCACTCTTCAAGCACTCTGTTGGGGTGATGACAAGGAAAGTAGCTCACTCAGACACAGTCCAGATACAGAGCCATTCTTATTATCAATGCAGTCATTTTTCGTGTCACTCAGAAATATGACACTTATAAACCACCATTTAATATTTAAATTTGGTATGCCTCTATGTGACACTGCACTTCGCAATAAGCTACTCCTTCAGTACCACGAATGAGGGACTGTCAGTACCAAAACAGCTGATGATTTAGGATCTGTTAAAAATGTGCCCATAAGGAAAAATAGAACAAACACATTACTTGTTCCCATTTTATTTTATTGTCCTCTGCTACAGTGCTGTGTGCACTTTAAAAACTGGTACCTAGTGAGCAGATTCCAGCCCTCAGTGAATGACAACAATGGATGTCACGGACTTTACTGATGTCGCACTGAAGTGCTTGAGCTTCTTCAGCACTTCCAGTCTCGGCATCTTGGCTGCGATTAGGGGTCAGTGACAATCCTGTAATAAAGAGAAAAAAATTAAATAAATAAAACAATTCAAGTGAAAAAGATATGTGAATATCGAAAACTGCTTGAAACATACCAAACTCATTAACCTAATCACTAAATTGCGTCTAGTGAAAAAGACCTTGTTTACTTGTCCAATGAGAAGAACTACATTAATTCTACACTTATTGTTAGGTAATATCCACCCAAATCCTGGACCCATGGGCAACCACAGTTCAGGATGTAGTCGCCACAGAAAACTAGGCATAGCCTCCCTAAACATCGGAAGCCTTCTCTCTAAATTGTTCAGTCTGAAGCCTGGGTTACACTAAAGCAACTGGACATAATATCCCTGAGTGGAACCTGGCTCACCCCCAAGATCTCTGATGCTGTCACCACTCTACCAGGCTTTAACTTCTTTAGGAAGGACCAGGCAGTCAAGAGTGGAGGGGGCTGCCTAATCTATATAAGGTCAGTCCTACAGTGCTCCAAACAAGAATTTAGTTGCTTAACTAGAGAATGTGAATACTTGGCAGTTAAACTCATACTAGGGAAGAGACACAAATCCCTCATCCTTATGACAACCTACATACCATCAGGTAAACATCAATCTGGCCTTGAATCCTTCGCCAGCTACTTAAGACAATCTAATTGAAACTGGGAAATAATTGTGGTGACTTCAATATCAGTTGGATTTCCAAATCCAGTGTGGGCCATAGGAACATGGTTGGCAGCCTCTTTCTCTACCAACTGGTTACCAAAAACACAAGAGCTAACTATAAAACTAGCAGCAGTACCGTAATAGACAGGACTCTGGCTACCCATCCTGTCAGGGTCAAAGATGTTAAGAGTTCTACCAGATGACATTAGTGACTGCTCCCCAATACAATGCATGTGGAAAGCTAAACAGACCAAGCCCCCCCCCCCGATTTACCACAAGCCATGCCCTATGCAAAAATCAGGTGGGGCATTTAAATCACAAGTTGTTCACATTTACTGGAGCTTCCTGAATGCAATTCCTGACATTGATTCTGCTCTTGACTTTAAGGTGTGAGATACCCCATCTCGATGGGCCTCCTTTGAACTCCGGGACATCATGAGAGAAAGTGACAATTTGTGGTCTTTGGCAAGAGCGACCAGCTCACCAGTGCGCCTACAAAATACAGAGAGGCATGAAATAGATGCACTGGTAAGATTTGGCTGGCTAAATATGAATAGTGCAAGCCCCACCAAACCCACAACTGGAGCAATGGGAAATACCTGGGAGAAAATAGCTGAGCTCCTGGGCACGAGTGAAAAGCAGCCATCTAGAATAATAATAATAATAAATGTTATTTTTAAGCGCCTTTCAAAATATCAAGGCACTGTACAAAGATTAAAACATAATTTCATAAACAACAAATACAATAATAAATAAAAATAACACATCCATACAAGTATCCATCACTGAAAGGCCTGATGCCACAAAAAGGTTTTAAATGCCTGTTTAAATCCCCCCCCCCAGTCATGCTCTCCCAAAGCTGATGGAGTAGAGAATTCCAGAGGGTAGGGGCCACAAACTTGAATGCACGGGCCCCAGAAGATTTCAAAGTCACCCTCAGAATCTCCAGCAACTCCTCATCTTCCGAACGGAGCTGTCGCACAGGGCAGTAGGGAACAAGAAGCTCTTTCATGTAGTCAGGGCCGAGCCCATGTAGGGCTTTAAAAGTCAGTAAACCAACTTTAAAGGTGATCCGCCACTGAATCGGCAGCCAGTGCAGATCATGCAGCACTGGGGTAATATGCAAAGAATGGGAAGTCCCCATCAACAATCGTGCTGCAGCATTCTGCACTAGCTGCAGGCAGTGGATGTCAACCCCAGCAAACCCTAAGTATAGGGAGTTGCAGTAGTCAAGGCACAAGGTCACAGAGGCATGGATCAATGTAGGCAGATCCCCAGATGGAACAAGGTGCTTGATCCTGGCGATGTTCCTGAGATGATAAAAGGCAGACTTGACAACTGCCGACACCTGAGATTGTAAGGTCAGCCCATCATCAAGCAACACCCCCAGGTCTCACATCCATTCAGAGGTAAGAATTTGTGAGCCCCCCCCCCAAATTGAGTCCAGAGTACTGACCAGCCGTCAACCCCTCTATCCGATGACTTGGATCCACAACCGTCACCTCAGTCTTTCCCGCGTTCAGCTTTAGCCAGCTCAAATTCATCCAATCCTGGATTTCAGCAAGGCAGTTGTTAAATACCGAGACAGCACTATCCAGGTCGGGTGCAAACGACAGGTAGAGCTGGGTATCACCAGCACAGCAGTGAAGCCTCAGCCCATACTGTCTTACAGTGTCTCCGAAGGGCAGCATATACACTGCAAACAACATGGGAGACAGCACCGAGCCCTGAGGAACCCCACATGACAGACAGTGAGTCTGAAGTAAAAATTCCAGACACAACTCTCTGCATTCTGCCAGTGAGTAAAGATGCAAACCACCTGAGGACCATACATGTCAAGCCACAGATGAACCTAGGTGCTCAAGCAGCACCCCATAGTCCACAGTGTCGAAGGCTGAGGAGAGATTAAGAAGCATCAAAATGGAACGGTTTCTCCAATCTCTCACCATCAGGAGATCATTGAGCACCCAAACCAGTGCAGTCTCGGTACTATGACTCTTTCAAAAACTGGACTGGAGAGGTTCATAGATATTATGGAAGATCAAGTGGTTCTCCAGCTGTATCGCCACTACTTTCTCAATAACTTTCCCTATAAAGGGAAGGTTTGAGATTGGTCTGTAGTTGGCTAGTGCATCCAGGTCCAAAGAAGCTTTCTTCAGGAGGGGTGTTACCACCGCCTCCTTCAGGGAGCTTGGAAACTCACCCGAGTCCAAGGAGCACTGGACTATCTATCTGAGCCAGGACTGGGCCGATAATATCACAACAACCCATAATCAAGAAAGTTGGGCCTGGATCCAAACTACAGCACATAGGGTGCATACCCTGGACAATCCACATGACATCAACGAACTCCAGCAGGTCAAAGGTACTCCAGGAAACACGAGGTTTAGAGACTGGGCATCGATCAATACCATCCCCCACAGAATGAGTCAGGAGGATCTCCGACCAGATGTCAGCTACCTTATTCACAAAGAATCGAGCAAGATCATTGCACTCCATTTGTGAAAAAGCTCTTCGGAGCTGCAGACTAGCTGGATTGCACAACCTGTCAGTGTCCACAGTTTGGAAGAGTTGAGCTGGTCGATTCTGAGCAGCAGCAATCTCCTCGGACAAGAATTTTGCCTTCTTACGGGAGATTGCTGATTGGTAGGCCTGATAGTGCTCTGCCAATCTAAGGTGGTCGGCCTCCAGGGCGGATTTCCGTCAGCACCCCTCTAACCTTCGTCTTAGTCACCACAACTCCCTCAAAGACCCATCAAACCAAGGGGCCCGAGGGCGAAGTTGGAGAGGATGAACACGGACAGGAGCAATCAAGTCCAGGACCATGGAGATGGCCTTGTTATAGGCCAAGACCAAGGTCTCTGGACTCAAGCTGGCCACAGGAATGCTTAGAGCTGATGGGACTCAGTCCTTGGACCCGTCAGAGATAGCAAACAAAATTTAAAACAGCCTTTAAGCACCTAAGTTCCGTCATTTCACCCAGTCCCGCAGAGACATCATGAAACACTGGTGGCGTAGGAGTCTCTCGAAGACCTGACCCTGAGACGGTCAAGCAAAATTCTACTTCAAGCCTCTCTCCACCAAAAATACTCTAAAGTATTTCAAAAGGATACTAGGCAAAACCAGGGTTAAGTAGCAATGCACTTGATATTAAGCTACTTGCCCTAGCCATTGAGAAGCTTGCCCAGCCATTTCCAAAATATACAACTTTACCCTGTGGTACTTCTAGTTCCCGCAAGTATAAGAAAACCTAACTGGTTATGCTGGTATTTAAAAATGGTGATCTTTCCAGTCTGGCTAACAGGCTTATTTCAGTCCTCTCACCTCTGTCCAAGGCCCTGGAAGGAATCATGTCAGACCAGCTTGTTGTTTACCTGGAAAAATACAATATCCAGGGTGAGAAGAAGAATCAGCATTTATATAACACTTTTCATACACAATGTATCCCAAAGCACTTTACAAGCAATGCTAGACTGGTAGTGAACTGACTGAATGTGTAGTGGCAGCCATATCACACATCAACACACACACATAGCCTGGACAGTTGCATGAACCGGTTTTATGAGAAGAGGAATATTAGCCAAGACACTGGGAATGTCCCTTACTCTTTGTGAAGAATGCCTTGGGTTCTTTTACTTCCATGTGGACACCCACCAGGAGCACACCAGGATGGGTAGAAGGAACCTCAGTTTGACATCTCATCCGAAGGACAGCACACCCCAACAGTACATCACCCCCCCCCCCAATACTGCACTCGGGTGCCAGCGTTTAGGTATGAGTCCAATCATGGTGTGGGATGAGAACCCACAACCTTCTGGTCCAGAGGCGGATGTGCTACCAACTGAGCCACACTGACACTGTGTACAGCATCATAGATTCAGAAAGCTTCATAGCACCAGTACTGCCCTGGCAGAATACACAAACTACCTACACGAGGCCCTGGACAATGATGACTTCGTTGGAGCCACCTATATCAACCTGACTAAAGCCTCTGACTTTGTCAACCACACCCTACTGCTGGCAAGCTCCTCTCCCATGGTTTGCCTCAGGACAGGTTTTGTAGTTACCTCTCCAACCACTCCCAGTGTGTAAATATTGATGGCTTTCTATCTGATGGCAGTAGTGTCTCTATAGGGGTAGCTAGGGGTCAATAGTTGGCCCCTCTTATTTGACCTGTTCATCAACAGCTTACCTGAGGCCTGTCAATCTGTAAGGGTAATGATGCCATCATTTTCACCAGCAATGCAGACCACAGTAATATCTCTGCTGACCTCCAGGGCCAAGTTTGAGTGACTAGAAAAATGGTTCAACAACAACAAATTGGTGCTGAATTGCAAAAAAAACATGCTATTCATTGTCCCACAACTAAAAAAATCCTCCCCCCCCCCCAGTCATCTTCAATGCCAAGGGATAACATCTAGAACAGGTAGAAATATTTAAGTACCTTGGTGTTACTCGGGATGACACCCTTTCATCTGCTTCTCATGTCGACAGCATTGATAGTGTGGCTAACAGAAGACTGGGCGTTCAGTATAGGAATCGTCTCAGCCTTACAGTTGAAGCCAGACAACTTGTTGTATCCAGCACCATCCTATAACTCATTGACAATGGCCTCCAATGGTGTCTTCAGCTTCTGTTGGTTACCAGGGCACTGGGTGGGCACCACAGTTGGCAGCCAGGGCACTGACAGAAACCAGAATGTAAATCATACGTGCAGATTGTGAGAGTGCGGATGAGTAGTGCAGCAAGAGGTCTGGCTGGGCAGCTGCTGTTCTCTTACTCCTAGCCTCCTACCAATACCAGGGAGACTATACCAGGAGGAGGATTGGTGGTACTACTGCCCCCCTTATGTAAACGTAAACCAAAATATGCAATGCCACGTCACACAAGTAGGCCTGCCCATTTCAAATATGCATTTAGCCAATAATCCCAAGATAAATAATTTTTAGATTTATAACATTTAATCCTAACAGACATAGAAATTCATCTAGAAACATAGAAACATAGACTTTGACTGCAGATAAGGACCGCTTGGCCCATCTAGTCTGCCCATTTCCCTACCTACAGGATAGGCCGCAGATCCTAATTAACCAACAGCCTATTTCTTCCTACCACCCACAAGAATTGCCTTATGTCTGTCCCATGCATTCTTGACTTCTCCCACAGTTTTAGACCCCACAACCTCCTCAGAAGGCTGTTCCATGCATCCACTACCTCTCTGTGAAATAATATTCCTCACATTGCCCTGAACCACCTTCCTTCTATCTTTAAATTGTGTCCCCTTGTTCTTGCAAGTCTCTTTTCTGAAAGATGCTACCCTCTTGGACTTTGTTGATTCCACTAGGGTGCTTAAAAGTTTCTATCATGTCCCCTCTCCCTTCTTTCCTCAAGGGTATATATATTAAGCTCCTTTAGTCTGTCCTCATCGGCTTCTCTTGCAGACCTTGCACCATTTTAGTTGCCCTCCTCTGGACTACCTCTATCCTGTTTATGTCTTTGCGGAGATGGGGTCTCCAGAGCTGGATGCAGTACTCCAGATGGGGTCTCACCAACTGTCTGTACAGAGGGATAACAACTTCCTGTTTTCTGCTGCTGATGCCTCTCCCTATACATCCCAGTATACCCCCAGCCCTCCCTAATGCCTTCTCATATTGCTTGCTAACCTTAAGGTCATCTGATATGATTACCCCCCAGTCCCTTTCCTTTTTTGTTGTTGTTACTACCTCCCCACCCATTGTGTATTCTTCCCCTGGGTTCTTGTTTCCCAGGTGCATTATTTTGCACTTCTTTGCATTGAATCCTAGCTGCCATACTTCTGACCATTCCTCCAACCTTGCCAAGTCCCTTTTCATCCTTTGCACGCCTTCTTGTGTATCAACCCTGTTGCAGATCTTTGTGTCATCTGCAAAAAGGCATACTTTTCCTTCCAGTCCCTCTGCAATGTCACTGATGAAGACATTAAAAAGGACTGGACCCAATACTGAACCCTGCAGTACCCCACTAGTAACTCCACTTTCTTCAGAGTGGACTCCATTTACAATTACCTTCTGTGTCCTGTTGTGCAGCCAATGTTTTACCCAGGCTACCACCCTGGGACCCACTCCCAGGCTGGTTAATTTGACTATTAATCTTTTGTGTGGGACTGTGTCAAATGCCTTGCTAAAGTCTAGGTAGACCATGTCCACAGCCCCTCCGTGGTCTACTACTCAAAGAAATCTATTAGATTTGTCTGACATGACCTTCCCGCTGTGAACCCATGCTGCCTTGGGTCCTGTGCTCCACTGGCCTCTAGGTACTCAACTATTCTTTCCTTCAGAAGTGACTCCATCACTTTCCCTACCACAGAGGTCAGACTGACAGGTCTGTAGTTTTCTGCCTCTGTCTTGGTTCCACTTTTGTGAAGGGGAATCACATCCGCCTTCCTTCAGCCCTCGGGTACCACTCCAGCCTCCCATGATTTATTAAAAAGAGTAGCCAGTGGTTTCACTAGTTCCTCCCTTAATTCTTTTAGAATTCTGGGGTGAATTCCATCAAGACCCATTGCTCTGTCCACCTTCAGTTTTAGGAGTTCTTGCAGAACCCTTTCTTCTGTGAAAAGACTGGGATCAACCCCTCTATCAAGAGTGCTTCTGTTAATTGGATTAGGCACGTCTCCCTCCTCTTTTGTAAATACTGAGCAGAAATATTCATTCAGTATCCCTGCTTTTTCACTGTCCCCCTCTTCCCACCCACCGCTCATTCTATTCAGCCTCACTATCCCTCCCTTTGTCTTTCTACGCTCGCTGATGTACCTATAAAAGGTTTTATCCCCCTTCCTAACTGAGTCGGCTATCTTTTCCTCAGTTTGGGCCTTTGCTATTCTGACTTCCCGCCCTGCTTCCTTCTGCCTTAACTGGTACAGCTGTCTGTCCTGCTCCTTCTCTGTTTCCTTATACTTCCGGAATGCTATCATTTTCTTCTTGACTTTCACAGCCACCTCTTTTGAGAACCATAGTGGCTTTTTCTTTCATTTTGATTTGTTTATTTGCTTCACACAAAGGCTTGTTGCCTCTGTGATGGCAGTTTTGATGATTCCCCATTGTTGCTCCACACCTCCTTCTAGCCTGTTTGCTAGTGCTTTTCTGAGGCACTGTCCCACCTTGCCAAAGTCAGCCCTCCTAAAGTCCAGTACCCTCACTTTTGTATGGCCTTTTAACTCTATTTTCTATTTTCAGCCTGCATTTAAAATAACCATTTTGTTTTGCTTTTAGACCACATGCTGATGCAGCACCTTGATTTTATTTTTACAATTTGGCATTTTGCTACAAGTTTAGCAAACATTATGATAAGACTCTGTGCCATATCAAGATTCACAACATTTTATCCTAACACAGACAGAAGTAAAACTGGCCTTTAGCTACAGTGTTTAGCAAACAATGTGATAAGCCTAGTCTTCTGTACCACATCAAGATAGCCAGACTGACAGAGGTCCATTCACACCAGCTCTCATGCATGCATCATCGGTTCACTCTGGTCTCTAAAGCACACACATACACCTCTAGAGTTAGATTAACAATGCAGTGCAGTTTGCTGGTTTGGCAATGGGCTTGGGTGGGGTTGAATGAGGTGTGAAGTATGTGACTAATGCTAGGAGAAGAGGTGTTTCTGTGAAAGCACTTGTTTGGGGGATGGTGACCCAGTCTACAGTAATTCCTGTCTTACAGTAGAACCATTAGCCCTACGTATGGCTATCCCTTCCCCCACTGCAGTCCTTTTCTTTCTGCTGCTCTTCACCTCTTCTGTTCCTCCAGACTTATCTCTTTCCCAGACCCCCTATAAAAAGTATGCCAGCTCCAGACAGTGCGCCACTTGCCAGGAGGAGGAGCCAGTCCCTTATTTTCAGTTTACCAGCCCTCCCCAACCCCCTCCCCTAAGGTGCCCCCCAAACAAAACTGTCAATCCCCAGCTTCTTGGCCATCTGTTGGTAGTGTGCCAGCTGAACCCAGCCACTTATTTTCAGTTCACCAGTCCTCTCTAACCCAAACCCCCCCAGTCCCCACACCACACCACTCCAGTCCTAAACACCAATTCTTGGTTTGGGGGCACAGTTAAAATACAGTATTCCCAGCTAACTCAGTTACACTCCCCCCCCCAACCATCCATCCTCCATTTTCCTGCTTTCACTAAATAGCTTTTCCAAGATATATAATTAAATATTAGCTATACCAACCAGCGTATTAGCAGACCCCTATACAGGTGAAAATGCTGAATTTCTTTCTATGCATGGTTTCACGATCTTTTGATAGGGACTGATTGTTTGAATTAGCGAGAGATCAATATACTGCATTTTGTCAGACAAACAGCTGCTGCACTCAGTCCTAATTTAACAAAAAAAATTTCATTAAGCTTGCTCCTCCTTGGTTCTTTACATTGATTCAAATTACTGAAATACAGTCTGACTGAACCTGTAAATTTCAAGATAGCCTGGGGAAGGGGGAAAAGCATGTGCGAGCACCTAGCATCCCGTATTTTTTTTAATTCTTTTTTTTTTTAGTTTTCCTAGTGTGGGCTGGAATTGAATCTCTTGCTATGTATATTAAATTCTGGCACACTTCAAACAAACAGCAGACTTGTAAATAAAAAAAATCCTCCTGCTATGGCCATGACTCACTCAGGAAAAAGGCAGGCAATAAATAGAATTAGCAAGTCCTAGTCTTTCCCTCCCGAGTCCACAAGCAGCCTGCACACAGCATCTCTTTCTCTCCCTCTGGATAGTTTTTTGAAAAAACAATGTTGAATCAACTTTTACTACCCACCACACAAGACACTGACATTGATTGCGAATAAATAATAAATATATTAATTACCTTGCAGCCTTGCTTTGCTTATGCGTATGCAGTGACTCTGGGGAAAGAAGAATAAGACAGCCAGGTGTACTGACTTGAGGGATTGATCCACGATTCCACTCTGCCTCTCGATCTACAGACTGAAGTGCAGCAGGATTCACACTAAAGCCAGAGACTGAGTAGCTCAGAGTCTTCAGTTTCTTGGGGTCTGCCACTGCCGCTGGAGGGTTTTTTCATTGCCGCCCACCACTCAGAGAGCACAGCACCGATAGTCCTAAATCTTCCCGACCATCTGAGGCAACAATAACAGGGCTGTTCCTGGATCCTCCATGTTCATTCTAGTTCATCTAGGAGTCGAGATTCAACTGAAAATGCTGCTGCAGGAGACTGCCAGTCTGCGCTGAGCCTGCCACTGACACTGTGACCCGCCACCCGTAGTCCGCTGTGTGAAGCAGCTGAAAAAACAGGAACAGGATGAAATGAATTAAAAAAGCCGGTCACCACAACAGCTGACTTTTTAAAAGACCTGTGGATCCGCCTCCATCTGTCTGAGCCAATCCAGGGCTGGCTTGACCCAGATGCTACTCCTCCTCCCCCTCCACTGCAGCAACCCGGAAAAGGACCCTTGACTTTTGTTTTAATTTTTGACATCAGTCCTAGCTGGCTAGCTTGCCAAGGAGGATGGAGGCCAGCAAAAAAAAAAATTATCAGTTCAGTCAGAGCACCAGGGCATGAACTAGGGCACAACATTTTTTGACCAGGGCACGTGCCCTGGTGTGCCCTGGTGTAACACCATCAGTGATGGCCTCCATGTCTATGTTGCTGAATGTGACACTATTAAACAGAGTCAAGGTAATATGTAACAAGGCCTGTCATCTTGTACTGGGGGCAGACAAGCTCACTCACAGCTTCACCCTCACAAACTGGTTACACCTGCATGGCAAGCTAAAGTACCAAATGTCTTTGCTTGCCAAAAAGGCACTATTGGATCTTACCCTACTGGCCATACACAACTGCTTCCACCCTGTTACCAGCAAATATACTAGAAGCATGACTAAGAATGCCCTAGAACTACCTTTCTGGAGAATCAATCGGAGTAAACGCTCCTTTGCTGTTCGGGCAGTAAGCTGTCTGAATGAATTGCATGAATCTCTGCTAAGTCTTCCAAATATTGCCCAGTTCAAAATATCCTTGCACTTAGCCCTCACCTCCAGCTCCAATTATACTGTACCTGCTTTAACCAATCTGTACACTTGCCTGATGTCTTGACTAGCTCTGTAACCTGACACTGTATTTGCTATTGTATCAGCTTAAAATCATTTGCACATCTGTGCATCTTGCGTATCCTGACTTGACTATATTCCATAGGAATTGATGATAAAGAAACTTTTTCTGTAATCTCATTGTTCTGTCGCTAACATGGAACCTTTGTAAATGAGCATCTGTGCTCAAAGATACTTTATGAATGAATGAATGAATGAATGAATGAATGAATGAAATGAAATGTTTGTTAATCACCAACTGTTGTAGATGCCTTGTCCATAAGGGCTTGCACTGCTGCTATATCAGCCAGATCCATTTTGTACTCCTCCTCAGGAACTATCATACTCAGATATCTGATTTCTTTTAAGGCAGTCACGTTGTCAGATCACAGCTTGATACCAAATTCCTCAAGGCAGCTAAGAAGCATTCCTAAATGTTCCACTGAGGTAATAATGCACTGCTTGTGACATCTCAGTTACTCCCATGGCAACAGATTGTGATGTTACCACACAGGATTATGACTTGTCATAGGAAGTAAGCTATAGAGGCAGATAAACTCAAAGGGAACTCTAAGGGATAACGATCATGTATTCATATAAATTTACCCAGTAATAAATAATGGGGAAGAGAAATATTTATAAGATATATATGGAATGCAAGCTGAATTGTACCTAATTATTACGTTTTTCAAAGTTTTCTCTGAGGCGTCAGTAGCTCCTTAATGCTACAGCCTATTGATGCAGGTACATTATAATTAATTCTGCTGTCAATCAAACATATAATTCAGTGTAATGAGTAACAGAGACTCTATGCACAAATCTGAATGGTAAGACTGTGTTAAACCTTCCCAACCTTTTTTTATTCTTTGGTAACTGGATAAGACCCACTAGGCACAAATGCCTGTTTCAGGGGTGATTCAGGAGCACTGGTGCAGTTAAGTGACTTGCTGAGAGTCGCACAGTATGCAAGTAGAGGTTGTGGGACTCAAACCCCGGTCTTCCGCATGTACCAAGCTAATTTACAGCTCGTTACTCTAATCTCTAAGCTATGCTGCCAGTCAAGGCACATTTGTCCCACATTTGAGATAAAGCTGATAGGAACCATGATTTTATTTGTCCAGAGGTGGGTGATTTTTTCCCTGTTGTCAAGAAATCTCATAGAGTGAATTCCAAACGTGTGGTGCTCAGAAGGTTCCTGGCTCTTGCTGTAGCTATATGTATGGAAACCTGTTCCATGAAACATGTATTTCTCAACTATGCATGCTTTTCCCTAATTATCAACCTCTCAGTTAAACAGTCTGGGACTTTACTATGTACACACTTACAAAAAAATTGCATTTTATGCAGTCTGCATCTATCAGTGAGGGATTACCAGCCTACTTTTTGTATAGAACCCACTATAGTAGGTCCACATTTAGCTAGGGCTTCACCAGGGAAGGTTATTAGGTAGAAGCAGCCAAATGCCTGTTATTTACTGTGGTCTGTAGATTCAGAGACTGTGATATAGAGCAAAAGTGTTGGAACTGTGATACTCAGCAACACTGTCGGAACTGTAACTTTTAATTGCATTGAGCCAGCATCTTATGCTAGTGTGTGTTTGAATCAATCTTCAGCAATCCTTCAGAGACATTTCACAAGTGTATGTGTTTGAATCAGTCTTCAGCAACCCTTCAGAGACATTTTACCAGTGTGTGTGATCGAATCAGTCTTCAGCAATCCTTCAGAGACATTTCACCAGTGTACCCCAGAATCAGTCTGCAACAGTACTCCTAAAGTGTGGAACTGAGATGTATTCACACCTTTGCAACGTCCTGTTTATCATTTCCTCTATCAGTTCCCAGTGTATAGCCTGGCCCAGTGCAAAGTCTGCAGTCTCTTTTCTTGTTTTGTCATCCGCACCGAAGTGCCATCCAGATCTTCTGTTCCAGTACCCCAAGTCAACGTCATGTCTATTGTTTTGTGTCAGTCCTTGGCTCGTCTGGTCTTGTTGCCCAGTACTCTGTCATTCTCCAATGTTTATGGACTTCTTCCCCTCATCTTCTTCTTCACCTGGCAGTCCAGAAGTGGACTGTGGCCGATTGTTCTGCATCTTCTTTACCCAGCAGTCCAGAAGCAGGCTGTGGCAGGGTGTTCTGCATCTTCTTCTTTTCCTGGCATACCATAAGTGGGGTGTGGCAGGGTGTTCTGCATCTTCTTCATCACCTGGCAGTCCAGAAGTGGGCTGTGGATGGTTGTTCTGCATCTTCTTCTTTACCCAGCAGTCTAGAAGCAGGTTGCGGCTGGGTGTTCTGCAATGTCTCCTTTACCCAGCAGTACAGAAGAGGGCTGTAGCGGGGTAGCCACTGCATTGGTCGTCTCACCCCGGCTGTCCAAAAGTGAACTGTGGCCAGATTCTTTTTGCCTCAATTCCGACGACCCTCAGTGGGTTTTTAGCTGAGGAAATGTTTGTGCTGTTCTTAAATTCCGGAAATCCTAGAGAGGTGGGGTGTGGCTGAGAAACTTGTGGTCTATTCAAAATCCTCTCTGCATTCCCCTAGTTTCTAAGGAAGTCCCAGAGTCGCACTAGCCAGCCAGCCAAGTTGTTCCTTGTTTCTCCAATTACTTTATCCCCATTTTCTTCTCAACAACAGAGAAAATACAACTGTGCATGAACTACCTTTAATAACATATGTAGAGTCTTGTAGTAACCTGCTATAAAGTTTCATAGAATGGAGTGCTCTGGGTAATAGGCCTTAGTAGAGGTGCACCTCAAGGGAAAGCTTTAAGGGCTGCACAGTGATTCAGAATTCAAATAATACTAGGGCACTTTTACAGTGCAGCTGTTACAGTCGAGTAGGTGAAGTTTAGAGATAAGGATGCTCTCACAATGCAGCTGTTACAGTCGAGTTGCTGAAGTTTAGCGATAAGGACACTCTTACAGCATAGCTGTTACAGTTGTTTTATATTTAGAGTTCTCCTCATACAGGTTAGAGTGATAGAACCTAGGCGTGTGCATCTCCCGAATATTTGCTGAATACCACGAATAATGGTCTGTCCAAATATTGTGACCGAATACTGAATAGTCCAGTATTCGAGCGGTATTCGGCCCATGAATTGCCTAAAATGAAAAAATAAAGCCTTTTCTGGCTTCTCCCCTTCTTATAAGCAGTTAAATAAAAAAAATATATAATCCCTGGTGTCTAGTGCTCACACCCCCCCAACCCCCTGCCAATCAACAGCCCAAAATGAAGAACCCCCGCTGAGATATCCATCAATTGACAATTCCCCATCCCCAATGTCTATCAGATGGTGCCTACCCCTAACTCCCCTGTACCCTCGCAGGCCACCGGCACACCTCCACTCACCTCCACAGCCCGGCGGCAACTGGGCACGCAGTGAATGAGCATGCACAAGCACGTGCTCATTCACTGAAGTGCTCATTTGGGCTGCTGGTGAGTGGAGGGCTGTGCCGGTGGCCCACGAGGGGCAGGGGGGAGCAGGGTATGTGCACTGGGCACTATCTGGTGGCAGTGTGGGGGGTCCACTTGACACCAGGGAGACAGGAATTATTTTTGTCTTTTTAGACACTGGGGATGGGGAAATTGATGGAAATCTCAGTGGAGTGGGGTGAGATTCTTCAGTTTGGGCTGGTGATCGGCCGGGGGTGGGTGGGACCACTAGACACAAGAGATTATATTTTTGGTTTACTGTTGGCTGGGAGGGGAGGCTTTTTTATTCATTTTAATCAATCCCCTCCTAGTCACTGTTACACGAGGTCCCTGCACCCTAATTGGTACCCCTAGAGGTACACCGTAGATAGCTGGCATTTAGGCATTTGCTATACTAACATATAGGGCTAAGGGCATCTACCGTATAAGAGTAGATGTCAGGATATGTATGCACATCATTGTTATACACTTTACTTTCCAATATATACATGTATTTCTTGCTTACAAGATGTTAGGACATCTGTGTCCTTGTAATGATATATATATAAGTCAGCATTGACATCTTCTGATGATTTGTATTATTACACGCCTATGTACAAACTGTACCTCTTTGATTCTACAAAGTGATGGGTTGAGGGCTGAGCTCCCCTCCAGTTTAGTCCTGGGGGGGCCCAGATTCTTACCTCTGAATGGGTGTGTGACCTGGGAGTGATGCTTGACGACAGCCTGACTCTTCATCATCAGATGTCGGCAGACATCAAACTGGCCTTTTACCATCTTAGGAACATTGCTAGGATCAAGCACCTTGTTCCATCCAGCGACCTGCCTGTTTTGGTCCACGCATTTGTGACATTGTGCCTTGACTACTGCAACTCCCTCTACCTAGGGCTTCCTGGGGTTGATATCCGCCACTTGCAGCTAGTGCAGAACGTTGCAGCACATTTGTTGACTGGGGCATCCAAGAGAATTCATATCACCCCTGTGCTGCGTGATCTGCACTGGCTGCCTATTCAGTGGCGGATCACCTTTAAGGTAGGTCTATTGACTTACAAAGTCCTACACGGACTGGGTCCAGAATACTTGTAAGAGCTCCTGGCTCCTTACACCCCTCTGCGACAGCTCTGCTCAGCTGATGAAGGGTTGTTGAAGATTCCAAGGGTATGTTTAAAGTCATCTGGTGCGCATGCCTTCAAGTTTGTTGCACCACCCTCTGGAATTCTCTACCCCATCAGCTACGGGAGTGCAGAACAGTTGGGTGCTTCAAGCAGGCACTGAAAACCTTCTTGTGGGAAAAGCTTACCCTGAATTCCCCTGATTTTATCTGTATTTTGTTGTGTTTTGTTTTATCTGATTGTGCAGTGCCTTGATGTGTGAAAGGCGCTATATCAAATAAATGTATTATTATTATTATTACCACAGAATTGTATAATGTTATCTTGTCTGTGGAGCCACCTCTAATTTAGCCAATAGGGCTCATCTCTGTAACTAGAAATGTTTCTGTCTTACAGTAACCATGGTAATTATTGTAGGTGTATATAATGTAAGACATTACGTCTTCTACCTCGGAGACCCCAGGAGATACGGAGATTCTTCGAGGTATGGGGAAGGCTTAGCACTGGCTCCCAGTTCCTTTTGGTAAGAACTGCTTAGGGCAACTGTGATTTTCCTTTTGGTAGTGATAAACAAGCTTTATTACTCTTATGCAATGTGTCTGTGATTCCTTGCATGCCCATTATTGCCAAGAACCTGAGAGTGAGGTTTAGAACTCCTGACAATTGGCGATGGTGAGCAGGCAATATTTGGTGTTTGCAAAGTTTCACTTGTTGCTTCAACTATTCCCTTCCCAATGGGGACTGTAGGTGTGCATTCCCACACCACTTCTCCTGTTTTTCACCCACTTTGTAATTACTTGCAAAGTCTGGCTGCCTACTGGGTGTGGTCGATGCCAACTCAACCCACCCCACAGCAGTTTTGAATTGCAAACTTGCAAGTGCACAGTAACATAGAAACAGAATTTGACGGCAGATAAGGACCGCTTGGCCCACCCAGTCTGCCCATTTCCCTACCTACTGGATAAGCTGCAGATCCTAGTTAACCAGCAGCCTACTTCTTCCTACCCCCACCTCCCAGAACTGTCTTATGACTATCCCATGCATGCTTGAATTCCACCACTGTTTTTGACTCCACAACCTCCTCCGGAAGGCTGTTCCACGCATCCACAACCCTCTCTGTGAAAAAATACTTCCGTAAATTACCTCTGAGCTGCCCCTCCTCTATCTTCAAATTGTGCCCTCTTGTTCTTGCACACCTCTTTTTTTGAAAGATGCTACCCTCTTGGACTTTGTTGATTCCCTTGAGGTACTTGAAAGTTTCTATCATGTCCCCCCTCTCCCTCCTTTCCTCGAGGCTATACATATTAAGCTCCTGAAGTCTCTCTTCATATGTCTTCCTGTGCAGACCCTGCACCATTTTAGTTGCCCTCCTCTGGACAGCTTCCATCCTGTCTATGTCTTTGCGGAGATTGGGTCTCCAGAACTGCACACAGTACTCCAGATGGGGTCTCACCAGCTGTCTGTACAGAGGATAATAACTTCCTGTTTTCTACTGGTGATGCCTCTCCCTATGCATCCCAGTATCCTCCCAACCCTCCTTGCCCCTCTCACATTGCTTGCCCATCTTTAGGTCATCTGATATGACTACCCCAGGTCCCTTTCCATTTTGTTGTTGTTAGCATCTCACCCCATTGTGTACTCTTCCCCTGGGTTTTTGTTTCCCAGGTGCATTACCTTGCACTTCTTAGCATTGAATCTAAGCTGCCATACATTTGACCATTCCTCTAACCTTGCCAAGTCCCTTCTCATCCTTTCCACCCCACACTGTGCATCAACTCTGTTGCAGATCTTGGTGTCATCTGCAAAGAGACATACTTTTTCCTTCAGTCCTTCTGCAATGTCGCTTATAAAGACATTGAAGAGGACCGATCTAATACTGAACCCTCTGGTGCCCACTAGTAACCCTCCTTTCTTCTGAGTGGACTCCATTTACTATTACTCTCTGTGTCCTATTCTCCAGCCAATTCTTTACCCAGGCTGTCATCTTGGGACCCACTCCCAGGCTGGCTAACTGTATATTAATCTTTTGTGTGGGACTGTGTCAAATGCCTTGCTAAAGTCTAGGTAGGCCATGTCCACAGCCCCTCCCTGATCTACTACTTTGGTCACCCAGTCAAAGAAATCTATCAGATTCGTCTGGCATGACCTTCCCGCTGTGAATCCATGCTGCCTAGGGTTCTGTGCCCCTCTGGCCTCTAGATACTTGACAATTCTTTCCTTTAGAAGTGATTCAATCATTTTCCCTATCACTGAGGTTAAACTAACAGGTCTATAGTTTCCTGCTTCTGCCTTGCTCCCACTTTTGTGAAGGGAATCACATCTGCCCTCCTCCAGTCCTCGGGTACCACCCATCCTCCCATGATTTGTTAAAAGGGTAGTCAGTGGTGTCACTAGTTTACCCTTAGTTCTTTTAAATTCTGGGATGAATCCCATCAGGCCCCATTGCTTTGTCCACCTTCAGTTTTAAGAGTTCTTTCAGAACCCTTTCATATAAGTGGGCCAGTATCAACTTCTGTATCCAGAGTGTTACTACTGTTTGTTTTATGTACCTCCCCTCTTCCTTTGTAAATA
The DNA here is from genome assembly GCA_016271365.2 of Neoceratodus forsteri. NCBI lineage: Eukaryota > Metazoa > Chordata > Ceratodontiformes > Ceratodontidae > Neoceratodus > Neoceratodus forsteri. The sequence continues at coordinate 804,244,124 of CM028133.1, forward strand.
CTGAGCAAAAATATTTGTTTAGTATCTCTGCCTTTTCACAGTCTCCTCTGCCCACCCTCCTCCCTTTATTAAGCCTCACTATCCCTCCTTGGTCTTCCTTCGCTCCTGATGTACCTATAAAGGTTTTATCCCCTTCTTAACTGAGTTGGCTATCTTTTCCTCGGTTTGGGCCTTTGCTGTTCTGACTGCCTTCCCAGCCTCCTTTTGCTTTAACTGATACAGTTCTCTGTCCTGCTCCTTCTGCGATTCCTTGTACTTCCTGAATGCTTTCTTTTTCTCTTGAACCTTCACTGCCACTTCCTTTGAGAACCATAGTGGTTTCTTACATCGTTTTGTTTTGTTTATTTGCTTCACACAAAGGCTCGTTACCTCTGTGATGGCAGTTTTTATTATCCCCCATTGTTCTTCCACCCCTCCTTCCTGCCCATTTGCTAGTGCATTCCTTAGGCACTCACCCATTTTGGCAAAGTCAGCCCTCCTAAAGTCCAGTACTTTTGTCTTTGTATGGCTTGACTCTATTGCTGTGTTTATTGTGAACCATACTGTTCGATGGTCGCTAGTTCCCAGATGGCTACCCACTTCTACATCTTCTTACAGTACATCTACAGTAGCCCAATTATTGACAAGTGCACCTATTGTTGATTGATACACAGCACGGTGCCTTTTCACAGTTTGATTTTTCATTCTCTCCCACACAATGGCCACCGGATCAAATATCTGCACAGACCTGAGACTCGATGTCTCAAACTTCCTTGCCTCCCGTGGAAGATGGGCTGACTTCATGCAGGACGCAAGTCAATCCATCAACCCTATACTGGGGATTTCAACCCAGTACATGGAGACGAGATAAACAGCCAGAAAGTGAGAAGCTAATGGGCTGTTGGTCACAGCTCTCTATGCTGCTCTGGAAGCCTCCAAAGTGAGGTTTCACTCCCCTGAACTGCAAATCTCATCTCTTAAGAAGGAGATGGGGTTACAGGAAACTGAATGTGTGAGAAGAGAGCAGGATTTGTAGTCTGAATTCCAAACTTTGTGAAATGAAAAGGATTCCCTTTTGCATCATTCTGCTCAGGCAGGCGAACATGTATGCTGAAACAGGAGTGTGAAAGTTTGAGACAGGATAAGGGTCAGGCTTTGCAAATGAATGATTTGTTAAGTAGAATGAATGAAAAAATGTGTGATGAGTTGGGAGAGCTACAGGACGAGATAAACTAGGTACGTAATGATTTAGGATTAGCTGCTAAGGACAATTGCAAATTGAGCACCATGTATAGAGTGTTACAGAAGCAGATGCAGGATGAAGTGGATCTGAATGTTGCAAATGTGAGTTGTGCTGAATGTGAATCCAAAATGGTGAAACTGCACCATCAGCAAGAGGTGTTGGCTCTTCATGTCAAGGCAGTGGGAGGCGTAGCGCCTGCCTTATCGATGTCATCTGAAGGGGAGGTGTCAGATGATGACATCTCACAGTACAATGCCCAGTCACACCCCTACTATGGCACAGACACCCCTTCCCACCATCCACAACATGGTGGATCCCTGTCACATGACACCCATACCCTACGTCATCAACGCCATGATGCACATCATGGGCGACGCCCACATGGCGACCCCCATGATAGAGGTGGAACAGGCCCAGGCCTAGTACTGATGACACCACCGATTGCTGTTATTAATGTGGAAGTCAGGCAGGAGATAGAGAACATGATTGAGAGTGCCTTAGGAACCATGCCCATTTCTGTGAAAAATAAATGGGTTCTCAAGACGCAGATTCGGCAGCTTCTACATGAGGCTGGTACTCAGGAGGGCATGGTTCATACTGTAGCAGAAGCCACAGCTCAGGCAGCCTTGGATGGTGCCCGAGGTAATCTACCGCTGCTTGATCATCCCAATAATCCCCTACAAATGGCCTACTCTGTCAGCAAATAGCTGACAACGTTGGTCGGATGAGTCTGTCTGACAACCTCCATTGCCACTTGGAAAAGGTGCATGCTAAATGTGAAATGCTTAGACTCACTGCAGACTACCAGGTCCAGATCCTATGCCAGACCATTGATCCTGGACTGTGGGTAAAACTCCTGGATACCATCCATCAGGATGGCCATGTCACCTTTGATGAAGTAGCAGCTGAGCTCATTTCTGCACACAGCCTAGGTTTAGTAGGAGTGATGCTCGCATATCTTGTGAAACAGAATGTGAAAGAGAGTCCAGCAACTTTCCACCAGAGGCTCTGGATGGACTACCAAGCAGGGAAGCACCTTGCGGGAGAAGCCACAGATGTGGACCTCATTGAATACAAGACCCTGTTCCTTAAGAACATGATCCCTGCAGTTAGAGAAAAGGTAAAGCCAACCACCTATCCCACCATGGCGAGGTTTGCCAATGTCCTTTGAAAAACAGAGAGAGTTTATCAACTCTACATCCGTGATTCAGGCTCCGGTTCCAAAAAGGTAGCTGCCATGGAAGCCAGCCCGGAGGTCATGACACACTACATGGTGGAGGGGCAGGCCCAAGAGAAAAAGTCTCTCCCCACAGACAACCAACACATCCAGCAGGCCCAACAACAACAACAACAATCCTGGGGTGGGAACTGGAATTACCACAGAAACAAGAAACACCACAAGAATAACAAGGGTAAACCACAAACTTACAGCCTCCTCTTACAGCCTCCTCTTACAGCCTACTCTACTACATCCCCCGAGGCTACCAACCACACTGCGTTAAACCCCTCACCTACCATTGTTGTACCTATGATTATTACAGATGCAGTCCCTCTAACATCTCCTTCCCAGGCCAGAAGGTTTCTGCTGACCTTTATTCACACACCCTCAACTTAACCCTCTCACCCCCACAAGATAAGCATTGTACCTCAGCACTCCTCCCCTATCAGACCACAAGCATACTCCACATTGGTAAGCCCCAAACTAATGCCTTTCAATATCCCAACCCTACTAGCTGGCATCTTTCCCAGTCTTCCAGTGCCCACCACCAGTACTAAAAACCCTACTCCCTACCAATCCCAATGTCACTCATCCAAGCTCTGCAGGCTGGCCCTCCTGCCTAACGCCCTTCTACTTCTCTTATTAGCTGGCAATGTCCACCCTAACCCTGGACCACCCAGTACAATGGCCACACCTTACAACACAAGGGGGAGCCTACTGCTAGCCACCCTTAATATTTGCAGTCTGCCTAAAAAACACACCCTCCTCCAAGACTGGGTTGCCCAGCATGCACCGGATATCCTAGCCCTCTCAGAAACCTGGCTCTCAGAAACCTGGCTCTCTGAAAAAATTCCCAACAATGTGGTCTCCCTCAGTAATTATTCCATACTCCGGACCGATAGGATCAGCAGGAGAGGGGGTGGCTGTGCAATATATGTTAAATCCTCACACCAAGCCACTGTAGTTCAAACCCCCACAACACTCCATGGCGCCCAGGCACTTACAGTCAAACTCAGTCTGGGTTCAAAAACGCTTCACATTACCTCGGCCTATATCCCCCCTAGAAACCAAAAACCTGCATTTGATTCCCTCCTACACAGTGTCTCTCTCATACCTAACACGAGTGAGTCCATCATATTGGGTGACTTCAATGTCAACTGGCTATCCCCAGCCGCATCCAGCTTTAAAGACACTGCCATGGCATATGATCTTGCCCAGCTCGTCACCTCCCCTACCAGACAGAACATTAGATCTGGGACATCCACCCTGTTAGACCTTATCTTCACCAACAGGCCTAGGAACCTCTCCCATGTTACGGTGCTCCCTGACACCATCAGTGACCATTCCCCAGTGATCTGCTGGTGGTCTGGTAAAATGCCTACTGCCCCACCTCAAATTTCTTTACAGAGACGGCTAAAAAGAGGTGGTATCGCGAAACTCAAAGCCCATCTCACCAACAGCAACTGTTTCCCCATCTACACCTCACAGTCAGTAGACCTAGCGCTCTCACACTTTATAACCATGTTCAATAAGACCTGTGACATTTATGCCCCCCACGTGAAGCAAGTAGTGAAAACCAGAACCACACCCTGGATCACACCCTCACTTCTACACCTGCTCCAGCAGAGGGACAACCTATGGCATAAGGCCCTTGACTCCCAGCGTATGCAGGATAGGCAACTATACAGGGAGGCCCACAACAAATGTACTTGGGCCTTACGGCAAGCGAAAGCGACATACTACCAACAAACCCTTACCTCCTCCTGGGGAGATAGTAAAAAATTCTGGAAAAATATGAAAGAACTTAGTGGGAAATCCTGCTCCCCTCCCTACCCAACTCTCTATTAATGGGGCTTTCACCCAGGAACCTTCCGCTATTGCAGAAGCCCTTAACTCCGCTTTCTCAGATCTCTCCCATATCCTCCCTCCTAATTTCTTCAACCCTCCCCTCCACCACCCCCCTGACATCTCGCATAATGCCAATTCTATTCCTTTCAGGCTGAGAGTCATTTTCTGCCGCAAGACAAAACACTACATTGTTAATGCTATTGCCAGTACCCGTTACAGCAATGACTCCCTTTATCTTAAACTCATCAGATTGACCCTAGATGTCACATTACCACACCTCACTAAAATTCTCAACCTCTCGCTTTGCCTCAGTCAGTTCCCCTCTTGCTGGAAGAGAGCTACAATCACCCCCATTTTGAAAAGTGGCAACCCCGAAAGCGCCAGCAACTATAGACCAATTTCAATACTTCCTCCTCTCTCCAAAGCACTCGAAAAAATAGTATCAGACCAGATAACTGAACACCTTACTAAACAGAACCTTCTCTGCCAGGAACAACATGGTTTCTGGACTGGCCATAACACTGTCACTCTGCTTAAGGAACTCACCTCATTCATACATGAGGCCCTTGACCAAGGCTCAATCGCTGGTGCAATCTATGTGGACCTGTCCAAGGCTTTTGACACTGTCAATCATGAACTCCTGCTTAGTGTCCTTCCAAAGCTAAATGTGGCCCCTGAGGCTACGGCCTGGTTTAAGGATTACCTCTCAGGCCAGTCTCAACAAGTCAGAATAAATGCCACCATCTCCTCCCGCAAAGCAGTCTGCTCGGGGGTTCCACAGGGATCTATACTTGGACTGCTTCTTTTCACCCTCTTTTTAAACTCTCCCCCCAAGGCATGCAGCAGTCGTCTTCTACTCTATGCTGATGATGCGGTCCTGTTCTGGAAACACCCACATCCTAGTACCCTCCAACTTGCCCTACAGGGCTTCCTCTGGGAACTTGAAACATGGTTCACTGAACACCGCCTGATCATCAACTATAGCAAAACTAAGGCTATGATCTTTGCGCACCGCCAAAGCCCTCATAGTCAGGCTGCGCTCCTAATCAAAAACACACAAGGTGCCTCTCTTGAACAAGTTAATAGTTTTAAATATCTGGGCATCACATTAGACACCTCCCTCTCCTACCATAGTCACATTCAACTCCTCTTCCACTATCAATGCCAGAGTAGGTATCCTCTACAGACTGAAACACTGCTTACCGCACAGGCCATGCAGCTTTCAGTCTCTCCATAATCCTCTCCTAATTGACTATGGGATTGTGATCTATGGCTCAGCAGAACCCACCACACTACGTTACATTAACATTGCCATGAATAAAGCCTGCCGTCTAGTCACAAGCAGCGACAGACTTACCCATACCTGTGAGCTCTATGCTCTAGCTGGTTGGCTTAACTTCCAACAAAGGCTAAAGTACCACACCTGCATCCTCGCAAAAAAGATGCATCTCCAGCAAGCCCCCACCGGCCTTCTCCCCATCGTCAGCACTGCCCCCATCAGACGCAATACAAGGCTCACTGCCAACCCCTCATTTCTTATTCCCCACTGTAGAACATCCCTTGGCCAAAGATCCTTCTACTACCGTGCCCCACTTTGGCTCAATACATTACCTCTGCCGCTCTCTCTGACCCATAGCATCTACCATTTCAAAGCAGGTCTCAAAGCTCAACTTCTTGAATCTGCCATTTGTGATTGTGGCTAACCCTGCCCAATGCTTGTTTTCCCCGTACCCTCCTTCCTCCGACACAAGGTCTCTCTAGATCCCACGAATAAGCATTGCCTTCATGTCTTTTCTATTGCCTTCATGTCTTTTCTATTCAAGTGACACCTACAGACTGCTGCCTACATCTGTCAACAGTTTTTATCTAAGTTAATGCCTGGACTGTGTCTCCAGTACTGTATTGTCAAGAATGCTTGTCTGTATGTATATTCCTGTACTTGTTTACCCTCCACCCCCTGTATCCGACGTGGAGCCTTTGCAAAAGAGTCTGTGACTCAAAGGATTGTAATTCCGATTCTATTCAATAAATAAATAAAAAAAAATTAACAAAGATCAAACCCTTTCTATAGGGAAATAGCCGATGAGAACCAAAAGTTCTGAGACCTTCTCAGACAAGTGCACTCCGTAACGGATGCCATACCCGTTCGGGCCCTTGCAGTGATACAACCAGGAGAACAGGCCTCAACAGGCAGTGGAGATACTGGAAGACTAGGCTCTCAGGCCCCTACAGGTCTGAACCCAGAAGTGGCTCCCTATATAGCATCAGTACAGCATGGCGAGATGGTTCAAAGGAACAAGGCCCAGACTCTCTTTCAAGAGCTCCCCCATGCTTCTACTGGTATGGATTGACAATTACAGGCCCCAGTCTGTGTTGTATTTCACTAAAAAAATACCACCAACAGCTTAATATGGTTCAAGGTCAGTTGGCATTCATCTGTATCCCCATCCCCCGGGTCATGCCTGAAAATAGGCAGGATTTGTCTAGTGCACTTACCCGGTCAACAAAAACTAAATAAATAAAATAAAAAAAATTGTAAATAAGCTGGTCTTGGATACGAATGGAAGACCCTGCACTGAGGCCGAGGTTGGGGGTTGCCTATTGACAGTACTACTGGATACAGGCGCGGATGTGTCTGTATTACAGGATGACCACCCAGACACATCACCTTGGTCCACCAGACAGAGGAGCAACATGTCTGGTGTAGACAGAACTAGGTTGCCTGCATACTACTCCCTGCCACTGCCTGTGACATTGGGACACCTGAAGGCCCATCATACCTTTCAGCTGATGGTACTGCATGACCACCCTAGTATAATCGGAATTGACTTCTTCGCACTGCATGGCTGTGTGGTAGACCTAGCCAACATGTTATTGATACAAATTCAGGGACAATATCACACCATTATGATCCCTGACTCACATGTGGTTGCAACAATATCTGCAAAAAAACAAAGAGTATGACGTCATAGATTTGTACAAGAACCACAAGCTCTTCCCAAAGTTCCTCCCCATTCTGCAAAGACATTTGGAGGCATTTGCCACCAACAAGCATGATTGTGGCAGGATGCATACTGTTGTTGAAGTGACCGGCCCAGCACATGAGAGGCAATGGCAATACCCCTTTCCACCTAAGGCCTTGCCTTCTCTTAGGAAAACAATAAAATCACTCCTCTAGCAAGGTGTACTCAAGACATGTGTTTCCACTGCAAATTCTCCAGTGTGGCCTGTGAAAAATCCCACAGGTGCCTGGAGACTTACTATTGACTACAGTAGACTAAACCAGGTCACCCCCAGTTGTGCCCCAACTGTAGCATCAGCACCAGATGTGCTGTGACTACTGACCCCTGACCAACAATGATTTAGTGCCCTGGACATCTCCAATTGTTTCTGGTCATTACCATTGGCACCCAAGAGTCAATATAAGTTTGCCTTCACCTTTGAGGGCAGGCACTACATGTGGACCTGCTTACCACAGGGGTTCCACAACAGCCCTCCCTGTTCCATTTACACATTTTATTTATTTAGTTTTTGTTAACCGGGTAGGTGCACTAGCCAACAGGTGACTATTTTCAGGCATGACCCGGGAGACACAATTACAGTACAAAATAGGTCAGTTTAGTTAACATAATACAGGCAAAGGTACAATGGTACAAGTACAGACATACGATTTTCAAAGGCAGGCATACGGTTTTAAATAGACAGAGGGTACTGGTGGGAGATCACATTTAGGGGGAGAGAGAGAGGAAAGGGAAGGTAAGGGGGATTTTAGGACAACAAGGAAGGGTGTGAAACTGATGAGAGGTGGAGGGCAATGAACAAAAGGACGGAAGATAGCAGCTAACGGCCTTGCGGTGCTGGGCAGGGATACACAGCCGGGCTCATGGAACCAAGGGACGGCAGAGCAGGGGGGAAGGGATGAAAGGCAAGTAGGAGGGAAGAGTGTTGCAGAAAGCAAGAGGATGAAATCAGAGGGTAAGGGGCAAGGAGGAGTCAAGGGACAAAGTTTCAAAGTGCAGCATTTAGTGGGAAGGTACAAAGGGATCCAATAGCAGCGCAGCTGGATCAGGAGAGGCAGCTAGACTGAGATCTCGTACGGCAAGGGGTGGCTTAATTAAGACTTTAGCAGGAAAATGCACTAGGAAGACCCGGGGGCTGTGGAAATAAAACCCAGCTGGGCTCAGGGACTCATGCGGCGAAGTACGGCTAGTTGCGGCTTTTGCGGGAAAAGGCGCTAAAAGGACCTGGGGCTATGGAGCTAGAACTCGGCTGGGTGCAGAGACGCATACAGCAAAGTACGGCTAGATAATGTCAGGTGGGGGGAAGAGTGTTGCAGAAAGCAAGAGGATGACGCCAGAGGGTAAGGGGCAAGGAGGAGCTGAGGGACACAATTGCAAGGTGCAGCATTTAATGGGAAGGCACAAAGGGATCCAGTAGCAATGGAGCTGGATCAGGAGGGTATAGGCTGAAGGCATATGTGAGGCAGGAGCGATTCGGCTTTGAGCGGGAAAAGGCACTAAGAAGACCGAGGCTGTGCAACTAAAACTCGGCTGGGCTCAGGAACTCATGCAGCAAATCCGGCTGATTCTGACTTGCTGGAAAAGGGCGCTGAAAGACCGGGGCTATGGAACTGGAACTCGGCTGGGCATAGAGACGTATACGGTAAAGTGCATCTAGATACGGGTTGGTAGGAAAGGCGCGAAAGGGGTTTTGGAACTGAGACCAGGTAGGACTGAGGGGGAGAGGAGTGAGAGGGGAGGGGAGAGGGAAAGCAAGAGGGACCAGTACCCATTAACAATTAGATACATCTTATGGTTTAGTACTACACAGTAGAACTGACAAAGGATAAAACAAAAGAAGAATTGCGTCATAATTATATACTAAGTCAGAAGAGAATAAACAGTGCCGGATATGCAGTAAAAAAAGGTCAGAATAATATACATATTACAACGTTAAGGCAATTAGGCAGCAAACATGATTGGAGTAGAGTGTCCATATGACAGGTTTGTAAGCATTTCATTGTAAGTGCATGCAGTCTTATAGACAGTTCATTAAAGTGCAATCAGACAAACCAGGTGACAGAGCAATTGAGGGGAGGTAGGCTAGTGAGTATATTGCAAGGGAGGATTGATTTAGACAAGTTACAAAGCTTAAGTGGGATCAAAACAAGTGCAATGGTCCATAGAGTAGAAGTACGAGCGAAGTCTCTACTTGAAGGCTAGGTGTGATGGAGCACTACGCAGATCCATAGGCAGTAAGTTCCAGGCGAGAGGGCAGCACACCTGAAGGCACCAGCACCCTTGAAAGTACGGCGGTGGGGAAATGATAAAAAGACTTGTCTGGCGACCTCAGGTCAGCGATGGTACTACAGGTTGGAGTAGTTCAGACAATGTGGCAGGTTTCGACACTCTGATTATGGAGTCTGATAGGCTGCAAAGGTAGTATAGCCTCGTGGAGGAAGGGGATAGCCAACCTAACCCTTTGTATAGTTGGCAATGGTGCGTCAGACGTGGTACTTTAGCTGCATATCTACAGACATTATTGTAGGTGGTGTCCCATTTCTGTAGAACAGTTTTATTTGCCATGGTGAGAATAGGTGCACAATAAGACAGAGTGGGTAATAGGATACCCCTGGCAATAGCAAGTTTGGTGGTGAGTGTGAGCATAAAGTTTGTCCTGTAGGCAGAACCCAGCTTACAGCTGACATTCTTACACGACTCCTGGATATGCTGCTTCAGATCAAGATTTTGGTCAAGCTGTATCCCAAGATAGCGGAAAGAACTTACTATCTTAAGGGTGGATCCATTGATATCAGGAATTTTCAGTGGAGATGTGCAGGCTCTAAGCTTATGCTTTGATCCAAAGAGCATGGCCTTAGTTTTGCTAGCATTGAGTATAAGACGATGAGCTTCAAGCCAGTGCTGTGTAAGGTGGAAGGCTGATGACAGTGTGGAATTCAGGTGAGAGATGTTGTCAGTGAGCATATAAAACAAGATCATCAGCATAGAGTAGTGAGTTGCCTGGCGTTATTACGGTGGGCAGGTTGTTGAAAAATAATGAGAAGAGAGTGGACCAAGAATAGAGCCCTGTGTACGCCAATATTGATCGTGGTACTGTCAGAGATGGCTGAGTTAGACTTTACAGCTTGAGACCTGTTGGAGGTAGCTACTGAACCAGGACGTTACTGGGGTGAGAAGCATAGGTTTTGAGGGTAGCAAACAGTAGTGGATGATCAACAAGGTCAGAGCCTTTGAAGATCGATGAACACAGCACCTGTTAGCTGCCCTTTGTCCATATTGAGAGAGCGTCCGATGTGAATTTAGTCAGAGCAGTTGTAGTACTGTGGTGCTTCCAAGCCATGCTGCGCTTCACAGAGTGCATTAGTGGAGTCAATAAATTCAGTGACCTGGGTGGCTACTATCTTTTCGAGTATTTTACTCAGTACTGAGAGTATGGCAATGGGTCTGTAGTTTGACAAGTCATTTTTGCTCCCTTTCTTGAAAACTGGCATGATTCTGGTAGCCTTCCAAATCTCGGGGACAGCACCTGTAGAGAGAGATAAGGTGAAAATCCTGGCAAGTGGGTGGGATATGAGGTGGGCCGCTATTTTCAGGAGTCGAAGTTCCAGGGTGTCAGAGCCCGGGCTAGTGTTCTCAGATATCCCCAACAGTAGTTTGCAGACTTGATTTCCAGTAACCCTTTTAAAGTAAAACAATCTTTTAGAGGCAAGTTGTGGATCGGAGTTTATCATGTTGGAGTATGATTGAGAGTTATCAGGCAGAGATTTTAAAGAGGACGTGATAGCAGATAGGTCTGAGAATTGCTGGTTGAAGGCATTGGCAATGGTGAGGGAGTCATTGCAGTGGACCCCTTAGTAGCATGTCCGAGGGGTGAAGGATTGAGGGGTTCAAGGAAGGTTTATATGATTCCAAAACCTCGAGGATCATTACGAAAGCTGGTTAAAAGGTCTTGGCAGTATCTGCTCTTCACAAACCTGATATGTTTCTTACATTTGTTTCTATGCTGTTTGTAAGCCTGATGATCACAGGGCAGCCCAGTGGATTTATAATGTTTCAGAGTTTGTCCCTGAGTTTGAGCTTGTGGAGAAGATCTTTGCTCAAGCCACCTGAGTTTGTTGCTCCCTGACCCTTCTTTTATCTTAGGTACATGTCTCCTTTGTACCTCCCAAACCTGCTGAGGAACACATCCAGGGCAGCCTCAGCACTTGTTGCACTATGAGATGTCGAACCAGTCAGTAATAGATATGTCATTGAGAAATGCTTGTACATCAAGCGCTGCAAGGTTGGTAATGGTGATGAGGCGGGACTGAGGAGCAGGCGGCTGACAGGAACGCCAGTGACAGACCGTGGGAAATTGGTCTGTCAGAGAGTCTGCAAGTACAGTGGTTTTGGATACATGGTCAGGCCTGTTGGTGAGAACCCAGTCTAATAGCGTTCCTGTCTGAGTGTTAGTCATTCTCGTGCATTCTGTTACAAGTTGGTGAAAGTTATATTTTTGGACCATAGATGCAAGGTTGCCTTGATTCGGGCCTAGCCAGTTTAAGTTGACGTCCCCCAACAGGATACACTCATTCAGTTTCACGGATTGGGACACATGTTGTAGTAAGATCTGGAGACTTTCCAAACCTTCAGTGGGTGGGTTGTACAAACACAGGATGTGCAAGTGTTTGGCTCCTAGGGACAGTGTAGCATGTAGTGATTCACAGCGCACGTGGGGGTCAGGATTTGGAATTGCTTTTAATGAGAGGTGATTTTTGTAATAAATGGCAATGCCCCACCCCTTTTTGAGTTGCTTCGATCCTGCTGAATGATGGCATAACCAGGCAGAGCGCAGTGGGCATCTAGGATATTGGGTTTGAGCCATGTTTCAGTAAGGCACAGGATGTCAGGGTTAATCAGTTTTGCCCAGGCTTCAAGCTCAGCCAGGTGCCCCATAAGACTCCTTATATTCATATGGGCTAGTAATAGGCCTTTATTAGCTTTGGCTGTGGTTGGTATAGGGATATTATGTGGCGGACCTGGGTTCAGCTCGATGTCACCAGCTATCAGGAGCAGCCTTTGGGCTAGGAAGTTGAGCAGGTTTCTAGTCAGAGTGTCACATTTTTTGTGTCTAGCCCTATGCTGTAGGTAGTACAGGAGTGACAGGTAGGTACAGCCTTTCTTCAGGAGTGCATGATGTAGAGCGGGAAGGGGGTGACGGTAGGAAAGGAGAAGATTAGAGAAGAAAAAGTCCTTTATAGATTCAACTTTGTGATTAGTGACAAGCGGCACAGATAGGGAGACACTACTTAGAACATACAGGAGACACAGGCAGAAAAAAGGAGCCAAGCCGGAGCGATAGATAGTGACATAGCTTGGCAGAAGACACCAGGAGAAAGGACTGCTGTGTGACTGAACTTCTCTGCTGGGACTAAAGTAGAAGAACTTTTGTATTTGACCTTTAATTTATGGTAAAAAAACTAACATACAAAAAAAAAGTGTGTGTTTGGGTTAACTGAACTGAATGGGTATCTGAAGAGTTATCTAGGTGTAAATCTCAGGTGACTGAAAGGACTTCACTGCTGTGAGGTTTAAATTACTTGTAGAAAGATCTGGTAAGTAGGGGGAGTGGCTTAGCTAGAAGGAAGCTACATTTAAAGACTGCCTTAGAAAGACTCTGCTAATAGCTTGGCAGAAGACACCAAAAGAAAGGACTGCTGTGTGACTGAACTTCTCTACTGGGACTATATTGTCCTCCTTCCCTCCCCTCCACCCCCCACCCAAAGCTAGTTCTATTTTTATAGGCACAGGATTTGACTGACAACAGGAACGTCCTGTTTAGGGGCAGGAAGTGAGTGATCACAGAACCACAAGGACCCACCATCCTAGAGGGGCAAGAGTAGCTCTCCGGCCCCCTCTAGCTGCTGGAGTCTGCCTCTGAGAAAGTAGTGGTCTACTGTGAAATATAGGATATTCTTGTCTCAGAACAGGACAATCAGGAGCTTAAAGGGCACACAGGCAGAAAGTAAGGAGAGAGAGAAAAAAAAACAGAGGAAGAATAGGATTGCAAACAGTTAAGGGGCCAGAAATAAGACATGATTGGGTAGTGCAGTGCAGTGGCTGTGGAGCAGCAGTCTTCAGGGAGATGTTCTGGAGGATGCGGTGTTGTCCCATCTGCAGGCACCTCTCTGGGCTGAGGGAGGAGGTTGCTCATCTCCAGGCTGAGTTGGCCAGGATTTGTGGGACCTTCTCTTCCATCCAGTGACCACCCGTGCCACTGCCGTTGCCTCAGAGGTTGCCAAGAAATAGGAGTGGTTGGACCACAGTGGGCTCAGGGAGGGTGAGGGTGGTGGAACAGAGGTGCATCCCTCCCGTTGTACCTCTCCACAATTCCTATGACATTCTGGCAAAGTGTGGTTCCTCTATGGGCACCCACAGTGGAGACCAAGGAGGATGCGGAACCTCCACAAAGGGAGACCCACAGGAGGGTGGCAGGGATGCTGGGGGAAGGAAACAACTCCTGGTGGGGGACTCCATTGTTAGAAAAGTAGAGGTGGGGAGGAAGGGAGAGGGAGGTAAGGTGCCTGCCTGGTGCCATGGCTTGGAGGGACAGGGAGAAAATCCTCAGGATTGCCGGAGCAGCTGCACAGGGGAAGGAGATGGATGACATTGTCTACCTAGGGACAAATGACCTGGCTAAGAAAGGGATTAGAGAAGTGCAGGAAGAGTTTGTGGAATTGGGGAGGGGCCTTAGTCAAGTAGCACGCACGGTAACCTTCTTGGAGGTGCTACCCATCTATGGCAAAGGAGAGCTAGGGTGTTCCGCACCATGGGATTCAATCGGTGGTTGAAAAACTGGTGTGGAGCTCAGGGATACTTCATTGGGGACTGGGGGTCCACCTGGAGTGATGCAAGCCTATACTGGCATGATGGGCTGCATCTGTCCGGGAGGGGAACCAGGATCCTAGGTGATAGGTTTAAATGCTTCATTGGCAGCTTTTAAACTAGCCAAGGGAGGCACTGGAAAGGATCAGGAAAATCCTAGCTCCCCAAATAATCACGGTAATAAGTGCGGCAAACACCAACATAGAGGTGTCGATAGGGAGAAGGGCAGGGGTAAATGGAGAAAGTGACAAAGGCAAGAAGGACAGGGATGGGGCAAAAGGGAGTAAGGCCATCAGGAAATGGAGGGTAATGAGTACCAATGCCCATAGTCTGGGCAACAAGCTCCCTGAGCTGATGGCCTTAATGGAAGAGGGATGCCTGGATATCATAGCAGTCACAGAAACATGGTACACAGAGAACCATGACTGGGATGTTAACAAACCAGGGTACATAACCTACAGGAGAGACAGGCAGGGCAGAAGAGGGGGAGGAGTAGCTCTCTGTGTAAAGGAAGGGATAAAAGCAACTGAACAAAAGAGTAAACAGGAGTAGAGGAGGCACTGTGGGTCACCTTGGAGACTGGAAAGGGCACCACAATCCGCACAGGGGTTGTGTACAGACCCCCATGTCAGGGGGAGGGAATGGACAAGGATATGGTAGAAGGCATTCTTAGAATGGCAGAGAAAGGGGTGATACTGTTGATGGGAGACCTGAATATGCCAGATGTTAACTGGAGCACATTTGCTGCAGCCACATCCAAGAGCAGGGCCATTCTTGATGCCTACAGGTGGCAGGCATTAGACAGCTGGTTCAGAACCCACGTGAGGGAGCAATCTTAGACCTCATACTCTCAAGGGTGGCAGTGAGAGGATCTCAGATCTAGAAGTGGGTTGCCATCTGGGGACAAGTGACCATCAAACAGTGTGGTTCACGTTAAACTCAGCTACAGAGTCAAGCCATACAAAAGTGAGGGTACTGGACTTTAGGAGGGCTGACTTTGGCAAGATGGAGGTGCCTCAGAAAAGCACTAGCAAACAGGCTAGAAGGAGGTGGAACAACAATGGGGAATTATCAAAACTGTCATCACAGAGGCAACAAGCCTTTGTGTGAAGCAAATAAACAAATCAAAACAAAAGAGCCACTATGGTTCTCAAAAGAGGTGGCTGTGAAAGTCAGGAAGAAAAAGATAGCATTCCGGAAGTATAAGGAAACACAGAAGGAGCAGGACAGAAAGCTGTACCAGTTAAGGCAGAAGGAAGCAGGGAGGGAAGTCAGAATAGCAAAGGCCCAAACTGAAGAAAAGATAGCCAACTCAGTTAAGAAGGGGGATAAAACCTTTTATAGGTACCTCAGTGAGCATAGATAGACAAAGGGAGGGATAATGAGGCTGAATAGAATGAACGGTGGGTGGGCAGAGGGGGACAGTGAAAAAGCAGGAATACTGAACGAATATTTCTGCTCAGTATTCACAAAAGAGGAGGGGGAAGTGCCTAATCCAATTAACAGAAGCACTCTTGATGGGGGTCGATCCCAGTCCTTTCACAGAAGAAAGGGTTCTGCAAGAACTCCTAAAACTGAAGGTGGACAAAGCAATGGGTCCTGATGGAATTCACCCCAGAATTCTAAAGGAATTAAGGAGGAACTAGTGAAACCACTGGCTACTCTTTTAATAAATCATGGGAGGATGGTGTGGTACCCGAGGACTGGAGGAAGCGGATGTGATTCCCTTCACAAAAGTGGGTCCAAGACAGAGGCAGAAACTACAGACCTGTCAGTCTGACCTCTGTGGTAGGGAAAGTGATGGAGTCACTTCTGAAGGAAAGAATAGTCGAGTACCTAGAGGCCAGTGGAGCACAGGACCCAAGGCAGCATGGGTTCACAGCAGGAAGGTCATGTCAGACAGATCTAATAGATTTCTTTGACTGGGTGACCAAAGTAGTAGACCAGGGAGGGGCTGTGGACATGGCCTACCTAGACTTTAGCAAGGCATTTGACACAGTCCCACACAAAAGATTAATAGTCAAATTAACCAGTCTGGGAGTGGGACCCAGGGTGGTAGCCTGGGTAAACATTGGCTGGACAACAGAACACAGAAGGTAATTGTAAATGGAGTCCACTCTGAAGAAAGGGGGGTTACTAGTGGGGTACTGAAGGGTTCAGTATTGGGTCCAGTCCTTTTAATGTCTTCATCAGTGACATTGCAGAGGACTGGAAGAAATATGCCTTTTGCAGATGACACAAAGATCTGCAACAGGGTTGATACACAGGAGGTGTGGAAAGGATGAAAAGGGACTTGGCAAGGTTGGAGGAATGGTCAGAAGTATGGCAGCTAGGATTCAATGCAAAGAAGTGCAAAATAATGCACCTGGGAAACAAGAACCCAGGGGAAGAATACACAATGGGTGGGAGGTAGTAACAACAACAAAAAAGGAAAGGGACCTGGGGGTAATCATATCAGATGACCTTAAGGTTAGCAAGCAATGTGAGAAGGCATTAGGGAGGGCTGGGGGTATACTGGGATGTATAGGGAGAGGCATCAGCAGCAAAAAACAGGAAGTTGTTATTCCTCTGTACAGACAGTTGGTGAGACCTCATCTGGAGCACTGTGTCCAGTTCTGGAGACCCCATCTCCGCAAGGACATAGACAGGATAGAGGCAGTCCAGAGGAGGGCAACTAAAATGGTGCAGGGTCTGCAAGAGAAGCCGTATGAGGAGAGACTAAAGGAGCTTAACATGTATACCCTTGAGGAAAGAAGGTGGGGGGGGCATGATAGAAACTTTTAAGTACCTCAGTGGAATCAACAAAGTCCAAGAGGTAGCATCTTTCAGAAAAAGAGACTTGCAAGAACAAGGGACACAATTTAAAGATAGGAGGGCAGTTCAAGGGCAATGTGAGAAGTATTATTTCACAGAGAGGTAGTGGATGCATGGAACAGCCTTCCTGAGGAGGTTGTGGGGTCTAAAACTGTGGGAGAATTCAAGAATGCATGGGACAGACATAAGGCAATTCTTGTGGGGGGTAGGAAGAAATAGGCTGTTGGTTAACTAGGATCTGCGGCCTATCCTGTAGGTAGGGAAATGGGCAGACTAGATGGGCCTAGAGGTCCTTATCTGCCATCAAAGTCTATGTTTCTATGTTCCTATGACATAGGGAGTCATTTTAGAATGGGAAGAGAAAGTAGCAGGGGCACAGGAAAGGAGGAGTATCGGATAGAGCAGTGCTAAGTGCGGCAATGCGATATAGAGAGAAAATACTGGTAGACCTGGGCAAATACTTTGGAAGGAAAAGAAAATAGGACGTTGTGATGCAGGCCAGAAGGCGGGCTTGGTAGAAGAAATAACAGAGCCGTTAGTTTGAAAGAATAGTGAGCTGCCCCTAGTGGAGGCAGAGTATAAGGAGCCAATGGAAAAGTAGACACTTAGTCATATGACCCCTTGGTGTCTATAAAGCTAAAGGGTCGACCAGGGTGGGTGAGGTGGGGGAGGGTGGTGAGCTGGCGCAAAGCGCCGGTGGGAAGAGAGCTTCAGGGAGCTGTGTTACTTGGCCACAGTGGCAGCGCTCACAGTCCCTTGGGGTACAAAATAGTAGTCCAAATCCAAAAAATATAGAGTGAGAACAGCCGCTTTCTGTGGAGAGTGGTACTTGGCAAAGTCCCAAACCCAGCAGGAGAGGGCCAGCAGGATGGAGGTCGAGTTAAATGTACCTTGCGGGCTTTTGCGCCTTTAGCGGCACAAGGTACCAGGGTGCGACCGAGCTCCTGGTTCCCTCCCGGGTGGCTTGCGGTCGGTGTGGCCCCTGGCAACAGACTTTCTGGAGGGGCGCTTTTGTCTTCAGTGGGGGCCGCTTGTTAAGCGGGGACCCTAAAGGCATCTTTTCGGTCCAAGGCTGGTTCCTAGATCCTGGAGGAGGGTGTCCAGAGCCCCGGTGGGCTTGGAGGGATCCTGAGGGGTAGCAAGGAGAAGCAGATTAAGAAGGTAGCAGAAACAATGGTAGGGGGTGTAGGTGATAGAAAGGAGGAGATTAGTAGGTAGAGGAGTAGGGTTACAGGCTTCAGTTAAGGCAGGTGAGTAGGACAGCACTTGAAATAGCTTTTACTAGAACAAAGGGAGTTTAGGAGATTCAAACAGAAAAGGCGGGAAGGCAGTACAAGGCAGCAGAGAAACAGAGAAAATTAGCTACAGCACTATATTCAGCAGAGAATCAGAAAACTTAGCTACAGCACTACAGAATTAATAAGCTAGGATTACAGGAGATAGTTTGTCTAGGCAGCAAAATTTAGCTTCAGGAGCTGTGTTACTTGGCCACAGTGGCAGCGCTCACAGTCCCTTGGGGTACAAAATAGTAGTCCAAATCCGAAAAATATAGAGTGAGAACAGCCACTTTCTGCGGAGAGTGGTACTTGGTAAAGTCCCAAACCCAGCAGGAGAGGGCCAGCAGGATGGAGGTCGAGTTAACCGTACCTTGCGGGCTTTTGTGCCTTTAGCGGCACAAGGTACCAGGGTGTGGCCGAGCTCCTGGTTCCCTTCCCCGGGTGGCTTGAGGTCGGTGCGGCCCCTGGCAACAGACTTTCTGGAGGGGCACTTTTGTCTTCAGTGGGGCCGCTTGTTAAGCAGGGACCCCAGAGGCGTCTTTTCAGTCCAAGGCTGGTTCCTAGATCCTAGAGGAGGGTGTCCAGAGCCCCGGTGGGCTTGGAGGGATGCTTGCAGGCTTTTGCGCCTTTAGCGGCACAAGGTACCAGGGTGCGGCCGAGCTCCTGGTTCCCTTCCCCGGGTGGCTTGAGGTCAGTGTGGCCCCTGGCAACAGACTTTCTGGAGGGGCGCTTTTGTCTTCAGTGGGGGCCGCTTGTTAAGCGGGGACTGAGGGTTTCTCTACTCCCCGGTGTCTCTTGCAGAATGTGGATGACCTATTGTTGGCAACAGCCACACAGGAGCAACACCAAGATCTCTTGGACAAACTACTAACCCTTATACAGAGAGAAGGCCTCAAATGTAACCCTGCAAAAGCACAACTATGTCAGAAAGAGGTACTCTTTCTGGGCCTGAAGATAACAGACCAAGGCCAAAGCCCTACCTGGAAAAAGAAACAAGGATTGCAAGACTTGCCACTGCCCACCAGTGTGGCCACTCTTAGAAGGTTTCTAGATATGGTAAATTATTCTAGAGATTTTATTTGTGATTTTGCTCAGAAGGCTGCCCCTCTGTATGAATTACTGAAAAAGGACATCTCCTGGAATTGGGGTTTCATACACACCCAAGCTGTGACATCACTGAAATGGGTCTTGGCCTCAGCTACAACCTTTGTCAATCCCAATTTAGCCTTGCCATTCCATCTGGAGTGTGTCACCTCTGACATTGCTATGTCTGCAGTGTTGGCTCAGTAGGTTCATGGCACCCTGAGACCCATTGCATATGCATCACAGCTCTTGACCCCAATGTAACAGAAGGTGTGAAAGGAACCTTTTGGCCACCTACTGGGCTGTCAAGCACTTTCTGTATAATATTGGGTACTACCCCCTATTATAAACTCAAATCACACCGCAACAACCTTTTTGCTATCAGACAGAGTAAAGGATGGGTCAGTCTCTAACACCATGCTGACACATTGGCCCCTCCTTCTCCAGGACAGAGACATTAAGGTCCACCCAACCAAAATGCCATCCATGCTGGCGCATGGTCTCCTCTTCCAAGGAGGACCCCATGACTGTACACTGCAGCCACCTGATCTACAAGATCCAGGTCCTTTCCTTCCTGTTACATTACAACTACTTGAGAATATCTCATTGTGTTGTGTCTTTACAGATGGCTCAGCTTCCTACTGCCAGGCAGAACAGATAGCAGGAATGGGCATATTAGTAATTTACCCTTTTAGTAACACTGTTAAAATTTCTAAGTGTTGCAATGTGGCATCATCACAGTATGCAGAGATGGCAGCGGTGGCCTACACCCCCAAAGTCATCCAGCATAGAACCGAGGATACCATCATCTTCACAGACTCTAACTGGGTTTGTTGTTCCCTTACAGAATTTCTCCCTTTCTGGCAGAAGAACTCCTTTCTGTCCTCTGATGGCAGCCCAGTGAAGCACAAGGAACTGGTAATATACATTAATTCACTGGCAAAAAAGTTTGCACACAAACTCTATGTACACAAAGTTAAAGCCCACTCCATACATGACCCCTATCATGCCTTCAGTGACACTGCTGACACCCTTGCAAAGGAAGGGGCCCGAGGGGGGGTCACCTGGATGATGGACCATCCAGAGGCCAGAGCAGCCATACACATTGCAGCAGTCAGGAAGAAACCTGAACCTTTTTCCCCCTTGGACCTGTCAGAAGCCCACCATGCTGACTCTAAACTCAAAGATGTGTTCAGATTGCTTGACAAAGGTATTGAGAAGAATTTACCTACCCACAACCACTACCGAAGGCATGAAGGTAAGTTACACATGTTCCCTGATGACAAGCTCATTTGGTATCAACCGGATGACACCTCCACCAAATTGTGGGTGGTTCCCCATCATCTTAGGCCCAAATTCCTGACTCAAGTGCATGGCACCCCAACTGGTGGGCACCAGGGAGTGGAAAACACACTCCAAAGGCTTAAGACCACCGCTTGGTGGCCTGGTGTCACCAAGGATGTCAAACAGTACATAGACAACTGCCTTGTTTGTGCACAAAATAACCCCATCCCTACCAAACAAAATGCCAGACTGCTACCACAAAGGTATTCTGGCCCTTGGCATGCTATACAGATTGATTTTATTGGTCCCTTGAACAATACCAGCAGAAACAACAAGTATGCCATTGTGGTCACTGATCTCTTTTCTAAGTGGGTCAAAGCTTTCCCCATTAAGACTTGTACTGCTAAAACCTCTGCCAAAATCCTGGTGGAACAGATTTTCTCCAGGTGAGGTCTACCTCTCAAGGTAGACTCAGACAAAGGAACTAGTTTTACAGATGAGTTGATGAAAGAAGCACTTGAACTCCTTGGAGATCATCAGAAGTTCCACATACCTGATCACCCACAATCTTCAGGTCAAGTAGAGAGAGCCAACAGACAGATTAAGCAAATGCTTTCCAAATTCATTGAGGACAATCCCAAGGACTGGGATTCTCTACTGCCATTACTCCTTATGGCAATTAGGGGTACACCCTCACCACCACCCAGTTGACACCCTTTGAGGTGATGACTGGTAGACAGATGAGATTACCTGAACACCTGCTGTTTGATCTGCACACACCCACTGCAGACCATGTGTCTGTAGATCAGTGTGATGGATCTCTCTATTCATACCTGAATATACTTTAAAAGCCTGTTGCAACAGTACCTCTTCCTGTATTCTTTTTTTTTCTTTCTTTTTATAAACACATATATGTAGGCCACCTATATGGTGTTCTTTCTATCTCTGTCATTTTTTTTCCTTTTTCAAACATCCCTGGTATGAGAGTTTCATATTCTATCCATTCCCTGCCATTCCCAAGCAGAATTAATGTTGAGCTATGCTAAAATGCTCTGCAAAAGTGAAAGCACCTGTATCGCGCTTTGATGAATAAAGTATATGTGTTTCTTTATTTTGTTAGGTCAGGGTGTTTAAATTACAACACATTTAGTACATGCTTACAGAAGTGCTCCTGGAATTAGGAATTTAAATAGCAGTCGTATAAGTACATGCATAGCGCTAGTGTACCTAAAAAGAAATTATATAATTTGTTTTGGGTTATCCGCTCTAGAAAGCAGAATGGCAGGTTTCTTTGCTAGGTTCACTGATTTCTTTCTGACCCTTTTGTAAGGGTAAAAGGGGGGTAAAAGCAGTTTTATGCTCATTTCAGCAGTGCAAGCTGTTTAGTCAAAGTGAAAGTGATGTACTCCTGTTTTAATAATGCAAGCGGTGTTTTTCGGTGTAACACTCGCAAAATGGAGCTCGGCTAGTGCACTACTGTTAAAAATAACCACTCGCTTCACGAAGGAAATAACCTCTCTCTGTGTGAAATTATGTTTCCTAGTAAAGTAAATTAACAGAGCAAAGCACTTAGTGTTTTAAGAAAAAATGGTTTACTTCACAGTCGACCGTGGCTTAGGGAAACGCCCTATGCGCCAGCATTGATTTAAAAGTGTTAGACTGTAAGCCAGACAAACTTTGTGTTCTATCTTATGGCAGAAATAGCCTAGTTACTAGCCTAGTAAATGTTAGATAGATTTGTTTGTGTTTTATTATTATTTCGTTTGTTAACTTGAAAGTGCAGACTCATGTGCAGGCTCCAGTATGGTTCTTCCTCTCTGAGTATACTCTATAGAGCCAGCTGGCATGTTTCTTTCACAGTTTGGGACTGACATTAAAGGGGGGCGAAGCTATCTCTGGAAACTTCTTTTTACTTTCTGTTCTGCTCATTATTATTGTATATATGTATAATGCAATGATTTCTAGCACTATTAAAAAGGATTTGTGAATGTTCTATGTAATACAAAGTATATAAATCTTCTAGTTTTAGTTTGAATTGTAAAGTGGGAAGAGCCATTAGTCACATGATGTGTCAGATATATAAGGTGAGCTCCCTCTCATTTAGTTAGATAGTTTGGTGAGGAGCAGATGTATTCTGACCTCAGAAAGTGTAACACTAGCTCCTACTAGTGTCCAGTGTATTATACAGTCTTTGAATTTTCTGTTTTATTTTGTTGCTTTGTCATGCAAGTCCACATTTGTTTTATTTGCCTGTAATAAATCTTGCTTTTGTGTTACTTCAACTTCTGGTTGGATTACTCCTTCACAACCCACACCTCACAACCAGTATGTAGAAAAACTTAGACAAGACCTCATACACACTCATTTGTATGCTGCTAATTGCATGGGCAAGGCCCAGCAACAGTCCAAAATTCAGTTTGACAAACATGCAAAAGAAGTGAATTGGCGAGTTAGGGATCAGTTAATGGTTCTCAGATCTGCACATCCCACACATTCCTTCTCCAATAAATGGGAAGGCCCCTACCACATTGTCAACAAGTTCTGTCTAGCAATCTATCAGGTTAGACTCATGCAAAACAACAAATTGACTGACAAATGGTTACATGCAAACCAGCTGAAATTGTATAAAGGAGTATAATTACTTTTCCTCACCCCAGTGGGCAGAATAGTACTAATTCACTAATGTTTGAGCTTCCTTTTCAGATACACTGACAAGATGGCACTTTTGTTCCATTTTCTCCTCATCTCAGGAATTATCTCCTGCATCCAAGGCATGGTAAAGCACATCTTTCCTCACCTTGATCCACCTGCATCTGCCCCGAAAGGAACTTCCATCAATATTCCCTACAATTTGATTACTGTCGAGGAAGGTTCAGATGCCTGCCTCACTGCCTTGGTTGTTGTTCCTGATAACTCTACCCTACATATTGAGTGGCAAACCACATCTCAATGACAAATACTCCCCATGGCCAAGTCCTCCAAGGGAACTTTCCATGGTTGGCCCAATGCAAAATTATCTGCAAATGGTTCTTTGTCCTTGCTCTAAACCTCTCTTAGACATTCTGGTTTATACAATATTACTGCCTTAATTGATCCCTCATGTCTAGAGGTTTAGGCTGGACAAATATTCGATGAGCAAAAGAAGTTCCTGGAAAACAATACAACACAACATTTTCTGGCAGAGTCTTTAGACAAGTATTCCTTGTCTAAAGACTTGCCAGAAATGTTGTGCTGTACACAACATGGCCTCTTCTACCATGCATCTCTCTGTGTTACCTCCCACTTACAAACATCTTTTGGAATGTCCAAAGCACACCCCTGGTCCTCATAGTGGTCTCACAGCCACTGCCTTACCTGGTACACTAATTAACAACTTACAATTTATGCATATACCTGTTTTGTTTAACTTGACTTACTGGAATATTCTAAACTGATTTGGTAAACGATATTATACCCCCATTATTGCATGGTGTAGATGGCCTTAGTCAGGAAGAAAGATATACCGAATATAATATGCACGACATTGCTAAGGAATTTACAGACTCTAAAAATAATAAGATTAACGCACTTATTGCACAGAACAATAAAGAAGCAGATAAGCAATACATTGCCCTTGATATCTTGTGCTCAGCATATGGCTCCTACATTATCACTACTGTGAATAATCCCTTCGGCGATCTAGATTCTGGAAGAATCCCTGATATCATGCATGATAGACGCATCTCTAAATTGTACTGTCCCCAGTGTAAATCCTCTAACTGTGTTGCCATGTGTATGCTACAGACTTTAACAATTCCTATTTCTACTGTTGGAAATTTGGGTTTTGTGACCAAACTCTCTAATACTGGTCCATGTTTCACTTCTAAGAAATGTTCAATTAAGGATACTATGTTTGTCTCTTTCACTGTTTCTTTACCACATTTTTATCCTAACAGCTATATTTGATAAACTCACATCTGTACACTCCACTGGGCATCTTGATGAAGGTATATACAGAGAACACCTCAATTTACCTCCTCTTTTGGTTTTCCATCCTCTTCTGGATACGTGGGTTTCACCACACACGGACTGCTGTGCGAAGAAAGCGCATATTTATTTGTGTTATTGCGACATATTTGATGTCATTAAACCTGTATCTGGCTATTCCCCAGTCAGTATCGATTGGTCCTTTTCCATGGACAATGACATCACAACTAATGGCACAGAATACCAGGACTCAGCATCTGCTCCAGATGATTCCAAGGTATACCAGTCTTACCGGGAGGAGGTTCAATGCCTGTCAACACGTATTTCAAAACAGACTTATACTTGCCCAGTATAGTTGCAAAAATAGGGACTGCCTACAGTGAAAATGTGACATAATTCAGATGGTGAATATTGTATAGTTACAAATTTAAAGTTATACACTTATGGTTTAAAGACTTGTTCTACTGATACTTCAAACTTTTGTTTTGTTCCCCACCAGAAAACAGTTATTGGGCACACAGTTATTACCCGTTTCCCTTATGGATGCTGACATCATTGATGGTAACCCTTATTATCTGCTTACTCTTTCAGAGTATTTACCTTACTTTAATGTACA
This sequence comes from Neoceratodus forsteri, assembly GCA_016271365.2. Classification (NCBI taxonomy): domain Eukaryota; kingdom Metazoa; phylum Chordata; order Ceratodontiformes; family Ceratodontidae; genus Neoceratodus; species Neoceratodus forsteri. The sequence goes on from CM028133.1 coordinate 804,269,337, forward strand.
CATTGATCCTTTAACTTTTACATTAAAATCAGTTTTAGAGAGAAAAGACACCCACCTCATGCACATCAGCAATAATGTTTCCAAAGCTAATGACGCTGTCCTTGCATTTATTAATGATGGTGATATGAACAGTGCACTTACTAACGCTTGGTTAGAAATTACCTTTAAAGGTTTCATTATTATACAAGCATTTTTGATATTTTTTTTCTCATTATTATGCTTTGCTGCCTACGGCACACATTACGCCAACACTGTGAACAGCTGAAATTCCTTTACAAGGCTCATGCGTCAGGTCTGTAAACAACCCCTACTCCCTATCCACTTCCTCACTCTTGCTGTGTTGCCCCTTGAGAGGCAACAAGGGGGAAATGTTACACGAGGTCCCTGCACCCTAATTGGTACCCCTAGAGGTACACCGTAGACAGCTAGTATTTAGGCATATGCTATACTAACATATAGGGCTAAGGGCATCTACCGTATAAGAGTAGATGTCAGGATATGTATGCACATCATTGTTATACACTTTACTTTCCAATATATACATGTATTTCTTGCTTACAAGATGTTAGGACATCTGTGTCCTTGTAATGGGATATATATATATATACACACACACACATATATATATATATATATATATATATATATATATATATATAATATACATATATATATATATATATATATATATATATATATATATACACATCGACATTGCCATCTTCTGATGATTTGTATTATTACACAGCTATATACAAACTGTACCTCTTTGTTTCTACAAAGTGATGACTATTACAAAATTGCATAATGTTATCTTGGTCTGTGGAGCCACCTCTAATTTAGCCAATAGGGCTCATCTCTGTAACTAGAAATTTTTCTATATCTTACAGTAACCATGGTAATTATCATAGGTATATAATGTGAGACATTATGTCTTCTACCTCGGAGACCCTAGGAGACACGGAGATTCCTCAAGGTATATGGAATGCTTAGCATTGGCTCCCAGTTCCTTTTGGTAAGAACTGCTTAGGGCAACTGTGATTTTTCTTTTGATAGTAATAAACAAGCTTTATTACTCCTATGTAATATGTCGTGATTCCTTGCATGCCCATTATTGCCAAAAACCTGAGAGTGAGGTTTAGACCTCCTGACACCATGAATAACTAATAATGAATAATGAAAATGTCAGCACTGAATGCTGAATATTTGGTAAATGGTATTCGCACAGCCCTAATAGAACCACTCCTTTCCCTGTCACTGTGTTCTCCTGTCCCTGGTTGAAGAATAAGCAGCTGTCTAGCATTTGGAACTTACTTTCAACTCCCGCCTTTCTTTGTCAAGTGACATCATCCACCTCATTGGGAGCCTGAGTGTTCTCTCTCCATTCCACCTGCAGGGAGCAACACTGGTGTTGGTAAATTGTGTGCGATTCATTTGAGTCATTACAACACTGCTACTCTAGTACCCATTTATTCATAGTGGATCCCAGCACACACTACCATTAGGGCACCACAACCAGTGTACTGTTTATGACATGATGAGCTTACATAGGCTGGAGTAACCAATCAGAACGCAGATGGCCTGTCACGTCTGTATGAGGAGTGAACTGACTTGGGAAGCTCATCCCATGCATGGGATAGAGCACCCAAATTCAGTCTAGGTGGGGAGGATTGTGATGCTTGGCCAACTGGTTATGATTGTTGTGTGATATTTGTAATATAAAAATATAGCAGGTGATTGTCTCACATAAGACATCCTGTGCTTCCATGGGTGCCCCCCCCCCAGGTTTCAGTGAAGCTACAGGATATATTACACTGACCAGGAGATCACTGTAATGTAATTAACTGCATTGAGAAATTGCATTTTATGGCCTTTTTTCTGACCTGTTGATGCTTTGAAGTTGGGAAGCTAAATATACAATTTATTACAGGACAGGTCATCACTTAGCTGATTCCTGTCAGCTATCTCGCATCTAGGTGACAAACTGCAGAGTTGTGAAAGCCTTTGGTGTTCCTTGGGAAAGCATGAATCAGTCATCAGTTCAAAGGAAAGGCTTGATTAAAGACTGTCATAATTTGGGAAATGAGTTTTTGCTGATGTCACATTATTTAATATACCTTCTGATAGGAAATCGTGTTTCTATTTTTTTTTATTCTAAATAGAGGAGCTAGATGACTTACCAAGGGGTTGGGGAGATGGGGTTGAAATGTATCCTTGTAATTGGGGAATATGACATATTATTTTGGGACTCTAGAGAGACACAGCTCTCTGATCTAACTATAAGCACTCCAGAGGTAATACATTAGATAGAAAATATCTAACTGTATGTTGGTAGGAGTTTTTGCTTTGTACTTTGCCCTTGTTCTTTCGTGTGATTGTATGCTCTTTGATATATTGTTCTGTGTTTACATTTTTCATATTTTTATCATCTTTTAGTAAAACCTTTAATTGAAAGATACCGCCTGGGTGTGTCTTTCAAGTTCTTTTTGCATGTGATGTATCTGTGATTAAGTTTGACAGCTGTTCTCTGCCGGGGGTCGGCTAGGGAAGAGAAGGATCGAGCGCCCAATGGCTGCTCTCCTTCTCTGGGAGGTTAGTCTGCAAGCTCCCACTGCTATACTGCCTCCTGGGGGAGCTCAGGAGGTAGGTGCAGTAGAGGGAGGTAGCAGCGTGGGTTCCTGGAACAGATGTCAGCAGAGGGGTGGAGCAGGAGGTGCGTCTCACCGCACCTCCTTGCTCATTGGCCCTCATTGCACGCCGGCACTGGGGGAGGGAAGAAACTGAGGAAAAACACCCTCTCCTCACCTAGGTGATGACTCCTCACTGTGAGCCATCAGATCTTTGGGGCAGACTCCGCTGCACAAGCGTCCATGAATCAATGGTTGGGCGGGAGTAGGTGGCTCCCTCCACCCCTACCGGGGGGTAATCTGGTGTCATGGAGGTACATGGACCAAGGTGCTCTAGGGGCAGACTCCAGTGGGATGATGAGCTGTACAATAGAGGATGTCTGAATGAGTGGTGAGAGAGGGCAGTAGGAGGGATAAAAATACTAAGTAAAAAAAAGTTTGACAGCTGTTCTGAAGGGCTTGATGGTGTTACCAAACTGGGAAAAGGTAAGAATATACCTAAGGTCTTTTATAGAGTTTTAAGGGTTTATTTTGGAAGCCTGACTTGGTGACCCTGGCAAAAGATTGTACCACAATCCCCTAAGAGGGTACATATCTGAGCCTGTACATTTGGGTACACTAGCATAAGGTTCATAGTTTGAATTCCCCCCAGAACTTGAGACTAAAGGTGATTCAGACCCAAAAGCAGACAGGAAGTTTACCTGTCTGTTACCTGTTCACATTCTTGTGTTCTGAGGTTGGCACTGTGGGAGCAGAGAGCCTGACCTGCTGAGTGCATTTGTGACAGATTTGGTTACCAGAGGTGTGATAAAAATTGGTGACACAAGCTTTAACTGTTTAGTGTGTCAGCTTAATACTGTACAGCTCACTTGAAAAATAAGCCAGTGATTCATTGTAAAAAGGAAACAGAACTATATCATTTTGCTTACAGTCAAGTTCCTACCTGTTTTATTTTTTTTCTAAACTGCAAGTTGGAGTAGCTGTAGTTAGGGAAGAAAATGGCTTCCAACTACAGCAGGCACACTGAAGACTACTTGATGCAGTTGTGCCAGGACATAGGAGTACTGCACGAGGGGAGAGCTACCAAGCAGAACCTCATGGATGCCCTGATGGTAGCAGATGCCCAGAGCATCGAGTCACAGACTGTGACTGTAAAGGACCAAACCTTGGGCATGGAGGATCCAGCGGGCAGTGCAGTATCCATATCCAGTGAGAAGGGCAGCAGGGCCAGTGCAAGTGAAGGCCCACAGCAGCAGGGGAAGGTCATCAGCATTCTGGAGCCAGAAGCAATCAGGCTGCAGATTGAGTTGCACAGAATGGAGCTAGAGTTCCAGAAAGATGATGAGCAAGAGAAAGAAGCTGTAGAGGAGAAGAAGGAGTGAGAACAGCGAGAAGCTGACCATGAAGAGTGTGAGCACTAGCGAGCCGCAGAGGAGAAGAGGGAGCAAGAACAATGAGAGGTGGACTGTGAAGAGTGTGAGCACCAGAGGCAATGTGAACTGGAGAAGCTACGACTCCAACCACCAGCACCAGAGCAGGTAAGTGGCTTGGGTTTAACAGGAACTACAGGACTGAGTTACAAATTAAATTCCAAATTGATAGCTGAATTTAAGGGGGGGGAGGATATGGATGCCTATTTAAATTCCTTTGAAAAAGTTTGTATTCAGGCAAATATTCCTAGAGGGTCCTGGAGCTTCCAGCTATCCCTGCTACTTACCAGGAAAGCTTGGGCTGCATTGGGTCAAATGGACAATGAGGACAATAATGATTATAGAAAACTTAAAGCTGCACTTTTAAAAAAAGTTTGATTTAACTGCAGAAGCATACAGAGCTAAATTCCGTAAGCTCAGGAGAAGCCCTGACATGAGCTATGAGGAGTAGCCACGAAACAACGTCAGTGTTTAAAACATTGGTGGGAAGGAATTGAAGCAAACTCCGTAGATAAAATTGAAAATGCTATATTGTTAGAACAGTTTTTGGGGCATGCCCAGCAGAGCTGAAGACCTATTCCGAGTGGCGTTACATTGGTTTTCTTCTCATTTATTTTTTAAGGAGATTTGGTTAAAAAAAGACTGGAGGCCATCAAAAGCTGACTGCAGCTATGTTTGCACCACCTTTGCTGAGGCATCAGAGGTATAGACCACCGTATCATCTGCATACAGATGGTAGTCTACACCTCTGATGTTTTCTCTTAAGCCCCTTAGATATAATGTAAACAACAATGAGCCTAGTACTGACCCCTGGGGGAACTCCACTTTTTATCAGCAGTTCTCCAGATTGTCTCCCATTCATCACTGTCTTCTGTGTTCTATCAGTATGACAACTCCCAAACCAAGTCAGGGCCCCATCTCCCAATCCAACCCCTGTCAGCTTCTCTAGAAGGATCTTATGGTCCACCTTGTTGAAGGCCTTAAAGAAGCCAACAAAAATAGCACCAGTAACTTCCAAGATCTGAGGCCTTGTTGACATCATACAAGACCTTCAGCATGGAGGAGACTGTAACGTGCAATGGTTTCTATGGAAACTAGACTAAAATTTGTCATGTTTATAACCTTCTTCCATAAAAGATTGTAGCTGCATTGCCACAATCTTTTCCAACGACTTTGCCACCACTGGGAGTAGTGATATTGGTCTATAATTTATTAGGTCAGGCTGTCCCCTTTGAAGATTGGGACAACCCTGGCCCACTTTCTCCCTAAGGGCATCTCTTCTAAAGTCAAAGACCAAGAAAAGAGGTACAGTATATCAAGGGTCACAAGATTTATAATGCTGTGTATTTCAGAAATCTTGAGTGAGGTTATCAGGCCCACTACCTTTATCACTCCTTAGGTCTAGCAATTGTTCACATACATCCTGTACTATTATATCTTCAAATTCAGATCTTCTACTGACCTCTTCAGTACCATGTAAGAAACCTCTACTTTCCTTCTGAACTGCTTCTCCAGCAAAAGCACCCACATTAATGAAAAATGCATTGAGCATCTCTGGAAGGTCCATCTCTTTGATGAAATTGTTGCCATCATTTGTTATTCGGATTTCCCCATTTGTTTAATTTTTTTCCATTTAGAACTCTGATGATGTCCCAACATTTTGGGGGATGATCTGCAAGCTCCCTTGTCATATTTTTCAAATGTCTTTCCTTTGAGGACCAGACTCCTTCACATATTCATTTCTAGCTAATCTAGAGCTGATCCTGCTTTCCAGACTACTTTGTCTTCTAGCCAACTCCCAGAGATGATTTTTTTCCTTTTCTTAACTGCATCAACTGTTAAACTATGCAGCTCAGTTCTTCATTTTTTAAAATGTTAAAGCTAAATGTTTATCGTAAGTAAAACTTGATTCCGAGACAAAATAGTCCCAAGCATCACTTGTATCTGGTATCAAATACAGTCCTTCCCAGTCTTGTCTATCCATGTCAGCCATTGTTTTGTTTTGTAGTATTCAAAACAAAGGGTTTGTTAGAATCTTTAACAACACTTTAGTACAGCATACTTCAGTTACATGCAGACCAAAGCCGGGTTTACACAGCCACATTTGCATTGGAGTAACCCGTGCACTCGGGATGCTCCAGTGCAAATGTGACATATGGACACCTACCCAATAGGAGTAAACCACTTGCTAAGACAGCTTCTCTGTCAAGCTGGGAGTGCCAAGAGAAATGAGCAGCCTACAGAGGCTTAAGTGGTAGTGTGGACTGCCTGTGCCACAGCAACTAATAGATGGGCAGCTCCTCCGTGATGCACAGACCCTCACCAGCACAGATTGCAGCAGTGCAGAGAGGGGCCATGTAGACAGACAAATCGCGGGTGGCAAGTAGTCGGGACTGCACTACTGCAGCTTTGAATTTCCAACGCTACTGCTGTGTAAACATGGTTCACGACTGCCTGTTCCCAGACCCCAAAGGAGGCTGGCCCCCTGTTACGTGATCTTCCTGTTTAACTGACAGACCTTCAAATACACCCTTATTGTGCTGGAATGTACCAGAGACTTGCCAGCCTAATGTTTTATTACTTGTTAATTATGTCTAGCACCTTATTAACACATCACCGTTTTCTAAAAAAAAAAAAAAAAAATTACACCTCTTAACATAAAATCCTGTAAATGAATTCTAATACAGCATTTTTTTTCACATGAAGCATATACCATCCCTTATATTTTTTTAACAGACTTCAGTAAGTCTCTTTAGCTTTTTTTATTAGCCTTCCAAATCTCGACCTGCCCGATTGTTCAGGTATCTCATGACTAACAGTTTTATTAGACATCTGAGCACTAGGCATCATACGAACATACAAAATTGTCAGCAGATAAAGGCCTTGTGGTCTATCAAGTCTGCTTGAGTGTTCAGCTAGCAGCCCTTATACTGCAGCTGCCCCTCCCTCCCCTCCTACTTCCAGTGACCTTCCTCCTTACCCTGTCCCATCCCCTTTTGAAGCAGCCCACTGTTCTACGGGATACCACTTCCTCTGGCAAAGCATTCCACCCAGACACCACTTTCTCCATAAAAAAGTGTCTCCTCATTTTCCTCCTGAACCTTCCCCCTTCCAGTCTCAGATTGTGCCCTTTAGTGTCCCTCCCCCTCCTTAATTTGGAAAGCCCCTGCATTCCCATCTTATTTATTTCCTTCATATACTTAAAGGTTTCAATCATGTCCCCCCATCCCTCCTCTCCTCCAGGGAGTACATGTTCAACACCCTCAGCCTGCTCTCATAAGATAAGTCCCCAGCCCCTGGATCATTTTTGTTGCTCTGCGCTGCAACCCTTCCAGTAACCTAATGCAGTAGCAGCTCTAGCCAGAAGTGGTTACCAGGGCACTTCTGGGGCACAACTGATGGCAGCCAGGGCACTGATATATTTTTACTATAAGGGAAGCTCTGCACTATATGGGGCACCAACTGGGGTACAGCATTTTTTTACCAGGGCACATGCCCTGGCAGGCCCTCGTGTAGAGCCGCCACTGATCTAATGTCCTTCTTCATGTATGGTCACCAGAACTGCACACAATACTCCAGATGTAGTCTAACCAGTGATCTGTATAGCAGCAGGATCACTTCCCCCTTCCTGGAGGATATGCCTCTGGCAATACAACCCAGCATCCTGTTGGCCTTTGTAGCTGCCTTTCTATAGTATGCTAAGTTGTTCATTACTGCTGTTATGATCACCCTCAGATCCTTCTCCTCTTCAGTCTTGGCTAGTTGAATTCCCCCAGCTGGTAACTCCTCCTTGGTTTTTTTGCGCTGAAATGTAGCACCTTGCATTTCTTGGCATTGACCCCCAGCTGCCAAGTGTCCAGTCAGGCCTCCAACTTTGCCAGATCATCTTGCAACCCCTGCCACCCTTCTAAGTCATCCACTACTGCTCTCATCTTGACGTAGTCTGCAAACAGACTGATCTTGCTCTTGATGCCTACTGAGATATCAGTTATGAAGATCTCAAACAACACCAGCCCCAGTACAGAGCCCTGTGGCACCCCACTTGTCACCACCATGATAGATGAGAGCTCCCCTTCCACCACCACCCTCTGCTGTCTCCCTTGCAGCCAGTTCACTTCCCATCCCACCATCTTTGCCTCTGCTCCTGTGCCTTCCAGCTTACTTCCTAGCCTCCCATGCGGCACTGAATCGAAAGCCTTACTGAAGTCTAGGTACAGGACATCCACTGCTTGGCCCCTGTCTAACTGCCTGGTCACCCAGTCATATACTCCACCAGATTGGTCTGACAGGATCTGCCTGAGACAAACCCATGCTGTCTGCTATCCTGACGCCCATTAGCCTCTAGGAGGGAAACTAGCCTACCCTTCAGGATTGTCTCCATCAGCTTCCCCACAATGTATGTGAGGCTTACCGGTCTGTAGTTTCCTGGCTCATCCTTGGGGCCGCTCTTGTGAAAGGGTACCATGTGCACCATCTTCCAGTCCTGAGGTACACTCCCTGAGTCCAGAGAGGCATTGAACAGGTCTGCCAAGGGCTCTGCCAGGACTTCTGCCAGCTCCTTTAGCACCCAGGGGTATATACCATCTTGCCCAGGTGTCTTGTCCACCTTCAGTACCCTCAATCCCTCCACTACCCTGCCCAATGGGATTTCCCCATCTGTCACCTCCACCCCCTCCCCATGCCTACCCTCCCACCCCCCTTGAGTAAAGCTTCCCCTTTCTCTTTAGTAAACACTGAGCAGAATTACTCATTTAATGCTTCTGCCTGTTCTGCCCGTTTCCACCCACCCCCATCTCTCTTAATCCTTACTATCTGGTCCTTACAACTCCTTTTCTCCCTGATGTACCTGAAGAAGTCCTTCTCCTCTTCTTTGATGCACTGTGCTAGCCTCAGTTCCCTGGACACCTTGACTGCCCTAACTGCCCTTGTCACCTCCCTCAACTCCTTCAGGTATTCCTCCCTGTCCTCCCCTCTCCCTGATTTTTTGTACCTTCTAAATGCAGCTCTTTTCTTCCTTACTTTTTCCATGACCCCCTGCTCATCCAGCTAGGCTTCTTAGCCCTAGCCTTCTTATTCTGGACCCTTGTACATGTTGCAGTTGCCTCCTCAATGCCCTGTTTAATGATCTCCCACTTCTGGTTAGTGTCCATATTTGAATGGACCTTGGCCAGATACCCCTGTACTACTTCTCTTATCCTCCCAAAGTTGGCTCTTCTGAAGTCTAGTACCCTTGTGCCCATTCCTACTCATCCTTTCCCCATGTTTATCGTGAACCACACCGAGGGGTTGTCACTTCCCACCAGTGGTTCTTTCACCACCAGCTCCCTTGCAAACTCACCATTCACCAGCATGAAGTCTTGGGTGTTCTGTAATGTGGCTGGCTCATTGATCATCTGCAATAGGAAGCTGTCCTGGAAGGCATCTGGAAGTACCAGCTCCTGCCTATTCATGGTGGCTTGGGTACCCCAATCCACTCCCAGCAGGTTGCAGTCCCCCACAATCACTGTGCTGCCCCTCCCACAGGTCTGTCTGATCTGTCCTGCTAGTTCCCTGTCTAATTCCTCAGTCTGAGAGGGTGGCCTGTACACCAGTCTCATTCTGAGAGTCCTATTTCAGGAGTCCTGGAGCTGTATCCATAATGACTCTGTGATGCCCTCCTCCCCTTCCTCCCTGACACACTTTAGTCCTTCCCTCACATACAGTGCCACCCCCCTCCTCCTTTCCCTTTTACTCTGTCCCTCCAAAATATCCTATACCCTGGTACTACCAGGTCCCAGTTATTGTAATGTGTGGGCCATGTATCAATGATGACCGCCATGTTCATCTCCACATCTGCTATGAGAGCCTGTAACTCTGCTGTTTTGTTCCCTAGACTCCTAGCATTCAAGGTTACAACCCTCCACCCCACTTCCTCCCCTCATTTCCCTACTTGCGCTCAGTAGTGGAGCCAGGTTTGGGATCATTTGGGAGCCAGGGAGGGCCATTCAGTCAATCACAGGCTCCACAATGGGCACTAAACAGTGAATAATGATGGTGGCAGGGTGCCACTACTCACACTGGGGTAGCCAGGAGGGGCGACTGCCCCCCAACCCCCTCTGGCTCCACCACTTCTTGCGCAACCTTTCTAGCATCCCATCCTGACCTCTCCCTAAGTCCCTTGCTGCTGGTATGGGGGTAAGTTTGTTCAGCTTCCCTTCCTGTGGATCCTAACTGACTCCTGCCCACCTGCCAATCCCTCTTCTAGTTTAAATTCTCATTGTTTGCTAAGTATTCCCCCAGTTTCTGTGTCAAAACCCTCTTTCCCTCCTCACTCAAGTCTAGCCTGTCCTTAGTGTAGAGATCATTGCCCTCCACAGGCTGTGTCCAAAAAATACAGTCAGCCAAGGCATTCCCAGGCAGGGGCTGGTCCAGCTTCACCTACTTAGAAACCCCTAGAAGCTTCTACAACTGCAGTCAAAACAGAGCCCCCCAAGTCAGCCCAGCAGCCTGAAGCTACTGAAATCAAACACACAGGCAGTGTAATTAACAGAAAATTCCCTGAAATACTTACAGCAGCTGAAGATCCAGCCACACCAGCTTACAAGCTGCTAGAAGCTTCCACAGCTGCAGCAAAAACAGAGGCCCAGCCCTAGTCAGCCCAGCAGCCTAAAGCTGCTGAAATCAAACACAAAGGCAGTGAAATTAACAGAAAATGTCATGAAATACATATAACAGCTGAAGATCCAGCCACACCTACTTACAAGCTGCTAGAAGCGTTCACAACTGCAGGAGAAACAAACTGAGGCCCAGCCCTAGTCAGCCCAGCAGCCTGAAGCTACTGAAATAAAATACAAAGGCCACAAGCACAAAGGCAGTGACATGAACAGAATATCCCCCCATCAGTTCAGGATTGTGTTGTGGTGTTTCAGAAAAGTCAGGAAGAGCCTTGTCAAGTCCTCAGTCAAAGGGATTCCACTCTCCTCATTCTTTTTTTTTTTTTACCAGTTCCTGGGTCCCTCAGGTAAATACTCTGTGTCCGCACTTACAGTCCCTTGTGGTGCAGGCAAGTGTCCTGAGCTTATCGACACTGTCATTAAATGTCTCCTGTTTCATCTGATCAGTTGTCCACTTTCAATAAGTAACAAATAGGATCTTGGGACACAAGCCTCTGAATGACTGCCAGTTCTCCTCAGCAAGCCTCACTTCTCACCCTGACTGTTTCTCCGAGTTGCAACACCCTATGATACTTTGCTATTCCATCATAGGTATCACGTTGTTTCTTCAGTTGCATAGTCTTTTTGCTTCAGTACACTTTTTTTGTCAGTGTAACATTAAAATTTGATCTTAAGTAACTGGGTTCAAATCTGATGTCCCATGAGCAATTCAGCTGGGGATTTGCCACATTCTAATTGTGTTGCTCTGTAATTCAATAATGCAGTGGCTGGGTCTGTGTTTTCCTTTCTAGCCCTTTTTATGGGTGTTTTTATGATTTTGACTCCTGATTCTGCCAACCCATTTCCTTATGGATATGTGGGGTAGAGGTGATGTGATTGAACTCGTAGGACTTTGCAAAAGCTTTACATTCTGCATTTGCAAACTGAGGTCCATTATCAGTCCTTGCAATCTGTGGTATCCCAAATCTTGCAAAGATTAATTTAAGTTCTTGTATCACTTGGCTTGATGTGTGTGTCTTAAGCGTCACAATTTCTGGGTAACTGGAGAATGCATCAAATACAACAATGTACGTTCTGCCTTCTAGCGTAAACAAATCTACCCAAGCTTTTTCCCAGATGTTGGCATTTTCTGAGTCTAAAATTAAAGGTTCGCTCTGCAGTGCAAGTCTGTATTTCTGATATGTACGACTGGCCCAAACTGTATTTTCCACATCCTTAGTGATCCTGGGCCAGTAAACCACCTGTCTGGCACTGCATTTACATTTTTCAATACCCATATGTCCTTCATGAATTGTATGTAGCATTTCTTTTCTTAGGGTACTAGGAACCACAATTCAGTCCCCTTTAAGTAGTACTCCATCTACCAAAGAAAACTCAGCCTGGAATGGTACATACCTGTGTGGATGTACTGTCCTTTGCATCCATGTTGCATTGCTGACACTACTGCTTGCAATGATTCATCTGCTGCTGTTTCCATTTGCAAATTTTTCAATATCTGTGCTGAGACAGCTCCTGAGGTTTTTATTCTGTTTGTGTGAATATCCACCTCTGTTTCCCTGCTTTGATCTGTGGTCCTGTGATTTTGATCCCATGTTCTTGACAAAGTTTCAGCCACAATCAGATGGTTTTCTGGTGTGTATTCTGTCATGTAATCATACTTCTGATAAACAGTCTCTGGATCTGTGTGGGGTGTCTGCCATAAGTCTCTTTTTGAAATGGTAATCAGTGGTTTATGCTCTGTTTCGATCACAAAGGGTGTTCCATAAATGAAATTATGAAATTTATCACATCCAAAGGATATGGCCAACATCCCCTTTTCTAGTTGAGCATATTTGTATTCTGTTTTTGTAAAGGCTGTGGATGCATATGCAACAGGTTTCCAGCTGCTATTTCTTAGTTGTAACAGTACTGCTCCAACATCATCCTTTGAGGCACCCATGGAAATTTTTGTTTGACAAGTAATACCAAAATATTGCAAGGCAGGTGATGTGGTCAAAATATTTTTTATTGCTGTCAATTCCTGCTCATGTGCAGCTGTCCAGAACCATGTGCTTGACTTAATTAGCAATTTTCTCAGATTGCATGTCTTGTCAGTCAGATTGTTAAGGAACTTCCCCAGTTAATTCACCATCCCCAGGAACCATTGTAAATCTTTCTTTGTTTTGGGTTGTGGGATTGTGTTTACAGCATGCCCTTTGACTGGGTCAGATTTTACCCCCTCCTCTGAAAGGATTTCTCCTAGGTAGAGAATTTCTGTCTTTCTTATCTGGCATTTTGCTCTGTTCAGCTTAAAGACCATTTCACTGGCAACTTGCAACATGTTTTTTCAGTTTAGTGTCATGTTGCTCCTCTGAGGAGCCCCAGATCAGTATGTCATCCATGTAAACCTTAACCCCTTTAATACCTTCTAGCAGTTACTACATCATTCTGTGGAAGATTTCTGGTGCTGGGAAGATACCAAATGGTAGTCTTTTGGGGAAGGGAACATTGTTTAACCAGGAGTAGCATACTAAGCCAAAGCTTGTTTCCAGATGCAATCTGGGAGCACAAGAAAGTTAAGTGACTTGCTCAGGATCACATAGTATGCACTTAGGTGGCTGTGGAATTCAGATCCAGATCTCCAGGTTTCCAGCTCAGAGCCTTAACCCATGCACTATATTGCCTCCTAGGAAGGGAAGAGAACAAGTCTTTTAAAGCAGTGCTTCCCATATGGAGTGTTAAAGTACATAAGCATGCACTTTCTGGTATTAGAGGTATTTGCCAGAATCCCGAGTAGGCATCCACTATTGAAAAATACTTGGCCCCTGCTATTTCATCCAGAAATTCATGTCTAGTGAGAATAAAAGAATGCTCTCTTTTGATGTATGCATTCAACTCTTTTGGGTCCAAACGCAAATTTAGTGACCCATCTTTTTTCTCAATGATCACCAAGGAGTGACTCCATGATGTTGGCTCCTCCACTTTTTCTACGACATCCATGTATATTAAACATTTCAGTTCCTTTTTCAGACTCTCTCTCTCTCAGGGCTCCAGAGACTCTTCATGTTGCATGAATTACTGGGACTGCATGCTTATCTACAGTGGTGTGATGTGTAATGGGTAATTTGCACAGTCCCTTAAAATATCAATGAATTTAGATATGATAGTATCAGTAAAAAGCATGCCACTTTCAACTGTAAACAATTTTTCTATCAGACCCAACTTTTGACTGGTGTCCAGCCCAAAAATTGGCTTCTTGTCCCCTATAACAATTAAAAAGTTGTGTTTACTGAACTTGACTTTGTGTTGGAGATTCAGTGCACAGTACCCTATAGTGGGTATGGCTAGTCCATTAAATGCCTTTTAAACAGTAGTATTCTTCTTTATCTTTGGTTTATTTGGTATCCTATGTCACAGTCAAGCTGGGTGCACATTTATTTCAGCACCAGTGTCAATCAGGTAGTGAACCTTCAAGCCATTGGTATCTATTTGAATTATCCATTCATTTTTCTGTGATATGCCTTGCTTATCTAGAACCCCTATAAAGAGTTCATTTTCACTGTTTGAGTCTTCTGTTTCAGTGACTGCATGCACTACATTTCTCAGTCTGCAACATCTTGCGAAGTGATTAAGTTGTTTACAGGATATGTACTGTTGACCATAGGCAGGATAATTTCTGTAGGCATGTTGTTTACCACTGTTGCAACAGAGTTTCCTTGCAGCCTTTCTTTGTGTGGTTGCAGCTCTTCTTGTCTATTCTAGTCATACCTCTTGCTTTGTGTAAATTATAGGGGGCCTTTGGGCTTGATTTTTCATGGTTTACACAGCAGCAATCTCAGAGCTTCCTTTGTCTCTTTTGCTCCATTGAGGACTTTCATTTGCATGCAAGTTTTCTCTGCAGCCTAATAAATCTGGATGGCTTTTTCCATGGTTAGTTCATGGTTTCTGAGTTGTCACACTTTGACTTTTCCATCTGAACAGCCCATAACTATTTGGTCTCTGATCAAAGAAGGGCAAAGGGTTCTAAAATTACAGGATTGTGCTTTCAGTTTCAAATCAGTAACACATTCTTCTGTTGTTTCTTGTTCTTTTTGCATTTGGGATCTAAATACATATATTTCACAAGTCTCTTTTCTGGGAACACAGTATGCATCAAACTGCTGCATTACAGTATCAAAGTCTTGTCTGTTATCTTCAGATGATAGAAAGGTAATATATAAATCTAACACTTCTGAGCCTACAACAGTCAGTAAGGTTACTTTTTGTGGGCTCTCTTTTTTGTCTGCGACAGTGACTTGTAAATAAAAGTTGAAACATTTGAAATATTTCCATGTCTCTTCTAAATTACCCACAAACCTGATCTCCTGTGGTGGTCTTAGTTGCTCCATTTCAGCAGATTCCAGTATCAATGAGCCCAGCCTGACAAAATCTGCATTCACTTGAATCCATATTACTGTGTGGCTTGTTTGTTCCTCTCCCACAAGAGACTTCTGTCTTCATTGCTTCTCTTTTGTTTGTTTTTCAGAAAGATCCCACAACCACTCCTGGCACCATGTTTTGTTTAGTAGTATTCAAAACAAAGGGTTTATTAGAATATTTAACAACACTTTATTATGCTATGCTTCATTTATGTACAGACCAAGACTGCCTGTTCTCAGATCCCTTGAGCAGGCTAGCCCCTTGTTACTTGATCTCTCTGTTTAACTGACAGACCTTGAAATACTCCCTTTCTGTGCTGGGTTGTACCAGAGACTTGCCAACCTGATGATGTGTTACTTGTTATTTATGTCTAATACTGTACCTTATCAATACTGCCATTAGGTTAAGTAGTGAAATGTTTTTTGTTGAAGCAATAATGCATGACAAGGCATGTGTTGTTGTGGGATTTACACATGCCTTGTGTGGTGTGTCATGGGGCATAGCCAAGTGACTTTAATCACAGAAGTATTGTGTAATCCCACTACTACACATGCTCTGAAGTGCATTATTGCAGTTATAAAATGAATCTGTTATTAAAAATTCAAATAAAAAATATTTAGGTTCAAAGAAAGTGAACATTTAATTACTGGAATCTTTACTGGTTGTCTGTTGCAGGATTTACACATGATCATGTGACATGTTTTGACCAATTAAGTTACAGGATTTTTGAGACCCATTTTATAATCTATTGTCATAGGTGGTCCTTTTTTGCTGCAGTTTCTATGCAGTAAATAATGTGGTGGTCACTATTTAGATCCACGTAGTGCCTACATCCTTGTATGTTTGAGGTGAATTAGTTAAAATCAGATCCAAAATGGTTGCTGAGAAAGGGCACTTAGGATTAATGTGTGAGAGGTTGTTTGTCAATTGCTGTAGTTCTAATGAAATGATTACACTTCACAAGTGTTGCTATTTTAATACGCTACCCCAGTCTAAACTGAAGTCTCCCATAAGGAGCAATTCATTAGCCTCAACAAATGGCAATAGACTTTTGGTTAAATCTCCTATTTTAAGTACAGAGAGTTCAGGTGATCTGTAATATTTATTTATTTATTAGAGTCTAGGATTACAATTACCTTTGAGCCAAGGCTCTTTTACAAAGGTCCCACATCAGGATGAGAACAAACAAGCAGGACATTAATTATTACAAGATTACAGGTTACAGTTGTTTATCATCACATGAGTACATACAGATTAGGTGGTACTAGGGGCATGCAGAGGACAGGGATAACATTGATAACGAGAACTTGGTGAGACAGAAGAAGTAGATGCTGCCAGAGGCAATTGTCAAAACACACAGGAAGTACAAGTGGAAAGTGCAAGTAGGAGGAGAAGGGGGGGGAGGATAGAGGGGGAGAGTAGTGGGGTGGATGAGAAGGGACAAGTGCCAAAAATGGAACAGCAGATTAGAAAAGACAGTCGCATGTGCTAGAGGCAGAGAGGAATAGGCAGAAGTTAGATTTGAACGGGCCTAGCTTAGGTAGGGAGGAGATGTCCCTGGTGAGACCATTTAGCCAACTAGGAGCTCTGAAGGCAAAAGATCTTTGTAATAGCCCACTAAAAGCCCAGATTTACTCTCAAATATATTTATTTCTACCCGTCACCACTTTACAGACATCACTTGGGACATTCAGTTATTTTCTCCTTGCAACATATTTATTATGACAGTACACAATAACTCCCCCTCCTCTTTTGTTTGTGTCCTGTCTTATTACACTATAATTTTCAATACCTATTAGATCACCCCCGACTTACACACAGACACACATACTCTTATTTACCCAGGACTCTGTCAAAATCATACAGCTTGGGCCATGTTCAAATGCTAAATTTCTTATCAGTTCTACATTTGGTACAAGATTTCAGACGTTTGTGTGTATAACAAGCAAAGCTTTCTGTTTACAGGTCTTTTTTTTCCAATTTTACTGATGCTTTAGGGCTTGTATGTGGTTGTATATCCCCACAAGTTAAGATGTTGATGGAATACTGCAGCTTTACAGTTTTCTACCATTCCTAAATAGTTTAATTAAAAAAAACTTCTGATTCTTGCACCCTCCCTCCTAAGTAAGCTAATACATAGTCCCTTTTTAGCTCACTAATTTCAGTCAGTTTCTCCTGGTTCCATTTAATAATGTCCAGTCCCTTTTTAAGTGCTTTCATTAATAAGATGTGTCTGCTGTTTCAATTTCTAGAGAACACATTTTTTCATTTTCAATGTTCATTTTCAAGATTTACAGCACATCTTGTTAGACCATGTAAAATATCTGTAGGGAAAACATTTGAAAACATTGCCTCTTCCCTGTTAACCTCACAGTGTCTTTGTTTATGACATCATAGTGCTCACCATGACAACAGACTGTGATGTCACAAATAGCAGTTGTGTGGTTAGCAGGGGAGAGTCAGATACAATTTAAAAAGACTCACTGAAGTAATTGATGCATTATCTACAATATTTAGTAGACCAGGAGCAGTTAAGAATAAAACAAATAACAAAAAAATTAGAAAAACAGAAAAGCTAAAACATAATTAGTGTGAATCTATTGGTTTTTTATTGTTATTGCAATAAACAGTTGCTCTTTAAGCACATATAAAGTGCTAAAATGGTCATGTACCCTTTTTTGAATGACATTTAAAAAAACTGTAAAAGATCCCAATTTCTATTTTAAATTTTCAAATCCTTTATCCCCAATTTTGTGCCCACCCCAAGACAGCTATTTATCACACCCTGCCATCGCATCATAAAATACAGAGCAACAAAAATGTTTAAGACAACTTTTACTAAATGCTTCATTTTATGGGCTATTATAATGCCCAACTAACATAATAAAGTCACCTACTTAAAAATATTTGTTCTATTTAACAGTAGTTTGGTATGCACTACACAAATATCTAATAAAGGTAATAAGCCATTTAAGTCAAAGAATAATCTACAAAGAAAGCATATAGAACCCCTTCACTTTTACATACCCTTTAATTTACAGTCTCTGTGTCAAGAAAGGTGTTCTCATTTACAGATTCCCCCTCCTCAGTAATGCACTTACAAATTTTCTGTTCTGAGTGGCATTCACACCACTCACTCGAGCAGTGTACGTGCATGCAGTACTTGGGCAGTGCAGGCTTATGGACTTGATGAAGAGGGATGTCTGGATATCACGGCAGTCACAGAAACATGGTACACAGAGAACCATGACTGGGATGTCAACATACCAGAGTACACAATCTACAGGAGGGACAGGGATGGTAAAAGAGGAGGAGGAGGAGGAAGAGTAGCTCTCTATGGAAGGGAAGGGATCAATGCAATAGAACTAAAGGGTAAACAGGAAGGACAGGAGGCACTGTGGGTCACCCTGGAGACAGGAAATGGCACTAGTGTCCACACGGGGGTTGTATACAGATCCATATCTCAGGGACAGGAAATGGACAAGGAAATGATAGAAGGCATCCTTAGGATGGCAGAAAAAGGGGAGATATTGTTGATGGGTGACCTGATTATACCAGATGTTAACTGGAGCACCTTTGCTGCAGCCACATCCAAGTGCAGATTCATTCTTGATGCCCTACAGAAGGCATGCTTCAGACAACTAGTGTTTGAACCCACTCAGGAGGGAGCAATCTAAGACCTGGTGCTCTCAAATGACAGAGAGAGGATCTCAGATTTAGAAGTGGGTAGCCATCTGGGAACAAGTGACCACCAAACAGTGTGCTTCACAGTAAACACAGCCATAGAGTCAAGCCATACAAAAGCAAGGGTACTGTGCTTTAGGAGGGCTGATATTCGCAAAATGAGAGAGTGCCTCAGAAAAACACTAGCAAATGGGCAAGAAGGGGTGGAGGAACAATGGGGGAAAATCAAAACTGCCATCACAGAGACAGCAAGCCTTTGTGTGAAGCAAATAAACAAATCAAAATGAAGGAAACAACCACTATGGTTCTCAAAAGAGTTGGCGGGGAAGGTAAGGGAGAAAAAGTTAGCATTCAGGAAGTATAAGGAAACACAGAAGGAACAGGACAAAGAACTGTACCAGTTAATGCAGAAGGAAGTGGGGAAGGCAACCAGAATAGCAAAGGCCCAAAGCAAGGAAAAGGTAGCCAGCTCAATTAAGACAGGGATAAAACCTTTTATAGGTACATCAGGGAGCAGAGAAACACCAAGGGAGGTATGGTGATGCTTAATAAACTGGAGGGTGGGGGAAGAGGGTGACAGTGGAAAAGCAGGGATACTAAATGAATACTTCTGCTCAGTATTCACAAAAGAAGAGGAGGGGGAGGTACCTAAACCAACCAATAGAAGCACTCTAGATCAGGGAGTCAATACCAGTCCATTCACAGAAGAAAGGATCCTGAAAGAACTCTTAAAACTCAAGGTAGACAAAGCAATGGGGCCTGATGGGATTTACAACAGAATTCTAAAAGAACTAAGGGAAGAACTAGTGACATCACGGACTACGCTTTTTAACAAATCATGGGAGGTCAGTGTGGTACCTGAGGACTGGAGGAGGGTGGATGTGATTCCCCTTCACAAAAGTGGGAGCAAAGCAGAGGCAGGAAACTACATACCTGTTAGTTTGACCCCAGTGGTAGGGAAAATGATGGAATCACTTCTGAAAGAAAGAATTGTTCAGTACCTAGAAGCCAGTGGGCCACAGGGCCCAAGACAGCATGGATTCACACTGGGAAGGTCATGTCAGACCAATCTAATAGATTTTTTTCATTGGGTGGCCAAAGTAGTAGACTAGGGAGGGGCTGTGGACATGGCCTACCTAGACTTTGGCAAGGCATTTGACACAGTGCCACACAAAAGATTAATAAACAAGTTAGCCAGCCTGGGATTGGGTCCCAGGGTGGTAGCCAGGGTAAAAAATTGGCTGGACAACAAGACACAGAAGGTAATAGTAAATAGAGTCCACTCTGAAGAAAGGGGGGGTTACTGGTGGGGTACTACAGGGTTTAGTACTGGGACCGGTCCTTTTTAATGTCTTTATAAGTGACATTGCAGAGGGACTGGAAGGAAAAGTATGCCTCTTTGCAGATGACACAATGATCTGCAACAGGGTTGCTACACAAGAGGGGTGGAAAGGATGAGAAGGGACTTGGCAAGATTAGAGGAATGGTCAAAAGTATGGCAGCTTAGATTCAATGCAAAGGAGTGCAAAGTAATGCACCTAGGAAACAAAAATCCAGGGTAAGAGTACACAATGGGGGTGGGGAAGGTACTAACAACAACAAAAATGGAAAGGGACTTGGGGTAGTCATATCAGATGACCTAAAGGTAGGCAAGCAATGTGAGAAGGCAGTAAGGAGGGCTGGGGGGATACTGGGATGCATAAGAAGAGGCATTACCAGTAGAAAACAGGAAGTTATCCCTCTATACAGACAGTTGGTGAGACCCCATCTGGAGTACTGTGTGCAATTCGGGAGACCCCATCTCCACATGGACATGGACAGGATATAGGCAGTCCAGAGGAGGGCAAATAAAATGGTGCAGGGTTTGCACCAGAAGCCATACAAAGAGAGACTAAATGAGCTTAATATGTATACCCTCAAGGGAAGGAGGGAGTGGGGGGACATGATAGAAACTTTCAAGTACCTCAGGGGAATCAACAAAGTCCAAGAGGGTAGAATCTTTCAGAAAAAAAGATGTGTAAGAACAAGAGGGCACAATTTGAAGATAGAGGAGGGACAGCTCAGTGGCAATACAAAGAAGTACTTTTTCACAGAGAGGGTGGTAGATGCATGGAACAGCCTTCCTGAGGAGGTTGTGGAGTCAAAAACAGTAGGGGAATTCAAGAATGCATGACAGAGATATAAGGCAATTCTGATGGGGGGTAGAAGGAAGTAGGCTGTTGGTTAACTAGGATCCACAGCTTATCCATTAGGTAGGGAAATGGGCAGACTGGGTGGGCCCAGCAGTCCATATCTGCTGTCAAAGTCTATGTTTTATATGTTATGATGCACAAGCCCCACCCTAAGTACTGGGTCTCAGCCACTGAAACACCCCTGTTCCCTCCAGCTAGCTGAGACAGTGGTGATGGAAAAACTGCAGTTATTGGCAGCGTCCTAGGCCAGCTCCTGTGGTAAGGCTCTGCAGGTGGTGAAAATGCAGTTGTTACAGATAGTAGAAGGAAGGCGCTAGAAACTTGAAATTCTTGGAGCCGGCTAAGTACCCTTCTTAGATGTTCCACATGATAGTCAAATGTATTACTGTAAACCAGGATGTCATCCAAGTAAAGGATGAAGAATTCATCCATAAGGGTTTCCAGGCAATCCTACAAGCATCTTTGAAATTCTGCTGGGGCATTCATCAAACCAAATAGAACTGTTACCCATTCATAGAGACCCCAAGGTGTTATAAATGCTGACAGAGGATGACCTTCCTTGTCAAGGAACCCCTGACTATAAGCTTCACCTGGTCAATAACTGAAAAGTAAGACTTACCACCCAAACTGTCCATGATATTCTGGATGAGAGGTATGGGTTGTCTGTCAGGGACAGTCTTCTAATTCAGCTCCCTGTAACCTATGCAAAGTCTCAATATGCCATCCTTCTTGCATACTCATACCACGGGTTATGAATAGGGTTAGCTGGATTTTGTAGTCCATTGACTGTTTATAAAATCCTGCAGGTGCTCCTTCACTTCCTTATATAACAGACGTGGTACTGCCACATATATTTTCTGGACTGGCTGGTGATGAATTAACTTGATGTGTATTTTTAGTAAATTTATCAGGCTTGTATCATTATGGTCCCTTGAAAATGCCTGTGACTCTTGTCTTAACATTTGACTGGCAATTTCTCTGTTTTTCATTCAGATAAGTGAGGTTTACAGGTCGCACCCTATCAGCTGCACCAGTCACATTGTCAGAGGAATTACTTATCACATTCCGGATTGTTCCCTTGCACACTATACTGACATCACAGTTCTCTGTTGGCTAGATTTGGCAAACTCCAATTCTCTCTACATCATTAGGAATTGCTGATTCAATCAATGGTAGCATTCCAAAAACTGTCTCAACTCTTGCGGTAATGTCATGCTGAGTCAGGTTACTAAAAGGAACAGTCATCTTACAGTGATGGCCCCCTTGGAACATCAGCCAATGTTTCCCTGATATTTAAGTCCTCCAACTTAGGAGAGGTCTCTTCAGGCTCAGATATTGCTTGCACACCTTCAATATTGGGACCAGTATGGGCCCAGCATTTTACTTTGATGGTTTCATTTTGTGGGACCGTCACAACCCATTTCAGATTTGTTTTTTTGTTTTTTTTTACTTTATAGGTTTTTACTGAGTAAATAGAAGACAAAAAATTACATCCATTTAACAACGTTTCATAACAACATAAGGAAAATATATGTTTTGGTAAATAAAAACAACTATATTAGGATAAGATATAATAAAACATCTATTAACTAAACATTCCTAAATATCCTACTAGAGTACTGTATATACTGTATGCAATTTAAGATATACACTAAAACATTTAGTCTAATATTAAATATGCTACTGCAATATGTCTAGCTGGAATTCTACGGGCTAAATGAGAACAATTGCATTAGATGACAATTTATACCATCTCTACTCAGAAATTGAAACCTTAGTGTTAAGCTTCTCTAGTTTTCCAGTTTTAATTGTACATAAATTATCTGAGTTGCTGCCTTTAACACGATTGGCAAATTCATACATATCTTTAGTCTTAACATTGGATAGTGCAGCAGTCAATCTGCCAGTCAGGGATTTATGTGATAAGGGCAATTCCCTTACCAAGCGGCACACAAACTGTGACTGAAAAACAGCCCAGAAGCAAATGGGCAACCGAAACGAAGAGCAACCACTGCAGACAGCAATGATCCTCAGCTGTTCCACGAACAGCAATAAAAATACTTCTTTTTACCACACCTCCCTCCAAAATAATGTAATCAACTCGGAGGGGGGGGGAGTACTTTAGAAAAAAATTGCTGCATCTTACTGTAGGACCCAAATCTGGATCTGCTGGCTCTGTAGGCAGTGGCTCTAGCCATTACATTAAACAACCAGCTTGGCAGGGTCTGGTCACACACCTGCCTATATCCTGTTTTAGCGAGTGTAGTTCATGGCTACACTCACCATACAGGATCCTTCACTGTTCTGTGATGGTCGCTCTAAACACGACTTGTATTATTGAGTCGCTCTTATTGAACAACTCAACAATACTCACTCATATAGGGTACAACTGCCAGTCAGCTGTGAGACAGGCAAGTTACTTTGTGCATCACTGCAACTACATTTCACAATCTGTTCAATGGCATTATAACCAATGATAGAATTGTCAGGTTCAGATACACTCACTCACTAAAATAGGAACAGTTATTGTTTCTTCACGTTGTGTAAAGTGAAACTGGATCTCAGCTCACCCCTGATATGGGATTAGATTCCCATTTACTGCCTTAAGGTAAAGTCCATCCTTAACTTCTAGTAATTCTTCAACCTTTTTGATTGGAAGAGATGGGAGATTCTCTTTAGTCCACCGATTAGATGCCATGCAGACTTGGGTGCCTGTATCCCATTGGGCTTCTGTTTTGAAATCATTCATGAGCACTGTATTGTGCCTTTCTTTCCAAATACTGCAGATTAGTCACTTTGGTATATTGCTTCATAGTTAGATGCCCAGATGGTCCCTGCCCAGTATATCTCTGCAAACTCTAACTGGTCTTCGGTGACCCTCCCTCCTCCATGCCCTTTACTAATATTCCCCTATGTCCACTACACTAATGCTTGAAGCCCCCAATTGTTTTCTCCTCCACAATTTCCACTACAAGTCTGTTCCAGGCATTCACCACTCCTTCAGTGAAGTAGAACTTTTACACATCCCTCTTAAACCCCTCCTCCCAGCTTCACCATATGCCCTTTGATACAGGTGCTCTTTCTCATTTGAAAGAGACTCTGATACTGCACCCTGTTCACTCCCATAGGGTACTTATAGGTTTGTATCAAGTCCACTCTCCTCCAGGGTGTACATATTGAAACCCCTAAGGCCCTGTCCACACTACACTGCTCCAACCCAGTAACGGATACAAACTGTTATGGCCAGAGAACGGTACAGTGTGTCCACACTGCGGCAGTGTACTGTGTGGGACTGGTACTGCTGGTCCACACTGTGAGAGTCAGTGACCATTACGGCAGCACCCGATCCCACAATGCAGCTCGCGCTGCACTATGGGCACTGCAGGGGACCGCTCTCATGCGTCCACACTACAGTCGGTAATGGTACAGCGGCAGATCCCATTCCGTAACCGTTGTTGAAACCACCTCACGAGTGGTTTCGACAACAGTTATAGAAATGCCTCCTGTAACATTACAGGTGTTAACGCAAACTGTTGCAGTAACGGTTTGGACCTCCTATAACATTACAAAGGGGTGGATCTGGTGTAGTGTGGACAGGGCCTTAGTCTCTCCCTATAGGGCTTTTGATGCAACCCCTGCACCATTTTATTTGCTCTACTTTGGACTGCCTCCACCCTATCGATCTCCTTTCAGAGGTACAGCCTCCAGAACTAGAACTAGAGCTAGAGCTAGAAACAATATTCCAGGTGCGGTCTCACCAGCAAGCAATACAATGGCAACACCAACTCTCTCTTCCGACTGGTGATACCTCTCCCTATGCACCCCAGTATTGCATTGGTACTACCATTGTTTTGCCACACTGCCCTACCACTTTGAGGTCATCAGATATGATAACCTCAAAGTCCCTTTTCCTGCTTAGTGACTGTCAGTACCCCCCCCCCAATCCTATATTCAGCTCATGGGTTCCTATGCTCTAGGTGTATTCTTTTGCACTTTTTGGCATTGACCACTACTCAAGTTTTTCAAGGTACCTACACATTCTCTTCACCCATTCCTAAGTGTCCATTTTACCACCGATTTTGGTGTCATCTGCAGAAAGGCATACATTCCCTTCCAGTTCTTCTGCAAATTATTAAGAAAGATATTGGTGTCCCATTCACTGTGCTTTGCATCCATGAACATATGCAGTTTGCTAAAGAAATTCCCTGACTTACTGGGTTGGACTGCTCTACATCAGCCTGATATCTTGGCCATTGTTGAAACCTGGATTACCAAAGGCCACTCCCTGATGCTGCTGTTGCCCAGCCCTGGGTATACTCTTTTTAGTGAGGACTGGATCTCTAAGCATAGTGGGGGTTGGCCATATACCTCCACAATCTAAGGACACACCCTCCCCACCCCTCAGCTCTGTCACGGCACCCAAGCCATCTCCCTCAAACTTACCCCAACCCCTCTAGAGCCCCTTTATATCTTAATGCATCCTACATTCCTCCTAGGCACAAAAACCTTGCCTTCCAATCCCTTCTTGATCATCTTATTTCCATGCCCCCCAAGATGGAGCAAATCTTACTTGGTGACCTAAACATTAACTGTATCAATTAATCAATAATTTATTGGTTGACTTTTAAAAGTCATTACAATCTTAAAATCCAAAATTTAAAATACAATTTACATTCATATTGCACAATAACCATAACTTGGTACAGCATACAATCATATCACACAATATCCTTGACTTAATACAATTCTTTATGTAAATACATTTACTGTTATAATCACTCCTTCTTCATATATACGTATTCATGTATCTTTTAAAATTTATATGTCACAATCAATCCATAACCTGAATACAATATTTTGACATATTCCTGTGAGAGGTATGAATTTGTCAATTATTTTTAAACAATCTGTTGACCCACCAATTACCTAGACCTATCTCTCACATGCAACTTTTTTGTTTCAATGAACTTAAGGAAGGATGCCACAGCTATTAAAGTCTTCACACAATGGGATCAAACATTAACTGGCTTGCTGACTCCGCCTCCCAGGCTAGGGATGCTGCTGCCACCCTAGACCTTACTCAACTTGTTACTCTGCCCGCCAGATCTAACCTGGTCACTAGTACCTCTACCTTACTGGATCTTGTTCTATCCAACAAACCCCACAAGATCTCCAACCTCGCTGTGCTCCCTGATGTGCTCAGTGATCACTCCCCTATCACTTTCTCCTGGTCGTGCATGAGGCCTAAGTATCCACCCAAACTGTCCACTCATCATCTCTTACATCCTGGTAAACTTGCCCAACTAAAAGAGTACCTTGCTGGTTGTGATTGGTCCCTCATTGATCGTGCCCCTGACATTGACTCCACCCTTCTCTATTTTATCCAGTTTTTCAACAATGCCTGTGACACCTTTGCTCCCCTTTACAAAGTTGTCTCCAAGGACTGTGAATCTCCCAAGGTCACTCCATCACTGCTTGGTCTCATGTGCCACAGAGACAACCTTTGGCACAGGGCTGTTGAATCTGGTAGGACTGCGGACAGGCAACATTACCGTACCTCTAGAAATAAATGAACATGGTCTATCCATAAAGCCAAGGCTGAACACTACAGGTCCACCCTTTGCTCCTCCTGGAGCTCATCCCATAATTTCTGAAACAATATCAAGGAGCTTAATGGCAATGTTGTGACCCCCCCGCCCATCTCTTTGTTAACAGTGCCTTGTCTACTGATCCTATGGCTATAGCTGACTGCTTAAATAGTTCCTTCTCTGACCTCTCAGCTGTCCTCCCTCAAACTTTTTTTGACCCAGTCCTACCCCCTCTTCTGATCCAGTTGCTCATCCCCCATTCTACTTCAAGACCCTCTCCCCTCATGAAGCAAGGCCCTATCTGCTCAGATCACTTAAGGGCATGGGTCATAGCAGTGACTCCCTCAACATCAAACTGCTTAAAAGGGTCCTAGATGCTGTCCTCAGCCCCCTTATCAAATTTCTGAACCACTCCCTTTGCCTCAGTCAACTCCCTTTGCCTGGAAAACAGCAGTGATCACCCCTCTTCATAAATCTGGTGACCAGACATCCCCTAGCAACTATCACCCAATCTCTATCCTTACCCCTCTTTCCAAGGCTCTGGAAAAAATCATGGCCGATCAGCTGTCTGACTACCTCTCCACCTATAACCTCTTCTGCCATGAACAACACAGTTTTCATCATGCACACAGCACCACTGCCACTCTTATTGAATTCTCCAATTTCCTTCACAATGCAATTGACAAAGGTCATGTTGCTGGCTCTGTCTTCATTGACTTGTCGAAAGCTTTCAACACTGTCCACCACTCCCTTCTCTCTTCTCTCCAACACCTCGGCCTCTCAAAGGGTGTGTTGAATTGGTTCTGCAGCTTTCTTTCCTCCCACACCCAGTGTGTCAAAATTGGGTCTACCATCTCCTGCCCCAATAGGTTAATTACAGTGTTCCCCGGAGCTCCATTCTAGGGCCCTTGCTTTTCAGCCTCTATCTGAATTATCTCCCCTCTGCTTGTAATGAAAACCTTTTACTTTATGAGGATGACGTTATCCTGTTTGACTCACACGCTGACCCTCTCCTCCTACAAAACTCCCTGCAGGACTCCTTCACCCAGGCTGAATACTGGTTCTCTGATCACAGGCTGGTTTTGAACTTAAAGAAAACTAAAACCATGCTTTTTGTGCAAAACCAGAATAAATGTAAAGATTATCCACTCCAAGTTTTATCTAGTACCCTCTTCCCCTTGAACAAACCTCCTCCTTCAAATATCTCAGCATTCTTTTTGATCCCTCCCTATCCTTTCATGACCACATCCACTCCCTTTGCTCCGCCATCAACTCTAGGATAGGCCTACTGTATCGCCATCATGACTTGTCTTCCCACTGAAGCACTAAGGCTGGCCATCTCATCCTCGGTACTGTCCCTCATGGACTATGGTCTGCTTATTTATTGTGCCGTTGACAACACTGCTCTGCACAAAATTAAGCTATCCCTCACTAAGGCCTGCTGGCTGCTTACATGTTCCCCACATCTTACCGATACTTGCACACTGTATTCCCTCTCTAATTTTCTTAATCTAGAGGAAAGGCTTATCTATCAATAGAACACACACACATCCAGTAACAAGGGCACAAGTCTATAAAATAACTTTTATTAACAATGGCCACAACCTGACGTATTTGATATAGATCACATCCTTTCTCAAAGGAGAAAGGATGTGATCTACATCCGAAACATGTCAGGTTATTGGCAATTGTTAATAAAAGTTATTATTTTTTATAGACTTGTGCCCTTGTTACTGGAGGTGTGTGTGTTCTACTTTTTGTGTTTTTGTGATTTGAAGTGAGGATGGAGGCATCACGTCCTTGTGCTAACTCCACTGTGTTTTTGAGCTTATCTATCAATCTTGCCTCTTGACCAAAAAAATCAC
Organism: Neoceratodus forsteri; assembly: GCA_016271365.2. Lineage (NCBI taxonomy): Eukaryota > Metazoa > Chordata > Ceratodontiformes > Ceratodontidae > Neoceratodus > Neoceratodus forsteri. The sequence continues at coordinate 804,297,774 of CM028133.1, forward strand.
TGCAGGTTTGATTCTTCTTGCCCGGAAAACAGCTGTGATCACCACTCTTCATAAATCTGGCAACCAGACCTCCCCCAGCAACCAAAAGACTAAAATAAAAAATGGCCTGTCTTCTTTCATAAGCCTATCTACCCCCTCTCTCTCTCTACCCACAGCGCTGTCCGCTCCCCTCTGCAAGTCCCCAGAGTTAGGGCCTCCCTTGCACAGAGGTCATTCCATTACCATGCCCCACCCTGGTACAATCCCCTGCCTGTAGCTATCACATCTCTACCAAGATTGGGGCCTTTTAAAACTGTTCTCAAGAACCACCTTCTCTCTCCCCATCACTGTGACTGCCCTGGCTGAGTTTTCCCTGCCTTTACTCCTCTCAGTCTGTCTATTTTTGACTCTGCCCTTCACTTGACTCATTATAGCCCACATTATTGTTTATGTCTGTTTATTATTGCTAATTTACCTTGACGTGGGGCCTTTGTAACTAGCTCTTAATTTTGACTGTTTGCTTTTATTTGAGCTCATTTACTTTCTGTTCCTTGCTATTAATGTATTTGTCTTCCTGATGAGAAGCCTTTGTAAACGAGTCCCTGACTCAATGGGTTGTAATTTGGATTACTTCTTAAAATAAAAAATAAAACTATTGAAGAGGACTGGTCCCACTATTGAGTCCAGCAGCACCCAGCTGATCCCTCTCCCCTCATTGAAGTGAGTGCTATCAACCTCTGTCACCTATCCATTAACCAGTTCTTTTTTTTATATGTAAGTTTTTATTCATTTTTCACATATTTTCAGACTTTGTAAATGGGCAGTCCCAGGCAGAGAGGAATTACACTCTTTAGAATTACAACTCTATAGCAATAATCAGATACACAGCACATACATTTCAGTTTCAACTATCCGTGTCAAACCTAAATCTAAAGTATTTTCTGGTAACAAAAAGTTCTATCATGTTCTAGTAGCTATAAGCTTCATCATAAAAAAATTCCATTGTACTTGACAATTAGCACTGCGTCTGAAAAGGTGTGCCATCAGCACAACGAAACCCCTACATTGAGGGCAATGTGGGAGCTGCAACACAATCGACAGTCATTCCATTGTTCAGGATTTTGCAGTGCCTGCCATCTTGCCGACCAACGTGTGTTGTGCTGTTTCCCTCCTACATCTCCAACCTGGAGGTGATTATATTATTTTTCAGAAGGTGAGGGAGGAAATCCCCCTGCAAACAGCCAGGAAGTGTCCCCTTCAGCATTTTGTTGTTGATGTAACAATGGTTGACAATATTGTTGTTGAACTGACATGGTAGAACCATCTGAAAATATTTAACTGGTGCTTGAAACACACAGGAGAATACATACAATTATTTTAGTGGTAGTTTGGGCATTGGGTAGTTGGGGAAAATGTGTATTTAGTCTGAAAAGTAGGTACAGAGGATACTGTAAAGTGAGATGCCTTTCTCATAGTAGTGGGTCTGCTAACTTTCAGTGCCATTTACTGTTTTTTAAATTTTTCTTTCCCAGGAGTCAAGAGAGGAAGAAAGCTTCAGATACCAGTGCATATTACTGGATTTATTGGATAAAAGTATCATTGACTGTCATATTGTAATGGATCTATGGTGTCCATTTTGTCATGAATAAATCTGTTTAATCGCTAATGTTGTGTATGATTTTTTTCCATTTTGTATATTGGTTTAATAATATATGCCAAGCATGTAAAATAGGGGGAATAATTTGTAGGCTGTTTTTCATAATGGCTTTGGTTGCCATAGTAACAGAAATTAGGTTGGTCACCCCGGTAACTGATAGTGTGCCTGGGTCAAAAAGCAGCCAATATCAAACAGTAAAGAAAACTCCACACCTACTGATAGCACCAATCATCTGAGACTCACTCCATATTATTGGAGTAAAAATGTTTGCTTTATTTAGTACACAATCTTTAAAAAAGCAACAAGTGCATGGCATTCATTTATAGTGGCTCCCCACAGTGCAATAAAACCTTCCCAATGGCATTTCGCATCCATGCCATAGTAAGCAAGGTCCTGAACAGGTATTTTAGTTTTTAAGTTTTGAAGAAAAAAAATAACAGTATGAGTATCTTCCATCACATGGAAACGGCAAACAGAAAGTGTGTCCATAATGGCCTTGTATACTGCCATCCAATAAGGCTGAAGTACAAGACAAGACCATAGAATGTGAGTATGTGTGCTGTCTGTTCTCCACAGTTCCTCCAGCATGCTGCCATGACATGTGGTTGTTAAGTGGTCTATATAACTGGAGTTTTGAAATATCATTCCTTGGACATCCGACTGGATGCCTATGGTGATGGCTGTAGGTTAGAGAGCTCTGTGGTGAGTCGCTCCTATTTCTGTATATTTCAACAGTTCACCACACCTCTCCCACCAAATTACTGCAGAGTTTTCTCGCAACCTTCCACAGCGTTCCCGCTAGATGGTTTGAGTGAGAGCCTACCTCTAAATTGGAATATTTCCACCTCCCCTTAATTGGGTTTTCCAACTTGCAGCTGCAAAGCCGTCACTAAATAAACTATCCCAAGCCTCGCGAGAAGGTGACCTAGGCCTTGGATCCCCAGAGATTTCCTCCTCATAGAGGTTTTCTTCTCTCCTCTGTTGCCTCAGGTCATAATTGTTGCTTAGCATAGTGGTGTTCCCTAGTTTCTTAGGTAGGTTCCGCTGTTGGATGGAAGTGGAGGGTGTCTTGCCATTCCCTTTCTCCTTAGAGGATCCCCTCATTCTCTACACAACCCATCAGTATCACGCTACACAAACTTTGGGAATTTCATTACATTATCGACTTGAGCATCTCATTAAATTATCTACCTGTCTGTACTTATCTACCACTACATTACAGTTACTGTTTGCTTATATGCTTCATACTTCATTTTTGGGGGATCTTCCTAAGGTACCTTTGGCCACAGGAATCTTCCCATGGCACCTCTAGGGGTGGAAGCCTTTCCGAGGGTTCCTTGCCTTTGGTACTCCTACAGGGTGGCAGTTCTCTGGAACAGAGAATGCGAACGGCCAAACAAAACTAAACTAACACAGTTGCACAAGCATAACACTGTACTGGCTGTACAGGACATTGAATTGGAAAGGCTTTGCCTGGAGTTCAATGAACAAGTAGCCAGTCACTCCTACTTCCTGAGCTATATAAGCAGTTCCTTTCAGCCTCATTGTGAAGCATTTTTTTCTTTGCCCCTCCATCCTCCCCTCCTCCTCCATCAGCACCACTTCTCTCCTTAGGATCTTCCTAAGGTACCTTTAGCCATGGGAATCTTCCCATGGCACCTCTAGGGGTGGAACCCTCTCTGAGGGTTCCTTGCCTTTGGTACCCCTACAGGGTGATAGTTCCTCTGGAATAGAGAGTGTGAATGGCCAAACAAAACCAAAGTAACATAGTTGCACAAGCATAACACTATACTGGCTGTGCAGGACACTGAACTGAACAGTCATGAGTTTTGAGAGAAAATCTTCATGCAGCTGCTGTTGATAGGTACCTGTTGTAAACTAGAGTTCTCTCCCATTTGCAGTAGAACTTTTTTTTTTCTGGGACCATATACGATCTTGATGGCTACTCTATGTTAGGCTCCTTCATATTGTCATTATAGGAGTTGTTACTTCGGTCTTGGCAACTGTTTCAATCTTAATTATACATACCTTTGAACTTGCTCTTTTGTTATTTGATTTTGTTAAAGAAGCTTTTACATAATCTATAAAGGAACATTTCAAGGTTTCTATTGGAACTGCCGAGCTTGTTTATGCTTTCCTGGTTCTGAGTGCTCCACTTCCATGTTTGTAAATGTATAATATATCTATAGTAACAATATGTTCTTAGGGATCTACAAATTCTGTTGAGGCTGCTATCTGTTAATTTTCATTTTAACACAGAGCATTCTTATAAGTTTTATATATGCCTGCATTTTTATTGATTTTATATATTTAATTTTGTTATACTTTTTTACTAAGTTAATATTTTTACTTTTAGATACAGGCAGCAACCTCCTTCAATTTAAAAAAAGTTTTGTATTATGTAAATATAGTCTTGTTTAGGTTAATGTTACTTGACATTTAATATGTTTAGGTGATGACTATAAAACTTTATCTTGGTGGCTTAGGTTTTCTAATAAGGGAGAAGATTATTATCTGGTAGGAGTTGACTCTGTCATGCTCTTTTTGCAGGCCCTCTGAATGGTGAGAACTCAGTCATGAGATAGTGTGGGGGGAAGGGGAAATGTTAGGATTTTGTGCATATTTCTTAATTATTCATTTAGTATTATTTCTATTGTATTTATGAGAGTATTTTCCCTTGTGTTACAATTAGCTTTCAAAATTTGGGTGGGAACAAAGGGAGATTATTGTAGTTCTCTCTATCAATATTCAGGGGGATATTGTTCTGGTAATTCAGGAAGTTTACAATTTTTGCAACATTTTCTCACTTGGATTGTGTTATGTGTATTTAATATTATAACACTGAATGTGTATTGGGCAAACCCATTACTAATATTTAGATATATTTTGATCATATGATGACCTATTCTTTAAATTACATGGAAAGTCAAAGGTGCAAATTCCTCAGTAAAGAGGATAAAATAATCAAAACTTCTTCATAAATATAATCCTTCACTAGTATTTTTACAAGAGATCCGTCTCCTCACAACTGGTTTGTACTATTTACATCATATCTCAGTAGGCCAGGTCTTTGGGACTGCTACAGAACAAAAAAGAGTAGGAGTGGCCATTCTTATTCCAAACATATTAATTTTAAAGCACACCATACAATTACTGACCCAAACTCTAGAGACATAATAATTCGCATCACTTTAGATCAGACTGAAGTATTATTGGCCTCCTTTTACAGTCCAACTAAGGATGAGCCACAGTTGTTTACAAAATGTTCCTTACATTTAGCCAAATGGCCAGACATACAGTGCTCCCTCACTATAGTGAACCCCTCTATAAGGAATTTCTGTTATAGTGAACACCCATTATGGCTCCCATTGTTACCTAACTAGACATATTAACAGCTCACTATAGTTAACAATAGCTATAGTGATCAAATTGGTTGGCTCTAGAGGTGTTCCTTATAAAGAGGGACCTTATATTTTAGCCAGAGACTGGAACATGGCACTAGAAGGTGGCAAAGATAAATTGGGGTACTTTAATCTCACTATAACTTTCAATCAAAGCGCCCTTTATGAATTAATAGATTCATGTGCATTGGTGGACACATGAAGGACACTTCATCCTCATTTAAAGGACTATACTTTTTTTTCTACTCCTCACAAATCCTGTTCTAGAATAGATTTATTTTTATTAAGCCACTCTTTACTACCGGGGTTGTCACATGCAGAAATACTTGTAAACGTCATTTCAGATCATTCACCGGTTCAAGTATTATTAAAATTAGAACCCAATATACATATTGTCAAAATATGAAGAATGAACGATGGTCTTTTAAATGATACACAAACAGTATCCCACCTTAAAAAATGTATTTCTCACTTTTTTAACTTTTTTATTTATTACCTTTATAATGTTACAGCATGAACTGTATCACATAAAATACAGAAAAACGAGGTACACAGACCTCCTCACTAAGTGTACAGACATCATCATTTAGGACATTTAAAACAGTAACATAAGTGTCCATTCAGTGGGGGACCCACCGGATCAGTATTATCAGGAATAAAGTCCAAGCTGATTATCCAATAGGACAGTGCCACTCTCACCTTGTAATACTCCAAAAAAGAAAAAGCTAGCCAGTATATCAGCTCCCATGAAGGACTGCTAGTCAGTGGAGGGCTAAACAACTTAAGTAACTATAAACAGACAAGAAAAAAATGAAGGCCTGAGCTCAGTTAAGTTATTTTGTTTACCCATATTCTTGGCATAGTAGGGCAGCTTGCCATATGGGTTACAGGCTCTTTATTTCTCACTTTTTTAATGAAAATTCTAGCTCAAACAAACAAATAACTTTATGGTTGGCTTATAAATGCACAATCAGGTGTGAAATCATTGGTCTAGCACCTAAAATAAAAAAAGAAAAACAAAATAAGTCCAGGGAACTTTTAGCTTCAGTAAGGTCTTTGGAATATCAATTATCTATGGGGTATTCAGAATAGTTAACATTAAAATTAACAGCAGCCCGTGAACAATATCATGAATTAAACAGAGCCCTGGCTGAATTAGCTCTACTCAAATCTAAATCTAAATATATTTCTGTAGATGAAAAAGCTGATAAATTATTAGCTTTGCAGATTAAACAACAAGAAGCTTTGTACTCTGTCAAATATCTTTGCAGCACAGATACAGTACAACTTACAACTCACACAAAAGATATAGCAGAAGAATTCTGCAAATTTAACAAGACTTTATATGGGTTTGGTGATCAAAATATTAGTCTGGTAGAAACAGGAAAATATTTAGAACTTTGTTTACTACCTCCAATTAAATCTCTCTGAGAGGGAATTCTTAGTACAGCCTCTCTCCATAGCTGAATTACAACAAGCCCTTCAACAGATGGCCAGTGATAAAGCTCCAGGCTCTGACGGGTTTACTGTTAGATTTTATAAAACTTTCTCTCAAGAAATATTACCTCAGCTATTGCAGATTTATAATGAGGCTTATGTGAGAGGTGAATTAGCCACCTCTCGACAAGAAGCTTTTATGTCAGTGTTGGCCAAACTGGGTTAAGACCCACTGAAATTGACAAAGTATCAACCAATGTCACTCTTAAATATTGATTTGAAGACCTTGGCTCAGACCCTGGCTAACAGACTTCAAAATGTTTGGTTAGCATTGATTGGCCCAGAGCAAGTTATGTTTATGGCCAGAAGGTATTCAGCTGATCATCTATGAAGACTTCAACATATCATCTCCACATCTAGGGATGCTGACTTCCCAGTGGTGCAGAAAAAAATTTTGACAGATTTTAATGGATATATTTATTTAAAACATTAGAAAAATCCGGCTTCCCTAATGACTTTATTTAGTGGATAGGCTTATTATATTCCCATCCTACTGCTAGAGTAAAGTGTAATGAAGTTCTTTCATGTTCTTTCTCTCTCTTTACAATGGGACCCATCAGGGCTGGCCACATTCTTCCTTTTTATTTAATTTATATCTCAAACAGTTAATCAGATACATCTATTCACACCCCTTAATTTCTGGTATATCACTAGGCTGCCACCAATTTAAAATTTCAGCTTACATGGGTGATAGGCTTCTTTATTTAAGTAATCTCAGTGTTTCCTTAAAATTAGCACTTGAATAAATTAATATGTTTGGTTTAATTTCTCATTATAAACTTAATACAGGGAAAACTCTAATTCTACCTTTAAATTATCACACCAGGGAATCTGATTTTGAGGGCTGGGGAGTCACATGGACATTTAAAGAACTGTCTTACTAAGATATTAAAATTTATACGTCTACCACTAAAATTATTCAAAATAATTTTTTGGATCCATTACATTCTATCAAAGCACATTTGGAAAGATCTCATACTTTACCTTAATCTCTCTGGGGGAGGATGAATATAATAAAAATTAATATTTTACCAAAAATACTTTACCCTATGATTATGCTCTCAGTGAGACTTCCTATGAGTTGGTTTCAACACCTTTAGAGATTACTTTCACATTTCATGTGGCATGGTCATAAATCACAGCTTTGCTACCTTAGATTAATGGCTCAGAGTACGAGTGGGGACTTGGTGCCCCTGATTTTTATGCCAAATGTCATGCTATACATGCCACCAAATATTCTATATAGGCTTCATATGATAAACAAAATGTAATATTACCATACATTCCACTTTGGCTTATTATACAGCATGCATTATGTAACATAAACAGGAACTCTTTAAGGGCTTTATTATATCTTACTTTTAAAGCATTACCTACATCTCTAAAATACACTCCTGTTGGTATTTCTTTGTTAACTTTTGGTTGGTTTAAAATATATACTAGGAATATATTTATGAATCCGTGGGAACACCATATTTGGTTCAATCCTAACTTTAAGATTATGGGGAAAACATTAATTAATCTCACATGGGCAAGCAAAGGAATTGAAACTCCACTTCAGTTTGTACAGGATAATAAGTGGATCCCCTTTACAGTTTTCTGGCAAACATATAATTTATGCAATAAAGATAGTCTTACTTATTTCCAGATAAGACTTATTGGTTTGTTTGTTTTTTCAAAATTAGGACACCCAAAATTGCAACCACTCCATTCCACCTTACAAGAGATATTTGGAAAATTGAGTATGGAACGTCATGCTATTTCTAAACATTATAACATGATTTAACAGAAATGGCCCTATAAACTAAAGCCCCCAATGCAATATTGGCCAAAGACCTTAGCTTGGTCACCCACAGAGGCATAATGGAAAAGAGTTTGGCAAAATATCTACTAATACATTCAATTTGATGGTTATAGACATACTCAATTTAAAATAATACGTGCAATTTATAATATCCCTATAAAATTACATAAATGGGGAATTTTAAGTTCACAACAGTGTACTAGATGTAATTGTGAAGCAGGATCACTTTTATATATTTTATGGAATTGCCCAAAATCTCAATCACTTTGGTTGAAGGTTCAAAGAATGTTAGATCCCAAACTGGGACTTACTGATGCTTTTACTGTTCAAAATTGTATTCTGGGGTGGGACATCCAAGATTTAATCAGTAATAGCCACTATCACTTTAGTTTAATTACCATGGTAATAAAAAAAAATAATATTATGACATTGGTTTGATAAAAATACTCCATCTTTTACAGAATGGTACAAAGAGATTTGACAGATACTACGTATCATATGTATGTTACCAATTTGTTCACACCTGTGATACCAGGGGTTGAGCCTGAGAGGTAGGAAATAAGTATTATAGCAATGGCACTGCACTTGATGTAATGTATTTTGACTGCTATGAATGCTCTTAATTTTTTACTGTTCTTTATATAGTATTGTGTCTATGTACTTGAACAACTTCTTTTCCCCTTCTCCCAGGATGCATCTGGAAATGAGCTACACTGCTCAGCATGCCTTCCTGGTGAAACACTTGAATAAATAAAATAAACAAACGTTAGCTTCAACTCAGAATTTATATTTATTTATTGAAATGTTTCACCAGGAAGACACACTGAGCAACAAGTTGCTCATCTCCCGGTGCAACCTGGGGGTAGGGGAACATGAGGATAGTATACAGAGAGTTGGTACATAATATAGATAAACAATTTGACTACATTCAATAAAGTGAGTAGACTATACAGAAGTACTGAAAATGAGAAATGCTAACAGATATGAACTAGATGGATACAATGCTAACAGTCTTGAACTAGATAGATATGATAACATAAATACCTTTGGCAAACACTTGGTGGGACATAGCTTTGTAGTTAGAAAATGGCTGGATACAATACAAGGAGGTTGGATTAGGGCAAGATTGCAAGTGGAGACACAGATAGAACAAAATTTGCAAGGTGTAACAAAAAGTGCAAGGTTGACTATAAGTGCATTAGAGATTAGAGGTTAGCCAATAACTATGGCTAGGAAGAAGGGGGGAAAGGTGGGTGGGTGGGGCATATAGGCAGAGAGCAGGGGGAGGAAAGTAGTGGATTTGGAGGAGGGGAAGGTAAGGGGTGGAGGAGAAGGGTCTGCCAGGGTCTGACCCCTCCAGAATGCTAGGGACCCTGCCTGCACCAGGAAGAGGTCAAGCATGAACAGGAGGGAAGTGGGTCATAGGCAGTGGGAGTTAGAGCATGTCAGGAAGGAAGAGAGGGGAAAAGAAGGGTCTGCCAGGGCTTGGCCCCTCCAGTATGTTGTGGACTCTGTCTGCACAAGGCAGAGGTACAGCACCACAGGAGGGAAGCAGGTTGTAGGCAGCAGAGGTTAGTGCATGACAGGAGGGAAGTAGGTAGCGATGGGGAGTAGGCTTCAGAAGGACCAAGAGAGAGAGAGGTGGTAGAGAAAAGGGGCAGAGACCCAGCCCTTTCATAAAAGAATGGGGTGGATGTAGGAGGGGAGAAAGGTGTTTGCCTAAGTTCTGGACCCTCAGGACAAGAGAACCTGCCAAGGGCCTAGCAAGCAACGGCGAGTTGGTATTGAGGGTAAGGTGGTGTACAGAGGAGGGAATGAGGGGTGGATGTAAGGTGGAAAGGAAGGGGTGCTGGGGAGGATGTAGGGGAAGGGTTTTGCAGGAAAGAGGTGGGTGTAAAGCTGAAGCAGGGTCATAGGGGAACAAGTTAAGGAGGAATGTAGCAGGAACAGCTAGCAGAGAGAAAGTTATGTAAGGCAGAGGCAAGGGAGTGGGAGGAGGAGGAGTGTCATATTTGAGGTGGGAGGGAGTTCTAGATTTTGGGGAAGTAATCTGAGAAGCCTGATTGGCCAATGAGGGTGGTTATTGCCAACAATGGAGCCTTTTGGAATCCTGGTTGTTCACCCTCCACAAATAATGACAAAACGTTTTCTTGTTTAATTCCAAGTTTGATTAGCTTTATTTTAATATCCCTGTTTAGCTAATGGTATCTTATGTTAAAAGATTTGGGGGGAGGGGGTATATATTGGGATGTTTTCTTGTTTACAGTTAATTTTTTTCTTTGTTCTCAAGCCATTGTTATATGTTTTTAAAATTTCAATAAAGCATTTTCAACATACAAAAAAAAGAAATATTGTACCTTGAGTTTCCATGAGAATTCTTGAAGGGTTGGGAAAGAGGAGGCTTTGCTTGATTCTTCTGCTGCCTTATCCAACAGTACATCTAGGATTGGAGCACTGAGTTCTTGGACCATTTCATTTGGATGCTAGCAGTTAGTTGGCTATGTTGCTCTTTGAGCACTTGATGTATAGGACTGAAATAATATGAGGAGGTGGTTGACCTGCCAATGTCTGTTTAATAAGTTGTAATGGGGGTGTTGAGGGCCTCTGGGTTCTTGTGAATACATTTTGCATGTAATGTGTCACCTGCAAGTATCTATGGTGGTCAGTTTTTTGCATATAATATTTTGTCCTAACAGCTTCAAAGGATAACATGAGCACGGTGTCCATAAATGGGAAGAAATGTGTCAAACCTATTTGTTCCCACCTGTGATACCCGGGGTTGAGCCTGAGAGGTAGGAAATAAGTATTATAGCAACGGCAGTGCATAATATATAACCCGTTGTACTGTGGTATGGTTGTAATGCTTTTAGCCAACTGGTAAGAGTGGAGTGGGTGTATGGGTGTTCTTGTAGCTGCAGCAGGGGTATCCCAGGATGTGAAAACAGTGCCTGACTGAGTAGTTGCAGGTGGTCTTGCAAGAGTTGTACCTGCTTCCTGTAGATTTCATATTCTGAGGCTAACTGACAAAGGGCTGTATGTATTTGTGCTGCATGCTAGTATTGTGAGAGGTTGGGGAGGGCTAATCCTCCTGTTTTACAGGGAAGTTGCAAGAGTTTATATTTCACTCTGTTTTGTTTTTTTTTTTTTTGCCTCGCCAAATAAATCTGGCAACTGCTTTGTTCCACACTGTGAAATCCTTTAAAGGGATCAGAAAGGGTAAGGTTTGAAATAGACAGAGTAGCTTTAGTAAGGTAGTCATTCTTATAAATTCTGTTTGATGATTTAGTCCAAATTGAAGTACATTCACATTTGTAGGTTTACTTGGTTTACTTGGTTTCAAAGGACAAAAGAAGGCTACTGCCCATCGAGATTGTCCCCCACCACATTGGTGGGATAATTATACCTTGAAGTTGTTAGACTCGAGCCAACAATCCAGCCCCTTTTTGAAGACTGTATTAGAGCTACTGTTCACTAAGTATTGTGGAAGGAGATTTCACAGTTTGGGGGTTCTTACTGTAAAGTAGTTTAACCTTTTGTTGTTTTAGCTTTAGATACAAATATCTGGTTGTTATGATACCATGGAGAAGTCCAGCTGGAAGAAATATAAGCCACAGTGGTGCATTAACTCCTGAGAATTCTTGATTTTGTACAATAGGAGAAGATCATCTCTAGTACGTCTTGTGCGTAGTGAGTGTAACCCTGTAACTCTTAATCTTTCCTCGTATTCAAGTTCGATAAATAAGGGACCATTCTTGTGGCTCTTCTCTGCACCCTCTCAACCCTGTCAACGTCCTGCCCCAGGTAGGGACTCCAGCAGGGGGATCCATAGTCCAGATGGGGCCTGACATAGGCTCTGTACAAGAGGATTATGCATTCCTGTGTCCTAGACACAAACGAATGTTGGATTTGAGTGAGCAAGGCATTAGATTTCCTAGCTATCATCCTGCAATGATCACTAGAGGATAGTTTATTATTAATGATTACCCCGAGATCACGTTCTAATGGTGACACATGATGGGCCACACTGTTCAGAAAATAAGTCTGCCTAGGGTTGTTAAGTGTACAACATGACACTTGTCTGAGTTGAGTGTCATTTTGTTTAAAACTGCCCATTCTTCGATGGATTTTAAGTTATTCCTCATGGTTTCTCTGTTTGTCGATGTAAGAACAGAGCCACACAGCTTGGTGTCATCAGCAAATTTTGAGAGAACATTTTCAGGGCTAGCCTGTAGATCACTAATAAAGATGTTAAACAGGGTGGGGCCCAACACAGACCCCTGTGGGACCCCGCTGGTCACACTCAGTGGGTGGGAAAGTGAGCCATTAATTCTGACTTGCTGATATCTTCCATTCAACCAACCTGACACCCAGTTGATTATGTAGTAAGAGAATCCCATATCATTCATTTTGTCAAGTAGGATGTCATGAGGGACTTTGTCGATGCTCTACTGTAGTCGAAGTATCACATCCATAGGGATGCCATTATCCAATGCCATTACTGACATGATTATAAAGGAACCAAGTTAGTAGTACAGGAGTATCCCTGTCTAAAGCCATGTTGTGTAGTGTCAGTCAAGTTACCCCAATAGATTCATGCTCTAGTAGATTCTTAATAACTTTCTCCATGATCTTGCTTATAACAGAAGTCAGACTTATCGGACGGTAATTTTCTGGTCTAGAATGGTTACCCTTCTTAAAGATTGAGACTACAGTAGCCATTGTCCAGTCCTGAGGGATAATTCCCTCATATAAGGATTTGTTGAATATAATTGAGAGTGGTTTAGTAATAGCAGCAGCTGTCTCTATTAGAAATCAGGGGCTGATGTTATCAGGACCTGGACTGGAATTAGGTTTTAGGGATAAAATTGCTTTTAGTGTATCATCCTCAGTGATGATGTAGAGAGGGTAACATTGTTCATGAGTTTGAATCATTTAGGAACCTCTTTATTGGTAAATACTGAGCAGAATTGCTTGTAAATGTGTCTGCCATATCTCTGTCTGTAGATATAATTGTGTCATGTATGCATAGGGGCCCCATATGTCTATTATTTATTTTTATTATTAAGGTAGGAAAATAGTGACTTATAGTTGTTTTTGGTATGGGCCAGATGAAACTCAAGTTTCTTTTAGATTGCAGAATAGCTTGTTTTAGTGATTTTAGAGTTTCCCTGTATTGAGTGAACAATAATTTTCTGGTGTCACCTTACTATTTTAACTGTGCAAATAGCCTCTGCTTCTTCTTAATTAGAGCTTTGATAGTTTTGTTAAACCACAGGGTATTTTCCCTTTTATTATATTTTTTGTTGTAGGAACATATAATTTTCTGAGTTATAAATGGAAGTTTTAAAAAGTCCCAGGATTCTTCCATGGTAAGAGAGATAGTGCTGTATCCCAAGGAATTGAGTTTAATTGGTTATTAATAGCATTGAAATTAGCTTTTTATAGTTTTTCAATTCAGTACAGTTGGTGATATGATGACAAAATGACACTGTAAGGGAAATGGTGTAGTGATCACTTGATCCTAGTGGGGCACCAATTATAACTTTGGATATTAAGTTCCCTATATTAGTAATAACCAAGTCCAGTATATTGTCACCTCGTGTTGGTTCTGTAACAATTTGTTCAAGGCCCATATCAACTATGAGTGTGAATAAGTCTTTCTCGGCCTGCGTACTTCCAGTTAAAGAATACCAATTTATAGTAGGCAGGTTGAAATCACCCAGTATAAGGATTTTTCCTGTAGAGGCCATATCTAAGATTTCATTATTTAAGCAAGTAGAATATTCTTTATTTGATGTCGGGGGCCTGTAGCATGTCCCTACCATCAGCTGTGGGTAACCCTTGAACTGGATGTTAACTCAGATTGATTCAGTATCACTTGTTGAGGGGATTTGAAATGAGGATATGTCATCTCTAACATATAGACATACCCCCCCCCCCCATTTGTCCCTGGCGGTCCTTATGATACAGTTTATACCCTGGGATGTGCTGGATCCAAGAAGTATCAGGATCCCACCAAGTCTCTGTAATGGAGATGAGTCCATATTTATTCAGTTGACACATAGCTTCTAATTCAGTCATTTTAACCTGATTTAAAGATCTAGCATTTAAACTGAGTACCTCACACTCAGAAATGTCCGTAGTAGGTTTCTTTAGAGAACAGGATCTTCTGTCACTGATCTCTCCCCCGGGTTTTAGTTTAAAAGTTTGTTAATGGCTGTTGTAAAGCTTTTGCCCAGGAGTGAACTACCCCTGTGACTGAGGTGGAGTCCATCCCAGCAGTACAGTGAGTCTCTTAGATAGACGGTTTCCCAATGTGTTAGACAGAGAATGTTCTGTCGGAGACACCATCGTCTGAGCCAGTTGTTAAAGGCCTTAATCTTTGTATTAATAATATCAGGCGCTCTCGGTACGGGTAGAATCTCTGAGAAGCATGCTATGCTATTTTTTTCCGCTAGTACATTATTGAGAGCTATAATGTCCTGTTTAAGTTTGTCAATACTACCTCTATTTATATCATTTGTACCTGCGTGTACTATGAACACTTGATTTTCACCAGCCCTTTCAGTATATTTTTGCAGTAGCAGTGATGTCGGAGACACAAGCACCTCGCAAGCTAGTGCAGGTACGGTTGAATTTGAACATGTTACATATAGGGCGATACAAGTGTTTAATAATTGAGTCACCAAGAACAAAGATTTGTTTAGTTAGTGGGTGAGATTCTATGTTGCTAGAATTCAGTGGTAAAATAACTGAATCGTGATTTTGGTCTTTTGTTCGGGATTTATTTTGTTTGGGTGTGGGGAACACCATACAGTTATTCTCTCTCCTACGGGGAGGACTACTGACTAGGGGGTCATTGCAGGTGGTATTGATAGTGACATCATGGGATGGAGCATTTATGTCCTGCTTGAGTGGATCATATTTATTGAATAAGGGTAGGGGTAACATATTGCATCCAATCTGTCCCCGCTACGTTGTGATTTACCCTTGGGTACCATTGCCCAACTATCAGACTCCTCTTGAAATACAGCAGGAGTAGAGAGGTAATGACATTAGTACTTATAACAGTTGCTGTCTCGTCTGCAGATGGGGAACTAAAGATAAAGACTGTCCCAACATAGAGTCAATATAGTCCTCCAATGCTTCAATCTAGGACCAACTGTTGTGGAGAGCTCAGTAAGCGGTCAATTTCTTCCTGGAGGCTTCCACCATTAAACATTTATTACATACAAAGTTGGTAGTCTGAGGACCAATGGTATACATAGTGCATGACAGGCAATAGTTATTTGGAGCCTCCATGTTAGTATGTCAGGCAGAACACCAGGTGAAGTAACTGTGTATTATAGCAGGATAAGTTTACTTACAGTTTGGGGCCCTGGTTCCTGCAGTCCCAGCGGACACAGCAGACGCCCGCATGGCCGCGGCGTGTCTCCTGCGCCACATCTCGCGCTGCTGCGGCGCCTGCTTGCTGCAGGGGCAAGCTTAATGCAGTGGCAACCTGAAGCAGAACTGGGGTCACAGGGTCCTCGCGATGGCACAGCACAGTAAAACCCTAATACTGCGCGGTTTAACAAGTGACCTATGAATGACAAGAGTAACAACACTAATTACAGTGCAGAGCTAATATTAAATCAGTACAGAAAGCCCACCGTAGCTTGTTTAAGGACTGTTTATAGTTGTCCTGGTTACCAGCTCTCTTCCTGTTTCCTGCCTCATTGGCAGTGTAGCAGGAATCACACAGTTAACAAAATACACACTTTAAAAGTAGTAGGTCCTACCAGGCACAGTCTGGGACCTGTGCAACTGTGCAGGCAGTAGTTTTTGTGCTGTGCTCGCTGCAGGGGCAAGCTTTTAATGCCAGTGGTGACCCAGAAGTAGAACTAGGGGTCACAGGGTCCTCGCGATGTGCAGCACAGTAAAACCCTAATATTGCACGGTTTAACAAGTGGCCTATGAATGACAAGAGTAACAACACTAATTACAGTGCAGAGCAAACATTAAATCAGTACAGAAAGCCCACCGTAGCTGGTTTAAGGACTGTTTATAGTTGTCCCGGTTACCAGCTCTCTTCCTGTTTCCTGCCTCGTCGGCAGTGTAGCAGGGCTCACACAGTTAACAAAATACACACTTTAAAAGTAGTAGGTCCTACCAGGCACAGTCTGGGACCTGTGCAACCTTGCAGGCAGTAGTTTTTGTTAAATTAATAAGAAAATATAGCTTATTTTAGTTAGCTGCTTTCTGCTCTACAAGCGAGGCTAGCAACAGGTCATGTTGAACGTGACTAGTGATTGATGTGTAGTTGAGCTTATAAAGTTGCTGTGGGTCTTCTGATATTTTGACTCCTGAGCATTTGAAGGAGGTAAGTTCTCATCTAAACAGGTACTATTGTTTACTGTGGTCCAAGGGTTTATAATGGAAAATAAAGTTTTTGTCTTGGTTTGATTTAGTTTATAACCAGCTATGTCTCCAAACTGGTGAAGTGTTTGCTAAAGGGGTTCTAAAGTGGTGTCTGGATTTGCTAGGTATAAAAGCAAGTCATCAGCATATAATGTGAGTTTATGATGCATTGGTCCATTTGTGAGGCCTGGAATGTTAGGATTTTTAGAGATTGATTCAGCCAGAGGTTCTATATAAAGCGCAAATAGGAGGGATGGGAGAGGACAACCTTGATGTGTTCCTCTATTCAGGGGGAAAGTTTGTGAATAGTGGCCATTGGCTCACACACTCGCCATTGGGTTGGCATACTGCATATGGCCTCAATACTGTTACAAAATCATGGAGGAAGCCAAACTGTGTGACTGTGTAATGGAGGAATGGCCAAGCTACTCTACCAAATATCTTTTCTGCATCCAAACTTAGGATGAGAAAAGGCTGTTTGGTATGAGACATTTGCTGAATTAACAGTAGCCTTTTTTAATATTATCAAGTGTTTGTCTAGAATGGACAAACTCTGTTTGGTCTTTGTTGTTTAGGATGGGGAGCAGTATATCCAATCTTTTAGCCAGTATGGCAGTGTAAAGTTTATACTCTGTATTGAGTACAGATGTTGGTCGATACAAGTCTGGACAGGTGGGGTCTTTAGCTGGTTTTAGTATTGCTGAAATGTTGCCATACCTCCCTGATTCTGCGACAGTACCTGTTTTTTGGAAGTAGTGGAATGTGTGGCTAAAAGCAGGAGGTATTCCTCAATGAATTTGCTTATAGAATTCTGACACATAGCCATCTGGGCCTGGGCTCTTACTGTATTTGTTTTACATTTGGAGAGGGTTAATTCCATTTCCTGGTCTGCAATGGGTGCTGTTGAACATTGTTGATCTGTTTCTGTTGGTTTAGGTAGGTCTAAATGTTGAAAAAACTGGACGATAAGGCTAAGGTATGATACATAGTCAGTGGTGGAATATAACTGGCCATTATACTTTCTTTAAGTCATCTGTATGTTCCTATGCCTGTTTACTTTTTTATTTGGCTTGTGGGTTATCTCAAATATTATTACAAGTTCCTAAAGTTTTGTCTGCTATCTTCGCTACATTGGTTTGTTTTGTAGTGTCTTGATAGTTAAGCCATTTATGACAGGCTTACTGCTGACATGTTTGCCATCTCTAGTGTCATGTGTTTTGTATATTTAGCCTGATTATCGTTAGTAAATGCCTTTGTTTTGTATGTGCCTGTTGTTGTCAACTCTGACCCTTTGTAACCTCCTGGGGCATACCTGAAAATATTCATTTATTTTTTCTAGTGTACGTACCTCGTTAACAAAAACTAAATAAATAAATAAATAATTTCTAAAAGGTTATAGAAATGCAGCAAATGTTTCCACGAAATACCAAAAATATGGCATGTAGCAGCAGAACAATGCTATGGGACACTTTATACAACTATGAGAATATAAAATATGCAGCCATACGAACAGCAACACACAAACAAGTGATAGCTTGCTGGTAGAGGTCACTAGACCAGTAAGTTCTGTACTGATGAGCAGGGCAGTATGAGGTGTGGGATTTAATAAGGAAGACGATGAAGGTACTTCAAACCAAATGATTTTATTCAAGAGTGCATAAAAAAAAAATAAAACAGAATAAATTCGAACTTCAGGCAGAACGGAAAAAAAAATAATCTGATAACATTAATGCAGAAACCAGACACCAGAATACCACTAGTGTACTGACACGTGGAGGGCAGAGTATGTCTGCACCTCCCAGACTATCTGTCTGAATGAACTAAAGATTTCTTTATATAGACATATAACCATGTGAAGTCCCTCCTACTTCTGATGAGTTAAACAGTGTTTTAATCCAAAAACATAAATTTCACATTTACACACCTTGAAATACAGACTCATTATTTAAGTCATATTTAGTATTCATAAACAAATATAACACAATGATTTATGGAATTAAATTTCAAATTATCTAAACAGGGTTCCACCTACTTGTGTATCCCTTTAAATAAGGACAGAGTTCAGCTGGCCAGACCTATAGAAGGCTGAGCTGCAGGTTTAACAACAAGGAGGATTTGATTTGATTCAACACCCACAGGTAAATCTCTAAAAAGAAAAACGACAGAAACCCTGCAAACAGCTAGCTGTTTAAAGTATTACTATACTGTGACTTAAAAAGAAAACTGAGGATTCTACTTCATGCTTACATAGCTTTAGAAATATCTGTAGCTTGGTTTTAAACTTGCAGTTCAAAGAAAATGGCTGCCTGTGTTTGTTATTGTTTTATCCTGTTCCTCTAACAATAAGGGCAGAAAAGAGCTCTGAGCAATTCTTCAGACTTGAAGGCTACTTAAAAAAAAACAAAGCGTATCTGTACTTTATTCTCCTAAAGGAGTCAGCGTTTACCAACATGAAGCATTTACTTAGGAAAGGATGAAAAAGGGGGGATGCTGACCGAGGATTGGGAGATAAAGTTCAAAAACAAATTAATCTCACCTTTTATTTTGACCTACACACCAAAAGGACATAACCTCCCTTACGCTAAGCTAAACAGACCACTACTCTAGTTTTCCATATTGGGCAGAAGTTTAACTGTACAAATGTAAGCGGGGGGGGGGGGTTACCAGCATCTATCAGAAGCAATGACTTGGAAAGGAAACAAAAAGGGGTTTACAGAATATTATATAGGTGGCCAGTCTATATAATGTTACCGTTCAGAGAAAGAAAAGAAAGGGGGAAAACAAAATGCTGTTGCAACAGACTTTTAAAAAAAAAAATTAAAAGAAATTTCTGATAGATGGGTTTTAAAACTCCCTTCCTACAGGCAGTACTTACTGAAGATTATGAAAGTAAAATACCCAGGTTGAAAAAAGGGGGTAGCATGTCCTAGTGTACATTTGACTCAACCTATTGACTCACCTGCAGATTTGCCAGTCTTCCTGTGTGCCATTCACACTGACAGACACTTAGAAAGGAGGCTGTATAAAGGCATTGGCCTGCCTTCTGTGCCAGTTCAAGCAGTCGATTGGCTGCTTTTGTTTGACTGATGCCAGCTCCGGCTGCTATCCATGAGAGTGCCGATGAGGAAACAAGGCAGCTCCAACCACTCAGCATGTTGGGGCGGGGGCATCCTTCACAGGTCTGACCCCTGGTGAGGTCTGCTGGCAGGTCCAAATACTTGTAGAGTTTGGGGGCCTGGGAATCCCAGTGATGAAGCTCAGGAGAAAGAGTAGACTTTTTTAATGGCACACCAATTGGCTTCCGCTGCTTGATTGTGCATGCTGGCTTCATTTGTACATAAGCCATATGTGAGCATCAGTCAGATTCAAACCCGGGTTTCTAGGTTCACAATCAACAATAGCTCTAACCACTAGGTTACACCACAACTAAGAATGAAAGGTGTGACCTGCTCTTTAAATATATATTTAATATTAGACTGACATTAGTACAGTATATCACTAACATAATTTTCATTTCTATTTAAAAAAAAAAGAATCACAGGCCACCCGATGGCCCAGTGAAAGTGAAATGTGCATCTGTGCAGGAGGCCAGGGGTTGGGGTAGTGCTGCTGTGTGGTAGCTCTCCAAGACAGGGGAAGGAGGGAGGGAAGGAGGCATCTTGGTTCCGGTACCCCTGCAGTGGGCCAAGAGAGCTTGCCTCCCAAGCAGGCTGTCACTAAGTGCGTCCGAGGAGCCAACATGGGGATGCACAGCCTGTTTCAGAATGCCAGGGGAAGGGAGAGGAACAGGAGAAAAAAAGAAAAATATGTGTACCTGTCACCATTAGTGATGGCACCAATGCCCTCAGGTCTCACTCCATGTGGATACCTGCCAGCACGATGGTAGGGGGAGAGGCAGATGGGGCTGGGGTGCCAGACAAATGCCAGAAACAGATATGTGGTGGTGACCAGGGGCCAAAATGCTGAACAAAGAAAAAGGAAAGAAAAAAAGCATCACTTCCATATATCTTCCATGCAAACCAAAATGGATCTGAACTCCTTAAACTTCAGGAAACAAAAGTCTGGAATTTCATTCCACTCACTTAAATGAAAATAATACCCTATGTTATGTTTAAATTGTGGTTGAAATAATTTTTTAAGGTAGTTTTAGCTGCATCTGTTATTAATATGCAATATGATATTTAAATACATACTGTATGTTTTTATGCAGATTTCATGTTGTCAATGAATTTTTGAAATTATTGTACTTGAGTAAAAACTTATGGATTGCTCCTTTAAATTGAGCTTTTGCTCCAGTGCACTGACTGGATTACAAATGAATAAATTCATACATAAAGTAATAAATAACCAAAATTCACCTTCAAAAGCTTAAATACACATTACCTCTTCTTACGCCATGGCTCCATAATCAAAACAGATTACTCATGGCCAGCTTGGGGGGCAGGCTTAAACATCCAGCGGACAGCTCTCCATCAGTGATGATGGCAGCGTATAACACTGCATGCTCACCACCTGGTGAGGCTGAGTGTTGAAGCAGCGGACGTCACACACTGGAGAGCCTGACACAGATACTGACAGTGTGCCATGCGGAAGCATGTGTATGTGTCACTGCATGTGTGCACACCTCAGGGAGGGAGAAAGTGGAGGAAATCCCAGCTGGCAGGAGGAGGAGGAGGAGGATGGAAACCTTACAGGCTTTATACTAACAACCATGGCACCGATTGTGAAGGAAGGAGAAAGGTAGTAGGCAGACACACAGAAGTTATGTTTAACATACTGAATTCCATGTGCCGTTTATTAAGGCAGATGATAATTCAGGATACAAAATAAGAAAATAGGCCTTAAATGCAGGACAACATATATAGAAACATAGAAACATAGAATATGATGGCAGATAAGGACCGCTTGGCCCACCCAGTCTGCCCATTTCCCTACCTGATAGATAAGCTGCAGATCCTAGTTAACCAGCAGCCTACTTCTTCCTACCCCCAACCCCTAGAATTGCCTTATGACTGTCCCATGCATGCTTGAATTCCACCACTGTTTTTGACTCCACAACCTCCTCTGGAAGGCGTTCCATACATCCACAACCCTCTGTGAAAAATACTTTCTAAATTACCTCTGAGCCGCCCCCTTCTATCTTCAAATTGTGCCCCTTGTTCTTGCACACCTCTTTTTGAAAGATGCTACCCTCTTGGACTTTGTTGATTCCTTGAGGTACTTGAAAGTTTCTATCATGTCCCCCTCTCCCTCCTTTCCTCGAGGCTATACATATTAAGCTCCTTAAGTCTCTCTTCATATGTCTTCGGTGCAGACCCTGCACCATTTTAGTGCCCTCCTCTGGACAGCTTCCATCCTGTCTATGTCTTTGCGGAGATTGGGTCTCCAGAACTGCGCATGTACTCTAGATGTGGTCTCACCAGCTGTCTGTACAGAGGGATAATAACTTCTTGTTTTCTACTGGTGATGCCTCTCACTATGCATCCCAGTATCCCCCAGACCTCCTTGCTGCCCTCTCACATTGCTTGCCCACCTTTAGGTCATCTGATATGACTACCCCCAGGTCCCTTTCCATTTTTGTTGTTGTTAGTATCTTACCCCCCATTGTGTACTCTTCCCCTGGGTTTTTGTTTCCCAGGTGCATTACCTTGCACTTCTTAGCATTGAATCTAAGCTGCCATACATTTGACCATTCCTCTAACCGTGCCAAGTCCCTTCTCATCCTTTCCACCCCACCTTGTGCATCAACTCTGTTGCAGATCTTTGTGTCATCTGCAAAGAGACATACTTTTCCTTCCAGTCCCTCTGCAATGTCGCTTATAAAGACATTGAAGAGGACCAGTCTAATACTGAACCCTAATTTGCCCACTACTACGCCCCTTTTTTCAGAGTGAACTCCATTTACTATTACTCTCTGTGTCCTATTCTCCAGCCAATTCTTTACCCAGGCTGTCATCTTGGGACCCACTCCCAGGCTGGCTAACTTGTATATTAATCTTTTGTGTGGGACTGTCAAATGCCTTGCTAAAGTCTAGGTAGGCTATGTCCACAGCCCCTCCCTGATCAACTACTTTGGTCACCCAGTCAAAGAAATCTATCAGATTTGTCTGGCATGACCTTCCCGCTGTGAATCCATGCTGCCTTGGGTCCTGTGCCCCTCTGGCCTCTAGATACGCAACAATTTTTTCCTTCAGAAGTGATTCCATCATTTTCCCTACCACTGAGGTTAAACTAACAGGTCTGTAGTTTTCTGCTTCTGCCTTGCTCCCACTTTTGTGAAGGGGAATCACATCTGCCCTCCTCCAGTCCTCAGGTACCACCCCATCCTCCCATGATTTGTTAAAGAGGGAAGTCAGTGGTGTCACTAGTTCTACCCTTAGTTCTTTCAGAATTCTGGGATGAATCCCATCAGGCCCCATTGCTTTGTCCACCTTCAGTTTTAAGAGCTCTTTCAGAACAATTTCTTCTGTAAATGGGCTGGTATCAACTTCTGTATCCAGAGTGTTTCTACTGTTTGTTTTAGGTACCTCCCCCACTTCCTTTGTAAATACTGAGCAAAAATATTTGTTTAGTATCTCTGCCTTTTCACAGTCACCCTCTGCCCACCCTCCCTCCCTTTATTAAGCCTCACTATCCCTCCCTTGGTCTTCCTTCGCTCCCTGATGTACCTATAAAGGTTTTATCCCCTTCTTAACTGAGTTGGCTATCTTTTCCTCGGTTTGGGCCTTTGCTGTTCTGACTGCCTTTCCAGCTTCCTTTGCTTTAACTGTCATCAGTTCTCTGTCCTGTTCCTTCTGTGATTCCTTGTACTTCCTGAATGCTTTCTTTTCTCTTGAACCTTCACTGCCACTTCCTTTGAGAACCATAATGGTTTCTTACCTTGTTTCAATTTGTTTATTTGCTTTACACAACGGCTTGTTACCTCTGTGATGGCAGTTTTATTATCCCCATTGTTCTTCCACCCTCCTTCCTGCCCATTTGCTAGTGCATTCCTTGGCACTCACCCATTTTGGCAAAGTCAGCCCTCCTAAAATCCAGTACCTTTGTCTTTGTAGGCATGACTCTATTGCTGTGTTTATTGTGAACCATACTGTTCGATGGTCGCTAGTTCCCAGATGGCTACCCACTTCTACATCTGTGATCCTCTCTTCATCTCCATTTGAGAGAACCAGGTCTAAGATTGCTCCCTCTCGAGTGGGCTTCAATACTAGTTGTCTAAGACATGCCCCCTGTAGGGCATCTAGAATAACCCCACTCTTAGAAGTGGCTGCTGCAACTGCACTCCAGTTAACATCTGGCATATTCAGATCACCCATCAGCAATATCTCCCCTTGATCTGCCATTCTAAGTATACTTTCTATCATTTCCTTGTCCATTTCCTCCCCCTGAGAGGGGGGTCTGTATACAACCCCTGTGCGGATTGTGGTGCCATTGCCTGCCTCCAAATTGACCCACAGTGCTTCTTCTCCTCCCTGTTTACCCTTTTGTTCTGTTGCTTTGATTTCTTCTCTTATGTAGAGAGCTATTCCTCCTCCTCTTTTGCCCTCCCTGTCCCTCCTGTAGATAGTGTATCCTGGTATGTTTACATCCCAGTCATGGTTCTGTGTGTACCATGTTTCTGTCACTGCCACGATATCCAGATCTTCCTCCTCCATCAAGGCCACTAATTCAGGAAGCTTGTTACCCAGACTATGGGCATTGGTACAAATTGCTCTCCATTTTTTGATGGCTTTACCTTCTGTAGCGGCAACCCCCACTGACCTTTCTACCTTGGTCTTTTTCTCACTTAGTACCCTGTTTTGTAGGGGGAGGCTGGGATTTTCCTGCTGCTTATCAGTGCCTCCCCTCTTGACTAGTTTAAAGGCTTGCCAATTAAGCATTTAAACCTATTGCCCAAAAGACTTGTTCCCTTCCTGGACAGATGCAGACCATCCTGCCAGTATAGGCTGGTGTCCCTCCAGGTGGAACCCCAGTCCCCAATGAAGCCAAACCCCTGTGCTCCACACCATTTTTTCAACCATACATACTGGAGTTGCAATAGCCCATTAAACTAGAAAGTCTCAAGGCAACAGATATTTCTAGTGTTTCTACTCGGGGTTAACCAGCAAGGCAGCTTCTACCTAGAAGGTCTCTCTCACTATGTCAGTGGCTTAGCAGGTGTAGCAGTGCAGTGTCAGTGGCTCAGCAAGTTGCACATTCACCTCTGAGGTCAGAAGATCTGAAGATTGTGAGTTCTAGCCCCACACTGGGAGCTTGGGTTAAATCCCAATACAGAAATCATAGTGCAGCATGAAGGGAGGTACTGCACTTCTGAGGTGCCATATTTTGCATGAGATGTTAGACCAAGGTCCTGTCTGCCCATTCTTGTAGTTGTGCAGGTGGATGTTAAAGATCCCATGGCACTTCTCGAAAAGAGAGTGAGAATTTCCTCGGTGTCCAGGCCAAATTTCTCCTATTCAAAATGCGACCAACAGCTTATTCTGGTTTGATGTCAGTCAGTTTCCATCTGTATCTCCCTTCCCCGGGACAAGGCTGAAAATAGGCAGAATTGCCTAGTTCTCCTTTACCAGTCAACAAAAACTAAATAAATAAATAAACTGTTATACAGAGTAAGGGAGTCTATCTCCTAAGCAAGAAACCTTATTCTTTCCCTAGCTTGAGAGAAATGAGCAGTGCTACCTCAGGTCAGCCTGAAGGAGTCTCCTCCCGGATCATATGATCCACCTCTTCATCAAACTAAAAAATTTTCAGACTTCAATATCTCGGTATAACAAAGTAAAAGAGGCATACAATAAAAAATACTTGGGGCTCGATTTTCAAAGGGTCACGCAGGACTTGTGTCAAGCCTTGTATCATACCCATTTTTCGACACAGCTGCACCAAACTCCTTTGACACAACTGCACCTGATTTTAGTACATCATGCACAGTTGTGACAGTTTCCTCATTTTTTTCATACAGATTTTTATTGGCTTTTTCCCCGTTTTTCTCCCCCGTCCCCATATGTGAAAGCATGTGCACGCCTTGGGGCCACACACTACATTGCTGCCATCACCTGCATGCACTATCCACAGGACCTCCACCCAGTGGGAGAGGAACTATGGAGGGTGCAACAACCACCCCAGGAGAAGGGAGCTGCCTTTTGGGTTGCTCAATCCTGCTCCCTTCCCTCACCCCCCGTGATGGCTCTCCGATGACCCAAAGTTGTTCCCAAACCTGGGTCATCAGCATGGCATGAAGTACGGCATCCAACACCTCAACCCTCAGGGCCACCAGGCCAGATCTCCAGTTTCCTCATTTTACAGCAGCTTGCACCAAAGATTTGACACATGCCCTGTAAAAACGGTCCCCCATACGGTGCAAATTATACCAGGGAAAAGCTGATCTAACTTGTGGCATTTGGCACTTGGGATTGAACATCCCGATCATTAGCAGAGAGAAGGCTGCAAGCCCCATGTGCTACACGACTGGCACACTAAGGGCATGCAGCATTCTCAGGGCTTTGAAAACTGAGCCCCTAATTTCAAACACATAAGGGATCAGTATTAAAAACAGCAGTACAAAATGTTCCATAAAGGCTCAATTGGTAACATTAGTTATCCAGACATTTACAGGAAGCAGGGGGGTAAGAGGGAACACACTCTACCCAATGGAAAGGACAGGGCAGTACAAACCTATAACAGTGATGATTGCTCTAATGCTCTGCAGACTGCCTTAGAGCCTAAAATCAGTAGAATTTTTCTACAAGTTACAACTATATATTTTTTTATTTATTTAGTTGTTTAACCAGGAGTAGCACACTAAGCTGAAAGCTTTTTTTACAGGAGTGACCTGGGAGCACAGGGAAGTTAAATGACTTGCTCAGGGTCACACAGTATGCAAGTGGAAGCTGTGGGATTCAAACCCAGGTCTGGTCTGCTGGATGTCACCAGATTTGTAGCTCGGAGCCTTAAACCACTGCGCTACCTATACTGCCTTAAGAGCATGCTACGAAGAAAAGCAGAAAAGGTAGAAAGAAACAGAAAACTATGCTACAAAAAGGTTTCTCTTTATTCCACTAGTGGTTTCCTTACTTTATTTCTTTCATTCTAAAAGGGAAACTAAGGCACGGAGTCAACCCTGCCACACCCACCCGACACAGGATGGTCCTGAAGAAGTAGTGGACTAAGTCCCAGCGAAGGTAGGTGACAGGACTAGAGAGAAGAGGGCTGGTTGGAGCAACCTAGCAGCAGAAAATGTAAACTGAAGAAAGCTGTCAAACAAAATAACCTTCAATCTGAATGTAGCTGTTCACAAAATTACGGCTATGCCATAGCTTTCTCAACATGTCCCTGAAACAGAATGCTGGAGCGCAACCATCAGACAAGGTTATCTTCCTGCTGGAACCTACGTGTTATCTTTTCTTTCATCCTAGATAAACCAGTTTTCTAGGGTGACAAAAAGCTATTTTGTTTTGACTGATCTGCTTCTCTACAAAGCTTTAATAATACTATTAACAATAAACCTCTTGTAGCCTGTTTATATGATAGTTCACAGTTTATTTTGACATACACTGTAGACATGATGGAGTGACTTTTTATGAACTGTTACAGCTTCCCAAACGCCCTCTTCTTCTTGATAATTCAAATAGAATTCTAAACTTGTCTACGGCTGTCAGAAAATGCTGAACTATCTCTGAGGCAACAATTCATTGCTGAAATAGTGAATGTCATATAACAAAGAAGTCTTCTAGAGACCCAGCCTAGAGTTTGTGATTAGGGGCCTCTCGCAACCTCTCAAGGGAGGTTTCAGTGTTTCTGGTCCCCCTCCAGGAAGTTGTGAACATGAATACACTGTCTTTGGTACTAAACTCTAAAAGTCACAGAATATACAATAAACTAACTAAAATACTGGTAAATCCAAACACTGAAAACATATTAAAGGTGTCACTTTGTATTAAAAAGCACAATTTATTTACTGTCAAACCAAAGAAAGTTACAGAAAGCTAGGATGACACCAATGTGTTGTGTTAGACTTGAGTGAGCTAGCTCTGGAGACAAACTGGGATTCTGTGGATGAATGGTAATATCACCAAGGTGACGTACTAAGTATTTTAAGGGTAGAGAAGAAATCAGTTGTTGCACATTGTAGCATTACTGGCAACTGACCAACTGGAGCAGCACTGTACCTGGCTACTTAAGCTGAATGTTCTTCTGACTGGAAGACTGGTACTAGTGACAGCTGATCTCTAGAAAGGAAGATGTGATGGGTTTGCTGAAGGACAGCAGATTACTGGTATTGTTGGAATCACAGACAAGGCATGCAAGATATGACTACAGTTACTGGTCAGTGTGTTTGACTGGATTGACACTTATTCAAAATGTATAATAATCAGCTGGTCAGTAAATATGGCACGAGTGCGTCAAGTCAAATGCACACCATTTATCTTTGTTTCAGTATATCTTTTAAAGTGGTGACTTTTCCAAATACTGCACATGTACACCATTTTAAAGTGGATTAATAAGGCATAAAAAGTGCAAGTGACATCAGTGATCTATGATCTGTGAATCAGGAAGTATATAAAATAAACTAGGGGACATTGTCATTATTCATTTTTTTACACATCCCTGGTGTGTAATACCATTGCAAGCCAAGTATGCTTCACACTTGTGGTTTATGTAGTACCACATACCTTGGGTGTATAAGAAAAACTCATAATGTACAATGCCCTATATATTATTCTATATATAGTGGAGATGGATGTGTTGTCTCTAGCATATGTTACTGGAAAACCCTTGTTTCCAATCCACTTGAGAAGAGGGGAATAAAAAAAGAAGAAGAGAATAAAGAAATAATACACATAGTAATATAGTACTGTGATGATGGAAAAGACAGAGTCCATCAAAGTCTATCTTCTCTGGCCCTCTGGGTGCATGGCAGTGACTATACCCATGTAAGTATGCACACACATCCAAGCTCATCAGTTGGAGTGCCCACCTACTCATGCTGTGTAACTGTCAGTTCCATTTTCCCTCAGAAACCTATGTAATCCTACTTTAAAAGCCTAAACACTGCAAAGTTATACAACCTCTCCAGGAAGGCTAATTCTCATGTTAACCATCCTCTGTGTGAAGTAATGCTTTCTAATGTTTTCCCTTATCTTGCTCATCCCTACCCCCATTAGAATGCATGTCCTCTAGTTCTGCTTGTAATCACCAGCACAAACATCTGTGTATACTCTCTCCTGTCATTCCCCTTTAGTATTTTAAACACTGTGATCATGTCCCCTCTCGGCCTTCTCTGTGCTAGGTTGAATTATCTAAGTATATTCAATCTCTCCTCACTGCTCTTGCCTTCTGTGCTAAAAATAAACTTGAAGGCCCAGCGCTAAACCCGCTAAAGATCCTCAATGTATTTTCTGAACCTCTGTAACCAGAACTGGATGTAGTACTCAAAGTAGTCTAACCAAGGTCTTGCTCTGGGGAGTATCACATCCCTTGACCTGCTCCTTACCCCCCACAATGCATTCTAGTATTCTATTTGCTCTGTTGACTGTGGTGACACATTGCCTATCTGACTTTAGCTCACTTTCCACAATAACTCCTAAAGTTTGTTCTTCTGTTCTGCTGTTAACAGTTTAACCATACATACATACTATAGTATTACGAAAAAAATCCATTTTACAACAACTTTTATACACACTATATCCCAAATAGCTTTACAAAACAATGAGAAGAATACTGTCAGTAAAGATAGTGTTGGATAACATAGTTTGCTTGTATACAGTGCATTTTATACAAACACTATCCCAAAATGCTTTACAATCCTGGAGAAGAAGGAGAGAGAATGTTGGTGTCATTAGGTACACAAGAAGACTGAAACAGCAGCTAGGTTACAGAAAGGTTAAGCACAGGGAAGTTAAGTGAGTTTCTCAGGGTCACACAGTAATTGGAAGTGGTGGGATTTAACTCTGGGACTTTGTGCTCACAGCTCTGTTCTAACCACTAGTCTGAATTGCCTTTACTGGGCAAAATCCCTCCCCAATCTCCCTTTACTGGACACCCCCCCCAACTAAGATGTATATCTGGCCTCCTGCCAGTCTCTCCTTCCTCCCAACACACTTTTAGATACCTCCCCCACCACCACCAATGTCTTTTGGGGCAAGAGACCCTGAGGCATCTTCACCCCCAACCCCTTGATTGCCAATAGTTGACTGGGGACTGACAGTCAACAAGCTCAGCAGACCTTTAGCTTTTTGAGGGCTAGTTCAGTATCTCCCATTTCTGCTGCAGAGTACCACTATGTCAGTAACTGAGTGGCATGCTAAGGAGCTCCGCACTATTCACATGCATTCTTGTAATATGTAACGAGAGCTTATCGATGAGAATACTGATGAGCTCTCATTGGTTATTACTGTCCACAGCAATGCATGTGCACAGTGCAGAACTACTCAGCGCACTGCACAGCTACTGATATAGTGGAGAGCTGCAGAGAAAAACAGGGTGACTGAGCTATCCCAGAAAACAACTGAAGGACTACTGAGCTAGGAGCCCATCAGGACCACCCCCCACCACACTGACTATTGGCAATCAAGGAGGGGGTAAAGATGCATCACAGACTCATCCCTCAAAAGGCACAGGTGGACAGTCAGGCAGGGGGAGGAAGTTCAGGCCATTAAAAAAGAAACAGCTTTAAGAATAAAAGATCTGAGCTGTTTCCGCACCAGACCAGTAAGGTTAAGCTTGGACCTGGTTCCTGCTGGGCCACCCAAGTTTGGGGTGGTTTGTGTTAATCACACCTGGTCCTGCACACCTTTACTCTACAGTGTATTATCCCACATCCCACTTATATTATGTATTGACCCTCAAAAAAAAAATAGGGCCCCAGACTACCTTCATGGGCTTCTCAGGGCCCCTACTACCACCACCTGGACAGAACTAGTTGGTCTGGAATGGACTACCAAATGGGAATGGGCAGGCAGCAAATGTTCATCAGAACAGAAAGCTTAGTTGTTTTGCTAGTGGGGAACTCATGGAGGTGGTCCTTGGTCCCTAAATGGCTGTATTAATGGCTGTATGCAGGACCTAGGAGGATTAGCATACCTGGACACCATTAAGGACACCAGACAGGCAGCAGGGTCTGGACTTTAAATGTAAAGCCCCTCTGGGCAACAAGAAAGCAGCTAGAGCTGAACTGGAACTGGTCACTGCATGGTATGTAAATAAACATAGCAGCCCCCATGTTGTCAGAGGGCCTTTGTTCCCCAAAAGGTTTGTAGTAGGAGATCAGAGACTACTTTCTGTGTTGCCAAGGCACTTGGTCCAATCCTGAGTTCAGCTTGTAGTAACATGCATGCAACCTGGCTCTGTGAGCTCT
Organism: Neoceratodus forsteri; assembly: GCA_016271365.2. Classification (NCBI taxonomy): domain Eukaryota; kingdom Metazoa; phylum Chordata; order Ceratodontiformes; family Ceratodontidae; genus Neoceratodus; species Neoceratodus forsteri. The sequence continues at coordinate 804,328,865 of CM028133.1, forward strand.
ATAAAATATTTTTCTATCACGTCAGCTGTGGTGATTGTGAAAGAGGACACTGTTTATTTATTTATTATTGTTTATGACTTTGATAACCGGGTAAGTACACTGATCCCAGGGACCGTTTTCAGGCACAACCCGGATCACAACAATGGCACTGGAGGTAACATTAAACAAAATACAAAATACAAAAAATTCAAAATACAATAGAGCACAGAAGACAAGTCAAACAGTATGGTGCCAGAGCAATGCAAGAGTGTACAAACAATGTACCATTGGCAATATTAGGTACAGAGTATTAAATACAGAGGCAGATTTCAGGTAACTGTGAGGCAGCTAAGGATACACAGTGTCAGGTAATCTGTTGTCTCCAGGAAGGTGTACAATTTATTTGATTGACGTTGACTGAGAGTCAGGACAGTCATTACATTTATTTTGTGACTGGTTAAATCTGATTTATAAAATGGGCAGAGAAAATCCTTCATTTTGATTGGTTATTACCTCTGCATCAAATGTATTTGATGCACAGGTAATAAGAAGTGCCTCAAATCAGGACCACAGTTCAAAGGAAAAATCAGTGTACCAGTGGAATGTTAGTTTTTAAAAAGCCGCCATTGTTTTTTCTTTCGTTAATGCAGCACATCCCTAACTTGCGGCCGATCACAGAAACTATGGAGCTGCTCACTCTTCCATTTTTTGCAATTAATGGCAGAAAAAATGGACCATAGTAAAATCTGAGCAAGTGCTAAAACAAACCCATTTCATGCTGCTGCTGTTTTTCTCAGTCCCTGTCTGATCCTGCTGTGCTTTTTTGATGGGGCGGCACCGGGCACCAAATCCCAACTATTACAGTATGTGGTCATCAGAAATGGATTGCAGCTTCTTTTTTTTAATTTTTTTATTTAGTATGTTTTTTTTTCCCCGCTGCCAGCATCGACACCATCTGCCCAGTCACAGACCTCGCTGCTCCCCACTCCCACATGAGCCGCTACTCCCCCCGTTGCCCCCTAGCTTGCCCCCCAGGGCAGGGCCGTGGCACCAGCCAAGGTGTTGCGAATGTTGGGTCAGGTCGGGGGAGCCAGCCTGGGAGCTGATCAGAAGCGGCAAGGCAGGCATCATCTAGGCACTGGCTGTGGCATTTTTTGTCCCCCTAAAGGATGTTTTATGGGGGCGGGGATGTGCAATGATGTCCCGCATCTGCCCCACCCCCTGGATGTCCAGATGCCGGTTGCTGTGGTAGCCCTGGCCTCTGCCACGGGTCCATTGTGCACCGGATGTTCTCCCCACCTTCCCCCCGAAGAAGGATAGCAGTCCATGGGATGCTCCATCCCTCTCCCCCCCAGCTGGCCCTCCAACGACCAAGGTCCACTCCTAAACCCGGGTTGCCGGCGTTGCAAGCGAAAATCCAACCGCTGTGCCGACGGGCTGGCAGATTACAGTTTTTTTTTAAATATGCAAAATACGGTGCAAGTATGACTTTGAAACTTTATGCACGTGGCTAAAAGAAAATGTGTTACAACTGGAGGTGGAGCAGCTGATACAGTAGATACCTTAATAGTTGGGATTTGGTGCCCGGTGCCAAACATCAAGAGCACAGCATGATCAGATGGGGATTCTGAGAAACAGCATGAAATGGGTTTGTTTAGCACTTGCTCAGATTTTACTACAGTCCATTTTTTTCTGCCATTAATTGGAAAAAACTGATAAGCAAGTGGCTCCATAGTTTCCATGATCGGCCGTGAGTCGGGGATGCACCACATTAATGAAAGGTAAAACAATGGTCTCTGTAATCCATTTCTAATGACCACATGTAAAACTAAAATCAGTGCATATAAGAAAACCAGTGCATCTCTGAAGTCAGCATAATTAATTAGTGGGCCCAGCTTCAACCAGACAGCGATCCTTACAGAATTACATTTACTTTAGAAGTCTCTCTCTCTCCTCGAGACCCTGCCTGCAGTAAACCTCACTTTGCTGATGACTTCAGCCTACAGAAGACAGTTTACAGAAGTACAGAAGCATGATGTAAGCCACAAAAAAATAGGAACATGTATAATGTTTACATTTAGAAAAAATGTTTCAAACACATCTGCTGACATTGCGCTTCTACTTCACTAAGTCCCCACCCACTCCTGGTGCAGTTCCTGCCTGCACCTACCATGCTGCCACTGTTCCGGTTCAATTTAAAAACAATAACATTAAAAAAAAAAAAAGTAAGACAGTTCTCTCCTGTCCTGTCTATCCCACTCCAGGGGAAAAAATCCATACCAATAAGGGTGAGGGGAGGAACGGGGATAGTGCTCCTAAACTCATGCTGACAACAGAACCAAGCCACTACTATTGATGCCACCAAATGACAAATGTTGTGCAGTATGACGTCATTATCTATTAGGTGGAAGAACTATTTTATAATAAATCCTCATAAGAAACTCTGTTTATCTGCATGGAAACATGATTTTTCCTCCTGTAAAAACTCAGAAAGAAAAGTAGCCCATTTTATAAGTGCAATAAGACATGATGGGGTGTGCATGGATCAGATATTACTGCACTTCCAGGGGTTGAAGGCACTTGGCCACTCACCACACCCCTGGCCATGTGGTAATATCTTTTCCATGCTCACCCTGTTGTGTCTTATTGCTTATGTAGTTCATTTTATTACAATATTTTTTTGTAATTTATGTGAGTACCTTCTGCAGTGTATGATCTTATGCACCTATGTGTCATTTCTGGGCATTCTAGCTGATTTGGTGGCGTTTGTTGTTGTTTTTTTTGCTTGGTTTTTTTTTTGTGATAAATCAAGTTTTTCTAGTGATGTATGCCTAGTACACAATAGTACATCAGGTTTTATTGCGCCTTCTCTGATTTTTTGCGTGTCATATCTTTTGGATTTGCTGATCTGTTGTGGTGGCCTGTGAATGGTGTGTTGCTGTGATCATGTCTGTTGTTTAAGAAACTTTCTGTGCTGCTAATTTCAACAGTTTTTTTTTTACTTCTAATTCTTTTTTCTTTTTGTTTGTTTTAGTAAGGCAGCATCATAAGTGCTTGGTTTGCCAGCTGCTGACTATTACTAAGAGCAACTGTTTTCAGCCCTGTGTTCTGGTATGGAATCAGATGTAGCAGTACGCTGAGTTGTATGACTTTACTCAGTCCACTGAGTTCTAGAATACCATAAATAAAATTCTAGAATACTAAGGCCTGGATATTCAGACTGCGCCAGGCTGTGGCACAAGCCTGGGTGGTGCAGCGAAATGGGCTGTGCAGCGGCATTGACAGGGTGATATTCAACGGAGCTGCGCCGTGGCACAGCAGCATTGAATATCGCACCCTGGCCACCTGCAGTGCACATGGCACAGTGGCACTGCGACAGCGCAAGTGACCAGAGTGGAGCAGTGGGATGCGTTAGCGCAAGTTCCGTTGCACTAGGCGCAACAACCACGATATTCAAAAGCGCACATGCAAATGGGGCCATAATGCATTCAAGGCGCAAATGGGGTCATTTGCATGTCATTATGGCCCCATTTGCATGCAGGTGCGCCGATCCCCGGCGACTTGCACCTGGCGCCCTGCCAGGCTGCAGCCATCGGGGACCGACTCCCCCCCTGCACAGCACGGCAATGTGCCCCACTGCCTGATCGCGGGCATATGTAGAATTAATTATTCATCCAATATCTCTGGTGGTCCAGTGGACCGCTCACAGCCCATGATTGAAATGCAGTCCAATATCCCTGGTGGTCCAGTGGACCACTCACAGCCCGATCGCGGGCATGAGTTAAAAGAAATGCAGTCCAATATCCCTGGTGGTCCAGTAGACAGCTCACAGCCTGATCACAGGTATGAGTTAAAAGAAATGCAGTCCAATATCCCTGGTGGTCCAGTGGACCGCTCACAGCTTGACTGCGGACATGAGTTAAAATGAAAGCAGTCCAATATCCCTGGTGGTCCAGTGGACCACTTGCAGCTCGATCACGGGCATATTATGTAAAAAGCAGAGGTCCAATAACCCTGGTGGTCCAGCGGTACCGCCCTGCCCACCCGCCCCCAGACCCCCGCTCCCCCCGGTCAGTGGCGGGCAGCAGCACCACCACCACGCCTCCACCGCCTGCCGACTAACACCGTACGGTAGGGCTGTACCCCCACTGGTCCACAGCGTGAGCCAATGGGCATGCAGCCTGTACAATACTACACAGTCCAGATATGTGAATGGATCCACGCTGTGGACAAATGGGCATACAGCCCTACCATATGGCGAGGCGGCCGGACGGATGGGGTGCTGCCACCCGCCGCTGACCGGGAGGGGGGAGCGGGGCCGTGGGGCTCAGTGGGCAGGTGGGGAGGGGGTACCGCTGGACCACCAGGGTTAATGGACCTCTATGTTTTACAGCATATGCCCGTGATTGGGCTGCGAGCAGTCCACTGGACCACCAGGGATATTGAACTGCTTTCATTTTAACTCATGCCCGCAATCAGGCTGTGAGTGGTCCACTAGACCACCAGGGATATTGGACTGGTTTCATTTTAACTAATGCCCGCAATCAGGCTGCAAGCGGTCCACTGGACTACCAGGGATATAGGAGGATCCGTTTTCTACGTATGCCCACGATCGGGCATGGGGGAGCTGCCGTGTTGCGCCCTGCAATACAGCAGCTCACCTGTGGGTGGCCAGCCGTTGTTCCTTTTTTTTTTGGCTCACCTGTGTGCAGCACAAGTAGGGGTTGCGCATGAATGAGGCCCAGCACATCCCGGGCTGAATATCGGGATGTGCGGGTATGCATGGGCACATCCCCCAGCGCGCATACATTGCTGATGCGGCTCGGCGCGCCGGGATTTATTGCCAGGCACAATCCCGTTTGAATCTTGTCGGAGCATCAGTGGGTTGCGCATGGTGTAACTGTGTTGCACCATGCGCAACCCTTCTGAATATCCGGGCCTAAGTGTTTTGCAAGTCTTAAAGCAGCAGTGCAACAAAAAAAGTTATTCCAAAAAGCTAATTTTCTGTTATGGTTATGAAAATAATTGGCAGAACTATTGATTTGGGTTTTCTGGATGATTCCTATGTTGTGTACTGTACATTTGCATTTTTGTCTGGATTCTTGCCCTCCTAAGGTCCTCAATATTATTTCTATGCAAAAATGAGGACGCCATCTTTTTTTCTTGAGAAATAATTATATTAAAACTTTCATAAAATTCTTAAGTGATAATGAAAATGGAAAATTTTACCACCAAAATAAACTGGAAGACATCTGGCATCGATTAGGAAGAAAAAAAGGTGGGGTCAAAAGTTAGCCCTTTTTACTGTACTGCTGCTTTAAAAAGAAAATGTTGCTTATTTGTTTTAGCATTTAAATTAACCATGATTAAGGGAGTAAGTAAGGGAAGGGTAAGAGGTATGTGTATGAGGAAGTGGAGGAAGTGTGTTATAGTTAGTTCCTACAGTTACATCATCCTATCCGAATGAGCACTACGAGTTAATTTAGTATGTGTGTACAGTTAAGTCTTACAGACACACCCTAGCTAAGTAAATCTGTATGAGTTAATTTAGTACTTGTGTTATGGTTAAGTCTTACAGTTACACTCTATCTGGGTGCAGCTGTACCAGTTACTTTAATACTTGTTTTACAGTTGGGTCTTACAGCTATACCCTCTCTAGGTGAGCACTACAAGGTAGTTATTATCCCTGTTTCCTGTGCTACAGTGGAGCCTTACAGCAGTACCCTATCCGGGTGATCACCAGAAGTTGTGTTCTTGGAAATCTACATCAGCTAGGCTTAGCCTCATTCAATGGCTTGTATAGGAGTGAGGTTCAAAAGGGGAGGCAGTGAGTTGTGGCGGCTGTGGGGCACTCTTCTCTAGGGATATGATATGGAGGAATGGGCACCACTCCATCTACAGGACCATGGCAGAGCTCCAGGCTTGGCTGGTGGCAGCAAAGGTAGAAATATCTCAGCTGCATCACCAGCTGAACTGGAACCCAACCCAAAATCCCCACTCCCCCGGAGATTCATTGGTCCAGGGGGATGGAGAGTGGTGGGGAGCGGGAGAGGGAGGGGGCAGGGGTAGCTTTAAGGAGGTTGGCTAGCTCAGCCCCATCCAGATAGCAAACCATTTCACACCCTTAGACGATGCTCAGGCACCTGACTCTCTGATGGGGGAGGGTGGATCCAAGTTAGTCAATGGGAAAGGGCAAAACAATGTGATTGCACCCAGGGGGAGCAAGTTTACCAGGAGGATTGTGGTGGTCAGGAACTCAATGATTAGAAGGGTAGAGAGGGCAGTGGAAGGGGACTTGGACAGCAGGGGGTTTGTATGGTGCCTTCCTGGTGCATCAGTCATCAGGGATTTAAACAGGATAGGGAGGATTGCGGAAAGAGAGCAAGGCGAGCTGGGGATGCTAGTACACCTGGGTATGAATTATTTGGTGAACCAGTCAACAGAGATGGCAAAACAGAACTTCTGTATGCTGGGAGACAAACTGCTGGTACACTCAGCCTCCTTAGCCTATTCCAAAGTCCTCCCTGTGTGGGGCAAAGAGGAGAAGCAGGATAGAATAAGGAGTAATGTAACTGAGGAGTTTAATGGATGTCTTAAGAAGGTGCCAAGAGAGGGGTATCACTTTGTGGGGGATCTGGGGGACTTCTGGGACAGAAGGCTCTTCAAGGGTGATGGACTTCACCTTACAATAGAAGGGGCCTGCGCACTGAGGCAGACGTTTGACATCTGTATCAGACATTTAAACTGAATATGGGGAAGAAGGAACTAGGGGAACCCTGGTGGCAGGTGAGAGGAAGAGGATCCTAGCTAGTACTCCCCCACATCTGGGGGCTTGTAGCAACACAGCAGGGGCAAATTAGGTTGTGGCTCCAACTGGACTAGGTGAGGAGACATTAGTAGGGGTGATGTAAAATGTGTAAAAACAAAAAAAAAAAGGATGAGAGGACAAGGAAAGCACAAGGGAAGTAGCAATGGAGGATCAGGGGCCAGATGAAAGTGGTATGTCTTAATGCCAGGAGCCTGGGTAACAAAATCAGCAAGTTCCAGGTGTTGATGTCAGACTCTGAGGTGGATCTAGTGGCCATCATAGAAACATGGGCTTTGGAAAATGACTGGGACATGACAATCCCTGGGTATTCATTGTTTAGGGGGGATAGAGGAACAGGTAGAGGGGTAGGAGTAACCCTTTTGGTCAAGAAGGGCATCAAGGTAGCAGAAGATGGGTGCATCAGGTGTAGTAATGGAGAGACTGAGTCACTGTGGGAGTAACTCATGGCAGTCTCAGGCAAGGAGTTGCATTGGGGATGATCTACAGACCTCTAGGGCACGGGGAAGAGAGAGAGAGAGAGAGAGAGAGAGCTCAAGGAAGAGCTTAAAAGAAGGGTGGCAAAGGGGGAGGTTGTGGTGGGGGGGGGGTGATCTGAACCTGCCAGACATCAACTGGAATATTTCAGTGCACCAGAAGTCAGGCCTTGCTGGACACTTCCAGGACTGTCTGCTAGTACAGCTAGTTAAGGAACCCACAGGCAGACTGCAATTCTCGATGTGGTGCTCCCCAACTCGGAGGTGATTAGAGCTGTGAGAATACAGGTGCCACCATGGGAACAGCAACTATAACTCCATTTGATCTTAACTTGCCCTTGGCTCCAGAAACCCCAATCAAGAGCTGAAGTCATGGATTTCAGAAGAATGGACTTCAACAGGCTGAGAGAGCTAGTCAGGGAAAAGTTAGTCAGGGTGGACAACATGGGGAGGTGGAAGAGACAGGGGGCAATTAAAGGAGCCATTCTATGGGCATCTAAGTTATGCATCAAAACAGTAGCCAAAAAGAACAGATTCAAGAGACTGTTATGGTTCTTGGCAAGAGTCCGGAAAGCAGTAAAGGCAAAGAGAAAGGCCTTCTACAAGTATAATAAAATGCAGGAGGAAGAAGAATGCGGAGAATACATACTGAAAAACAGGAAGGCAAGAAGGACAGTTAGGGAGGCACAAGCAGACACAAAGCTGTGTATTGCAGAGTGGGTCAAGACTGGAGAAAAACAGTTCTTCCAATATATTAGGGAAAAAGGGAAGAAAGCAAGGGGAATCTTAAGGTTAGCAGAGGGGGTAGGGTGATAGAGGAGGATCAGCAAAAGTCCACCATCCTTAATGATTACTTTATCTCGGTTTTCACTAAGGAGAAGGGTGGACCTTTGCCAGAGAGTGGCATCAGAGCAGCCAATAAGGGTGTCCCAGAGATGAGGTAGCCAATAGTTACAAGCAAACGGATCCAGAAAGGGCTGGCAGCACTAAAAATAGTGGCCCTGGGATCAGATAGGCTGTATCTGAGGTTACTCAGGAAGCTGGCAGCATAACTGGCTGAACCTCTGGTAGGTCAATTCAACAGCTCTCTTAGGACAGGTTTAGTTCCAAAGAATTGGAGGGTGGCAGATGTAGATCCACTCAGTAAGTGGTGTGTGGTGGGGGGACAAGGAACATGCGGGAAACTACAGACCTGTCAGTCTTACCTCTACTGTAGGGATACTGATGGAGTCATTGGTCAAAGAGGACCTTGTGGACTACTTGAAGAGCAATAGGTTCCAGGATAGTAAACAGCATGGACTCATGGCAGGTAGGTGTTGTCAGACTAACCTGATAGTTTTCTTTAACTGAGTAATGAGGGCATTTGGGTAGGGGTTACGTTGTGGATTTGCTCTACTTTGACCTCAGCAAGGCTTTCAACTTGGTGCCTTAAAGATGCTTGCTGAAGAAGATGGAGGATCTAGATGCAGCTAAGGTCATAGTAAACTGGGTAGGTAACCAGCTAATGGAAAGGCAGCAGAGGGTTGTAGTCAATGGGGTCAAGTCAGCAGAGAGGGAGATCGTGAGTGGGGTACCACAGGGATCTGTTCTTGGATCTGTCCTCTTCAAAATGTTCAATAGTGACATTGGTGAGGGTTTCCAGAGCAGGCCATGTCTCTTCACAGATGACATTCAGCTCTGTGGGAGGGTGGATAGCGACAAGAGAATCAGGGAAATGCAGAGTGACACACAAAAGCTAGGGGAGTGGTCTAAGGTTTGGCAGCTGAAGTTCAGAATCAGAAAGTGCAAGGTAATGCACCTAGAGAACAAGAACCCCAGGACAGAGTACTGGATGGGTGGGGTGAGACTTAGCACTATGGCTTAGGAACTGGGCCTTGAGTTATCTCATCAGTGACTCCTTCAAGTAATCAAGTCAGTCCAGCAAGGCATACAGCAAAGCGAGAAGGATGCTAGGATGTATCAGGAGGGGTACTGATAGTAGAAGAGCAGAGGTAATACTTCCCCTGTATAGATCCTTAGTAAAGCCACACCTTGAATATTGCACCCAGTTCCGGAGTCCTCCCCTCAGAAAGGATAGGGACAGGCTGGAGATGGTGCAGTGCAGGGTAACAAAAATGATTCGGGACCAACAGAACAGGTATTATAAGGACATATAGAGTACTGGATGGGCAACTATGCACAACAAGTGTGTTCTGCCACAGAGGAGTTCTGATTTCCTCTGGCCTCGAGAGTAAAGCTCAAGAGGTCCATGGGAATCAGAACCCTGAGGTGGCAGAACACACTGGTTGTGCATAGAGTTGCTCATCCTATATTTTTTAGAGTGTATAGTACTGTGTGAAATATGTGTAAGTGAGTTCTTTCACCTTCAAAATGAAACTGATTTATGCAGTCTCTAGAGGTTCCAGAATACTGTTGTACCACAGTATGGTAGAATCACATTCCATGACCTTTGAATTGCGGTACAACACCATTTTGAAAGGGATGGAATTCTATACAGAACAGCATGCACTATATAGAGCATAATATAAGGGGTGGTGTGTGTAACGAGAAGTTTACACATACCCGATGGGTTAGATGCTACATAAAACCCGAGAATGAAGATTGAGAGGTTTGTGCAAGCATCTAACCCTGAGGGTGTGTGTGTGTGTGTAAACTTCTGAGTTTACACACCACCCCATATTTTATTTTCTATAATTGCTGGGTTTCCCTTTTTCGCCACAGCAATTATATAAAATAGCAGAGGTTCTGGCAGAGGGGGGACACACTCTGTATTCATCCGGTGACAGTGCCCGTGGTTTTAAAATGTTTAAAAAGGGCTATTTATCCCCATAAATGTGGAATGTGACCAGAATTTAAAAATACAGTATATATATATATATATATATATATATAACTTACCGTCGAGTTACTGCCGTGGACAGCAGTTGACTTTTTGTCAAGAGGGCAAGCGGCACGGTCGGGAAGTGGCAAACTGTGGCGGGAGCATGCGCAGAGTGAGGGAAACTGTGCACATGTATGCCATTATAAATGCTCCTTTTTAACGGTAAATTATGCCATGGTTTCCCTATGGGAAAAAGGGGAACCTATTTATTATAAACAACTTAAGGTCCCATGACAAATAACTCTTAATCCCTAAAGTAAACATGAAAAAAAGGGACAGTTTTCACTATATGGGCAGCCAGAGCTTGGAATAAACTACCCCAGGAGCTGGTAGACTTAACATTCACTAGTTTTAAAGAAGGGTTGGATAATCATTTACTACTGAACATAAGCAGGGAATAAATTCGCCCTCTATGGAGCTGGGGACAGTCCCAATGGGCACTTAGCCTACTTTTGTCTTATACAAATCATGTAACCCAAGATCGGTCTGTTCTTTGCAGAGATAGTCTGGAGTTCATTGGAGAGGGGGATCTTTCCCAATCCCCTAAAGGAGGCAGTCGTGCAACCACTCCTGAAAAAACCCTTCCTTGACCCAGACTGCCCTGCTAAATACAGACCTGTCTCTAACCTGCCCTTTGTGGGTAAGGTTATTGAGAAGGTGATTGCACTGCAGCTGGATGACCATCTTACCACCCACGATGTCTATGATTCTCTACAGTCCAGATTCAGTAAGAGGTATAGTACAGAGACATATCTTGTTTGGGTGCTAAATGATCTCCCTAATAGTGAGAGATCAGAGGACTCGTTCCATCTTGGTCCTCCTTGATCTCGCTATGGCATTTAACACTGTGGACCATGGTGTGCTATTGGAGCACCATTGGTTCATCTGTGGACTATCTGGTATGGTCCTCAGATGGTTTAGATCTTTCCTCCAAGGTAGGACTCAGAGGGTGGTCACTGGGATTTATTACTCTGATGTTTTCCCCCTATTCTGTGGGGTTCTGCAGGGCTCCATTTTGGCATCCATGTTGTTTGCAGTGTATATGCTGCCATTGGGAGACATTTTTTAGGCAGTATGGTTTGAGTTTTCACTGCTATGCAGATGATACTAAGCTGTACCTGTCCTTTGTACCCAGGCAGGAGGATGCAATCTCAGTATTTAACAACTGTCTTGCCGAGATCCAGGACTGGATGAGTGCCAGCCGGCTGAGGCTTAATCCAGATAAGACTGAGGTGTTGATGGTGGACCCAGAATTTTGGGTGGCAGGTATGTTGGCTGGACAGTCATCTGGGCTTCAGCTCAGGGATGTTCAGCTGGCTGCCTTACATCAGGTGCGTAAACTGGGCATTACTTTTGACAATGAGCTGACCCTGAAATCTCAGGTGTCGGCGGTTGTCAAGACCTCATATTTTTTTTCATCTGATGAATATCACCCAGGTGAAGCACCTGGTTCCTCCCGATGATCTTTCTACCTTGATCCATGCCTTTGTGACTACCCGCCTTGACTACTGCAATGCCCTGTACCTAGGGCTACTGGGGGTTGATATCTGCTGCTTGCAGCTGGTGCAGAATGCGGTGGCCAAGCTTGTGACTGGTACTTCTAGGACCAGTCGCATTACACCTGTTCTCCATGGACTGCACTGGCTGCCTGTACAGTGGCAGATCACCTTCAAGGTCGGTTTGCTGACCTATAAATCCCTATACAAACAAGGACCCTGCTACCTGAAATATCTCTCCTTTGCCCCTACTGCCCTTCCTGATCACTTCCATTCACTGACAAGGTATAGCTAGAGATTCCCAGGGTGTGTTTAAAGACATCTGGGCCTCGTTCTTTTGCTTATGCAGCCCCTACCCTGTGTAATTCTCTACCTCATCGGGTGAGAGAGTGCCTGACAGTCCAAAGCTTTTAGTTAGCCCTCAAGACTTATTTATTTAGATTCGCTTTCACTGACAGTGCCAGCTGATAGTTTTAGTTATTAAAGTTATGCTGCTGTTGGAAATTATATTATGGAAATAACTTATTTTAACTGAATTTTATGGAATGTTTAAAAAGTGTTACTGTTATATGTGTTTCATATTTTATGTTCAGCGCCTTGATCTTCTGGAAAGGTGCGTTATAAATAAAGTTTATTATTTATTATTATTATTAAGTAATAAGGAGCACATCAAGGCACTGAATGTGTACTTGCTGGAGACCAGAAAGGAGAGGTGAGATATGATACAGACCTTCAAGTTCCTAAATGTAATTAATAAGGTGAACTGCAGGGAAGTATTTAGCTTGCATGCTAGTTCAGGGTCATGTGGACACGAGTGGAAACTAACAGAAGTGAGGCTCATAAGGGACTTGTGGAAGAATTATTTTATAGAAAGGGCAGTGAAGCCATGGAACAGTTTGCCTGCTGAAGTAGTGGGTGCTAAAACTGTTTGTGGGTTCAAGCATGGTTGGGATAGAATGATGGGTATAGTGGTTGCTCGTAGCAGCAGAAGCCTAGACGGGAATTGGAGGGATGAATGTGGAGGGCTAAGACCCTGGAGGGACAGTAGGTCCCAAGACTAACTAGGGAACTTGGGCAAACTTGGACAGACTATTGTCAAGGCACAGGTCAGGAAGCATAGGAAAACCAGGAGCAGTTTTAAAATTCACAAATAGCGCTTTATTATTAATAACAGCAAAATTAAATGAAAATTGTTCAGTACAACTATTTACAATGGTAGTACAAACATAGAAAGCAGAGTCCTTCTTCTGAGTTTTTCTTCTCAATTTCAAATCTTAGTCTGTCTCTGTCTCTCTCTCTTTTGCACAAGCATTGCTGCTCTTTTTAGAAGTCTGTGCCTGGGAAACTCATTAAGAAAACAGCATGCTTCTCACACAATGTTCTTGTAAGTTTCCAATGTCCTTGCAGGTGCAGCATATAGAACATAATGGCCCAGATATTCAAAAGGGTTGCACAAGGCGCAATAGTGTTGCGCCATGCGCAACTCACTGATGCCTTGGCATGATATTCAAATGGGGTGTGTCTGGCACAAATTCGATGCGCGGAGTGCATCAGTAATGTATCTGGCCTTGGTGGGCGTTGTCCATGTCGTCACTCTGCACATCCTGATATTCAGCATGGGATGTGCTGAGTCCACTCTCACGCATGCGCAACCCCTACTGCCTACACAAGTTGATCCAAAAAAAAAAAGGAACAGTTGGCCACCCACAGGTGAGCTGCCATATTGCAGGGCGCAACACAGCAGATGCCACCTGTGGGTGGCCACCCGAGCTCCGGCTGCACCTCCGTGGCAGCACCCCCATGCCTGGTCGCGGGCATCTGTTCAAAGAATCACGTCCAATATCCCTGGTGGTCCAGTGGACCGCTGTCAGCTCAATCGCGGGCTTCAGTATAAATACAATTATTTTCTATATCCCTGGTGGTCCAGTGATATTGGACGTAATTCTTCTTTTATTACAAAAGCCCGCAATCGGGCTGACAGCGGTCCACTAGACCACCAGGGATATAGAAAATCATTTCATGTATACTGAAGCCCGCGATCAGGCTGACAGCAGTCCACTGGGCCACCAGGGATATAGGATTCATTTCATGTATACTGAAGCCCATGATCGGGCTGTGGGGCACATTGTCACGCGGGGCAGGGGGCGTCGGTCCCCGACGACTGCTGCCTGGCAGGGTGCCAGGTGCAAGTCACCGGGGATCAGCGCACCTGCATGCAAATGGGACCATAATGACATGCAAATGGCCCCATTTGCGCCTTGCATACAGTATGGCCTTATTTGCATGTGTACATTTGAATATCGCGGTTGCACAACGGAACTTGCACTAGCGCATCCCCCTGCTCCACTCTGGCCACTTGCGCTGGTGCAGTGCCACTGCTCCATGCACACTGCGGGTGGCCAGGGTGCGATATTCAACGATGCTGTGCCATGGCACAGCACCGTTGAATATCGTCCAGTCAGCGCCCCTGCGCAGCCAAGTTGCTCTGCGCCCAGCGCCACAGCCTGGCACAGTTTGAATATCTGGGCCAATGAGTAGAACTGGCCTCTTGTTACAGCATCTCAGAGAGTTTGCAAACCAGCTTCTCAGGTTAACCCCCGAGTTCCAAACAGCTTTTTGCAATCATTTCAACAGTACAACAATATACAGTTTTAAACAAAGGGATCCCAGTATCACTTACAGTTTCACACAGAGATTCACATATATTTTTTATAACTGTAGATATGCAAGCGGGAAGAAAAGACAGAACAGCAAGGGAAGGCAGAGAGAGAGTGAGAGGTGGAGAATCGCGAAACTGTCAGAGTGATCAGTTCCTAGGTCTCACAAGAAAATTTGGTTGTGCAACCAGACAGACAAGACAGAAAAGGAGAGGATAGAATAGATAATTGCATTTAACCTCTTTCTGCATAGCAAATGGGGCAGGGCCTTATTCAACCCTGCCACACAGACGTTGGTCATTTTCTACCTTAATTGTCCATGTTTCTGTTTCTTTTGCTTGGTGCCCTGACAGAGTAGAGTGTTACAGTACAAGAACGAGCCAGAGCTGAAATCAAGACAGGCTGTCTGTGCTCCATGGTGAAGGTAAGCCTCAAGAGTCAGCACACAGTTTAATTTCATCAGGAGAAAGGTGCTCCAGCCAGAGGACAAAAGGAGAAGGCGGAAATATGCTAGAGAAAGGCAGGCTTGCCCTAAAGAATTTTCCCCTACTGGGGATTTCTCCAGCCAACAGGAACAAGACTGAGGATTCAGGTCAGTGCCTGAGACAGATGGATTTCAGCCAAAGCAAATTACAAGAAGGAGCAGCCAGTAGCCAGTGCCTGTGTGGTTACCACTGAGAAGAGGCTCTACTGAGAACCTGTGTCAGCTGACACCCATAGCTCGGCAGTTGGTTTCCACTCACTCAAGGGTGTTGCCTTGCAGTGGCTGCTATGAGGGCTGGCAGTAGACCTTATGGCATGAGTGGCAACACACTTTTGGCCTCAGCCCTGTCCAGAGATTTTAGTGCTTGCTGGGGAACTTTACATAGGGACCTAGGTGGGGCTATTGCAGAAAAACAGAAAATGGGTAGTCCAGCACATGTGTGATGGCATCTGATGCCCTGAGGCTCTTCCCCACTGCCCACCTCTGCATGCGCATGCACACACACATCTAAAACTAGGCACACTGAACACATCCCTCTAGCACAGCTGGTTCCCATTCCCACCTCCCACCCTATGATGGTATAGCTTGACCCTCTGGTGGTGGAAGCACTTGGATATCAGGAAGGAACCTTTGAGGACCAGTTACAGCAAATAGTTCTGATGGGCAAATGGGGCTTAGGATGTGTCCAAAGAAAAGAGGTGGCAGGGGGTGCAAATTTTTTTGCACTGAACTGCAAAGAATGTGTGTGATATCTTAGATGGATGATGGTGGATTGTAGGGTATAACCATTTATTAACAACTTACAGAAGGATCCCAAAACATCCTACTGCTGCAGTGTAGTGACCCAGCTATCACATACAAAAACAGGAAATGCACACCCTCTAGTGGTCAAACTGTTTTCTTATAACTTTTTTTTAAGTTAAACATTTTATTGGTTTACATTAACACAATATACAAGATACCAATGAAAAAAATCACAGAAACAGAACCATACAGCAGGTATGCAGAAGTGTTTATGGTAAAAACAGTCACTATGATCATCATTATCACCATCTTTTAAGACATCTTCTGGCTTATGCTGTGCATGTGATCCTTTATCTCCCACAATCGAAGCTAATTTTAGAGCTAGTAATGATTAATTATACATACAGTTGCGCCAGCCTGGTGGTGCTGAGGGTTGAGGCACTGCACACCACACCTTGCACTATGCCGGTGACCCGGGTTCGGGAGCAGGCTCAGGTCATCAGGAGTCAGTGGGGCTGGTGATGGATTGAGCATCCTGAGGCTGCTCTCCTTCCCTGGGGAAGGGGGGTTCACTCAGCCGTAGCTCTGGCAACCACTGGTGGAGGCTGGAGGCACTGCAGAGACTGGCCACAACATTGCAGGGGATTGGAGCTTCAGCGGATGTTCTCCTGGTGCATGTGGGAGCACGCGCATGCAGGGCTGGACGTCATTGCATGTCCGAAGCTCCAGGGCAAAATCCAAGAAAAATCTCCCCCTGCCATCGGGTGAGGTGATGGTGGACATCTGCAGGTCAGACCACATGCTCAATGCTGGCCGAATCTCCAGTTTTCCCTGGGGTCTGGGGCCTCTCCGTGGGGCCTGGAGAGCCCAGACCTCCCTTACCCGATGCAGTACTCAGGGATCGGTTCAGGCGGGTGGTTGAGTCAATGAACCTCAGACAGGATCCTGAGAGATGCCTCAAAGGTAGGGAGTATAAACAGAGTCTAAAAAAAATTAAAATTACACATACAGTAGTGCTATTATTTTGATACAGTTTAGTAAAAGAACATTCAACAACAGTGCTGTTAATATGGAATAAAGTAACAAAAAAAGCCACAACTGGACACACAGTGCCACGGTAAAAAATAATAAAAAATCAAGCCAGGAAAGCAGAAAAACCAGGCACATGAAGGATAGATGAGACAACCAGCAAAGCTGCTTCACTGTTGTTGCATACCTTTACTGACAATATGGTGAAAAGGTGAGTGGTTTTATTTGTGTACACACCCTTTCACCTAAATAAAGGGGCTCTATGACAGTCAGTCAACAATTTCGTTGTTGATCGATGTTACAGTCACTCCTTTATGTCGACCACATTTGCAGTCAGCATGAAGGGAGTCACATCAAACTTTATTTTCTTCAGAGGGCTTTCCGAATCCATAATGAGAGATCTGCCCCCGCTATAGATAATCAACTCGAGACAGAGTTAGCTTGAGGAGGGTGCAATACCCCAGAAAGCAGTGCCAAAGTCCCATGCCAACACTACAGCGACCTGGCACTGTTGTCACTGTAGTGTCAGTCGCAGTAAAGCTGTCAAGGTAGCGTCGGTATACCAAATAAAGGTATGCAACAATGGTGAAGCAACTTTTCTGATTGTCTTATCTGTCCTGCATTTGCCTAGTTTTTCTACTTCCCTTAATACATAACACTTCTCATCCCACCCCAAGCTGAAAACATCTTTAGTAATATTTATTTATTCATTTATTTCAAATATTTCACCAGGAAGGGAATGCTGAGCTGTGAACAGCTCATTTCCAGATGCGTCCTGGGGGGCAGGTGAAGGGGAGAAAAAACAGGTGTACTAAAACAAATGAACAAGTTATACCTTAACATTTTGAAACATAGAGTACAGGTAGAAGGCCAGCCCAGTGGTGCAGAGGGTTGAGGCACTGGATGCCATACCTTGCGCCACACCGGAGACCTGGGTTCGGGACCAAGCCTGGGTCGTCGGGGGTCAGCAGAGAGGGAAGGGAGAGGACGTTCAGTAGGCTACCAGCAGGCAGCTCTCCTCCTCAGGAGGGTGTAAAAGGGCCTTTTAGTGCTTGGCTGCCACCCAGTGGAGGCTGGGCAGCAGTACCGCCTCTGAGAAGCTTGGTGCTAGACCACGGGGATGGTAGATGGGGCTGGTCTGGAGCTGTGGCACATATGCGCACCTCCATGCATGTACAACGCTACTTCCGGGGCCCTGGGTAGAACCAAAGGGGGGAAGAAAACACAGGTGGAAAAATCAGGGGTTGCCACACAATGAAGCCTCTGGGCCAGCTCGGGAGTTCTGTCCGGACGCGCATAGCGCATGGAAGATCCCAAAAGACCACAAGACAGGTAAGGGTGGCAGAGGACAGCAGTGATCTGCCATGGCAAATTAAGAAAGCTGAGAAAAAAAAACAAGTACAGGTAAAGAGATTGGACGAATACTGATTTACTACATAGGTAACTCAGTAACTTACTGAACTCAGTCTAATACTGAATTACAGCATAGGTAACTTAGTAAAGTGCGAATTGCATGATTTACCCATGGCAGGCAGGGAGCCAGAGTAGCAGACAGGGAGAGACAACAATAGGTGAGAAGGAGGGAAGCAGCTTAAAAAGGAAAAAAGGGACTGAGTAGGGAGGCAGGAAGGAGGAGAGGAGAGGAGCGACAGAAGGGGGACAGGGAGGGGAGTATGTGATAGGGTTGAATAAGGCCTTTGGTAACATTGGTAACATTGGTAATACAGAGCTCTATAAAGACTAATGTCTATTTGGCTCGCTTATCATTGAATTTAATATCCCACTATATTTCTGCCCCTTAAATAAGTATCAAGAGACTGTTTGAAGGATATCATAGTCTTACTAGCTACAACCTCAGTCGGTAAGTCGTTCCAAACTCTTGCCACCCTGTTTGAAAACCAGAACATATGAGATTGTGTCCTACATCTATCTACCTTCAGCTGTAAGGGGTGGGCACGGGTGTTATGCAACTGTACCCTAAGGTGCAAGTCCATTTGCTCCCAAAGCTGGTTATCAGATAATGCCCAATAAATTAGGCACATATCCCCTCTCAGCCTGTGGTATTCGAGGGAATACAGATACAGTTTCATCAACCTATCCTCATAAGCCATATCCTTAACTTCATAAATTTTTCTAGTAGCTCCTCGGTGCACCCTCTCCAGGGCTCTTATATCCCCTTTGTAGCCTTGTCCCATTTGTTATGCAGAAAGAAAAAAATACTCACCTTAGTAATGTTTCTTCTAATGGAGTCTTGCTGTATTCTGACATATGCAGTGATGTCCAACCTTTGAACTGCCCCAGAGAGGAAAGAGTTAACTTTCCATGCAAGGCATGGAACGCTGAGCTCGAGCTCGGTTGAGACTCTGTCTGTTGTTGTTTGAACTCAAACCGCCAGATCTTTACGAGCTATACTCACTGGGTGTCCTGTGTGGAAACTGTAAACTTACACTAGCCAACTGGCTACTAAATATAACAAAAATTTTTTTTTTTGTTCCAAGGCAAAGACTCAAGTCAGGAAACCCAAAAAAATAAAACAAAACACAACACACACACACGCAAATTAAGAGGGTGAGAAAAAGGGGGCACCTCCAGAGTGCCAACACTGTTGCTGCCCACCCACATCCCAAAACCCAGGTTCTGAGAGGGGAGGCGGGGGGAGGTCAGAATACAGCAAGACTCCATTAGAAGAAACAACATTACTAAGGTGAGTAATTTTTCTTCAAGCAACATGAATCTTGCTGTATTCTGACTGCTATCTATCCAATCTACCTCCATGGAGGAGGACAGAACCTACTTGCGAATAGGCTCTGAAGCACTGCTGTGCCAAACTGAGCATCACTCCTAGCCTGGATATCCAGACAGTAATGCTTTGTAAAAGTATGTACTGTTTTCCAGATGGCGGCTTGACAAATCTCTAAGATAGGAATATCTCTGGCAGCAGCCAGGGAAGCAGCTGTACCTCTGGTAGAGTGAGCCCTCAGGCCTGAGGGTGGGATCCTACCTAGTTTTTCATAGCAAAATTGTATGCAAGAGACAATCCACCTGGCAATAGATCTCTTAGTGGCAGGTTTTCCCTTACCAACCTCACCATAAGTGAGGAACAGTTGGAGGGAGTCAAACCTGTGACCCTTGGTGCTCTCTATGTAGTAGCTAAGGGCCCTTTTCACATCCAAGCTGTGCAGCCTCCTCTCCCCAGAGGAGGAATGGTCAGTGAAGAAAACAGGAAGAGACATAGACTGGTTAAGGTGGAAATCTGAAACCACCTTAGGCAAAAACTTCCTATTAGTCCTGAGGACCACCTTATCTCTATGGAAAGAGATAAAATCAGGCTCCACTGACAGGGCCTGTAACTCACTTATGCGTCTGACAGAAGTAATGGCTACCAAGAACACAGTTTTCCAAGTCAAGTACTTAAGCTCTGCTGAGGACAAAGGCTCAAAAGGGGGTTGCATAAGCTGAGCAATGCAAACATTAAGGTCCCAAGCAGGAGCAGGGTCCCTAAATGGAAGATTGGTATGCAGCAGTCCCTTGAAGAACATACAGAATACAGGATGAGCTGAAAGGGAAGAGTGCTTGCCTGCTGACAAGAAAGCAGAGACTGCTGCCAGATGCACTCTAAGTGTAGCTGGTCTGTGTCCCAAGCTATTGAGATGAACCATGTAGTCAAGGACTGCAGGCAACCCAGCAGACTCTGGGGAAATATGCTTCCCAGAGTACCAAATAGTAAATCTTTTCCATTTTGAGTTGTAAGTCCTTCTGGTGGAAGGCTTTCGAGAAGCCTTTAAAATATCCAGAACACCTTGAGAGAGATGCAAATCCACAGATTCTAACTCTTCAAGAGCCAGGCCTTGAGATTGAGAGATTTGAGATTCGGATACCAGACCCTCCCCTGAGAACTTTAACAGGTTGTAATTCCTGGGAAGAGACAGGGGAAGGTGGACTTCTAAGGACAGCAAGAGGGGGTACCAGGGCTGTCTGACCCAGTCTGGAGCAATCAGAATCACTTTTCAGGGTTGAGACCTGATTTTGACTAGTACCTTGAACAGGAGAGGGAAGGGGGGGGAAGCATACAGGAACTTCACTTCCCAATTGAGAACTAGGGCATCCAGGGGGACTGAGCCCAACACTGGGGGGGTGCAGCAAAAAAGGGGAAGTTGGTGATTGTCTGGGGCTGCAAAGAGATCTATCTGTGGGGTGTTCCGTCTGGAGAAGATCACCTTCAAAATCAGGGGATCTAGGGACCATTCGTGATGGCCCTGAGATATCCTGCTGAGAGCATCTGCCAGGACATTGTCCTTCCCTGGGAGGTGCACTGCTATGAGAGAGGTATTCAAGGAATAGGCCAGAGACCACAACTTCATTGCCTCTGTGCACAAGGCCGTAGACCGAGTGCCCCCTTACTTGTTGATGTACCACATTGTGGTGGTATTGTCTGTCCTGAGCTGAACTACTTTGTTCTGAACAGACTTGGAAAAAGCTTGAAGTGCTGGAAACACTGCTCTGAGTTCTAAGAGATTGATGTGAAGCAGAGATTCTTGTGGTGACCACAGTCCTTGGGTGGTAAGATCCCCCAAGTGGGCTCCCCAGCCCAGCAGGGAGGCATCTGTGGTGAGTATCACTGAATGAGACTGAGTGACAAAGGGAACTCCTTGTCTTAGGTTGTCCTGATCCTGCCACCATTGCAAAGCCTGGATCAGGGTTCGAGTCACTGGGATTAGTTTGGTCAGAGGATCCTTTTTCTGAGACCAGAAGGCTCTTAAGTGGAACTGAAAGTTCCTCATCTGGAATCTTGCTCCTTGAATCACTGCTGTAGAGGCAGCCATGTGGCCCAGAAGCTGCAGAAAATGCCTTGCTGGTCGAGACACCTGGAGGGTGAATGAAGAGGCCAGTGTAACAAGGGTCCTTGCCCTGTCCAGGGGAAGGAAGGCTCTTGCCTTTAATGTATCCAGCTCTGCCCCTATGAAGGTGAGGAGCTGCACAGGCTCTAGAACTGACTTTGAGAGATTCAGAAGGAATCCTAGAGAAGTGAGCAGTTGCTGAGTTATCTGTAGGTGTGACTTGACTTGGTCTGGAGACTAACCTACTATAAGCCAGTCGTCCAGGTATGGAAAGATGGAGATCTTTTTTCTCCTTAGGAAAGCAACCACCACTGCCAGGCATTTTGTGAACACCCTTGGAGCTGAAGTTAGGCCAAAGGGCATTGCTCTGAATGGATAGTGGCCTGAGGGCAACTCGAACCTGAGGTACTTTCGGTGGGAGCTTCTGATGAGAATGTGGAAATAGGCATCCTTGAGGTCCAGGGAAGCTAGCCAGTCTCCTGGCCTTAGAGAGGGTAGAATTATTCCCAGAGTCACCATTTTGAACTTTGGCTTTAAAAGGTGCTTGTTTAAATATCTGAGATCCAGGATGGGCCACCATTCTCCTGTTTTTTTGGGAGTTAGGAAGTACCTGAAGTACAATCCTTTTCCCTTGTGTAGGGGTGGAACCCTTTCTATGGCTCTCAGAGCCAAGAGGGAAGAGACCTCTGCCTCTAAGACAAGTGCCTCTGAAGGATCTGCAGGTGGAAAGGATCTGGTTCTCATCTTGGGAAATTTTTTGAAGCTGAGAACCAGTCCCTGGCTCACTACTTCCAGGACCCATTTGTCTGATGTTAAAGACATCCAGTCCTGGACAAAGTAAGCCAGCCTGCCCCACAGGTGGTGGAGAATCGGCCCTGGCAAACCCATCAGGGTGCCTGTTTGGCAGGGGCTTTAGGCTGAGGTGGTAGCAGGCCTGCTTATACCCGCCTGCCTCTCCTCTGAGGAAACCCTCTGGGCAAAGGCAGAAGAGAAGGCCTGGGCTTGGTAGAAAGGTTTATGAAAAGGCCTGCCCCTGCCCCTGAATGCTGATCTGGGGAGTGGCTTGCTTTTCCTTGGCCTGAGCACTCCTATAGGTGGTCCTGTATTCATCCATTTTCTTCATGTAGTTCTCTGTTTGCTCCCCAAACAGAGAATTACGCACAACAGGAAAATCCATGCCTTAGTCTGGGTATCCTGAAACAGGCTAGTACATCTGTGCCAAGCCATCCTACGAAAGGCCACAGATGTAGCCATGACTCTAGATGAAACATCATTGGAGTCCACTGCAGCATGAAACTGCACCTGGGATGCCTCAATACCATCTGCAGCCACCTGCTCCAGCTCCTTGGCAAGCTGGCCAGGGACCTGTTTAGCCAGAGCCATTACAGTGTCCCATCTAGACTTCTGGTATCTAGTGATAGGCCATATAATTAGCCTGCCTGAGTCCCAAAGATGCTGCCATGTACTGTTTCTTTGTCATGGCATCAATCCTCCTGGAGTCCTTATCTGGGGGTGTGAAGCCAAGGGTATATTTGCCTTGTCACAGGCAGCAGCCTGCACTACCCCAACATGGCTGCATTGCTGGGTATGGAACTCCGTATCTGAGCCTGAGAGAGTATACCTCTTGTCCATTCTCTTGTCCACAGGAGGTATAGAATTAGGAGTCTTTAAAATTGTTATTGTCTGTTTCCCAAAAGACTTATGAAGGGGAATAGACAGCCTCCTGGACTCTGGGATATCCATCATCTCAACATAATCAGGCTCCTCCTGATCCTCTACAGATTCTTCCATAGGAAGCTGAAGAGTTTCAGCCACTTTTTTGTAAAACATAAAATGGGAAGGGGACTCAGAAAGCCTAGGAGGAGAAACCCCTGAAGGTCTGTCTGGGGAGATGTCCGGGTCAATGGGCACATCCAGACTTTCATAATCACCATCACTATCCTGATACTCTCCTTCCTCCTCCTCCAGTTCATAAAAATCCTCTAAATTATAATCTGGAACTGGGGAAACCGACCGAACCGAGCCCCTAACCGATTGTGCCGGTTCGGTCGGAACCGGGATTAGCGATTGAACAATCCTTATCGCTTTGGCTATTTCATCAGCGGTCGGAGAAAGAACTTGTGGATCCGCACCAGCTGATTTATCCCTTCTTTTTCTTTTAACCAGAACCGACTCCTCCAAGTCGGTTCTCCTTTTGCCCGAAGAAGTTTCGCCCTGGTCAGAGAGCACTCCTTCTGGTTCGGTTGGAACTGAACTGAGCTGGCCATCCGGGTCAGCAGACTTTTAGGCCTCCCTTTCCCTGAGCCTACCAACTCTCTTTTCCAGGGTAGCTGCAGGAAAATTCTTGCAAATCTGGCAGTCTGAATCGAGGTGGTCAAACCCCAGACAATAAACACAGGTGATGTGGGGGTCAGCCTTAGTAAAGGCTTCCCCACACACACTACAGTGTTGAAACCCAGTGGGCCCAGTTTTTCTCTTGGGTTTCTCAGATAATGGCCAGTCCTAACCAAACTTACCCTTTTTTCCGCAATCCGCCAGGCAAGACATTCTTATCGGTTCCTGACCGTGTTACGGGTCGTGGAAAAAAATGTAATGAAATCCGTTTTTTTTAGAACCAATAAGGACCGGTTACCACACTCTAAAAGTAGAACAAACTTTTTTGAACAAACCTGATCGGTTCAAACCGAACCAATCCAACGTTTACAAGTTCCACACAGAATAAACAATAATAACCTATCTAGTACTCACGATACCACAGACAGAGACTGAACCGACAGGTTAAACAGATTAAATTCGGTTAAAACTGAGAAAAACGACACTTTAACCAACTAAATTGAACCGAGCAAAGGAGAAATCTCCGGAGCGACTGTTCAGTGAGGCGGAGTAAAGAATCTGGCGGTTTGAGTTCAAACAACAGACAGAGTCTCAACCGAGCTCAAGCTCAGCGTTACATGCCTTGCATGGAAAGTTAACTCTTTCTTCTCCGGGGCAGTTCAAAGGTTGGACATCACTGCATATGTCAGAAAACAGCAAGACTTCATGTTGTTTGAAGAGTTAAATGCAAGGTTCTGTTCTGTCCTCTCCTTTTCTGTCTCTTGTCTGTCTGGTTGGGCAACCAAATTTTCTTTTGAGACCTAGGAAATGATCACCCAGACGGTTTCGCAATTCTCTGCCTCTCGCTATCTCTCTGTCTTCACTTGCTGTTCTGTCTTTTATTCCCTCTTGCATATCTGCAGTTATAAAAAAATATATGTGAATCTCTGTGTAAAACTGCATGTGAAACTGGGATCCTTTTGTTTAAAACTGTATATAGTTATAGTGTTGAAATGATGCAAAAAGTTATTTGGAACTCAAGGGGTTAACCTGAGATGCAGTTTTTAAGCCCTTTGCAGAGTTGTGAACAAAAGGTCAGTTCTGTTTTACCATGTACTGTTTTTCTGCATCTGCAAGGAACAAAACTGACATGAACATTCTGTAAAATTACAAGAACATTCTGTGAGAAGCAGGCTCTCTTAACAAGTTCCCAGACAAAGACTTGTAAAAAGAGCAGAAATGTTTTTGCTATAGGGACAAGGAGAGTGAGAGACTGAAACTTAGAATTAAGAGATACCTCAGAAGAAGGACTTGGCATTCTCTGTTTGTGCTGCCCTTGTAAATAGTGATACTGAATCATTTTTATTTTGCTGTTATTGAGAAAAATAAAATGCTATTTTCAAATTTTGAAACTTCTTCTGGTTTTCCTATGCTTCCTGACCTGTGTCTCAATGACACAGTAGAGTTTGTGAAAAGCAGAGGAGAAGTGTGGGGAAGGGAGATAGTTTGGGAAAAGGCAGAGGAGGAAAAGTTGTGATGGGAATGGGTGGGTAGGGGAAGCAGAGAAGATAATGTGGGGGGGGTCAGTTGCAGTTACAAATGGGAGTGGTAAAGTTGCACAGTAGGAAGGATAGAGAATGAAGGGAGGAGGCAGAATGGGTGGGTAAGGGGACGGAGTTTCAGAGATTAGGGAAGCGGTATGAGAAGACAGCAGGGTCGGCTGATGAAGTCCTGGGGAAGAGCAAGGGAGCGAGAGTTGGAGCTCTGGAGGGTGAAGGAGGCAGAGGGGGGCTGGGAAAGGATAGTGGTGAGATAAGAAGGGAGAGGGGCAAGCCAGTATTTGGCTACAAAAGAGAAGCAGTGAGCTAGGCATCTTGTTTCAAGGGATAAAAAGGAGAGGAAGGTGTAGAGAGAGCAATGGTGGGTACAAGGGGGGCTGTCCAGTACAAAATAACAGAAGGAGTGGAGGAGGGAGTCCAGCCTGGTGAGGGTGGATTTAGGAGCAGCACTGTATACTATATCACCATAGTCGAATATTGGGAGTATCATCTTCAGAACAATGGCTTTGCAAGCCAGCAGAGGGATGCAGCCACGGTTAGGATACAGCAATCCTAATTTGGGGTGCATTTGTTTGCAAGTGGCATCCGCATGTTCAGAAAAGTCGAGCTGCCTGTCAAGGCAGATCCAAAGGTACTTGAAGGATGATACATCTTCGATAGTGGATCCATCCGGAGTGCAGAAGGAGGGGAGACCAACAATCCTAGAGAGTTTTTGCCTTGTTCCAAAGGTCATGGAGACTGTTTTCTTGGTATTAAGAGCCAGCTGATTAGAGTGGAACTGGAGCTGAATGTTGTCAAAGTCCAGCTGGAGTCTGGTCAGCAGATCAGCGATGAAGGTGGGAGAGTCAAAAAAGGACTGTGTCATCAGCGTACATATGAATGGATGCTGAGGTGCAAGCAGCAGGTAGGTCATTTAGGAAGACCGAAAATAGTATAGGGCCAAGAACAGAGCCTTGGGGGACACCAGTACAGATTGGAAGGGGAGGGAAAGGGAGTCACCAATTCTAACTGATTGGGTCCTACCTTCAAGGTAGGATCAGAACCAATTATTGGCAGAGGTGTAGAGTTCTGCTGCTGTGAGTTTAGTGAGGAGAAGGTGGAGGTTGACAGTGTCGAAGGCCAGCAGTGATTTTAGGCACAAGTGAACCAAACTGCTGCTTGGGGCGCCAGCACAGAAGGGGTACACTGAAATAGAATGTATAAGCAGAAATCATCTTGAAATGCAAAATGCGTCAATCTGAAAACCATAATTGCTGTCATCACCCTCGTATTCATAGAATTCTTATCACTTTTGGATGTTGGATGGGAAGAACTGAGGATAGGGAGCAATGGGAAGCAGTGCAGGGAGCACCACAAGTATTTCTGCTTGGGGTGCCATTAGGTCTAAAACCAGTCCTGTTGAAGTCTTTGACCAGATTGACAAAGATGGCTGATGGGATATGGCCCTAATCCATTCCTGTGCGAGTGGATTAAGTTAGCCGGAGAAGGGAGAAAGAGGTGGAGTGGGATTTACAGAACCCAGACTGGTAAGGGGTGAAGAAGGAGGAAGAGTCAAGGAAGGGGAGAGTTGAGATAACACCAAATGTTCTTGGAGTTTGGCAAGGGTGGGGAGAAGGTAAATAGGGTGATAGCTGCCTGGATTGGAGGGGTCACCACCTTTAAGAAGAGGAATTACTGAGGTGTGTTTCCAAGCTTTGTGGACAGAGGCAAGGAAGAAGGAGAGGTTTAGAAGGGAGAAGATAGGGAGAGCTATGGCAGGGGCAGAAAGATGGAAACATTTTGGATCGAGTCCATCAGTGCTTTTACTCTTGTGCAGGCTGAGGGCTAGTAAAGCCTTTTTTTTTTTTTTTATGATAAAAGATTTTATTGTTTTCCATTACTAACTGATATCACAGGATTGTCAAAAAACATTGATACAGGTAATGATTACAGTAAGATTTCTACCCTACAAAAGTGAAGGCCATGCACCTTAGCAGATTTTACTATAACAATACCATGTGTGGAATTAAGCCTATGCTCATTGTGGATATAGTGAAATAATACCTATTGAGGAAGTATGGCAACATGATGTACACCTCAGTATGTCTAATAGGGGATCTATAATATCCGCTCTCCTTGTCCCAGTGAGGGAAAGAGAGTAAGGGCAGGGAAGGAAAAGATCCACCCCACTCTTCAGAGGGGCAAGGGGAAGGAGCGAGGAGGTGTAACCCTCCAGCTGAGGCCCCTGACCTGTCAGCCAGGGCCTCTCAGAGGCTTACAGATCTGAAAGTGGTGGTATAAGTGAAGAAAGTCATCAAACAGGGGTTGCCAGGAGGTGTGGGAGGCACAGAGCACAGATGTGAATGTAAGTAGGCGTCCCATTTCTTGTGTCTACCAATGCAGTTGGTTTTGGCTTGAGTAGAAGAGTCTTTCAAAGATAGCCAATTAAGCCAGGGCAGCATGCCATGCCACAATTGAGGGTGAGTGAGGTTATCTCCACTTCATCAGGATTGCCCACTTGGCTTCGAGTATGGCAGCTAGAACCCATTCCCTGTGGGGAATTGGGAGGGGTTCTAGAACTGCAGAGTCGCCTAACAGCAGCAGAGGATTTATCTGACTAATTGTCATACTAACCACTCTGGAGCAATTCGCCAGTGCTGAAGACCAAAAGGGAGTCAGCTGCAGGCAGTGCCAGATAACATGTAGCAGATGGGCAGGACTCTGGTGACATCTCCAGCACTGCGAGTGACTGAGGAGCCCCATGGAGTGGAGTGCATCTGGGGTTCTATACCACCTCAGCAAAATCTTTAGCTGGATAATCTGGCTTCTAGCATCCTTGTTTGTGGTATGAGTGGCCCTGATACAAAGATTCCATGTTTCTTGAGTAATGGTCATGTGGATGTCTGCCTTCCAATGTTGTCTGCATTTCTCAGTGACATCTGGCTGTGAATCCTGCAGCATATGATAGATTTCAAACAACATGAAGTCTTGCTGTATTCTGACATATGCAGTTAGCCCCAGCACTTGAACTGCCCCGGAGAGGAAAGAGTTAACTCTATGCAAGAACATAGAATGTTGAGCTCGAGCTCTGTTTAAACCTCTGTCTGCACCACTTCAAAGTGTAACCGTCAGATTCTTTACTCCGCCTAACTGAACAGTCGCTCTGGAGATTGTTCCTTCACTTGCTCAGTTCAGTTAAATCCGTCAGTTTAAATACCATTTGCGTTTTATTTTTTCGGCTTCAAATCCCTGTCTGCAGTACAGTAAGTGTTGTAGGCAGTGGACTTTAGTTTTATGTATAATTTTCTGTGGCAATCGTAAAAACTTGTTGATCGGTCCAGTTTGGAACCAATTGTCTTAGATATATTTTATTTTCCTGTTTTATAGTGTGAGGTACAGATTCCTATCGGTTTCAAAAAAACGGAATTTTAACGTTTTTTTCCATGACCCGTAACATGGTTGGTAACCAATAGGGGGTGTTTTACCTGGCTTTTAAGCTATAAAGGGTAAGTTTGGTAGCCTGGCCATGTCTGAGAAACACAAGAAAAACACCGGGTCCACTGGGTTTCAACACTGTAATGAGTGTGGGGATGCCTTTGCTAAGGCAGACCCTCACACCACCTGTGTTTATTGTCTGGGGTTTGACCACCTTGATTCAGACTGCCAGATCTGTAAACATTTTCCAAAGGCCACCATGGAAAAGAGATTGGGTAGGCTCAGGGAAAAGGAGGCCGAGAAGTCCACTAATCCGGATGGCCAGCCCAATTCGGTTCCGACCGAACCTGAGGGAGTGCCCACTGACCTGGGCAACACTCCTTTGGGCAAAAGGAGAGCTGATCCTGAGGGGTTGGTTCCGTCAAAGAAAAAGAGGAAATCGGTCAGTTCAGATCCAGAACCGCAACGTCCAACTGCTGAAGAAATAGCAGGGCGATATGCATCGTAGAATCGCTTCGTCTGGTTCCATCCAATCTGGCGCCTCTCAGTAGGCACTCTGTTCAGTCGGTTCCTCCGGTTCCGGAATATTGTCCAGATGAGTTTTACGAACTGGAATGGGAAGCGGAGGAAGAGGACAATGATGATGATGATGATGGTGATGAAGGTCTGGATCAGCCAATTGAACCGGACATCTCCCCAGACAGAACTTCTAATGTTTCCCCTCCCAGGCTTTCTAAGTCTCCATCCCATTATTTGTTTTACAAAAAAAGTGTCTGAGACCCTCCAGCTTCCTCGGGTTGAAGCTGTTGAGGAACAAGAGGAGCCTGATTTCGTAGAAATGATGGACATCCCAGAGTCCAAAAGGTTGTCTATTCCCCTCCATAAATCTCTTGGGAAACAGACACAAAAAATTTTCCAAACACCAAATTCTTAACCTCCTGTGGATAAAAGAATGGACAGGAGGTACATGCTTTCAGGCTCAGGTACAGAGTTCTTGTTCCACCAATGCAGCCATGTTGGGGTAGTGCAGACTGCAGCCTGTGACAAGGCTAATATACCTTTGGCTTTACACCCCCCAGATAAAGACTCTAGGAAGGTGGATGCTATGGCCGAAAAACAGTACTTAGCATCCTCCTTGGGACTCAGGCAGGCAAATTATATGGCCTACACAGCCAGATACCAGAAGTCCAGATGGGATACTGTCCTGGAACTGGCTAAACAGGCTTCCCCCCAGCTATCCAAGGAGCTGGAGGAGGTGGCTGCCGATGGTATTGAGGCATCTAAAATTCAATTTCATGCTGCTGTGGACTCAAATGATGTGGCATCACGAGCCATGGCTACATCTGTGTCTCTTCAGAGATTTGCTTGGCTCAGATGTACTAGCCTCTCACAGGACACTCAGGCTAAGGCCATGGATTTCCCTGTGGTGGGTAATTCTCTGTTTGGGGAGCAGACAGAGAATTACATGAAGAAGATGGATGAATACCAGACCACCTACAGAAGTGCACAGGCCATGGAAAGGCAGGCAACTCCTCAGAGGCAGCAGTCTAGGGGCAGGGGCAGGCCTCTTCATAGGTCTTTCTACCAGGCAGAGGGCTCTTCTCCTTTTCCTCAGAGGGGTTCTTCAGAGGGAGAGGCAGAAGGGGGATGAGCAGGGCTGCATTCTCCTCTCAGTCTAAGGCTCCTGCCAAGCAGACATCCTGATGTGTCAGCCCGGGTCGACTCCCCAATTCCAGTAGGAGGCAGGCTGGCTTACTACTTCCGGGCCTGGAAGTCTGTTACCTCAGACAAGTGGTTCCTGGAGGTAGTAAGCCAGGGACTGGCCCTCAGCTTCAAAAAATTTAAAAAAATGAGGGTCAGGTCTTTTCCACCTGCAAACATCTCTGAAACCATTGCTCTAAAGGCAGAGGTTTCCTCTCTGCTGGCTCTCAGAGCCATAGAGACAGTTCCTACTCTACACAGGGGCAAGGGTCTGTACTCCAGATACAGTACTTCCTTACCCCAAAGAAGACAGGGAAGTGGCGGCCCATCCTAGACAAAAGATACTTAAACAAGCACCTTGTCAAGCCAAGATTCAAAATGGTGACTCTGGGAGTAATTCTTCCCTCTCTGAGGCTAGGGGATTGGTTAGCTTCCCAGGACCTCAAGGATGCTTATTTTCACATCCCAATCAGGTGCTCCCACAGAAAGTACCTCAGGTTCAAGTTGCCTTCAGGCCACTACCAGTTCAGACCAATGCCCTTCGGCCTAACATCAGCTCCAAGGGTGTTCACAAAATGCCTAGCAGTAGTAGTGGCCTTTCTCAAGAAACAGGATATCTCCATTTTTTCATACCTGGACGACTGGCTCATTGTAGGACAGTCTCCAGACCAAGTCAAGTCACACCTACAAGTCACACAAGTTACTCACTTCCCTAAGGTTCCTTTTCAACCTACCAAAGTTAGTTCTTGAACCAGTACAACTCCTTACCTTCACAGGGGTAGAGTTGGATACTGTCCAAACAAAGGTTTTTCTTTCCTTCGTATGGGTGAAGACACTTACAGACCTTGCTTCTTCTTTTCACCTTCGGGTGTCTCAACCAGCAAGACATTTTCTTCAGCTCCTGAGCCACATGGCAGCTTCCACTGCGGTGGTACAAGAAGCCAGATTTCAAATGAGGGACATTCAGTTCCATCTGAGGTCCTTTTGGTCCCAGAAAAAAGATACTCTAACCAAATTGATTCCAGTGACTCAGATTCTGGTCCAAGCTCTCTAATGGTGGTTGGATCAGGACAATTTCAGACAAGGAGTCCCGTTCATCAGTCAGACTCATTCAGTGGTGTTAACCACAAATGCTTCTCTCCTGGGCTGGGGAGCTCACTTAGGAGCCCTTACAGCACAAGGGGTATGGTCTCCTCAGGAGTTCCTTCTTCATATCAATCTTCTGGAACACAGGGCAGTATTCCTGGCTCTCCAAGCCTTCTCAGACTCAGTAAAGAACAAGGTGGTTCAGGTCAGGACAGACAATACAACCACCCTGTGGTACAGCAACAAGCAGGGAGGCACTCAGTCTACGGCCTTGTGCAAGGAAGCCTTGAAAATATGGTCTCTGGTTTATACCCTGCAGGCATCTTTGGTAGCAATCCATCTTCCAGGGAAGGACAATGTGCTAGCAGATAGCAGATACTCTGAGCAAGATCTCTCAGGGCCATCACGAATGGTCCCTGGACCCCTTCATATTGAAAGTAATTTTCTCCCAGTGGAGCACTCCAAAGATAGATCTCTTTGCAGCCCCAGACAATCATCAACTTCCTCTCTTCTGTTGCAGACCCCCAGTCATGGGCACAGTTCCCCTGGATGCTCTGGTTGTGGATTGGGGGGGGGTGGATTCCTGTATGCCTTTCCTCTGTTGTTCAAGGTTCTGGTCAAGATCAGCTCACAATCATGCAAGGTGATCCTGATTGCACCAGACTGGGTCAGACAGCCTTGGTATCCTCTATTGATGTCCCTAGCAGTCCATCTCCCCTTATCTCTTCCCAAGAAGCACAATCTGTTAACCTCCTCTCAGGGAAGGATATGGTACCCAATCTTCGGTCTCTCAACCTCAAGGCATGGCTCTTGAAGAGTTAGAGTATGCAAGTCTGCATTTGTCTCAGGGAGTTCTGGATATTCTTAAATTCTCTTGGAAACCTGCCACCAGAAAAACGTATAATTCCAAATGGAAGAGATTCAGCATTTGGTGTTCTAATAAGGATGTCCTACCACATACTGCTAATCTGGCTACAGTTCTGGATTTCTGTCAGTGGGGAAGGTTCCCTCACTGGCCTCTCATCCTGTCTTCTGTAAGTTTTTTAAAGGTTTTGTCCATACCAACCCTCCCTTTAGGGACTCTACCCCTGCCTGGGATCTTAATGTTTGCATTGCTCAGCTTATGCAACCTCCTTTTGAGCCTTTGGCTTCAGTAGAACTCAAGTACTTGACTTGGAAAACTGTGTTCCTGGCAGCTATCACTTCTGCCAGGCGTATTAGTGAAATACAAGCTCTGTCAGTGGAGCCGGATTTTATCTCATTTTCACAGAGATAAGGTGGTCCTTAGAACCAATAGGAGGTTCTTACCAAAAGTGGTCTCAGATTTTCATCTGAACCAGTCCATGTCTCTTCCTGTGTTTTTCACCGATCATTCTTCTTCAGGAGAAAGAAGATTACACAGTTTGGATGTTAAGAGGGCAGTTGGCTACTACATAGAGCATACTAAGGCACTGAGGTTTGACTGTCCTCAATTGTTTCTCACTTATGGTGAAGTAGGAAAGGGTAAACCTGCTACTAAGAAAACTATTGCCAGGTGAATTGTCTCTTGTATACAATTCTGCTATGGAAAACTAGGCAAAACACCTCCCTCAGGCCTGAGGGCTCATTCGACTAGGGGTA
Organism: Neoceratodus forsteri; assembly: GCA_016271365.2. NCBI lineage: Eukaryota > Metazoa > Chordata > Ceratodontiformes > Ceratodontidae > Neoceratodus > Neoceratodus forsteri. The sequence continues at coordinate 804,361,968 of CM028133.1, forward strand.
CAGCTGCTTCTCTGGCTGTTGCCAGGGATATACCTTTACTAGAGATATGTAAATCAGCCACCTGGAAAACTGTCCATACTTCTACCAAGCACTACTCTCTGAATATCCAGGCTAGGAGTGATGCTAGGTTTGCAACAGCAGTACTGCAGAGCCTATTCCCAAAATAGGTTTGGTACCCACCTCCATGGTGGTACTGCTTCTGTAACCCCTAGGTGATGCTATCCCAAGGGCTACTACCCCTGCCTGCTTGGCTAGTAGCAGGTTAAGGGGCCTGAGTTCTGAAACGGGTGCCTCCACCTGGAGGTCAGGGTTGGTAGTGGTCAAGCTAACCTGGGCACAGTCCTCTGGGACACTGTAACCCCCCTCTTTCCTTACTAGTGGTCATAAGAATACATAATAATCACTTTCACAATACCCCGATACACCACACAAGTACCCACACTGTTTGCACTTATCACCAGGGATTTCCTCTGGCCTGGCCCTGGGGACCCCCTGTAAAACAAGGTTATACACAGCAAATAACAGCAGTATTGTACTCTTGCACAAACTGGAACCATACTCAGGGTAAATGCAAAAAAGAGTTAGATCTGATTTATTTAAGGGACTTGAAAAAAGGGAGAGGCGTAATCAGGTTAATTTACTTAAAGGCTGTATCAATCAACAGTTTTGCATGCACTTCAGGGTCCATAAACAGTCACACACTCTGGGTACCCAGATGGAAAATGGTGGGCTAGCCAGGAACATTGCAGCTGGTTGGGGCCCTGTGATGGAAGAAAACAACATGCACAACACACACTATTTGTAATCCAGAGCTGGAGGACTCAATTCGTGAAAAGAAAACAACAAGACAATCAGATGACACACTTTTAGATTAGGCTGTTGTTGCAGAGAGCTACCCTGATGATTACTCACGATACCCAAGACTGGACACAGGCTAGACAAAAATTGAGACAGCAGGTGGTTAATCTGGAGTGCCAGGAGAAGAAGGGCCCATATGAATTGCCAAGGCATCGTTCCTGTTCAAGCATGGAGCAAGGGGCTGATCCCCAGGCAGGTCTCTCGTCGATGGCTTTCTCTGTGCAGCGGGTAGTCTAGCTGGGCCAGTGTGGCAAGGCCCTGGCCAAATGGAGACAACTTCGGATACAGTCCGTTTCAGGCTGGATACTGCTTCCAGCAAGCAGAACACAGTTCACACAGTGGGGAACCAAATCACAGCCCACTAACAACTCACAGCACATTTACATGTGAGGAAATTCTACTGTACCAGGCAAACCGCTCTCCGGTCACGATCATAAAGTCTCTGCACAAACTGGGGATTCAAAAGCAGCTGTAAATCCTAACAGGCTGATCGCATTCAGCAAAATCTTCGGTCTTCTTCAGGTATGAGCCTGGTAAAAAATCAGTGGCTTACTTCGTTCTCACAAACTTGGATTTAGTCTGAAATAATTCTCTTCTCTCCCTCTCAGGGACAGCAGGCAGATGTGCAGGCTACAACTCAGGCCTCTCACAGTTCTCTCATGCAAAACTACACAGAACTCTTGCCCTAATCACTTGAGCTGTTATTTCTTCACTTCTCAGCCCAGAACTAACTGAAAAATTGCAAGCAGCCTGGGAAATCCCCCAAGATCCAAAAGGTTCGGTTGGCTGATCTGTCTGTCAGTAAGTCACAACAAAGGTTCCCCCTTCAGGTGCAAAAAGGCACCAAAAGCCCAAAGCTACAATTCCTACAGATTTTGACTCCAGACAGCTCCTGTAGTCTGTCTCCATTTTAGGTCCCACCATAGAAACATAAAAACATAGACTTTGACGGCAGATAAGGACCACTTGGCCCACCCAGTCTGCCCATTTCCCTACCTACTGGATAAGCTGCAGATTCTAGTTAACCAACAGCCTACTTCCTGCTACCCCCCCACTATATTTGCCTTATGTCTGTCCCATGCAAGTTTGAATTCTCCACTGTTTTAGACCCAATGACCTCCTCAGGAAGGCGGTTCCATGTATCCACCACTCTCTCCGTGAAAAAATTCCTCACATTACCCCTGAGCCGCCCCCTCTATCTTTAAATTGTGCCCCTTGTTCTTACACATCTTTTTTCTGAAAGATGCTACCCTTCTGGACTTTGTTGATTCCCTTGAGGGACTTGAAAGTTTCTATCATGTCCCCCACCCCTTTCATCAAGGTATACATATTAAGCTCTCTCAGTCTCTCTTCATATGGTTTCTGCTGCAGACCCTGCACCATTTTAGTTGCCCTCCTCTGGACTGCTTCCATCCTGTCTATGTCCTTGCGTAGATGAAGTCTCCAAAACTGCACACAGTACTCCAGATGGGGTCTCACCAACTGTCTGTATAGAAGGATAATCACTTCCCTTTTTCTACTTGTGATGCCCCTTCCTATGCATCCCAGTATCCCCCTGGCTCTCCTTACCGACTTTTCACATTGCTTACCCACCTTTAGGTCATCTAATATGACTACCCCCAGGTCCCTTTCCATGTTTGTTGTTGTTAGTACCTCCCCTGCTATTGTGTACTCTTCTCCTGGGTTTTTGCTTCCCAGGAGCATTACTTTGCACTTCTTTGCATTGAATCTAAGTTACCGTATGTCTGACCATTTCTCCAACCTTGCCAAGTCCCTTCTCATCTTTTCTACCCCCTCTTGTGTGTCAACTCTGTTACATATCTTTGTGTCATCTGCAAAGAGGCATACCTTTCCCTCCAGACCCTCTGCAATGTCACCTATAAAGATGTTAAAGAGGACTGGACCCAGTACTGAGCCCTGAGGTACTCCACTAATAACCCCCCTTTCTTCGGAATGTGTTCCATTCACTATTACCTTCTGTGTCCTGTTGTGCAGCCAGTTTGCTACCCAGGCTACCACCCTGGGACCCACTTCCAGGCTGGCTAACTTGATTATTAATCTTTTGTGTGGGACTGTGTCAAATGGTGACATCCAGCAGACCAGACCTGGGTTTGAATCCCACAGCTTCCACTTGCATACTGTGTGACCCTGAGCAAGTCACTTAACCTCCTTGTGCTCCCAGGTCGCTCCTGTAAAAAAGCTTTCAGCTTAGTGTGCTATACCTGGTTAAACGACTAAATAATAAAAAAAAAAAAAGGCTTGCTAAAGTCTAGGTAGGCCATATCCACATCCCCTTCCTGGTCTATTACTTTGGTCACCCAGTCAAAGAAATCAATTAGATTCATCTGACATGACCTTCCAGCTGTAAATCCATGCTGCTTTGGGTCCTGTGCCCTGCTGGCCTCTAGGTACTCAACAATTCTTTCTTTCAGAAGTGATTCCATCATTTTCCCTACCACTGAGGTCAAACTTACAGGTCTGTAGTTTCCTGCTTCTGCCTTGATCCCACTTTTGTGAAGGGGAATCACATCTGCCCTCCTCCAGTCCTCAGGTACCACCCCATCCTGCCATAATTTGTTAAAAAGTGTGGTCAGTGGTGTCACTAGGTCCTCCCTTAGTTCTTTTAGGATACTGGGGTGAATCCCATCAGGCCCCATTGCTTTGTCCACCTTGAGTTTTAGGAGTTCTTTCAGGACTCTTTCTTCTGTGAATGGACTGATGTCATTCCCCCCCTACCCAGAGTGCTTCTATTGTCTGGTTTAGGTAACTCCTCCTCATCTTCTTTTATGAATACTGAGCAAAAGTATTCGTTCAGTATCTCTGCCTTTTCACTGTCTCCCTCTGCCCACCTCCCCTCTCCTTTATTAATCTTCACTATCCCTCCTTTAACCTTTCTATGCTCCCTAATGTACCTATAAAATGTTTTATCCCCCTTCTTAACTGAGTTGGCTATTTTTTCCTCGGTTTTGGCCTTTGCTATTCTGACTGCCTTCCCCACCTCTTTCTGCTTTAATTGATGCAGTTCCCTGTCATGCTCCTTCTGTGATTCCTTTTACTTTTTGAATGCAGCCTTTTTTTCCTTAACCTTTCCTGCCACCTATTTTGAGAACCATAGTGTTTTTTTACTCCGCTTTGTTTTCTTTATTTGTTTCACACAAAGGCTTGTTGCCTCTATGATGGCTGTTTTGATTTTTCTCCATTGTTCTTCCACCCCTCCTTTTTGGCCATTTGCTAGTGCATTCTTCAGGTATTCACCCATTTTGCCAAAGTCAGCCCTTCTAAAGTCCAGTATCCTTGTTTTTGTATGGCTTATCTCCATGGTTGTGCTCATTATGAAGCACACTGTGCAGTGGTCGCTTGTTCCCAGATGTCTACTGACTTCTAAATTTGTGATCCTCTCTCCATTTGAGAGTACTAGGTCTAGTATTGCTCCCTCCTGAGTGGGTTCTAACACTAGCTGTCTAAGGTCTGCCCCCTGCAGGGCATCGAGAATGACCCTGCTCTTGAATGTGGCTGTAGTACATGTCATCCAGTTAACATCTGGCATATTCAGGTCCCCCATCAACAGTATCTCCCCTTTTTCAGCCATTTGAGAATGTCCTCTATCATTTTCTTGTCCATTTCCTCCCCTTGAGATGGGGGTCTGTATACAACCCCTGTGCGGATTGTGATGCCATTCCCTGTCTCCAAGGTGACCCAGAGTGCCTCTTGTCCTCCCCCTTTACCTTTTAGTTCTGTAGCTTTGATCCCTTCCTTTATGCATAGAGCTACTCCACCTCCTTTTTTACCTTCCCTGTCCCTTCTGTAGATTGTGTACCCTGGTATGTTGACATCCCAGTCATGGTTCTTGGTGTACCATGTTTCCGTGACTTCCACAATATCCAATTGTTCATCTTCCATCAGGGCTACTAGCTCAGGAAGCTTGTTTCCCAGACTGTGGGCATTGGTACTCACTGCCCTCCATTTAATGTTGGCTTTATCCTTTTTTCCCCCATCCCTGCTCTTATTGCCCTTGTCTATTTTTCCATTTACCCCTGTTCTGCCCTGTGTTGAGCTCTGTACCTCAGTGTTTACCTTACTACCTGCCATGTTTTGTGGGGGAAGGCTTGAAATTTCCTGCCTTTTATCAGCACCTCCCCTCTTGGCTAGTTTAAAAGCTTGCCAAGAAAGCATTTAAACCTGTCACCTAGGAGCTTGGTTCCCTTCGTGGACAGATGCAGACCACCGTGCCAGTATAGACCTTTATCTCTCCAGGTGGACCCCCAGTCCCCAATGAAGCCAAAGCCCTGTTCTCTGCGCCAGTTTTGCAATCATTCATTAAACTGCATGGTGTGCGGTACCCTAGCCTAACCCCTGCCATGGACTGGCAACACCTCTGAGAAGGCTACTGTGCTTGCTACCTGTCTGATGCCCCTCCCCAACTCCACAAATTCATTCTGCACTGCACTGATCCCATGCCTAGCTAGGTGATTTGTCCCAAGGTGGACAATGATATGTAGTTCCCTCTCCTGTGATGCTGCTTCTGCAGTCCTGAGGATTTGCTTCCTGCCCCTCCAAGCCATGGCACCAGGCAGGCACCTTACTTCCTTCTCCTCTCCCTTCCCCAGTTTTTCCCCCCTAACAATTGAGTCCCCTATCAAAAGCTGTTTCCTTCCCCTGTGGTGTCCCTTGCCACCCTTTTGTGGGTCTCCCTTGTAGATGTACTCAGCATTCTTCTGGGTCTCCACTGAGAGTGCCATCATAGAGGAACCTTGCTCTGCCAGAATGGCATATGATTTGTGTAGAGGTACAACTAGGGGGCTTCGCCTCTGGTCCACCACCCGCACCCTCCCAGAACCCACTGTGGTCCAACTGCTCTTCATACTTGGCAACCTCTGAGGCAGTGGTTGCGGCAGTGGTGCTCTTTGGGTGGGGGAGGCCTCCTTAGTCCTTGCTAGTTCAGCCTGGAGGTGGGCAACTTCCTCCCTCAGAGCTGACAGTTGCCTGCAAATAGGACAGCAACGCAGTTTCCAGAATGTCTCCCAGAAAACTGCTGCCCCACAGCCAGTGCACTGCACCACTCCCCACATGTCCCTCTCCCTTATAATATACAATATGTAATATATATATATATAAATTTTATTATTATTATTTGTGGTGTGTACCTACCCTTTATGCACTGTGCTGGGTCATTAAGACAGTTCTGCCCCAAGACCTGTTGAGGAAGTGATGTCAGAACTTTGGCTATAAAGGAAATGCCACGCCTGGGGGTGTGAGGTGTGGGAAGGTGGTGGGTAGTCCACAGCCATTGGTGACTGCTAGAAACAATCAAATACACAACTGCTCCACCACCCTGGTGAGTACTGCCCTTTATAGTAATTCAACTAACACCACAATTTACTAGACCACTGCTCCTACACAAACCCCTCTACTGAGTCCAGGGATAAAAATGAACTCACTACTCAGCCAGCAGGACACTTTTAAAATGTTGCAAAAATATTCTTCCAAATCCTAGGACTCAACCCCAGGAATCAAGCAAATTCAGTTGTATCTCACTCCCTCTGGTTATGAAATTACTACACTTTTAATGGAATCCTGCAATTCTCTGCTTAATGCCAATAAGAAAAAAATGAAACTTTTTGTAGAAAGCGTAGCTCCCCTTCTTAACAAGTCCCCAACAATATTATGCCTTACTGGGTTTCCAGGTCCTAAACGGAGTTATAGTTTGTTCTTTGCAGTGTAGCAAGGTTCTCAGCTTCCAACAGACAAATCAAAGTCAGTCTGACTGGCTTCTAACTGTGAAGGATGCCTAAAACAGCACAGAGATGAAACCCCACCCATAGCCAATTGATTGACTAGTGACACCTGTGATGTAAGCAGGCCTTTCAATGTAGGCAGTCTGCTATGTCTGATTCCAATACATAAAACCTTTCAGTGAAACCAGGGATAAAAACTTAACTTCTCAGCCAGCAGGACACTTTTAAAATGTTGCAAAAATATCCTTCCAAATCCTAGGTCTCAACCCCAGGAATCAAGCAAATTCAGCTGTATCTCACTCCCTCTGGTTATAAAATTACTACACTTTTAATGGAATCCTGCAATTCTCTGCTTAATGCCAATAAGGAAAAAAATGAAACTTTTTGTAGAAAGCATAGCTTCCCTTCTTAACAAGTCCCCAACAATATTATGCCTTACCAGGTTTCCAGGTCCTAAACAGAGTTATAGTTTGTTCTTTGCAGTCTAGCAAGGGTCTCAACTTCCAACAGACAAATCAAAGTCAGTCTGACTCTGATTGGTCCAATTCGCAGTCCTGGGCCAAATGGTGGGGTAAACAAGACAGTCCTTGCTGCAAAGAAGGTAGGTTAGACAAACTACTTTATCATTATCACTCTAAATGATTTTCAGCAAATAGTTACATCTTTCAACAGAGCTCCCTCTCAGATTACTTATGACTATGAATGCAATCCAGGCAGCTCTTAAAGAGACAGTGCACAGAGGCTATACAGGCACTCTCTGGCAATCACATTTAAACTGCTAAAATGCAGTACACCAGCCTGGATGTGAGCATTTAGGCAAGCACAAGGAAGACTTTTCAGGAACCCCCATTTGTAGGGGGGTTACACCTGGTAGTCTGCATATGTCAGAATACAGCAAGACTTCATGTTGTTTGAAGAAAAAAATTACTCACCTTAGTAATTGTGTTTCTTCTAATGGAATCTTGCTGTATTCTGACCTCCCCCCTACCTCCACTCTCAGAACATATTTTTGGGAAGTGGGCTGGCAGGTACAGTGTTGCACCTCAGAGGTGTACTTGACACTCCCCTTTTTAGAAAGGGGAGTGAGTTTATTGTTATGTTGTTTTGGTAGCTATATGTTGGTTCACTAACTGGTTATTATTTTGGGTTCTCAACTTGAGTCTTTTAGGGGACCCAAAAATGTATTGCCTGTTGGCTATCTTCTTTACAATTTCCACTTAAGTAGAATAGTTAGTTAGTATTGCTCGTAAGACTCTGACAGTTACACTTTGAAGTGCTGCAGACAGAGGTTTGAACCAAGCTCGAGCTCAACATTCTATGCTCTTGCATAGAGTTAACTCTTTCCTCTCTGGGGCAGTTCAAGTGCTGGGGCTAACTGCATATGTCAGAATACAGCAAGACTCCACTAGAAGAAACACAATTACTAAGGTGAGTATTTTTTTTCTTTCCCAGCTAGGCCTCGCTGTGCCCCTGGTTTGTGCAGCGAGCTCAACCAGTCCCATTTGGCATCCAGAGTCCGCTGGGTCTGGAGGGTACGGACAACGCTCCGGATTTGGAGGTACTTCCAGAATTCCTGGGTTGGGAGATTAAACTGGACCTTCAACTATTCAAAGGACATCAGCACTTTAGTATTTGGTATGTAGAGGTCCTGAAAGAGCATATTACCCTTACTGGCATCAGGCCAGGCAGTAAATTGACTGTTTATCTATAGAGATATCTCTATTGTTCCAGAGGTGGGTCAAGGGGAGGATGCCAAGCAGATTGTGGCATGTGAGAGGAAGCCACAGCAGTGCACCAGGCTCTCCCCATCTCCAACATGACAGGCATGACATTTGAGGATGAAGAATGAGCTAAAGAGAGAAGTGAGCACATGGAGGTACCCTGAGCCAATGAGGTTCCAATTCAACCCCTTAAGAAGGGCGAGAGGAGAGGGGAACAAACCATTTTGTTGCCTGTGCAACAAGGTATGCCAACTGATACCCCTGGAACCAAGGGAGACCAAGGCCCCCCTTAGACCAGTGGGCTCAAAGTTTGGATCGCCCCCAGTGGGGGGTCTTACCTTCCCAAAGCAGGAGGAAGACTAGCTTATCCAGGGTTTGGAATAGCTTAGGGGAGATGCAAATGGGAAGATTATAAAAGAGGTAAGAGACCCTGGGAAGAAGAAACCTCCATACTGCTTCAGCCTTGCCCTTCAGGGAAAGGTTGAGCTTATGCCAGCGGCCAACCTGTGCTGTGAGCGAACCAAGTCAGGGTGCGAAATTGGCATTCTCCAGCTCCTTCCATCTAGTGGTGATGGTCACCCCTAAGTAGGAAAATCCCTGAGGGGGGCCCAGGTAATGGCTGTTCCCTGCAAGCAGTCTTTGGAGCAAGCCAGGTTCAGGGGGGAAGAGTATAGTCTTTTTTTTTGGTTCATTGAAGGCCAGATAGTGTGGCAAAGTCCTATAATATAGCAAGGACCTTTGGCAGGGAGTGCTCTGGGTCCACCATAGTGAGAAGGTCATCAGCATAGGAGTTGACCAAGTAAGAGTTTTCCCCAACCTGGATGTCGGAGATGTCTTTGGTGGCCATGAGTCTCCTAGCCAGAGGATCCAGGGCAATAAGAAAAAGTAAAGGGGAGAGGGGACAGTCTTGACGGGAACCCTGCTGTAGCTAAAAGGGAGAAGAAACGTCCTTGTTGGTCAAAATTCTAGCAGAGGGAGAACTATATAACGTGGATATCCATCCCCGAAAGTAGGGGCCAAAGCCGTAAAGTCTTAGGACACTGTGCAGGTAGCTCCACTCCACAGAGTCAAAAGCTTTAGAGAAATCGATGGCTAAGGCCACCATAGGCACCGAGAATTGCAAGGCTAGCCATTTGAAATTAAGTACCAGCCTCAAGTTGTCTGACCCGGATTTCCCTTTGGAGAAACCTGCCTGTGATGGGTGGATTAGGGAGGGCAGAATGTTAACCATTCTGTTAGCGAGCACCTTTGCAACTATCTTAGTGTCCACTGACAGCAGTGAGATTGGGTGGAAATTGGCACAATCAGGGGCATCCGAGGAATTTTTGGGGAGCAGTGTGACTATAGCCTCTCTCATAGTGGGAGGAAGGGGCTTATCATGGGCTTCTTGGAGAGCGAGGAGAAGTGGGATCGAGATTTCATCCCATAACATTTGATAGAGCTCAACTGTCATGCCATCCGGCTCAGTTGACTTTCCCTTGACTAACCGAGACAGGGCAGTGCATAGCTCCTCTGCAGTAAAAGGACTATCCAGAGCTTTAGTGAGTTCTGGAGACAGTTGAGGGCAATCACAGGACCTACAAAAATCTTCCAGCACCCTTTATGTACCTGTGTCATCTAGAGTAGATTCAGATTGATACAGGGACTGGTAAAAGAATTGCATGACCTCGTTGATGCCTCTGGGATCCAATACAACCTTCCCTGCAGCATCTCTTAACACATGAATGCGAGATGCAGGCTGCTGCTTCCTAAGTTGATAGGCCAGCAGTTTGCTACCTTTATCACCACCCTCCCAATATTTATGCTTGGACCTAAGGAGTTGCCACTCTGCCTTGTGCTGCAGTAGGGTATTAATGTGGTACTTGAGCCCCATTATGGATCTCAAAAAGGAGTAATCCATATTTGGAGAGGATGAGGACTTGAGTCTTGATTCCAGGCCAGATAACTCCGTGTATAGCTTGGAGATCTCTTTCTTGTGGGCTTTATTTTTAGCAGCCAAATACGATATGCAACCCGACAACACTGCTTTAAAGGTCTCCCAAACCATACCATCTCCTACCTCTCCCCCCAGCGATGTTGAGGAAGTAGTTCCTCGCTTCCTCCTTCATAACCGAGCGGAACTCCTTGTCCTGGAGAAGCAAGGGGTTGCATCTCCACCTAGTAGAGGCAAAACCTTGCCCGTGGGAAGGTAGCTAAATGCAATTGGGGCATGATCAGAGAGGAGGATATTGTCCACTCTAGTGTCACTTATGCCCTGTGTCACTTCTGAGTTAGCTAGCCAGTAGTCAATACGACTGTAAGTATTGTGGACAGGGCAGAAGAAGGTATAATCTTGACCTGAAGGGTTATCTCTCCTCCACGGGTCTGTCAGCCCCCACTCGTCCATTACTTCCTGCAGAGCTGCTCTAGCCTTGTGATGCACCTGGGGGGTGGGGTGGGATTTGTCCAGGAAGATATCCTGGATCAAGTTTAAGTCACCTCCTAATATGATCGGTATGCCCTGATGCCCTTCAGAGACAGAGGCGAGTGCTTGGCCAATCTCAGCCAGAAAATTGGCTGAATCAGAGTTTGGGCCATATACATTCACAGCTATAACCCTCCCCCCAGGAAATGAAAACTGGACTACCACCTATCAGCCTTGAGTGTCTGTTTGAACCGCTTCCTCACTCCAGGGCAAGCTTTGTGAATCAAAATAGCCACCCCTTTGGGCTTAGCAGGAGCAGAGCTCGTTAATACCTTACCCACCCATGGCTTTTTAAGCCATTGCATCGTCCTGGCAGTGAGGTGTGTCTCCTGGATAAGAACAACATCTGCCCATAATGAGCGAAGATGCTGTAGCACCTTAATGCGCTTCACTGAATGACTAAGCCCTTTAACATTCCAGGAGACACACCTCCACCCCTGCTGAGTGTTGCCTGACATTGCTATCCAGTAACAGCTGAAAATTCCACTCACCTCTGCACCTCCAAGGAAAGAGTGACCAAGGGTTACCTGACTCTTGACCGACCACTGAGGTGTACTTGGCTTGACCCCCATGGGGGTCTTGTGAATATGCAGTAGGTAGTATCCTGTGATATAATAAGTGCTGTGTACAGCGCACTAGTAGCTTTGAAAAGCAGAAATAACAAAGACACAACTTTAATAAACAGTGTCAAAATAGGAATAAGTGTTCAAAAACCGTCTACTGTGAAAACACTAAAGGTGTGGAGTTAAGCACGTACTGAGAGTCCTTGCAGAACCCTCTAGCTACATCAGTTCCAGCCATAGCGATCCATTCTTGCCTGGACCTTGCACCACTAACAGGTGAACCAGGAGGAGGGAAGAGAGGACCCCTCGTCGGGTCAGGGAAGGGGATAAGAGGAAAAGAGGGAAGGGGGAACCCACCCCCTAATACACTGCCAAAGCCAACATTCAATAATCTACAAGAACAAGTAACAACAATGCAAAGTAAATGTGGTGAATTACAACTAGTTAGGAATAAAAACAGCGGAGTCACGTGATGTTGTGCAGGGGATAGGACGTGCTCGCCGGAGCTCCGCTCTTTTGCCATCTCCAACCGCTTTAAACACCCACTTATTTGATTTATTTTCGGATTCTATAAACCTCAAATAACCGGGTATACCGTGATGGTGTTTGTTTGTTACCGGCAGTTTGATTTCCCGGCAAGATGTCCTTGCAACAAGCAGCTGAGGAGGCCACCCAGGAATCGGGTGGTAAGCGCCCTCGCCGTAGCTCTTCTCCCCAAAGTCCTTCACAGAAGCTTTCGCGCTTGCACGTTTATACAGAGCTAACCACCATAAAAGAGGCTTTACTGAAGTTGATTGAAGACGTAGCAGATTTCAAACCTGCGCTTACCCAGCTAGCCCACAGGGTCACGGATGGTGAAGCCAGAGTAGCATCTGTTAAAAGAAAACAAGATAAGATGGAGCCTGAGGTGGTGGACTTAAAAAGGGCTTTAAATAAGCTGGAAGATCGCTTGGAAGATCTGGAGGGAAGGAACAGAAGGAACAATTTGGTGCTGATAGGTTTGCCCGAAGGGGAAGAAGGTCCTAACACAATACAGTTCTTTCAGCGTTTTTTGAAGAAAACGGTGGGTCCCTCCCCAAACGGTCCTGAATTTATTATAGAAAGGGCACATAGATCATTAAGGGCAAAACCTGCTCCGGCTGACCCACCTAGGCCAATTATTTTTAAGCTGCTAAACTATTTAGACTGAGAATTCATCCACAAGGAAGCCAGGAAGCTATCAGCAATCCTGTGGGAAGGAAAAAAATTGAGGCCGGTCCCGGACTTAACATTAAAAACCCGCCAGCTGAGGGCTTCTTTTCGACCCATTACTTCCAAGCTCTGGGCGGCAGGCATAAAGCATCGCATGTTATGACCAGCTCGTTTGGAAGTTTTCTTAAAAGAAGGAGCCAAGCGCTTTGATACTTCAGAAGATGCTTTAAAGACTCTAAGGAAGAACTATCCCGACTTATTTCCTAAATGAGGAAATCTTGATTTAGCTGTATGAGGTTTCAAAAGTCTGCGTTAAAGAACATTCGAGAAATCCACAATATTTTTCATTGTATATGAACATATATGCAGTTCTGTCCTATTGAATGTTTGTTAGAGGGGAATAAGTAACCTTCTATGCAGTAATGGTGAAGCTTGGTCAGAGGCACCACTGTATTTATTCTGGCTGCCATTAACTTTCTTTTTTTGCAAATATTTTCAGGTTGAGTTGCAAAGAAGTTGTGATGGCTGCTGGAGTATGGTTTGTCCACTAGAGGGTGCCAAATGCTTCTCTTTTGAGGAAAGCACTTACTTTCAGTTTCCTTAAGGTTATTGCTTCAGTTTTCGACCCCATAGTAATTTTGTTGTTTCCCTCTCCTAATTCTGGGTTTTGCAGCGATTTGGGATTTTTCCTTTGGCAATTTTTTGAACTTTAGCCTGTCCTGATCCAGGGGGAAAGATATGCAGTTCTCTGTTACTATAGATCGTTTCTGGCATCGAGCATTCCCCCATGGGAAAGAAAGGATTCATTAGAAGTGAGTTACAGCAGGGTTTATTTAGTCCTATGCTGCTTTGCTGTTTTCCTCCAATGGTTACTGTTAGTCCCTTTTCTTGCTACCCTAGCTAATCACCTGGGTGCAATTGACATCTTGTGTTGTCATTTAAGACGAGTGTTTTTCACAGTTCGGATGGCAACGGAGGATTGAGGTTTAAACTTTGTTTATAGGTTTATAACATTTATGGATGCCTCGTATTTCCGGGAACGGTAGAGTCCCTTAGGGGAACTCATTCCTCACTAGGATCTCAGGTTTACCCTAAATGGGTATCTATTGCTCTGCAAGTCTCTCGTTTATCGACTGTAAATGTTGGGCCCTAATTATTGCTAGTTAGGTAAAAACTAATGTTTACCTCTCTTGTATAATATTAGATTAACTTTTTTTTAGGTTTTTTTGGGGACTTTAGCTGCCTAAGTAAGGTTGGTGGGACAAACAGCACCTATTATAGCATAATATCTTTTTTTTAGACAGAGAGATCTTGCAGAGAATGGTGGATGGTGGGCGGCTATGAGCTTTCTTTTTCTATGCCCTTTGCCAGTTCGGAGGCTGGGGAGGGAATAGAGCAGGCTCTCTCCCTTGTGTGTGTCATGGACCGGGAGACTAGGAGGGGGCTTAGGGCCTGGGTAAGGAAGTTTGTATATAGTTTTAAAAATGTTAGTGTTAGTTTAGTTTTGGAGCATTGGGGGTATTCTATGGTTTTCTTGTTTTTTGGGGGCAGCAGAAAAGCCCTTTAATCTCCTTCTACTACATGGCACAATCAAGGATCAAGCTATGTCCAATGGTTTGAATATCTTTTCCTGGAACATTAAAGGGGAGAAAGATAATAAGAAAAAATACATCATTTTAAATCACCTAGCCAAATATGATCCTGCAATAGTGTTCCTTCAAGAGACGCACATCCTCCCTGACCAGCTAAAATGCCTTAACAAGAGCTGGGTAGGCCAAGTTTTCGGAGCAGGATTTAGTTCAAATAAGCGCAGGGTAGCCTTATTGCTAGTCAAAAAATTACCTTTCACTCTGGTGGAATCTATTAGTGACCCGGAGGGGAGGTTTATTTTTGTCGTTGGTAGATTGGGCAGTTTTGATATGGTATTGGGGTCAGTTTATGGCCCTAATGTCGAAATCCCTTCTTTTTTCACCCAGTTAGCAATGGTATTGGCTCCCTTTTTGCAACTTCCCATTTTAATTGGAGGCGACTGGAATTTAGTTCAAGTAAATGATCTGGACCGTACCTATATTAAAGGAACGGGACCGTCTGCACCCCAAAAAGCTTTAAGGGAATTCATCTCTTCCCTGGGTCTTCTGGACCTTTGGAGACTACTTAATCCATCAGAAAAAGAGTTTACTTTTTTTTCCCCAGTACACAAAAGCTACTCTCGTATCAATTATTTCTTAGTAAGCCATCAACTAATTTCAGGCATAACGGATTCCAAAATACTAGCTCGAGTAATTTCAGACCATTCCCTAATATTTGTTCAAGTGGAAGTACCCAATGTTTCCATCAGATCACACACATGGTCTTTAAATAACAAATTATTAAAGGATAAACTAATTACTACAAAATTCCAACTCTTTTTGGAGGACTCCATTAAGGTTAATTACAACTCAATTCCTGCTGTGGACCAGGTCTGGGCAGCTTTAAAAGCTACCTGGAGGGGGGAACTCATACGTATTGCGACTGTACAAAAAAAAAAAAAAAAAAAAGAAAGCTCAGCCAAATGAATAACTGCCTGCAGAGAATTAAGAGTTTAGAGAATAAAGCGGTGGATAAACTTTCATCTCCAGAAGACCTAGAATTGTCTAGGTTAAGAGCACATTATGCAAGTATATTGATGGAGAGGGTGGAGAGGTCAGCTTCTCTTCTAAAGGCTTCTTATATTGGCCAGGGTAGTAAAGGAGGTAGTTTACTTGCTTGGCAGTTAAAGCAACAATCAGTATCAAAGTGGATTGCGACTATTAGACATCCCCAATCAGGGCTATGGTGGTTAGTCCATTAGAGATATTATCCTTGTTTAAGGAGTATTACGAGGCATTATACTCTCCGGACCCGGGATCAGGAGACCATTGGGAGAAAATGCTAGTTTTTCTGGAGAGAGCTGACTTACTCACCTTACGAGCGTTAGCCAGACTAGATTAATAGCCCCAATCACAGGGGAGGAAATCTCAACAGTGATTGATTCTTTAAAACCAGATAAGGCACCGGGCCCAGATGGGTTCACAGGCCTATTTTATAAAACCTTTAAAAACAATCTCATCCCTCTGTTGTTAAAGTTGTATAAGTATTGGGGTTCCTTCCCAGTTTTGGATCAGTCACTATTTGAGGCGAGAATAATATTTTTACCCAAGCCGGGAAAGGACCATTCAGTGATCAGTAATTATAGGCCTATTTCTTTGCTAAATATTGATGTCAAAATATACGCAAAAATTCTGGCTAACAGGCTGGGGGGAGTATGGGAGGGCTTATTAAGTCCTGAACAAGCAGGGTTCGTGGCTGGGCGCACTTCTGCGGACCACTTCAGGAAGTTGTTCCACCTGATTTCTGCATCTGGGGACCCTGAGCTGGAAGTGGCCTTGGTGTCCCTAGATGCAGAAAAAGCATTCAATAGGGTGGAGTGGAGATACCTGTTCGAGGTTCTATCCAAATTTGGCATACCACAACCCTTTATTGATCAAATTCAGGTTTTGTATCGCTGCCTGCCAGCATGATTGCAATGTAATAACTACATTTCTGAGGTTTTTACGCTTTGCTGAGGTACCCGACAAGGTTGCCCTCTCTCTCCTTATTTATTTAATCTATACATAGAACCCCTAGCCAGAGTTCTTAATGCCGATCCAGGGATAAAAGGTATCCGACTAGATCACCTGGAATTCAAATAATCCCTTTTCGCTGATGATCTGCTTTTTCACATTTCGAGTAGTAGGCAGTCTCTCCCCTGCGCTCTCCAAATTATTTCCCAGTTTAGCGAATTTTCAGGCTATAAACTTAACAAAAACAAAACTGCGGTATACCCCTTATCCCCTCTCCTTACGAGAGAATCAACTGAAAACATTGGCCTTCAATGGGAGAAAAGATATTTAACTTATCTGGGTATCAAAATCTCTAAAGACTTTTCCACTCGCAAGGATCTTAACATAGACCCGCTGCTAAAATCAACTAAAGAAGACCTGGCGAGATGGAACAGTTTACCGTTAACTTTTTGGGGGAGGGCCAATGTCCTTAAAATGTCCATTTTACTCAGATTTTTCTACCCTTTCAGTAACCTTAACATCTATCTCCCTAAATCTTTTTTTCTTCGCTCAGAGGATTTGTTCGATTTTCTAGAGGGGAAGGCTCCAGTAGGGCCTATAGAAAACTAACCCGCCCCAGGGCATTGGGAGGCTTCAGCTCCCTGACTATCATATTTACTATCTGGCGTGTCATGCTAACAGATTTTTACATTGGTTTACACCTTCGGCTGGCATAACGGAGAGCCCCCCTTGGCTGGTCTTAGACAACCAACAGGCCTGTTCCAGCAATTTGGCTCTGGGAGCGCTATTGTTCAACCCCTGGTCAAATATTCCATTAAGAATCAGGAATTCCCCCCTAGGATGGGATATAAGAACTTTACACCAGTTATGCTCTTTGCTTCATATCTTTACTATAAAAGATCTGAAGCAACCCTTATAATAATCCAAATCTAAAATAGACAAGAAAACAATCGAAACCTTTTTGGAGGTCCTACTTTGAGGTATGTCTTGCTGACTTTGTCTCTACTAATTAGTCTTATCTATTCCTACTTTGCAAGCGAAATTTAAGGTGCCACCAAAAAGCTGGTTTAAACTTTCTTCAGTCCGTCAGTGTATCAAGCGGTTTTTGGGCAAACCCCCATGGTGGGACAATGCGGGAGTAGCACTAAACAACCTCTGGTTAATCTCCAAGGGTAGGAAAGCGATAGCTAAATTGTACAAAGGAATCTTAAACCATACTTTGTCAAGGGTTACTTCTATAGCTTATTATTGGAAAAACAACTACAACAAGGATTTTCCAAATAAAATTTGGGAAAAGATTTGGACAGATAACTACTTGATAGTCAAACAAGACTGCTTAAGAAACATTCAGTTCAATACTCTCCACAATTTGTACTTCACACCCACTAAGTTATTTCGGATAGGGAGGCTGTCATCAGCGGAATATAAAGAATGCGGCTCTGAGTTAGCTACATTACATCATAAACTATGGTCATGCCCTAAAATAGCTAATTTCTGGAACATAGTCAAAAAGGGGGTTGCGTTTTTTCTTCAAATTGCCCCATATTTTAATGAGGACACTAGTCTGCTAGGTATGTATTCAGCGATCCCTACCTATTCCCAAAAGGTACAGCTAGCATTAGTGGCTATGGTCACTAAATTAGTAATACTTAAACACAGGAAGGTGGATTGGGAACCTTCTTTTAGTGAATGGTGGGTGGAATTTCTTACTGCCTTAAATGCAGAAAGATGTGTAGCCGGGTTCTCTCACTCTGGTGAGAAGTTCCAGGAGTGCTGGGGTGAACTTTTTTCACTTCTTAAGGACAAATTTGGTTATTGAATTTCACCCACCAATCCCTTTCCCTCTTCTCTCTAGTAAGACCTTTGATACTGCTGGGATATGAGTTTCTTAGTTGTTTACTGTGTAAGGGGATCTCTTTTCTAAAGACATTAATATTTTTAAACTCTATAGGGGGGCATACCAACTTCCAAGGTGTCCCTTTTAATTTACTTCTCTAACATATAAATAGGCTTTTCCTTATCTCATTTTCCATATTTCCTCCCTTGTGCTACACATGGTGAAGGATTGGTTGGAGTTGTGCCATGTACCTTTATTCAGATCTCTCATTAGATCCTTATTCAGGCTTATACAGATTATAGATAATATCAGATACTGATATATTTCAGTTATGATAAAGGGACTGCTGTTAGTAGGGGGGGTTCTTTTTTCTTGTTTCTTGCCGGGGAGGTAGGTGGGTTTGTTTTGTTATAATTGGGGTTTTTTTTGTTTGTTTATTTTTTATTTTCCTTTTCCCACCCTTTTTTTTTTTTTCTTGTTCTCTTTTATGTTGCTCATCTTATTGTAATATGTACAAGTCTGTGATTGTCCAGTCAAATCTGAATGGTACTTAGCGATTTTGTCCAATTTACAAATTATATGAATTTGTTTTGTTCTAAAAATAGAGTCATTTGCAAAAAAAAACAGCAACAGCCTAACCATTAGCAAAATAAGGGATAGGCTGGATGACAGCCATCCAAATTCATGAGGGTCCTCGCCCTGTTGCAGGGGATATGACAACACACTTACAGCCACCAGCAGCAGAGTGAGTGCGCAACTGCCCGAGTAATTAACTATGATGGGGGGGAAGACCCATTACCAACCCAGATATCCCATTCTTGAGAGAGGCACAAGGCCAGTGGAGGACCCTAGGCCCGTAGGACCATCACCCCGACTCCTCCAAACACATGTAGTGGCGTGGTATGAGAGGGGCATGAGGCAAGGAGGAGGGGAGGGACTACTACAGAACATCCCACCCATCCCAAAGAGAGTACAGATGGGGGGCGGAGTATGTGCCAGGCAAACGGTGAGCCCATAGGATATTATATTTGCACACAGACTCCTTAAAAAAACAAAAAAACAAAGTGAATGGAGAGCCCCTTAGCTAATGGTAGTAAAGAACTAGCACAAAATCAGTGAGGTTAAGCTAAACAAAGAATAACAGCCAGAGTCCATAGCTTAGCCTTGTCAGGACACAGAGGTCTCCTACAGCAGATGTTCTGCCTGTGTTCATCCCTCAGCTTCAGAGGCTGCAGAACCAATGGGGTGACTGTCCTTATGTGGTGGTAGGCCATTGGCCACAACTTCAGTGAAGGATTTAAGTCCTGGCCTGACTGGTAGTGAAGCTTCCTCAGTGACATCAGGTGAGTCCAGTGTTTCGGCCGCCCAGTCCAAAGGAGCAGCGGTATCCATATAATCCGAGTCCTGAGCAGGAAAATCAGTTGCATCCTCATCGCTGGATGAGTCCTCCCATGGGAGCTTAGTGGGAAGGGAAGCAGAGGGTTGATGTTGTTTCTGGCACTGGTGACCTCTGGACCTAGGTCATGGGCGACCCTGAAGGAAGGGTTTGTCTGGATCAGTAGCAGATGGAGGGGCTTTCTGTGTCAGTTCAGTGGGAACAGATGTATTTAGTCCCTGGGTTGGGGAATCTTGCCTTCCATTCAAACTAAGCTTGAGGGACTCATCTGCAGAAGGACTAGTCCATCCATGAACTAGGTCTCTAGGGAACACCTTCCCCTTTCCACCATTCCGTTTTGGCTGCTCTTGCCCTCCTGAGACCCAGAGGCATTTGGGAGATGTAGTATTTTTATGAACAGCTGGCCTGTACCTGGAGAGCCAGGCTTCAATCTCCTGAGGATGCTGTGTGAGTAAGTCCTTGCAGTCTTTCGAAATATAGAGAGAGGTAAGCCCTTTAAACCTGTATTTGAAACCATTTGCTTGCAGAAGTTTTTTCAAAGGAGTGAAGGATTTGTGCCGAACCGTCACTTCATGTGAGTAGTCCCTGTAAAACGATATGCGAGCCCCCCCCCCTCCAGATAATGTCCTCAGTATATCTCGCTGCTCTCAGAACTTGCTCTTTTACTGAGTATAGAAGAAAATAAGCGATGATAGGTTGGGCCGGAGAGCTTAGGGGGGGCCCACTTTGCCAAACACTGTATGCGCTCGCTCCACTTCAACAGGGTCTCTCCAACGGTCACCCAGCAACTTGGGAATAAGGTTATTGAGAAAGTGATCCATGTTCTGACTCTCTGCACCTTCGGGGTCACCAATTATATTGTTGCAGCATCCCCGATTCTCCTGCTCTTTGGCTCTCTCCCAAAGTTTGGCCAGTTTAGCTTCATGATCCTGCAGCCGTTGCCATACAAGGCCTTTGGTACCTTTCTAGTTCCTCTGTCCGCTGCTCAGCTACATTGAGTTTATCTTCCATCTGGCAGACATCTGCAATGTTGCCTGTAAGGGCTGCACTGATACCATCCACCCTAACAAGTAAGGCCCCCAACATTTTAGTAATATACGTGAGCAAGTCCCCCACCAGAATTTGCTGGGCTGAGGCTTCTTGGTTGCCACCCAACGATGGTGGTCATTGAATGAGAGCTGGATGCTGCCATTACAAAGTTTGTTTGTGCAGAGTCTCTCCTTGCTAAGCCCTGAATTGTAGGGTGGCTGCAACCGGTTGTCAGAAGTATTTCTTGGCCCAATTATCTACCAACCTTCTGTGGCTGAGGTGCCCCAACTGTCTCTGCGATGGGTCCTAGTATACCGGGTGAGGCCTATGCGGCCTATTGCATCAGGTGTGGTGTCTCATAGTCACAGGCGCATCTTGCTGTTGCGGTGACTTACTGTGCAAAAATGTTGGCATTTGGCAGTCTGCAGGATTTAGGTGGGTATTCCACCAAGTTAAGTAAGCGAGTTGATCCCGGATCGGGAGATGCGGACTGTGTCCAGACAAGGACGGAGCGAAAATTTAGGCAGCCATCACATCGGTGTTCAGGCCATGCCCCCCAGGTCTAGTAAAGCCTTAATGGGGACAGCAGATGAGAGAATAATGAAGGAGAATGGCGGGGTTAGGGAGGGAGGGTGTGGGTGGGAGGAGGCAGAGACAACGGGGGGAAGGAGGAGAGAAGGGAGGAGGCACAAGAGATGAATAAAGTATTGAATTCATTGACCACCGAGAGGGGGGGTCAGTAATGGTGGTATCACTTGCCTTGAGGACTGGGATAGTGGGCTGAGCCTTGGGGGAGAATAAGGCATGGAAAACCTTCCAGAACTTTAAGGAGTGGTTGATGTTTTTCTGAACGATAAAGTACTCCACTTTGGCTACCCTAGTGGCTCTGGTGCAGGTATTATGAAGGGCACGGTATTTATATAAGTCTTGGGAGGAGCCTGAGGACTTGTGTGCCTTCCGTGCTAGGTCACCTGCATGCAGACAGGCTAGAAGTTTGGCAGAGATCCAGGGGAGGAGACAGCCTCTGATCCTGCTTTTCCTTAGGAGGGGGGAGTGTCAATCCCAAATGGAAAGGAAGCTGGATTTGAAGTAGTCTAGATCAGAATCAATGGTACTGGAGGTTGAGATGGGCGACCAATCGGTTGTAGCCAATTCCTCATGGAGGGCAGAAAGATACAAGGACCTAAAGGACCAGATCAGGCGGAGTTTTGGAGGGGCTTTGGGGTGGTGAATTGTGTGAATGCAGTAGAGCATGTAGTGGTCACTGAGGGCATCTGGGAGAGTGTCGGTGGCAATAATGTGGTGGGATGTGAGGTGAGGGCCCAGTCCAACAAGATGTGCTTCAGAGATTTGTGGTTGAATCGGGTGGGGTCAGTGATCAGAGTGAGATTTAGAGACGTGATGTCATGATGAATTTTGGAGTGGGGAAGGGAAAGCCAAATCAAATTAAAGTCCCCAGGGATGAGCAATTAACCAGAAGACTGGGTGGAGATGGTGGTGAGGAAATTGGAGAGGAGGAGAAGAGGCCAGGCAGCAGTAGACTCCCACTATAATGATGAGGAGAAAGAAAGGGAAGGAAAGTTTTAGGAGTACTAGTTAGTAGGCAAATGGGAGAGAGACAGAGAGGACAGGGATAAATTGGATGGAAGAGGAAATGTAGATATCAATACCACTACCCCTGCTGGAGCAATCCTGCCTAGCAAGGCAGAACCCAGAGATAGAGATGGCGTTATCGGAATTGTAGTGGAAAGTCATGATTCCAAGATGCTAAACACATCCAGCTGGAGGTTAGCCATGACCGGATGTAGGAGGTCAGTCTTAGGGAGGAGACTCCTGATGTTGAGGTGGGCAATTCTCAATCCTTTGGGGAGGCAGGAGAGGGAGGTGAGGGCAGAGCCAGGATTAGGATCAATATCCCCTGCTGTCAAAAGCAGCAATGAGAGAAGGAACTGGAGAGAGATGAAGATCCATCTGCACGGAGGGTGGGAGGAGAGTGGGACAGCTGGAGGGGGTGGGGGAGCAGAGACCTGAGCGAAGCAAGATGGAGGCATGGGGAAGGAAGGAGTGAGGAACCAGAAAGCCAGGGAGAGAGGGGGAGGAAGAGACAGAATGGTGGAAGAGGGGACAGAGGGATGAGAATGGAGGAGGGGAGGGTGGTAGGAGGGAAGGAAGTAAAGATGAACAAGAAGGAGAGGAGGGAGAGGGTTAGAAGGAGTTTGAGATAAAGTAGCGTGGAAGATTAAGGGAGCAGCACAGAAGTAGAGGAGAGAGAGAGAGAGAGAGAGAGAGAGAGAGAGAGATCAGGAAGTGGCAGGAGGGGAGAAAGGAGGGGACCGCTGAGCCCAGAGAAAGGGGGCTCAAGCCCTTCCCCGAGGAGCTGGAGGTCGCGAGGGCTGCACTGGAAGTGCCCTCCCTGAAGCCTGCACCACCACCAGGACACCCCCACCCCGAGGAGCCGCTGGGTCAGAGGGCTGCACTGGAATTGCCCTCCTGTTGACTGTTCCCTGCCACCAGGACACCCCCACCCCGAGGAGCCGTTGGTCGCGAGGGCCCTAAGATCGATCCCCTCCCGAGGAGCTGGAGGTCGTGAGGGCTGCACTGGAAGTGCCTCCTGAAGCCTGTACACCACCACCAGAACACCCCACCCCCGAGGAGCCGCTGGGTCACGAGAGCTGCACTGGAATTGCCCTCCCTGTTGACTGTTCCCTGCCACCAGGACACCACCCCCACCCCCTGAGGAGCCATTGGTCATGAGGGCCCTACAGATCGATCCCCTCCCCGAGGAGCTGGAGGTCACGAGGGCTGCACTGGAAGTGCCCTCCTGAAGCCTGTACACCACCACCAGGACACCCCCACCCCCCCGAGGAGCTTGGTCGCGAGGGCTGCACTGGAATTGCCTCCCTGTTGACTGTTCCCTCGCCGCCAGGACACCTCACCTCCGAGGGAGCCATGGTCGCGAGGGGCCCTAAGATCGATCCCCTCCCCGAGGAGCTGGAGGTCGCGAGGGCTGCACTGGAAGTGCCTCCTGAAGCCTGTACACCACCACCAGGACACCCCACCAGGAGTGCTGGTCGCGAGGGCTGCACTGGAATTGCCTCCTGTTGACTGTTCCTGCCGCCAGGACACCCCCACCCCCGAGGAGCCGCGTGTCGCGAGGGCCCTAAGATCGATCCCTCCCCGAGGAGCTGGAGGTCGCGAGGGCTGCACTGGAAGTGCCCTCCTGAAGCCTGTCACACCACCACCAGGACACCCCCACCCCTGAGGAGCTGCTGGGTCATGAGGGCTGTGCACTGAATTGCCCTCCCTGTTGACTGTTCCCTGCCGCCAGGACACCCCACCCCTGAGGAGCTGCTGGTCGCGAGGGCCCTAAGGTAAACTCCTGCCTGAAAAGAATAAAAAAAAGAAAGAAAACACAAATCGCGACACAGTCAGTGAGCCAGCCTACCTGTGGACACTCTGCTCGGCTCGGCTCTGTCGTTTGAAACGTGGTTTTGCACCTTTTCTCTAGGCTCTGTTTTAAGCAGTCGGTGCTTGCTCTGGAGTAACCCGATGAATTAGTACACTGTATGCATTTATTTGGGACTGGATGAATTTGTTTGTGGATGTTCCTATTCTACACTGCTTTGCCTGCTAATGTTTAGAGTTTTGTTTTGGGAGTTTCAAGTGCTGCTTATGTAAACTGTGTTTTCCCTGCCTGTAATTTTGCCAGCCCGCTCCTCTTCTCTCCTCTTTGAAACCCCTGTATTTTTGCACATGTTTTAATTTAATCACCCACTGCAGCATTAGCCTCTGCCACGCTGCTTAGCAATCCCCGCCTGCACTGCCCGCCCCAAATCGCTACTCCCCTGCCTGCCTACTTAACCTCTGCCTCTTTCTCCAACAGATCGATCCCTCCCCGAGGGAGCTGGAGGTCGCGAGGGCTGCACTGGAAGTGCCCTCCTGAAGCCTGTACACCACCACCAGGACACCCCCACCCCCAGGAGCACGCTGGGTCGCGAGGCTGCACTGAATGCCCTCCCTGTTGACTGTTCCTGCCAGCCAGGACACCCCCACCCCGAGGCCGTTGGTCGCGAGGGCCCTAAGGTAAACTCCTGCCTGGAAAAGAATAAAAAAAAAAAGAAAGAAACACAAATCATGACACAGTCAGTGAGCCAGCCTACCTGTGGACACTCTGCCTGCTCGGCTCTGTCGCTTTGAAATGCGGTTTGGCGCCTTTTCTCTAGGCTCTGTTTTAAGCAGTCAGTGCTGCTCTGGAGAACTCCGTCAACGCCACGCTGCTCGCTCCCCACCGCCCCCACCACCACCCTTGCTCGGCTCTCCTTATATAGGGTATATTTTCTTTGTCACATGAGGCTCAAAACCAATCAGCCTACTTTCCCATTTGCTGGTTATATCGTTCCAGCACTAGAGGAGCCTGCCCTCATTTCTTGCCTCTATATTGGAAATGTCTCACTCAAGCATGGTCCTTGCTATGCTGGCCTCCTCCTGCTGCAGCACCCTATGCTCTCTCTCTGCCCCTCTATACCCCCATTAACCTGCCCCCAACCAAAGCACACTGCCCCACTCTCAATTCCAGGCTCCCCACTCAGACTACCCCACACCTATCCCTCAATCCATTCCCTAATCCTCCTGCACTCTGGACTACCATGCCACCCCCATCCACCAACCACCTATGTGTACTCACAGTATGGTGTTTCCAGTCACAAGTGGACACTCTCCTCGCTAGCGCCCTCAGTTGTTCTCTCCCTTCCTATCCCCTGCTCCTCCCTGGTGGGGTCCCGTCAGCCACATATGCACCCCACCGCCAGCTACAAACACCACGCGAGGCACCTAATTCTTCTGCTGCTCCTGCTCTCCGGCAATGTGAACCCAAACCCCGGGCCTGTCATCCCAGCCACGCCTCTGCCCACAGATGGCAAAGGCATTCGAATTGCCTTTATTAATATATGCAGTCTCCCTAAGAAAACTGCAGCCCTCCAATGTTGGGTCACCCAACACTCCCCGGATATTCTCATGCTTGCCGAAACCTGGCTCTCCTCCCTCACGCCTGACTCTGCCATCTCCCTTCCTGGTTTTACCATTTTCAGGGCCGATAGGATGGGCAGGCGTGGAGGGGGGTGTGCTATCTACTTGCGCAACTCGGTCCTCGGGCTTGCCCTCCCCAACCCCGAGCTTAACCATGGGGCGCAAGCCATTACCTTAAAAATCACCCCCTACCCTGGACGCGGTCCGCTCTATCTAACTGCGGCTTATCTACCCCCGGGGTCTAACAAAGACTCTGCAGCCACCTCTCTCCTTGACTACCTGGCTACCTTACCCCCGAAAGCTGAACAGTTAATTATGGGTGACTTAAATTCCAATTGGCTCAGCCCGTCGGCAGATAATTTGAAGAATGAGCTTGCAGCCCTTGACCTGTCCCAACTGGTCACTCAGCCCACTAGACTTCACAAAGTAACAGGAACTAGCTCCCTCCTGGACGTCATCCTCTCTAACCGACCTCATAAAGTAGTCTCCATTGATGTCCTTGGACTCACCAGTGACCACTCCCAGTCATCTGCTTCTGGTCCTCCCCACCCTCAGCCCTGGGTACAGCAGGACCCCCTCGCCCAGTTTCTCCCCGGAGGTCTCGCCAACCTCAAACGTCACCTCGCCCAAATCGACTGGTCCCCATTGGCCAGCGCTCCTGACATTAACTATGCCCTTACCTACCTCTCCACGGCCTTCAACCATGCCTGTGATCTGTATGCACCCCTCAACACTCGTAGGATAAAAAAATGGACTGCTGCATGGATCACTCCTGCGCTGATCCAACAACTAAAAAAGAGAGATAACCTCTGGCACTTAGCTAATGACTCCAGTAGGGTTGCTGACAGGCAAGCCTACAGGGCAGCCCGCAATCAATGCACCTGGACAATCAAGCAGGCTAAAGCTAAATTCTACCAGGCTGCGTTGACATCCTCCTGGGGCTCGTCCAGAGCTTTCTGGGACAACATTAAAGATTTAAATGGTAAGACCCGCTCCCCCCCTCCATCCCAGATTGTCATAAATGGGACTGTCTCGACTGACCCCACCTGTATTGCTAACTGCCTTAATAAAACTTTCACTGACTTAAGTGCCGTCCTCCCGGCCCATTTTTCTGACCACGTTGCCAAACCCACCCACGCCCATTTCCAGGCCACAATTCCACTTCCAATGATCTCACCCCACGATGCCAAACCTTTCTTAATAAAGGCCCTCGCCTCAGAACCCTACCAATGACCCTCTCGACTCCAGGATACTACCGTGCTGGATGTCATGCTCACCCCGCTGACGCTTATCATTAACAAATCCCTATGCCTCGGCCAATTCCCTAAGGCCTGGAAGCATGCAGAAGTAACCCCCATCCATAAGTCTGGGGACCGCACTCTGCCTAATAACTACAGGCCCATCTCCATCCTTCCCCCCCTATCCAAAGCCTTAGAAAAAATAGTAAACACACAGCTCTCGGAATATCTTACTAACTACAACCTTCTTTGTCCGGAGCAACACGGGTTTCGCCCCTGCCATAGCACATCCACTGCCCTTCTGGAATTCTCCCACCACATTCACTCAGCACTAGACAAAGGTCATCTTGCAGGGCGGTCTTTATAGACCTGTCCAGGCCTTCGACATGGTGTGCCACCCCTGCTACTAAACTCCCTTAGTATACTAGGTCTCGCAGCGGCCCCCTGAAGTGGTTCACAAGCTACCTACACAACAGGTCCCAAAGAGTAAGCTAAATGGGACCTCTCCTCCTACCTTCCTGTACACTCGGTGTCCCCAAGGCTCCATCCTTGGCCTGACCCTTTCAGCCTATTCCTGAACACCCTCCCAGCTCCTGTTCCAGTAAATATTACTCTATGCTGATGACGCTGTTATCCTTGCATCACACCCTGACCCACTCCCACTCCAAATCATGCTGCAAGCGCCTTCCTCCAAACCCGAAAAGTGGTTCAATAATCACCGCCTAGTCCTGAACCTAAAGAAAACTAAGTCCATGCTATTTTCTCATCGGCAAAACAATGCCAGGGACTTTCCCCTCCACATCACCACCAGCACGCCCCTCCCTCTGGAGCAGGTTTCATCCTATAAGTACCTGGGCATCACCTTTGACTCCGGCCTTACTTTCCACACCCATCTTAAAGCTCTGTCATCTGCAATGAACTCCAGGATCGGTCTTCTCTACCGCCACAAAGACTGTCTCCCCGAACCCGCCTTAAAACTAGCCATCACCTCATCGGTATTATCGCTGGCTGACTACGGACTCCCTGTTTACGCTGCTGCTGATGCCTCTGCCTTATCCAAAGTCCAGACCTCTATCAACAAAGCATGTAGGCTCCTTACCGGTGCCCACAGCAGAACCCACACCTGTCTGCTATACTCTGCCACAAAAATACTCACTCTTGAGGAAAGATTGAAATATCAAACCTGCCTACTGGCCAAAAAATCCTTGTCAGGTGTCTGCCCTCCTGGGGTCTCTGGACCTTTGCAGCGGGCTGCTAGGTCCCTGCCAACCCGGTACGCCGCCACAGCCACCTTCAACGTTCCCAGAGCGAGGACCTCTCGTTGCCAAAGATCCTTCCATCACCAAGCCCCGTCCTGGTTTAACTCCCTTCCTGAAACTATCTCCAAGATCCCAGGTATTGGCCGCTTCAAAATCGCCCTCCGCCAGCATATTATTGACAGCCGATGTTGTAAATGCTTGTAGCTGCCCTGTGCCAGTCCCTACTAACCTTTTCAAGCCCCTCGCCTACCGGTCTTATAACTCTACATATTAGCTTGTGACATGTTGTCAATTTGAATAATGTATCTCTTATTGTTTTACCAATGTTAGTACCTATTAGCTTGTGACTTGTCAAATTGAATAATGTATCTCTTGTTGTTTTACCAATGTTAGTACCTTACACAAGTTTAATCCAGTACAGCTTCGCTGTCTGCTCTCTCCAAGTGTATATTTTTATGTATCTAACCTGTTCGTCATTCCCTGTCCTAACCTCACTCTATTGTTGTCTCCCTTTTTTGATTTAGGTATCTTGTAAACTAGTCTTTGACTCATAGGTTGTAAAACTGATCTCTACAATAAATAAATAAATAAAATAAAATTGGTACAGACAGTCCATTAATCTAATTAGCTGAGAGCCCTTGCCAGCAAT
Source organism: Neoceratodus forsteri (assembly GCA_016271365.2). Taxonomy (NCBI): domain Eukaryota; kingdom Metazoa; phylum Chordata; order Ceratodontiformes; family Ceratodontidae; genus Neoceratodus; species Neoceratodus forsteri. The sequence continues at coordinate 804,390,514 of CM028133.1, forward strand.
GCTCATATTTTAGCTAATAGCATGGAAAATAACAAGTACCAGTACCTATCCCTGCAGTACAGTACAGATCCATCCGATGTCATTGCAAATGTAATTTTGACACCATTCTTTTTTGTTTAGTGAGCAAAATCAGAAGCTATAAAAGTAAATCATAACACTCAGAACACTTACAAAGTTTTTGTTTGTAGTTCAGAAGTCCTCCTATTGTCCCTCCTGAGCCTATCCTTTCCCTTTCTGAGCCCCAGGTATTACAGAGTGTATGAACTCCCATTTGACCTGCAAGAAAAAGATAACAGCTGGGAATCAGGTGAAAATGCACTACCACAGATGGTAGTGTGCTGCCAGCAAGATATGTGTGTTGACCACCTTGACAATGGTGTGACATCCATGTCACCTGACATCCACTCATCTGAACAGCCATTTCCATCATCCCTTCTTTCACAATGACTTAAAATCTGGCACTGATGTCATTTTACTGTTACTTCCAATTTGAATTTTAAATAATGCTAAACCCCAAACCTCTACTATGGTTCCTTTTAGCCAAGCAGGTGACTAAGCTCTGAAATGTTTTTACGCACACCAGATCACCCACATGGAGGGTGTGACCCTTTGTGTGCTGTTTACATAGAAACATTGATACTGATGACAGAGAAGGACCACTTGGCCCACCCAGTCTTCCCATTTTCTCTACCTACTGTAACACTGCAGACCCTATTTAATCTCTGGCATCCTCCCCCTTCCCCTACCTCTAAGGTTCCCTTATGCCTATCCCATGCATTCTTGAAACCCATTACCATTTTTGCCCCCACCACCTCCACTGGGAGGCTGTTCCAGGCATCCACCACTCTTTCAATGAAGAAGTGCTTCCTCACATCTCCCCTGAAGGCACAGGGTCATAATGTCACAGTTAAAACCACACACAACAAGAATGCCAAATGCAAATCAGCATGCAGCATAATAACGTCGGCACAACACGTCAACTAGAACAAATATGGTGCACACCAGAGAACTATCTTTGTTTCTGTGGGGCTCACTGCTATTTCGCCTACACCCCAGACTAAATATAATCAACTCTGGGGGGTTGTGACTTTGGGGAAACAAAAAAAATCAGAGAGGGGAATTTTTTTTTGTTTCTGCAAAAAAAAAGCTGCATCATAGTGGGACCTGAGGAGAACCTAACCGCAGCCCCAAGTCCCTGATGCTGTAGAACCATACATGCTTCTTACAGCACGGTATTACATGCACGGTTTTATCCATGCTATAGTCACCCGGTACCTCCCCTGAATCCACGCCCCCTTCCCCAGCTTCATAGCATGTCACCTTGTTCTTGAGCATCTTTTGTTCTGAAAAATGCTTCCCTCTTGAACCTATTTCAATGTTTCTATCACATCCCTACTCCCTCCTTTTTTCCAGGGTGTACATATTGAGGTCCTTCAGTCTCTCCTCATAGGGCTTATGATGCAGACCCTGCACCATTTTAGTTACCCTCCTCTGGACTGCCTCTACACTGTCTACGTCCTCCTGGAGATGTGGTCTCCAAAACTGGACACAGTGCTGTAATTGCGATCTCACCAGTGATTTTTTTTTTTATTTAATTGTTTAACCAGGAAAGGCACACTAAGCTAAAAGCTTGTTTACAGGTGCAACCTGGGAGCACAGAGAAGTTAAGTGACTTGTTCAAGGTCACACAGTATGCAAGTGGGGGCTGTGGGATTCAAACCCAGGTCTCCAGATTTGCAGTTCAGAGCCTTAAACCACTGCGCTATACTGCCTCCCTTTTGTACATTTGTACTGCTGGTGATAGCCCTCTCTGTATATCCTAGCATCCAACTAGCGGTTTGTGGTACTGTTCCTCTTGTTTTTGCTGATGTCTCACCTTATCCTATGTCCCAGGATAAATCAAGTTCAATCTTGAGTTCACTGTTCTCTTCATAAGCAGTTCTGCTGGTATTAAGCCTGTTATGGCATGTGGAGTGCTCATGTGCTTCAACAAGAATCTGGCAAGTTTCAGCTCCAGCATTTCTCTTACCTTCCTTATTCCATTCTTAAACATTTGTACTGCTCGTACAGCCAGTCCATTTGAAGCAGAGTGGTATGATGACACTCTTATGTGCTTAATGCAATTTCTTTCACAAAATGAATTGGACTCTTCACAAGTGAAAATGTGGGCATTATCTGAGACCTGAATATCAGGCAGGCCATGAGCTGCCAAGATGAATCTTAGCTTCCTTATTATAACTGTAACCATTGTCAAAAACCCACTCAGCAGGTCAGGCCCTCTACTCCCAAAGTGCCAACCCCTGAGCACAGTCTTGCAAACAGTTTAACAGAAAAAGGTAACCCTCTTGTCTGTTTTGTGAGTTCGGATTAATCTTTGCTCTCAAGTCATGGAGGGATTCAAACTGTGAACCTCTTGCCAGCATACCCAATGCACAGGCTCAGATATTTCTGTCTTCAGGGGGCCAGATATCCTTGCCTATGGGCACCTAACCAGGTATACAGAGATGAACCCTTAAAAACTTTAATAAAAACCTCAGATTTAAAACGCTTCTCTTCCCAGTTTGGTATCACCATTCAAGCTATGCCTAGTGTCTGCTATAACCATATATACTTTTCTTACAAATGAAAAGAAATCAAAGACAGAGTAAATATGCTCTAAAAAGAGTTTTACTAAAATAGATAAAAATATGTAAAACACAAAATACAGAACTCCTATATCACAAGACATACAAATCTTTTAAAAGAACAAGATTTAAACAGTGCAAATTTTCTACAACAATATTTAGATTTATCTCTCTTTCAAAAAACCTGTTTAAAGTGCTCACAGATGTTTCATTGTCAGAGTCTAGATTTTTTTTTTTATTATTTAAACAGCAGTTTGGAAAACCTTTGAGCCATAGGCTCATTTACAAAGGTACCTTGTCACAGTAAGACAAACCAAAATACACAGTATAGCAGTACAACACATAAGTATAACAGTAAATTAAGACATAGATACAAACAAGCTGGTACAGGTAGGATGGATGCAAACAATACCAGAGTTATAAGTCGCCTAGCAGCTTAGTAATAAGCTTTGTCATAAGTATTGAGTACAGCTTTGACTAGCGGCAGTTACAGCATTGGGTGTTAATAAGGTGGTTACGTAGGAAGTTTTGAAGCACAATATAGTTGGAGCCTTTGAGATGGAGGGGGCAGTGTGTTGAACCAGGAGGGGGCCCTAAAGCTGAAGGCTCTTGGCACGTGAGAGGTCCTAGCTCTAGGGATAACAAGAGAGGTTTTCCAGAGGTCCAAGTATGAACTAGTGGGACAGAGCGGCGATGGTGGTGGTCAATCCTGGTGGGGAAAGCCCAAGGAGGGTTCTTTTTTGTAAGGGTACAGGTAAGATATTTGAGGTGCTCTGCGAGATCAAGTACCAGCGCTTTAGCATACAGTAGACAGGTGTGTCATCCTAGGTGCTCCAGTAATTAACCTCCAGGCCTTATTCAGAGAAAAGCGAATTTTATGGAGTGCGGTCTGATCAGTAGCACCATACACCGGGCAGTCCATAGTCCACTAGGGACAGGATAGAGGAGGTGATCATGAAGTCAAGAGCCTCCGTGGGAGGCAGTGTTTATACCGATGTAAGATGCCCAATCGGATATTAGTGGCAGTGGCTAGGGCAGCTATGTGTCCATGGAAGGAGAGGGAGGGGTCAAATGGATCCCTTGGTATTTATAGGAGCAAACTTGTTCGGAGTGGGAACGAGGACCCAGAGTGAATGAGGAGTTTGAAGTTGCAGGACTTGTTTTGGGGATGAGTGAAGAACATGGTTTTTTTTTTTTAAGATTTATCACCAATCTATGTTTTGAACCAGCCCTCGGCTTCAGTGAAGGACTTCTGCAGCTTAGTCCTGGAGGGCAATAGGGTTACGATTTGAGGCAAAGATGACTGCATCATCAGCGCATAATAGAATGTTCCCCGAGCAAGAGCATGGAAGGGTGTTACGTAAAGGAGAATAGTAAGGCCCAGGAATGGAGCCCTGGGGAACCCCAGAAAAGATGGGACAGATGTCTGAGTAGGTCCCATTAATTTTTACACGCTGTGAGTGGTCAGACAGATAACTGGTGCACCAGGAGATAGGCCCAGCAGCAAAACCAGAAAGACTAAGGGCATCAAGAAGGAGGGGGTGGGAGACAGTGTTGAAAGCTTTTGAGAGGTCAATGAAGACAGCACCAGCCAGAGAACCAGTGTCTAAGGAGGAGCAGAGAAAGTTGGAGAACTCTAGGAGGGCTGTGTTGGTACTGTGGCCCACTCAGAAGCCATGCTGCTCAGGACAAAGGACATTGTAGGTGGAGAGGTAGTCAGAGATTTGAGAGGCCACTACTTTTTCCAAGGCCTTGGAGAGAGGAGAGAGAATGGAGATCGGTCGATAGTTTCCAGCCACAGTCCTATCACCACCTTTAAAGATAGGGGTGACAGTGGCAACTTTCCAGGCAGTTGGAACCTTCCCCAGGCAAAGAGAGTGGTTGATGAGGCATGTGATCTGGGTAAGGACTGTGTCTAAGACCAGCCTGATACATGATCTCAGGGTGTCACTGCCTGTACTATTACTCTTGAGGGCAGTGACAAGGTGTGGCCTAAGTTCTTGGGCAGAAACATGGCGGAGGAGAAAATAAGGTGAGAAAGATTTATTGCAGGTGCTGGGGGAGGAGGGTCAAAAAATTTGTAGGGAGTGATAGGGGCTAAGGTCAGTGAATGAGGTGTTGAGGTGGTTGGCTATGAGGGCTGGGTCTGAGGAGATCACACCATTAATGTTGATCTGGTGGGTGGGGGAGTGTACTCCCATTTAACTGTTTAATGTTATCCCAGAAGGTTCTGGGATTCCCCATGAGGCAGTGAGTGAGGACCGATAGTGCTCAGACTTGGCCTTTCTGATGGCCCGAGTGCACTTGTTTGAGGCGGCAGCATATAACCGCCTGTCATTGGGCGCCAGTCTCAATGGCACGGTGCCATAGGTTGTCCCTTATGTTTGAGCTGGTGGATCAAAGCTGGGGTAACCTAGGGGCATTCTTCCTTTTAGAACGCGGGTCAACACTGGGGCAAAAGATATCACAGGCATTATTAAAAGTTTGGGTAAAGAAGGAGAGAGCTGTGTCGATGTCAGGAGTTGCCTGTATAGGAGACCAGTCAATTTGGGACAGAAGTTCCTTAAGTTTTATCAGTCCATCAGGTATTAGACGCCGCCGGCATGTGGACTGTGCTATGGGTTTGGGGACTGAGGTTGACCAGTGGAATAGAATGGGGGAGTGATCGCTGAGAGAGTCTGGGAGGACTTGTACATTGGGGATCCGATTAGGGCGGTTGGTGAGTACCACATCAAGCAGGGTACTGGAGCCTCTCTTGGGGTTAGTCCTGGTAGGGTGGGTAACTAGTTGCGTAGGGTCTATTGCAGAAAAGGAGTCTTGGGTAGAGGAGGAGGAGGGGCTGAGTCAGTTGACATTTAAGTCACCCACCAGAATCTGATCAGCGGAAGGAGGTAGAGAGGTAAGGTATTCTGTAAGAGAGGCAATGGCCTGCATTTGGTCCCTGGGGGGCACGTATGCAGTAGTCAGATAAAGGGGTTCCTTTAAAGGGTCAGGGGTTAGTTTCAGCATAAGCGCCTGGGCCCTGGAGTCAAGGATGGGAGTGGGCAGGGCTAGTACGGGAGAGACCTTGACATAAATAGCGTGAGCTGCCGCCTGCCTCCCAACACGGTCAGGACCGAAAAGGGTGAAACCAGGAAGGGAGACTAGGAGTCAGGGGAGGATTTTGACAGCCAAGTCTCAACCAGGGTGATGACATCAGGGTTAATTGATGACCAGGCATTGTAGTGAGTCAAACTTTTTAGGAGGCTACAGATATTCATGGAGACCATGCATAGGCCTGTGGTGCGAGTTGGGGAGCTCCTGGGAACCGGCCAGGGTTTGATGAATGTTTCCTGACAGGAGTAGTAGCATGACTAACACCCCAGCAGGGAGATGGTGAGAGGTTTTCCCAGGATTGACATGAGGGGAGGCTAAGGAGCAGGGGTGGGCAGGGAGGTACAGGAGGGAAAGCAAGAATAAGAAGAAACCAGATGTGCCTGAGGTGAAGAGAAAGCTAGGGAGGGCAGGGGGACGGGGACACAGAGGTCCCAAGGGGCAGGAGAGGAGGTTCAGGAGCAAGGGAGGGAGGGGTGCCAGGGCACAGTGTGGACTAGCAGATGGGTAAGGGTAAGTGCACCTGCTAGTGGGGATAGGCACAGGCAGAGCGTGAGGCAGGGCCAATACATTGTGGTGAGCAAGATCCCAGGAAGTAGTGCTGTACAGGTAGGAGTAGAAGTAGTGAGGGAGCATAGGTCCTCTAGTGGCCAGCAGGTATAACCCTGCAAATGGGAAAGTGGGGACATAGGTTCTGGGCAACAGGACGGATGTCACCGGATGTGATGTCACGGGTGGATCCTTAATTGACAGCCGCCCCTGGGTGGGAGGGTGGTTGGGCGGGCAGGGCAGGACGGCGTGAGCGCCGTCGGGCTAACACCCTCTGCAGGCATCCAGGCAAGAGAAGAGGCTCTCTTTACCTCGAAAGTTATCAGGCTGGAGATTTGGCTTCCTCAGCTACTCAGGTGAGCTGCTTGTTGCTTCAGTTGCTTGATTGTCCCGAGTGCCTAGCTTGGGGGAGCTGCCTGTGTAGTGGAGCAAACAAAGCCTCTCATTACTATGCAGCGGGAGAATATGTTGTGACTTACACAAAGGAGCTCCACTCTAAGCAAACAGGGCTATTCCAAAATGAGGTCACACTAGGACCCAGCTAACCTAATGCCTTCAGTAACAAGCACAATTAGCTCAATACCACCATATTAAACAAGTCTGATCTATATTAGCTGCTTGGTATATCTGGCTTTAAGATGTAATCAGCAATTCGCTCCAAATACCACCATATTAAACAAGTCTGATCTATATTAGCTGCTTGGTATATCTGGCTTTAAGATGAAATCAGCAAGGCAACTCTAGAAAAGCCAGTGAGTCACTAGCTTTACACTTCAGCATTAGTAGCACAAAAAGAGAATCAAATAACAAGCCCACCCAGTGGTGAACAGGAACAAAGTTCATAAAATATAAGTGTTCATCAGGTAGCACCCCTCTGCAGGTGTGCAGACGAAGAGAAGAGGCTCTCTTTACCTCGAAAGTTATCAGGCTGGAGATTTGGCTTCCTCAGCTACTCAGGTGAGCTGCTTGTTGCTTCAGTTGCTTGATTGTCCCGAGTGCCTAGCTTGGGGGGGGGGAGCTGCCTCGAAAGTTATCAGGCTGGGAGATTTGGCTTCCTCAGCTACTCAGATGAGCTGCTTGTTGCTTCAGTTGCTTGATTGTCCCGAGTGCCCGAGTGTAGATAAAAGTGTCTTGAAGGAAAACAGAATATTCCTTAAAGCAAACTGTATTTGCCAACCCCTTTTTGTGTGAGGTCACCTGGCTCCCCCTCTGTCAGAATATATATAAAAAAATATACCTAATACAAAAAACAGGATGTCTTTTTCAAGAATTAAATTCAGCAATCCTCAGCATTACTCATGTCCTTCAAATGACATTTATTTGATCTCATGATAAGCTTCCCCCTTTCAGGACATGAAAGCATCTTTATGATTTCGCACTAATACATCACAACCTGCTTTTCTTCCTCTGGAAACATCATAAAATGGATATGCTCAACTCAAGCTTCTTCCACCCTGTAATTAGCTTCAGGCCTTCCACGTAACACCTGGTATCTAAAATCTGTGTGTGTATGATCTCACATGCTGTTTCAGCATTTTCTCATGGCTTTCATCTTTCAGCTGCAACCTGGGGGGGGGAGCGAGGTCACTCCTAAAGCACCAGATTTTCAGCAGAGACAGTCAGTATTATATTTTATATAAAAAAAAAAAATGATGTAGCACTCAGAACTGGCTGTCCACGTCACAACCATCACAGACAGAATGGGAATTACTTCCAACCCCTACCAGGTCAATTTGTTGTACGCTTTACAGTGCACTACATAACCACGTAACAGGAACAGCACAGTAGGGAACATGAGAGGGTGCAAAACCGTGAAAGGATGTATGTGCGGTACTGCAACTTCTCACTCTTCCTGGTACAGGATAAGAATCCTGCAGGGACAAGGCACCACCAAGCAGCTGCCGTGGCTCAATGGGATGAGCCACAGGCAGCAAGGGAGGCAGTGCATCTGTGGATTGGGTTTCAATTCTCAGTCCCAGATGCATGGAATTTTTATAGTTTTTGCACTTTGTGTGAATGTAAGTGTTACCCCCCCCCCGGAGTGAGTTATTTTAGTTGGGGGGTTCGAGGCAGAGCCCCTCACAAAAGAAAAACATATGTCGCTGGCAATATATTGCACTGTATTGGTAGCGCAGTATATTGCTGCGGCATAATGTCTTGCGACATTATGACCCTGTGCCCTTCAAACCACTTGATATGGGCATCTACCATTACTAGGAATATTTTTCCCATGAATGGGCTTGCATAGTCAATATGTATCCTTGACCATGGCCGCTCTAGTCATTCCCAGCTATGCAAGGGAGCTCTTGTGGGAGACTCTCTAGTCTACTGACATGCATTGCATTACTTTACCTTTGTTTCAGTGTCCATGTCCAACTTAGGCCAGCATACAAATCTTTGGGCAACTACTTTCATATGAATTATTTCTGGATGCCTTTCATGTAACTCATTAAGAACATTCTCTTACAATGCCAAGGGAACTACTACTCTAGCTCCCCGCATGAGGCACCCATCATCAATGCCAGGTCCCATCTTCCTAGTGAAATAGGATCTCAATGCATCATTTTCTGAGTGTCCTGGTCAGCCCTTTACCATTTAACCTGTAGTAAGACACACTGCCCTTTTCAGTATAAGCTATGATATCTTTGGCAGTGACAGAAAGTCCATCACAAACAAAATTCACTTGACCATTTCTTTTGGCACCTCTTTTGTCTCAGGCAAGGGCAGATGACTCAGAGCATCCACCATGTGCATGACCTCTGCCTTGCCTGTATTAAAGTGCATATAGAGACCACCTTTGGATCCTTGCTGATGCCATACTTCGGCTAGCTTTCTCAGGGCTGAATACACACTGACTGAAGGTTTGTGATCTGTCAGAATAGTGAATGGCCTCCCATACACATTGGTGAAATATATATACACCAACTGTACTTCAATGGGCAGACTGGGTGAGCCAAGTGGTCCTTATCTGCTGTCAAAGTCTATGTTTCTGTATAAATGCTTAAGCTTTCCTTATCAAGTTGGGAATAATTATTTTCTGCTGCATTTAAGCCCCATTATGCATATGCAATTGGCTGATCTGTACCATCCTGGTTCTTGTGTAATAAGTGCTTCTTTCCCATACGGTGGTGCATCACAAGCCAAAAAAAGTTCTCTTTCTGGATTGTAATGGACCAAAACCCTTGATTATTGAAGCAGCCTCTTCAATTCCTCATATGTTTGCTGTTGGTCTTTTCCCCACTTCCACTTGGTGTCCTTTGCTAACACCTGGTGCAGGGGCACTTGCACAGTTGACAGGTTAGGCATAAACTTGGCATAATATTGAATCATTCCTATGAAGGATTTCAGGTCACTGACAGGTTTTGGGTTTGGTGCTTCCACTATGGCACATACCTTTTTTGGCAAAATCAACTCCACTTATACCAGACCCGTGAGTGCGGACAATCGGGTAGAGCTGACAAATTTCATTTTCCCAAACCCTTTTCTATAGACTGCCATTATACAGATGCCTGATATAGCGTACCTTTCTAGGCCACCTATAATGGATGGCTACTGCAGTCTCCCTTATGTTTTAACAAAGGACTTGCTGAGTAACAAGCTTCCTGAATTAGTGGCCTTGATGGAGGAGGAACATCTGGATATCGTGGCAGTCACAGAAACATGGTACACACAAAACCATGACTGGGACATAAACATACCAGGATACACTATCTACAGGAGGGACAGGGAGGGTAAAAGAGGAGGAGGAGTAGCTCTTTACATAAGGGAAGGAATCAAGGCAACAGAACAAAAGGGAAAACAGGGAGGAGAAGAAGCACTGTGGGTAAATTTGAGACCGCAATGGCACCACATCCGCGACAGGGTTAGAGACAGACCCTTCCTCAGGGAGGAAATGGACAAGGAAATGATAGAAAGAATACTTAGAATGGCAGAAAAAGGGAGATATTGCTGATGGGTGATCTGAATATGCCAGATGTTAACTGGAATGCAGTTGCAGCAGCCACTTCAAAGAGTGGGTTATTCTAGATGCCCCACAAGGGCATGCCTTAGACAACTAGTATTGGAGCCCACTCGAGAGGGAGCAATCTTAGACCTGGTTCTCTCAAATGGAGATGAAGAGAGATCACAGATGTAGAAGTGGGTAGCCATCTGGGAACTAGCGACCATCGAACAGTATGGTTCACAAAAACACAGCAATAGAGTCAAGGCCATACAAAGGCAAAAGTACTGGACTTTAGGAGGGCTGATTTTGCCAAATGGTGAGTGCCTAAGGAATACACTAGCAAATGGGCAGGAAGAAGGGGTGGAAGAACAATGGGGAATAAAAAAACTGCCATCACAGAGGTAACAAGCCTTTGTGTGAAGCAAATTAACAAAATGAAATGATGTAAGAAACCACTATGGTTCTCAAAGGAAGTGGCAGTGAAGGTTCAAGAGAAAAAGAAAGCATACAAGGAATCACAGAAGGAGCAGGACAGGGAACTGTATCAGTTAAATCAAAAGGAAGCTGGGAAGGCAGTCAGAACAGCAAAGGCCCAAACCGAGGAAAAGATAGCCAACTCTGTTAAGAAGGGGGATAAAACCTTTTATAGGTACATCAGGGAGCGAAGGAAGACCAAGGGAGGGCTAGTGAGGCTTAATAAAGAGGAGGGAGGGTGGACACAGGGTGACTGTGAAAAGGCAGAGATACTAAACAAATATTTTTGCTCAGTATTTACAAAGGAAGTGGGGGAGGTACCTAAAACAAACAGTAGAAACACTCTGGATACAGAAGTTGATACCAGCCCATTTACAGAAGAAAGGGTTCTGAAAGAACTCTTAAAACTGAAGGTGGACAAAGCAATGGGGCCTGATGGGATTCATCCCAGAATTCTAAAAGAACTAGGGTAGAACTAGTGACACCACTGACTACCCTCTTTTAACAAATCATGGGAGGATGGGGTGGTACCGAGACTGGAGAAGGGCAGATGTGATTCCCTTCACAAAGTGGGAGCAAGGCAGAAGCAGAAAACTACAGGCCTGTTAGTTTAACCTCAGTGGTAGGGAAAATGATGGAATCACTTCTGAAGGAAAGAATTGTTGAGTATCTAGAGGCCAGAGGGGCTCAGGACCCAAGGCAGCATGGATTCACAGCGGAAGGTCATGCCAGACAAATCTGATAGATTTCTTTGACTGGGTGACCAAAGTAGTAGATCAGGGAGGGCTGTGGACATGGCCTACCTAGACTTCAGCAAGGCATTTGACACAGTCCCATACAAAGATTAATATACAAGTTAGCCAGCCTGGGAGTGGGTCCCAAGATGACAGCCTGGGTAAAGAATTGGCTGGAGAATAGGACACAGAGAGTAATAGTAAATGGAGTCCACTCTGAAGAAAGGAGGTTACTAGTGGGGTACCACAGGGTTCAGTATTAGGACCGGTCCTCTTCAATGTCTTTATAGTTTATATTGCAGAGGACTAGAAGGAAAAGTATGTCTCTTTGCAGATGACACAAAGATCTGCAACAGAGTTGATGCACAAGGTGGGGTGGAAAGGATGAGAAGGGACTTGGCAAGGTTAGAGGAATGGTCAAATGTATGGCAGCTTAGATTCAATGCTAAGAAGTGCAAGGTAATGCACCTGGGAAACAAAACCCAGGGAAGAGTACACAATGGGGGTGAGATACTAACAACAACAAAATGGAAAGGGACCTGGGGTAGTCATATCAGATGACCTAAAGGTGGGAAAGCAATGTGAGAGGGCAGCAAGGAGGGCTGGGGGATACTGGGATGCATAGGAGAGGCATCACCAGCAGAAAACAGGAAGTTATTATCCCTCTGTACAGACAGTTGGTGAGACCCCATCTGAGTACTGGCAGTTCTGGAGACCCAGTCTCCGCAAGGATATAGACAGGATGGAGGCTGTCCAGAGGAGGGCACTAAAATGGTGCAGGGCCTGCACTGGAAGACATATGAAGAGAGACTTAAGGAGCTAAATATGTATAGCCTCGAGGAAAGGGGGGACATGATAAAAGTTTCAAGTATCTCAAGGAATCAACAAAGTCCAAGAGGTGAGCATCTTTCAAAAAAGAGGTGTGCAAGAACAAGGGGCACAATGTGTAGATAGAAGGGGGGGCAGCTCAGAGGTAATTTAAGGAAGTATTTTTTTCACAGAGAGGGTTGTGGATGCATGGAATGGCCTTCCGGAGGAGGTTGTGAAGTCAAAAACAGTGGTGGAATTCAAGCATGCATGGGACAGTCATAAGGCAATTCTAGGGGGTGGGGGTAGGAAGAAGTAGGCTGCTGGTTAACTAGGATCTGCAGCTTATCCAATAGGTAGGGAAATGGGCAGACTGGGTGGGCCAAGCAGCCCTTATCTGCCGTCAAAATCTATGTTTCTGTGTTTCTATGTTTCTATGCACCTCTCACCAGTGCCAGTTAGATGTCACCACTGCTCTCAAACTACACATGTTGGCATGTTTCCGGCATGCAGAGTTACTGTTGGAAATAAAGATACGTTTCTTTTAGTCATGCAAAGCAGCTCAAAAGAGTTTTAATCAAACAAAGTATATTAAACAACACTTCACTTTAGTAAATTATGACGGCCCTTCCCTTACATGCGGTCAAAGTTGGCGTGGCTTCTCAGGCAGCGTGACATGGAAACTCAGTGCTTCTCTGTGCAATCACAGATAAGGGTGCCATTTAGAAAGGTCCTGGCTCAAAACAAGAGGAACAAAAGAAAACCAAAGGGATTTACTGTAGCAGGGATCACAGGGAGAGTAACTGGGATGTGTGCAGAGAAGTTGGACTTGATAGGAAAGTGAGTGTTGACTGTCAGTATTGGCCTCTGGAAAACAGCGAGAAACTGAAAAACTGTAAGTGTTAACCAAGAGATCCTGATTAAGAAAACAATGCCATACCTCCTGTACATGTAATGGATAAGTGCTAAATTGTGTGAAATTGTGAGGGTAGGGTGATGTGAGTTAGTGAGGCTGCTAGCAGCAACTACATGGCTGAGTCAGACAGTACATTAAAACAAGCATTCATCAATGCCGAATATTTGATGCTTGTTAAATATTTTTTTTATTTAGACCCAACTTTTCAAGATACTCGTTTTAGGATTCACCTTATAGACATGACATGTACCATTTATAATGTATTGGCCAAAATGTTATTTCACAAAAGAGGTGCAAAAACTTATCTCATCCAGGATTTTAAAAATGACATATCACATTTATGAGGTGGTATGGAAATATGACTATATTAAAAGTTTGGAGTCAAAATATTGAAAATTAGCAAAGTTATGAGTGAACATCAATATAGTATAACATTCATTCATAACCTGGACATTTTACCATATTTGTACACCAAATGTTTAGTATAGCCTTTTTATTACCCCACCTAATGGACCCAGTGGGTGAACATTTTCAAATTCTCACCAAAACGTCATTCTGCGCTAATGAAACATCATTCCACTCCACAGGTACAAGAACACATTTTGGCCAGGATTTCAAAAATAACAGCTGTCACATTCGTGAGGTGCTGTGAAGAAATGGCAATGTTGAAAATTTGGGGTCAAAATATTGAAAATTACAAAAGTTACAAGCCTGCATTCGCAATTTTCAATGTAGGCTCGTAACTTTGTTGTTTTTTAATATTTTTACGCCACATTTTCAACATAGCCTTCTTACGAGCCCCACCTCATGAACAGGGGTAGAGAACATTTTCAGCTCCTGCATGAAAGGTGATTTTGTGCAGCGACTGCAATATCACCTTTTGGGACAGATTAGCCCAATTTCACTGCCATTGTTCATGAGGTGGGATCCAAAAAAATGCACGTTGAAAATCTGGGGCAAAAATATTCAAAAATGGCCAAGTCATGCCAGTAAGTTCAAAACCCCATTGAAATACATTGAACCGCATACCTGATTTCCTCAGTTTGTGATCCAGCTTTGAAGAGTGAAGACATGTCTGCGGTCCAGAGAGGATTATGGCATTGGACCCCCAGTGGGTAAGTAAGGGATGGGGGGGTAGAGGGTACTGAGTGGGAGGGTCAGGTGGGGGGAATAATGGCACAAACAGTCATCAATGGATAGGTTTCTCTTTTACAGGTTTGAAAAATTAAAAAACAATGCGGGATGTATTTCTTTATTACTGGTGGTGAGACACTGGGGAACTGGGCACCACCAGTGTCAGTGTTATATTTGGCAGCAGCGGGGGTGGGCTCCCTGGTGCTGCATAACTAAAACAGGCAGGGTGGGGGTTATCAGCCAGCACAGGGAATTGGGCACCTCCATGCCATAATAATGATAACAAACATGGCCTGGGTTTGGTGGGGTGGCTGTTACATCAGCAGCTGCAATAGACATTGATGGATGGTTTTCTCTTTTGTTGGGGGGGGGGGTGGCAGCCAGCATGGGAGTTGGCCACCAATAACATAGGTTGGGCTTGGGGGGTGGCAGTTACAGCGGCGGCAGAAACAGACATCGATGGATGCTTTTCTTTTTTTACAGGGTTTAATACTGACAGGCTCTTGACCTTGAATGCCATTCAGCTGCTTGCTGAACAGCTTCATGCAAATCAAAGGACCGAAGCCCTCTCTGACTGGAGTGACTCAGTCCTTGAAGTACAAAATGTTTCCACTCAGCAAGCAGTGAGTGGTGTCATGACTGCCAAGCCCCTGTTATTTTGTACTGCAGTGGGCTCAGCAGGGACACCACCCAAAATCCCCTCTCATTGTAACAAAACGTTTGGTGCACATACGAACACATGAACATACAAATGTGCCAGCAGAAACAGACCACCTGGTCTATCTAAGTCTGCTCGAGTGTGCAGCTAGCACCCCTAGTTTGCAGCTGCCCCACTGACCCTCCCATTTGTCATCCCACTGCCACCCCCACCTCCCCCACCCTCACTCTCCCCTGTTCCCTGTCCCATGCTCTTTTGAAACTGTTCACAGATTTACATGATACCACCCATTCTGGTAGGGAGTTCCATTTGCTACCACCCTCTCTGTGAAATAGTGTCTCCTCATTTCCTTCCTAAATCTTCCCCTCTATTCTTAGCTCATGCCCCTGGCACCCTCCCCTCCTTAACTTAAAAGACCCCATCTGCCCCATCCTTATTGATTCCCCTCATATACTTGAATGTCTCTATCATGTCCCCCCCGTCCCTTCTATCCTCCAGGGTGTACATGTTCAGGTCTCTCAGCCTGCTGTCATAGTCTGTCCCTTCCATTCCACATATCATCTTTGTTTCCCCCCTCTGCACCCCCTCCAGTAGCCTGATATCACGCTTTAGGTATGGCCTCCAAAACTGCACACAATACTCTAACTGCGGCCTTACCAGTGACCTGTAGATGGCCAAGATCATCTCTCTTCACCTGGACAAAAAAACCCTCGTTATGCACCCCAGCATTTTGTTTGCTTTTGTAGCCACTCTCCTGCACTGGGAAGTGTTGTCCATGGTCCCTGTTATCATTACCCCTTGGTCCTTCTCCTCCTCAGTGATCCCCAGCTTAACCCCCCTTCCTGCCAGTATTCTCTCCTTGGGTTCTTCACCCCAAAGTGCATAACCTTACACTTCTTTGCATTGAACCCCAGCTGCCACCTCTCTGACCACTCCTCTCGTTTGCTTAGGTTCCCCTGCAGCTGCTTCCATCCCTCCTCTCCATTCACCATTGCTCCGATTTTGGTGTTGTCAGCGAACAGACTTATCTTGCTCACCACCCCATGTGCAATGTCTGATATGAAGAGCCCAAACAATACTGGCCCCAACATAGAGTCCTGTGGCACCCCACTCGTCACCGGCCTTAGAGTTGAGAACTCCCCTCTCACCACCACCCATTGCAGCCTCCCACTCAGCCAGCTTGTAATCCAGTTCATCATTTTTGGCCCTACCCCTACACCAGTTAGCTTCCCCCCAAGCTGCCGATGAGGCACAGAATCGAAGGCCTTGCTGAAGTCCAAGTAAAAAACATCCACCACATGACCCTTATCCAGCTCACCTGTCACCCAGTCATAATATTATATCAGGTTGGTTTGACAAGACTTCCCTGAAACAAACCCACGATGCCTCACATCCTAGGAGCCATTGTCCTCCAGGTACGACACCAGTCTTTCCTTTAGCATTGTCTCCATGAGTTTGCACACTATGGAGGTGAAACTTACAGGGCGATAATTACCCGGTTCATTCCTTGGTCCGCTCTTGTGTAACGGCACTACATGTGCCATCCTTCAGTCCAGTGGCACACATCCCGACTCCAGTGAGGTGCTATACAGATCCGCTAGCAGCTCCACCAACACCTCCACCATCTCCCTCAGCACCAGGGGGTAGATACCATCCGGCCCTGGTGCTTTGTCTACCTTCAGTGCCCTCAGTCCCACTAGGACTCTACTTGCCTCAATTCTTCCATCTGTAGCCTCCTCCCCTGTCCCCACCCTCCCAGACCATGGTGGTGGCGGTCCCCCCTTTTCTTCCATGAACACTGAGCAAGCGTGTTCATTCACCTTTTTCTTCTCACTATTGTCCCTTGCAATTCCTTTTCTCCCTGATGTATCTGAAAAGTCCCCCCATTAATCACCTGCGCTAATCTCAGCTCCCTCTGGGCCTTGGCTTCTCTCACTTTTCTGGTCACCTCCCTGGACCGTCTTGCATACTCCTCCCTGTCCACTTCCTTCCCTGTCCTTCTATACCTCTGGTGCACCTCTTGTTTTGCTCTCACCACCTCCACTACCTCGTTGTTCAACCAGCATGGTTTTTTTGCTCTGCTCCTCTTACTCTGTGTCTTGGTGCAGGCTTCTGTTGCCTCTGTAATCCCCCTTTTAATAAAATCCCATTTCTGCTCTGCATCCAACTCTTGCCTTATGCCCTCTAGATCCCTTTCAGTACTTCCTGCATCCTCCCAAAGTCTGCCCCCTGAAGTTTATTACCTGAGTAACTGATTTCTCTGGCTGCCCGCACATTGTGATATTAAACCGCACCGTTTGGTGATCGCTGTTGGCTAGTGGGTCCTCCACCTTTATTTCCCTTACTGTCTCCCCATTCGACAACACCAGATCTAAAGTGTTCTTTAGCCTAGTAGGTACACTAACCAACTGTGTCAGGAGACCCTCCTGGATTGCGTCCAGGAGCACTTGCTCCCTAGCACTGGAAGTGACTGGAGTGCTCCAGTCAACCCCCAGCAAGTTGAAATCCCCCACGATGACCACCTTCCCTTTTCTACATACCTTTCTGATTTGTCCTGCTAATTCCCTGTCAAGCTCCTCAGACTGGGACGGTGGCCTGTATACCACCCCAAACCTCAGTTTCTAACCCCTTGAGTATAGGAGCTGCAGCCAGATTGCCTCTGTTCTCCTTTCTTCCCCCTTGTCCCTTGTGCATTTGATCCCATCTCTCACATAGACTGCCACCCCACCGCCCCTTCCTTCCTTATGGTCCTTCCCATATACTTTGTATCCTGGGATTGCTGGATCCCAGTCCTGGTGCTCAGTTGTCTATGTTTCTGTGACAGCTGCAATATCCACCCTCCACACTGCTAAGAGTGCCTATAGCTCAGCAGATTTGTTGCCTAAGCTTCTTGCATTCAGCGAGACCATCCTCCATCCTGCCCCCTTCCCTTCATTGGCCTCCATTTGCTTCCTTCTACTCCCTCCTTTTTCGGATGCCCCGAGTCCTTCCCTGCTAGCCTGGGGGGTAGGTTGTGACTCCACTCTATCAGATTCCTGCCTACCTGCTGTCCACTTGCCACCCCCCCATCTAGTTTAAATCCACCTTTGTCGCAATATACCTCACCAGTCTTTGCTTAAACACCTTCTTCCCCTCCCCACTCAGGTGCAGCCTGTCCCTTGCAAACAGATTGTTATTATCCCAGGTACTGCCCAGCCACCCACAACCCCATGTCCCATAGTTTGACACCATTCTACCAACCATGTATTCAACTCCCTAATCCTCTCCTTTCTCACTGTGCTTGCACAGGTTACTGGGAGCACTTCGGAGAATGCCACAGACTCCCCAGTCCCCTCATACAACCTTCCCACTTCCTCAGTCCTCTCCTTTGTTACCTCCACCATTTCCCCACTAGGTCATTTGTCCCCACATGTACCACAATGTGTGGTTTCCTCCTACCCCTCCTTACGCACCTTAGGATTGTCTGTCCTGTCTTGTCTGCCTTTGATCCTGGTATGGACTCCACCCATATCTGACTGTGCCTCTCCTTCTTGCTGCCCCATCTGATCCCCTTGAGTATGGAGTCCCCCAACACTAGTACACCTCCCTCCTCTTTCCTTGTGCCCTTCGCCCCCCCCCAGGTACTCATTTCTGGGGCCTCTCAAGATGGTGCTTTTACAGTGTGTCCCAGTGTCTTCCCCCCGCTCTTCTCAATTGAGACTCCTCCTCCTCCTCCTGTTTGATTGCCAACCTTCCACTCCATCCTTACCTCTCCGAGTATTATCCCTCCCCCTGCCATGCCATAATCAGTCTCTCCACTAGTAATGCCCCTCTCTCCCTTCTCTTTGTGAGTACTATCCCTTGTGCAATCTCCTCCTGTGTCCTCTTTCCCATGTGTTGTTAGTACAGCAAACATGTTCCCTCCTCCCTTTGCCTTATTGTGTGTTTCCTCCTCCCTCCTGCCTACTACTGCTCCTCTTTTTCTAGGTCCTACTAGAGTCCATCCTTCATCAACTGGCTTCCTATCTACTGTGCCTCCTCCCCCTGACCTCTCCCTTGCCCCACTGTTCCTTCTCTGTGGTGCCCCCACAATACTCTCAGATGTCAGCCCTCCTACCAACGCAATCCTCCCCTCCTCCCTCAACCTCCCCAGCTCCCTGCCAAGCCACTGAACCTCTTCCTCAAACCTCCTTAGCCTGTGGCATATTGGGCACCCTCCCAGCTTCCACAGTATGTTCATCTGCATTGCTGCCCCACAACCATTGCACCCTACAATTCTAGTTATGGTCCACACTACCTATACAGCGTCTCCGCACCACTCTCCCTACAGCAAGTAGAATTAACCAATCCTAGCCCAGCTTCTAACAGAAATTGTTATCCTAAATGCCCTTGCATGCAGCATAAGACAGCCAACTACAGTACTAACTGGAAACCACAATCCTACTCATAAGAACTATGGATCTGCTCACACGTTTTATATATTTACATGTCCTTAAGACTTAGCTCATATGGCTGTTCCTTGTTTCCTCCTTCCTGGCCTGTTCTGAGGGCTCAGATCAGTTTGCAGCTCCCCAAGCTCCTCCCTGACAGCCTTCAAACCCAACCCCCAGTGTTATATCAGTATTTAAGAAAGGCTGGTGAAAGGGATGAGTGGGAGGGCTTTTACAGTCACTCCAGCCAGCAGAAACAGATCACCCAGTCTATCTAAGTCTGCTTGAGTGTGCAGCAAGCACCCCTAGTTTGCAGCTGCCCCACCCCCACCTCTCCCACCCTCACTCTCCCCCATTCCCTGTCCCATGCCCTTTTGAAGCTGATCACAGATTTACATGATACCACCCATTCTGGTAGTGCATTCCATTTTGCTACCAGCCTCTCTGTGAAATAGTGTCTCCTTATTTCCCTCCTAAATCTTCCCCCCTCTATTCTTGGCCTGTACTGCCTGGTGTCCCTCCCCCTCCTTAGCTTAAAGACCCCATCTGCCCCATCCTTATTGATTCCCCTCAGACACTTGAATGTCTCTATCATGTCCCCCCTGCCCCTTCTATCCTCCAAGGTGTGCATATTCAGGTCTCCCAGCCTGCTTTCATAGTCTCTCCCCTCCATTCCACATATCACCCTCGTTGCCCTCCTGTACACAAATGCTCACAGCCTGGGAAATAAGATCCCAGACCTGCAGGCAATAATGTCAGAGGCTAAACTGGACATAGTAGCAATTAGTGAGGCGTGGTTTACCAGTAACCACACTTGGGAGACTTCCGTACCTGGCTATGTATTGTTCAGAAGAGACCGAGGTGCAAAAGGGGAGGAGTGGCCTGTATGTTAATGAAAATATCAAAGCTACAGAAATTCAGAAACACATAAGGAGCCAGAAGAACTGTGGGTCACCCTGGAAACAGGAAATGGGACAGCCATAAGAACTGGGGTTGTCTACAGGCCCCAGACCAGAGGGAGGACATAGACACATTACTGTTAGAAGATATACAAAACATGACAGCTAAAGGGAGGTTCTGATAATGGGAGACTTCAACATGCCAGATACAGATTGGTCAATACCAGCAGGAACATCTGCCAGAACTAGACTCATATGGATTCCCTGCAGGGGAGGGCCTCAAACAACTGGTACAGCAACCCACAAGAGACAGGGCTATCCTAGATCTAGTACTGACTAACAAAGAAGGATCACAGATCTCCAGGTAGAAGGTCACCTGGGGCCAGTGACCATCACATGGTATGGTTCAATTTGGCTACTACATCTAAATCATCCCATTCCAAGGCAAAAATATGGGACTTCAGAGGAGCTGACTTTGATAAGATGGCCAACAGAGTTAAGCTAGCCCTGGCAAAAAGAAACACAGGTGAGGAGGTACAGGCAAAGTGGGCAAGCATTAAGGATACAATACTTGAAGCAACATCCCATTGTGTTAGACAGAAAAGGAAGTGCAAAAGAAGAAGGAAACCACTTTGGTTCTCAAATACAGTAGCAGAAAAGGTCAGAGCCAAAAGGCTGGCCTTCAGAAAATGAAGGAACACAGCGGGATGAAGATAGGGGGGCATACCAAACTGCCTAAGGGAAGCAGGTAAGGCAGTAAGGCAGGCAAAGTCCCAAACTGAGGAAACACTAGCACAAACAGTAAAGAAGGTGACAAGACTTCTATAGATACATTAGTGAAAGGAGAAAGTCCAGAGGGGTATTGCTAAGCTTAATGGAGAAAAGGGAGCATGTGAGGAGGAGGACCCTGTAAAAGCATCTATCCTAAATAGATACTTTTGCTCAGTATTCACTGAAGAGAAGGTAGGGCAGGGCCCACAGCTCAGCATCATGGACACAGAGGGAGGGAGGTGAGCACTACTCCTTCACAAAAGAAAGGGTCCTACAAGAGCTTGCTAAGCTTGGGTGGATAAGGCAATGGGACCTGATGGCATACATCCCAGGGTACTTAAGGAGCTAAAGGAGGAACTAGCAGAGCCATTAGCAGAATTGTTTAGTGAGTCTCTGAGCACAGGAGAGGTCCCAGAAGACTGAGAAGGGCTCATGTGATCCACTCCACAAGAGTGGTAGCACGGAGGAGGCGGGAACTACAGACCGGTCAGTCTTACCTCAGTAGTGGGCAAGATTATGAAGCACCTTAAGGAAAGGATAGTGCAACACCTGGAATCCATAGGGCACAGGATCCAAGACAGCATGGGTTTACAAAGGAAGGTCCTGTCAAACTAATCTCATAGATTTCTTTGACTGGGTAACCAGAGTGGTGGACCAAGGGGAGCAGTTGATGTCGCCACCTTGACTTCAGCAAAGCTTTTGACACTGTTCCACATAGAAGATTGATAAATAAGCTAGGTAGGCTCGGGTGGTCAGAAGTTGGTCAACTGGGTGGCAAACTGGTTGACTGGCAGAAAACAGAGAGTGGTGGTAAATGGTATACAGTCAGAAGAGATGCAAGTCACAAGTGGGGTACCTCAGGGATCAGTCCTGGGGCAGTCCTATTCAACATCTTCATTAGTGACCTAGCAGATGGACTAGAGGGTAAGGCTTGTCTGTTTGCAGATGACACCAAGATCTGCAACAGAGTAGATGATCCAGATGGGGTGGGCAGAATGAGAAGAGATCTGGATAAACTAGCAGAATGGTCAGAAGAGTGGCAACTGGGATTTAATGCAAAGAAGTGCAAAATCATGCACATAGGGAAGAGAAACCCTGAAGCCACTTATAGGCTGGGAGGAGTTGCTAGCAGTCACAAAGGAAGAAAGAGACTTGGGCATCATCATCACTGATGACCTGAAATCATCCAAGCAGACCTCTAAAGCAGTAGGTAAGGCTAGGGGGTGTTAGGGGTATTAGTAGGGGTATCACAAGTCGTAAGAGGAGGTAATAATCCTCTGTACAAGACATTGGTTAGGCCCCATCTGGAGTACTCTGCGTGCAGTATTGGAGGCCACACCTTCACAAGGACATTAACCAAATTGAGGCAGTCCAGAGAAGGGCAACCAAAATGGTGCAGGGACTACAGCAGAAGACATATGAGGACAGATTAACGGAGCTCAATATGTATACCCTTGAGCAAAGGAGGGAGAGAGGTGATATGATCGAGACATTTAAACACCTTAAGGGCATAAACAAGGTGAAAGAGTCTAACATGTTTAAATATAAGAAAAATAGCAGGACAAGAGGACACAGCATGAGATTAGAGGGAGGCCGATTAAGGGGGAATGTGAGGAAATTCTTTTTCACAGAAAGGGTGGTAGATGCATGGAATGGCTTACCACAAGAAGTAGTGGCTATGAATACAGTGCAGGGCTTCAAACAGGCATGGGATAGGCATAAGGGAGCAATACAAATGACTATGAATAGATAGGTCACTGACATAGCAAAGGCCGATGGCACATTTATAAGGTAGAAAAAGAAATGGGCAGACTGGATGGGCCTTGCGGTCCTTATCTGCCGTCAACTTCTATGTTTCTATGTTTCTATGTTCCTCTGCACCCCCTACAGTAGCCTGATGGCATGCTTCAGGTATGGCCTCCAAAACTGCACACAAGATTTCATGTGCAGCCTTACCAGCGACCTGTAGAGGGGCAAGATCACCTCTCTTTACCTGGATGAAAACCCCCTCGCTATGCACCCCCAGCATTTTGTTCACTTTTGCAGCCACTCTCCTGCACTGGGCAGTGTTGTTCATGGTCCCTGTTACCATTACCCCTAGGTCCTTCTCCTCCTCAGTGATCCCCAGCTTAACCCCCCGCAGCCAGTATTCTCCCCTTGGGTTCTTCACCCCAAAGGGCATAACCTTGTACTTCTTTGTATTGAACCCCAGCTGCCACCTCTCTGACCACTCCTCTAGCTTGCTTAGGTCCCCCTGCAGTTGCTTTCATCCCTCCTCTCCATCCACCACTGCTCCCATTTTGGTGTCGTCTGCGAACAGACTTACGTTGCTTCTTTCCTTCAGAAGTGACTCCATCACTTTCCCTACCACAGAGGTCAGACTGACAGGTCTGTAGTTTCTTGCCTCTGTCTTGGTCCCACTTTTGTGAAGGGGAATCACATCTGCCTCCTCCAGTCCTCAGGTACCACATCATCCTCCCATGATTTATTAAAAAGAGTAGCCAGTGAGCTTACTAGTCTCCCTTAATTCTTTAGAATTCTGGGGTGAATTCCATCAGGCCCCATTGCTTTGTCCACCTTCAGTTTTAGGAGTTCTTGCAGAACCCTTTCTTCTGTGAAAGGACTGGGATCGACCTCCTATCAAGAGTGCTTCTGTTAATTGGATTAGGCACTTCCCTCCTCTTTGTGAATACTGAGCAGAAATATTCATTCAGTATCCCTGCTTTTTCACTGTCCCCCTCTGCCCACCCACCGTTCATTCTATTCAGCCTCACTATCCCCTCCCTTTTGTCTTTCTACGGTCGCTGATGTACCTATAAAAGGTTTTATCCCCCTTCTTAACCGAGTTGGCTATCTTTTCCTCAGTTTGGCCTTTGCTATTCTGACTTCCCTCCCTGCTTCCTTCTGCCTTAACTGGTACAGCTCTCTGTCCTGCTCCTTCTGTTTCTCCTTATACTTCCGGAATGCTATCTTTTTCTTCCTGACTCTCACAGCCACCTCTTTTGAGAACCATAGTGGCTTTTTCTTTCATTTTGATTTGTTTATTTGCTTTACACAAAGGCTTTGTTTCCTCTGTGATGGCAGTTTTGATGATTCCCCATTGTTGCTCCACACCTCCTTCTAGCCTGTTTGCTAGTGCTTTTCTGAGGCACTCTCCATCTGCCAAAGTCAGCCCTCCTGAAGTCAGAGTACTCTCACTTTGTATGGCTTGACTCTGTAGTTGAGTTTAACGCGTGAACCACACTGTTTGATGGTCACTTGTTCCCAGATGGCAACCCACTTCTAGATCTGAGATCCTCTCACTGCCCCCGTTTGAGAGTACGAGGTCTAAGATTGCTCCCTCACGAGTGGGTTCCGAAACTAGCTGTCTGAGGCCTGCCACCTGTAGGACATCAAGAATGGCCCTGCTCTTGGATGTGGCTGCAGCAAATGTGCTCCAGTTAACATCTGGCATATTCATTGCTGTAACAACATAATACCACTGCCAAGGGCCTTAGCAATTTATTTATTTTTTACTTTCTTTATTCATTTTGCTATTAAACATTACAAATAAAATAAGCTTACATAGCTGGAAGACATAAAATTGATTACAGCCGATAATTATGATAGGAAACCTGACAAATAGCTATTGTTACATCACTGGGGAGAAACAGTATAATAATCTGTAAAACCAGTAGATCCAAACCTTTTTTACTAATGAGCTGCTGCTGCATGACACTGGACCGTAAAAGAAAAGTAGTGAGCTGCCTATAATATTGTCCTTTCCATCAAGGAAATACACTCCAAATGGAGCTGTTCAAGGTCCAGAAATTAATAATGTGTAAGCAATCCATAATTAGACAATTGCTTTCCCCAAGGTTCTCCTCCCACCACGGCTATGAAACCAATTGAGAAAGTTCAGTTTAACATACAGTTTAAGCATATGCTCCAGCATTTACATATGAACATACAAAATTTGGAGCAGATAAAGGCCTAGAGGTCTATCAAGTCTGCTCGAATGTGCAGCTAGCACCCCTTATTCTGCAGCTGCCCCTCCCTTCCACCCTTCGCCTCCATTGACCCTCCCACTTGCCCTGTCCCAGCCCCTTTTGAAGCAGTCCACTGTTCTACTGGATACCACGTCTGCCAGTAACGCATTACACCCAGCTACCACCCTCTGTAAAAAAGTGTCTCCTCATCTCCCTCCTGAACCTTCCTCCCTCCAGTTTCATATCATGGCCCTGGGTGTCCCTCCCCTCCCTTACTTTGAACAGCCCCTCTGTACCTGTCTTGTTTATTCCTTTCATGTACTTAAAGGTTTCAATCATGTCCCCCCTGTCTCTCCTCCAGTGAGTTCATGTTCAACTCCCTCAGCCTCCTCTCATATGATAAGTCCCCAGCCCTTTGATCATCTTTGTCACCCTGCACTGCACCCCCTCCAGTAACTTAATGTCCCTCTTCAGATATGGGCGCCAGTACTACACACAGTACTCCAGGTGCTGTCTAACTAATGACCTATACAGTGGCAGAATCACCTCCTCCCTCCTCGAGGATATATCCCTTGCAATGCAACCCAGTATTTTGTTGGCCTTTGCAGCTGCCTTCCTACATTGTGCTGAGTTGTTCATTGACCCTGTAATGAGCACCTCCAGATCCATCTCCTCCTCTCTCTGTGCTAACTGCATTCCCCCAAGCTCGTAACTCCTCCTCGGGTTCATCATCCCAAAATGCAGCACCTTGCAACTTTTGGTATTAAACCCCAGTTGCCAGGTGTCTGAACAGGTTTCCAGCTTTGCCAGATCATCCTGCAACCCCTGCCATCCCCCTAGGTAGTCCACGAACACTCCCATCTTGGTATTATCAGCAAACAGACTGATCTTGCTTTTGATGTCCAATGATATGTCTGCAATGAATATCCCAAACAACACTGGTTCCAACCCAGAGCCCTGTGGAACACCGCTCATCACTACCCTTGGGGATGAGAGCTCCCCACCCACCACCACTCTCTGTTACTTTCCCTGAAGCCAGTTCCCTACCCATCTCACCAGCTTTACACCCGCCCCCGTGCCATCTAACTTGCTTCCCAGCCTCCCATGTGGCACCAAGTCAAATGTCTTACTGAAGTCCAGATACAGGACACTCACTGCATGGCCCCTGTCCAGTTGCCTAGTTACCCAGTCATAGAACTCCACCAGGTTGGTTTGGCAGGATCTGCCACATATGAAGCCATGCTGTTTGCGGTCCTGTAGTCCTTTGGCCTCCAAGAGGGCCACCAGCCTCTCCTTCAGGATAGTCTCCATCAGCTTACCCACGATGGATGTGAGGCTCACTGGTCTGTAGTTTCCTGGTTCATCCTTGGGGCCACTCTTGTGGAGGGGCATCACACGAGCCATCCTCCATTCCTGAGGTACACACTGTGAGTGTAGTGAGGCATTAAATAGGTCTGCCAAAGGTCCCACAAGGATCTCTGCCAGCTCCTTCAGAACCCTGGGGGTGGATGCCAACTGGGCCTGGCGCCTTGTCCACCCTCAGTGCCTTCAAACCCTCCAGAGCTCTGCCCTACATGATTTCCCTGTCTGTCTGTCACCCCTCCCCCCTGTTTCTGCCATTCCTCTCCCCTTTGGTATCACCCCCCTCTTCTCCTTAGTAAATACCTAGCAGAAGTAATCATTTAGCGCTTCTGCCTTATCACACCCTGCTTCCACCCAACCCCCCTCCTTCCTAATTCTTACTATGTGGTCCTTACAATTCCTTTTCTCCCTGTTATACCTAAAGAAGTCCTTCTCTCCCTTCTTAATTCCTTGTGCCAGCCTGAGCTTCAAATATGCCTTGGCTCTCCTTACTGCCTTTGTCACCTCCTTTGATTCCATCAGGTAATCCTCCCTGTCCTCCCCCCTCCCTGTTTTCTTGTACCTCCTAAAGGCAGCTCTTTTCCTACTTACCTTTTCCATGAACTCCTTTGCTCACCCAGCTCGGCTTCTTAGCCCTAGCCTTCTTGTTCTGGGCCTTATTTATTTATTTATTTATTTATTAGCTTTTGGTAACCGGGTAAGTGCGCTAGGCAACAGACCTGCCTATTTTCAGGCACGACCCGGGAGAGCACAGGACATTGGATACAATATGCAGAAATGCACAGACATAATATAGGTGTACAGGAGCAAAACAAGATATACATTGGGTAGCACAGTAATAGTTACATAAGGGTCCTTGCTGCGGGTTCTGGTTGCCTCCACTATCCCCAGCTTTATGAGCTCCCACCTCTGGTTAGTGCCCATACTAGGTTGAATTCTGGCCAGGGTACCCTTTTACCACTTCCCCCATCCTGCCAAAGTCAGCTCTTCTGAAGTTCAGCACTCTTATGCCAGATTCCACTGCTTCCATGCCCATATCCAATGTGAGCCATACTGAGTAGTGGTCACTCCCTGACAGCGGTTCTTCCAACCTAATTTCACTCACAAACCCCCCATTTGCCAGCACAAGGTCAAGGGTATTCCCTAACCTGGTTGGTTCACTGACCATTTGCATCAGGAAGCTGTCCTGGAAGGCATCCAGCAGTACCTGCTCCCTTCTATTCCTGGTTGTTGGGGTACTCCAGTCCACTCCTGGCATGTTGAAGTCCCCTACAATCACCACACTACCTTTCTCGCAGGACCTCCTGATCTGTCCCACTAGTTCCCTGTCCAACTCCTCTATCTAAGAGGGCGGCCTGTATACCACTCCCATTCTGAGAGCCCTATTCTTGGAATCCTGGATTTGCATCCAAAGTGACTCCGTACTATCCTCCTCCCCTTCCTCCCTCACACACCTCAGTCCTTCCTTCACATATAGTGCCACCCCCCCCTTACCCTATCCCTACAAAATAACCTGTACCCTGGTACAGACAGGTCCCAATCATTGTATTGGGTGGCCCATGTTTCTGTGATGGCTGCAACGTCCACCTCTCCCTCTGCCACGAGTGCCTCTAACTCTGCAGTTTTCTTCCCAAGGCTCCTAGCATTAAGGGTGAACACCTTCCACCCCTGCCCCCCATCCTGCCCTCCTTTACTAGCATCACCAACAGTACTTGCCATTTGTCCTTTGTCACTGTTATGGGGTTAAGCTTATATGGCTTCCCAACCTGTGGTCTCTGCATGTCTCTTGCCCACTTGCCACCCCCCACTCCTAGTTTAAATTCCCAACTTCCTCTATGTACTCCTCCATCCGCTGTTTCAACACTTTCTTTCCCCCCTCGCTCAAGTGTAGTCTGCCCTTGGCATAGAGACTTCTGTCCTCCCAGGTCCTTCCCCACCCCCCCACCAGCCCATACCCTTTAGCATGACACCAGGTTCTTAGCCATCCATTACATTCCTCTACTCTCAGCTTTCTTGTTGTGCTTGCCTTGGGCACTGGAAGTATCTCTGAAAAAGTTACTGATCTTCCTGCCCCCTCACATAATTGTCCTAGTTCCTCAAACCTCCTCTGGACTATACCTACCATCTTCTCAGCCAAGTCATTTGTCCCAAGATGTATAATTAAATGAGGCTTATCCCTACCCCTTCTACATATTTCAGAACAGATTGTCCCACCCTTTCCACTGTCATTCCTTGCATGAGCTCCACCCAAATGCAACTATGCCTCTCCCCTTTGCTACCCCACCTGACTCCTCCTAGTATTGAGTCCCCCAGCACTAAGATTCCACCCCTCTTACTCCCTGTTTGCTTCCATTCCTCTCCATCTCTCATTCCCGGCCCCTCTTCTTCCTCCTGCACAGTATTTCCCCTTTCTGCTCCTGTTGTAATTCCCCCAGCAGAACTTCCCCCTGCTCCAGTTTGGTCAAGGCATTTATCAGTAACTCCTCCAATTTCATCACCTCCCGCCTCCTCCTCCTCCTTCCCCTCAAGCACTGCAAAACAATTTTCTGAAGACTCTTCACCAATGCCCGCTTCCTCTCTCTTCATAGTAATTTGTTCCCTCCTTTCCACTCCATGACTGTTGCCACTTCTTTTCTTCTCCTCACAAGTTCCTATCTCCTCCTTCCGTTTGTCTTTTGTCTCCTCATCTGGTTTCCCCAAGGACCGTTCTTCCTGGCCTGGGCCCCTTTGTCTCCACTTCCCTTCTTCTGACCCTCTCCTCACCACTGTTGGCTCAAATTGCCCTCCCTCACCTCCCTCCCCTCCTCCCTCCCTCCCTCTCTCCCTCCAGTATTGGGCTATAACTGCCTCCAGTCTGCCTTGCCTGTCTTAGTTCCTCCTGCAGACACTCGATCTCCTTACTAAGTTGCTCTATGTGGTTGCACACTAAAAATCCCCCCACCCTCCAGGCAATTTTTAAAAAGATTGGTGCACCACACTTGTCGCAGCCTACCACCCTACCTGTTGCTCTAGTTGCCCTCCAGCGACCCCCCCTTCCAGATGAAGGATACCAAACACTTCCCCAAGTCTCCCCTCTCCCCCCTCTATCAGTGCAAAACATTCTTCTCCTTTTCTTAATTTCCCTTACCCCCTTTGCAATACACTTCTAGACAGATTGAGCAACTGCTTTTTACTTTCCTATCACTCCTGTCAACACCCAAAAAGAGACTTTAAGCAACTATTGCACAGCTGTCTTCAAATTCCTACCCCTCCTTTCCACAATGCAAATACCAATGCAAACAAGTAACAATGAAGGCTCCTTGTTTTGCAGTTTCTTCCCTTCCACTGAAATAGCAGTCACCTCTTCACTTGCTGCTGTTCCTTTCCTGGATGTCTGCTTCTGTTACAACAGGTGCATGTCCTTTGCCCTTTTGGGGAAGTGATGTTAGAAGCCCCAGTATAAAGGAAATCATGGACCTGGAGTGGGCGGGGTGAGGGACAGGGAGGGTGGGACCAGCCCATGCCTTCCAGAAATAATCAGTTAGCCGAAGCCCCTGGTCAGATCATTAGCCCCTTCTAAGAAGTAAGACAAACTCAGCCTGCTACACAGTAAAACATCAAAACAAATGAGCCCACTTACAGCACAAAAATAGGTTTCAAAATTCCAACAACCCCAAAACAATGGCATTTGTGGAGAACGTTGGACCCGCTCATGCGTCTTTCTAAAAATCCCACCTACTATGGTGGAGACATGATCACACTGTGGGAGTGCTCATGTTGCAAAGTCCAACATCCTCCACAATCTCTGAAAACTAGTAATGAGGGAACTGTAGAACAGAGTGAAAGCTAAGCACACAGACTACATTTACAGGAATGCTTTCAGTTTGGTATTGTTTCTGGTGTTATGTATTGTAATATTCCATAATATTATTCTTTCTGTGGGGGCACTCTGCCCCACACACACACCCCGGGTGCACCAATACCAATGAAGTTGTATTTTTTACCTGGGGGTGTGGGGGGCGGAACACCCCCACAGAACTATAATATCACAAAAAATTACAACACAATATCCCGATTCCAGCTTACAGGACACCACAGCTATTCAGGGTCCCAAACAAGAAAGTTCAGAGGCAATTGCATTATTACAGGTTTCACTCTGCTGTGTATACTGCTAAATAGTTGCCTTCTGATAACGGTGTCATGGAATTTGAATTATTGTTGTAATTGTGGGACTCTGCCCCCCAAACCCCCGTCAACAATTTAACATGAATCACTTCTGTATCTGTATAACGTATCAAAATACACATTATTTGTGGGGGGTGTGGGGGCGGAGCCCCCCAATTATAACAATAATTCAAATCCCATGACACCGATACCAGAAGGCAACTATTTACAATTTACAATAATTCACATTTGTCCAATAACAATAATTCCAATAAAGTGTATGTCTATGCATGGTTTACAATACTGTGCTTCCGTTCACATGGATACGTTCTTGATAACGCTATGGGTGTCTGGTACCGTAAATAACCTAATACGTGCCCGCGGTCCAACGTTCTCCACAAACGCCCAAAACAATACCCTGTTAGCCCCTTAGAAGTAGTAAGAAAGAAAAAAAATAACCTTCTACCAAATAAAATCCACAAGAACAATGTAAAAGCAGTAAGAAGAAGCTGCTGTACTGGAACTGATCTGATCCCTTCCCCGTCTGGTTACTTCTGAGAAGTCAAAAGCAACTGACACCACAAACCTAATTCAGCTCTGCCTCCAGTGAATTAGCTGAGTGAGACCTGGCCAGCCTATTAGCACCCTTCCCCCACTATGCACTAAACTTTACAGCTAGTGAAGCCAGCAAAAAATAATCACAATTCCACTCAAAGCACAAAAACTAGGTTTGATTCCAAAAGAAACAGGTCTCCCATTCAAACAGCCTCACCAACAACACACCAAAATAGGCTTGAAATTAGAAGATATAGGTTTCCAGTTCAAAGAAACAGATCCAATAAAATCATGTCAAATAGGTTTGAAATCAGAAGAAAGCAGAAGGAATAGGCCTCCAATGTAAAGGAATGACAGCCCCCACTGAAAGCACACCAAAATAGATTTAAAAGTTTCAACAGCTCCTAAATAGATCCCTGCTAGCCCTTTTAAGAAGTAAGATAAACTCGGCCTGCTACACAGTGAAGCGTGGAAACAAATGAGCCTACTTACAGCACCAAAAAAGGTTTAAAAATTCCAACAGCCCCAAAACAATACCCTGCTAGCCCCTTAGAAGTAGTAAGAAAGAAAAAGAAATAACCTTCTACCAAGTAAAATCCACAAGAACAATGTAAAAGCAGTAATAAGAAGCTACTGTACAGGAATCGATCTGGTTGCTTAAATGTACTTCTACCACTTGTGGGGGTGAAGGTAGCATGACAATTCAGTTAAGTCTTTTCAGTGACTCAATTACAGCAAAGTCTTTATAGCAAATGTCATTATAGCACATACGACATTATAGCGATTTATAAAATGGCTGGCACCAATCAAGTGTTCTGATTGGCTGCTATGAATGTGCTAATGTGTCTAACACCGTGGAAAAAAGATCAGGCTATGCAAAGCCTTGCCAGGTGGGCAATGATCTTGCACACTCTCCCAGTGTTCCAAAATAGAATTTTAATAAATATACAAGCAGCCATCTTGTTTCCCCATACCCACAATAAATGATACTCAGTGACATAAGCAAATCTATTTACCTTAAAAAAATTGCAGATATCAGCTTTTCTGAAGATGATCTCGAACTCTCCATGGATCCAGAGAATGAACCTGTGGAAAAAGAAACAGCAGTAGTTCAGCCAACTGCCCCAGAACCAGAAGCATGTACCAGTAAGGAAACCGTAAGTAAATGGTTTCAGATTCTAACAGAAGTTCAGCTTGACAATCGCTAGGTTGAAAAGAATGAAACAAATATGATTAGAGCAACCAGCTGGGCAGTAAAAGTAATCGGGGAATGGGCAGCAGTCACAAACAGTCATTGACTGACAAAAAGCTTCAAAACAAGAACTTAACACAATTTTCAAAAATTTTTATGCTGAAGCTCGCACAACCGTGGGGCAGGAGTATGCAATCTCCAGCTTCTGTGGTCTACTTGCAGCTTTGAACAGACACCTTGGCTCGGCAGCAATAGGCCGCTCAATGAATATTATAATGGACAGTGAATTCAAGAGCAGCAACGCGATGTTCACAGCAAAAATGAAGCAGTACAGAAGACAACAAAAGGACACTTCTCAACACCACAAGGCTCTTACTGACAGTGACTTACACAAAATGAGGCATTCTGAAGCACTTTTTCCCCTAACCGCACCTGGTTTGGTAAGAAAAGTTTGGACTGATATCCAAATCCACATGGCCAGGCGCAGCAGGGAAGGCCTCCGTCAACTTAAGCCTAAACACTTTTCACTAAAAACAGATGAGAATGGGCTTGAGTACATCATACTGAACTTTAATGAACACATCAAAAATCACTCAAATCCCCTTGAAACAGACAAGCAAGGACATAGGGGATACATGTATTCTCAACCCAGAAATCCTCTGTGCCCAGTTCAAAGTTTTAAAAAATATATCGGCAAACTTCCTGAAAACCCAAAAACTCTATACTTGCACCCACGCCAATTACCACAACACAAACTTGACGAACTACCTATATGTATTCAAGTGAGCCGATGGGATTCAATTACATTGCGACTATGATGTCGCGCTTAAGTGAAGAATGTCAGTTAAGTAAAAGGTACACAAATCATTGCCTAAGGGCAACAGCAGTACAGCTGCTTTCTAATGTAGCATTAGAAACTGGAGAAATTATGACCATAACAGGTCACAGAAACGAATGTAGCCTCCAAAGCTATTGGCGACCAACCAACGAGGACAGAAAAAAGTGGTCCAACATACTAGCCCCAAATAAAGAGAAATTCCACGTACCACATACTCCTCCGATAAAAAAGATCTGCATTATAGCTTGCAAAAATGAGAAAATGTCCCCCGAAACAGGAGATGTAACATTAGGTCACATCCTGTATCCTAGCAACCTCGCTTGCAACCACGTCAGCACAGCGACTCAGAATTTAAGGAGAAGCAGCCTGGAACGCAACAGCCTCACACTGCCATACAGTACCCTTCAAGTTCCCACTAAAAATGTAGAGATCTGCATGCAAACCTCACAACCCGCACCACACAAGGATCTGCAATCAAGAAATGCCATATATGAAGCAGTGACTTACAAGGAAACAGCAAACGAAAAGGAAGCAGCAAACGAAAATCGGAACCTCAACTTCAAGAGAGTCATGATGCAGCACTGCAGCCTGACATTCAATGGCCCAGTTTACTTTGGTAAATAAAAAACCATACACAGAAAATGAAATGACTGTTATAAGTTTAAAGTGTTTTAAAATACATTTGTTTTCATAACGTTACAACACAAAAAAAAGTTCTATTTGACATTACATTTAGTGCAGTAAAAGTGATGCTTGTTTTAGACTTTTGGTAGAAAAAGTAATGGAAAAGCAATGTTTGTCATTTAAAATGGCTGTTTTTAGACTGTTTTGTACAACAAGTAATGTCTGACATTTAAAATGACTATTTTTACACTATTTTGCATTAAATATATGGTCTTACACTGTTTTAAGTGACCCATTGAAGGAACTACTTTTTCATGCGTAGTAATTTTCTGCTAAATGAATAGAAATTACTCAGAAACTATCAGTCCAATTTATTTTTTGTTGTGGGGAAAACATTGCCAGCCATTTTATAAGTGCAATACGGCGCTCCAGGGTGTGTGTTAGACACTTTAACACATGGCTAGGAGGCTGGACGCACTAGTCCAGTGGCTTCGTGCCTCACTACACCTCCTAGCCATGTGGTAAAGTGTCTAACACACACCCTGTCATGACTTATTGCTTACATAAGAAATCAGCCCACCCAAAATTCCAGCGAGTGTACATTTCAGTGATACCCCAGGCAAAGTGTGTCTCAGAGTTAGAATAGTAGAAGCGGGGGGGGGTTTGGGGTGCACAGTCCCCCCCCCCGCAATAAAATATAGTAGTGTAACTTTGCCAGACGTGTAATTGAGGATATGAGGGAACAGGCAAGGAGGACATCGGACACTACATCCCAGGTTGTGCTTGCCAGTACTGCAGCTGCATCAGATGCTGTAGTGGGTGTTCTACCAGATGTCCGTGTGATGCAGAGAATGGTGCAATGGATTTGCCAGGTAAAGCATGTGTGTCCTGTGACTCCTTGAACACTGGCACAGTTATCTATACCACCTGAATATAGTCTACTTTTGGAGGTGAGCAGTTTCTGCTTTACGATAGTGGGGTCAGAACATCGAAGACATTAATCTATGCTGCAGAGCCTTAACTTTTTGGGGATGTGCAAGGATTGGTTTTTAGATGGTAGGAGTGATTATCACTGGAATGTCGTTCGCCCAAATGTCCGATCACTGTATATTGCTAAATAGTTATGTGCTGTAATGTCCAGTCACTGTATTGATGCTCGCTATAACAGATTAGCTGAAATGACGTTCACTGAAATAGTTTAACTGTTTTGAGATGGAACCGGGTTGAAAGTACGTACCTCCGCTGACTCCGAACATCTCAATAATGGCTCTGGTGCTCCTTCCCCCATCTACACCACTAACAGCAGCCCAGTGTCATGAGGCAGCAGCCATCTTAATTGAAACACGAGGCAGTTACTTGAATCGGCAAGCGGTCTAAAAGAACTGTGAGGAAGTACTAAGAAAAGTAGTAAGAAAAAGAGTATCACCCAAATCGGTAGCAATAAACATTTAACATTGGAACACTTTTAAGGCAATGTTCAACATTGCCAAGGCAGTACAACAAGTTATGGTAAATAAACAACCTGTTCAATTGGTGTATTAAAGTGTACTACCCTGTCCTTCGGTCTTCAGTGTCCAAGATATTGTGCTGAGTTTATTTAGCTAGGAAATCTTGCCTCATTTTTTTCCAGTCTCCTTCCAGCTTCTTTAGGGTCACTGAACATAAATTGTTTCCCTCCATAGGAAATTTTAAGACTCGCTGGAAGTTGAAGCGAATGTACAATTCCTAGGTCATGAAGCCCCACACAGACTCCGTCAAAGGCTCTTATGCACTCCCAGGTGGAGTAACTCAGATCCGGAAAACAAAGAGCTGTCCCCAAATCTGGGATCTATAAAGAGCCATAGGTTTTTGCTTTATGTATAATTTTATCTCTTTGATGTGAACCCTCCTGTGATTACTAGGAGAATCTGAAGTATCTCCATGTCAGCCAATCTGTTCCTTGGTGTTATCCGATAGACCTGCTGCACCACAATCCCTGGTAATTCACCAAATCAAGTAAGAAAAAGATTCTGAGCAAAATTCACAGGGTCTTGCCCTTCCAATCCTTCTGCTATACCCAAGATGCGAATATTAGAGGCTCTGGCTGAATTCTCCAGGTGTTCTAGCGGTACCATAAGTTGGTATCTCTTTAATTGGCCCTGTTACAGCCGTTGTAGTTTTACTGGAGGTATCTGATGAAGTCTCGATCCTGCCAAGCCTTGTTCCACTGTAGTTTCAAGTACAGTGACTCTCGAGTTAAAGGAGTCCACTTTGGTTGAAAGTTCATTTACAGCCTTTAGAACCACATCTTTCATCACTGGGAGGACTCCAGAGTCACTAAACAGTACATAAACCAGGCCCTCAGTGAGTGAGCAGGGCTTTGTTTGGAGATTTACTGCTGACCTGTGAGATGGCAGCTAGCCGTGAGACAGGAAACAGCAGCCATATAAAATGTCTGTACTCATTTTAAATTGTATTGAACTTGGGTGCTTTGTGGGACATTCCTGCTGATTTCAGGAAGCAGGAGACAGGAAGGGAAGGCTACTGGTAGTTTTTGGGTGAGCTCCCACAAACTATAACTCTAGTGCATCTAACTTGTTTTTAGTATCTTGGGCAGTAAAGCTAACAGGAAGGAATATAGACTTCACGAGGGAGTTCTGCGCATATTTTAAAATTAGCTGAAGCAAACAAAACAATAGGGAGCTCCGTGACCCCAGGAGGACTTCCAGGTCCCTAAAGAGCAAATAAACATCCTTCAGTGAGCAGGGAGAGTTCAAGTAGGGTGCACTCATCCCTGCATGTGGAGATGAGCACCGAGACACGCGCATCTGCACGTGTCAGGCATGTCCGGCGGGACAGGAGGGAAAGAGGGTAACAGCACATTGCAAGGTAAAGGATTACATACTCTAGTACCTATTAACTGTGTTGAATAAAGTATCTGGAATATACTACAGTACCCTAAAAGTAATAAAATTAATGAATCAAACAAACAGCTACTAGATATATTATGTGATACTGGATCAGCCACAAAGTGTATATCCTGTTGCATGTATGCCTCTGAGGAGACAGAATAGTTAGACATGGACTTCATTTTCTCTAAATGTACAGAAGTTGACAAGTTAAAAGCAGAAATAACATCACTAAAAGCACTCTTTCAGAGTATAGACATGCCAAATAGAAAGAAGGTGGACAATCGTAAGAACATCATAGATGACCAAGACATGACAGACACAGACAACAATTATGGAATATCTGGTGATGGGAAGTGGGCTACTATAAGTAATGACAAAACAAGGAAAAGAAGAAAAGCCGTGGGACATAGTGAAATGGATCTTGCAAATAGATTTCACATACTATCTTCTTTGCAAGAAGAGGCCAAACCACATGTAGTTGTACAGTACTCAAGAGAACATGAATAAAGTAGAACCCATGAGTCAGGATTCAAATTGAATGTTAGTGTTAGGAGACTCAATTATAAGAGGCTGTGATTCCATTATATGCTAACCTGATAAACTAAATAGGGAGACAAATTGCCTACCAGGAGGCAGAATAAAAGATGCTAAATGGTGTATAAATGAAATCATTAACAAAAAGGTTAAATATTCTAAAATAGCTCTACATATAGGTACCAGTGATACAAGAAGAGCATGAAAAGGACATTGTCAGTGAACTCCTGGAACTTGGGAAATAAATGAAATACACTGGCTCAACCGCTATCATTTCAGGTATACTCACCCGGGTTAAATGCCATCCAGAAAAAAAACGAACTATCCAGAGGTTCAATGCGAGACGTTCACACCAATGTAACCAGTTGGGAATAACATATCTGAATACATGGGAAACATTTAATGGAAAGGCACACTTGTACTCATGAGATGGCCCACACCTTAACCCAGGAGGGAAGATATATTGGGAAGGCTGCTTAGAGGCATTACCTCCTGCAAAAAAACTAAACAATATATTTTTAAACCAGAAAGTGAGGGGGAAGGAGAAAGTCTGTTTCCAAAAGCCTTAAAATAATTTTATCAAATGCAAGGAGTTTAACAGATACAAGCATTTGTCAATGCCGAATGTTTGCTTGCTGGCATTGGCATTGGTAGTGTAGAAGTTACAGAGCTGCATAATAGGAATGGCAGTGAAGTATTGAACTGAAGCCAATCCCACCACCACCCTGCAGAGAGTGACAGGCATTGGGGTGTGCCTTTGGGTCATCAGGCATAACGGCCATGCCATTTCACCACACCCTGCCCTGCAGACACTGACAAGTGTCACAGTGTGCCTTGAGGTCTTTGGCCCTTATTCGCACCCCATTCCATCAGGAAATACGGTGAGATGGGTGCGGTATAGGAGAATGGGGTGAACTTTGGGGCCGAAGAGTCCTAGGCATGCCTCGATGCCTCTCACTGGCTGCCAGGTGTGGAATGATACGAGCATTACAGGCAAGAATCCCAAGTCACACCCCTGATGCCTGTCATTCTCTACAGGGTGGGGCGTTATGGTTGGAAACCCTAACACCTCAGGCATTGATTGGTATTTTCCTCCAAATTTTTCAACATGTTTTTTGTGACCGCACCTCATGAACAGTGGCAATATCGGTTTGTTAGCAGTTGCTTTATGCACAGTGACTACGGCATTTAGCAACACAGGTGCAAAACACATTCGAACAGGATGTGAAAAATGACAACTGTACTGTTCATGGGGAGGTGTAAAAAATGGCAATGTTGCAAATCTGCGTAAAAATATTAAAAAAACTGGTGAAGTCACGAGCGTGCATAGAAACTGTGCAACGCACACCTGTAATGTAATTAGTTTGGGGAATTTTTACAGCAGATTGTCAACACAGGCATTTTGGGACCTCCGATCATGAACAGTGTCACTGTGATTTTCTTTATCTGTCCCGAACAATGATTTCCCACAGCGACCACGCATCTCTGCGCTGAAAATGTGAAAACACATTTTGGCCGTGTTGTGAAAAATGACAGCTGTACTGTTCATAAGGAAGTGTGGGAAAATGCCACTGGTGAAAATCTGGACTGAAAATATTACAAAGTCATGAACTTGCGAGTGTGTGTGGAAACTGCACAATGCTTACTCGTAACACAGTCATTTTATGGACTTTTGTCACCAAATTTTCAACATAGCCATTTTAAGACCTCTGCTCATGAACAGTGTAACTGTCATTTTCTTAATCTGTCCCAAACATTGCTTTCGCACACCGACTGTACCATTGTGCGCTACATGTGCGGAAACACATCTTGGGCAACATGTGAAAAGTGGCAGCTGTACTGTTCATAAGGAAGTGTAATAAAATAGCAATGTTGAAAATCTGGAGTGAAAATATTGAAAATTCGCAAACTTACGAGCGTGCGTAGGAACTGTGCAACGCACGCTCGAAAAACAGTCATTTAGGAATTTTTCATCAAATTTTCAAACATAGCCATTTTAAGACCTCTGCTCATGAACAGTGTCACTGTGATTTTCTTAATGTGTCCCATACATTGATTTCGCACACCGACTGCGCCATTTATGCGCTTCATGAAGCGGAAACAATTTTGGGCAGATGTGAAAAATGACAGCTGTAATGCTCATAAGGAGGTGTGGTAAAATGGCAATGTTGAAAATCTGGAGTGAAAATATTTAAAATTCCTTGAACTTCACCGGCGTCGTAGAGACTCATAGCGCTAGCGCATAAAACAGTCATTTTTAGGAATGTTTCCACCAAATTTTCCACATAGGCTTTTGAGAGCCCACCTTATGAACAGTGACAGTGTTGTTTCATACCGGTCCCGAAGGTGTTTCGCACAGTGACTCAGAAATCACTCGGCCCAATTAACGCCATGACAGTGAGAGTATTTCATGAGAAGGGTCCCAAAAACCCTATGTTGAAAATTTGGTGCAAAATTCCAAAAATGCCTGAGATATACAGCAAAGTTGAAAAACCCTATCTATCCCATTATACAGCTTACGGCATTTCCTCAGTTCGAATTAGACTTTGAAAGTGCAGACATGTTTCGAGTCCTGAAGATCGTCACGCCGAGTCAGAGGTAAGTATATGGGGTGAGGGGTGTGGGAGGCAAGGTGCGCAGTGGGTGGGTGCGGGTGGGGGCAGAGACAGCGAGGGACCATTTGTGTTTCAGGGTTTGTTTGTTTTTTTAAAAAGAATGACAGCGAGACGTTTGCCACACTGGGGTGGGCTCCCAGCGTGGCACAAGGACGGCTGTTTGGGGGGGCGTGGAGCTGATGGGGGATTGGGCACCCCCGTCAGTGATAGCATCTGTTGCCACGCTGGGGTGGGCTCCCAGCATGGCACCCTGTACTCTCAGGTGGGGACAGTAGATCCCGTCGGCTATCACGATGTATACGTGGGAGTGGGCACCAGTATGGCATGTGGAACTCTGTTTGGTTGGGGGAGTGCAGCACAGCCAATGAGATTGGGCACCCCGTCGGCTATACAGTGTGCGTGGGGGGGTGAGCACGCAGCATGCGTGTGCGTGTGTGTGTGTGTGTGTGTGTGTAGGGGGAGCGCGCATGAGCAGGCGATATCTTATCACTGCTCACTGAAGCGTAGCTCCCCCTTTCAACTGTACTCCACTGCATTTTCGACTGCTGTCATAGACAGCTCCAGCAGCCATTGGAGAACTGCAGCCGTACCTGCAAACACACTGACTGAATTGGAAGAGGACTGCCACACCTCCGAAAACTCGGATGATGGCACCATGCTTCTTGCACATGCGTGCAAGCAAACATAAAAATGGATGAACTGGAATATATACTTAGGACTGAAGAGGTGCATGTGTGTGCCATTACTGAAACATGGTGGAAAGAGGATACTTCAGGTAAAAATATCCCTGGGTACAAGGGATATTACAAAAACAGAAATTTAAAAAGAGTGAATGGGGTTGCAATATTTGTCAAAAGCACAATCAAGTACTGGGAAACAAATTGTACAGCTTCCACGACAGACTAAGTAGAACAAGTTTGGGTAAACATTCTACCAAACAATGACAAAAAGATAACACTATGCATAGCCTACAGAGCCCCTAATCTAACAAAGGATGAAAATGATAACTTTTTTTAAAAGGTTGGAGGAAACTAATCATGGTGTGGACACCATAATAATTGGTGATTTTAACCTTCTAGACATTAATTGGCAGTTTGGTACGTCCAAAAATTCCTATGGGAATAAGCGGTTACAGTTTCTAACATTAAATAATATGCATCAAATAGTGATAGACCACACTAGAGGTAGCAATACCCTCGATTTAGTATGTACAAATATGGAGGAAGAGAGTTTGACCTGCAAGACGAGGGAACCATTAGGACAAAGCAACCACAATATAGTTGAGTTTGAAGTCAAAACACACTGGTATTCAGTAAAAGGAGTTACATAAATAAGATATAGTATATGGTTAGTGCTTATTATGACTAGAAAGCCGTGGCTTTCAAAATCTTCTTGTAGGACAGTTCAAAGGTAAAAAAGTTGTTGTACTATCATTCTGATGTCAGATCGATAGTACAACAACTT
Organism: Neoceratodus forsteri; assembly: GCA_016271365.2. NCBI lineage: Eukaryota > Metazoa > Chordata > Ceratodontiformes > Ceratodontidae > Neoceratodus > Neoceratodus forsteri. The sequence continues at coordinate 804,431,711 of CM028133.1, forward strand.
TTCAGACTTGTCCTGCCACCTGATTCGATGTGGGCTTCAAAAAATACAGGATTAAATGGCGGCAGCACTTAGCAAGCCGTCGGGCCAACAGTTCACTAGTACGGTTTGGACACGGACTCCATGGTCGGCTCCGTGTGTCCAAACTATCCATTTTCAGTGTTTCTTCATTTTTAATTTTTTTTTTTATTTACTGGCACAGTTATGGGGCTTGGAGCAGAGCAGGACTGTGGCGAGGAGAACTGGTAACTTTGGGGGCAGAATTGCATCAAGGAGGACTGGATTCTTCAGGGACAGGAGTGGAGAGAATATCAATGTACCGAGGACAGATACGGGAACACCATGAACACAAGGTATGAATCTTGTGAAATGATACTTTCCACATTTCGGGTCACCATATATTATATAGAATAGTAGATGGGTGTCTATCCACAACTAAAGTTGTGTTTCCACCTCGGGAGTTGATGGCCTCATAGAGGCCTCTCGAGCATCACTCTCAAGGTCTCTATGATGCCATCGACTCCCTCCATGGGAACACAGCCTTGTTGTGGATGGTCACCCATCCACTATTCTATATGCGTTGGAGGCTGGTTAAGGTTGCAGAGCACTGTGACTGACAGGCCAAGGTGGTTAACTGTGGGAAAGGACAATGCAGTGAGGCAGGAATGGATGGACCAGGGGAGACCTGAAGACTATAAGTATGTACGAACTAGACCAACAAAGCCAACAACAAGGCTAGCACTATCAGAACCAGGTTACAGTTAGCTGAAACAGCACAATATATGAATAAGCAGGTGGGGAGTGCAGATAACCGGTATACCCACATAGGGCATATCTAGGAGATACACCCATTGCTGAATTTTATGTAACCAGAGGGCAGGCTAAAACAAAAGATGACAACTAGCTGAATAGCACTGTCAGAATTAAGTTACAATTAGCCGAAAACAACACAGTATATGAATAAAAAGAGGTGAAGAGTGCAAATAACTGGAATACACCAGATAGGGTGTATCTAGGAGTCACACAGCTAGGTGAACTTTTATATAACTAGAGGGCAGGCTGCAACCAATGGAAGAACTAACTAGCTGGCTAACAACCATTATTGAGCAAGTATAGGCAGTGAGGGCATCAGTGGAGTTACCCTACAGGGTAGGTGCTTCAGGAAAGAATGCTGTCAATGCACACAGATGTGGCAGTACTTACAGTTCAGCAGTGTTTAGCAGCAGAGGTTGCAGGAGGCAGACTGGAGGAGCAGCATGGCCAGGCAAACGGCAGACTCATGGCCGACTCCAGGCAGGCTCCTTCCCTGTCCATTGCACTGCGGTCCTTAGCGCTCCGCACTGCTAGGGATGAACTGAATTAAGAGAGGAAGAGTCCAATATAGGTGGGCTTTGTAGCCACGTCCCTATGCAAATTTTAACCTGGTGATTTTCAAAAAGGGTGTGAGGATGTACTTCTTTACTGAGAGAGTGGTGGATAGATGGAACAGGCTACTGGGAGAGGTAGTGAATGCATACTCCATCTCAAGATTTAAGAGCAAATAAGACAAGTATGGGGGGGGGGGGTGTCAGGAACAAATGTGATGCCCAGTGTGTCGAAATTCAGTCAGAGGGCTTGTCAGGCGAGATAAAATATTTAGTACAGGACAGACTAGATGGATGAAAATCTTTATCTGTCCTCAATTGTCTGTGTATTTCTGTAACAAAAATGTGACTAAAATATTCAGGAGTTAATAGCACCTCAAAGTTGTGTATTCAAGGAGGCAATATACATATTTGGCAGAGGATTTTCTGTGTGATAAAATGACCAAGCATGACTTTTTTTTTTTAAATGTCATAGAATCTCGTTGATAGGGCCTATAAATGGAGATTTAAAAGCTGGACAATATGATTATTTTCTGTTACATTATTGCCATCTAGTGGTAAAACTAAACAGCCAAGAATCTCTGACATTGCTGCCTGCAAACCGAACCATGTTTTCTTCTGTAGGAGAAGAATCTGAAATTGTTTTGATGTCATACATGGTATCTGTCACAATACATGTGGAACTGTCAGGAGTTTCCATTGTGTATATTGTAAGTATATATTGTATATATTTTGCATACTGTACATTGCATATTGTACCCTACACATATTATGTTCTACCTTGCTTTATTTCTATGTAACTTTTAGCATACCTCGTACTACCTCATGCATTCCTTGTAAATTTTTGTTATTCATTCTGAACTTACCTAGGTCCATCTTGTAAATGAGTTTTACTCCATGGTGTTTCGCCTGGTACAATAAAGATTGATTGATTGATTGATTGTACCCCTTCCACCTTAGGCTTGCTACCACTCCAGTGTCACCACCATGAGAAGTTGTCCAATACTTTTACTACAAAGATAAAAGATTTACTAAAATGTGACAGCTGAATCAGGCCGAGGAGAAAAAGTTATTAGGTACTGACAAAAGTAAATTTTCAAGATAAGAAAAATGGGGTTTAGTTGATGTTTAGGCAGAATGTGATTTAATCCCACAGAAAATTAGTATTTCTTTTGTTGTTGTTGTTGTTAATATACTTTATGTCCCTTTCCTTTCCTATCTCCAGCACCTGACTCCCTCAAGCGCACCCTTAGGCACACCTGATCCCCTGGTGCCCCCCTATCTGAATGCCATCCTCCACAGAACCTTGGCTATGCCCCCCGAGGTGGGGCTGGGGTGGGAATTTACCCTCAAATTCAAATTTTCATCAGGTGGTGCTGGTACGGTCCCTGGGTATCCTGGGGCTGTCATCACGGGGGGCTGGGGATATTTTCTATAGTTTCTGCAAGCCCCAGGACTTTAGGGTGTGAGGAGGACAATGTGGAGGCACACACAGTGGGGTTCTGGCAGTGTACCTGGATGAAGTCCTTCCACCCTCTCTGCCAAACTCTGCAGTACCACCTGTGGTCACCCAGCTGGCAGCACTGCAGTGAAAGCAGCAACCCTCCCACCCTAGAGAAGGAGCATGTCCACTAGGATGCTTAATCCTCCTCCCCCCACCACAGCCAATCCTCCCATGACCCAACCTTGTTCCCAAACACAGGTCACTCATACCACAAGTGGTAGCCCCATTGCTGCACCAACCAACCAACTGGCTCAATTATTGTTTCTTTAAGCTTCAGTGGACCAAATTATGGATGTGGGTACAGCTGGCCATCTCAGTGCAGGGTGAGCCTGCTGGACAGACCGGCCATGGTTTGTGCATGTTGTTTCTGATGAAGCAATAATGACAGAGTAGCAAAAAAGACTGTCTGAGCCTAGTCAAATCAAGAGTGTAAACTGTTTGCCTAGTAACTACATTACAGTGTAGAGCAACATATAATTACTGGCTCAACTGTCTTTTGTTTACAAAACAAATGTTAAATATTTATTGTTATCAGGGGTAGGATATGTATGCAAAAAGACACACCAGGGAGTGTAATTACGGGGGAATAATTTCACGGCTCGAGGGAGTTGTTAGGCACTTACACCGAGTGCCTTTAAAAAACCCTGAGGGCACAGTGCAATTATTCCCCCATGATTACACATTCCTGTAGTATCTTATCACACTTATAACAGGATGAGAAAAATGTCTTGCTACATTTTATGAAAAAAAATACGATATGCTGTGTTAATGCAAGTAAAACAGTAAATGTACTGCAAGATTGATAAGGTAGTCTCTTTCAACAGTGAGGGAGTCCCAGAACTGTGAATAGTGACTGGCAGTCTAACTGGCACTTTAAGCACTGTAGAGTGTAGTCATTTGGTGTGGTGCACAGGCTCTTGGTCTGAAAGAAGTACAGGAGTATAATTATGGTCACATAATTATACACTTTTTACTGGTCACTCAGTCAATCAGAATGTCTTTTCTCAGCATGTCATAATGCAGTTTGAATCAGGAGTGAAGCCCAGACTTTCAGTTTTGTACACACACTCTCCAGTTGCTCTCCCTCCTCCCTCCCCCACTCCGTTAAGCATGGCCATGTATCATTTTGTATTTTTTAGCACCATACAGTATTAGGAACAGGGTCAAAGATGAATACAATCAGAGTCTTATTAGAAGATAATTTTTTTGTTATTTTGAACTGACAACAAAACTGAAAGACACATTTTTACAAGTTTCTTTCTTTCTTTGGTTTCTGTTAGTCGGGTAAGTAAACTAGGCAATTAAATGCCTATTTACAGGTATGACCCAGGAGAGTACAAATGCAGGCATTAGACAGTGCACATTACCAGCTATAATGAAAGAAAATATGAATGCATAATCACAGCAAGAGCAACAATTCATTTTGGCACAGCAGTTAAGTGAATATCACAGTAGATGCAAAACAAAATGGGAATAGATACAATTGATAAGTAAAACCAAAAAACAAAATCACATGTAACCCCTCCTGTTGGAGGCTTACCTGTGAGCCCCCGAAAAAGGCTTGTTTTCTCGGGGGTTTTGGTCCCACCCCCATTCTTTTTTTTTTTTGGAGTTCTGGCTTGCCCCTCATGTTTTAATCCTCTCATGCCAGCCCCCGCATTGGATTTCAGGGAATGCGGGGCCGGAGGAGCCAACTTGCAGAGTCGCTAGTCTGTTGTGCACCTCTGGGTGCTGGGGCAAGCTCCACGCATGCAGAAAAAGTGCATTTTTGTTTCAACCGTTCGCGGCCATTTTAGAGTGTCTCGCCACCGGTCCCGGTACCATTGGTAAAGGAAAGGGGGACCGGAGACTCGGGGGAGACCAGAGAGACAACCAGAACAAGAAAATCTATTTTTAGTAAGGGCCAATCATGCTTGAGGAATCGGGAGCAGCCTCATTAATATTCATGAGGCGGCATCCCTTTGAAGAGCAAGAGAGCCTACCTAGGGGAAGACAGTAGCACTAGTGACAGGCTGGAAAAAGGATGATAAATAAAATATGTGTGCAAGGGGATACAGAGGCTGCCAGCCCATGACAGAAATAAATAAAATGTGTTTTACAAACTGTAGCCAGGGAACAGAGTGGGACTGTGTATTAGTTGCCTTGGGGCAAGTGAAAACAGCAGCAGCGACTGCAAACAGGATAAGGCAACAGGTTAATGGATGCAGTCAGATAACAGGGCACAGGGGTGGCTGGCTAAAGCTTAGTGGAGAAATGTTTAATTAAAAGCTTATGGTTTAGCTGCAGGGGCATTTGAAATCTGGGGCTCTGTGTAAATATATGGACACTATTTACAGTGGCCACCATGTTTGCAGCCATGTGACACCAGCCAGCCAACCACTGAGCCAGGATTCTGGAAAGGGACTCTGGGACTGATTGAAAGGACCCTTGGGGGAAATACCAGGGAAAATTTAGGCGCCTTTTTCTGCACTAATGAGGCATCAAGGGAGCCTCATACATATTAATTTTTCTTGAGTACAGTGGCTCCAGCCAATGGGGAGTAGGGAAAGGGCTCCCAAAAGAAGAGAACAATTAGACTTTGAGTCAGTTCAGGTGGGAGCTCCTCCAGAAGGAAAGGGGCTCCTGCCTCTGGAGAGATTTTGACTGCGAAATGGGCCTGCCTGGGGGCTGCCAGTAATTTGTCCCCCAGGGTAGGGAATGCCCGCCCGATCAGGAAAAGAAAGAAGCAGCTTGGAAAAGAAAAGGGAAGTTGCAGGTTACTGAATTGTCTGCATTGTTCTGAAGTTGCACCACAGCAAATGGGGCAAAGAGGAAAGGTTGTGCCCTGACCCTGAATAAAAGGACAAAGGTTGTGTCTAAGCCTAGGAAAAGACCAAGGTTGCATACTGAGCCTGGAAAAAGAACAAAGGTTGTATCTGAACCTGGGAAAAGATGGGAATACAGAGGATGAGAATGTAAATGTGATGAAGAAGGAGAAAAGGAAGAGTAAGCTTCTTTGAGCCAGAGAAATGCTAAGTACCTGCATGGTGAGAAACTGGACTGTGAGTGTGCAGGTGACATCTGTGTGAGCCAGAGTGAAAAGGTGGCTGTGTTAAAGTTGGAGACTGCAAAAGCAGAAAATGGACAGGTGCTTTCTGGTCCGAGTACCTGTCGATACAGCAAAGAAAGAAAGGGACTGCTGTGGCAACACACCATTGCAGGAAAGAGAGAGAAAGAACAACAGAAGAGAATGTGCTGAATGTGTCTGCTGGCACCCAGGGCCAGGTGGGGAACTTGCTAACCCCCATAAAGTGGGGTCTGCTGCTGCAGGGGGTCATGGGTCTTGTACACGAGTGCTAGGGCACTCTAATCAGAGGAAGCTGGGCTGTGGGGCCACTCCCCAATCTGGGCCCCCTGTGGTTGGCAGGCCTTGCACACATGCTCTGCAACATAGAAACATAGACTTTGATGGCAGATAAGGACCACTTGGCCCACCCAGTCTGCCCATTTCGCTTCCTATTGGATAAGCTGCAGATTCTAGTTAACCAACAGCCTACTTCCTGCAACCCCCACCTACAATTGCCTTATGTCTGTCCCATGCATGTTTGAATTCCCCCACTGTTTTAGACCCAACAACCTCCCCAGAAAGGCGGTTCCATGCATCCACCACTCTCTCCATGAAAAAAAAATTCCTCACATTACCCCTGAGTCACCCCCTCTATCTTTAAATTGTGCCCCTTTGTTCTTACACATCTCTTTTTCTGAAAGATGCTACCCTCCTGGACTTTGTTGATTCCCTTGAGGTACTTGAAAGTTTCTATCATGTCCCTCCGTCCCTCCTTTCATCAAGGGTATACATATTAAGCTCTCTCAGTCTCTCTTCATATGGTTTCTGATGCAGACCCTGCACCATTTTAGTTGCCGTCCTCTGGACTGCTTCCATCCTGTCTATGTCCTTGCATAGTTGGGGTCTCCAAAACTGCACACAGTATTCCAGATGGGGTCTCACCAATTGTCTGTACAGAGGGATAACCACTTCCCTTTTTCTACTTGTGATGCCCCTTCCTATGCATCCCAGTATCCTCCTGGCTCTCCTTACTGACTTCTCACAGTGCTTACCCACCTTTAGGTCATCAGATATGACTACCCCCAAGTCCCTTTCCATTTTTGTTGTTGTTAGTACCTCCCCTGCTATTGTGTACTCTTCTCCTGGGTTTTTGTTTCCCAGGTGCATTACTTTGCACTTCTTTGCATCGAATCTAAGTTGCCATATGTCTGATCATTCCTCCAAACTTGCCAAGTCCCTTCTCATCCTTTCTACCCCCCTTGTGTATCAACTCTGTTACAGATCTTTGTGTCATCTGCAAAGAGGCATACCTTTCCCTCCAGACCCTCTGCAATGTCACCTATAAAGATGTTAAAGAGGACTGGACCCAGTACTGAGCCCTGAGGTACTCCACTAGTAACCCCCTTTCTTTGGAATGTGTTCCATTCACTATTACCTTCTGTGTCCTGTTGTGCAGACAGTTTGCTACCCAGGCTACCACCCTGGGACCCACTCCAAGGCTGGCTAACTTGATTATTAGTCTTTTGTGCAGGACTGTGTCAAATGCCTTGCTAAAGTCTAGATTGGCCATATCTACAGCCCCTCCCTATTCTATTACTTTGGTCAACCAGTCAAAGAAATCAATTAAATTCATCTGACATGACCTTCCTGCTGTAAATCCATGCTGCTTTGGGTCCTGTGCCCCGCTGGCCTCTAGGTACTCAACAATTCTTTCTTTCAGAAGTGATTCCATCATTTTCCCTACCACTGAGGTCAAACGTACAGGTCTGTAGTTTTCTCCTTCTGCCTTGCTCCCACTTTTGTGAAGGGGAATCACATCTGCCCTCCTCCAGTCCTCAGGCACCACCCCATCCTCCCATGATTTGTTAAAAAGTGTGGTCAGTGGTGTCACTAGATACATAGATACATAGATACATAGACAGTGTCGGCAGATAAGGGCCTATGGCCCACCTAGTCTGCCCATTTGAGCTTGTAAGTTCAGTTTGTTTTCCTAGAAGTCTATTTCCCCTTACCCCTGACCTCTAGAATTCCTTTATGTCTATCCCATGCATTCTTAAATCCCGTGATTGTTTCAGCCCCCACCACTTCCTCTGGCAGGGTGTTCCACTTGTCCACCACCCGTTCTGTGAAGAAATTCTTTCTCATGTTTCCTCTGAATCGTCCTCCCTCCAACTTCATCCCATGCCCTCTAGTCCTGAAACATCTTTTTCGCTTAAAAATAGTGTTTTCCTGCACCCTGTTCCTCCCTGTAAGATACTTGTATGTCTCTATCATATCCCTCTCTCCTCCTCTCCTCCAGGAGTACATGTTCAGTTCCTTCAACCTGTCTTCATAGGACTTGTGATGCAATCCATGCACCATCTTTGTTGCCCTCCTCTGAACCTTCTCTACCCTGTCTATGTCCTCATGGTATGGTCTCCAGAACTGTACACTGTACTCCAGGTGGGGCCTCACTAGTGTCTTGTATAGCGGAATTATGACCTCCCTTTTCCTGCTGGTGATGCCCCTGCCTATACATCCCAGCATCCTATTTGCTTTACCTGATGCCTTGTCACACTGTTTCCCTACCTTGAGGTCATCAGAGATGACAACCCAAGATCCCTTTCCTGCTTGGTGCATGCTATATCCTCACCCCCAACTGATATATTGTGCCAGGGTTTTGTGCCCCATATGCATTACCTTGCACTTCTTTGCATTGAATTTCAACTGCCAAACCCTTGACCATTCTTCAAGTTTCTGCAGGTCCTTTCTCATTCTGTCTACACCCTCTGGTGTGTCTACTCTGTTACAGAGCTTTGTGTCATCAGTGAACAGTGAAATTCTGCCTTCTAGATCCTGTGCAATGTCACTGATGAAGATGTTGAATAGGACCGGTCCCAGCACTGATCCCTGTGGTACCCCACTGGTCACTCTTCCCTCTGTGGAGTGACAGCCATTTACCACCACCATCTGTGTCCTGCCCAGCCAGTTACCTACCCACCACACTACTGTCCTGCCCACACCCATATTCCCCAGTTTGTGTAATAGTCTTCTATGTGGCACAGTGTCAAAGGCCTTGCTGAAGTCCAGATGGGCCATGTCCACTGCCCTCCCTGATCCACCTCCCTAGTCACCCAGTCAAAAATTCAATGAGGTTGGTCTGACATGACCTCCCCTGGTGAAGCCATGCTGCCTTGGGTCCTGTGGTCCATTGACAACCAGATGTTCCACCAATCTCTTCTTCAGTAGTGCTTCCATGATCTTTCCCACTACCGAGGTGAGGCTGACTGGTCTGTAGTTCCTGCTTCCTCTTTGTTCCCACTTTTGTATAAGGGACTACATCTGCTGTCCTCCAGTCTTTGGGTACCTCCCTGTTTCCAGTGATTGGCTGAACAGGATAGCCAGAGGTTCAGCCACCACCTCTCTTAGTTCTTTAAGGACCCTGGGGTGCACCCCATCTGGCCCCATTGCTTTATCAGCTCTTATTACTTCCAGTTCCTTCAGGACCATTTCTCGTGTAAAGGGACTTGTGTCCATTTCTGCACCATTCTCACCCCTTGTACTCCCTCAGACCATTACCCCCTCTTCCTTAGTAAAGGCTGAGGCAGAAATACCTGTTCAATATGTCAGCTTTACTGTTGTCATCCTCCACGCGGCTCCCATCCTCCCCTTCAGTCTCACTATCCCCCCTTTGTCTTTTCTTTTTTCACTTATGTACCTGTAAAGGTTTTGTCCCTTTACCCACTGATTTTGCAATGTGTTCTTCTGTCTGAGCTTTGGCTTCCTTGACTTCCCTGCCTCCCTTTGTTTCTCCTGGTACTTCTCCCTCCCTTCTGCCTGTGTCTTTTGTATTGCCTGAATGCAATCTTTTTGGCTTTCACTTTCTTTGCTACCTCTTTGGAAAACCATAATGGTCTCCTCTTCCTTTTCCTCTTGCTAACCTGCTTAATGCATAATTCTGTTGTTCTTATAATCCCCATTTTAAATATGCCTACTGTTCCTCAACCCCTGATTCCTGTCCCATTCCCTTAATGCCTCTTTCAAGTATCTCCCCATTTTCCCAAAGTCTGCCCCCTAAAATCCAGGATACGTGTTTTTGTGTGGTTTGGTTCTGCTCTTTCTGTGATTTCAAACCACAATGACTGGTGGTCACTGTTACCCAGGTGCTCCCCCACTGTTACCCCCATCACACTGTCCCTGTTTGTGAGCACAAGGTCCAGTATTGCCTTCTGCCGGTTGGTTCCATGACCAGTTGCTTGAGGAAGGCACCCTGAAGAGGAGTCCAGGATAAATCTGCTCCTAGTTGATGCTGCTGCTGGGATGCTCCAGTCACGTCTGGTATATTGAAGTCTCCAACCAGTACTACCTCACCCTTGTCTGCCATCCTTTGGATGGCTAGCATCAACTCCTATCTGTTTCTTCCTCCTGGGCTGGTGGTCTATAGACCACACCTGTGTGGATGGCTGGCCCCATTTTCCTTTCCAGCAACCCACAGTATCTCTCCCCATTTTGTTCCTCCTGGATCTGTGTGGCCCTTATGTCATTTTCATATACAGTGCCACTCCTCCTCCCTTCCTGCCTGCTCTGTCTCTTCTGAATATATGTTGTAGCCAGGTATGGCCATCTCCCAGTCATGGTTATCATTACACCAGGTTTCAGTGATGGCCACAATGTCCAGGTCTGACTGTACCATGACAGCCTCCAGATCTTCCATCTTGTTGCTAAGGCTCCTGGCATTTGCACACATGGCTTTCCATGATCTGACCTCCCTAGACTGCTTCACTGTTCTACTCCAGCCCCTTCCTTGGTTGTCATTTATCCCTGGTTCTCCTTGCTGTCTGCCCTTCTGCTGAATTTTGCCCCTTTTCTGCTTATCCACCTTTTGGACACTAATCTCCATCTTTTGCACACTGCTTTGCAGAGATAGCCACTCCTTTGGTTCACTGGTTCCACTACTAGCTGTGGGGGTGAGCAAGTAGGTGCACAGTCCTTGCTGGCCTGCTACCCCTTTGCTAGTTTATAACTGCTTGTCAATGTAGCATTTAAACTTATCATTGAGTGCTTGGATTCCCCTCCAGGATGGATGCAGGCCGTCAGGCTTGAACAAACCTCCATCCCTCCAGGTGGGTCCCCAGTCACCAATGAATCCAAACCCTTCCTCACAGCACCAGTTCTTCAACCATGAGTTAAAGTTCCTGGTGCATGCACTCCTATGCACTCCCTTGCCTCTCACAGGTAGTACTAGGTCCTCCTTTAGTTCTTTTAGGATTCTGGGGTGAATCCTGTCAGGCCCCATTGCTTTGTCCACCTTGAATTTTAGGAGTTCTTTCAGGACTCCTTCTTCTGTAAATGGACTGGTGTCAATCCCTCTACCCAGAGACTGTAACAGGGCTTGTAATGGGCCAAAGGGGACAAGCTGCAAGATCTGCAAGCAAGCGAGAGAGAGAGAGAGAGAGAGAGAAAGCGAGAGACAGCAAGCAAGCTGGAGTCTCTGTGCCCCAGACCAAGCACTGTGTCCAGTTCTGCCTGTGATCCATCCATCCCCAGGACTCCTGTGAACTGTACCATCCAAGGACTGATTCTGCAGAACCATAAGTAAACTGCAGGAATTGCCTGGTACTTGGGACTGTATATAGTTTAAGTATACTCCCTATGGCTACAGAAAAATACAAGGGAAATGTAAAAAGGTTTAAAGTTTAATTCTCTAGCACACCAACGCCACCCACTAGCTGCATCTCAGGCCTACAACCAAAATCTGGGTAACCAGTGAAGGACTTAGTAAATGGACTGGGACCTGTGGGTCTGGGTTTATAACACCTGCTGCAGATAGCTAGATAGATAGATACTAGTGGCTGCATTGTTTGAATTCTGGGGTTTGAATCAAGGGGAGATGTAATTTGGAAAATGCAAAATGAAAAATGCTTGAACTCTATTCCACTACCCCATTCCTAAACTCTCCCCCATGTAAGTAAACCATGGAGTTATTGTTTTGCAGCAGAAAATTAATCCAGAGCCTGATTTTAGTGAGTCTGTGTACTGATGAGATGAAAAGGTAAATGTTTTAACTGAATGTGGAAGGTTCAAACTTGGTAAGTCCATGCCTGGGATAATTGCTGGGGAGGTGGGTTGGTACGACATCCTAAGGGGTTGCACTGCAAGCAGTCTGACCCACTAATATGTACTCTGGGTAGAGGCACTGCCATTTTTATTTCACTGTTGGGCAAGGACACCTTTAAGACAGCTTTGGGAACTCAAGCCCCGTGTCCTGTATTCTAGACAGCAGGCAAGAGTAGTGGCCCTCTCCCAGACGGTGCCAGAGAGGGGCTACACACATGTAACCCCTAGGTAGCACTACTCCAAGGGCTACTACCCCTGCCTGCTTGGCTAGTTGCAGGTTAAGGGGCCTGGGTAATGAAATGGGTGCCTCCACCCGGAATTCAGGTTTGGTAGTGCTCAAGCTAACCTGGGCACAGCCCTCCAGGACACTGTAACCCCCCTCTTTCTCTTCTAGTGGCCTAAACACTGTACAATAATCACTTTCACAACACCCCTGGTACACCATACAAGTACCCACACTGTTTGAACTTACACTAGGGCTGGTTCCTCTGGCCCAACCCTGAGGACCCCCTGCAAAACAAGGTTAAGCACAGCAAATAGCAATAGTACAATACTTTTGGCATAAACTGGAACCACAGTCAGGTTAAATGCAAAGAAAGTTAAATCTGATTTATTCAGGGGACTTGAACAAGGGAGGGGCGTAATCAGGTTGATTTGCTTAAAAGCTATATTAATCAAACAGTTATGCATGCAGTTCAGAGTCCCTATACAGTCACACACTCTGGGTACCCAGGTAGAAAAACAGTGGGCTAGCCAGGAACGTTGCAGCTGGTTGGGGCCCTGTGATGGAAGAAAGCAACATGCACAACACACACTATTTGTAATCCAGGGCCGGAGGGCTCAGTTCGTGAAAGAAAAGGCAACAAGACAATCAGATGACAACACATTTAGACCTAGCTGTTGTTGCAGGGAGCTACCCTGATGTTTACTCGCGATACCCAATACAGGACACAGGCAGGACGAAATCAAGACTGCAGGCTGTTGAGCTGGAGTGCCCGGAGAAGCAGGGCCCACACGAATCACCGAGGCATCGTTCCTGTTCAAGGCATTGAGCAGGGGGCTGATCCCCAGGCTGGTCTCCCATTGATGACTTTCTCTGCGTAGCAGGTATTCTGGCTGGGCCAGTCTAGCAGGGCCCAGGCAAATGGAAATGGATACATATTCAGTCTGTGGAGCTGGATACAGCCTCCAGCAAACAAAACACAGTTTACCCACACAGTGGGGAACCAAATCACGACCCACTATAAGCACACAGCACATTCACATGTAAGAAAATTCCACTGTACCAGGCAAATGGCTCTCTGGTCGCAATTACAGAGTCTCTGCACAATCCAGGAGTTCAGAGGTAGCTGGAAGTCCTGACAGGCCAATCGCATTCAGCAAATCTTCGTTCTTCTTCAGGTTAAAGCCTGGTCACAATTCAGTGGCTTAATTCGCTCTCCAAATTCGGATTCAGTCCGAAAAAAGCACAAGTTCCCTCTCAGGAACAGCAGGCAGGCATGCAGGCCAAACTCAGGCCTTTCCACAGTTCTCCCACGTGAATCCACTATGGATTGCTCCTCGAACTATCTCAAGCTATTACTTCTTCACTTCCCAACTCAGATCTAACTGAAACTGCAAGCAGTGTGGGACTTTCCCCAAGATCCAAAAGGTTCAGTTGGCTGATTTGTCTGTCAGTCACAACAAGGGCTCCCTCTCCAGGTTATTTTAGGCACCAAAAGGCCAAAACTACAATTCCTACAAGTTTTGGCCCCACCAAGCCCCTATAGGCAAGCTCCATTTTAGAGTCCCAAATGTACTGATTGGCCCATTCTGAGGTCCAGGACCAAGATGATGGAAACAAACAGAACTGTCCATGCTGCAAAGAAGGCAGGTTAGAACAAACTGCAATATTATTACTACTCTAACAAATGATCAGCAAACAAGTACATCTTCTAACAGAACTCCCTCTCAGATTAATTATGGCTGCAATCCAGGCAGCTCTTAAAGAGACAGTACGCAGAGGCTATACAGGCACTCTCTGGCAACACATTTAAACTGCTAAAACGCAAAACACCAGCCTGGTAGTGAGCATTTAGGCAAGCTCAAGGAAGACTTTCAGGAACCCCATTTGTAGGGAGGGTACACACAGAATCACAGAAATTTGACAGCAGCAAAGGACCTCATCGACCCAACTAGTCTGTCCTTTTCCCCCTTCCCTTACTCATTTTCACTTTTATGGGCCCTCCCCATCCCCCCACTTCCCAACCCCATATTCCTGTCCCATGCCCTCTTGAATCCCTCCATCGTTCCAGCCCCCACCACCTCTTCTGGTAGTTTATTCCAGGGCTCCACCTCCCTCTCTGTGAATAATCAACTTCTCACATTGCCTCTAAAGCTTCCTCCTTCCAATCTTAGACTATGCCCTCTAGTTCTAGCCCCTTCCTTCCTTCCTTTTGAACAAGCTCCCCTCCTTCAGCTTATTGATCCCCTTCACGCACTTAAAAGTTTCAATCATGCCCCCCCTCTCCCTTCTAGTTTCCAATGGGTACAGATCCGATTCCCTCCAACTTTGTTCATATGGTTTCCCCTGCATGCCATGCACCATCTTGGCTGCTCTTCTCTGAACCCTCTCCATCCCCTCAATGTCCTTGTGTAGGTGCAGTCTCCAGAACTGGACCCCATACTCCAGGTGCGGCCTCACCATGACCTTGTAAAGAGGCACCAGCATCTCCCTCCTTCTGCTAGTTATGCCACTCCCAATGCTTACCAACATTCCATTTGCCTTCCCCACTGCCTTGCTGCACTGGCTACCCACCTTAAGGTTGCTTGATATTATAATCCTCAGATCCCTCTCCTGTTCTGCTTTTTTCATCTCCTCCCCTCCTAGGGTGTAAGCTGCTCATGGCTTTTTATGTCCCAGGTGCATAACAGCACACATTCTTGGCACTGAAGCTTAGTTGCCAAGTTTCTGACCACCCCCTAGAATCTCCAGGTCATGCTTCAGGGCCTCAACCCCCCGGGTGTCCACCCTATTGCAGATTTTTGTATCATCTGCAAGTAGGCACACCCTTCCCTCCAGACCTTCTGCTATATCACTAATGTATATATTAAAAAGGAGGGGTCCCAGTGCTGACCCCTGGGGCACTCCACTCGTTGCCCTCCTCACCTTGGAATGCACCCCATTTACCACCAATCTCTGGCTTCTGCCCGGCAACCAGTTTTCCACCCATCTAGTTATTTTCTGCCCCACCCCTAAGCTTTCCAGCTTATTTGCTAACCTTCTGTGAGGGCCGATGTCGAAAGTCTTACTAAAGTCCAGATAGGCTACGTCCACCACCCCTCCCTGGTCAAGCACCTGTATTACCCAATTGAAGAACTATCAGGTTCATCTGGCATGAATTCCTATTCATGAAGCCATGCTGCCTATCATCCTGAAGTCCGCTGTCCTCCAGGTAGTGTAACACCCTTTACAATGTAAGTGAAATATAAATGCTGAACTACAGTGAGAACAACAAATATCATTAGGCAAAGCAGATGAGGGACTGTTATGAGTGATGCAAAACAATTTAAGCTTCAGGGTAATTAATGATTAGAATGCAGGTAATTTGCCAATGAAGTGCAGTGAGAGATCGGTGACATAGAGAGGGTTGACCCAGGTCATCACCTAGGAATGGGACAGAAGCTATGCTACAGGGGAAGTGGTATGTGATAGGAACAGTAACAAACTGAGGTGATAAGGAAATGTTTTCTTAGAGTACTCTTACAGGATAATTGAGTGAGTGAGTTGCATACAGGAAGCGGGGAGTTCCAGAGCTAGGGCAAACAAGGAGAAGGCCTGATCACCTATTCTGGTATCACATTTGGAAATGTCGAGGAAGGTAGTAGCATCAATGAATCTAAGTGATTAAGATGGGTGAGCATATTGTATCAGAGAGATGGGGGAGGCTGACCTGAGTAATTGAAAGATAAAGTACCCCAGTATGTAGGAGTGAAAGGCAGAGGGGAGCAGCCAACCCAGTGTGGAATAGAGTGTGCAGTGATGAGTTAAGTGAGGGGAGGACAGTGCAAACTGGCAGATATCATTATAGGCCACATCTCCTTTGTGGAAAGGGGAGGACGGGAGTAGAGTAGAGGATGACAACCGCAAAGCAGACACACTGAATAGATGCTTCTGCTCGGTCTTTACAGAGGAGGGAAAAAGTAATGGCCAGAAGGGAGTGGAAAAGGTAGGGAGGGCACGAAAATTAATACAAGTCCTTTTCCATGGGAAAGGGTCTTAAAGGAACTGGAAGGAATAAGAGTCGATAAAGCTATGGGGCCAGATGGGGTGTACCCCTGGGTGCTGAGGAAGCTAAGAGAGATGGTGGCTGAACCTCTGGTAACCCTGTTCAGCTGGTCACTGAAAGCAGGAGAGGTACCTAAAGGCTGGAGGACAGCTGATTTAGTCCACCTACACAAAAGCGGGAATAGAGAGGAAGCGGGAAACTACAGAACAGTCAGCCTAACCTCAGTAGTGCGGAAGATCATGGAAACACTACTGAAGGAAAGAATAGTGGAACACCTGGTTGCCAACAGCCTACAGTACCCAAGGCAACATGGTTTTACTTGATGGAGGTTGTGCCAGACTAACCTCATTGAATTTTTTGACTGGGTGACAATGGAGGTGGATGGGGGTAGTGGACATGGCCTACCTGGACTTCAGCAAGACCTTTGACACTGTACTGCATAGAAGGCTGTTAAATAAGCTGGGAACCTGGGAGTGGGTAGGATGGCAGTGCAGTGGGTGGGGAAATGGCTGGGCACTAGGACACAGAGGGTGGTAGTAAATGGCTATTACTCCACAGAGGGAAAGGTGACCAGTGGGGTGCCACACTGATCAGTGCTGGGTCCAGTCCTCTTCAATATCTTTATTAATGACATTACAGATGACCTAGAAGGGAGAATGTGCCTGTTCGCTGATGACACAAAACTGAAGCTTGAGGGCTGGTCAAGGGAGTGGCAGTTGAGAGTTAACACAAAGAAATGTAAAATAATGTACATGGGGCACAAAAACCCAGGAACAGCATATCAGCTGAGGGGGTATAGAATGCTCCAAGCAGGAAAGGGACCTAGGGGTTATCATCTCTGATGACCTCAAGGTAGGGAGTCAGTGCGAAAAGGCGGAAGGAAAAGCAAACAGGATACTGGGATGCATAAGCAGGGGTATCACCAGCAGGAAAAGGGAGGTCATAATTCCACTATACAGGACATTAGTGAGGACACACATCGAGTACAATGTCCAGTTCTGGAGACCTTACCTATGTAAAGACATAGACAGGGTGGAGACAGTTCAGAGGAGGGCAACTAAGATGGTGCAAGGGTTACATCACAAAACCTAAGAGGACAGGCTGAAGACCTAAATAAGTACTCACTGGAAGAGAGGGGATATCATTGAGACATATAAATACCTCACGAGGAGAAACAAGGTGCAGGTAAACACAATTTTTCATAGAAAGAGATACTCCAGGACTAGGGGACATAGGATGAAACTAGAGGGAGGAAGATTCAGAGGGAATCTGAGGAAGTAGTTCTTCACAGAGAGAGTGGTGGACAAATGGAACACCCTGCTGGAGGAGGCAGCGGGAGCAGAAACGATTACTGGATTTAAGAATGCATAGGATGGGCATAAGGGGATCCTGGTAGTTGGGGGGAAGGGGACAACCTATTTCTTGGGAAACTTGAAGAGGCACAGTTACGTATGCAAATGGACAGACTAGGTGGACCATATGCACTTACCTGTCATCAACATCTATGTAGCTATGTTTTAGGGGCATTTAAGTAAACAGCTGAACTGTATTGAAAGCATGGGAGACAGACACCTTGGGATACGGCTAGCCTTGCTTTGGGAGTGAGGAAGTGGCGGAGACAGTAGTCCAGGACTAGCCTTGAATTAACAGACATGCTGATGGTAGAAATGTGACTGGAGAAGTCAAGGACAGGGTCAAGAGTGATGCCAAGGTATCTGAACTCCTCCATAAGGGAGAAATGAGAGCTATCACAGCACCAAATGGATGGGGGTAGAGCTTGTGAGTCTGTGCACCTTTGACCCAAAGAGCATGGCTTGGATTTTAGAGGCATTAAAAACTATTTTATTGTTAGAAAGCCAGGTCTGATTGTTGGAGTTGTCGAGGATGAGTTGGGTAGTTAGGAGAGAGAGCTGGGGGAGCTCTGGTATAGGTTAATATCATCAGCATATATAATGGTTGAGCCGGAGGTAGAGACTGATGGAGGTTACTGATGAAAATGTTTATTTATTTATGTTTTTGATAACCGGGTGAGCAAACTGATCCAAAGAACTATTTTCAGTTGCAACCCGGTCCGTACAGTGGCACAGACAATAAGTACAAGTTATAATACAGTAGGTACATATACTACAGTGAGTACAGTGGTGTCAGAAAGAGTGATACATAAACATCATATCTTAAAACAGGGGGTTAAGGACATAAAAAACTAGTTCATGACAAATAAAGCGATGCGTTTCTGCTTGCAGAGAACTAGGGCATACACTTAAAGCAAATCAAAACATTATTCAGCCAGTCCAAGGTTTACAAATAAAGTGCATAAGGAATTACTATAGCAATCAACATTTTCACAATGGAGTCAAAAATGTGTCAGTTGTATATGTAGTAGCCAGTACTTAGAAAGTAAGGCAAATAGTACACTGGGCCCCTAAGGCAGATTTCTGGTGAGGGTGTTTCCAAGGGAACAGGCACAGGTGGCCTGAAACATGAGCCAATCTCTTAGCTTCAATTTGAAGGACTAATGAGAGGATAACATACAGATAGCAGGTGGTATTTCTGTTCCAGAGGTAGGGGGTAGAGACAGAGAAAGCCTTGCTCCCCTTGACAGTAGATACACGGGGGACTATTGGGGGGAACAGACGAGACCCTGAGACACCAAGTTACCACCCTATCAGTGAGAAACGAGGAGTACGGGGACTTATGTGAGTTCCTGAGAGAGGTGTCAACTAGTCAGCCCATAGCAAATGGATAATAGAAGTGGCCAAGGACAGAACCCTGGGAGACACCTTGGTTGATTGGGACAAATCTGGAAGAGGCATCGCCAAATTTAATGAATTTCTGCCTCTCCAGTAGGACACTGGTAAACCAAGCAGAGGCATTAATTTATGGCAAAGCAGGGTATGGTCAACGAGATAAAAAAATTACTTACCATAGTAATCGTGTTTCATCCAAGGGAATCTTACTGCATTCTGACAAATGTAGTATGGTCTTACCACAGGACTGCCCCAGAGCCGAAATGGTTAATACAACCTATGTAAATGATGGAATGCTAGGCTCGAGCTCAGTTTTCAAACCACTGTCTCTAGTTGTACTTCCTACAACCATCAGATTCTTACGGAACATGCAAAAGAACAAGCTAACTAAAGTATCCTAAAAAATAACTGATTCTTCCCTTAAAACCAAACCCCTTCTTAAACAGTGTGAGCACCTCTAAGACTCAAGTCACAGATGCCCATGAAAGCAATCAACTGCAATCCCAACAGGTTTGCAATAAAATATGGACGGCTGGAGTGCAGGGCTCCCAAGGTTCTAGTAGGGGAGGTAGGGTAGGAGCTCAGAATACAGTAAGGTTCCCTTGGAAGAAATAAGATTACTATGGTAAGTAATTTTTTTCTTCAAACTCCAGGAAATCTTACTGTGTTCTGACAAATGCAGACCACCCAAGCAGTACCTTGGAGGACGGCAAATAACCTATTTAGGAAACAGGCTCTGCAAGACTGCTGTGCCAAACCTGACATCACTTCTTGCCTGGGTATCCAAACAATAATGCTAGGTAAATGTGTGGACAATCTTCCAGGTAGCTGCTTTGCAGAGTTCCAACAGGGTAATATCCCTGGCAGCTGCCAAGGAAGCAGCTGTTCCGCTGGTAGAGTGGGCCCTGAAACCCACAGGGGGCTCTTTACCCACCTTACTGTAGCAAAACTGAATACAGGCAACAATCCAGCATACAATGGACTTTTTTGTACCTGGTCTTCCTTTCCCCACTTCTCCATAGGTCAGGAAGAGCTGAGTATTGCCCTGCCTATGGTCCTTTGTGTGATCCAGATAGTAGCTAATAACCCTCCTAACATCCGGGATATGCAGTCTATGCTCCCCTGAAGTGGAATGGTCAGTAAAAAGACAAGAAAATGCAATGGGCTGATTAAGGTGGAAGTCAGATACCACCTTGGGGAGAAACTTCCTATTGGTCCTGAGAACTACTTTGTGTCCCTATGGACAGATGTAGTTAGGCTCTGTGGACAAGGCCTGGAGTTTATTGATCCTTTTGGCTGAGGTGATTGCTATCAGAAACACTGTTTTCCAAGTCACATACTTGAGCTCTGCTGAAGACATGGGCTCAAAAGGTGGCTGTGTGAGCTGGGCAATGCATATGTTGAGATCCCAGACTGGAGTTGGCTCCCTATGTGGGGGATGCACGTGCAACAGCCCTTTGAAAAACTTCCTGAATACCATATTTGAAGACAGGGATGAGACTTTACCTGCTGAGAGGTAAGCAGAGATAACTGCCAGGTGTACCTTAAGGGTAGATGGTCAGAGGCCAAGGGAATCGAGCTGTGTCAGATAGTCTAGGATGACTAGCAGACCCACCTGGTTGTAGTCTATATCCTTTTTCTGACACCAGATGGAAACCCTTTTCCACTTAGATGTGTAGGTCTTCCTGGTAGAGGGTTTTCTAGAGACCCTGAGAACTGCCAAAACTTCTTCAGAAAGATGTAAGTTGGCATACTTTTAAGTCCTCAAGAGCCAGGCCTTGAGCCTGAAGGACTGGAGATTGCAGTAAAGGATCCTGCCCTGAGAGGAGGTCAGTAGGTTGTGCCTCCTAGGGAGGCTGATTGGTCTGGCTACTGACAGGGACATGAGGAGCGAGTACCACGGCTGCCTGGGTCAATCTGGAGCAATGAGAATCATTGTTGCTGGCTGAATCCTGATCTTGTTCAACACTCTCAGTAACAAAGGGAATAGGTGGAAGGCATACAGAAACTTCCCTGTCCAGTCCAGCAGTAGTGCATCCAATGACACAGTGCCATCCAAAGGAGGTCTGCAGCAGAACTGTGGCAGCTGGTGGTTGTCTGGGGCTGCAAAGAGGTCCACTTCTGGAGTGCCCCACCTCCTGAAAGCAACCTTCAGGACCTGCCTGTCGAGTGACCATTCATGGTGATTCTGATTGATCCTGCTGAGAGCATCTGCTAGGACATTGTCCTTTTGCGGTAGATGGACTGCTGAGAGAAAGATTCTGAGGGAGTAAGCTAAACTCCAGATTGTCATGGCCCCTGTGCACAGTGGAGTTGACCTTGTGCTCCATTGTTTGCTTATACAGTACATGGTGGTTGTGTTGTTCATCCTGACCTGTTCCACTTTGCCCTGCAGCATTGTAGCAAAGGACTCCATGCCCAGCAAGACTGCCCTGAGTTCGATCAGGTTTATGTGCAACAGTGACTCCTGTTTGAGCCATGTACTGTGTGCAGTGCATTTCCGCAAGTGAGTGCCCCACCCTAATAGAGAGGTATCTGTCATTAGAATTAGTGAAGGGGGTTGCTGCAAGAATGGCACACCTTGCTTGAGGTTGTCCCATTCCTGCCACCACTGTAGTCTTTGAAGGAAAGTTCCTGTAACTGGCACTAGCTTTGACAGAGTCCCTTTTCTGGGACCAGTGAGATCTGAGGTGAAACTGAATGTCTCTCATTTGGAACCTGGACCCTGACACTGTTGCTGCTGATGCCATCATGTGCCCCAGCAGCTGTAAGAAGTACCTTGTTGGCTTGGGAACGTGCAGCTGGAAGGAACTGACTAGCTGTACCACACTGTCCGCTCTTCCCTGAGGAAGGAATGCCTTTCCCTGTGAGGCATCCAGTTCTGCTCCTATAAACTCCAGGAGCTGGACTAGTTCCAGCACTGACTTTTTTGATTCACCAGGAATCCTAGTGACTGCAGAGTATCCTGCGTGACTACCAGAGCATCCCTGACCTGCTGAGTGGCTTGACCTACGACTAGCCAGTCATCCAAGTAGGAAAACACTGTTACCCCTTTTCTCCTTAGGTGTGCCACAATCACTGCCAAGCACTTTATGAACATCCTTGAGACAAAAGTCAAGCCTAAGGGCAGAGCCCTGAACTAATAATGACCTGATGGCAATGTGAACCTGAAGTACTTTCTGTGGGATTGCCTGATGGGGATGTGAAAGTAAGCATCCTTTCGGCCCAGAGCAACCAACCAGTCTCCTTGCCTTAATGTTGGGAGAATGGTTGCCTGGGTCACCATCTTGAACTTTGGCTTTGTCGAATGCCTGTTTAAGTATCTGAGATCCAATATGGGTCACCACTCCCCACTTTTTTTTTTATTGTGAGGAAGTATCTTGAGTACAGGCCTTTTCCCTTTGTGCCAGAGAAACAGGTTCTATTGCCTTTTGTAACATAAGGTTGGTTACTTCCTCTTTCAATACAGCTGTTTCTGATGAGGTGGCAGGTCTGAAAAACCTTTCCCTCAGCTTGGGCATAACCTTGAAGCTGAGAGCAAGACCCTGGCCCACTACCTCCAGGACCCACTTGTCTGTGGTGATTTGCCTTGCCTGGAGGTAGTGGGCTAGCCTGCACCCTACTGGAGATGAGGAGGTGACCCTGACAGGCACATCAGGGGTTCTGTTTTTCCTGTGCAGCTGGCTGTGGGCTAGGGCCAGTACGACCACTGCCCTTCCTGTCCCTGCCTCTGAAATACGCTCTCTGCTGCTGATAGGCTGGTAAAGCTTGAGGCTGGAAAAAGGGTCTGTATTGGGTTCTACCCCTAGCACCTCTATTCTGGTCTTTGTGGGGTGTGGACACCTTTTCTTAGCAGTAGCACTCTTGTAAACTGCCTTGTACTTGTCCATTTGTTTCAGGTAAGCCTCTGTTTGCTTACCAAACACAGATGTGGGCTCACAAGGAAAATCCAAGGCTTTTGTCTGGGTATCCTGGGTCAGATTAGTAGTCCTGAGCCAAGCAAACCTCCTCAGAGACACTGAAGTTGCCATCTGACTAGCTGTAGTGTCATTGGCATCCACTGCCATCCAAAATGGATAATTGGAAGCTTCTATGCCCCATTCGGCAGCCTCTGTCAGATCAGATACCATGTGGGCAGGAACAGCCTTAGCAATCTCCAATACAGTGTTCCAGAAATTTTTTCTGGTATCTGGAAATATAGGCCATATAGGAAACCTGCCTAATGGCCAGGGAAGACCTCAGATAAACCTTCTTGGACATAGACTCCATTTTTCTGGAGTCCTTCTCAAGAGGATGTGATGCCAGTGGTATGCCTGCTTTGTCACATGCTGCTGCCTGCACCACCCCTTCATGGCTGGGATGTCCAAAAAGGAATTTGGGTCTTCCCTTTGCCACCCAGTACTTCTTTTCAAGTTTCTTGTCCACAGGAGTAACAGAAGTGGGTGTTTGCAAAATTTTTGTGACTTGCTTCTTAAGGGACTCATGGATGTGCAGTAGCAACTTCTTAGCTGCTGGCACATCCATCATTTTCATATAATCTGGCTCCTCCTCCTCCTCCTCCTCAGCCGCTTCCTGAGTGGGGAGGTCCAAAGTTTGTGCCACTTGTTTCATGAAGGCAGAATGGGAGGTGTAATCCTCAGATCCCTTGTCAAGGGAATCAGGACTTTGAGGGTCAGGTGAAATATCTGGCTCAGGGGGTTTCTCATAGTCTTCATCCTCCTCTTCTTCTTCCTCCTCCTCCTCCTCATCATAATAGTCAAGACCTTGTTTAAAGGAACTGGGAACCGATGAGGAACCTGAAGTTTGAACCGGTGTCTGGTGAGGAACTTGTCACTCAGCCGGAGCCGGGATGCCGGATTGTAGTGACTGTATTATTCTGATAGCACTAGCAATCTCTTCAGCAGTGGGAACCGAGGATTTTGTCAATTGTGGTTTCTGGATTGTGTGCTTTTCCTTCTTTTTTACTTTTGGTTGTGGTAGCCAGTTCAGTGGCTGGTTCCACAGCGTGCTTTCTCCCTGAGGAAGTTTTGTCCTTGTCAGAAGGCTGTTCTCTGGTTCCTTAGGCTTATCTTTGCTGTGAGGAGGAATCAGTTTATCCAAGGCCGGGTCAGCAGCCTTATCAGACATTTTTTCCCTCAGTCAAATAAATCGCCTATCAAGTGCCACCTGAGGAAAATTCTTACAAATCTTACAGTCTGCATTCAGGTTGTCAAACCCTAAGCAGACAACAAAAATTAAATGTGGATCAACTTTAGCAAATGGTTCCCTGCATTCAGTACAATGCTGGAAACCTATAGAGACATTTCTTTTCTTGGGCATCTGAAACATAGCTTAACAAACCCTAAATCTGGGTTTCAGTGGATTTATAACCCACAGTATAAAGAAGTGACTTCTCTGGAAAACTTATATATTCTTTTTCCTGGTCAGTTCAGCGACCAAAACAACAACCAAGGGTTAGCTCAGTAAAACAATACTCAAGAAAACCGACCACCGGAGATGGCAGATTTTAATCAAAAACACTGACATTTACTTCAGCAAAATATATAGAAAGTCTGGTTCCTTCCCGTTTGCGAAGAACCAACAAAGAACCTAGAAACTTACCCAAATAACACTAAATCTAAACTAGTCTACCTGTAAACCAAGGACAGTGCTTCAAAAAACCAAAAATAAATGGTAACTAGAAAACCGATAAAAACATATATCTTCAAGAAAGTGAAGGAGAGCTCTCTGGAGACGTCGTACTGAGGCAAGCAGAGTAAAGAATCTCACAGTTGCAGGAAGTACAACTAGGGACAGTGGTTTGAAAACTGAGATCAAGCCTAGCATTCTACCATTTGCATAGGTTCTATTAATCATTTTGGCTCCGGGGCAGTCCTATAGTGAGACCATACTGCATTTGTCAGAATACATTAAGATTTCCTGGGGTTTGAACAAAGGCTTTGGACTTCTCCACTGAGCAAGCCTTTAACCATGGCAGTCTTGATGTCATTAGTGAGTAGATTAGGGCAATAGTGGTACTGTACCCTTTGCGAAAAAAACATGTTGACAGGGGGTTATAAGGCTTTATTTCTGTAGGTATTTGGTTAGCTCTGTTGCTATTACCTTTTCAAGTAGCTTGCTGGGGGTGAGAAGGGCAATGAGGTTATATTGGAAGATGAGCTTGGATTTACCCTTTTTTATGTTTGCTTGCACGCATGTGCAAGAAACATAGTGCCATCATCTGAGTTTTCGGAGGTGTGTCACCCCCTCTTCCAATTCAGTCAGTGTGTTGGCAGGCGCGGCCCCTGTCCGCCAATGCATGCTGGAGCTGTCTATGACAAGCTCCAAAATGCAGTGACGTACAGTTGAAAGGGGGAGCTACGCTTCAGATATCGCCTGCTCATGCGCAGCTCCCCCTACACACACACACACACACACACACACACACTCATACACACGCACACATACTGCGTGCTGCCCCCCACCACGCACACACTCTATAGCCGACGGGGGTGCCCAATCCCCCGTCGGCTGTGCTGCGCTTCCCACCCCAAAGCCTTCCAAATGCCACACTGGGTGCCCACCCCAGCGTGCGTTATCATATAGCCAACGGGGTGCCCAATCCCCTGTCGGCTCCACTGTCCTCCCCCCAGTATTGGGTGCCACGCCTGGGAGCCCACCCCAGCGTGGCAACTGATGCCAGTGGCCGACGGGGTGCCTAACCTCGTCGGCTTCATGCCCCCGGCCATCCTTGTGCTACACTGGGAGCCCACCCCAGCGTGGCAACGCTCCACGCCATCTTTTAAAAAAAAACCCTGAAAAGCAAAAACAGTCCCACGCAGTCTCCTGCCCCCCACAACCCGCACCCACCCACTGCGCACTTGCCTCCCACACCCCTCCCTCACCCCATACTTACCTCCGGAGCTCGCGACGATCTTCGGTGGACTGAACACGTCTGCACTCTTCAAAGCCGACCGCGAACTGAGGAAATGCCGGTAAGTTGTGTAATGGGATAGATAGGGTTTTCAACTTTATTGCATATCTCAGGCATTTTTGGGAATTTTTGCACCAAATTTTCAACATGGGGTTTTTGGGACCCCTCCTCATGAATTCTTGCACTGTCATGGCGTTACTCGGGTCCGAAGGGTGATTTCGCAGCCACTGCGCGAAATCACCTTTCCAGAATGATTAACGAAACGACACTGTGAGTGTTCATAAGGTGGGCTCTCAAAAAGACTATTTTGAAAATTTGGTGGAAAAATTCCTACAAATGACTGTTTTACGAGTGTGCGTTGCGCAGTTCCTACGCATGCTCGTAAGTTCGCAAATTTTCAATATTTTCACTCCAGATTTTCAACATTGCCATTTTACCACACCTTCTTATGAACAGTACAGCTGTCATTTTTCACTTCTCATCCAAAATGTGTTTTCTCCCATGTGGCGCACAATGGCGCGTCGATTATCTTGAAATCAATGTAGGGGACACATTAAGAAAATTACACTGACACGTTCATGAGCAGAGATCTTAAAATGGCTATGTTGAAAATTTGGTGAAAAAATTCCCAAAATGACTGTTTTATGAGCGTGCGTCGCGCAGTTCCTATGCACGCTCGTACATTTGCGAAATTTCAATATTTTCACTCCAGATTTTCAACATTGCCATTTTACCACACCTTCTTATGAGCAGTACAGCTGTCATTTTTCACATCTCACCCAAAACGTGTTTCCGCCCATGTAGCGCACAATGGTGCAGTCGGTGTGTGAAATCAATGTACAGGACACATTGAGAATATCACAGTGACACTGTTCATGAGCAGAGGTCTTAAAATGGCTATGTTGAAAATTTGGTGAAAAAATTCCAAAAAATGACTGTTTTACGAGCGCGCGTTGTACAGTTCCTACGCATGCTCATAAGTTCGCAAATTTTCAATATTTTCACTCCAGATTTTCAACATTGCCATTTTACCACACCTTCTTATGAGCAGTACAGCTGTCATTTTTACATCTCACCCAAAACGTGTTTCCGCCCATGTAGCACACAATGGCACAGTCAGTGTGCAAAATCAATGTATGGGACAAATTAAGAAAATCACAGTGACACTATTCATGAGCAGAGGTCTTAAAATGGCTATGTTGAAAATTTGGTGAAAAAATTCCTAAAAATGACTGTTTTACGAGCGTGTGTTGCGCAGTTCCTACGCACGCTCGTAAGTTCATGAATTTTTAATATTTCCACTCCAGATTTTCAACATTGCCATTTTACCACACCTCCTTATGAGCAGTACAGCTGTCATTTTTCACATCTTGGCCAAAATGTGTTTCCGCTCATGTAGCGCACAATGGCGCAGTCGGTGTGTGAAATCAATGTATGGGACACATTAAGAAAACCACATAGACACTGTTCATAAGCAGAGGTCTTAAAATGGCTATGTTGAAAATTTGGTGAAAAAATTCCTAAAAATGACTGTTTTACGAGCGTGCATTGCGCAGTTCCTATGCACGCTCGTAAGTTTGCGAATTTAATATTTTCACTCCAGATTTTCAACATTGCCATTTTATTACACTTCCTTATGAACAGTACAGGTGCCATTTTTCATATGTCGCCCAAAATGTGTTATCGCACATGTAGCGCACAATGGTGCTGTTGGTGTGCGAAAGCAATGTTTGGGACAGATTAAGAAAATGACAGTTATACTGTTCATGAGCAGAGGTCTTAAAATGGCTATGTTGAAAATTTGGTGACAAAAGTCCATAAAATGACTGTTACGAGTGAGCATTGCGCAGTTTCCACGCACCCTCGTAAGTTCATGACTTTGTAATATTTTCAATCCAGATTTTCACCAGTGGCATTTTTCCACACTTCCTTATGAACAGTACAGCTGTCATTTTTCACAACATGGCCGAAGTGTGTTTTCACACTTTCAGCGCATAGATGAGTGGTCGCTGCGGGAAATCATTGTTCGGACAGATAAAGAAAATCACAGTGACACTGTTCATGATTGGAGGCACCAAAATGCCTGAGTTGACAATCTGCTGTAAAAATCCGCAACCTAATTATATTACGGTGTGTGTTTGTACAGTTTCTATGTACGCTCGTGACTTCACAATTTTTTTAAATATTTTTACTGCAGATTTGCAACATTGCCATTTTTGACACCTCCCCATGAACAGTGCAGCTGTCATTTTTTACATCCTGTTCGGAATGTTTTTGCACCTGTGATGCTAAATGCCGTAGTCGCTGTGCATAAGCAGCTTTCGGCTAACAAACTGATATTCCCCCTGTTCATGAGGTGGGGTCACAAAAAAAACATGTTGAACATTTGGAGTGAAAATACCGACGAATGCCTGAGGTATTAGGGTTTCCAAGCATAACGCCCAACCCTGTAGAGAATGACAGGCATCAGGGGTGTGACTTGGGATTCTTGCCTGTAATGCTTATACCATTCCACACCCTGCAGCCAGTGACAGGCAGCGAGGTATGCCTTGGACTCTTTGGCCCCAAAGTTCACCCCATTCTCCTGTATCGCACCCATCTCACCGTATTTCCTAATGGAATGGGGTGCGCATAAGGGCCAAAGACCCCAAGAAACACCGTGACACTTGTCAGCGTCTGCAGGGTGGGGTGTGGTGAAATGGCATGGCCGTTATGCCTGACAACCCAAAGGCACACCCCAATGCCTGTCACTCTCTGCAGGGTGGTGGTGGGGTTGGCTTCAGTTCAATACTTCACTGCCATTCCTATTATGCAGCTCTGTAACTTCTACACTACCACTGCCAATGCCAGCAAGCAAACATTCGGCATTGACAAATGCTTGTTTATATCAGGACTATTCTGGCAATTTTCCAAGAGGTGGGAACAGTACCAGAGGTGAGGAAAAGGTTACAAATGTAAGTAATGGAGAAATTAAGAGGTGCCTAGCCAGAGATTTCTAAACGCAATATCATCTGGACCAGGACAGGCATCAGGGGAGATGATGTTAATTAGGTTTTAAGTTATTTCAGGTTGACTTGCCACTGTAGTTAGTTTGCTTCTGCAATGAGACTTCCCTTTCTGTGGAAAGCCAACATTTATTCTTTGGAATAAAACTGTCCTGCATACAAGGTCCTAACTAAAAGACTTCACAGAAGGTACAACTTTGCATATCGAGATGTTTCTATTCCCAAGAAAAGGTAAAAATACAAGCCTCTCTTGAATGCTGGTTAGCAGTTTGGAAGGTGCAGCTGTTTCCCCAGAGGGCTCAGCATCCAGGTTCAGGTGCAAAGGCTTAACTCAGCCGAAAATTAACTTTACCTAAAATTCATTTTTTAACGCACACCGCATTTCAGTGAAAGGTACACAGGTGACAGCAAAAGAACTCTGAGGGAGATTTCTGAGCACTATGCACAAACTGAGAGGAGAACCAGACTAATTGAGGTGAAGGCAGCTGCCTTTGCTTTGGGACTCAACCAGTGTGTCACAATAGCTGAAGCCACTGTTAATGCGGCTGTCCTTAACAAACTAAGAAATAATGCTACAGTGGAGAAACTAGAATCTCCACTTAAGATTCTGAAGTTGATGTTTTCTCACGGTAGACATTATAGCTATTACAGCAATAACAACAGTAATAATCTTTAATACTATATGGTTAGGGCTTATTGTGTATGGAAAACAATGATTTTTCCAAATGTTGTTCTAGGACCGTTCAAAGGTCAAAACAGTCGTTGTACTATCGTTCTGATGTCATATTGATAGTACAAAAACTTTTCCCCTTGAACTGTTACCTGATTGGCAGAAACAGCGCAGTTCCCAAAAGAAACAGGTTAAAATGGCAGTCCCGGTTAGCAAGCGAATGAGGGAGTGATCGTTTGGAGTTTGGACACGGACTGCCATAGTCGGCTCCGTGTGTCCAAACTACCAGTTTGGCAATTATCTTTTTTTTTTTTTTAATTACTGGCACAGTAAAGCATAGAGTTTAGCAGAGCGGAACTGCAGCGAGGATCAGAGGCGGGTGTAGAGAGGGATTGCACCAAAGAGTGGTACCATGAACACAAGGTATGACATCACCTTGTGAAATTAAAATTTCTACTTTTTGGGGAACCTTATACTATATAATAATAGTGTGAGTTGCTCAAACACAACAAGACATGTTGTTACCTAGGATGTGATGTCATCATACTGACTTCCTGAGCTTCGCTCTCGAGGTCTGTATGATGTCATCACATCCCCTCATTGGTAGCATAGCCTTGTTGTGTATGGGCCACCATACACTATTCTATATGTTGTAAAGCACTTACACTGATTTAAAAGTGCTTTCTAGAAAGATTATAGAACATTAAAATCACAATACATGAGACACTAAAGAGCATGAAAAGGTTTTAAGTTTGCTTTTGCAGATGTCAGTATCCATGCAGGACCATACATTCAGATAGGTATCACGTGATGTGGGCAAATGTATAATAGTGAACCCACATTATGGCAAATGGAAAACGGTGAGTAAAAGAATGGCAAAACTGATATTCCCTTACTCCACAGTGCTACGACCTCGGAGTTTGATATTTAATAAAGGGGGGTGTGGGGCCAAAGCCCCCCACAATGGGAGATGCGGGGGCAAAGCCACCTGCAGAAAAAGCACAATCACCATTCTGGTCTTCACCATTTTCCATTCCTGATATGGGCTCGTTCTTTTGGATTCACCCATATTACACAGAACCATTGACAGGTAGTTGATTCCAAAGCCAGGAAGCTCCTGTTGAAAAGGTTTGATCACCATAAGTGACCAGTCTAGATGAAGGAATGGCCAAAAGATGTGAGTCTGAGGAATTTTACTTGTGACCAGGAGCATAACCATGTATCAAGGAGCAAAGGTAGGGGGTAGCAGGCAGTGGAGGCATTTGAAAACCATTAGAAGAATTTTAAAATCAATGCATTATTGAACAGGTAACAAATGAAGGGCAGGAAGAAATAGGGTGATGTGCTCTGATTTTATGGTTCTGGTTAGTAGCCAGGCACAGGTGTTTTAAATAAGTTGTAAATTCTAGATTTTATAGGAAGGCAAGCCAGCCGGAAGTGAGTTGTAAGTGAGTTGCAGTAGTCTATCTGGGGAAGGACAAATGATGAGCAAGAGTAGCAGTGGTATCTTCTTTCTAGTAAAAGTTAATTTTACTGAGGTAATGCAGGTTGTAGGTTTTGCAGAGTTATCGATATAGTTGTCCATTTGTAGAGCTGGGTCAAACTGTATTCCGAGGTTGCAGATACATGGATATAATGTGATCACAGAAAGGACAAGATTTAAGTTGGAAAGACTTAGTGACTTGATCTTGCCTCTGGTATCCGAGACTAGTAACTCAGTCTTGTTGGGGTCAGAAAGAGAGCTCTAGCATTCAGATAAAGACTAGGATTAGGCTTATTACTTAAAATACAAATGTACAGTATTCTTATAAAAAAATCAAATAATCAGTATATATGCAGAGTACCTGAAGCTCACACACTCCCCTGGCTGAGGTCAAAGCCACTAAGAAAGCCATTTTCCAAGACAGTGGGCTCCATATTCAATATGTTAGCACCGTGCAACTAGTGTTTGCACCTTGCTAACTGTGCACATCAAGTTAGCATGGAGCAAAGCTTTTTGCGCATGTGTGTTAACTGCTGTCTAGTGCAAATGGAAATTAATCCCATAAATACTGCATATGGACACAAAAGAATATTCAACTATTTTTGGGAGCACTGTTTATTTATTTAGTTTATTTTTGTTGAAACAGAAAGGAGGACTAGACAATATGGTCTATGTTCATCCTCATCCCTGGGAGGGGAGACACAGGTGCAAACCAAGACTGAATCAGATTAAGCTGTTGGTGGTGGCAGTGAATGGGGGTAGGCTGGCAGTGCTACACTAGTTAACAATACCAAAAAAAATACTTGTAACATCACTCACAGTGGACACTGAAAGGCCATCCCACATGTTCTGTATCAGTATACTGAACTTCTGTGTTAGATATCTCTGGATACTGAACTTACTGGGCAGACAGGGGCCGGACATGTAGGGGAGCATAGGGTAAGCGCCAGCCACCATGTGGTTGTTAATGGTGTTCTAGGAGTAACTGGATCAGGGGTGTGTGCAGTGATTGCAATGATCAGGGTCAGGTGAGGGTAAGGAGTCCTCAAGACTACCGGTAAATTTTATATATTTAAGTAGTAATTACATTTATTGTTGGATCCACAAAAAAGAGCATTACAATCATTATAATAATAAATAAATATACACAGAAATAAACAGACTGAGACTAAAAAGAAATAAACAGAAATGTCTCTCATACTGCAGTTCACACAGACTGAGACTAAAAAGAAATAAACAGAAATGTCTCTCATACTACAGTTCACACACACACACACACACACTATACCATAAGAGGAATGGGTAGATTGTACAAGGCAACACCTTAAAACCAAGCATTACACACACACACACACACACACACACACACACCTCTAAGATTCTTCTTACATGTGTAACCCCACCCCCCACCCCCACGTTGGGAGCTTACCTGGGGCTCCTGCAATGTCCCGAAGCTCCTGGCTGCAGCCACTCACTGTGTTGCTTCCCCAGCCCACTCCTGGACTACCGACAGGGCCAGTGAGCAGAATAACTTTGTTGCAACACCTCCGTGCACCTCTCTAGGGCAGCGAGCAAGCCACTTGCCTCCTCGCTCCCCTGGCCTGAACCTGGACTACCGCCAGGGCCAGGGAGTGTACCAGACTTGTTCCTGCATCTTCAGCGCCCATAAGGAAAGTGGCCAGTGAGCCACACACTAGCATTGCTCCCCCAAAACTGCCACACGGCAGGGCAGGGAGCACAAAGTAGACAGGCCACAAAAGTTGTTCTGGTACCTCAAGCACCCATTAGGAACTATGGCAGAAGCGCTGCTCTACCAATCCTTTCCTCAGCCCCACTGGACAACAAAGGGGGCTGGAGGGAACAACATAAACAAAATTAAAACTTCTGGAGAGGCTCACAACCAAGTTCTTGCCTCCAGTGGGTTGGGAATCAGGGGACAACATGGTGACTGCAGGGACTACAAGTCCCATGATACCAAGTGCCCAGAACTGCCATTTTGCCACACAACTCCTCCTAGGGAGCCCACAAAACAGAGCTTCCAGTGGAGCTCCTGTCCCCCAAAAGTGACCCTGGACCCAGTAACCAGCCAGATGCTGTCAAGACTGTATCCCTTTATTGAAAATGGACTTTGATGAGCAAGTACTGTCTGGGGGGGGCCATCTTTGCTGAGGTTGCTTGAAGACAGTGTGGAATCCTATTGGTAGCTGCAGTACCTCCAATCAGAACTTGGAGCTCAAGACTAATGTGGACAAATGAGGTGTCAAGATGCAAACAAAACATTCTGGGGTTGACAGTTTGACCCTGAGTCTTTCCTGTGAGAGTTCTGAAAAAGAAAAAACTGATTTTGACAGCTCCTGCTGCTGTCACAGAACAAAACTGAAGTAGTTTGTGCCAAAACAAACTAAGAACACTATGAACTTGTTCTTAATTGTCTGGTAAATCCCAGAGACAAGGGGATTTACCTCAGCCTGGGCCAGACTGCTGATATTTGGCAATCCAGATATCAGTGACTGCGGAAAGAAGTCTTTTATTTGTGCTTGTATGAGGTGACAAATCCACTGCCTCACTGTCCTGACACAAGAGACTGAAATTCCTGCCAGGGAGCCTAAGCTCTGAGGTCCTGCCTGCCTGTTCAACTGCTAGCCTACCTGCTAGGTGGGTGAGAACAAGTCCCTCTGTGGGGTGAAGACTGCCTACCTACTGCCAAGGTGAGTGAAGACAAGTCCCTCTGTAGGGTGAAGACTGCCTACCTACCTACTGCCAAGGTGGGTGAAGACAAGTCCTATGTGGGGTGAAGATGACGGCCTGCCTATCCAGCGAGGTGGGTGAAGACAAGTCTCTCTGTGTGGTGAAGACGGCCTGCCTACCCGGTGAGGTGGGTGAAGGCAAGTCCCTTTGTGAGGAGAAGAGGATCATTGCCTGTATTCCATGCCAGTTTTGCCTGTTCTTCCAAAATTGTCTGCAAGGGGAGATGTCCCCCAACTCCTGCATCTCCTATTCACCAGAAGGTCATGAATACTGGGTTATACCCAACCACATACTTTTCTAATTGTTCAGCTAGCTAGCTGGTTAACTTTCCATCTGGGCTTCCTGCGTGACCTTAGCTATGTTCACAGCAACAGTTACAGCCAGGATAAACTGTATTCCTACACCCCCTGGTGTAGTTTGATAGTTTGCATTTGAAACATCCAACCATTGCAATGGTGCTGCACCCAATGTCTACTAGTCACTGGCCTGCAACTCCTCAGTGTGCACACAAGGTACTTGGGAGCTCCCACCTGGACTGTGGGATTAACTGGTGCACCAGTGGGGGGGGGGGGGACATGGGACAGAGAATACTGGGTTGTAATATACTGGGTACCTGTTCATTCTGCCTGCTTACAGTTTTTATTCTAAGGCTTGTTGAATGTTTTATTACCCTTTGCTTCCCTTGTCCCTTACCTCATTCTCCAGCCCCCAAATAACCCCATTTTTTATTTTACTGCAATTGCTGAATTATTGGCATTGTTGTGAAGTGTAATATTTGCATGCTTAGAGTGATAAGTAGGGAGGAGAGAGTATATTGTTCTACCTGTTACCAAGGAAGGGGGCTGTATTTCATTTCCTGTGGGGAAGCACCCTGGCAGTATACTGCTAAAAGGATCCCCACAGGTGGAGGCACCGTGCCACTTGCCAAGCCAATTACAACCATGAACCCAGGCGCCAACCTATATCCCTTAGGCAGCACCACTTGCAAGTGGGTGTGCAGACAGAAGGGAAAGGGTGGTTACACATGCATATAACTTGTGTAAAAAAGAATAAAAAAAATTTCTCAGTATAGTAATGTTTCTTCTTAAGTGATCCTCAGTAATATTTACAAACTGCAATCATTCTACTGGATTGAGTAGCCCCTGAGATAGAACTTATGCTAATTATGGAATTTAGAATTAGAATCAAGTTCAGACTCTGTTCTGTAGTCCCCTAACTGCCTTTCTTGAGATTTGTTTCTTTTTTTTTCTTTTCTGTTAATCTGTTTCTTCTCTTTCTCCTCCCGACAGGCCCCCTTCCACCACCCCCCCCAATCCCGGCATCCACTGGACTCACCTCTGGATCTTCTGAACAAGATGCCAGCTAGCCGAGTGGCACTTGTAAGGGCCAACATCATCTCGCCAGTCAGGTTTTCACTTTTCTTGTGTTTCCGGCAGCATGGAGGCGTGGCACGAGCCTAATGGCCGAGTCACACACGCCCACATTTGGCATGCCGGTGTCTGCCCCTGATCCACCCCTTCCTCTTTGGTTTGTTGTGCCATCCCCCAGCCACCACTACCGACAGGCAAGCAGCAGACTCCATCCCCACCCTCCTGGGAGAGGAGAACTATCCTCTGGATGCTCGATCCTCTCCCTCCCCGGCTGACCCACGGCAGCCCACTCACAATGCGAACACAGGTTGCCGGCGTGGCAGGAGGTAAGGCACAGATGCCTCAGCCCTCCATGCCACTGAGCTGGCATCTTGAGATTTGTTTCTAGAGCTAGGGGGAGCTGTGACCACTAAAACTAGCTAAATGGTTACCAACATTTTTCAAGGTTTTATAAAAGTTTGAAAATAGGAAACAATGAAAAGTCAACTTTTAATTAGATCACAGACCACTTATTCTGATTTGTAACATGCTGCAATAAGTAAAGTTTAAGCCAATAAAACAAAAACTGATTCTTCTCTGAAAAGTGAAAAGGGAGTGGGGAGTGCAGATGGGATGCTGGGGTGAATAAGGAGGGGCATCACCAGTAGAAAACAGGAGGTGGTGATGCCACTGTACACACAATTGGTCAGGCCACGTCTGGAATACTGTGTTCAGTTCTGGAGACCGCATCTCTGGAAGGACATTGACAGAACAGGGGTGGTCCAGAGAAGGGCAACAAAAATGGTGACAGGAATGCACCAGAAAACATATGAGGAAAGACTGAAAGACCTCAATATGTATACCCTGGAGGAAAGGAGGGAAAGGGGGATATGATAGAGACATTCAAGTACCTCAGGGGAATCAACAAGGTCCAGGACGGCAGCATCTTTCAAAAAAAGAGATGTGCAAGAACAAGGGGTCACAATATGAGGCTGGGGGGGACTCAGTGGTAATGTGAGGAAGTATTTTTTCACAGAAAGGGCGGTGGGAGCATGGAACAGCCTCCCTGTGGAGGTCATAGAGGCTAAAACTATGGGTGAGTTCAAGAATGCATGGGATTGATGGAAGGCAACACTAGTGATAGGAAAGAGATGGTAACCTGTTGATCATTTAGGATTTGGAGTTTAAGTAGGTAGGGAAATGAGCAGACTAGGTGGGCCAGGTGGGCCTTATCTGCCATCAAAATCTATGTTACTATGTTTCTATTTCCAGGTTCAGGAAGGAGAGGCAGTGTGATGGATTCCTCAAGAAGAAACAACCCCAGGAATCCATCAGTATACAATCACAAACAGTAGACTCCATAGCAGTACTGTGGCGGACTGGGTCCAGAACCTATTTAGGGAAAAGGTTCTGCAAGACATCAGTGCTAAAGCTGGCATCTCTCCTGGACTGTATCACCAGACAGTAATGACTTGTGAAACTGTGTACTGTTTTCAGTGTAGCTGTTTTACAAATCTCTTGAAATGGAATGCCCCTTGCTGCTGCTACAAAGGCAGAGATGCCTCTTGTAGAATGTGTCCTCAGACCTCTTGGGGGAAATTTGCCAGCTTTCTCATTGTTGTGTTTGGTGGCCAAAAATAAGTACCTTAAACACATCAGGGTCTTGGTAGAAATAAAAACACGTACCACAGAAATTTAGGCCTTCTCTGTTTACTTCCATTCAGCACAGACACAAGGGGAAAACTTAGCTCAATACACACACACACACACACACACACACACAGGAAGACTCACAGGATGTAGATTTCTTAAAGCTGTACTGTCTAACATTTCTTAAAGCTGCACTACACATAGCAAACCCTCCTGACTTAGCTAGAAAGTACGCAAGTTAATAATTAAGAAAATAGTAAGAAGCTATTAAAGTTATTACTGCAATGTCCCTTTTCATTAGTCATATCATTAGGCTATATCTCTAAAAGTCCATCCTCTTTGGTGGACGTCTTACACATCCTGACTGATTTAGTAGGACTGGAGGCTGTTGCACTGGAATCTGATTAGCATCAGCTCCATCTTGTCTCAATTGCTGTGGTTCCACTATCTGTTCTTGTTCTGGAACAAATAATGCTGGATAACCACCTTGACTCTGGGTATCCCTTTTTTGTTCTGTCTCAGTTCTAGTACATAATTGGGTCACATGTTTTTTCACTCTCCTCTGGTTAGTCAGCCGAACGCTATAGACAACATTTCTGAACTTTTTTTCTACCACGCCCTCTAGCCATCTCTTCGGGCCTGCATACATCTTGACCCACACAAGATCATTGGGTTTGAAGGATCTGGTCTTAGGAAGCATTTCAGTTACTGACTTATAGCCTAAAGGGTGAAGAAGATCCAATTGAGTTTGAATCTGACGTCCAAACAACAATTCTGCAAGGGACAGTCCCTTGACACAATGTGATGTTGTTTGATACATCGCAAGAAAGTCCAAAAGGGCTATTTGTATTGTCGTCAGTGTAGTAGGATTAGCTTTGTCCATACTCTTTTTAAAAATCTGAACCAGGCGTTCCACTTCGCCATTTGAACTTGGACGGTAGGGAGGTGAGAAAATTTGGCAGATACCACGTTGCTGGTGTAACCCCCCTGCAAATGGGGGTTCCCAAAAGACTTCCAGGAGCTTGCTTGAATGCTCCAAGCCTGAATGGTGTTTGGCATTTAAGCCATTTATCAGTGAGTGTTTTTAGAGCCTCTGGTACTGTCTCTTTAAGAGCTGTCTGCTTGCAGACATAATTAGTTTGTATGGGGGGACTGTGTGCTTCTCTGAGTACCACTCAGCTGCTGCCAATTCACTTCATTTTGCAGTCACTAGGAGTGCAAAGGGAACCTATCTGAAAGATGTAACTGTTTGCCAGAAATTATTTAGAGTAATAATGAAATTACAGTTTGTCTAACCTGCTTTCTTTGCAGTCAGAACTGTGTCTGCTAGTTCCCATTCTAGTTTTGAACTGCTGAACTGGACCAATCAGTGTGGGGTAAGCTAGCTCTAAAATGATGCCTTGGACGAATCAGAACTTGACTCATAATCTGAGCCAGCCACAAGAGGATTGTATGGGCAGTGACTCTGGGAGATGTAGTTAGACTTCAGTGCCTTTTGGACCAACAGCAGCAGTCTATTGTGAGTGACAGCCAATCCAGTCAAGAACTGGGAGGAACTCAAAGGAAGTGCCCGGTTTTGTCGGTTGGAGTTTGAGTTGAGCTTTGGCAGTGAAGAAGGAAGGAGCCCTGTGCTTTTTCAGTGTGCAGTTTTAGTCAAAAACGGTGTAAGGCCCAGAGTTCCGGTCTGCAGCTTGTGTAACAGCTTGTTAGGACTGAACTGGCCCTGTGAAAAGAATCAAAGGATCTCTGAAGAGTAGAAACCAGGCTCACCCTGTAGAAGACTGGAAGAATTGCTGAAAATTGCACTCGGTCTGTCAGGAACTGAATCTGCTGTGTGTTCTCCCGGTATTGTGCAGTAATTGCGATCGGGATACAGATGCAGCCTGCCTGGTATAGTACTTTCTTTTATATGGATGTGAAGAGGTTTGTGTACCTCAAGTGAGCCCTGCTGACATTGAAGGACCCTATCTTATTTGGAGGTCGTGAGTACTAATTCAGGGTTGCTCCTGTTGAATTGCCACATTAAATCCAAATGGAATTACTGTACTGCTGACTGTTTAATTCTCCTTTCTCTGTGTGAAAGGGCCCCTACCAGCTGCCACGGTTTGGACTAGCCACTAGGGCTTGGGTACCCAGGGACAGTAACTGATAGGGATAGGCCTGTGCACAGAGCCATAGGTAGATTATTAGAGTGATAAGCTAATTAACCTGATTTCCCTGTCCTTGTTATATCCCCTAAATAAATCAGAGCTGCTTGTTTCAGCAAAGTTATACTGCCTGAGGTATTTGTCTATGTTAAAGTACTGTACTGTGATTGTTGCACTGTATCTCATTTCACAGGAGGTCCCAGTGCCGGAACCAGACCTGGGGGTAAGTGTATACCGTGAAGGTAATTTGATATTGTGTGGGCCACTAGTGGAAGAAAGGGGTTGCAGTGTCCCAGAGGGCTGTGACCAAGTTAGTTTAACTATTGCAAACCCTGACCTCTGGGTGGAGGCACCCGCCATTGGATCCAGGCCCCTCAACCTGTTAGTGGCAAATCAGGCAGGGGTAGTAGCCCCTGGGATAGCGCCATCTAGGGGTTACACTAGCAAAATACTTGAAATTCAACGGACGTGAACTGTAGTCTGTTATCCAAGACAATCACTTGTGGAAAACCATGGGTAGCAAAGATAGATTTCAACACTTTGATGGTACTCTCAGTAGTTGTTGAAGACATTTGCTGAACTTCTGAGAGACTGTATCCAGTTCCACTTGAAGGTATACATCAGCAAGGTCCAGTTTAGAGAACCCCACACCACCATTCAGTCTGTGAAAAAGTTCCTCTGGTAAAGGTTAAGGAAATACATCTGTGCTAAGTATTGGATTAAATGTCACCTTAAAATCTCCACATATTCGAACCTTACCACCTGGTTTAGATACCACCACAATTGGAGTAGCCCAATCTGAACTTGAAACCTTTTCCAGCACACCTGCTTTCTAGTCTGTCCAATTCTGCCTCAACCACCAATTTTAAGGCAAAAGGAAGTTTCCGTGGTTTACAAAACTTAGGGACTGCACTAGGCTTTGTAACTAGCTTTGCTTTAGCTGTTGTGCAACATTTCAGGCCTTTCCACAACTCTGAATGCATGTCTAAAATCCCCCCAAGCTTGGGCGAGTTACTGCTTTGTGGTACCAGGATAGCAGTAAGTAGGCCAAAATCTGCTGGATCAATATGAGTGTTTAGAAGCACCTGAGTGTCTCTGCTCAAAATGTTGACACCCTTTTTTGAAACCAGAAAAATTAAAGGTGTACCAGGAGAATCAGTCCTGCATACTAAAGTGGTAAACGAGCCCAGTGGCTGAATTGTTTGTCCTTCAAATGCATGCAGCAACTTATTACAAGGAGACAATGGTGGCTTATCCAGATCAGACCATGTTTGATGGTTAACAAAAGTAACTGGGGAAGCAGAATCTACCATTAAACACAACTGATGCCTCAGTTGTGGCAATTGAAATAACGGTAACCCATGAAGTGGGCGCATGAGGAAGGGCGCCATCTGTTACGGCGACACCTTCCTCACGCAATCCACTCACGACGACCAACGGGTAGGGCGACTGGATGAGGGCTGCTTAACTAGGTGACAGGATGTCGCTATATGTACACATGCGGGGGGTTGGAGCAAGCACGGCGAGTGTGGGCTGGGGGGTGGAGAGGCTGTAGGGGGTGGCGCTGCAGTCATCGGTCGAGCTACAGTGTGGCGTCAGGGATTGGGCAATGGCTGGCATGGCTGAGGTACTGGGTTCGGGTTTGGGCGCTGGTGCGATTTTTATTGCGCCCGGCCCAAACCTTTTTATTTTTACTGCTTTCACCCCCCCCCCGACATGCACCCCCCTGGAGCTGAGAACTTTACATAGTGCGGGGTCACAGCCCATCAGAAAGTAGTAAAATATGTCCTGGCGCCATTGTGCTGGTGCATCAGGGTTGTCAGAGTGCCAAAAATGTGTTCGGCACTCTGACTGAGCTATAATGGTGATCGCTTTTAGGCGTTCGCCGTTATCACATAGACCCAAATAACACATAAAAAGGAGGAACACCTTTAGTCTACATTTGTGGTGCAATAGGAACCACTGCACTGTCTGTGCTCTCTGAACTGATAACTGCAGTCCTCCTGCTTCTGCAAATCTTAGCAATATGCCCCTGATGTTCACATACATGACAATGAACTTCTCTGAATTTGCACTGGTCCCTGCTATGCTGAGAAGACCCATATGATGCACATTTGTACTGGTCATGCAGTTTGGGTGGAGTAGTTGAATTTTTCTTTGAAAACAGTGGTTTAGACTTAGGTTTGAGCTGTTTCAATTTGGGGTTTACTGCAGTTACTTGTACCTCATTTTTAGTGTTCATCTTAGCATGTGCTTCATTTTCTGCAGTTTCATACATTTGTACCAACTGTAAAAGTTCATCAGCAGACTTCTTGACACTTACAGAAAGTAATTGCTGAATATGATGTTCATTATTCAACCCCATAACAGACTTATCAGCTAAATTAGATTCAAGATGCTCCTTGCTCCACTTACATGTGAGAGCAAAGCTTTTGATCTCAGCCAAATAAGATTGTAATGACTGACCTAGTGTCTGACAGTAACTGTAGAATTTATAATGTTCAGCCCTTGGGAAAGTTGTTAAACTGTATTGTGCATTCAATTTAGCTTTTAACTCTTGATATGACAAATCCTCTAGTCGGTCCAGTGCATACAGACTGCATAAAAGTTTGAAGGTTTAACTTCCCAAGAAAGTACAAAAAGCAACTCGAATAAGCATATCCTGTTGCTGTTCATTATTAGCAGCTTGTATGGCAGGATTAAGTAATAACCACTGATCAAACCGTCTAGACCATGTATCCCAGTCTGTTCCTGTAAAAATCTTAAAGCTGGCTGAAGTTGCCATAACACTGTACAGCTCCAAATTGTTTACTTGCCTCCAATGCAGAAAGTCACAAAATGGTGTAATTCAGAAAGCTGGAGCTATGGAAATGTTCACCTTCCCTGTGGCCAGTTTGCTGTGTTTGGTGGCTGAAAATAAGTACCTTAAACACATCAGGGGCTTGGTAGAAAGAAAAACATGCACCACAGAAATGTAGGCCTTCTCTGTTTAATTCCATTCAGTACAGACATAAGGGGAAAATTTATCTCAACACACACACACAGAAAGACTCACAGGGAGTAGATTTCTTAAAGCTGTACTGTCTAACATTTCTTAAAGCTGCACTACACATAACACTCATAACAGAACTGAATGCAGGAGACTATCCAGCGTGAGATAGTTCTCCTAGTTGCTGGTTTACCTTTTCCCCACTTCACTGCATGTGATAAAAAGCTGAGTGCTGTTGAACCTAACAGCTTTTATGTAGTCCACGTAGTGGCTCAGTGACCTTTTTATGTGCAGGTAGGGAAGTTTATTTATATATTTATTAAATTTTGGTGACTGGGTAGGCCCACTGAGCCCCTGTTTGCCTGTACTGGACTGGTCAGTAAAAAAACACAGGAAGTGTAATAGACTGGTTCTGATGAAATTCTGACAACACTTTAGTGAGGAATTTCTTATTGGTCCCGAGAACTACTATATCCCTATGAATGGTTATGTAGTTTGGATCTGTGCAGAGGGCTTGGAGCTTGCTCACCCTCCTAGCAGATCTCATAGCCAGTAGGAATACTGTTTTCCAAGTGACATATTTAAGGTCAGCAGTAGCCATAGGCTCAAATGAAGCTTCTATCAGCTGGGCAGTTCTGACATTTAAATCCTAGGGAGGGACAGGATCCTTCACAGGAGGGTACA
Source organism: Neoceratodus forsteri (assembly GCA_016271365.2). NCBI lineage: Eukaryota > Metazoa > Chordata > Ceratodontiformes > Ceratodontidae > Neoceratodus > Neoceratodus forsteri. The sequence continues at coordinate 804,474,371 of CM028133.1, forward strand.
AATGTTTGAGGCCTTTAAAGAACCTTTTGAAAATAGGTTGTGAGGCCAGAGATTTTTCCTTGCCAGCTGATGTGCAAGCTGACACTGCTGCCAAAGACACCTTCAGGGTGGAGGGCCTCAGGCCTAGGGACTGCAGGTGCACAAGGTAATCCAAGACTGTACACAAGCCTGCCAGCACAGGGATTATCTTTCTGGGAGTACACCAGAAAGACAATCTCTTCCATTATGAATCACATGTTTTTCCTGTTACTAGTTTTCTAGAAAACTTCAACTCTCTCATTACTTCCTCTGATACAATTGGACTGGAGAACTCTAGCTCCTTAAGAACCATTCCCACAGACATAGGGTTATGAGGTCAGGGAATGTTACCCTGCCCTGAGATAAGGTCAGCAAGTTGTGCCTCAGCAGCAGGCTGACTGGAGACTTGCTGAACAGGGACAGAAGTGTGCAGTACCACGTCTGCCTGCCCCAGTCTGGTGCTATCAGAATCATTGTTGCTGGCTCCCTCCTAAGCTTTATGAGTACTTTTCTTTAGAAGTGGGAATGGAAAAAAGGCACATAGGAACTTCCCTGTCCAATCCAGGACCAGGGCATTCTCTAGGACTGTCCTCATTCCTGTGAGTCTGCAACAAAAATGTGAGAGCTAACTGTTCTCCCAGGAAGCAAACAAATCAATTTCTGCTGTACCCCATCATATAAACACTGATGCTTGCACCTGCTTGTTCAGAGTTCACTCGTGGTTTCCCTGATGGATTCTGCTTAGTGAGTATACCAGGACATTGTCTTTCAATGGCAGGTGTACTGTGGCTAGCTCTACAACTAGTGAATATTCTAGATTCAACTGCCTGCTCCTTTTCTTTTTTAGGAGGAATGAAAGAGACATTTTTCTCTTTGTTTTTACGGCTGCATGGGCGGAGCCCTGCAGACGTTTTGCATGTAGAAAAGGGCTGACGTCATGTTTTCCGTCCATGGAATGGTTTTTCCTCCGCCTGACCCTCCCCCAAGAAGCAATCCGCCCATGTTGTCCCTACGGACTGCAGCACTGCACTATATCACAGTGGGTGTTTTTTTTATGGGTGTTTCTGTCTCCTCCCCTTAGAATAACCATAGGGACAACATTCTATTCAGCCTCCACAAATGGAGGCATCATTTGTGTAGGAGCTGCATCACAAATGTGACTGAAAAGGGTTTCATCAAAACAGCTGGAGAATATTGGAGCCGCTGAAAAGCAGGGACCCTCCGGTCGATTTGGGGAGTAAAGAGCTGTAAACAATGAAGCTCTTCTCTCCTTCAGCAAATGATGTTGGTGGTATTTTTGCGGAGAGTCTGCTAAATAATACAGGCAGCCACAGTCTGTAAGCCGATAGATTTCGGTGTCTGGCATTCAGGAGATTAGAAATGCCGGTGGTGCTTACGGAGCAAGAGGGTGTTTTGGGCCTCATTCTAGCTGAAAGAGCTGGGACTGAAATTATCTGAGTGCTCCCTTCTAAGCTAAAGATCTTCGTCTCTTATTACAGCTTTTGCTGTGGAGTAATACTGTTTGGTTGATGTTTTGGTGGCTTAGCCGCTTTTATCGTTAACCCTCCAGTCAATTTTGGGAGTAACGAGCTGTAAACAATGAAGTTCTCTTCTTCAGCAAATGATGTTGGTGGTATTTTTGCGGAGAGTCTGCTAAATAATACAGGCAGCCAGAGTCTGTAAGCCAATAGATTTCGGTGTCTGGCATTCAGGAGATTAGAAATGCCGGTGGTGCTTACGGAGCAAGAGGGTGTTTTTGGCCTCATTCTAGCTGAAAGAGCTGGGACTGAAATTTTATGAATTTAATGAATGAAACTGGCGTTATTTTATCAGCAGTTTCTGACTGCATGAACAAAATGTGAATGAATGTATTTCTTGGAGTCCGTCTATGATGTGACCCAAGAGGCCCTGAGAGGAGGGGAACAAGAGGAGTGGAATGGTATCTTATGCTGACATGCCTGACTTTGGCTTGCTAAAGGTATGCCAATATTACCTAGGGGGGTGGATTGTTATTGCATTTATCTTGTCCACCCCGAGGTTACTACCCTCAGTGGAGCATTTCTCTTCTGTTTAATTAGCAGGTGTGCCCGTGGAATGGTTAAGATGGGAGGAGGGAGACAGAAGGAGGCCATGCTCCATGTTCAAATCCGAGTTTGAGTAGAATGTTTACAAAGTCCGAAAAAAGGAGCCAGTGTGTTCTTAAGAGATTAAGGAATATTCTATTTTTACCAAACAAGTATTCAGGAAAACTTTAGTAGGAGACCATATATCTACACGAATGGTAAGCGCAGACATTTGTTTATGCTTATGGGTGAAGACTAATGGCAACCGGCCAGGTTGGGTAATCAACAGATAGGCGGACTGCCTTTAACGCTTATACAGCTTGAAATAATGGGCAGAAACACTGAAGATCCTGCTGCCTTTAATGCTTTTACAGCCTTTTTCTGATCGGATAAAAATGCAAGACTTACAATGAAAGATAATCACTGCCTTGACTGGACTCTTAGTTTGAGGAGCGTATGGCAAAATTGTTTGGAAATGGCAATTAATATTTCTTTGTTTTTTAAATGTGTTTAAACAATAACACTGATGCCCTTTATATGGTAAATTCTTTATAACGGGATGCTTTATGCGTTTCCTGATTTAAAATTCAGCAGATTTTATCAAGCCCTTATGAGCAGTATTGCCAGGAGCATGAACTCCAGTATTTAAAGGAGCTTAAACTTTATTTTTAGAATTTGTTGCAACTCGTACAGAAAGAAAATTGTGGTGTAATTTCATACCTATTAGTACTTCTAATGTCTCGTAGCTGGACTTTATTGTATAAGGAGCATGTTGCTGACATAAGGTATATTCAGAGAGTGAACCTCGGGACACCTGTGTTGCTTTTTCTGTGTACCCCTTAAGTGATAGGGAAAATAATACCATACAAAAGGTGGACTCTGGTGTAAAACACGAGCCTCTGTTTTGCCCACTGCTTGTTTGCAGTGGATTTTTTGCATGTGGTTTTAGGTTGGGCCTGATAATCTAGGGCCTCATGTTTCATGTATATGGACAAGTAAATATGTGGACCCTTTTAAGGACAAAATCTGAATTATGTGAACTATTTGAACCCTCTAAGTGTCTCTAGCCCATAGTTCTCCTTAAAGAAATGTAATTTAATACCATGAAAGACTTAAGGGCCCTATTGCACTAAACCAACTCTATTGATTATTACAAATAATGGTGGTGTTATGTTACATAAAAACATAGAAGTTGACGGCAGATAAGGACCGCAAGTCCCATCCAGTCTGCCCATTTCTTTTTCTACCTTCTAAACGTGCCATTGGCCTTTGCTCTGTCAATGGCCTATCTATTCATACTCATCTGTATTACTCTCTTATGCCAATCCCATGCCTGTTTGAAGCCCTGCACTGTATTCATATCCACCACTTCCTGAGGTAGGTCGTTCCATGCATCCACCACACTTTCTGTGAAAAAGAACTTCCTCACATTACCCCTTAATCAGCCTCCCTCTAATCTCATGCTGTGTCTTCTTGTCCTGCTACTTTTCTTATATTGAAACATGTTAGACTCTTTCACCTTGTTAATGCCCTTAAGGTGTTTGAATGTTTCGATCAGATCACCTCTCTCCCTCCTTTGCTCTAGGGTATACATATTGAGCTCCGTTAATCTGTCCTCATATGTTTTTTGATGCAGTCCCTGCACCATTTTGGTTGTCCTTCTCTGGACTGCCTCAATCTGGTTAATGTCCTTGTGAAGGTGTGGCCTCCAGTACTGCACGCAGTACTAGATGGGGCCTAACCAGTGTCTTGTAAAGAGGGATTATTACCTCCCTCTTCTGACTTGTGATACCCCTACTAATACACCCTAACATCCCCCTAGCCTTATCTACTGCATTAGTGGTCTGCTTGGATGATTTCAGGTCATCGGTGATCATGACGCCCAAGTCTTTTTCTTCCCTTGTGACTGCCAGCAACTCCCCTCCCAGCCTATATGTTATCAGTGAAATACCTGCTGTCCTCTTTGGTAAAGCTGGTGCCAGTCCTGTAATTTTTTCTGGTTGGTGAGTCAACCATTCGTATGAGGTTCACCGCAGCAACAGTACTCCTGTGTGCACTAGCATTGGCCGCAGACCAGCTGATGTTGAAGTCGCCTAGGAGGATGGATTTGGTGTCCAGTGGGAGTGATTTTACAAAGTCAAGAACAGCTGTTAGAACAGTTCCCTGTTCTTTGGGAGGGATGTAGATAGTGGCAACAGTGAGGGTTTTGTCTTGGGCTCTGAGGAGGATTCTCACTGGCAGTATCTGAGCAGTTGTGGGTTGGAGTGAGGTAATGATGTGGTGCCCCTGTATGGAGTCTTTTAGGTAAAGAGCGCGCAGCCCCCGCCTCTTTTGGAGAGACGATCCAGCCTAAAGACATTGTAGCCAGGAAGGCTGATTGCATGGTCCAGTACTGATGGCGTGAGCCAGGTTTCGACAACTGCCAGGATGTCAGGGCAGTGTTGGCTGGTGAAGGCCTGTAGGGCATCCATTTTAGGAAGGTGGCTGCAGATGTTGATTGATATGAATGAGAGGGCACCCGAAGGCTTTCTCAGATTAGTGGCTTTAGAGCAGAATGGGCCAGAGTTTGGGTGCACGATGCCTGACAGCATTAGGAGGAGGAGGACTAGCCTCAAGGAGCTGCGGCATATTTCTTTAAGGGAATGCTTTCGCCTGCTAGCATCTCAGGAAATTGCCGAGCATCAACGATAGTGGGCGAGGGTAAGCGTTAGATGGGAGGGACCAGAGTGGAGGGCTAGGACCAGTGTGGGTGTAGGACAGTTTCACGGTGGTAGGATGGACCCTGGGCAAGGGGCAGTGACCAATGTGCAGCGTGCCTATGTGGCGGAAGGATGTAGGAATGTGGAAGCTGTGGGGGAGGGAGGGAAAGCAGGCTTTTGGGGCATGCAGTAGGGGAGGAAGACAGGCAAGGAGAAATAGAATAGGGGGTAGAGAGCGGTGGAGGTGCATGATTAAGGTAGGATTCAGGGTAGGCGGAGGGAGGGGGTTAAGACAGGCTGGCAGAGCTAGGAGAAGGGGGCGGAAGTGCAGTAGCTGGATCAGTGGGAAGTGAGGATACAGTCAGGAAGGCCAGGCAGCCAGGGAGTGGGAGGTGGCGATAAAAGATGGGGGAGAGTCCCAAAACAGGCACCCAATGGAGCACGAGTGGGGGCGGAGCTACCAGGGGGGTGTGGAGGAAGGTCTGTAAAGTTAAGGTCGGGGGGGGCATAAAATTTCGGCCTTTTGCCATAGAAATGAATGGGCGCAGCAGCCCCAAGCAGAGCAAAGCTTTAGCTGGCTCAAGAGCCAATCCCCGAGCAGGAGGCAAGACAGCGTCCAATCTGGGTGCGGTACAGATACCGTGGGACCAATGACGCGGCCCTCAGCAGTTCTGGTGGTTCAGGGAAGTCTTACCCAGCTCGAGAGGATCTCGATGGGTGGGAAGGAAGGTATATAGCAAGTAAAGCAACTGTGAGTTTAAGAGAGTAGACTTTTTTTTTTTAATTGAAAGAACAAGAATCCCTCTAGTGGCAGGTCTGAATAACCTGCCAATGGAAAACTAGCCACTTGGGGGTTCTGTTTCTTAAAAGGCTTCTGAATGGTCACCATTTATTTATTTTTTGTTGCGGCTTTCCTCTGCTCTTCTGTGAAGGGGAAAAGGGAACATTCAGTGACAGGCCTGTGTTGTTTGAAGTATACATTTTTGGAGTTTTTATCAGCATTTTCATTGTATGGTTTCAGTATAAAAAGTGGCAAAATAAACCTCCAGTGCAAATCTGCACACTAGGGGTAGTGAATGGAAAATAGTAGGGAGCAGATTCAGAAAGGAAGCGAGGATGTACTTGAGGAAAAGTGGAAGAGACTGCCCAACTAGTTAGTCTGCAAAAAGAGTGGTTGGATTCAAGCAGGCATGGGACAGGGTCACAACGGTTTCAAAGAGGGACATGAACAGATGGGGCAACAAGTGACTGTTAGGGGTCTCAGTCTCGGTGGTTAGGTAGAGCAGACTCAATAGACCAGTTGGCCTTCTCATGTGCATTTCCTTTGTTTCTATGAAATCTGATTCATCTGTGTTTAACCCATATTTATTTACCCTCCACATCTGTGGCCAGATTTTTCAATCCTGATCTTGTTGGTAAATGTTCTACATACGGAACATGATTGCCCTACTCCTGCAAAAGGGCAGTAAATTGAAAACTTTGTTCATAAAAGGCAAATTGAACTTTACTACAGTTAGTGCTGAACCCTCATTTATGTTCATAGAAACCCTCTTAACTTCAATAATTTGGGTAACATGAGACATCCTCCTTTAGATCCTTCTGTATTTATTTTTTAAAGCCATCTGCAGGAGTTGGGCTAGTGACTGAAAATACACTGGTCCCACAGACTTTTTCACTGACCCACCTGGTGAACTTATTGACTTTATCCAATACAAGCCAGCAGGGTTAGTTAAAAAGGGGGGGGTTCTGGCCAAAATTTCAAACACCAATACATTCAGAATTGAGATCAGCACATTCCCAATCGGACCCTTGCCAAAAATGAGATTTCTGAGACACTTGTGTTGGAAAAAAAAAATTACAAGTCATACTGTGATCCTGTTTTTACTGCCTGTTCAAAGAAGCCAGCTTCAGTGAAGAGTTACTGATGTCATAATCAGAACTCGCAGACAAGTTCTTCCTGCATGCAACCTTGTAGGACTTAGTTTCCCCATGTTACATAAAACTGCAGTAGTAGAAAACATTTAAAAAGGAAAGCTGACGCTGTGTGGGCACAGGGTATGCATTTCCAGAATGTGCAGATGCAAGGTATTTAAGAATGTGCTGGGGTGAGGGGGTTGGAATGTAGTAGCAAACATGGCTTTAGAATGCCAGTGTTGTCTGCCATTTTTACGGCTGCATGGGCAGAGCCATGCAGATGTTTTGCATGTAGTAAAGGGCTGACGTCATGTTTTCCGTCCGTGGAACTGTTTTTCCTCCACCTGACCCTCCCCCAAGAAGCAATCTGCCCATGTTGTCCCTATGGACTGCAGCACTGCACTACATCACAGTGTTTTTTGGTTTTTTATTGGTGTTTTTTTTTTGTACATTTCTGCATCCCTGTCATTTCTGTCCCCTTCCCTTAACAGCAGTCAGGTACAGCCCCGGCACTGCAGCAGCAGAGTATATTAACTTTCTTAGACAGGAAATCTGCTCACCCCATATAGCTTGCATGCGTTGGGGGGGTGTCACGTGTATGCAGCTTGGAGTCTTTTGGTTTTTGCTATAGCCGCATTGCAAAGGACCCAGGACTGCCCGCGCCTGCTGCACGTTAGCACACGCACCGGTCACAGCCACTGCTTCGAGCAGATGCGTGCGAGTGTGCGTGGGACTGGCTGGGAACAGATCTCATTATTGTATTCCGAATTTCATGGGCAGGGATTTTTTCCATCTGATTAGCTGTTCACCCACTCACAGTGTCTGAGCTGAAGTGAGGTCCGCCCCTCCCTCCGTCGGTGTCGCTAGGCCCATCTCCATGGACTCTTGCTGTGGTTAGAGTACCTTGGTTCACACGGATTTGTTTTTGTTGCTGGCGATAACTTCTTGTGGGGGAAAAATTGTAAATGTGCTTCCAACGTGTTTGGTAGAAGATACATGGGGGACACACTGCGAGATAGTTTAGTTGTGACCCACCCCCACAATGTGCTGGCGACCCGCACCCAAATAAATAATTCAGAGCAACATGGCCTACAAGAGAATGTCTCACTGGGATCTCGTATGACCAGCACTTATGCAGTAAGTGAATCTAATTGCCTGCTAAGCCTGCTCAGGGAAAAGAAACTAGACAAAAATATTCTGGTGGTCTTGTCTTTTGCCATACTGCTAATACAGGAGGGCTGTTTTCACTTTGGGTTGGCATCTGCCTCATCTTTTAGCATCAATAAATATCTGAATCCAGCTTGACAGAGACAAATAGGACGCACAAAAAGCGATTAGTAATTAAGTGCTTCTCAGATAGGTAAAACTATGAATCATTCACGCATGCGTATGAGAGAGAGGAAATCTGCATTGCAAAAAGTAATTTGCATTTATCATTTTTTGTTTTCTGCTAATTGATGTGGATCACAAAAGAGAGACAGAGAAACATATACAGTATTAGGCTGGGGTCACCTAGTCTATACTTTAGCTCTGCAGCATTTGCAATTCTTATTTGCTTATCTGCTGCACTGTTTCCCTATACTGTAAGGACTGCATTTGTACACGTTTTGGTGCAGCTGTTTAGCCTGCAAATACAGTACATCCCTGTAAATGCGCCAAAATGTTTGTGGAGGATTTTCAAACATTCTGAAACATTTAGAACACTTTGCTCACTTTATGTGTGTGCCCCAGGGCTCAGTTCTGGGGCCACTGTGCTTCAGTATTTTTATGGCTGCATGGGTGAAGCCCTGCAGACGTTTTGCATGTAAAAAAGGGCTGACGTCATGTTTTCCATCCGTGGAACTGTTTTTTCCTCCACTTAACCCTCTCCCAAGAAGCAATCTACCCATGTTGTCCCTATGGACTGCAGCACTGCACTATATCACAGTGGGCGTTTTTTTTTTTTTTTATGGGCATTTTTTTTGTACATTTTTGCATCCTTGTCATTTCTGTCCCCTCCCCTTAACAGCAAGGCGTAGCTGCCAATACATCTGGCACACCATGGCATGCGGCACACCAGCGCGTGGGTGGGGGGGTAGCAACCCATAGCTCAACCCAGTTTAAAATGTAAAAAATCATTTAAAAGCCAGTCCCTGCTTAAAAACTGCATTGCCATTGCTTAGTATTTAAAGTTGCCTAACTAAATGGACCTGTTTTGTAATCAGAACCCTTTTCTTGCATTGCTACAGTTTGGAAGTTAAACTATGTACCTGGAAATAGCAACCTCGGAGGTGACTGAGACATACATCTGGCACACCATGGCATGCGGCACACCAGCGCGTGGGGGGGGGGGTAGCAACCCATAGCTCAACCCAGTTTAAAATGTAAAAAATCATTTAAAAGCCAGTCCCTGCTTAAAAACTGCATTGCCATTGCTTAGTATTTAAAGTTGCCTAACTAAATGGACCTGTTTTGTAATCAGAACCCTTTTCTTGCATTGCTACAGTTTGGAAGTTAAACTATGTACCTGGAAATAGCAACCTCGGAGGTGACTGAGACAGCTTCAATAAATACTCCATTTGCAACATTCGGTGTGTACTGTGGTCACCCTTCTAAACTGCTAGTCTCTGAAAATCATTTAATACATTTTAATTGCCCAAAGGAACAACCTCCCAAACGAATGTTACAATACCTCCTGACTTCCGACTTTCTTTCAACCCTACTTTATTCAATCAGAATCTTTGCCTAGCACTGTACAGCCTTTTAGCCTGCCACAACTGACAAGATGCAGTGTGAAATTCACTCCATGACAACTGGCTGTCAGTAGGGAGCGAATTGTCAGGGGGCAGGTTATCTCAGGAGCCAACTGTCACTGGAGCAAGTCGTCGGGAGCCAGTTGTCGCGGAATGAAACGACGGGAGCGAACTGACGTGCCCCCTTTCTTTTTGTGGGTCCCCATGTAATGCTGTTGTGTTTTACAAGACTTATGAACTGAAATAGCAGTGAGCAAATGTTACAAAAAGCAGATCTGTGAAATAATCCCCTATTCTTTATCGCAGGTTATGGCTGGTGCTGGGAATTAAAGCTGACACCGATCGAGATAGGCTGAAGGATTATTTCACAGATCTGCATTTTTTTTACATTTGCTCTGTGCTGTTTCACATTACTTATGAATTGAAATGTAACAGCATTAGATGGGGGCATGGTACTTGGGACTGCATGTCTTTGTGGAAATGCTTTTGTCTGTCATAATGCCCATCCAGCAGCTCTTGATTTCCAGATTGGAATCAAGCTTGGCTAAATATATATATAATTTTCCTTCATCTTGCACCAGGTCAAGTGTGTATAGTTATTCACATGGGAAAAAAAAACAGCTGCGGGAAGAAGGGGAATGTAATTCAGAACCGAACGGTATATCTTATATGTCCCACTCCAAGGAATCACAATATTTAGCTCTGCAGCACCTGCTATCACAATTTGTTGCTTCACTTGGTTGCCTCCACACTCAGTCCTGTAGCCCACCCCACCCCTTCTTGCACCCAAGAAAAGCACAAGACTTCACTGAAATGATCCAGCCAGGGTGCTGTTAGCCAACAGGAGGGCAAGAAAAATGCCTTGTTTTGCTGATGTCAGCTGCTCTTTCAGCAAATGCCACAGAAACAGCAAGCATTTGTCAATGCTGAATGTTGCTTGCTTCGATGTGCTGTTTAGGTATTTGGAAGTCATTGGAGTGCAAATATTGAAAATTTGTGAACTTACGAGCGTGCGTAGGAACTGCGCAACGACGCTCAGAAACAGTCATTTTTAGAATTTTTCACCAAATTTTCAATATAGCCATTTTAAGAGCTCTGCTCATGAACAGTGTCACTGTGATTTTGTTAATGTGTCCCATACATTGAGTTTGCACACCGACGCGCTATTGTGCTACATGGGCGGAGACACGCTTGGGCAGGATGAAAATGACAGCTGTACTGCTCATAAGGAGGTGTGGTAAAATGGCAATTTTGAAAATCTGGAGTGGAAATATTGAAAATTAAAACTTACGAAAGGCATGTAAGGAACTGTGCACGACACTGTGAAACAGTCATTTTTTTGGAATTTTTTCACCAAATTTTCAACACAGGCATTTTAAGACCTCTGCTCATGATCAGTGTCACTGTGATTTTCTTAATGTGTCCCATACATTGATTTCACACACCGACCGCGCCATTGTGCGCTACATGGTGGAAACACGCTTTGGGTGAGATGTGAAAATGACAGCTGTACTGCTCATAAGAAGGTGTGGTAAAATGGCAATGTTGAAAATCTGGTGGAATATTGAAATGAATCCCACGAAAGGCAAGCGAGGAACTGCGCAACGCACGCTCGTAGACAGTCATTTTTAGTAATTTTTTCACCAAATTTTCAACATAGCCATTTTAAGACCTCTGCTCATGAACAGTGTCACTGTGATTTTCTTAATTTGTCCCATACATTGATTTCGCACACCGACTGCGCCATTCTGCGCTACATGGACGGAAACACATTTTGGGTGAGGTGAAAAATGACAGCTCATAAGAAGGTGTGGTAAAATGGCAATGTTGAAAATCTGGAGTGAAAATATTGAAATTTCGTGAACTTACAAGCCTGCGTAGGAACTGCGCAACGCATGCTCGAAAAACAGTCATTTTTTGGAATTTTGGCACCAAATTTTCAACATGGGGTTTTTGGGACCCCTTCTCATGAATGCTGTCACTGTCATGGCTGTATTCGGGCCCGAAGGGTGATTTCGCAGTCACTGCGCAAAATCACCTTCGGCCCGACACGCCATGACAGTGACATCATTCATGAGAAGGGTCCCAAAACCTCATGTTGAAAATTTGGCAAAATTCCCAAAATGCCTGAGATATGCAACAAAGTTGAAACCCCCATCTAGCCCATTATAGAGCTTACCGCATTTCCTCAGTTCGCGGTCGGCTTTGAAGAGTGCAGACGTGTTCCCGGTCCACCAAGATCGCCACGCGAGTCCGGAGGTAAGTATGGGGTGGGGGGGTGGAGGAGGCTGGGTGCGCAGTGGTGGGTGCGGGTTGTGGGAGGGGGTCGGAGACACACTGCGGGACCGTTTTTGTCTTACAGGTAAAAAAAAAAGCGTCATGGGTCCATTTGCCACTCTGGGGTGGGCTCCCAGCGTGCACTGGGGCGTTAGGGGCGTTCGGCCGGCCAGGGGATTGAGCACCCGTTGGCCATGGAATTTATTCCGCTGGGTGGGCTCCCAGCGTGGCACAAAACGGGGGCATTCAGCCGATGGGGAATTGGGCACCCCGTCGGCAAAAGACTGCTTGCCACGCTGGGGTGGTCTCCAGCGTGGCACCTACCGCAGGGGCACGCAGCTCAGCCGGCGGGGATTGGGCACCCGTCGACATACAGTGCGCGGCGGGGCACGCACGGCTTGCAGGTGGGAGCTGCACGTGAGCAGCCGATATCTTATCGGTGTCACTGAAGCTTAGCTCCCCCTTTCAACTGTATGCCACTGCATTTTGGAGCGTGTCATACACAGCTCCAAAATGCATTGGCTTACAGGGGCCGCGCCTGCCAGCACACTGACTGAATTGGAGGAGGAGGTGACACACCTCCGAAATCTCCGATGATGGCACTATGTTTCTTGCACATGCGTGCAAGCAACATAAAAATGAGTGTACTAGATGGACCCCAGTCACCTTCTGCTGTCACTTTTCTATGTTTCAGTTATGTGTGGTCCAGCATCATTGCAGTGGTAGTGTATACTTGGTTGTAGGTGGTGGGGGTTGGGAGGCTTCAATCATACAAGACCTAGGTAATTTGTCAAGAGGGGCAGTAAGTGCAGAGAAGGGATTTCATAGCAGTGCTAGTGTTCTCCGGAATAATTGAGCATGTTAATTTCTTTTACTATTTGCCATTGTTCCAGATGCCCAGGTGTGATTAACGGCTCCTTAAGATCTTGCACCTAGCAGTACAATGTTAGGGATCACACAATGGACTAAATATGAGTCTTTAGCACACCATTATTTATTCCCAGCTAATCTCCTGGCTTTCAGCAGGTGATGTTAAGTGCCGCTGTTTTGTAACAATATATTTAATTACATCTAGTCAGTGTAATTTAAACAGAATTTCCATCAGAACTAGCAATATGACACAGAAAAGATAGCTCTTGGCGTATTAACATTCCATATTTTCCAAAGCAACTGACTACATTACCCTCATAAACATACCATTTGGCACTAGGTAAGGACCACAGGGACCATCCTAGTCTGCCCATTTTCTTCACAAACTTCATTATGCAGCCATGGTGGATCTGACAAGAATTTGTTTTCTTTGCAGACACTGTTTCCAGTGCCCGCTCTGAGGCTCTTTTACTTTTGCTCTTGCCATCACTGGGCTCAGGGTTCCCCCTTTCAGACACCCTGGGTTCTGTACCATCTTTACTGTGCTTTTCTGAAGGCTGAGCAGTCTTTTCTTTCTTTTCTGACCCCCTTTGACAGGGACTGGTGTTTCTTCTGAGGGACAAGACCCTCATCTGAGCCTTTAGTAGGTGACATGGAGGCAGACTCAAAAGTTATAAAATCTTTCTCTGTTGTTGGCCCTCTTGGGTTTTATGGCAAAACATTTTACAGAGTTCACAACTTAAAAAGATGTGGTCAGGGCCAAAAGATGGGATCAAGACCAAGGCATCTTAAGCAAAGCTCATGGCAATCTGCCTTTGCCAGGAGCCGAAAACACTTTATACAATTTTTAAAGCCTGTAGGTCCAGTTCTTTAATTTTTAGGTCTATCAGTCATGCCCAAGTCCCTGATTTTTCTGTAGCACTTTGCGACCAAGTTCTGTGGCAGTATTATCATTTGCCACAGAACATCTGTGGTGGTGATTTATAATTTCTGTGGATGTTCTGCGGCACCAATGAACTGCCACATCACAGCACTTCCCTGTCATCCTGATACCACATCCATGGACATGGCTATAGCAAATGGGATGCGGGAATGCACAATACCACTAGTTCAAAAAATTAACTCACTGACTTCTAGATATAATATTTATTTTAAAAAGCTGAACAAAAATCTGTTACTTAAGGTCCTATCCTACTACATACATAAAATACAGAGAGGGGACACTGTTATAAATGATTTATCTATACTCATGGAGGAGATATTCAGACTGCGCCAGGCTGTGGCACAAGCCTGGGCGCAGCACAACTGGGATGCGCCAGGGCGTTGACAGGGTGATATGCAATGGTGCTGCACCATGGCTCAGCACCATTGAATATCGCTCAATGGCCACCCGTGTTCCGCATGGTGCAGTGGCACTGAGCCAGTGCAAGTGGCCAGGGAGGAGCAGGGTGATGCGCCAGCACAAGTGCCATTGCACTAGGAGCAGCAACCGCGATATTCAGCGGTGGACATGCAAATGGGGCCATGATGCATGCAAGGCACAAATGGGGCCATTTGCATGTCATTATGTCCCCATTTGCATGCAGGTGCGCTGATCCCCGGTGACTTGCACCTGGCGCCCTGCAGGCATCGGCCGTCGGGGACCGATGCCCCCTGCCCCTCACTGGCAATGCATCCCAGCCTGATCACGGGCTATAATATGTATTAATGTCCCTGGTGGTCCAGTGGACCCGATCCCCCAGCCCGATTGTGGGCTTTTGGTAACTGAAATATCCCTGGTGGTCCAGCGTAGCCCCCTCCCAACCTGCCCACTCAGTCCCACCACCCCTCTCCCCCCACGGTCAGCGGCGGGCAGCAGCACCCCAACCGCAGGCCACCTGGCCACCTGCCGACTGACAGCATACAGTACACCTGTACGCCCATTGGTCCACAGCATGGGCCAATGGGCATGCAGACCATACTGCACTACACAGTCCCGATTCGTGAATGGATCCATTCACATCATCGGGACTGTGTAGTACAGTATGAGTCTGCATGCCCATTGGCCCACATGAGACCAATGGCCGATAGCCGTACTGTACACTGTCAGTCAGCGGATGGCCGGGTGGCGGAGCAGGGGTGGCGGACTGAGGGGCGGTTGGGAGGGGTACCGCTGACCACCGGGATATTTAACACGAAGCCCGCGGATCGGCTGGGGGATCGGGTCCACTGGACCATCAGGATATTACATATTACAGCCCGCGATCGGGCTGGGGTCCACTGGATCACCAGGGATATTTACATACTGGAAGCCCATGATCCGGTATGGGGGGGCGACCGCGATGGACGGTGTTGCTGGAGTTCGGGTAGCCACCCACAGCTGGCAGCTGCCGCGTTGCACCCTGCAACATGGCAGCTCACCTGTGGGTGGCCAGCTGTTGCTCCTTTTTTGGGGGGCACAACTGTGTGCAGCGCACGTAGGGGTTGCGCCTGCCTATGCTCAGCACATCCCGGGCTGAATATCAGGATGTGCAGGGTATGCAGCGGCACGTCCCTCACCTATGCGCGCATACATTACTGATGCGCCATGGCACATCGGGATTGTGCCGCGCACTTTCCCGCTTGAAGATCGCCTGGCGCGGCTGGGTTATGGGTTGCATGGCGACCCTGTTGTGCCATGCGAACCCTTTGAATATCCCGCCATGGTGTTTATGCTACTCATAAGGTCCCCACTGCGTATCAATTATATATTTATAAGAAATCTGTAACATAGTTTTTTTTTTAATTAATTTCCCTTTTTGTGTTAATGAAATTGTATCTTCACTGTACTGGTCCCTTTGGAAATGGAATAAAAAGAATAGTGGAGATATTTCAAGAGTCATTTTTCATGCCAACATTACATTGCTCCGTCATGCCATGAAAAACATGTGAACCCCGTGTGAGGGAAGGCTCCTGGCCTAACAAAAGGTGTCACCTGTGGGACAGACCACTGCACCATACCTTCCCAGGCTCAGAGCAATGATGCGCAACAGTGCTGGCCCTCCCATCCTCATGCTGCCCAGCGAGTTCCCTGAACCTGAGTAACTGACATGGAAACTCAGCTTGCTGCCTGCTGGCCCAACGATCAGGCCTGCACACATTCCTTCATAACTTTTAGTAATTCTTTCAACACACATAATAACATTTAACCAATAACCCTGGACAAATGTGTAAAGCACAATTGTTCATTTAACAAGTCTGTTCTTTCAACAGGTCTTCGCATCATTATATTCCACCTTTCTGGACGTAACTTTCTTTTTTAAAGACAGGTTTATTCATTTTACCAGTTGTTCATTTCAGAGGACCATACAAAGTAAGGTATGGAGTTAACAGGTCTATGCTATTGTCAAGTATTTATTTAAATCCGCCCTAGTATGATAACTTAAAACTGAAAATGTTATTAGGCTGCAGTACAGGTTGAGCAAATATTACAGTACCTGATGTGCTGTGTCACTGCCTCAGAGTGGGAGCAGTGGTAGAAAAATAACTATTCATTTCTGTGGCAGAATGCAGCCCTGTCATTAGCTAATGTATGATGTGATGTCATTGATAACATTACATGCTGAACATAGAGGGGTTCTGGATGTAAAAGGAGGGAATGGGAACCCGGTGCTATGGAAAATCTGTATTAATAAAGAATCACCAAGAACAGTGAATTCTGCAGAACATAGAAACATAGATTTTGACGGCAGATAAGGAACACTTGGTCCACCCAGTCTGCTCATTTCCCTACCTATTGGATAAGCTGCAGATCCTACTTAACCAACAGCTTACTTCCTCCTACCCCCACTAGAATTTCCTTATGTCTGTCCCATGTATTCTTGAATCCCCCCACTGTTTTTGACCCTATGACCTCCTCAGGAAGGCTGTTCCATACGTCCACCACTCTCCCTGTGAAAAACTCCTTTCTCACGTTGCCCCTGAGCCATCCCCCCTCTATCTTCAATTTAGCAGCACTACAGATACTCCGCAGTAGGTTGCAAGTTCTGTGCAAACTTCTGTGACTGCAGAATTCTAGGGGTCTTAGTCATGTCAAACACTGAGAGACACAGAAAACAATATCCTGTTCCCAAAAAATACCAAAATAATATAAAATAGGCCCAAAGTATGTATAAAGGGCTGCAGAATATTAAATTCATAGAAACATAGAAACATAGAAGTTGACAGCAGAAGGAGACCACTAGGTCCATCTAGCCTGCCCATTTGTTTTAGACCTATTTTGACACTCTAGTTGCCCTTTGTAGTCAGGGCTCCCTTGTGTCTATCCCATGCATTCTTGAATCCCCCCACAGTGTTTTGGTTCCTTTAAAAACAGAATCACGAGTGTTTTTACCTCAGAGCCCAAATGAATTTAAGAAGGGGCTGAGATAAAGTGTCAAATTAAGATTTTAAACAGGAGGATCTGCTCAGTTCCCTCTGTAAGGGAACAGAGTGCTCTTGAACTTCAAAACCACCAAAGAAATGAAAATAAGTGGTAAATTACAACAATATTCCAAAGTTGTGATACAATAGCAAGTGGTTTCCCAAAGGCAGGAACCATATTGACTTGCAGCCTTCTCTGGTTCCTGGGAACTAATCAGGAACTGGAGAAACCCTTAAAATTATAGAATAAATAAAACTAACACCCTAACTAATGTAGAGTATCATGGGATAATTAAAATAAATAAACCTAAAAGAAATAACATTGTAAAACTGATCTGGAGGCCAGAAGAGTGGAGCTTTATCTCGTGACAGCTGCTCTCTTCAGTGGAGAAACAAATCTGAAGAAAGGCAGTCAGGGGAGAGTGAGATGGGGGGGGGGACAGCAAGTTTTCTGCACCAAAAGAAAATTATTTGCTATTGGAAGGTGTAAACCTTTCTGGTTGCTGATTTTTGCAGGGACTACAACATCACAGAGGCCACATCCGATAGCTCCAGATATAGAAACACTATCCTTTCAGGAGCCAGGCCTCTGGGTGCAACAACTGACTATCAAGATGAGCAATTCCTCCTCAGACCTGGTGAAAAGTGCAACCAGGTCACCATGGATGTTGAGGTTACTATCCCTGCCTCATGGGCTCAAACAAGGTTGAGGGGCCTGGGTTTTTACTTTCCAGACCGGGGGGTTTGTATCCAAATATTTTAAGTTTTGTGCAGTGCCTCCACCCAGAGTAATGTTTAAGTGGCCCACAACGCTCTAGAATGCAGAACCTCCCCACCTCCCCACTGTGTCTCCCTACACATGAAAATCCCAATGCAGCCTTAAAATTAATGAAAGTGCAACGAATGACTTACTACTAATAATTTGCTCACAGGACAAAATGTAAAATACCAATAAAACATTTATTGGAGAATGCTCACAAGGGATAGGGGAATGCAATGCAACACTCTTTTCAGTTATTGTGAACTTTACAGTACTAAGGCCAAAGTTAGGTGCCTGACTAGGCTCCACCTAAAGGTTACCCTTGAAAAAGTACCCACAGAGGTATGAAATACCATTGGGAAGAGTTTGCCTTTTTTGCACTTTTGCACCTGTTTTTAACCTGGATATTTAATAAATTTTGGCTTTTAACTCCAATAGCATGGAATATTATAATATAAGGTCTGGTGGTAAGGCTTTTTTCTTGCTGCTTAGTCATTTTGTTGCCACACCGCAATACCAGTAACAGGGTAGCCAATTTCTTCTTTTCCACCTAATGAACACTATAAATCAGCACTAGTGCCAAACCCCCACAAGGTAATGCAATGCATTGGCAAGTATGACAGTGAAACCTTTAGTATTACCAGCCCACCTCTACTAGGGGCACTACCTACTTCCCATTGGTACCAGTTTAAAACCCTTTTTGAAACTTAGGGAGCTCCTTGTGTTTCACTGGTACTCCGCCAGTGAAACGGTGCAGGCCTGTTGAAGTTGCAGCTGGTTGACCAGTGGTGGAGCACTTTAAAAGAGAAAACACTTTTTGTTAAACCTAAATCCAACAGGTGACGCAATTGCTAAAATAGCAAACCTCAACTGAGGTTTGCAAGCAATAATACCTGACAGGGTGGGTGGTATTGTACAATACTGGACCACCAAGTGACATAATGAAGCTCAACGCTGCAGGCAAAGGGCCTTATAGCCACTTAGCACAATACCACCCACTCTGGAGGGTATTATTTCGCTTAGAAAATGGGCACTGTAAAACAAAAAAGTTTAATAAAAAATATTAATAAAAAAATAGTTTAAAGTAACTTTTGTAATAAAATAGTTCTTCTGCCTGAATTATAATTATGTTGAGTTTAGACTTTGGAGGTGGTTGCCATGGTTTTACACACACACACACACACACACACACACACACACACACTTAAAATTGTTAAAACATTATTCTTTTTTTTAAATGTATTAATTTATTCATTCCATGTCTTAGATTACTTTAGGGTGTAGTAGCTTATGGGTCTGAGCTGGAAAGGTTGCAGGTGTGGACAGCACTATGATGTTGCCAAGGAACTTGACAGGGCTGGGAGGAAAAGAAAAGTGTGACTGCAAAAAAAAAATATATCAATTTCTGGGGTAAATTATGAGGTACTGACATCAGGAGAAACAAGGTGAGGAGCGGTGGTGGCGGGTGGGTGACCGAGGGAGAGAGACAGTGCTAGCTGTGGTACCACTAGTGTATGTGAGAGGAGCGGTACTTATCTGCGATTCGGCAAACAAAGAAAGTACTGCTGCTCTCATACATAGTAGTGCTACCAAAGATAGCACTCTCTTCTCTCTCTCAGCTTTTCAGTTAAGAAGCTGATCTGTGCAAGGTAGAAAGGGAAATACCTCAGTAGCATGGTGCCGCTGTACTATGGAGCTGCTCCAGAGGGACAGGAGGTCAGGAGCTGAACAGTCATGGAAGTCGAGCGAGCTGAGAGATAAAGAAAAGGATTACTGTAGTGAGGCAGTTTTTATTTTTTTTTTCTTAAAGAAAATGGTACTTTGTTTTCTTTGTGGTGAAACAGGGCTGCATTTAAAGCGAGTGGGGTGTCTCAGAGCAGAGGTAAGCACGTGATCTGCTACCACTACTATTTGAATCTTTAAAGTCATTTTTTTTTTAAATGTACTTAATCATAAAACATTTTGTGGCACTTTAATTGTAAAAACATTGTGTGGCAGCTTTCAGCTGAATTTTTGTTATTTTTACAGAGCCTAACTGATCGTTTCACGGTGGGGGAAGGGGCGTGACTGTGTCTCGTTTAGTGGGTAGAAAACATGGTGGCAATTTGAAACTAAAGATTCTTTTGGCACAAGGATTTTGGAACATTATCAGGCAGCAGAGATGAGGACTAGATACTTAACAGTCTCTGTTGCCTGATACAGACCACTTGGTTGGTGGCCTTAACAAATCACTTTCAAGGATTTACCAGCCCACTTTCTAATTGTAGATCCTAGCCCAATGGCCAAAGCTGTAGCTTTGGTGGCAAACTTTGTACAAAATTCCAGTTGCAGAGCAAGCCCTGAGAGAACTCACGGTTCAGGTGTCACCAGCTTCCCTGTCAACTTGGGCTCCTTCACCTCCTCTATGCTGGTGCAGACTCTCTCAGGTATTTAATAAGCTGTGCCGTTGGGGAGCGGGGGCCAGCTCAAAGATGCAGGCCTCAGTTGAAATCAGGCTTTTTGCTTCAGCAGTCCTCTGGAGCTCTCTGGCTCTTCTCCTCTCCTCCTCTACAGGACAGATGAGTCTGGGAAGCAGGGGCCACACACCACACACACACATCTAGGTTTCTGGACCCTCATGCAGGATGTTAGCCAGTGCCTAGCAGTAGCACTAAGAGGCCTTCTCCCTGACTGTCTGCAGTCTCGGTGTGGGCTTCAACACACAGCAGTACTCATTCAGGCTCTGGTCACTCACAGGTTAGCAGCTGCAGCACCTTGCTGAAGCAGCAAGCTTTTGCCTCATTTCACTGAAGCAGTCTCTTTCAGCAAAGAGGTGTCGTTCTGACACAATAAGCAAACACCCAGTTCAGTTTCTGTAATCTGGATGGGTTGTAGAAACCTTTAAGGTCCTGTCCACACTACCCCTCTGTAACATTACAGAGTGCCCAAACCGTTACCGCAACGGTTTGCGTTTACACCTGTAACGTTACAGAAGGCCTTTTCATAACCATTGTTGAAACCACATTTGAGGTGGTTTCAACAACGGTTATGAAACTGGTTACACCTCAGTAACGTTACTGGGTGTAGTGTGGATGCATGGCACCGGTCCCCTAGTGCAGTGCGAGCTGCATTGTGGGATTGGGTGCCACGGTAATGGTTGCCCGGCTCCCGAGGTGTGGACCGGTGGTGCCGGTCCCGTAATGGACATCACGGCAGTGTGGACACTCTGCACTGCTCCCCGGCTATAACGGTTTCTGTCCGTTACGGGGTCTGAGCAGTGCAGTGTGGATGGGGCCTAGGTCACCTCATGAACAATTGGTTTTGGAAACCCAGCAATGGTTCCTGGAGCTGGATCTGGCCAGCTAAACAAGCCCTCCCCACTTTGTAAGAGCTCACTGCCGACTGCCTTGTTCTGCATTCAACATTTCTCTGGGCAAAGGTAACTTTTGATTGGTACAACAGGCTGTCAGTCTCCTAATTAGCATGCAGAATGTTCCCTTGACACCCTATTGGCTGGTGCAGAGGATGCCAAGTACACTGTGTAGTCACACTCCTAACATGCTCTTGATGTCACCTGACAAGATCTTTTGTGGCTGGCTGTGGCTGGCTGTGGCTGAGGTCAGAGGTGAGGTGAGCACAATGATGGTTCTCTTGGCAGGAATAAACACTACTTCACTGTAAAG
Organism: Neoceratodus forsteri; assembly: GCA_016271365.2. Classification (NCBI taxonomy): domain Eukaryota; kingdom Metazoa; phylum Chordata; order Ceratodontiformes; family Ceratodontidae; genus Neoceratodus; species Neoceratodus forsteri. Next base: position 804,495,746 of record CM028133.1, read on the forward strand.
TCACTCTTTTTGGGCTCCTGCCCTACTTTTTTCAGTAACTGACCCCCAGTTTTGTAGGCACATCAGTGCGCTACTTTCCAGTGTTGGTCTGGCATCAGTAGTGGCTTTCCCTGTTCTGTTGGGAGCTACAGTAGTGGCTTTCCCTGCTCCATTGGGAGCTCTGGTAGGGGTCCTCCACACATACAACACAAAGACACAATGGTTCCAAACTCATTTTTTTTCACCCTGACCCACTCCACTCATGTATCTCCGAGATCCCTGATGCCCTAGCTGATGTCACTAGATTGGAACACACGTAAGGGATCTGTTGTGTTCTGGCCACATGTTGCGGCATTGTGATCAGTTGTACTCTCTGGAGGGTGCACAGAGCATGAGAAAGAAACATGTGGGCAGGCGGCAGCTCACAAGTTACAGCAGGCGGCTGCTCAGACATGCGCTCAAGCACTCAACTGCTGAGCAGGCGGTGGCTCAGAGGTTTGTTCCTCCGGTCCTCACACAGACTGCAGTCCTGTGGGCCAGAGTGAGCAGGACAAACTTGTGGATGGCAGTCTAGGGTCAGCAAGGAAGAAAATAGGTAAGCCCCCACCATTTGGGGGGTAACATTCTTCCCTACCTAAACCCTTGACCTCTGTGTCAGTTCCATCAATGAGTCCATCTGTGATAACAAACAGTGATACAACACAACAGAAAGCCAGCATGCACAGTCTATATACACAATTTTTTACTACCTGGAGTAGGTATACAATATGTTCTAGTCTAGACAAATGCAGTCAGTCTAACAGCAGAGAATGAGAGGCCTTTTGTATTCACAAAAACAGCTGTCATGACAGTAACCTTTATCATACCATAGTAACAGGTAATTCCATAACATTGAGCAATACCATAATACTGATCAATGCAATCTCAACATTCAACCACCTTTTTTATCCTTTACTGTACCTCCCACTCTAGGTGATATGGTCTGGGCTTTGCAAAGACAATTTAATGTAGAGATCTGGGTATGAAATAGATACCTCTGTGCTGACCTTTCTGGTGGGAGGGGGCTAGGATCGGCCCCTCCAGCAGCCACATGCCACCATAACTTGGTGAGGGACCAGAAAAGGAGAGGGGCTAGAAGGCTAGGAGCCAATCAGAGCCCAGCCATGCCTCCCTCCAAGTTTGGCAGCCAATCAGGAGAGCTGCCTCAGAAGTTCAGGAAGTACATGGGCATTAAATAGCCCTTGCAGACATTCTGGGACTCTGCAGACCTTTCTGGCAGGACAAGGCTAGGATCAGACCCTTCAACAGCCAAATGCTGCCACAATTCACCAAGGGACCAGCATAGGAGAAGGGCTAGAAGAATCAGGGCTAAGAGCCAATCAGAGCACAGCCGTGCCTCCCTTCAACTGCGGCAGCCAATCAGGAGAGCTGCCTCAGAAGTTCAGGAAGTGCAAGGGCATTAAATGGTCCTTGCAGACATCAAGGGACACCGTGGACCATTCTGGAGGGACAAGGCTAGGATCGGCCCCTCCAGCAGCCAAACGCCGCCACAACTGTCTGGGGGATTGGCAGAGGAGAGGGGCTAGAAGTCTCAGGGATAGCAGCCAATCAGAGCCCAGCCATACCTCCCTCCAAGTTAAGCAGCCAACTAGGAGGGCTGCCTCAGAAGTTCAGGAAGTGCACAGGTATTTAATAACCCTTGCAGACATCGAGGGACATGCAGATCTTTCTGGCAGGACAGGGCTAGGATCAGCCCCTCCAGCAGCCAAATGCTGCCACAACTTGCCGAGGGACCTTTAAGTCTAGTGGGGACAGTCCCGTGGTTAGGTGATTGTTTTCAAAGCTTGTTCAGTAGGGGGACAAAATACTGAAGTAGGGTGGGAAGTGTGTCTAATCTTAGCTGGTACTATTTAAATTGCTCTCTCACAAGTACAGTCCTTGGTAAGATGTGGTTTGGGGGGGGGCAGGCACTCAGTTGTCGAGTCTGTGGGGCACTCTTCTCCAGGGAAGTGCTCTGGAGCAAGGGACACTGCCCCTTCTGCAGGACCTTGCTGAGCCCCATGCTCAGCTGGTAGCAGCCACGATAGAAATTACCCAGTTGCACACTCAGCTCAGCAGGGGCCTACCCCCCTCATCCCCACTCCCCCAGAGATCCACAATCTGGGAGGGTGGAGGGCGGTGGGGTGTAGGAGGGGAAGAAGGGGCAGCCTCAAAAAAGTTGTCCAGCCCAGTTACATTCAGACAGTGAATCACTTCACACCCCTGGAGGAGGCTCAAGCTCCTTACTCCGCAAGGGGGGACTCCGAGTCAGTCTCTGGTGACAGACCAGACAGTACATTGCCACCCAAGGAGGGTAAGACTGTAAGAAAGGTCCTAGTGATTGGGGACTCAATGGTTAGAAGTACACACAGGGTGCTGGAGGGGCAAATGGCAGATGGTTGGTTCATTGCCTGCTGGGAACAACAGCCAACTGGGACTTTGAAAGAACAGGGAGGATGGGGGAGAGAGGTGGGGGGAGCTGGGGGTGCTAGTGCACCTAGGCATCAGCGATCTGGCCAACTAGCCAACAGAGGCAGTGAAGCAGAGTTTTCATAGACTGGTGGCACACCTGGTTTCCCTGGCCTCCCTGTGTGGGGCTGGGTGGGAAGGCAGGACAAGACTAGGGGTACTGAGATAGCAGAATTCAATTGTTGGCTTAAGGGGTGGTGTCAGGACATGGGTACAACTTTACAGGGGACTGGAGGGATTTCTGGGACAGACAACTCTTCAATGGTGACAGGCTTCACCTGACAAGAGAGTGGGCCAGCGCAGTAAGGCAGAAGTTTATTGTCTATATCAGGCATTTAAATTGATTGCAGGGGAGTCCAGGTCTATGGGATCCACAATGGAGGGTGAGCAGAAGGGGATCCAAGATAGTACTCCCCCACGCCCAAGGGATGGTATATACTGGGTACCGAGAACAGTGTTGGGGTTAGGAGAATAAGGAGGGGGAGGGCTGTGAAAGGAAAAACTGCAGGGCAGATGGAGAGTAGCAGAGCTAGAGCAGGGGTCAAGTGGGAGTGCATTAATGCGAGGAGCCAGGGAAGCAAACTTAGTGAGCTCCAGGCAACGATGACACACACTGAGGTGGGTCTTTTTTTTTTTTTAGTCTTTGGTAACTGGGTAAGGCCCACTAGGCACAAGTGCCTGTTTTCAGGGGTGACCTGGGAGCACTGGGTGGTTAAGTCACTTGCTCAGAGTCACACAGTATGCAAGTGGAGGTTGTGAGAATCAAACCCAGGTCTGATCTGCTGGATGTACCAAGCTCGTTACTTTAACCTCTAGGCTATACTGCCAGCCATCAGCCATCTTGTAGCCATCACAGAAACACTGGCCACAGAAAATAATGACTGGGAGATGGTGATCCCTAGATATACGTTATTCAGGAGAGATTGCAGGACAGGTGGGGGGGTCAACCTCTCTGTCAAGGAGGGCACTGAAGTGACTGAAGATGGGGGTATTAGAGGTAAAGGTGGGGAAAGTGAGTCTATATGGGTGCAATTCACAGGGGCCTCAGGCAGAAAGATAATATTAGGGGTGGTCTATATGCCTCTGGGTCAAGGGGAGGAAAGGGACAGAGAACTTGGGAAGGATCTTAAAAGAGGGGTGGCAAAGGGGAGGTGGTAGTAGTAGGAGACCTGAACTTGCCAGCCATTGATTGGGAGGTCCCAGTGGCCAAGAGCACTAGGAGTCAGTCACTGCTGGATGCCTTTCAGAACTGTCTCCTGGTACAACTAGTTAAGGAACCCACCAGGCAGTCTGCAGTCCTACTTGTGATACTCACCAATGCAGAGTTGGTGGGTGCCATGGGAACGGGGGAACCCCTGAGGATTAGTGATCACAACTTTGTGAGGTTTGAACTGGCACTTGGGGCTGGTAAGCTGCACTCAAAAACTGAAGTCCTTGACTTCAGAAGAGCAGACTTCAATAAGATGAGGGAACTGGTCAGGAGAAGTTAGAAGGGGTGGGGGGCATAGGCAGGGTGGAGGAAAAATGGAAGGCAATCAAGATGCTATCCTCAAGGCACTGAAGGCATGCGTTAAAGCAGTGACAAAAAGAAAATAGGTTGAAGAAACCGCTATGGTTCTCACCTAGAGTCAGGGAAGTGGTAGGGGCCAAAAGGAGGACCTTTTATAAATACAAGAGTAAGCAAGGAGAGGCAAAATAGGAAGAATATCTTCAGAAAGCAAGGGAAGCCATGCGGACCATCAGGGAAGCAAAAGCAGACACAGATCTGCACATCGCGGAAGGGGTGAAGAACGGAGAAAAACAGTTTTTTAGATATATTAGCAAAAAATGTAAAAAGGGGGCATGGCATTGCTGGTGGAGGGGGTAGGGTGACAGAAGAAAATTGGCAAAAGGCTGCCATTCTGAATGGCTATTTTTGTTCAGTCTTTACTAAGGAAGAAGATGGGCCCCTGTCTGAGAGCAGCATCAAAGTGGCCTCAAAGGGAATCCCAGAAATGAGCCTGCCAGTGTTCACTAGGGAAAGAGTCCTGAAAGGGCCGACAGTGCTCAAAATTGATAAGGCCCTGGGTCCAGATGGGTTGCACCTGAGGATACTGAGGGAGTTAGCAAATGAACTGGCTGATCCACTGACTGAGCTGTTTAACAGCTCACTCAGGAATGGGGAAGTCCCAGTTGATTGGAAGTTAATAGAGGTACTGTTGCTACATAAGGGGGGAGAAAAGGAGCAACCAGGGAATTATAAGCCTGTTAGCCTGACTTCCATCATGGGAAAGCTGATGGAATCTCTGATTAAAGAGGACCTCGTAGAATACCTGGACAGCAATGGACTCCAGGATGATAAACAATATGGTTTTGTTGCAGGAAGGTTGCATCAGACCAACTTAGTAGTCTTCTTCATTGGGTATGGTGGGGAGGTGGAGGATCCTAGAGCTCTCTGGGGGTATGAGAGGGGGTGGACAGATAGACAGTAAGGACCAGGAGGTGCTCTGGGGTGAAATGGGCACAGGAGCGAGGTTCTCCTTGCCTTGTGCCCATTCCCAAGGGCTCTGACTTAGTCAGGCAGGTAGTGAGGCCATCCTCAGACTCTCGTCCCTCTCGGGTGGTGTTATGCAATGCTAGGTCTATTAGGAATAAGACTGCACTGGTTGCAAATCTTGTAGCTTCTGCAGACCTGGCTGTCATCACTGAGACCTGGCTGGACGAAAGTGCAGGTCCCATTTTGACATCTGCAGTTCCAGTCGAATTTCGGTGATACACCGCCTGACAGTAGACCGTGGGGTGGGGGGTTGCAGTCTGTTTTAGACAGGAACTGGGGATCAGGAAGGTGTATAGTGGGTGCGGGTGCAGGCTACAGGATCCTTCTCATCTACCATCCGCTAGGTAATGGGAGGGTTTTCCTGAAGGAGGTTGTGGACTTCTTCACTGAGATGGTATTGGAGGCCCCCAGATGGTTAGTTCTGGGGGACTTTAATGCCTGGGTCGATGATGAACTCTTGCTTTTTGGACAAAACCTCCTCCAATTGATGGAATCATTGGGCCTGATATGGTTATTACCACTGCAATACACAGGGGGGGACACTCGATAGACATGGTGTTCCACCTGGGGATGGAAATCTTCAATATGGACGTGGATCCAATTGGGTGGTCTGACCATCACGCCCTGAGATTCAGTTTTGCAGCCCCCCAAAATAGGCCTGCCCCTAAGGAGTTGCTACAGTATTGTCCTGTGAGAAGAGTTACCTCAGAAGGCCTAATGACAGTACTGAACCTCTCAGGAATTCCGACAGATAGCACTGGCCCAGGGCCTCTTGTACTAGCCTATAACAGGGCTGTTGTTGGGGCCCTGGATGTCATTGCTCCAGTTCGTGTTCACCCTCTTACTCTTCGCCTGGGTGCCCTGTGATATGATGGGACACTTCGGGAGTTGTAGAGTCAAGGGCGAAGGTTGGAGAGACAGTGGTGGAAAACTCACCTGGAGGAGGACAGACTTAGAGTGCTAGACCATTATAAGGTCTACCAATCAGCAGTTTCCCATAAGAAGGCAGAGTTCCTGTCCAGGGAAATTGCTGCAGTGAAAAATAGACCAGCTCAGCTCTTCCGGACTGTGGACAGACTGTGCAATCCAGCCTGTCTGCATTCTGGTCGAGCATTGTCGCAAGAAAAGTGTGAGGAGTTTGTGCAGTTTTTCGCTGATAAGGTGTCCTCCATCAGGGATAAGATCAGACAGTGCCTCCCCATTGGACCTTGCATTGACCAACTAGGTGGTACAAATGCCCAGATGACCTGGTCTACCTTCAGCCAAACAGCAGTCATGGATACAGTGAGGATCATCCAGATTCTGCTGCCAACTTGCTGTAGTTTGGACCAGGGGCCAACTCACCTCATTTTAAGGTGTGTTGAGGTCATCAGCCTGGTCCTAGCTGAGATAGTAAGGGTTTCACTGGAGAGAGGAATCTTTCCTGATTCCTTAAAGGAGGCAATAGTGCGGCACCTCCTGAAAAAGCCCTTCCTTGTCCAGCAAACTACAGACCAGTCTCTAACTTATCCTTTACTGGGAAAGCTATTGAGAAGATGGTCACCCTGCAGCTGAAGGATCATTTATCCATCCACAATATCTATGACCCTCTCCAGTTGGGTTTCAGAAAAAGGCATAGCACCGAGACAGCCCTGGTGTGGGTGCTAAATGATCTCCTAATGGCCAGAGATCGGATAGCCTATTCCATCTTGGTTCTCCTTGATCTCTCAGCGGCATTTGACACTGTGGACCATGGGGTGCTGCTTAAGTGCCTGCAGTTTTTCTGTGGACTGAGGGGGGTGGTCCTCAGTTAGTTTTGATCCTTCCTCGAGGGCGGATCTCAGAGAGTGGTGGCAGGGATTCATTCCTCGGCCCCTCGATGTCTGCACTGTGGGGTACTGCTGGGCTCGATGTTGTCCCCCATGTTGTTTGCAGTGTATATGCTGCCATTGGGGGACATTATCAGATGGTATGGGTTGAGCTGTCACTGCTATGCAGGTGATTCTCAATTGTACATGTCTTTTGTGCCCGAACAGGAGTTAGACACTATCTCGATGTTTAACAACTGCCTATTGGAGATACAGGACTGGATGAGTGCTAGCAGGCTGAGGTTAAACTCGGGGAAAAACTGAGGTATTGGTAGTGGACCCTGACTGTAGGATGACCAGAACATAGGTGGGAAAACCCTCGGGTTTATACCTTGGAAGGACCCCACTAAATGCCTCGGGCCAGGTGCATAACCTGGACGTGATATTTGGCGAAGGCCTGGCTTTAAAGGCTCAGGTGTCGGCCGTGGTCAAACCTTCCTTTTACCATCTGAGGGATCGTCAGGGTAAAGCACCTGGTCCCTTCTGAAGATCTTCCCACCTTGGTCCACGCCTTTGTCACCACTCGTTTTGATTACTGCAACCGCCCTCCACCTAGGGCTACTGGGGGTGGATACCCACTGATTGCAGCTTGTGCAGAACACAACAGCCAGGTTGTTAACTGGAACCCTTAGATCCAGTCACATAGCACCTGTGCTGCATGAACTGCACTGGCTGCTGGTACAGTAGCGGATCACCTTTAAGGTCACACTGCTGACCTATAAGGCCCTACATGACCAGGGACCCCAGTAACTGCAAGATCTCCTGTCTTCTTACTGTCCCACCTGCCCACGCTGATCCTCCAATGAGGGATTGCTAGAGATTCCCAGGGTATGCCTGAAAACTTCGTGAGGAAGATCATTTGCCTTTATGGCTCCTACCATGTGGAATTCTCTGCCTCGTCGGTTACGAGATAGCCTGACCGTTAAGGATTTCAAAAACTCCCTTAAGACCTATTTGTTTTGACAGGCCTTGAAGGGTCCTGGTAAGATTGATGTCAGAAACACTGTAAGATTTTATATATTTATTGTTTTATTGTACTTTAAGAGGTTCTTCGCAATGTTTAATTCATGTTGTTAAGGTGCCTTGAGCTTTGGAAGGGCGCCTACTACAAATAAAGTTTTACTTATTACTTACTTTGACTGGGTAATGAAGGAGATAGACAAGGGCCATGCTGTGGACTTGTACTTTGACCTTAGTAATGCCTTTGATTCGATGCCACACAACAAATTGCTTAAGAAAATGGAAGACATGGATGCAGCTAAAACTTTAGTGAGTTGGGTAGCAAACTGGCTAGCAGGAAGGCCACAGACGGTGGTGGTAAATGGTCAAATCAGAAGAGAAAGAGGTAACGAGTGGAGTTCCGCAAGGATCGGTCCTAGGTCCGGTCCTCTTCACCATGTTCATTAGCGACATTGGCGAAGGAATCCAGGGCAAGTTGTGTCTATTCGCAGTTGATAAAAAAACAATGTGGGACGGTGGATAGCGAAGAAAGAATAAGGAAAATGCAGAAGGACCTGCTAAATTTAGAGGGTTGGTCAAAGACCTGGCAGTTAAAATTTGACGAAAAAAAGTGCAAGGTAATGCACCTAGGGAAAAAGAACCCCATGGCAGACTACTGGATGGGAAAAGAGAGACTTAGCACTACAAACAAGGAGTGGGATCTAGGAGTTATCATGGGTAACTCTCTTAAACAAACTAGTCAGTGCAACAAGGCCTACAGTAAGGCTAACAGGATGTTGGAATGCATTGGGAGGTGGATTGATAGTAGGAAAAAAGAGGTAATACTACTACCCCTCTGCAGAGCTCTGGTGAGGCCTCACCTGGAGTACTGTGCCCAGCTCTGGAGTCCTCACCTCAGAAAAGACAAGAACAGGTTAGAGACAGTACAACGCAGAGTGAATAAAATGATCCAGGGGCAGCAGGGTAAATCCTATGAGGAGCCTCTCAGGACACTAAATTTGTACTCATTGGAAACCAAAAAAGAGGGGGGGGGGATATGACTGAGACCTTCAAATTCTTCAAAGGAATTAATAAAGTGAACTACGGGGAATTATTTAGTCTAAGTACCAATTCACGGTCATGAGTGGAAGTTAGCAGGCCAGAGATTCAGGAGAGATGTAAGGAAGTACTTCTTTACAGAAAGGGTGGTGGAGCCCTGGACAGTCTGCCAGCGGAAGGGGTGGGAGCGAGCACAGTAAGGTGGTTCAAAGAGGCCTTGGATAGAATGAAGGGAATGGTGGAAACCAGGCCATCAGGACTACAGAAGAAAACAGAGAAGGGTCCAGGAGGGTTAGTTTCCTGGGCTGGGGGGAACATTAGGTTCCAAGAATGGTCCCAGGGATTTAGGGAACACGGGCAGACTAACTGGACCATAGGTCTTTTTCTGATGTCATTGTCTATGTTTCTGTTACTACGTGCATTCGCAAGTTAGTACAGACACCTGGAAAGTCATTGGTTAACAAGGTTAAAGTTAAGGCAAAGGTTTGACAGCTCTTTCAGAACAACAAAGTAGAACAGTCACTTCTTCCTTGGATTCTGGGATAGCTACTCCCGTTTCACTGACCAGCAATGAAGCATGCTCAGTCAAAAAGGGTTCCACAACTTCCTCAGCTGTTTCTGTTATTTCCACATCCTCTGCATGTTTCTCTGGCACTTACTCAGATATGGGTCTGTTATCCAAGGGTACATCTGATGTTGGTTCAGAGTTCACGACTGTAGGTGTGGGCTCTGCAAGAGGCACATTTGATACGTTACTTGTTGTTCTGTTCGAACCCCTAGGCAGTCTGCCAAGATTCCTTGTAGGGTAGAACACCTCTCCATCTGTTTCAGAGTCTGAGCCCTCATGATCTACTTGAGCATCAGCGGTGTACAGAACAATTTCTGGTTGCCTTGTCTTTTGTTTTGCATTTTGTCTGCTCACAACAGATCGAGTAGTTGAAGGGTCTGGAGGTTCTACAGGGTCCACTACATCACTGGGGACCAGCTGTCCAACAGGCAACAAATAGTTTCAGTGGATAGTCCAGTATCTAATTGACTCTCCTTCGGGATGAATGTTGTACACAGGCATATCTCGTACCTTTTCCAGTACAATGTATGAGGCATTGTCCCATCGGTCAGCAATTTTGTGCTTCCCCCGCATTCAAAAATTCCTTAACAGAACATGATCTCTTGGCAGCAGTTTGTGTGCCTTCACCCTTTTTCATACCTATCTCCACTGGCTTTGTTGCGCTTTGCTGCAGTATCCACAGCCAACTTGTAGGCAGTATTTAACAGGTCTTTCAATCTTTCTATGTACAAATGTTAAGTCTCTGGCCTAGCTCCATTAGCAGAGACACCAAAACACAAGTCCAGAGAAAGTCAGGTTTCCCAGCTAAACATCAGGCAATATGGAGAGAATTCAGTGGCACCACTTTTGGTGCAGTTGCATGCATGGACTAATGTACTTACTTGTTGACTCGACTTACCCTTTTCCTTTGCGGCCAACATACCTAGAATGTTTAGTAGAGTTTGGCTGAACTGCTCAGGCTGAGGATCATCTTGCAGATGGTACAGGGTAGTTTGTTACTTGGTTATCCCCCAGAGGGACAGCATTTCTTTTACTAGGCAGCTTTTGAAATCTTGACTTTAGTCTGAGTGGATCCACTGTGAGCCTCCATAGTGTACAACTAATTTCTTAACTAGGACTTTTTCAACACTTGTTGCATTTTGATCCTTGTAAGATATCTGGTTCCAAGCTGGGAAACTCTATGCATACCAGCCCCATGGAGGCACTTGTAACAATGTTTACCAGAGGAGCTGCCCTCTGTTACAGAGTTTTGCACCTCACACAGCTGTTGCAGGTTTTGCAATATTGTTCCATGTCCCTCCCCATATGTGACCAACAGGACCAAGCATAAGCAAGGTCCAAAGTTTGCTCACTTCCAGGGTGTCTCACGTCATCATGCAGTGCATGTAACACAACTCTTTTGAACGTTGATGGTAAGACTAATTGCAGTTTTGAGAAACCTTGTGATCCCTGGATTTCTTGGTATAACAAGTTGTCTTTGATTTTTAACTTGGGCCATTTCCACAGTATCAGATTTGTGTCTGGATCAGTTTTACGCACTTGTGTGGCATCACCCCTTTTCTTCTGGGTGAAGGCAATGTCTTTTAAGCAAGAGTCCGGTCTTTGTTCTCTTTGTAAATCTTGGGGTGTTAACTGTGGGAAAGTGGTTAGATCTAATGCAGCAAAATGGCAGTAGGCATTAGGTAGACAGTCGCCGGGGCACCAAGACTGTCTTTGAGGTGATGAGCATTTGCGGGTGACAAGGGCTCATCAGTTTTGAGCTTTTTGCACTGTGCTTTAACAGTTTGCTCTGGAACTCATACCCATGTTTGGCTGACAGTGGATGATGCATTCAGTCATCTTGACAGGGCATCAGCCTCCATGTGATTCAAGCCAGGTCTGTATTCTGCACAATAGTCATAGGTTGACAAGGCCGATAAGTAACCATCTGTGTCCAGTAGCATCTAACTTTGCAGTTGTTTTAACATACGTCAAAGGGGTATTATCTGTTTTGACAGTGATGTGAGCCCCATGTAGATATTCATGAAACTGGTACACAAGGGCCCACTTGAGTTCAAGGAACTCCAATTTGTGGACAGGGTGGCTCCTTTCCATTGTATTAAAGCTCCTACTTGTGCATGTGACAGGTCTCAGTCTTTCAGAATAACTTTGATACAGGACAGCTCCAAGTCTGCAGGGGCTTGTGCATATATGCAGTATATAGGGCTTTGCTGGGTCACCATATGCTAGTACTGGTGCATCTGTCAGATGGTAGATTATTTCTTGACATGGCTTGTTATATACTTGTCTTGAAATACTTTTTGGTTTGCTCTGTAACTGCAGGGTACGTTTTGCCTTTGTTTGTTGCCAGGAAACCTTGAATTAGATGCAGCAACGGTCTCACCAACTGGGTATAGTCTTTAATGAAGTCTGTAATACCCACAAAAGCCTCGGAAATGCTGTAGATCTTTTTAGTTCTTTGAATTGGTACAAGTGATCAAGGCATCAGCTTTGTTTGAATCCATCTGAATTCCTTGTGTTGACACAATATGTCCCACATATTTGATGGAACTCAGGAAAAATTGACATTTATTGAGAGACAGCTTGAGCCAGAACTATTCTAGTCAATCTAGCACCTCCATCAGATGAGCCACATGCTCCTCAAGGGTCTTCCCAAACACATTGTCAAGGTAAACCAGGCACCCTAGGAGGTTCATGTCTCTGACTGCACATTCCATTAGCACTGGAATGTTGCTGGGCATCAGATATGCCTTAGGGAGTACAAAGGAATTCACAGAAAACAAGTGGAAATATAAAAGTGGTTTTCTCCCTGTCTTCAGGTGCCATTGGGATCTGGTAGTACCCACTCCTTATATCTAGAACTGAGAACTATTTGCTTCCATTGAGCCTATTTAAAGTGTCCTGAATTCTTGCCATTGTATGCCGATCTGGGATGGTTCACTTATTCAGAGTTCTGTAATTGACACACATGTGAACTGTACCATTTTTCTTGCACACAACTACGATAGGAGATGCATAGGGACTTCTTGATTCTTGGATTAATCCTGCTGCAAGCAATTCCTGAAGATGTCTTCTTTACATCACCAATGTCTGCTGGGGCCAGGTGACAGGATCATTCTCAAAAAGGATGATCATCATGCAGTCTAACGCAATGTTTCTCACCAGTGACACATCCGACATCCCACTCATAAAGCGAAAAGACTTTGGTCCATTCTGCCAACTTCTGACTCAATCTGGTCTTCCATTTTTCAGGCATGAGGGACTCTACAAAGTCAAAGAACTCAGGGTCGATTCCAGCATTCTTGTCTTCCAAGTTGGCTTGGGGCTGTACTGCAGTGTCCACACAGTACACCTGGGCCAATGTTCGACCTTTTCTTACTGTGATATCTCTATCAGTCACTTTCTTCACCAGGACAGTGATCCTTTTCACATAGGCATGTGTTCTCACAGGTAGCACACTCAGCTTGACCAGTAGTCCTTCTGTCAATCTGTGTTCTTCTTGGGCATCTGTCATCAGGATCTGGTTCTTCACATCTTGCTTTAATTTCATTACTCTTCAGATGCTACACTCTGCATTAGGGGACACGACAAGCTCTTCGGCCTCTCAGCACCAGACAATGCCAACAGGATCTTCTTGGTCCTCTGGTCTTTTCTGCATCTGCTTCTTATGGACATTTTTTACTAGTTCATGCACTTGCAGTGCTCTTCCATTTTGTCATGCTTCTCGCTCCTGACAAAGTTGGGCTAGGCATTCAAACATGCCTGCATTTTTTTCCGATGAAGATGAGCATGTCATCGAACATTCCTGATTGTGAGAAGACCAATACCAAAGTTTCCACTGCATCACCAACTGCAGATACTGTTGATGAAAAAGCAATCCAGACTTTCATGTAACCAAGTTAGCAGTAAGACTGGTCACTCAGCCTCCACACGTTCAGACCTTCCAACGAGTGTAGCTTACTTATTTTGAAAAGGTGTTTGTCGTAGCAGTCCTTGAAATGATGGTGACTTGAGAGCCACTGTCGAAAACAGCTCAGGCAGACGCTTCATTGATTGTGATGGTTGTTTTAGTGGAAGGACTAACTAATATGTCAAGGTCTTCTGGTAAAGTCTTTTGTTGTTGGATAGTGGACTTCATACTGAGGGTTTCACAGAAGATTTGGAGCATTTTGCTGACAGGACTCCAGTGCATTCCCTTACTTAGAAACATACATAGAAACATAGAGTTTGATGGCAGATAAGGACCATTTGGCCCAACCAGTCTGCCCATTTCCCTACCTATTTGGATAAGCTGCAGATTCTAGTTAACCAACAGCCTACTTCCTGCAACCCCATGCTATAATTGCCTTATGTCTGTCCCATGCATGTTTGAATTCCCCCACTGTTTTAGACCCCACAACCTCTCCAGGAAGGCGGTTCCATACATCCACCACTCTCTCCGTGAAAAAGAATTTCCTCACATTACCCCTGAGCTGTCCCCCCTCTAACTTTAAATTGTGCCCCCTTGTTCTTACACATCTCTTTTTCTGAAAGATGCTACCCACCTGGACTTTGTTGATTCCCTTGAGGTAGGTAAAGTTTCTATCATGTCCCTCTGTCCCTCCTTTCATCAAGGGTATATATTAAGCTCTCTCAGTCTCTCTTCATATGGTTTCTGATGTAAACCCTGCACCATTTTAGTTGCCATCCTCTGGACTGCTTCCATCCTGTCTATGTCCTTGTGTAGATGAGGTCTCCAAAACTGCATGCAGTACTCCAGATGGGGTCTCACCAACTGTCTGTACAGAGGGATAACTACTTCCCTTTTTCTACTTGTGATGCCCCTCCCTATGCATCCCAGTATCCCCCTGGCTCTCCTTACTGACTTATCACATTGCTTACCCACCTTTAGGTCATCTGATATGACTACACCCAGATCCCTTTCCATTATTGTTGTCGTTAGTACCTCCCCTGCTATTGTGTACTCTTCTCCTGGATTTTTATTTCCCAGGTGCATTACTTTGCACTTCTTTGCATTGAATCTAAGTTGCCATATGTCTGACCATTCCTCCAACCTTGCCAAGTCCCTTCTCATCCTTTCTACCCCCCCTTGTGTATCAATTCTGTTACAGATCTTTGTGTAATCTGCAAAGAGGCATACCTTTCCTTCCAGACCCTCTGTAATGTCACCTATAGAGATGTTAATGAGGACTGGACCCAGTACTGAGCCCTGAGGTACTCCACTAGTAACCCCCCTTTCTTCAGAATGTGTTCCATTCACTATTACCTTCTGTGTCCTGTTGTGCAGCCAGTTTGCTACCCAGGCTACCACCCTGGGACCCACTCCCAGGCTGGCTAACTTGATTATTAATCTTTTGTGCGGGACTGTGTCAAATGCCTTGCTAAAGTCTAGGTAGGCCATATCCACAGCCCCTCCCTGGTCTATTACTTTGGTCATCCAGTCAAAGAAATCGATTAGATTCGTCTGACATGACCTTCCTGCTGTGAATCCATTCTGCTTTGGGTCCTGTGCCCCGCTGGCCTCTAGGTACTGAACAATTCTTTCTTTCAGAAGTGATTCCATCATTTTCCCCACCACTGAGGTCAAACTAACAGGTCTGTAGTTTCCTGCTTCTGCCTTGCTCCCACTTTTGTGAAGGAGAATCACATCTGCTCTCCTCCAGTCCTCAGGTACCACCCCATCCTCCCATGATTTGTTAAAAAGTTTGGTTAATGGTGTCACTAGGTCCTCTCTTAGCTCTTTTAGGATTCTAGGGTGAATCCCGTCAGGCCCCATTGTTTTATCCACCTTGAGTTTTAGGAGTTCTTTCAGGACTCTTTCTTCTGTAAATGGACTGGTGTCAACCCCCCTACCCAGAATGTTTCTACTGTTTGGTTTAGGTAACTCCTCCTCTTCTTCATTTGTGAATACTGAGCAAAAGCATTCATTCAGTATCTCTGCCTTTTCACGGTCTCCCTCTGCCCACCTCCCCTCTCCTTCACTATCCCTCCCTTAACCTTTCTATGCTCCCTAATGTACCTATAAAAGGTTTTATCCTCCTTCTTAACTGAGTTGGCTATCTTTTCCTCGGTTTGGGCCTTTGCTTTCCTGACTGCCTTCCCCACTTCTTTCTGCTTCAATTGATACAGTTCCCTGTCATGCTCCGTCTGTGATTCCTTATACTTTTTGAATGCAGCCTTTTTCTCCTTAACCTTCCCTGACATCTCTTTTGAGAACCATAGTGTTTTTTTATTCCGCTTTGTTTTCTTTATTTGTTTCACACAAAGGCTTGTTGCCTCCACGATAGCAGTTTTGATTTTTCTCCATTGTTCTTCCACCCCTCCTTTCTGGCCATTTGCTAATGCATTCCTCAAGTATTTACCCAGTATGCCAAAGTCAGTCCTTCTAAAGTCCAGTATCCTTGTCTTTGTATGGCTTGTCTCCATGGTTGTGTTTATTGTGAAGCACACTGTGCAGTGGTCGCTTGTTCCCAGATATCTACTGACTTCTAAATGTCTGATCCTCTCTCCATTTGAGAGTACCAGGTCTAATATTGCTCCCTCCTGAGTGGGTTCAGCCACTAGCTGTCTAAGGCATGCCCCCTGTAGGGCATCGAGAATGACCCTGCTCTTGTATGTGGCTGCAGTCCATGTAGCCCAGTTAACATCTGGCATATTCAGGTCCCCCATCAACAGTATCTCCCCTTTTTCAGCCATTTTGAGAATGCCCTCTATCATTTTCTTGTCCATTTCCTCCCCATGAGACAGGGGTCTGTATACAACCACTGTGCGGATTATGATGCCATTCCCTGTCTCCAAGGTGACCCAGAGTTCCTCTTGTCTTCCCCCTTTACTTTTTAGTTCTGTAGCTTTGATCCCTTCCCTTATGTAGAGAGCTACTCCACCTCCTCTTTTACCCTCCCTGTCCCTTCTGTAGATTGTGTACCCTGGTATGTTGACATCCCAGTCATGGTTCTCCATATACCATGTTTCTGTGACTGCCACAATATCCAAGTGTTCCTCTTCCATCAGGGCTACTAGCTCTGGAAGCTTGTTTTCAAGACTATGGGCATTGGTACTCATTGCCCTCCATTTAATGTTGGCTTTATCCTTTTTTACCCCATCCCTGCTCTTATTGCCCTTGTCCATTTTTCCATTTACCTCTGTCCTGCCCTCTGTCAAGCTGTGTACCTCAGTGTTTACCTTACTACCTGCCATGTTTTGTGGGGGGAGGCTTGAATTTTCCTGTTTCTATCAGCACCTCCCCTTGGCTAGTTTAAAAGCTTGCCAAGGAAGCCTTTA
Source organism: Neoceratodus forsteri (assembly GCA_016271365.2). Taxonomy (NCBI): domain Eukaryota; kingdom Metazoa; phylum Chordata; order Ceratodontiformes; family Ceratodontidae; genus Neoceratodus; species Neoceratodus forsteri. Next base: position 804,512,463 of record CM028133.1, read on the forward strand.
AACCTGTCACCTAGGAGCATGTTTCCCTTCCTGGACAAATGCAGACCATCATGCCAGTATAGACCTTCATCTCTCCAGGTGGACCCCCAGTCCCCAATGAAGCCAAAGCCCTGTGCTCTGCACCAGTTTTGCAACCATTCATTAAACTGCATGATGTGCAGTACCCTAGTCTCACCCCTGCCATAGACTGGCAGCACCTCTGAGAAGGTTACTGTGCTTGCTACCTGTCTGAGGCCCCTCCCCAACTCCACAAATTCATCCTGCACTGCACTGATCTCATGCCTAGCTAGGTCATTTGTCCCGAGGTGGACAATGATATCTAGTTTCCTCTCCTGTGATGCTGCTTCTGCAATCCTGAGGATTTGCTTCCTGTCTCTCCAAGCCATGGCACCAGGCAGGCACCTTACTTCCTTCTCCTCACCCTTCCCCAGGTCTACACTCCTAACAATTGAGTCCCCTATCAGAAGCTGTTTCTTTCCCCTGTGGTGTCACTTGCCACTCTTTTGTGGGTCTTCCTTGTGGATGTCCCCAGCATTCTTCTTGGTCTCCAATGAGGGTGTCATCATAGAGGAACCTTGATTTGCCAGACTGACATATGATTTGCATAGAGGTACATCTCGGGGGCTATGCCTCTGTTCCACCACCCTCACCCTCCCAGAACCTACTGTGGTCCATCTGCTCTTCACACATGGCAACATCTGAGGCAGTGGTTGTGGAACTGGTGCTCTTTGGGTGGGGGAGGCCTCCTTAGTCCTTGCCAGTTCAGCCTGGAGGTGGGCGACCTCCTCCCTCAGAGCTGACAGTTGCCTGCAAATAGGGCAGCAACACAGGTTCCAGAATGTCTCCCGGAAAATTGCTGCCCCACAGCCAGTGCATTGCACCACTCCCCACATGTCCCTCTTCCTTATAATATACAATGAGTAATATATAAAAACATTTTTGTGTGTGTGTACTTACCCTTTATGCACTGTGCTGGGTAATTAAGAACATAACAGTTCTGCCCCAAGACCTGTTGAGGAAGTGATGTCAGAACCTTGGCTATAAAGGAAATGCCATGCCTGGGGTGGGCGGGTGAGGGGAAGGGTGGGTGGGTAGGCCACAAGCACTGGTGACTGTTAGAAACAATCAAATACACCACTGCTCCACCACCCTGGTGAGTATTGCCCTTTATAGTAAGTCAACCAACATCACAATTTACTAGACCACTGCTCCTACACAAACCACTCTAATATGTCCAGGGACAAAAACGAACTCACTGCTCAGCCAGCTGGACACTTCTACAATATTGCACAAATATCCTTCCAAATCCTATGTGTCTAGCACAGAAATCAAGCAACTTCAGTTGTATTTCACCCCCTCTGGTTATAAAATTACTACACTTTAATGGAATCCTGCAATTCTTAATGCCAATAAGAAAATACTGAAACTTTCTGTAGAAAGCTTACCTTCCTATCTAGTCCCCAACAATATTATGTTTTACCAGGTTCCCAGTTCCTCAAATGCATTCTAGTTTGCTCTCTGCAGTATAGCAAGTTTTTCAGCTTCCAACAGAAGCAGGCAAGTCTTTTCTTACTGGCTTCTCCCTGTGTAGTTTGCCTAAGACAGCTCAGTAATAAAAGCCCCACCCAGAATCAATTGATTGACTAGTGACACCTGTGATGTAAGCAGGCCTTTCAGTGAAGACAATTTGCTATGTCTGCTTCTAATACACACACAAACCCTTTATCTGAAACCAGGGATAAACTCACTGCTCAGCCAGCTGGACACTTCTAAAATATTGCACAAATATCCCTCCAAATCCTATGTGTCTAGCACAGAAATCAAGCAACTTCAGTTGTATTTCACCCCCTTTGGTTGTAAAATTACTACACTTTAATGGAATCCTGCAATCCTTAATGCCAATAAGAAAATAATGAAACTTTCTGTAGAAAACTTTCCTTCCTAACTAGTCCCCAACAATATTATGTCAATATTATACTTGGCCCTGGGGAAGTTTCCCTGCTTCTGGATTCTTTCAAGCAGTTTAGTGGTTACTCTCCTCAGATCTTCCTGCAACTGACACTCTTTCTTCATGTGTCTGTCTTTCCCACATCTGTAACCGAACAAACACTTTCTATGCTGACTTAGACTGGGTGGTGCATTAGGAGGTCATTTCCAATCTTGACTGCTTTGTTTCAGAAGATATGCATTTGGAGCTCTGACAGGGGCATTGAATGCAGCTTGTCCTCACGCCAGGATTCTCTCCCTCTGACAGGCCATGGGCTGCATACTGCATCTCTTTAGCTTGGTTACCAGACTACATAATTAATTGACTTGGGTTTGGAGATCACAGTCTACAGGTGGTGCCTGTGCTTGCACTCCTGCACCCATGACAATGACATTCTGGTTAGCTGGAGTAGCATGTTAGCTTTGGTGCGGTCTTGTCAACTACTGGGAGCTACATTAGCTTTTACTATCACTTATTTCTATTCTTTGAGCAACTATTTAAATTCTTAAGTCTCTGTAGGGGGCACATTGTCAGTGACTTGCATAATAGCTGTCGAGGTGTGGTAGGATCCCCAGCATTCCTCTTATTCTTCAGCTTCTCTGACTTCTCTCATCAGTACTCTGTGAGACTGACAGTATTCCTATCTCTCAGCCAGGCATAATTTGAGAAGTAACAATGTGGAATGGTACACAGCCTCGAGTAAAGTTATTTATTGATTTATTTCAAAATTTTCACCAGGAAAGACATCCAGAGCTGCTAACAGCTCATTTCCAGATGCATCCCAGGGATGAGGTGAAGTGGAGATAGATCCAGAGGTAGAAAAAAACTAATCAATAATAACAATATTACATTACAAAATAGAAGTCATATCCAGTAATACAGCATATCAAAGGAACATAATCATAAATACTGAAGGCAGTATCAGTACAACAGATATATGTAGTAGATAAAACTGTTGTAATAGGCAGGGGGAACTACTCATACAGGTATATCTTGGGGATGAGGGGAACAAACTGCCCAGGGCAAAACTGGAGGTGGGGGGGTAGGACAAGAGGTAAAGAGTCATGGTAAACTGCAGGTGGGAGAATAAAAGTCATGAAGAAGAGACTTTAAGGAGAAAGCAGAAGAGTCAGAATGGATTGACAGGAGAAGGGAAGACCAGTGTTTAGGAAAGTGATATGAGAAAGCAGACTTACCAACAGAAGATTTTCTAGAATGGGTTGAGGGGGAATGGGAAATATTACTGTGAAGAGGGTAGGAGGAAAAAGAGGGAAAGAATAGTAAGGATGTAAGGTAGGAGGGAAGGGAACCAAACCAGAATTTGGATATAAAGGAGACACAATGGGAAGGGTGCCTTGCATTGAGGGGGGAGGCGTGTGAAAAGGCAGAGTAGAGTGAGCAGTGGTGGGTACGAGGGGGATAGTTTAAAGCAAAACAATAAAAAGAGTGAAAGGGGGTCCAGCCTGGCAAGGGAGGATTTGGGAGCTGTACTATAAATCATGCCACCATATCATCTTCAAAACAATCTCTCAGTGGGCAGGAAGTGGGGTGCTCACTTTGTTCCTGCACAGTGCACCAGACTTGGGGTGGAGCTTATGGTGTGTGATATCAATATGCACAGAGAAATCAAGAAGTTGGTCAAGCCAGACCCTGAGTTACTTAAGGGAGTATACATCCTCAATCAAAGCACTATCAAGGGTGTGAAATAAAGGGAGGCGGTTTGTCTGGGAAGCCTCTGTCAGGTACCAAAAGTCATGGAAACTGTTTTTTCTGTATTGAGGGACAGTTCGTTAGACTGGGACCAGCACAGAATGTTGTCAAAATCCAACTGTAACTGTGAGGTGAGGTCATGGAAAGATGAGTCAGATGCAAAAATGAAACTGGATCGTCAGCATATATATGAATGGACGCAGAGGAACAGACAGAGGGGAAGTCATTCAAGAATATAGAAAAGAGAATAGGGCCCAGGACACACCCTTGAAGGACATCCGAGAAGAATGGGGCCTATGCATGAAGCTATGGCCGCAGATGCATGGTACATAAATAACATGCACAATGGTATATGACAGTATACCATGCATGGCACACCAAGGCGGCATTCATAAATGACAACGTACCCGGAGCAGGGAGGACAGATGTGTAGCTACACGCTAAACACAGTACACAAACACCTAAGGGGCATGGCCACATAGTAGTGTATGCACAGTGATGTACACGCATGCATGACATGCACTACTTCACCCAGGCGCATGGACCATGACACACATCACTATGCAAGATAGAGGGTAGCTATAAACCTCAGTCGTGTAACACAGGTAAGTAAGTAAGTAATCTTTATTTATAAAGTGCTTTTCAGTATCAAAGTGCTGTACAGTACCAGAGTAAAATGACATAATCAATTGAATAAATAATTAACATAAATATAACAATTAAAATACGGCAAATGAATAATAAGATTATAAATCATCAAATTCCTGAAAAAACTTCTGAATGCAGTCAAAGAAAAGCTTGTTGAAGCAGATACTGTAGGTTTTTAAATTAGTTTTAAAACTTTCGACGATCAGGCATTCTTTTAACCGTTGAGGTAGAGAATTCCACAGGGTAGGCACCACATACGAAAAAGCTTGGGCACCAGATGTTTTCAAACACACTGTGGGAATCTCTAGCAATCCCTCATCTGTGGATCGGAGGGGACAGAGGGGGGCAGTAGGGAGTTAGAAGATCTTTCAGGTCACCAGGTCCCTGTCCGTGTAGGGCTTTAAAGATTAGCAAGCCAACCTTAAAGGTGATTCGCCACTGAACAGGCAGCCAGTGCAGTTCGCACAGCACAGTTGTAATATGACTGGCCCTAGATATCCCAGTCAAAACCTGGAAGCCATGTTCTGCACTAGCTACAAGCGGTGAACGTCAACCCCAGGTAGCCCTAGGTAGAGGGCATTGCAATAATCAAGGTAGTTGGTGACAAAAGCGTGGACCAGGGTAACCAAGTCATCCAGGGGACCAGGTGTTTCACCCAGGCAATATTCTTCAGATGGTAAAAAGAGGACTTGATGATGGAAGACACCTGAGATTTCAGAGTCATACCACCATCAAGAATAACACCAAGGTTCTTCACCCGGTTGGAGGTGGGTGGTTGGACACTGTCAAGCCATACGCCTGAAGGTTGCCCAGCCCCCAAACCTAGCCCCAGGTGACATGGGTCCACAACTAACACCTTGGTCTTCTCCGTGTTCAGTCTCAGCCAGCTGGCACTCATCCAGTCTTTGCTTTTGGTGAGACAGCTGTTGAAGACGGAGACTGCATCCTCCTGTTCAGATAGAAAAGACAAATACGGTTGAGTATCATCTGCATCGCAGTGAAAACTCAAACCATATTGTTTGATGATATTGCCTAATGGCAGCATGTACACTGCAAACAGCATGGGTGACAAGGTGCAGCATGGAATGGTTATCTTGCATGACTTCACGGGGACAGCACCAGGCAGAACCCATTGCGTGGACACCCCACAGCACACAGCACACATGACACAGGGCAACACTGTCAAGTCACCCAGTAGTGGACATGGCATACTCTAGCACCAGGGAATGTGCAACACAGCTGGCACAATATAGTGCAATACACAGATACAGACATTAAATATGAAACCACAGTATTGCACACCCTCCACTGAAACACTGGGGAGCACCACAGAGGCCACTGTGGTAAATGTGTGATATGCACACAGAGGTGACAGTGCCCCTGGAATGCAGGGAAGGGCTGCAGAATGGAAACCATGGAACCTCTGTCTGCTCCCCCAGTAAGGGACACAGGCGCCAACACAGGTGAAAGGACCAAGGGCAGACACATAACAGTGGCAGTGCAGGCTACTGCCAGACATAGTGAGCACCGTGAAGAACACAGAGACACCTTATGCCCCGAATGGCTGCCCCACTGCAGGCAGCACCAGGTTCAAAGGGCTGGCAGCAGAGATGTGTAATGCAGGGATCAACTGCGCCTCCATCCCCCTGCCCATGGACACGTATGGCAGATACACACCACTGCAAGGAAGAGGACACTAGTGTAAATATGAAAATAAAGTTTTATTTATTCAACAAAACATGGACCCCACAGGCCCTCCCTTCATTCTTTGGGGTCCTCGGAATCCCACAGGACCAAGAGGGTATTGAGGTACTATACCCCCACAATTTGAGCACCAGTCATCGGAGTGATCCACGATACCCCTGGAAGAGAGGAGAGAGAGAACAGCCATGAGTGATGGGGACACAGCGGGACAACGCTGTCAACAGCAAATACACATGTACCACGGACAACAGCTGTACATACCTTGAAGGGCTCCACTATGGCCCATAGCTCCCCTAGATTATCCTTATAATGTGTGTAACCCCCCCAATGGGGGCTTACCTAGTTGCCCGTATCCCCCGTATCTCCCATTCCTTGCAGCACAACCCGATGCCTGCAACGTCTCCCGATCTTGTCCCCGCATCGCCACCACTGCTCAGGTCTGGAGAGGTGTGCCTGGAAGTTCCAAAGAGCCTCTTTCTTTGTTTTTTGGCCTCCTTGGGCTCACGGAGCAGGACTGCAAACTGGCAGTGTCTCAGGGTTGCTGGTGAGTTTGTGCATGCGTGAAAAGGGCATGCTCCATTGTTCCGACCGCACTTGCAGTCACAGGTGGCTGCTCCGGTAGTCCTGGTCCCTTTAAAATGCAGTCCAGGGGCTGGTGACTTGGGTTGAACTGGAGAGAGATGCAGATTACATTAAATAAAGAGCACCATGCTCACTGAAAATGGCCCAGCTTCATGAATATTAATAAGGGGGCATTACTATTCATAAGCAGGTCGGTCCAGTACAGGACTGCAAATTTTCAGCCGTTGCTGCCATAGTAAGAAATGTAAATAAATGTTTGTAAGGGCTGCACGGTCAAGGATACTAAAGGGGTTTCTGACCAAAGGGGGATATATAAATAAAAATGTATTTTGCTGGCTGCACTAGTCTGTAACTTTGGGACTCAGATCAGCAGCCTGTCTGCTGCATCGAGGCACCGTATTATGGAAGCAGCAACAGGCTGTAGACTGAAATAAAATGTTTAAACTGAGCAGCATCCAAAAGGGCACAGTTGTGGCTACAAGACTATGGGGAAAGCAACTAAATAAAGTATTTAACCTGGCTGCACCAGGATGTTATATTTGGGACTGTGTTAAAACTGCAGAGGGATTGAGTGTTTTAGCAGCCATACTTAGAAACATAGAAACATAGACTTTGATGGCAGATAAGGACCACTTGGCCCACCCAGTCTGCCCATTTTCCTACCTACTGGATAAGCTGCAGATTCTAGTTAACCAACAGCCTATTTCCTGCAACCCCCCACTATAATTGCCTTATGTCTGTCCCATGCATGTTTGAATTCCTCCACTGTTTTAGACCCCACAACCTCTCCAGGAAGGCGGTTCCATGCATCCACCACTCTCTCCGTGAAAAAGAATTTCTTCACATTACCCCTGAGCCATCCTCCCTCTAATTTTAAATTGTGCCCCCTTGTTCTTACACATCTTTTTTTCTGAAAGATGCTACCCTCCTGGACTTTGTTGATTCCCTTGAGGTACTTAAAAGTTTCTATCATGTCCCCCCGTCCCTCCTTTCATCAAGGGTATACATATTAAGCTCTCTCAGTCTCTCTTCATATGGTTTCTGATGTAGACCCCGCACCATTTTAGTTGCCCTCCTCTGGACTGCTTCCATCCTGTCTATGTCCTTGCATAGATGAGGTCTCCAAAACTGCACGCAGTACTCCAGATGGGGTATCACCAACTGTCTGTATAGAGGGATAACCACTTCCCTTTTTCTACTTGTGATGCCCCTCCCTATGCATCCCAGTATCCCCCTGGCTTTCCCTACTGACTTATCACATTGCATACCCACCTTTAGGTCATCTGATATGACTACACCCAGATCCCTTTCCATTATTGTTGTTGTTAGTACCGCCCCTGCTATTGTGTACTCTTCTCCTGGATTTTTATTTCCCAGGTGCATTACTTTGCATTTCTTTGCATTGAATCTAAGTTGCCATATGTCTGACCATTCCTCCAACCTTGCCAAGTCCCTTCTCATCCTTTCTACCCCCCCTTGTGTATCAACTCTGTTACAGATCTTTGTGTCATCTGCAAAGAGCACCTTTCCTTCCAGACCCTCTGCAATGTCACCTATAAAGATGTTAAAGAGGACTGGACCCAGTACTGAGCCCTGAGGTACTCCACTAGTAACCCCCTTCTTCAGAATGTGTTCCATTCACTATTACCTTCTGTGTCCTGTTGTGCAGCCAGTTTTCTATCAGGCTACCACCCTGGGACCCACTCCCAGGCTGGCTAACTTGATTATTAATCTTTGTAGAGACTGTGTCAAATGCCTTGCTAAAGTCTAGGTAGGCCACATCCACAGCCCCTCCTGGTCTATTACTTTGGTCACCCAGTCAAAGAAATCGATTAGATTTGTCTGACATGACCTTCCTGCTGTGAATCCATGCTGCTTTGGGTCCTGTGCCCTGCTGGCCTCTAGGTACTCAACAATTCTTTCTTTCAGAAGTGATTCCATCATTTCCCCACTACTGAGGTCAAACTAACAGGTCTGTAGTTTCCTGCTTCTGCCTTGCTCCCACTTTTGTGAAGGGGAATCACATCTGCCCTCCTCCAGTCCTCAGGTACCACCCCATCTTCCCATGATTTGTTAAAAGTGTGGCTAGTGGTGTCACTAGGTCCTCCTTAGCTCTTTTAGGATTCTAGGGTGAATCCTGCCAGGCCCCATTGCTTTGTCCACCTTTGAATTTTAGAAGTTCTTTCAGTACTTTTCTTCTTTAAATTGACTGGTATCAACCCCACTATCCAGAAGTGCTTCTACTGTTTGGTTTAGGTAACTCCTCCTCTTCTTCTTTGTGAATACTGAGCAAAAGTATTCACTCATTATCTCTGCCTTTTCACTGTCTCCCTCTGCCCACCTCCCCTCTCCTTTATTAATCTTCCCTATCCCTCCCTTAACCTTTCTATGTTCCCTAATGTACCTATAAAAGGTTTTATCCCCCTTCTTAACTGAGTTGGCTATCCTTTCCTCGGTTTGGGCCTTTGCTTTTCTGACTGCCTTCCCCACTTCTTTCTGCTTTAATTGATACAGTTCCCTGTTGTGTTCCGTCTGTGATTCCTTGTACTTTTTGAATGCAGTCTTTTTCTCCTTAACCTTCCCTGACACTTCTTTTGAGAGCCATAGTGGTTTTTTATTCCACTTTGTTTTCTTTATTTGTTTCACACAAAGGCTTGTTGCCTCCATGATGGCAATTTTGATTATTCTCCATTGTTCTTCCACCCCTCCTTTCTGGCCATTTGCTAATGCATTCCTCAGGTATTTACCCATTATGCCAAAGTCAGCCCTTCTAAAGTCCAGTATCCTTGTCTTTGTATGGCTTGTCTCCATGGTTGTGTTTATTGTGAAGTACACTGTGCAGTGGTCGCTTGTTCCCAGGTGTCTACTGACTTCTAAGTTTGTGATCCTCTCTCCATTTGAGAGTACCAGGTCTAATATTGCTCCCTCCCGAGTGGGTTCCACCACTAGCTGTCTAAGGCATGCTCCTGTAGGGCATCGAGAATGACCCTGCTCTTGTATGTGGCTGCAGTCCATGTTGCCCAGTTAACATCTGGCATATTCAGGTCCCCCATCAACAGTATCTCCCCTTTTTCAGCCATTTTGAGAATGCCCTCTATCATTTTCTTGTCCATTTCCTCCCCTTGAGATGGGGGTCTGTATACAACCTCTGTGCGGATTGTGATGCCATTCCCTGTCTCCAAGGTGACCCAGAGTTTCTCTTGTCCTCCCCCTTTACTTTTTAGTTCTGTTACTTTGATCCCTTACCTTATGTAGAGAGCTACTCCACCTCCTCTTTTACCCTCCCTGTCCCTTCTGTAGATTGTGTACCCTGGTATGTTGACATCCCAGTCATGGTTCTCCATGTACCATGTTTCTGTGACTGCCACAATATCCAAGTGTTCCACTTCCATTAGGGCTACTAGCTCTGGAAGCTTGTTTCCCAGACTACAGGCATTGGTACTCATTGCCCTCCATTTAATGTTGGCTTTATCCTTTTTTACCCCATCCCTGCTCTTATTGCCCTTGCCCATTTTTCCATTTACCCCTGTCTGCCCTCTGTCAAGCTCTGTACCTCAGTGTTTACCCTACTACCTGCCATGTTTTGTGGGGGGAGGCTTGAATTTTCCTGTTTCCTATCAGCACCTCCCCCCTTGGCTAGTTTAAAAGCTTGCCAAGGAAGCCTTTAAACCTGTCACCTAGGAGCGTGTTTCCCTTCCTGGACAAATGCAGACCATCATGCCAGTATAGACCTTCATCTCTCCAGGTGGACCCCCAGTCCCCAATGAAGCCAAAGCCCTGTGCTCTGCACCAGTTTTGCAACCATTCATTAAACCGCATGGTGTGCACGACCCTAGCCTCACCCCTGCCATAGACTGGCAGCACCTCTGAGAAGGTTACCATGCTTACTACCTGTCTGAGGCCCCTCCCCAACTCCACAAATTCATCCTGCACTGCACTGATCTCATGCCTAGCTAGGTCATTTGTCCCGAGGTGTACAATGATATCTAGTTTCCTCTCCTGTGATGCTGCTTCTGCAATCCTGAGGATTCGCTTCCTGTCCCTCCAAGCCATGGCACCAGGCAGGCACCTTACTTTCCTCTCCTCTCCTTCCCCAGGTCTACACCCCAACAGTTGAGTCCCTATCAGAAGCTGTTTCTTTCCCTTGTCTTGTCCTTTGCCACTCTTTTGTGGGTCTCCCTTGTGGATGTCCCCAGCATCTTCTTGGTCTCCAATGAGGGTGTCATCATAGAGGAACCTTGATTTGCCAGACCGACATAATGATTTGTGTAGAGGTGCAACTCGGGGCTACGCCTGTCCCACCCACCCTCACCCTCCCAGAACCTACTGTGGTCCATCTGTCTCTTCACACATGGCAACCTCTGAGGCAGTGGTTGTGGAACTGGTGCTCTTTGGGTGGGGGAGTCCTCTTTAGTCCTTGCCAGTTCAGCCTGGAGGTGGGCAACCTCCTCCCTCAGAGCTGACAGTTGCCTGCAAATAGGGCAGCAACGCAGGTTCCAGAATGTTTCCCGGAAAATTGCTGCCCCACAGCCAGTGCATTGCACCACTCCCCACATGTCCCCACTTGTGCAGCAACAGCCAGTCGAAAAGCCAGGATTCCAGGCCAGGATTCTTGGGACAGTGTCAGAGACTTGTGGGACTCTGCCTAGTGCTTATGGGGAAAATATAGGAACTTAATTCAGGTGCCAAAACAGGGAGCCAATTGTGCATCGAGAGAGGCTAATGAATATTCATTTTGTGGACTGACAATCAGATTCAGCCAATTATTGTGGAAGCAACAAGTGGACTCAGCCAATCAGGAGACTCAGAAGGACTCCATAAAAGACTGTTTTTTCCAGGCTCAGTGCAAGTTCGAGTGGGAACCCCCCACAGGGGTGGGAGCTCAGGCCCTTTGCTCCAGAATGGGCCTAGCAATCCAGTGTGAGCCCTCCACAGGGGAGGAGGGCCTTTCTTCTGCCAAGAAAAACAAGTGGCTGCAAGAAACAGAAATCACTATCCTGGGGGTTGCCAGAAATTGTCCTCCAGGGCTGGCAAGCACCTGACTTCTGGTCTCCTCGCCCCTCCCCCCCAATGCTTACTTGCCTTTTTACTGAATTGCTCTAATTAGATTGACCTTATAAAATGGATAGCAAGTATAATTTATATATTAGAGCTATTTATTAGCAAGTACATAGCTTCTGCATCCCCTCCCTTCTCTTTTCTTTATTTATAATAGTTGAATTCACTGGGTCATATTTATCATTGTTGTATTAATTTAAAACTGTAATATGATATAATAAGAATTGAAAATAATGTGTTTTTGGTTCATATAGCAATGGTTTGGCTAAGTAATTGTAAAAGCAAACAAAAAGGCTTTGGATAAGAACTTAGATTGTGAAATTTAGCTGCATTTTCACTTTTTTAATATTCACTTGGGCAAGTGTGTCTTTAAGAGTGGTATTATAGATCGGTTTCTGTCATGTGCTTCCTCAGAACCGCCCCCTGAGGAAGCCCCTGCATTGGGCTGAAGCACTGGGGATGCAGGGTGCTTGTTCCAGGCTTCCTTACCACGAATAAATGTGTCTTTACATTACTTTATTGTGTCCAGAGTGAGCGCTGAGTTCCTGTTTATCTTTGCGTGTGTTGGGCTGGCAGCCCCATCTTCAGCACCAAGTTGACTACTGAGCATGTTGTTGTTTACTCACAACAGAAATCAGTAGCCTGGGGGTCGCCAGAAATTGTCCTCCAGGGCTGGCAAGCACCTTTCCATGTTTTGGGAAAACATGGGTGAACCTGAACCTTCAACTGTGAGACAGCTGCATCCATGTTCTGCCTCAGCAGTGAGAGTGCTGATGAAGCCTGAAACCTCACAGAAGGAAAGGCATTCTGCAATTAATCTGCGTGAGTACACCTCTGCTTACAAGTACAAGTCTGAGAAATCTTTAAGAGTCAGCGAAGCCCAGAATCTGCTCATTGTGACTGTCTGTCTGTCTGCACCCTGTGTTTAACCAAGGCACCATACTGTACCTCTCAACTGTCCCTGATTTTCAGGGATGTCCCTGATTTTGCCTCAAAATTTTACTCTGTCCTTCCTAAAAATTGTGTTTCCATGACCAAACAGCAGGGGTTGTAAGCACAAAATAATGTCAAACATTAAAGTTACAGACTTGTTCTTCCTTAGATAATGCATTTTACACCAAGTCCCTTATTCTACCAGCTTCCTGAATGGATACCACCAATTTTTAAGATGTGTCCCTGATTTTGGTCCTTTGTCCCTCATTTTTTTAAGCCTTGTCCCTGATTTATGAGGCAGGAGGTTGAGAGGTATGCGAAGGCACAGAAAGGGTGGACATCTGCTAAGCAACCAGAGAAGGGTCCAGATTTAAAAAAGTGTTAATGTGACTATTGTGAGAATGCCTACAGGACTGAAAGGCAAGTATCCAGAGTGCATGGCTCTTCCTGTCATTGCCTGTGAGGTCCAGTAGTTGTCTAGTTGGAGTTGCTAATGCCAGCAATGCCACAAGGGACTAAAATAGTGTTGTGAGCCTGAGAGCTACAGGGATCAGTTTTGCCAAAACATAAAGTGTCTTAAGAGTAAAGAGTTACAGCTTTAGCTTTGCAACCAAGTAAAGCCTGTGAAAGAGAGGAAAGCCATGCCTTAAGCATTGTCTAGCTCAGTGTTGTCTCAAGTGGTAGCGAACCTTGCCTCAAGCTTTGTCTTGCTCAGTGTTGTCTCAAGTGATAGCGAACCTTGCCTCAAGCATTGTCTAGCTCAGTGTTGTCTCAAGTGGTAGCGAACCTTGCCTCAAGCTTTGTCTAGCTCAGTGTTGTCTCAAGTGGTAGCGAACCTTGCCTCAAGCTTTGTCTAGCTCAGTGTTGTCTCAAGTGGTAGCGAACCTTGCCTCAAGCTTTGTCTAGCTCAGTGTTGTCTCAAGTGGTAGCAAACCTTGCCTCAAGCTTTGTCTAGCTCAGTGTTGTCTCAAGTGGTAGCGAACCTTGCGTCAAGCTCCACCTGGTTAAACTGTGATATGGATGGAATTCACCCCAGAATTCTAAAAGAATTAAGGAAAGAACTAGTGAAACCACTGGCTACTCTTTTTAATAAATCATGGGAGGATGGTGTGGTACCCGAGGACTGGAGGAAGGCGGATGTGATTCCCCTTCACAAAAGTGGGACCAAGACAGAGGCAGGAAACTACAGACCTGTCAGTCTGACCTCTGTGGTAGGGAAAGTGATGGAGTCACTTCTGAAGGAAAGAATAGTTGGGTACCTAGAGGTCAGTGGAGCACAGGATCCAAGGCAGCATGGGTTCACAGCGGGAAGGTCATGCCAGACGAATCTAATAGATTTCTTTGACTGGGTGACCAAAGTAGTAGACCAGGGAGGGGCTGTGGACATGGCCTACCTAGACTTTAGCAAGGCATTTGACACAGTCCCACACAAAAGATTATTAGTCAAATTAACCAGCCTGGGAGTGGGTCCCAGGGTGGTAGCCTGGGTAAAACATTGGCTGGACAACAGGACACAGAAGGTAATTGTAAATGGAGTCCACTCTGAAGAAAGGGCGGTTACTAGTGGGTACCGCAGGGTTCAGTATTGGGTCCAGTCCTTTTAATGTCTTCATCAGTGGCATTGCAGAGGGACTGGAAGGAAAGTATGCCTTTGCAGATGACACAAAGATCTGCAACAGGGTTGATACACAAGGAGGCGTGGAAAGGATGAAAAGGGACTTGGCAAGGTTGGAGGAATGGTCAGACGTATGGCAGCTAGGATTCAATGCAAAAAAGTGCAAAATAATGCACCTGGGAAACAAGAACCCAGGGGAAGAATACACAATGGGTGGGGAGGTAGTAACAACAACAAAACAGGAAAGGGACCTGGGGGTAATTATATCAGATGACCTTAAGGTTAGCAAGCAATGTGAGAAGGCAGTAGGGAGGGCCGGGGGTATACTGGGATGTATAGGGAGAGGCATCAGCAGCAGAAAACAGGAAGTTGTTATCCCTCTGTACAGACAGTTGGTGAGACCCCATCTGGAATACTGTGTCCAGTTCTGGAGATCCCATCTCCGCAAGGACATAGACAGGATAGAGGCAGTCCAGAGGAGGGCAACTCAAATGGTGCAGGGTCTGCAAGAGAAGCCGTGAGGGAGAGACTAAAGGAGCTTAATATGTATACCCTTGAGGAAAGAAGGGAGAGGGGGACATGATAGAAACTTCAAGTGCCTCAAGGAATCAACAAAGTCAAGAGGGTAGCATCTTTCAGAAAAAGAGACTTGCAAGAACAAGGGGACACAATTTAAAGATAGAAGGAGGGGGTTCAGGGGCAATGTGAGGAAGTATTATTTCACAGAGAGGGTAGTGGATGCATGGAATAGCCTTCCTGAGGAAGTTGTGGAGTCTAAAACTGTGGGAGAATTCAAGAATGCATGGGACAGACATAAGGCAATTCTTGTGGGGGGCAGGAAGATATAGGCTGTTGGTTAAATAGGATCTGCGGCCTATCCTGTAGGTAGGGAAATGGGCAGACTAGATGGGCCTAGCGGTCCTTATCTGCCATCAAAGTCTATGTTTCTATGTTTCTATATAAAGAAACTGGATTTGTCTAAAATGGACTGTAAGCAGTCAGGTCTCCCTAGCCGTAGGGAAAAAGTACCCAGTCTGATGAACGTCTATATCTGAGAGCTACTGTAAAAGGACCATGGCGGCCATGCTGGCCCATGGTTAAAGTGACTGTGAATTAAACATACAAGTGTGCTGACTAATAAATGTGCTGAATGCAACATATCCAGCTTGAATTAGGCTTGGGACACAGCCTGGTAGTGTGCCACCTAGGGAGCTGCCATATTCATTTCCCCTGAGGGGTACAGCCTAGACGTGGGGTTGAAACATGCCAGCTCTGGTCCCAGCCTGGTCTATCCAGTGAGTGATTTCAGCCCATAGAGGAGCACTGCCAACAGAAGTAAAGGTCTCAGTTTCCATCCAAAAGCTTTAAGACCCTGCAGTCAGTGTAGGGGCTGGCTGTTAGCTTTTCCTGCGTCCTATACTACGGAATCAGTGCCCGTCTGCTGAAAGCACCCAGATCCTGTCTAATACAGCCCGAATATGACTTGTCTATGAAGACATCTAACCGTGAGTACACAGGGGCCAATCTCTGTTATGGAAGAGACATGTAAATAGTTTCCCAGTTGTTAAGTTCTGCAGCTAGAGCCAAATCTTCTGAATCAAAAAGGGGGTTAGCGTCTGCCATCACTTCAGTCAGGATTTGTTTCAAAGATAAAGGGTAGTTGCTTACTTCTTTTAAGGGCCCCAACTAGTCAGCCAACAACAGCTGCACTGAATAACAGGCCTGCAACTTTGAAAACTGTTCAGTACTGGGTACCCAGGTTAAAAATGTAAAATTGTGGGGTCTTATATAATTCTGGGAACTGATTCCAGTGTGGGGTTAATAATGGGTCACCTTTCTAGTTGCAGTTAGCACAGAAAGCATCAGGGATCTGAATGCAACAGAGGTTAGTGGGAGGCTCTGTGACTGATGCCTAAAGGTAAAATGTTAAATAATTTCTGTAATGTCATGTCAGTCTAAACAAAACAAAACCAACCTTAATTATCATAAATAGCTAGTTCTCTGCTCCAACTACCCTTCCTAACCCTTCCCCATGTGAATAAATTGTCTGAAGTTTTGCATAATCCTATCTGATGAGCATATTATTAGTAGAGAGTTAATGATTGCAAATGTTATGAAATGTGGGGAAATGTTTATTGGGTCATGCTAGGGGTGGCATTGAGATAATGTGGGTGAGTACAGCATCCGAAAGGGATGTACCAGGTTTTAATCTAGTCCACGTAAGTATACTCTGGGTGGAGGCACTGCACATTTTGTATAACCTTGGGAAAGAACCAGTTTACAGCTAAAATAGGAATCCAGGCCCCTCAACCTTGTTAGTGGCCACCAAGGCAGGGCTAGTAGCCCTTGGTATAATGGTGCCAGGGTTACATGTGCATCTCAGGTGCTCACCCTCCATGACAAAAAGAAGAAGAGGTACAGGGGCACATGCCTCCACCACAGAGTCATCATGATGGATGCTGCACTGTCCAGCTGCTCCAGTTTTTCAAGGACAATACTGTCCATCCACCCATGGAAGTCATGTGGAGACACAAGGGGAGGGAAACAGGTTAGCAATACAGCACACAGCAACTACGACACACACAGACACCAACAGTGGATGCACCAGACAAGTCACAGCACACAGGGGCACCCATGGTGGACAGAAGAGGAATACCACCACTGCAGGGCATGCAACATATAACAGGTATACACATCACATGTACATCATATGGCCTGTACTTGTGGGACACGGATATGACAGTAGCACACAGTAAGGTTATAACACATCCACTACCTCCCCCAGCTCTGTCACCATCCATATATTCCCCACCTTGAGGATGTCGGGGTATGTTGTGGAGGATACCTTCCTCAGCTTTCATGGGTATAGTTCACAGCACCCTACTTCGGGTGCCATTGTTCTTGGATGCATCTGAACTACAGCCGCCACCAAGTTGACACTCAAAATGGTATGGTGGGCGTCAATGGTACGGTAGGCATCAATGCCCACCGACGTGTGTGACCCCGTGGGCATGCTGGGTCACAGACCAGTTGAAGGGTGACCTGCAGCTGTGGTAGCAGTTACTCAGCACAGTACAGAGTGTGGTGTACAGTGAGGTGTAGCCATCCATATAAGTAGTACTGTGTCTACACAGGGGGTTCTCCGAATGTCCCCAGGACTACTTATGAATGTTCTCCTGTGGAAGGGTGAATATGAGAGGGAAAGGGCTATGAAGAGACACCTCAGGCAAATTCATGCCACATGTCACTGCAGCTCAGTTCCATGATACACAGTGCGTGGAGAAGTTCCGCCTGGACCACATTACAATCTCTGGCCTCTGCCACATCTTTCAGTAACTGCTGGAACCCCAGAGACAGAGGTCATATGCCGTGTCCGTTGAAGCAAAGGTGCTGCATGCCCTGCAATATTATGCTACAGAATCCTTCCAGAGAGTTGCTGGGGATGTCACTGGTGACAGCCAGTCATCCGTGACAAGGGCCCTGCACCAGGTCATGGATGCCTTACTCCATCATGTGCATGACCACATAAGGTTCCCCACATCCACTACAGAGATCGCCACTTAGTAGGCGTTCCGTGCCATGCATGGCATGCCCAGTGCATTGGATGCTATAGATTGTACCCATATGGCAATCATAACATCTACCATGGATGAGTAGGCATGCAGAAACAGAAAGGATTTCCATAGCATCACCTGCCAGCTAGTTTGTGATGTAGACAATCTCATCACAAATGTATGTGCCTAGTACCCTGGGTCGGCCCATGATGTCTACATATTCAATGGCTCTTGGCTGAGTGGCTACAACTCGCAGCATGTGATACTGTTCATGGGTGGTTTCTGGGTGAGTACAGATGTGTAACATACATGAAATAGCTGTGTGTACTGCTTCAGGATACTAACACATTTGTTCTGCACCTACTACTTAGGGGACAGTGGATACCCACTCTGACCACACCTGATGATGCCACTCCCAGAGGCAAACAGCAAAGAGAAAGAGGCATACAGTGAGGTGCACAGGAAGACCCATACCATTGTCGAGAGGACCATCAGGGTTCTAAAGATGCAGTTCCGTTGCCTGGATCACACCAGTGGCATGATGATGCTGGCCCCTGGAATGGCCTGCAGCGTGACCAACATGTGCACCATGCTGCATAACATGGCCATGCACAAATGCTTACCCATGCCCAAACATCAGGTTACTGTCCCACAGGATAATGAGGAGGAGGAGGACCCGCAACACCACTGTCCTCAGACACTCTCTGGCAGTGTGGCATGACATGCCCTCATGCATGGGTCCTTCAGGAGCTAAGGTGTACATAATAGTGGCATAGTGATGAGGCCTATGTTCTGAGGGGCCCATGGGGGGGGTCCTGAGTGTGCCTTCCTGTGGCTGATGCATATTACCATCTGTGTCCGTGGGTGGGGGGTTTTGGGGGGTAGGATGTGCATTGTGTACAGAGCCAGCAGTTGCGGGCTGTGTACAGGGGGACATGTGGCAGTGAACCATTGATGACAATGGGAATGGTGTGCACCCTGACCCAGGGGATGGGGTTCATAGGTGTGCCCCTACCCCATGAGACATGGTTCATAAGTGTGCCCCCCTTGGGGAAAGGGTTCATTGGTGTGCCCCCCCACCCCAGGGGATGGGGTTCATAGGTATACAGTGAGATCCTGGGGGGGGGGGGCCAGGATGTGTTTGGGAGGATGTGCAGGGCTGTGTGGTGAAGCTGTGTCATGGGACTGTACAGGTGCATTTGTGTCACTGTGCTGTGTGTTGTGCTTGTAGGTGGCCTTACAGCTTCCTAGGCATCTGCCCTCCCAGTCATACAGAGCAGCATGTTCAGAGGTGGCATGTTATTGACTTCGCATTGGCCCCTCCACGTGGTCACCAGTCACCAGATGACAGTGGGCACTGCTGTCGTGTTTCCCCCGGTCCACTGGCATGCAGGTGGCATTGAAACCCCAGATTGCTGTGTCAGCCTCCACCTCCTGTGTCTTTGGTGGGCCAGCGGGTGCTTGTATGTCTGTGGTCTGTGTCCTGCACAGGCATTTCTGTGCCTGGGGGTATGGCAGGCAGCTGCTGGTCCTTAACAGTCCCCTGTGTCATGGCATCTGGGGTGCTTGCAGGTGACAGTGGGGTGGTGGCATGTAGCTGTGCCTCCGGCCCTGTGTGATCACCTTGAGGTGAGTAAAATGCCACATCCCAGCTTGCTGTGCTGGTCTCAGATAGCAGATGTGTTGAAATCTGCTTCAGGGTGTCTCCTATCCTGTCATTGGCATGATGCAAACCACGCACCTCCACAGTCAGGCCCTGCAGGGCCTTGGTGTTTTCTCGCTGTCTTTGCAGGCAGTCACATTACAGCTGCTGCAATTCTGGGTAAAATGTCTGCATGATGGAATGTGTGGTTGTCCTCTATGTTCGGCAGGTTGGGCATGCTGAGTGTCCCTTTTTCTCACTGCCGCCTGGCCCTTGAAGAGTGGCATGGGGCCCTCTGTATCCCCAGGAAGTAAGTGTGTGTGTGTGTGTGTGTGTGTGTGTGTGTGTGTGTGTGCGTGCGACAGCAGGGCATCCTGTCTGGCCAGGTGTGTAGGGCTGTGTCACCTGTTCTTTGGTGCTCTGTCCAACACCACTGGGCGGCCAGCCATGTACAGGCTGTGGGGGTGGTTCAGGGCAGGGAAGGCCGTGTGTTGGCTTCTGATGGGTGTGTGTTACAGGTCCTGCATGGCCTCCGGTGTCTCCAGCACAGTCTCTGTGTCCATGTTCTCAGGGGTGCCCATCTCCACTGCAGTGATCAGTGCTCCCTGCACTGAACCTGTGGGCGAGAGTACATGTTGTTAATTTCTGGTGCATCAGCAGGTGTTAATATGTGTGGAGCTGGGCATAGTGCGGTCCACATATCTGCACCCTCTGTGTCTGAGTCTTCCTGTGTGTCCTCCTCCTCAGCAGTTGCAGGCGGCACATGAGGGCTGGCCACTGTCTCTTGATCTACAGGGTGCAAAACAGGGTTGTTGGTAGTGCCATTCTGTCATATATGTCCTGCCCTGTGTCCCTGCACTGTGCCACATACCTGGCAATGTTTCAATGCCCTTCATCTTCCCATGTAGGCTGATGTCGGACAGGGTGTCGACCACCATCATCTTGATGGGTGAGAGGGTGGGCACTTGTGTCGGGGACCCATCACCAGTGCCTTGCTATGCCTGTTATATGGCAGCCAGCTTTTGTTTCATGGCCAACTGGTGGTCATGCCACTTGTACTACTTTATAGCTGCAAGTGTACATGCCTCTGGACCAGCCATGTTAACAGTGGCCTGGATGTCCAGCCATATGTGGGACTTGGTCTCTGCTGGGGTTTTCAAGGACTCTGCCCCATACAGCATGCCGTAGAGGTCACAGATTTCCACCACCATGGCTGCCACCTGGCCACCCGTGAAGTTTCTGGACAGTGACTGGGTGTTTCCACGTAACAGGCTCCCTCCACACCACTCAGCCCATCCATGGCCTGGGCATACGGCCACTTACAGTGGTCCATGTGCCACCTGCAGGGCACCTCCATCTCCAACTCCTGCTGTTGTGTGCTCCTCCATTGCGGTATTCACTTCCTGGTGTCCGCATGGGGCAGCGCACATGCTCACATATGGTGGGGTCAGAGGTAGGGATGTGTATGTTCAGTCCACCCCAGAGTCCCTGCACATGGCACTGCATGCATCCATTGGCCATACTTCTGCCTTGGCTCATGCTGTGTGTGCATTTGTGAATGGCAAGTGAATTTTCGGCCAGCCAGGGTGCAGAGCTGCACACCCATGTTAAGTGGCATATGCATGCATTTTCTGCACTTTTGTGCATAGGCCTCATGGGGAGTGGTGATGAAATGGAGCTTCCTATCCAGACAGTTTTAGATTTTCCCTCAAGGTAAGAACAAAACCAACTGACAGCAGTCAGAGAGGCCCACTGGTTTAAGCTTGTCCAGAAGAAGGGGATGTGCCACAGTGTCCAAAGCTTTAGCAAGATCAACAAATATGGCAGAAGTGATCAGTCCCTGATTCATACCTGAGAGGATGGAGTCAGTGAGCTACAGGAGGGAGGTGGAAGTGGAGTGGAATTTCCTAAAACCAGAATGGACGGGAGTGTAGGAGGAGTCAAGGAAGGAAGAGAGTTGAGCTAGTACAAGGTGCTCCCATAACTTAGCCAGGATATGAGGGAGATTTAATATGCTTTATTTTGCAATACAATTGAGTATGACAGTAGCCTGCTACCTGGCTGCAGGGACAATTGCAGAAGAAACAGAAAGGTTGTGGAGCAGGGTAACAAGAATTGTGATGGCAGGGGCTGAGCAAAGTAGAAGCTTAGGATCAAGGCCATCAGGGTTATCTCCCTTGAGAGGATTAAGGGCAAGCAGGGCATTAAGGGAAGCAGAGAGAGTGGTAGAAGAGAAGAAAAAGGGAGAGGAGGGAAAGGCAGAGTGAGGGAAGAAAGGGGGAAGGGAAGAAGGGATGAGAGAGAGGGCATAGGTAATGAAGCAGGAGTTAAAGGAAGAGGCATCAATAGAAGGGTCAGAGATGAGGAGTCACCAACCTTGAGAACGGGGGAGGAAGACTGGGTCATAGGGGAGAAAAGGGAATGGATAACCTCCCAGAACTTGGAAGGGCAACTAATGTTGTTCTGTTGTGTGGATGCAAAATACTCAGACTTCACAAGACTGATGGCTTTGGTACAGACATTGCGAAGGTGCCAATAGTTGGCCAAAGCAGACAGGGAGCCAGTGATCTTAAATGAATGCCAGGCAAGGTCTTTGGTACGGAGGCAAACCATCACCTCAGCTGTTATCCAGGGAAGAGGAGAGCTCAGCACTCTGTTTTTCTCAGGGGTGCATGATGATCCCCTACAACCATAAATGGTATTGCATTAAAATGGCGACTCAAAAATAGTGAGTAAATAACAGTGTGTATACAATAGTGCAACCGTCAATAGCGACTATAAATGTATCACGCCACACCCTAATGGCAAATTTTTCAGAGTCAAAATAACAACTTGTAGCCAAATATACACTTGTATTGACACTGATAGTGAGCAGGTACCACAGACTACAGAACCAGGCAAAATAGCGAGATAGCGTGCCTGGCAAAAACATGTACAACTACTGATTTGGTCCCCCACCTCACAGCACTTCCTGGTATTACATGCCATGCGTCAAAATAGCGAATTTTGATTTTTAAAAAACAAACTGGTCAATGCCAGAAATCCGCTGTATTTTTATTTTAATTTTAAGAGTCTTCAGTCTTCCTCAGGTTTCTTCCAGGTTCTTCAGTGTTCTTAGGGTTGGAATTGGAAGTTATATGCCAGTCCTCACAAATACTCATACGTGGTCCTATCCTCATACTCACTAACAATTTTATGATACATTCCTTCAGGTCTTTCTATTTTCGCTTTGTTTCTGCAGTAGCTGCTCCTGAGATTAACTACTCCAACTTCATCTCAGTAAGTCGCTGTTCTTCCCGCAAACAATCTATCAGCCTCCAGATGCTGGGATGACATGATCCAAGGCTTGAGTTGAAGCCTCGGTGCCATCCCTCCACAGTATTATTTGTTCACAATAGTCCAAGCATTGTGGCCTCATGGCAGTTCCATTGAGGCACTGGAAACATAGCATGCCTTCTGTCAGAATGACCTTTTGGTCTTCCCAACCATGTGTCCTCGAAATAATCGAGGACTGTTTTAATATGTCCTCGTTGTTAGCAAAGAACTCAATCTCTCGTAACTCTTCAAATGCTTTCACAACCTCATTAGGGGGTACAAAAGCCAATGACAGAAGCAGCCTTAAATGTAAAGCAAAGTCTGGATCGCTACAGTACCTCTTTGCCACTTCTTGGCATGTCTGTATCTTTCGCCAAACAGCCTGTGCAAAATGGAAAAAACATCCCCCCTTCCATGCAGCCCTTTCAAAGTCCAGAATTGCATTAGCAGGATAAAATCACCACACACTGATTTTAGCTGGCAAAACACACACTCATAAGAGGTAGATTTATGAGAGCTCATCAGTATGTAAACAGCAGTGAGCACTGTTCAAGACTGCAAAACATGAACAGTGTATAACTGACTGAAAAGCAATGGGCAAGATTTAAAAGCTCCATCCAGCATCCAGTCAGCACTGTCCTTCAAAAACATCAAATTGCCTTCAGTGACAAACATTAGTATCCTATCCTTTTCTCTCCCACTGTCATATATAAGGAACCTCTCCCCTGAGTCCAGTACTGAAAATTCATTTGGTAGTGTGAGTCCCTCCACAGAAGAAGGCATTACAGGACCAGCATGCTCATTCTGGCGAATACGCTGGACAGTACGCTTCATAAGGCGTATTTTGGGCAGTCTACCACTCATTGATTCAGGTACAGAAGCAGTAGATGTAACCAGGACCTGAGATGTACTTTCCACAGTATTGCAGGCACGGTCATGAATTTCAGCCATGACTTTCCTAGCTCCCATGTCCCCAGCATCTGGGACAGAATTGTGGTGCTTTAGCTCCGTAGAAACTCTGTCTGCAATAGTGTGGAGCCTAGCTAGGCATTTGAATCTGTGTGCATCTGCACACCTCCAATATACTTTTTCCAGTGTTTCCTTATCCTTTCTATATAAATAGCCTGCACAGAGCACAAGTGGCTTACCCTTTTGACTTGTTATAAACTCCAATGCCATTCTGCAACAAGCGTCCACAGGCCAGCAGCTCAGCAACTCAGCAAATCAGCAACTCTATAACTATGCAGGTAAGTGCGCAGTGAATGCTCACTTCTTAAATAGTGGAGACACCTGCAAAGTGGCCTGAGTTGGTTGGCAGGATACAGTTGTTGCTTAGGGAACAGGAACAGGAAGTTATGGAGACCAAACTACAACGCTGACAGAAAGCAAGGTAAAGATTGTAGGGCTATTGAACTTCATGTGGGAGCGCTATACTTGTATTGTTGCTGTCTTTTGTTTTGCTGCAATGCCATAATACTATTGCAGCACTCGCTATAATGTCCGCGCTATTTTAGCAATCGTGATTTTATAGTTGCTCTAATGACACAGAACTGCCATAAATTTGGACTGATGTATTGCAGGGCAAAATTTATATTATTGGCTGCAGAGACAGGGGACTAATAAGATGCCCAGAGGTCAGCTAGGAGAGAGGCCAAGTCCAGTAACCTAAAGAACCTGAGATGGATGAATTTGGGGGGGGGGCCTTAGGATGAGGTATCTTTCGCACACAGCAAACCATATGATGGTCACTGAGGGTATCAGGAAGGATTTCCACACCCATAATATAGTGGGGATAAGATGAAAGGACCCAGTCTAACAGAAAGTGATTTAAATATTTAAAATTTAGATGAGTAGGGTCAAAAATTTATTGAGTCAGTTGTAGTGACTTTAGATTTAGGGAACATTTATTTTTATTGGGGGAGAGCCAATTTATATTAAAAGCATTAAAGATAAGTAGCTCGCCTCTGGAAAAGTTAGAACAGATAGAGAAAAGGAGCTCAGTAACTAAAGCAGGAACATACCAGGGCAACAGTAAACATCAGCAATAAAGATGGGGACTAGGAAGGGAAGGGAACATTTTTAAGGAGGAGCAGTTCATAGGAAGAGCAGGAAGAGACAGCAAGCATGGTCAGATATTGGATGCTGGTGGATATATAAACTGCAACACCACCACCCCTCTTTGTGCAATCCTGCATGGCTAAGGTGTAGCCAGTGATAGAAACAGCAGAGTCTAGGACCTAGAGGAGAGCCAGGATTAAGGTATAACTAGTACATCCAGCAGTAGGTTAAGCATGATAGGTTGTAGCTGGTCAATTTTTGGCAGCAGGCTTCAGAAGTTTAAATTGGCAATCTTCAGTCCTTTGGAAAGTTATAAGGGTGAAGCTGTGATGATGCCAGGATTAAGTTCAATGTCACCTGCTACAAAAAGCAGCAAGATGACTAGGAACTTTAAGGAACCGGTATACTGCCTGAAAGAGGATGATGGGGAAGGTGATGAAAGAGAGTAGAATGAAAAATCGACAGAAAGCACCAGACTGCTTCAAGATGAAACCAAGGAGCAGGAAGAATTTGACATCTAAGATGCCAAGAGGAATGGAGGAGGGAAAGGAGAGAGAGGAAGAGGGGAGAGCAGGGGATGAGGAGTGGGAAAAGCTAATAGAGAGGGATGGGGAAAAAACATTAAATAGTGAAACAGAGAAGAAAGGAACGAAGAGGGTGAGAAAAACCAGAGAAGCCAACAACATAGTGGGGAAAAAATGCAAAACAATGGGAAAAAAACCTAGGTATAAGTTAAAGGAGAGAGACAGACAAGGTAAAATGAGGAAGCTAAACAGAAAGGGAGAGGAAAAAGAGGAAAAGAAATTAGCCTTATCAGACAATGAATTAAAAGAAAGGTCAAAATAAAATAGTGAATTGCTGGGGAGTAGGCCTGACCCAGATAGAAAGATAACAAGGATGATGGCCTAACTAGAATTTCTAGTGAAAAGTAGGCCTGTGTCAGGATAGGGAGGTATGTAATGTTAGCTAGGCTCAGATAAGGAGGCAACAGGGAAGCAGTCTAGACAGGTAAGACTGAAAAGGGATAATGACCTAACCCAAAAGAGAGGCACTTGAAACAAAAATCAAGTAAGTAAAAAGATTAAGAGAAAATGGACTCACTGAGTGTGAGACAAAAGTCAATAATAGAGACAGATAGATAGATAGATAGATAGATAGATAGATAGATAGATAGATAGATAGATAGATAGATAGATAGATAGATACAGTAGATGGATAGATAGCTTGGTAGATCGAGAGAGAAAGACAGACAGATAAAATGGGAACGGCTAAAACAAGCAGATGGCTGGTATTTTCACAATTAACTACACAATTCCATATTGCAAACAGATGGTCAGACGATTACAAAGTAAATACCCTCTCACTAAAAGAAGAGACTGCTAAGGGTAACAAACAGTGGTTAAACAACTGAAAAACAATCAGGTAATTGTAAAATAGAAATGCACAAATAACAAAACGGTTTGCATTCAAAATGGACAGCAAGTTGCAGCAGAGGCTTGGCTAAAATAATCAATATTATAAACATAATGGGCCCTTTTCACGAATGGCTGGGGTGGCCACGCGCCGCTTAAGTCGGGCGCATAGCCATCGTGCAACTGCCTGCACCCACTGCACCCCCTCTGCCACATGCAGCAACAGGATGTGCCCCCCACGCACCTGATCCCCTGGCCAATCACGGAGTTCCGCATGGGAGCAGGCCGGGGGGGGGGTGCATGGGGATAGCCAGCACTCCACGGCATTTAAAACCATGAAGAGTGCTGTGCATGGGGGTTGACAGATTCGCATCTGGGAGGCAGCCATTAACCACCAGGAGGCTGCCTCTGGACAGGGCGGGCATGGCAGGCAGCATCAGCACCCTCAACAAAGCAGCCCCTGCCATTGGAGCACATCTGGAATCCGAGGTCGGGTAGGCGGGGTGACTACCCACAACAGCTCAGTCAGCACTCTGCACACCAGCCAGTAACATGGCGCCAGAGGCATGTAAGGGATCCACTGAGGGTCCCTGCATGGGCAGCCAATTGTCTGCCAGTCATTATCCGCGCTCCTCACCCACCAGCCCCCCCATGGACCTGTGTGCCTTGGGGGCTGGGTCACATAGGGGAGCCGGGTGTGGGCCAGTGGTCCTGAATGCAGCTGCCACACAGAATTCCCTCAGGTGTGGAGCTGCGCACCCCGACATGTGCCTCTTGTGCATTTGTTTGTGAATAGGTCCCATTATGCCTAGTTAGTAGCAGAACACAAAAAGCAAAATGCAGAGATGATAATATATTCTTACAATATTGACAGAATAACAATGCAATATAATGCTGTAGCTAAGAGTGTCACACTGTGGGTGCAGAGTCTCCTACCAACTGTCTGTCCATGCTGACACTCACAGTGTGACACCCTTGTGCTTTGGCTCTTTGGCTTTGTATTGCACTGGAGGACCATTGGGGTAAGGCCACAGAAATAGAGCAGTCAACCCCACCCACTCCACAAGATGTCCTTCCGAATGGAGGGACACAGGGTAAGGGGCAGAGTCCCAAGTTACTGCTAAATGCAAGGAGAGCTAAGTTAAAAGACACACTGACAAACAACCTCCACAAGCAGACTGTCTGGCTCCCAGAACAACTTGCAGTCACAAAGTCTCACAACAGCTGATGGCAATGGAATGTTGCTGTTTCAAAAGCCATGCTTCTCGAACTTAGACCCACTCACTCCACAAGATGTCCTCCTGACTAGAGGGACACAGGGTATGGAGAAGAGTCCAAAATTACCTGCTATATGTGAGGAGAGCTGAGTTAAAGATCACAGTGGAAAGCAACCTCCACAATGAGATGGCTGGTTCCTGGAACAACTTATAGTCACAAAGTCCCACAACAGCTGATGGCAATGAAATACGACTGTTTCAAAGTCACACCTCTTAAATTTGGCCCTGCCCACTCCACAAGACACCCTCCTGATTAGAGGACAGAGGGCAAAAGGCAAAGTTCTGAATTACCAGCTAAATGGAGGGAGAGCTGAGTTAAAAGTCACACTGACAAGCAAACTGCACAATGAGCCTGGCTGGCTCCCAGAACAACTTGCAGTTAGTAAATGCTCCAGTCTCCACTGGTTCAAGTTCTGGGATGCCAAGCCTCCCTTCCTAAATGTTCTTTGCAAGGCCCTTTCCGTGCAGTTCATAAAAGCAAACAATGGTTTTCCATTGCATTGCTTTGATAACTTGAACTTTCACAAGAGATTTGCACTGGATGCCGTGCTTCATAAGACATTCTCCAATGCAATCAGATACTCTTGGGCTGGGACTCCTGGATCTGTGAACCACAAAGAACAAATAGTCTTTAATGTAGGACCTCTGAGGCTTTTCCCAAGTCATTTATCTTTCTCAGTTTCTGGGCATTGCCAATCTTGGATTAGTGGCGCGGCATAGTCCATCCATGTCCGACACAGTACTGAGGACAAAGGTAGGTGCCTGACTGAGTTCAGCGTATTGAACACTATAAATCAGCAGTAGTGCCCACCTCCCATCAGGCAATGAAGTACAGTGGCAGATAAGACTGTGAAACCTTAAGTATTACCAGCCCTCCTGTATTGGAGGCACTACCCACTTCCCACTGGTACCAGTTTTTAAACTTTAGGGAACTCCTTGTGCTTCAATGAGTACCCAGCCAGTGAAACGGTGCAAGCTCATTAAGTTGCAGCTGGTTGGCCAGCGGTGGTGAACTTTAAAGGAGAAAACACTTTTTGTTAAACCAAAACCACACAGGTCATGTACTTGCTAAAATGGCAAACCTTAACTGAGGTATTTGTACTGTAGATCCCGGTCTGATGGCCAAAATTGTCTTTTTGGTGGTAACTTTGTACAAAATCCCAGTTGCAGGGCAAGCCCTGAGAGTACTCATGGTTCTGGTGTAACCAGCTTTTCTGACAACTTGGGCTCCTTCTCTTCCTCTCTGTAGGTGCAGGTTCTGCTTCAGCAATCATCTGGACCTCACTGATTTTCTCTCCTCATCCTCCTCCACAGGGAAGACCAATCTGGGGAGCAGGAGCCACACACACACACGTCTAGGCTTCTGGACCCTTGTGCAGCCATTAGCCAGTTGGCCTTCTCTTTGTCTGCAGTCTCACAGCAGACTTCAACATACATGGCAGTACTCACTCAGGCCCTACCATTCACAGGTTAGAAACTGTCACCTTGATGGAGCAGTGTGCTTTGCCTCCTTACACAGCAACAGTCTCTTTCAGTAGAGGTGTAATTCAGACACAATCAGCAAACACACAGTTCAGTCTCTGTAATTTGGATGGGTTGTAGACATCTTTAAGTCACTTCCTGAACAACTGACTGTGGAAGCCCAAGTATGCTTCCATGAGTTGTCTCTGGCCAGCAGCACAAGCACTCCTCACTCTGTGAGAGCTCACTGTCAACTGCCTTCTTCTGGATCTGCCCTCAGCATTTATCTGGGCAAGAACAGCTTCCGACTAGCACAAAAGGCTATCAATCTCCTAAATTAGTATGCAGAATGTTCAGGCAATGCTATATTGGCTGGTGTAAAGGGCACCAAGCATGCCATACAGTCACTCTTACATAATTCATCTGATGTCACCTGCCAAGATCCCAGACCTCCGATTGGCTGTGGTTGAGGTCAGAGGTCAACAAGATGGTGGATCTCTTGACAGGAATAAACATTGCTTCACTTTAAAGTCACTTTGTTTGGGCTCCTGTCCTGCTTTATTGCAGTAACTGCCCCAGTTTTGAAGCATACAAGTGATCTGCTTTCTGATGTTGGTTTGGAGTCAGTTCAGGCTACTCCGATCCACTGCCAGCTCCTGTAACGATCCCCTCCAGGGACAGCAGGTTCCTCCTGAAAGTGCAGCTGGCAGCTGTGCTGACGTCAATGGCGTAATGACGCAAGCACTCATGTTTTCTCCCCATCCCCCTTGTGTGTCATTGAGCCATCAATGCCCTAGCTGGTGTCCATAGGGCTAGAGAACATGTAGGTGAGCTGTAGCGTCCTGGCTGCCTGCTTGTGGGTTGTGGGAATGCAATTAGTCCTACTGTTGGCAGGGCATGCAGAGCACCAAGAAAGAAATGTGCACACTGATGGCAGTACGCGTTAGAGCAGGCAGCTGCTGGAACGTCAGCACAAGAACTGTATGAAGGTTCACAGATGAGGAGGAGCGGCAGCATGCTGGTGTTCTCAAGTCGAGACACAGAGCAGGATTTTTGAAAAGCATTTCTCCCATTTATGTAAGGTAAACCACCATTACCTTACCTTTGGGGAAGTTCAAATATCTTTCCAGACTGTCTTGAGCCGCTGTTTTCCCTTGCTTGCTGCTGTTCTCCATTTATCTTTACCAGGTCGTGGAGTCCATCGGTGGAGAAGCCAGACCTGTCGGGAGCTGACTCGGTGGTGTCCCATGGGGAATGGAAAGCAGCAGCTTAACCTGGGAGTCATGGGCATTTGACAGTGAAACCTCGCAACTCTAGCAACTTGGAGCTATGGGTTAAAATTTAGAAAGTCGAGGGAAATTGCAGAAGTAACGGATGCACAGAAAGCTGCACTAAGGCCCAAGGAAGTAGGACAGTAATAAACACAACCAGCAGGAACAGTAAAAACAGAATACCCGTGAGGTTTCAGTGGAGTCAGGTTAAAAAGCTGGGACAGAGAAGCCGTGGAGTACTAAGGAAAGTGGAGGACAGAGAAAGAAGATTCAGTGCAGTACATACAACATCAAGTTAATGTGAACTGTGCTAATTTTTGTTTTTGTTTTTGCTTTTGCTTTTGCTGCTGATATGAAACTTAGCAAAGCTCCTTGTTAAATAGCATTAAAGGCATAAAAATAGAGTGCATAGACCACTGGTGCTATAGTAATGTGGGTTTTTCTTTTTGCTATGCTATAACTTAGAGTTCCTGAAACAGAATCTAGATGTTGAAGTATTAAGTTATTAACTTTACATATGTTAGCACAGTTTGCTCAGTAAGCCTACCTCTGCTGCGGCCTTACTCTGGGTTGTCCGGGTGGTCCATGATACTATTAGTTCCAAATCCCTATTATGAAAGGTTTCCCCATATAATAAACCCCATTCAGCCTCCTCACACCCTCAGGTTTTTTAATATTTTTATTTTTCTTGTATTTTATTATTTAAAATATTTGCTTTGTATTTCAGGGCAAAGTTCATGTGAGCTGACCCTTTTAAAGTGCATGTGTTGGTGTCTTTTTGCACTGAGTGCCATTTTGCCTACCATTTTGCAGCATCAAGCACACTCTGGGGACTAACACGTCAAGTTAGTCATTTTTTGTCAAGTTTTTGTAGAGATTTTATCTTGTTTTTTACTTTCACTTGTGTCCCTTTTTGCTTTTTACCTTTATTGGTATTTTGTTGGCGCTTAGTTTTTGTATTTTTGTTGTGTTTCCCTAGGCATTATTACCGTGTCTACAGTGTGCAGGCCAAGCTAAAATTCTCTGAGATATTCCAAACTAACCTGATCTCTTCGTGTAACATGACTGACTCCCCGTCAGTTATTAATTTAGTACAAGTGGAATGAAGGGGAATATTTTATTATCAGTTTTTATAGCGTTTTTTTAATTTTAGTTCTTAGCTTTCTGATCTCTTTTTTGACCTATGGTAATCTGTGGCATTGGTACCAAGGCCTGTCTGGCAGATGAGCATTTTCTGGGTACCTTCATTTATTGGATCCACTAGGTCAAAGTTTGAAGCAAGGATAACCTACTGGGAAGATATAAGAAAATTATTCATTCAGTATTATTATTTATTATGGACTTTTTCTACATACTGCTTTTTTCAGTGTATACTACATTTTCTATCTGGGTATCAGAAATGTATGACAAAAGTATGAAATTTAAAAATGATAAAGTGGTTTATAAAACCAAGAAGGGAGAGAAAGCAAAAAATAAGAATAAACAGACCACAGAATTTCTAAATAATTCAGATAAAATATGCGTACCTAGGACATCCTGTCCAAGAAAAGGGATACCATCAGAACTTATGAAAGGCATAGAGAAGCAAAACATTTCTAGCTTACCAGGTGACTATTTACTAAAATCTATTAAAGCACTCAAAACTCAGAATCAAGAGCTAGGGGAGATAGTACAAGAATGTATTGAAGGGGAAATTAAGCAGGGGTCATTACTGACTAAGGAAAAGGAGGGCAAGGTCCATGATCCATTATTTAACTGGTTTTGACAATTGTATCACTCCTTTTATGAGTAGCTGGAGGCCTGCCCCTATGGGAAAAGTATGTGCTGACTCTGGTAATAGTCATCTACAGGGGACAAATATAGTTCCCACTGAAAATCTATGTAATTCTGCCTTGGGTGCCCATATACCTGATGAGGGGATTATAGAAGGGCATCTACATTCCCATAGTAAACTTAATCCCACACTTACGAATGATTACAATATCCAGGCTAACATCTTTATTAGCAAGCAACTCTCTGAGATTAAAACAGTTGTTATAAACACGTGAATGGGAGCTATTATGAAAGAACTTGAAGAGCACAAAAAACAGTTTAGAAGAGCTAAAACAAATGGTTTATGTAGAGAAGAGCATCAGGGAAACAAAAAAAGCATAAAAGAAATTACTGAATAAGTGTCTGACAAGGAATATAAACAGATGAGGGACCTTAGGGCTCACAGTAGAGTAGATGTAAAAGTAGAGAAAACAAGCAAGAAAACTGTGGCTAAAAGGAATAAGAAAAAGAAAACAAGAAAGTATAAAGGAAAGGAAATACAAACAATGTCATGTATTTGGGAGATGCAGAAGATAACATCAGTAAAAAATATGTAAATGGAACAGAATAAGGATATTAAGAGTAGAACAACAAAAAATATAACTAAGAAGCATGAAGAACAGGAAAATAAATTACTTACAGTTTATTTCCATGGCATACCTAAAGCTAAGAGGGAGACACCCTTCTTACTAAGAATTGCTGTGTATAATATCATTAAAAGCCAACTTAAGACAAGATTTACATGGGAAGACATGATCTCAGTCTACAGATATAAGGTTTCTCCTAATAAAGGTTATGTTTGTTTGGTGGTGAAGAATAAGAAACTAAGACATAAGATATTAAATCTGAAGGAGAAAACATGAAAAATGGGTATAGACCTTGACACCACTGCAAAATTATTTAAAGAAGAAGTTAGATCTCAGATACAGAATAATGACTCACAGCAAATTAAGCAAACTGCAAACCAAGGAAAGGATAATCAGCAGTCTATTGTTAGATACCTACAAAAACCAGCAGTTATGGCGTATGAGTTAAAGAGAACTCCAAAGTTTGAAAAAGTTATACGAAGTAGAAGAGAAAGGGGTGAATGAATAAATAATAGCATAGTTTTGGAAGTGTATGAATCTGAGAGTTCCTATGAGTAAAATTCTGGCCATGGTTGTACACATGTGGTTAATGTGTCATGCCATAACTATTATGATGCTCTATCTTAAACCACAGAGAGCTCTGAGCTGGAATGTTCTACAACAGAACTCTCAGACTGAACTCTAAAGAAAACCATCTCTCTGCCACTTAAGACTCCTTTTGGCTTATGTATTATTATCAAGGAACATAGCAGGGGTAAATGGAAAAAATTATGATGGTTCTTGGCTCCATTTAATCAACAAATATGGATCTAAGATCAGTTGTCAACAAAAATTTTGTCGAATGACCATACAGCGAAACCATCATGTCAACTGCATTTGCAGCCGGCATACAGTTTCTAGTTTACTGACATGTTTAAAGCGCCCCAAACCCCACATACAGGGGGCTGTGTCACCTGCATCCCCCACTAAATATAATCAATTCTGAGTCAGAGCTGATTAGAGGAGGGGGGGTGCAAGACCCCCAGAATACAGTGCCAAGGTCCAGCGCTGACACTACAGCAACCTGGCACTGTTGTCACTGTAATGTCGGCTGCTGTCGAAATGTCACTGTCAGAGGGGCATACCAACAAATATGACGTTATTTTACTACCGGAAACCTGGCTTAATTCAGGCTCTCATATAGAAATTCAGGGTTTTACTAAATTTTCCCTACCTGTGAGAAGGCAGTCTGCTCGGGGTTGATGAAGTGGTGGATTGATGCTTTTATTAGATACAAGAAGGAAATGATCAGTTCTTATGACATATATCTCTATGTATTGTAATTGGCTTGCCATTAATGTTAATACTGAGAATGGTATGAATATTCTTTTTGTTAACTCATACTTTCCTCCTAGTCTGAAAATCATGGAGTTTGAACTTTGAACTTCAACTTAAAGAACTTTCTAGTTTTCTGGATGATTTTTCTACATTTACTACACATAGACATTTCATGCTTTATGATGATTGGAATGCACATATTGGTGATTTAAAGGAAAGTGATTTAATATAAAATTTAGATGATAAGAGATATTATAAAAACATACCAGTTAGAGTCTCTAAAGATCAAAGTAAAAATAACAAGAGATTTGTGCTTCTTAATTTTATTATAAAACACAATCTTTGTATTATAAATGGCAGAAATGCATCTGATAATTTAGGTGAATTCACTTTTCCTACAAAAAAAGGGGACACTTTGCTTAACTTGGCCTTAGTGGATGTTGCACTTTATTCTAAGATACATAGCTTTAAAGACCTACCAGAAAACTTCTCAGACCATTTCCCTATTGCGCTACTAATGAAGAAGGGGCTATATGATTGGATTCCAAAATATTAAATATCTGATCTGGATGCAGAGCAATATTTACAATTATGGAAAAAACATATTAATTGGAACCCTATAATGCCACTTAAAATGCATAGTCTCTTACACAGTCCTCACATATTAAAAAAAGAAAGAATTAATACCCAATGCTATTTTTATTCACTTCGAGAGTCTCTTAGATAAGATGAGTAATGACATAAAGTCTAATGCACAAGTAAAAAATAAAATCTTAAAACCATTAAATAAAGTACCATGGTATGATTTAAAGTGCATTAAATATAAAAAAAAAAGTTAAATAAACTTACACGTTTAAGTAGGAGAAATCTAGATTGCAATTATAATAAATGTTTAGTCAACTGAAGGAAAGAGCATAGGCAACTCATTACTAATAAAAAATGGGATATA
This sequence comes from Neoceratodus forsteri, assembly GCA_016271365.2. Lineage (NCBI taxonomy): Eukaryota > Metazoa > Chordata > Ceratodontiformes > Ceratodontidae > Neoceratodus > Neoceratodus forsteri. Next base: position 804,547,355 of record CM028133.1, read on the forward strand.
ATAATTTTCTATGGGGTCAATTTCAGAAAGCTATAAAGGGAAAAAACTCGTAAGACTTTTGGAATCTTATCCTTCTGGCAGAAAATAGATATCATCTGAATGTAGAGGCAAATATATCTGCTACCATATGGGCCAATTACTTTGAATGTTTATATAATCTTAATAAGGTTCCTATCAAATATTTTGAAATTATTACTAGTACACATGGAAATAATTTTTATCAACTAGACCTTGTAATTTCTAAAAGAATGATTGAATCTGCTATTAGAGCTCAAAAAAGAACAAGGCTACAGGCACTGATGGAATACCTGCTAAGTTCTTTCAGTTTGAAACTTCCTGTTGGGTGGACATCTTTGCTAAATTATTTGAGGTAGTAATAAAAGTGGGAAAAGGTCCAAACTCTTGGCTTGAGGCTGAGATTGTGCCCATACATAAAAAGGAGACAAACATGATCCTTCTAATTATAGACCGATAGCTCTTCAAAACATTTCAGTCAAAATACTTGCACACATTATTTTACAAGAATTTAATCTTTGGGTTACTGAAAACAAAATTTTGTCTGACAAACAGTTTGGCTTTAGAGAAAAACATTCCACACTTGATTGTATATTTATATTGGATCATCTAATTAGGAAGTCAAAAATAAACAAATCTCCTTTATATCTTGCATTTATTTATTTATTTAAAATTGGTGACTGAGAAAGGCACACTGCGCAGAGGCTTGTTTCCAGGTGTGACCTTGGTATATAGAGATGACATCAGTGTTTGATGGTATAAATAGAGAAATCATGTGGAGAATTTTGAGACTTGGAAAATCGATAGGAAAATGCTAAGTCTTTTTTTTTTATTATTCTCTTATTTCTTATATACCCCTTTCTCACCACGGTGCTTCCTCACCTTCAGGAGTCTCCTATGGCCTTATACATCCCTGCTCGTCTGCCAGCTTCAGGTGCAGTCATCTCCCCATGCTGCCTTGGTTTGATCCCCAGGTGAGTATGTGGCGGGGCTCCCCTTCCTCCACCCCAAGCGTCTGTGTTTCATCAGGGATCCATCGCCTGTGCTGACAGGGGCCCTGGGAATTGGGGCCTGAAGCTTCATCTACAGGGAGCACTGCGGGGTATTTTCCTGCTGTTTCGCCCAGCCCATAAGACATCCACATGCAAGGAGAGCCTAGGAGCAATGCACGTCACAACGTGCTGACACTCCAGCTCCCAGCAGATGTCCTCCCTCCCTGCTACATGCTGTCTTCACTGCACCTCCACCTGTGGTCACCCAGGTGGTGGTATCGCAGTAGGTCCCATCCCACCACCGGAGGAGGAGGCAACCTCTCGGTGCTCGATCCCCCTCCCCAGCTGGCCCTCCAGCTGCCCGAGTCCGTTCCCGAACCCGGGTCGCTGGCACTGCAAGCGGTAACCCTACCGCTGCATCGGCGGGCCGGCCAGGGAAAATGCTAAGTCTTATACAGAGATTATACTCAAATACAACTATTCAAGTATGAAACTTGGTTGATGGGAGATTGACTGAACCGATCAATTACAGTTAAGGGTGTTAAGCAAGGATGTCTTCTTGCACCCCTTTTGTTTAATGTATACTGTACACTGATCAAATAGTTCATATATTAAATCTATCTGAGACTGATGCTCCAAAAATAATGTCAAAATCAATGCACTTTTATATGCAGATGATATTGCATTAATTTTGAGAATTGCTGGTGGTCTTCAAACAGCACTGTCAAATGTTACTTCTACTTTAGGAGATTTACAGGTATCTGTTAATATTAGAAAAACAAAACATTTTAGTTATAAATAAACCAAAAAATTCTAATTTTTGTTGGAAGATTGGAGAAAATATTGTTAGTACTGTAAGTAGCTACCGCTATTTAGGAATTGCACTACATAACACACGAATTTGGGAATTGCATATGGAAGAAAAGAAAAAGAAAGTGAGACAAATAACTCTGGCAATAAATACATTTTTGAAACAATTTTTCAACAATTCTGCATCTGCATTATTAAAAACCTATGTGATAAAGGTGGATTCAGTAGTTTTTTATGGTGCAGAGATTTGGTGCTCGAATAATAATCTGATCAGATCAGAACCAATTAAAAATATATATATGAGATTGATTCTTTGCCTTCCTACATTTATCCCGGGTGAATATCTAAGGGCTAAAATGGGCTGTATGCCTCTTGTTTCCTTCGGTCTGACTAAGCACTTTCACTATATGTGTAAAATATTAAATTGCTTAGGGGATAACCCAGTATTATATGCTTGCTGTGAAGATAGTTTAACTCAGGGTGTTCGAGAAACAATTATATTGAAGGATGATACATAGATGAAGGACCTGGATAATAGACTAAAAAAGTTGGGACTTGAATCTATTTTAAGGATGAGTAATATGGATAAAAGTGCCAGATTTTGTACAGATGTGGTAAACAGTATTCATGATGTTACCACACAACAGCAAATCTTGTTTATTCCTGGACCGACCGGGGAGCAAGCGGCTCTTGCCGCCGCCCCCCCGCACCTGCACTGGAAAAAAGCTTCAGAACCTCGGGGTTGAGGTGCCGGGCAACCGGGCGGACCTCCCCTGATGAAAAGCCGAAGTCGACAGCTTTCAGCTCGTTTCAGCGGGGAATGTCAGAGGGGCTGGGCGGCAGCTGCACAAGAGGCAGCTGAATCTTCTGGACTTGTTTTTCACCTCGCCAACCCTTTGTCCCCGGATCACGGGTCCCAACCCCTGTTGGCGCGGAGCTGCCATTTGAATCCAGGCAGCTGCACCCATTGGTCACAAAGAACTGTGATGCCCGGGCAGCCAGGGACTTAAAAGGCTGTCCCGAAAGCAATTTCTGCCAGCAAATCTTGTTTATTCCTGGACTGACGGGGGAGCGGGTGGCTCTTGCCCCCCCTGCACCTGCACCGGAAAAAAGCTTCAGAACCTCAGGGTCGAGGCGCCAGGCAACCGGGTGGACCTCCCCTGATGAAAAGCCAAAGTCATCAGTTTTCAGCTTGTTTCAGCAGAGAACCTTGAAGGGGCTGGGCGGCAGCTGCACAAGAGGCAGCTGAATCTTCTGAACTTGTTTTTCACCTCACCAGCCCTTTGTCCCCAGATCACGGGTCCCAACCTCTGTTGGCACTGAGCTGCCGTTTGAATCCAGGCAGCTGCGCCCATTGGCCACAAAGAACTGTGACGCTCGGGCAGCCAGGGACTTAAAAGGCTGTCCTGAAAGCAATTTCTGCCAGCAAATCTTGTTTATTCATGGACCGATGGGGGAGCAGGCGGCTCTTGCTCCCCCTGCACCTGCACTGAAAAAAAGCTTCAGAACCTCGGAGTCGAGGTGCTGGGCAACCGGGTGGACCTCCCCCAGTGAAAAGCCGAAGTCGTCAGTTTTCAGCTTGTTTCAGCAGAGAACCTCGGAGGGGCTGGGCGGCAGCTCCACAAGAGGCAGCTGAATCTTCTGGACTTGTTTTTCATCTGACCTGCCCACCCCATTCCCTCCTCCCCTTAAATGCCCGGTAGCCACACCCTCCAGCAACACGGGTCCAATTAGAGTCGGCGAATAGCGAGACCCAACCTGACATAAAAAACTGTGCTCTTAAGGGCGCTTGGACTCTGGTACTGTCAGGGAGAAGTATAGGCTACCCAGATTGACCTAATAGTTTTCACGTGTTGTGGACAGTCTACCTAATACTCTTCTCAGCACAGGCACATACTGGCTCATTTTTCAATGTGTAATTATAAGGGCATACTAGTGGGAATGCCAGCCTGTATAATTAATACTTATTATAGGGAGTCCTAGCCTAATCAATTCGGCTCTGTTGCACTGCACAGTTATATTGACAGCCTGCCATATTAATCTATGCCTTTCACTGCACAGACCTAAACGTGACTGCCTCCAGTGCTATGATTAGTGCTTACTAGTGGGATTGTCAGCCTAAGTCTATTTCCACACTGACGTACTGCATTTACCCTGTCATTGTGCAATATTAACCTTTTTTCGAACAGGTGTAGGCGGACAGCATAATTAATTACCTGTTGCTGCACTGCCCAGGGTCTTTCTTTTTCTTTTCTGTTTCCCTGTCTATCTACTTGTACCAACAAGTGGGAAGTGACAGACTAATTAACCATAGTTCTGCAGTACGGACTAAACCCACCTGTCCGGTTGGGGTGAGCTTTGATTTAGCCATTATCAGTTACTATCAAGGTGGGCTATTAAACCTGAGTAAGCGGACAGTAGCTGCTGGACAGCCAGTGGCATCCAGCACGTATCCTGAAGGGTACACAGTCCAAGCCCTATGTATTGATTGCTAGCCTATCTCAATTTTGTCAGATTGTTGTCCTAATCCCATACTATCTACTGTCGGACTACTGTCTCGACATGGGGAACCAGGTGCAACAAGCAATGAAAGTGTCACCCCAGCTGCTCATTGGCATTATTGCCTTGTGGATCCTCTCCGGACAAGGCATCCACTGGTCCTCTGGAGCAGGGGCTCCTATAATGGGAGTGCCCTGGTGCACAAGCATCCAGCCGATGGGGTCTGATTTCACTTTCTCTAATCTACTAGCCGTAGGCAAACCCCCACCCTGGTTTCCATGCAGTCTTGACCTTAGGTGCCTCCTGAGTCCAGCCAGAATGGTCAAATGTTATGGCCGCAAATCGCTGGCCAAGAAGGGCTCCCCTCCCTTGAGGCATCTCCTTTGGCTTCTACTGGTGACCCTAGCTCTAGCGGGTGACATTGAGTCAAACCCTGGACCACCAGGTCAAACCTCCCCCTCTGCAGCGGGGCCGGACGACGATCAAAGGGCTAAAAATTGCCCATCTTAACATTCGTAGCCTTGTGCCTAATTTGACAGAACTTCAGGTCTGGTCACACATCACAGTCCTGACATCCTTGGCACAACAGAAACTTGACTCAAACCTGCCACACCAAATTCTGTGTGTGCCCTCCCTGGATATGATCTTATTAGACAGGATCGTCCTGGGAAAAAGAGGGGGGGTGGCATCCTGGTCTATTACAGGAGCCACCTCAACCTATCGGTTATACCTGAACAACAGACAATGCAGTCACCTTGTGAAGTGCTGCACATGGTACTGCTGCTCGGGATGACCAAAAAACTACATGTAATATTTGCCTACAATCCTCCTAAGGGGGGCATACAGGGACTGTCCAGCCTCATTGACACTGTGGGCACTGTGACCCGACAAAATGAACTAATCATCCTTGGTGATATCAACCTAAACTGGCTGGGTTGCAATACCAAAGCCTTTCAGCCACTGCTTGTGGGTCTCTCCCTATCGCAGCTAATTAAGGATCCTACTAGGTGCTCACCCTGTGGTGGTGCGAGTTCCCTCCTGGACTGGATCCTAACCAACAGGTCAGAAAGAATCTGCTCATCGGGCATCCTTCCAGACTCTATCTCAGACCACTCCCCAGTGTACTGCGTGTGGAAGATTCAGCCCCTGAAAATTCTGCACAAAATCATTCAGGTCAGACATTATTCCAGATTTGATCTTGGCGCCTTTCTTGATGATATCCAACACGTTGACTGGTCAGCTGTATGGACCACCCAGGACTCCCCATCCGCAGTGAATTACCTCCTCATCTCTCTCAGGGCCCTGCAGAATAAACACGCCCCCCTCATTAGACGGAGGGTGAGGGGATCGGCCACAAAATGGCTACATGGGAGCCTCCTGGCCCTCATGAAGCTCAGAGATAAGTGCTGGGCAAAATTCAAGGCCACGGCAGATCAGGCGGTTTTTCATAACTACAGGAAACTCAGAAATAAGTGCAAGAGGAGCATAAGGGCGGCTAAGTGTAAGTTCTGCAAGACCGCCCTGCTGAACTCTGCCAGAGACCCCTGGAGATTTTGGAGAAACATTACAAACATAGTTAGCGGTTCCCAGAGTGCTGAGACCACTGACATGACTTCTGATGGTGCCAGCTGCAACAACTCGGTGACTATCACTAATGCCTTTAACCGGTATTTCTCGGACCTTTCTGCCTTCACCTCGTCATTCCCCCCGGGTGGTGTGGAGAATGGTGTGCAGGCCTCAGCGCCACCACTACCCCATCTGCCCTTCCACTTCAGGGCAGTGATGATAAATGAGGTGCAGAGACTACGCTCGGGCCTCTCCCCTTTCTCGAGTGCTGGCTAGGATGGGCTGGAACCGCGTCTTCTCAGCCTTGGTGCACCATGGCTTGCTCCACTGGTGACACACATCTTTAATCTGTCCCTGTCATCGGGTGTTATTCCTGACATATGGAAGATAGCCAGGGTGGTACCGATCCTTAAACAGGGAAACCCCAAATTAATAGAGAACTACCGCCCGATATCCATATTATCAGCAGTCAGTAAACTTCTAGAAAAAGTTGTGGCAGGGCAACTCTCGGAACACTTGCAATCCCATAATCTACTGACACCCATACAGCATGGGTTCAGGAAAGGGCACAGCACATCCACTGCCCTTGTCACTGTCTCCTCATGGATCAGGGCAGCCATTGATCAAGTCAAGCTAATGGGGGCTATCTTTATAGACCTATCCAAGGCCTTCGATCTAGTTGATCATGCCATGCTCACCACACAGCTTAGATCCCTTGGTCTATCTTCAGCTGTGCTCAGCTGGTTCTCTAGTTATTTACACGGCAGAACACAACTGGTTAAATATGACAAGGAGCTCTCAGGCCCTATTCCAGTATCCGTGGATGTCCTCCAAGGCTCTGTCCTGGGGCCCCTGCTATCCTCCATCTTTGTAAGCAATCTCCCGGCAGTCGCTGTACACTGCAAGCCAATCCTATTTGCTGATGACCTGGTCATCCTGACACACCCCACAGAAATGGGGGTCATCAATCGCCATCTGAGTGAGGATCTGGTGAACATTCAGACATGCATCTTGGCCTACAAGCTGGTCCTTAATCTTAAAAAAACCCAGGCCATGCTCTTTGGGTCTCAGGCCAAGATCGAGGCCTCCCCCGTCAGGTTCTGTGTACCAGGTACTGATGGCACCCCAATCCCTGTCAGGGACAATTTCAAATACCTCAGGGTGACACTGAACACACAGATGGACCTTGGCTGCCATATCCAGATCACATGCAAGAATGTCAACAGCAAAATGGGTATGGCCTAAGAGCCAAAAACAACCTTACCCCGGGGGCACGAGTTGCCCTTGCCCGAGGGGTGCTGCTCCCATCGCTCTGTTATGGGCTACTGTTGTTTGGCCACTCCACAAAAGCCCATCTCGCTAGGTGGACTACTGCATACAACAATGTCTGCCGCTTTGCTCTGGCTGCCCCCCGTCTCACCCACCATTGTGATCTATACAGCAAACTTAACTGGCTCTCCCCTCTTAACCATATTGACTATGTCCTAGGGTGTTTCACGGGCAAGGTCCTTGGCACTGGCACCCCCCCGGGGCTGGCGAAACTACTGGCCCTGGCTGCCTCATCATCCTATCCTCTCAGGTCTCAGGGGGCTGCCCACCCGGACCCAAATGGGTGATAGGGACTTTGCAGCCTGTGTCCCCAGATTTTGGAACGTCCTCCCGGCCCACATTCGAGCTGCCCCCTCACAGGGCTGCCTGCACTCCTCCCTATGGAGTCACCTCAAACTTGCCTCAGCCTGTGGGTGCCCAAAACCCCCGTGATCTCACATTATGCTCCCCTACCCTGGATATTTCCCCTGGAAATGGGGCGTATGCTGTATATAGTGTGTTGCTGCTGTAACCGCAACTGTGCCTTTCTCAACTGCACTTAGTGGTTGCTGTGGTTATATTTGAACTAAACTGTTGGCTTGTAGTCTACCTTAATCTATGTTATATTGCCCTCGAACTGTAAAATGCCTAATTCCTGTAATTTTGTATTTCTGTTGCACACTTTGTCCTACTTGCTGTCCTTAATCTGTACCATGTTGTCCAATGTACCTCATCTGTAATTCCTGTACTCTCCCGGGTCGTACCTGAAAATAGGCAATTGTCTTGTCTAGTGTACTTACCTGGTTAACAAAAGCTAAATAAATAAACAGGATATGGCAAGAGTTTTTGCATCCACAAATTTTCTAACTTACAAGTCACTTAAAAATTATTTTAACAGAGAAACATATCTATTAAAGTGTGAGAATAATTTGCATTATAAAGCTTTAGCGAATCTAATAAGCTGCTGATAAGCAGCAGGAAAATCCCAGGCTCCCCCTACAAAACAGGGTACTAAATGAGAAAAAGACCAAGATAGAAAGGCCAGTGGGGGGCGCTGCTACAGAAGGTAAAGCCATCAAAAAATGGAGAGCAATGAGTACCAATGCCCGTAGTCTGGATAACAAGCCTCCTGAATTAGTGGCCTTGATGGAGGAGGAACATTTGGATATCGTGGCAGTCACAGAAACATGGTACACACAGAACCATGACTGGGATGTAAACATACCAGGATACACTATCTACAGGAGGGACAGGGACGGTAAAAGAGGAGAAGGAGGAGTAGCTCTCTACTTAAGGGAAGGAATCAAAGCAACAGAACAAAAGGGTAAACAGGGAGGAGGAGAAGAAGCACTGTGGGTCAATTTGGAGGCAGAAATTGGCACCACAATCCGCACAGGGGTTGTATACAGACCCCCCTCTCAGGGGGAGGAAATGGACAAGAAAATGATAGAAAGTATACTTAGAATGGCAGATGAAGGGGAGATGTTGCTGATGGGTGATCTGAATATGCCAGATGTTAACTAGAGTGCAGTTGCAGCAGCCACTTCTAAGAGTGGGGTTATTCTAGATGCCCTACAGGGGGCATGTCTTAGACAACTAGTATTGGAACCCTTTTGAGAGGGAGCAATCTTAGACCTGGTTCTCTCAAATGGAGATGGAGAGGGGATCACAGATGTAGAAGTAGGTAGCCATCTGGGAACTAGCGACCATCGAACAGTATGGTTCACAATAAACACAGCAATAGAGTCAAGCCATACAAAGGCAAAAGTACTGGACTTCAGGAGGGCTGACTTTGCCAAAATAGGTGAGTGCCTAAGGAATGCACTAGCAAATGGGCAGGAAGGAGGGTGGAAGAACAATGGGAATAATAAAACTGCCATCACAGAGGTAACAAGCCTTTGTGTGAAGCAAATAAACAAAGCAAACGATGTAAGAAACCACTATGGTTCTCAAAGGAGGTGGCAGTGAAGGTTCAAGAGAAAAAAAGCATTCAGAAAGTACAAGGAATCACAGAAGGAGCAGGACAGAGAATTGTATCAGTTAAAGCAAAAGGAAGCTGGGAAGGCAGTCAGAACAGCAAAGGCCCAAACCGAGGAAAAGATAGCCAACTCAGTTAAGAAGGGGATAAAACCTTTTTTAGGTACATCAGGGAGTGAAGAAAGACTAAGGGAGGGATAGTGAGGCTTAATAAAGGGAGGGGATGGGCAGAGGGTGACGGTGAAAAGGCAGAGATACTAAACAAATATTTTTGCTCAGTATTTACAAATGAAGAGGGGGAGGTACATAAAACAAACAATAGAAACACTCTTGATACAGAAGTTGATACCAGCTCATTTACAGAAGAAAGGGTTCTGAAAGAACTCTTAAAACTAAAAGTGGACAAAGCAATGGGTCCTGATGGGATTCATCCCAGATTTCTAAAAGAACTAAGGGTAGAACTAGTGACACCACTGACTACCCTCTTTAACAAATCGTGGGAGGATGGGGTGGTACCTGAGGACTGGAGGAGAGAAGATGTGATTCCCCTTCACAAAAGTGGGAGCAGGGCAGAAGCAGAAAACTACAGACCTGTTAGTTTAACCTCAGTGATAGGGAAAATGATGGAATCACTTCTGAAGGAAAGAATTGTCAAGTACCTAGAGGCCAGAGGGGCACAGGACCCAAGGCAGCATGGATTCACAGTGGGAAGGTCATGCCAGATGAATCTAATAGATTTCTTTAACTGGGTGACCAAAGTAGTAGATCAGGGAGGGGCTGTGGACATGGCCTACCTAGACTTTAGCAAGGCATTTGACCCAGTCCCACTCAAAAGATTAATATACAAGTTAGCCAGCCTGGGAGTGGGTCCCAAGATGATAGTCTTGGTAAAGAACTGGCTGGAGAATAGGACACAGAGGGTAATAGTAAATGGAGTCCACTCTGAAGAAAGGGGGGTTATTAGTGGGGTACCGCAGGGTTCGGTATTAGGACCAGTCCTCTTCAATGTCTTTATAAGCGACATTGCAGAGGGACTGGAAGGACAAGTATGTCTCTTTGCAGATGACACAAAGATCTGCAACAGAGTTGATGCTCAAGGTGGGATGGAAAGGATGAGAAGGGACATGGCAAAGTTAAAGGAATGGTCAAATGTATGGCAGCTTAGATTCAATGCTAAGAAGTGCAAGGTAATGCACCTGGGAAACAAAATGCCAGGGGAAGAGTACACAATGGGGGGTGAGATACTAACAACAACAAAAATGGAAAGGGACCTGGGGTAGTCATATCAGATGACTTAAAGGTGGGCAAGCAATGTGAGAGGGCAGTAAGGAGGGCTGGGAGATACTGGGATGCATAGGAGAGGCATCACCAGTAGAAAACAGGAAGTTGTTATCCCTCTGTACAGACAGCTGGTGAGATCCCATCTGGAGTACTGCGTGCAGTTCTGGAGACCCAATCTCCGCAAAGACATAGACAGGATGGAAGCTGTCCAGAGGAAGGCAACTAAAATGATGCAGAGTCTGCACTGGAAGACATATGAAGAGAGAGACTTAAGGAGCTTAATATGCATAGCCTCGAGGAAAGGAGGGAGAGGGGGGGACATGATAGAAACTTTCAAGTACCTCAAGGGAATCAACAAAGTCCAAGAGGGTGGCATCTTTCAAAAAAAGAGGTGTGCAAGAACAAGGGGGCACAATTTGAAGATGGGAGGCAGCTCAGAGGTAATTTAAGGAAGTATTTTTTCACAGAGAGGGTTGTGGATGCATGGAACGGCCTTCCGGAGGAGGTTGTGGAGTCAAAACCAGTGGTTGAATTCAAGCATGCATAGGACAGTCATAAGGCAATTCTAGGGGGTTGGGATAGAAAGAAGTAGACTGCTGGTTAACTAGGATCTACAGCTTATCCATTAGGTAGGGAAATGGGCAGACTGGGTGGGCCAAGCGGTCCTTATCTGCCGTCAAATTCTACGTTTCTATGTTTCTAAGATTTAATGTAAATGGGGGAGTCTCATTTGGTAATAGAGTGTTAAGGGCGACTGTCCAGGGAAACGAGACACTGTTCATAGTCTATTTATATGCCCGTATCTGAGTGAATTGAGGGTAAAAATGGTTGTCTCAATATCTTAAAATGATTGCTGGTCTGTCTTTGGAAGGCAGACTGAGATTTTTATTAAATACAGAGGATGTGGCAATACTGTATAATGTTGCTCAATTCACTCTTGCTGCTACTAGATTAAGGAAAATAGAGGATGTTATTTAACTTGCATTCTATATTTATGCTATGGATTTTTCTGTGAAGCTGAAATTGGTTGGTGCTAGTGTTTTGAATGTGTATTTATGTGTAATACTTATTGTACATGAACTTTACATTAATAAACTTGTACCTTGTACCTATATGAAAGTTCACAGAACCACCAAGCAGGCGGAAGCTCAGAGATCTGCTCCTCAGGTTTTCACACAGGCTGCAGTCCCAAAGGCTGCAGTGAGCAGGAGAAAATAGTAGATAGCACTCTAGAGGCAGCAAGAAGGAAAACAGGTAAGCCCCCAATATTGGGGGGATACAAAAGGTTCTACCTAAAGGGAAAGGAAGTAGATTTGTGGATGCTCAAGTGAAGGAAGTCTGAGTAGCATACCTTCCTAACCCAATCCAGAGCTATTAAAATCATCCTGGGATATACATGTTGAACCATGAGAATGATTCTCCATAGGAAAAGAAGGAATGATGTACAAGAACCTTCCTTCCCAGTTTAAGGCAAGAACTTCTGCCCATATTTTTCCTCTTTCTGGCACCTTGCACAGAACAGGAAAGCCTTCTGTTTACCCAGGAGGCCTCTACCCATATAGTTTCTCTTTCTGGGGCCTTGTGCAAAATGTTTGCTTTTTGTTTTCATAGGAGGCTGACAGATCTATCTAGGGAGTGCCCCACTCCTTGAAGATGCTGTCAAGTACCTCCTAATTTATAAACCACTTATGAGTGATGGTCTCTAGAGTGCAGAGAGTGCACACCAGGTAGTACAGCTCACCAGCCACTGGAAATGCAAGCAGGAGGGTATGAGTGGAAAAGGTCAATTTCCACAGGCTCAGGCAGTGCTCTGTTTTGGAGGTGCTTCCAGGTAGCTCCTTTGGGAACCAGTCAAAGACATCACTAGACAAAAATCAAATTCCAAGAAGCCAAAATGTATTTTAAATAATTAATGCTTATATTTCTTAATTCATGACAGTAAATTAATTTTCTTTGAAGAGGTTTGCAAATTGCTTCTCTCTGAATTATTAAATCTTACTTCTAAGGAAATTACCCTGCATTCTCTTTTTGAAAGTTGATCTGATCTGTGCAGGCATTATGTTTATATATTTATGTATAGCTCTACTAATGTGTACAATTTTTTTATCAGAACATAATTAAGAAGATGTTGTTTTTTTTTTTAGCAGTCTTTTTACTGTAAATCATGAGGTACAGCTTTGGCTTTATATTCATTCAATAGTATAGGATACTCTTATCTTTTCACATTTTGGGTTTCCTCCATCTGTACCAGACATGACCTTCCAAAATGTAAATTGCTCTGCCCAGTGAGTCCAGCATCTCCTTATCCACACCTGCGTTCATGTCACCACCACTGTGCACCTTCACTGGTGCTAAAGCTAAAAGACCACCATTCCCCACCTCACTAATTCATTTGAGCACCACCTTCCCTTCTTGGCATGCCCCTCACACCATTTGAACTACAACATCATAAACATCCGCGCTCTTGCCTCCAGTGCTTCACCTCCTCAGGTCACACACATGTAATTTGACAGTTCGAGGGATACAAATGTGGTTGAAGTCAATAGGCCCTAGAACAGAGAGAACGCCCTGACTGAGTGAATCTGCCCCGCCAGAAAGGATCCTGTGAAGGTATCCCATCAAAACTGTGCCATCCAAAACAGCATGGTCAAGAAACTGCTTTGCTGTGATCGTGCATTTCCTTGACATGGTTTTTAATCGTGTATGTTTTACATAAATGTGCTTCTTTCTTTCGTGTTTATGGCACTGTTATTGACTGCACTGTCTTTGCACTGTCTTGACATGGAAGACCTTGTGAATGCTATCAGGTGTGAGGCTCAGATTAGGGGCAGAAATGCCTTGGCTTGTATTCAGTCTAGTTCCGCCCCAATACATATGATGTTTGGAGTTCGGTAGAGCACAGACTTCATTAGAGTCAGTATCTCAAATGTACTCACTGAGAGGTCCCAAGCTCTCAAGGCACTTCGGGTGAACTAGCTTTAATCAGTCAATCATCCAGATATGGATATATTGATACACTGCCTGCCTGCAGAGGTAAACAGCTACTTTACGACTAACAGGCATTTGGTGAAAATATGGGAGCACGGGAAAGCCAAATTGACAAGACTCTAATGCTACAACATTACAGCAACTGAGCTGAACAGTTGCAATGTGTACAAAATTAGAGTATCTAGGTACAACGTTACACTAAGAAAGTACATTCTAATGAGTAAGTACATTCTAATAACTACAGTTTACACTGACTCAGATTTGGATGGTGTTTAGAAGTTCCATTAAAAAATCATTGAGTTCATTATGTGCACATACTGTACTGTAGAATTGTGTTAAGGGATGAGGACAGTGGAAAGAGGATACTGTAGTTGGTTGTAGGAAAGAGGTCAGGACTGGAGGTTAGTGATAGGAACAGGATGTTTACAGGTGCTTGACCATGGTGCTATTAAAGTGCACATTTCCTGAGTCCTTGATGATACTGGGAATCTAGTTCCAGCTATTTGGGCTGCAACTGAGAAAGCTATTTCAACAACCTTTTTGCAAATCCTGGGGACATGACATATATCCTTTACTTGAGATCTCAGCTAGGGTGCTCATGGTCGGTAGGTCACATATGTGAAATACAGTCCATGACCACTTTTGCAGAGACAGCCGCCCATTTGTGCTTCCTTGTCACATCTGTTGCAAGCAGTTCTGGCTGGCTATATAATTTGCAAAAATGGGTTAGCCTACTGCACCCAATCACAAATCTACATATGCTGTTGAAGGTAGTTGTGATTTTACGAAGAGAGGTAGGATATGCTTCTCTGTAGATCTCACTTGTATATTTGACAGTTGGCGGGGGGGGTTGCTTGGAAAGTAATTGGCAGATGTTAAGGTTAAGCAACTTCTGTTTCAATAAAGAAGTTCAAATTTTTGGTGGGCGCTTATATCAGGTCTAGCATATCGTTTATCATAGGAGATCTGTGGATCAAGACAGAAGTTCAGGTACATGAATTGCTGGACATTTTCATGAAGTGTGCCATTTGATGTCAAGATATGTAGTGTGTTTGAAGGGGTGGGTTTACATGATATCCAGAATACCTTGGTTTTAGAGCTGTTGAGAAAAAAGCTTTCCTAGTCATCCATTGCTGAGCATTGTTAAATACAGATTTAAGAGCACTGCTAAATTCACTGAGGTTTTGCTTTGGAGTATATAACTGTATCATCAGCATATATGTGTGAGTTTGTATTGAAGCAGATGAAAGGAAAGTCATTCCCAAACAGGCTAGGACAGTAGGGGAACTAGGGTGTAGCCCTGATGTACACCTAAGTTAAGACACAAGGAATAGATGTCACACCATTACCTTTGACCACCTGGAACTTGCTAGTAAGCTAGTCCTTCAGCCAGGATCAGATGGTTCAGGGAACTGTGGCTTGTGCAGCAGAATGCAATGGTCCACAGTGCCAAAGGCTTTTGTCAAGTTGATGAATATGGCACCTAGCAGGTGGCTCAAGTCAAGCACCATTGCAATATCACGGGTGACCTTTATCAGAGCAGTAGTAGTGAAATGTCTGGGCGTGAAGTCTGATTGCTCATTCGCAAGTAGTTTATCTAAGATATGGGACAGCAATTGGCCATCCACTGATTTTCTAGCAGTTCATTCAAGACTGAAAGTATCAATATCGTGCAGTAATTGTGTGGATCAGAAGAAGACCATATTTAAGAAGTGGAGTTATTATTGCTCATTTCCATATTTGTGGGATCTGACCAGATCAGAGGAAGAGGTTGAAAAGGACTACTACTGGATGTTCCAGTTGGTCAGCTGCAAGTTTTAGAAGTGTAGGGTCTGGTCCATCAGAGTCAGTACTTCTTATGGCATCCCTTTTTTAGTTCAGATATCAGCAAGCTAGTTATGACTTATATATGTAAAACCAATAAAACCACATACACAGAATATCTTAAGGTTTATAACCACACATTTATTTGCAGCAGAGTGCACAGGAATGCAGACAGGGACAAACACCCAATGTTTTGAGCTAAACGTTCTTTTTCAAGTGTAAATGCTGCACCCTTGAGTCCTCTATAAATAGCAGACATTTAATGGGACATTACAAAGAAAGTGAAAAGTGCTGGTGTGTATCAAACAATATATAAAGCGATATAAAATGGGCAAGTTACAATACAATTTAAAACATTAGATTTTCATGTCAGTTTTTCTTAGCAACCAATTTTTATGCTATGATAGCTGTGATATCTGGAATTAGAAAAGACGAAAGAGACATGTTGCTATTATATTGGTAAAAGCAATGTGCAGCCATATTTAAAGGTGCTCTCTGCACTAAGTGCATTTATTTATGTAGTTACTAATTAATTGATTTAGTTTTGTTAACCAGGTGCACCTGCTGATACTGAGTCCCTTTCTCAGGGGCAACCCAGAATCAGTTACATAGAAGTATTCAAATTGCTCAAAAAGACATACACAAATTGCACAAGAAATGTGGAGGCAATAGAACAGAACAAAAATTACAAAGGTACACAATATTTCCTTTGACACAGAGTTAGAAAACAAGTGGTACATGTACATCAGTGGATGTGCAGGCAAAAATGTCAGGACAAGTCAAAGCTAGTTAACAATGAATTGCACAACCATGTGTCAATATGTTGAATACATTAATATATTGACACATAGTTGTTCAACCATGTTAAATGGCACTCTACACTAATATAATAGTCAAAAGGTACATAATGTGATATATGAAAAAATTACTCACCTTAGTAATTATGTTTCTTCTATTGGAGTCTTGCTGTATTCTGACAAATGCAGTTAGCCCCAGCCTTTAAACTGCCACAGAGAACAAAGGGTTAACTTTCTATGCAGAGCATAGAATGCTGAGCTTGAGCTCGGCTGATGTTTCTGTCTGGAGCCCTTTGAAATCCAACCATCAGATTCTTATGAGCAAAAAACTCACTAACTATCCTATGTGGAAATTATAAAAATTTTTACTAGCCAACTGGCAACAAAAGTTTTGGATTCCAAAAGGAAGACCCAAGTCAGGAAACCCAAATACCAATCCAATAAGAATAATAATAAAACAACACCCAAACAAAAAGAAAAGGGTGTAAAAGAAGTACCCCTGAGGCGCAACACTGAGCCTGCCCACCCAATTCCCAAAACCAGGTTCTGAGAGGAGAGGCAGGGAAGGAGGTCAGAATACAGCAAGACTCCAATAGAAGAAACATAATTACTAAGGTGAGTAATTTTTTCTTCAAACAACATGAAGTCTTGCTGTATTCTGACAAATGCAGACTACCAAGCAGTCCCTCCATGGAGGAGGGACAGAACCTACTTTAGGAATAGGCTCTGAAGTACTGCTGTGCCAAACTGAGCTTCACTCCTAGCCTGGATATCCAGGGAGTAATGCTTGGTAAAGGTATGGACTGTTTGCCAGGTGCCTGCTTGACAAATTTCTAAGAGAGGGATGTCCCTGACAGCAGCCAGGGAAGCAGCTGTACCTCTTGTAGAGTGAGCCCTCAGGCCTGAGGGTTGAATCTTTCCCAATTTCTCATAGCAGAATTGTATACAGGACACAATCCACCTGGCAATAGTTCTCTTGGTGGCAGGTTTGCCCTTTCCCACTTCCCCATAAGTGAGGAACAACTGGAGGGAATCAAACCTGTGACCCTTGGTACGCTCTATGTAGTAGCTAAGGGCTCTTTTAACATATAAACTGTGTAGCCTCCTCTCCCCTGAGGAAGAATGATCAGTGAAGAAAACAGGAAGAGACACAGACTGATTCAAATGGAAATCTGAAACCACCTTGGGCAAGAACCTTCTATTGGTTCTAAGGACTACTTTATCCCTGTGAAAGGAGATAAAATCAGGTTCCACTGACAGGGCTTGCAATTCACTGATACTTCTGGCAGAGGTAATGGCCACTAAAAACACAGTTTTCCAAGTCAAGTACTTAAACACTGCTGAGGACATAGGTTCAAAGGGAGGTTGCATAAGTTGAGCAATGCAAACATTTAAATCCCAGGCAGGGGCAGGGTCTCTAAAGGTAGGATTGGTATGGAGCAATCCTTTAAAAAATTTACAGAACTCAGGATGAGAAGATAGTGAGGAAGACTTCCTCACTGACAGAAAAGCAGAAACAGCTGACAAGTGAACCTTGAGAGCAGCTGGTCTGAGGCCTAGGCCTTTAAGATGGACCATATAATCCAGAACTGTAGGCAATTCAGCAGTATCTGGGGAAATATGCTTCTTGGAACACCAAATGCTGAATCTCTTCCATTTGGAGTTATAAGTCTTTCTGGTGGAGGGCTTTCAAGAAGCTTTGAGAATATCCAGAAACCCCTGAGACAGATGCAAATCTGCAAACTCTAACTCTTCAAGAGCCATGCCTTGAGATTAAGAGACTGAAGATTGGGGTACCAAATCCTCCCCTGAGAGGAAGTTAACAGGTTGTAATTTCTGGAGAGAGACGTGGAAGATGGACAGCTAGGGACAGCAACAGGGGGTACCAAGGTTGTCTGGCCCAGTCTGGAGCAATCAGAATCACTTTGCAAGGATGTGACCTTATCTTGACTAAAACTTTAAACAGAAGAGGGAAGGGAAGGAAGCATACAGAAATTTCTCTTCCCAGTTGAGAATCAGAGCATCCAGGGGGACTGAGCCCAATACTGGGGGTCTACAACAAAAGATAGGAAGTTGGTGATTGTCTGGGGCTGCAAAAAGATCTATCGCTGGAGTGCCCTACCTTGAAAAAATCACCTTCAATACCAGAGGGTCCAGGAACCATTTGTGATGGCCCTGTGAGATCCTGCTCAGTGCATCTGTTAGCACATTGTCCTTCCCTGGAAGGTGAACAGCTATCAGAGAGGTTTTCAGGGAATAAGCCAGGGGTCACAACTTCATGGCTTCTGTGCACAAGGCCGTAGACCAAGTGCCTCCCTGCTTGTTGATGTACCACATGGTGGTGGTGGTGTCTGTTCTGACTTGAACCACCTTGTTCTGCACTGACTGAGAGAAAGCTTGCAGGGCCAGAAAAACTGCCCTGAGCTCTAGGAGATTGATATGGAGAAGGGACTCCAGAGGGGACCACAGTCCCTGGGCAGTGAGGGCCTCCAGATGGGCTCCCCAGTCCAGAAGGGAAGCATCCATGGTAAGGATCATTGAATGAGACTGAGTGGCAAATGGGACACCTTGCCTTAAACTGTCCTGATCCTGCCACCATTGAAGGGCTTGGATCAAGGTCCAAGTCACTGGAATCAGTTTTGTAAGTGAGTCCTTCTTCTGGGACCAAAAGGCCCTCAGATGGGACTGAATGTCCTCATCTGGAATCTTGCCCCTTGGATCACTGCTGTAGATGCTGCCATGTGGCCCAAGAGCTGGAGGAAATGCCTTGCTGGTCGAGACACCTGAAGGCTGAAGGAAGAAGCTGAGACTGAGTGGCAAATGGGACATCTTGCCTTAAACTGTCCTGATCCTGCCACCATTGAAGGGCTTGGATCAAGGTCCAAGTCACTGGAATCAGTTTATAAGAGCTCTTGCCCTCCCCAGTGGAAGAAAGGCTCTTGCTTTGACTGTATCCAGCTCTGCCCCTATAAAGGTAAGAAGCTGGATTGGCTCGAGAACTGACTTGGGAAGGTTGAAAAGAAATCCTAGAGAAGCGAGCACTTGCTGGGTCACTTGCAGGTCTGACTTGACTTGGTCTGGAGACTGGCCCACTATTAGCCAATCATACAGGTATGGAAAAATGGAAATCTTTTGCCTCCTTAGAAAGGCAACTACTACTGCCAGGCATTTTGTGAAAACCCTTGGGGCTGATGTTAGACCAAATGGCATTGCTCTGAACTGATAGTGGCCTGAGGGCAACTCAAACCTGAGATACTTTCTGTGGGAGCACCTGATGGGAATGTGAAAATAGGCATCTTTGAGGTCCAGAGAGGCTAGCTAGTCCCCTGGCCTTAGAGAGAGAAGAATTATTCCCAGAGTTACCATTTTGAACCTTGGTTTTAAAAGATGTTTGTTTAGGTATCTTAGGTCTACGATGGGTCACCACTCCCCTGTCTTTTTTGGGGTAAGGAAGTACCTGGAGTACAGATCTTTGCCCCAGTGTAGGATAGGCACTCTCTCTATGGCTCTTAAAACCAGAAGAGATTAAACCTCTGCCTCTAGGGCAAGGGTTTCTGAGAGACCTGCAGGTGGAAAAGATCTGGCTCTCATCTTCGGAAATTTTTTGAAGCTGAGAACCAGTCCCTGGCTTACTACTTCCAGTACCCACTTGTCTGAGGTTTAGACATCCAGTCCTGGACAAAGTAAGCCAGCCTGCCCCCTACTGGAATAGGAGAGTTGACCCGGGCAGGCCCATCAGGGTGTCTGCTTGGCAGGGGCCTTAGGCGGAGGAGTGGATGCAGCCCTGATCATCCCCCTTCTGCCTCTCCCTCTGAAGAACCCCCTCTGTGAAAAGGGAGAAGAGGCCTGTGCTTGGTAAAAAGGCCTATGAAAAGGTCTGCCCCTGCCCCTAGATTGCTGCCTTTGAGGAGTTGCCTACCTCTCTTTGGCCTGAGCACTCCTGTAAGTGGTCCTGTACGCATCCATTTTCTTCATGTAATTCTCTGTCTGCTCCCCAAATAGAGAATTCCCCACTACAGGAAAATCCATGGCCTTAGCCTGGGTATCCTATGAGAGGCTAGTACATCTGAGCCAAGCCATTCTCCAAAGAGCCACAGATGTAGCCATGACTCTTGATGACACATCATTGGAGTCCACAGCAGCATGAAACTGTTCCATCTGCAGCCACCTCCTCCAGCTCCTTGGCTAGCTGAGGGGAGGCCTGTTTAGCCAGTGCCAGTACAGTGTCCACCTGGACTTCTGGTACCTGGCTGTACAGGCCATATAATTCACCTGCCTGAGTCCCAAGGAAGATGCCATGTACTGTTTGTTTGCCATGGCATCAATCTGTCTGAAGTCTTTGTCTGGGGGGTGTGATGCCAAGGGAATGTTTGCCTTATCACAGGCAGCAGCCTGCACAACTCCAACATGGTTGCATTGCTGGTATAAAAACTCTGTATCTGAGCCTGATAGAGCACACCTCTTGTCCATTCTTCTATCAACAGGAGGTATAGAATTGGGAGACGTTAGGATTTTTTGTGTCTGCTTCCCAAAAGATTTGTGAAGGAGAATAGACAGTCTCCTGGACTCTGAGATGTCCATCATTTCCACATAATCAGGATCCTCTTGATCCTCCATTGCTTCCTCCATAGGAAGCTGGAGGGTTTCAGCCACTTTTCTGTAAAACATAAAGTGGGAAGGGGACTCAGAAAGCCTAGGAGGGGATACACCCGAAGGTCTGTCTGGGGAGATATCCGGTTCCACAGGCACATCCAGACCTTCACCATCACCATCATCATCTTCAAACTCCCCCTCCTCCTCAAACTCCAGTTCATAAAACTCTTCAGGGATATAATTGTGAACCGGGGGAACCGAACTCCTGCCAAAAGGTGCCAGATTGGTCAGAGCCGGGCGAAGCGATTCCACAATCCGAATCACTCTGGCTATTTCCTCGGCGGTCGGAACATGAACTTCTGGATCCAAACCGGTCAATTTCTCTTTGCGTTTGCTTTTTGTCAGAACCGAACCCTCGGGATCAGCTCTCCTTTTGCCTGAAGAAGTATTGTCCTAGTCAGAGGGCACTGTCGGAACCGAACCGGGCTTGCCGTCTGGGTCAGCGGACTTCTTGGCCTCCTTTTCCCTCAGTCTACCTAATCTCTTTTCAAGGGTAGATTTGGGAAATTTTTTACATATTTGGCAGTCTGTATCGAGGTGTTCAAACCCCAGACAATAAACAAAGGTGATGTGGGGATCGGCCTTAGCAATGACCTCCCCACACTCACTGCAGTGTTGAAACCCAGTGGGCCCGTTGTTTTTCTTGGGTTTCTCAGACATGGCCAACCTAACAAACTTACCCTTTTTATGCCAACCGCCAGGCAAGACTCCCTTATCGGTTCCTAACTGTGTCAAGGGTATTGGAAAAAAACGTACAAAAACATCGTTCTTTTAGAACTGATAAGGACCGGTGACCACACACTAAAGAAAGATAGAAGTATTCACCACAAATGATCGGTTCAGCTGAACCAAATCTACACTTTTATAAGTTCCACACAGAAAATCAGCACAAAACCTATCTAGTACTCACGGCACCACAGACAGAGACTGAACCGACTATGTGGAAATAAATTTTGGTTAAAAACTGACAATTAGCCAACACTTTAGCCCACTTTCAAACCGAGCTGCGGGAGAAATCTCCGGAGCGACTGTTCAGTGAGGTGGAGTAAAGAATCAGACAGTTGGATTTCAAAGGGCTCCAGACAGAGACATCAACCGAGCTCGAGCTCAGCATTCTATGCCCTGCATAGAAAGTTAACCCTTTGTTCTCCAGGGCAGTTTAAAGGCTGGGGCTAACTGCATTTGTCAGAATACAGCAAGACTTCATGTCGTTTGAAATATATATATATATATATATATCTGAGTTTGTTCCAATTGGATACTGTCAGACATATGCTGTTCAGCAGATGGTATGAAATGAGTCAGTGGACACAAAAATGTAGGAGAAGTAAGTGATTATTTACTATTTAAGTGCTGTTCATATAGACAAAAAATTGCTGCCCAATTTCAATGAATTTAATGGCATTCCCTATGTGGGGTTTATTGCCTACACCCCAGTTTGGCACAGTCTTTAAATAGATTAAGCAATTGCTCATACTGTATGTTAATGGTTTGGAGTCTTTCCAATTCTGTAAGCATTGATCAAGGCAATATTTTTTTAGGTCTGTTGATGTTTTGGGGATGTGGTGAGGAAGTTAATCCCCAGTAGAATAATACTTGGGTTAAATGGAATGTCCACACTCACCATACTTTTCCCACAAAACTGATAGAGCTATAGACATGTAGGAAACATAATGGGTGGGATATTCAAAAGGGTTGCGCCATGCGCAATAGGGTTGCACCTGCGCAAGTCCAAAAGTGCGCCATTCTGAGATATTCAGCAGGAGGCAGTTGCGCCACCGAAAACATGCTGAGCAACAGCGCAATGCAAATGACGGCATGCGCAACTGAAGGGGGTGGATCCATGCATAAAGAGCGCAATGCGATATCCAAAGACTTGCGCAATGCACAACAGCGGACCAGCCGGAAGTTGTGCCCCAGCGGAAATGAGCCAAAATAAAAAGGCTCAAGGAAGCGGCGCAAGAGCATACAGGGATGCCAAGTGGGGAAGAGAGAGAAAGACAGACAGTGACAGGCCAGGGCAGACAAGGGAGCAGTGTGGGCCATAGGCTGCAGAGGCCAGTGGGGTGCCGGTGCAGTGGAAGTAGCAGTCAGGACAGAGGGTAACAGAGCAACATCAGCGGGGGCACAAGCCAGGGAGATGGACAGTGGCAGCTTCCACATGGAAGCTGTAATGAGGGGTGAGAATGCAAGGTGCAGGGGCGTGGCCGTGGATGGGCCCGTCGGTGATGCGCCCAGCAGGCAGTGCAGGCCGCATCAGCTTTGAGTTGCACACAGATGTAGAGATCGTGGGCCGGTACCGCCTGAACAGGGCAATACTGAGGCGGCTCTGTGAGCTGTGCAGTGATGTGATGCAGGCACCCTCACGACGTAGTCATGCTCTGTCAGTGGAGACCAAGGTGACAGCCTGCATGTGCCTGCTCGCCATGGGCACCTTCCAGAGGCCAACAGGGGACACCACAGGCATCACACAGTTGGCCACGTCACACATCCTCACCCAATTCCTCAGCGCACTGCTGCCACATGCTGCGGAGCACATCCATTTCCCCAGCACCACGGCAGAGCGTACAGCAAATATGCAGGCATTCCACAGGGTAGCATGTAGGCCTGGCGTGCTAGGGGCCATAGACTGCACCCATGTGGCCATTCGCATACCACCTGGCCCCGATGGGGCCGCATACAGGAATAGAAGGGGCTTCCCCAGTGTCAACTGCCAGGTGGTGTGTGATGCCACTGGGCGTATAATCAAGTCTGTGCCACACACCCTGGCGGAGCACATGATGCCTTTGTATGGCATCAGTCCGCACTGTGCCATCGATTCGAGAGTGGGGACATCCCCACAGGCCATCTAGTGGGTGAGTACGCATGTAGGAAATGCAAACTCGGGGCAAGGGTGGGAATGCCACAGGTGCCATGGTAGTGGCACACAGTGATATGGGCAATATGGACCTGAACATGAGACTGATCTCCACTATCTCCACACAGGTGACAGCGGATATCCACTCCGTCCCTGGCTGCTCACACCGTAGCGGCGCCCCATGACCCCATCGCAGCAACGCTATAATGAGGCACATGCCGCCACACGCAACATCATTGAGCGGGTGTTTGGGATGCTCAAGGCACGCTTCCGATGCCTAGACACCTCCGGCGGTGCCCTACAGTACAGCCCCTCAAAGGCTTGTGGGATATTCCTGGCCTGTTGTATCCTGCACAACATGGCCAATGACTGTGGGATAGCCCGTACAGGTTGAAGAGGGGACAGCGATGGGACGCCAGCGGCCGTGTTGATGGTGATGAGCAGCCCCCTGGACGGCGGGACCCCGACTGATCCGGCAGGCCCAGCTGCACCAGGACACCATCACGGAGGAGCATTATGCACAACACAGGTAAGTCAAGGGGCCATGTGCAAACAACACTGTCCTGGCGCAACCCACAGGCACACAGAGTAACACACCAGGGGCATGACGGCAAGGGGTGGAAGGACTAGCACAAAAACACACCATCAGGGAGGGGCGAACAGTCATATGGACACACACACACACACACACACACACAAACACACCAGGCACAAAGCGTACATGGGCAGGTGCACAGCAGAGCAGGAACAGACATGCGCAACACACAGATCCACAGACCACACACCACCTGTACTGTCCAAGCACGTGTGTCAGATGCTGGGCACCCTTGCACCTTGGTGTACAGTACAATGCAGGCATCATCATGCACACGCACCTGTGGACAGCAGTCGGGAGGTGTGCAGGTGGTCCGTATGTCGGCGTGATGGGCAGGGCACCCACCAGTGCACTGCCCACCATTATGCACAGTGCACACAGGGCAGCAGCAGACAGGGCCCGCACTGGGAGACAGGTCAGTCATGTTGCACCATTCCACGGTCACCGCGGATGCGTGGGCGGCCCTGCCATGACCCAACAGCACTGGCAGGCTGAGCAGGGGCCACATGGGGTGGCACCGATGGACCACTAGGGGTCCCACTGCGCTATCACAACCTTGTCCGCACTGGAGTCTGTAGGATGCCAAACATACCTGCACCAGGGGTGCTCGGGATGCCCACAGCAGAACCCGGCGTCGACAGGCCTGGTGTCGCACAACACCAGGAATGGGGAGTGGAGAGCGTACTGTGTGGGGTGCGCAGTACAGGAGCACCTGCATGTGTGCCCAATGCAGCCACGACAGCGACCAATGCCTGGGTCTGCCTGTCAATGGCGGCGGTCACATCCATCCGCATATGGACCATCTCTGCATGGTCCAGAGCACAATCCCTGCTGTGCCGCTCCACAGCCGCACACAGTGCCTCCACAGACGTTGCAACCCGCCTTTGCTGCTGTACTGATTCCCGCAGCAGGCGGGTGTGCTCGTCCAATGGGTAATCTGCCACAACGGCATCCTGTCCCCCAGGATGTGGAAGGTCCTGATGCACAACACCCCTTGAGGATGGGCGCTGTTCACCAGGACCAGGATTGGGCGTATCAAAGGGCGGCGGGCATGTGCCACCGCTGGACACTGTACCCCCAGACCTGGTGGGTGACTGCTGCTGCTGCCCCTCCAACCGCTGTGCCCCAGGGACCACTCATTCCACCGCTGTGGCCGCAACAGTGCCAGACACCTGCACAGCCACCGGTGCTGCCCCACCGGTGTTGACAGGCACAGCCTGGGACTGTGCCGACATGCTGGCACACAAGTTGGAACCAGCAAGGCCCAGGGTCACGTGCTGGCCTGCTGTGTGTCTGTCATGGGACACACACTTGTCACTGCCCATTGCAGTCCTTGCATCATCAATGGTGCAGGTACGTGCTACAGCCACAGTCACAGCATGCTGGCATGCTTGCATGCCAGACTGCTGAGACACAGGCTGTGCACCCCCCACACCCGACTCACCAACATCAGAGTTGGCAGCCCAGCGTGCATGCTGGTGCAGTGCATGCTGGCTGGTGACAGAGGTGGATGGACCCTCCTCCATGTCCAGCAGGTCATCCTCACTGCCTGGACCCACCACCACCATCCCCTGAAGATGAACAGGATCTGTAACAGAAAGAAAGGACATGTGAGTGCATGTGAACAACCTTCCCCCCCCAACACCACCACCATGTCATACCGTGCAGTGATGGGCTTCCACCTGTCTGGAATCCACCTACTGGTATGCCCTCAATAGCACTGCGCTGCATTGATGCAGCCAGTCGGTCCTCAGCCGGGGTCAGCTCCACCACCGCTGGCTGGCCCCCGCCAGTGCCAGCACGTGCCGCCCTGAGGGCTGCCACCTTCTCCTTCACCCTCCGCGGTCTGTCCCAATCTTCTCTTGCATTCCTGCACAAGCGCTGGTGGCTTCCGTGCAGGTTCACTGCCCAGGCTACCCCCTCCCATGCAGCCGCATGGGCCTGAGGGGTGCCCCGCCATCCACTCAGTAGTGCCTCCTCCTCCAGGTAGGCCTGGAAGAGGGCCTCAGTCTCTGCCATGGTGAAGTTGGGCCTCCTCCTCCTTCGCCCACCATCCTCACCCTCACCTTGGCTCTGCTCGGTCATGGCGATCTGTATGGGTGGAAGTGGACACCTGTCACTGAGCAGGCTACAGCATTGTCCCATGCCCATTGTCCAGAACATCCCACAGCATGCAACTCACCTCTCACCTGCAGTAACTGAATCTGGCCAGCGCAGCCCAATGTCGCACTTTTATAGCGCAATGCATGCAAATTAGGAGTGGAGCAACTGTAATGAGATGCAAATCGCGCCACTGCGCCTTTGAATGGCTGATCGGATGATTTGCATGTGTCGGCTGAATATCGCACCATTGCGCTTTTCGCAATATGGTTGAGCCGGCTGAGCCAATAGCACAGATCTGTGACTGTGCGGTACACTGCATTGCGCATGCCCAGGTAGCTTACGCAGGCATCTGCCGCCCTGATGACGTGCTGTGCGTGATCGGCAATTCAGGCCATGGCCACCATTGTGCCAGTGGCTCTACAGCACTGGGCACTATATGGCGCTGTGGCACTACTGTGCAATAGTCCACTGTGGCACTGGCACGCAGGTGGTCAGTCACGCAGGATGCATAGACATCAGATGGCGCTGTGCGTGGCCTTGTGTCATAGACCCCTGACCTGGTGTCTGACCTTTGCCCCCTGGGGCTGTTCGGCTGCCATGTGTACGGCCCTATTGCGCTGTCTGGTGACAGCACTATGTGGACCGACGGCGCTGTATGAACAGTGCGATTGGAACCTATGGTGGTCTATTGCGCAACATTTCCACGTGGGGTTGCCGCGCTGAGGGGCGCCATATTGCCTGCTGTAAAGTTGGAACAATGGCACGCAGGAGGGCACTCCAATGGAGTCCGGTGGAGGTGGCCAACCTGGTGGCCCTGGCAGAGCCCCACTATGGGGCACTGTATGGGGAGGAGCCCCTCACCATGGCTCGAACCCAGGTCTGGCTGCAAGTGGCCAATGACCTGGTGGGGGTCACAGGGCGGCGCCGGTCTGCCAAGCAGTGCTGGCACAGGTACAGTGACCTCTGCAGAAGGGAGCCGGAGTTGCATGAGAGGCTAGCGGTCACGTGCCAGGAGGGGCAAGCCTAGGCCAGGTGGGTGTACCCATCTATGCACCTGTATTCTCCGTAGGGGTGTGAGGTGTTTTGGTGGCTGTGCATGGGTGATGGCTCTGACATGGTTGGCTGTGTCAGTGTGTGCAGGTGTGAGATGCATGGGTCTGGCTGTGTGGGCAGGCACTCTCACTGGGGCAGGGGGCAGTCTGCTTTGGAGTCACACTGATGTTTTTCTCAACATTTGTCTCCCACAGGCCAGGCAGAGAGGATGCAGGCACAGGATGAGGAGGGCCGTGGCAGGGCCCCGGTGGCGGTCGGTGGTGCTGCGAGGGGTGGGCAGCAGCAGCAGCAGCCACAGCTGCTTGCGGAGTGTGAGTATCATTACATCATGGATGCTATTGCATGCTGGAAGGGGTGGGCATGACCACCAGCCATGCACAACACAACCATGCACGACACAGGTGACATTCATCACTGTCCAGTGTCACTGCACGTCTGTGTGTGTGTCACTGGTGGTCCATGCATGCATTGGGCACATGGCTGTGGAACTGACATCGCACCACATTGCCACATCACTTGACAGCCTTGTTTGTGCTGTGATGGACATGGGCAGTGTGTGTGTGCAGTGGTGCACATAGCTGGTGCCGCCTGGTTGGGCTTGCCATGTGCATGGTCACTGTGGGTGGGTGCATACCATCACAGGTGTGGGACATTGGGCTATATGGCTTGCAGGTTGGGTGGGTGTTCAGGGTTGTGGTCAGTCACAGCCATTGACTGTGTTCCCTTTTCTAGGCCTCATTGTGCTCCGCCCAGAAATTGGCGGGCACTGCAACAGCTGACCCGGTGTCCATGGAAAACAGGACCATCCTCCAGGATATACAGCGCCATGGGCTCACGGAGGAGGCACAGCCAGGCATGACGGCACCAGGCAGTGGAGGACCAGCCTGCTAGGCCTTAGCTGGCTTCCCTTCCCACCACTCCATCCTCCCACCCTGCCTTCTCTCCAAGTTGTTCATCCTGCCTCTTGCCCACCCCTACCTTGTACCCCTACCCCCTGTAAATAGTTTTGTTGTTGTTCATTTTGTACTTTACATTTTTCTAATATATATATATTTTGATATGAATACTGTGTTGGTCTCTGATTTGCAGCTGGCTATGGTTGCTCAGTTGCAGTGGTGTGCATGCCATCTGGGGTGGTATGGTCCTGGGTATGTGTGTGTGTGTGTGTGTGTGTGTGCGTGTGTGTGCATGGGGAGGTGTCTCCTGTGTGGCAGTGACTTTCTGTTGGTCTTGCCATCTGCTGCCACCCACTGCTGGGTGCACAGGGTGGGTCTGGCTTGTATGGTTCTCTGCTACACGAGGTTGACATATGCCAGGGGGGATGCATGGTGTTTCCTGCAGTGCCAGTCACTGCACATGGGTGGTGTCTTGGGGTCACAGTGCAGGGTGTGCTGTGCATACAGGGGGCTGATGTGCACTGTGGTTGTCAACCCCCTGTGTGTGGCAGTCTCAGCCTGCCAGTGGTTGTGCTGGGGCGTCATGGCCCTGCTGTGCTTTGTTGGCTTGTCCCCATGGGCCAGTAGATCATCCGTCCCACCCCAGTGATGCTGTGCTTGGGGTGTGCAGGGTGTCTTGCTGGTTCTGCAGTGTGTTCCTGTAGCCATGTGTGGCATGGCTGGCGGTGGGCCCCAGCCTGCCTCCCTGGTTGTGCAGTTCCATTGCTCTGCTGGGGGGCTCTGCTTGCGCTATGGCACCTCTGGACTGCTCAGCTGGGCTGGCCTTGACTAGCTATAGGCGCAACCTCTGCTCAGCTTCCCCTTCTGCGCCATGGCTAGGCTTCAGCAATATTCAGACGCTGGTTGCTTGGCGCAATTTGTTTTGCTCCATGTTTGAATATCACATCTGTTGCGCATATGCGCAATTGAATTGTGCTTGCTCCTGCTGTTGCGCACATTTTGGGAGCAGTTTGAATATCTGGGCCAATGTATTTATGTATTTCAAAGAGTTAACCAGGAAAGACATACTGAGCTGATAACAGTGCATTTCCAGATGCATCCATGGGGGGAGGGAGGAGGACAAAAATACAGTAAGGAAAGACTTAAAATCACAATCACAGAAATACATTACTAAATAAATATCAAGCAAAACACTGCAACAAAATAAGAGCAAACTACAATATAGTACAGATGTGCACACTAAACAAAATGCAGGGTAAAACAGCACAAGGTGCATAAGGTAGACAAAAATTGTACTTGGACTGGCCCAGTGAAACAATTTCAACTGGGAAAAAACAGTATGATAGGGGACACAGAGCATATCAGTTGTAGCAAGCAACATAGGGTTAGGGGGGACGTTAAGGTCTAAGGTCAGAAACAGTTGCAGCAAGGAGCTGAAAAGTCAAAAAGAAGAAACTTAAGGGAGAAAGTAGAAGTGGCAGAACAGATACACAGGGGGAGAGAGGCTCTCAATTTAGAGAAATGGTATGAGAAAGCAACTTGGCCAGCTATGGATTTCCTGTGGGGCATGAAAAGGGAATGAGAAACAGTGCTACAGAATGCTACACAGAAAAAAAGAGGTAAGAGGGGAACAGGAGAGGAGAGGAGACATAGAGAGGGGCAGAACCAAACCAGACTTTGGGTATAAAGAAGGCACAATGGGTAAGGTACCTGACATCAAGAGAGGGAAGGCACAACTGGCAAGGCACCTGACATCAAGGGAAGGGAGACAGAGGGAGGAGTAGAGAGCAGTGGAGGATATGAATGGGACAGTCTGAAGCAAAACTGCAGAAGATGTGAATGAGGGGATTCAGCCTGGCAAGGGTAGATTTGGGAGTGGCACTGTAGACTATGTTAATACAATATCGCAGCAAGCAGGGCACTCATCAAATGGGATGAAGTTTAAGGTGTCTAGCATCAGAAACTGAGACAAGGGTCAAGTCAGACCTCAAGATACTTAAGGAGGGGATATCCTCTATTGCAGCACCATTGAGGGTATGGAATGATGGTAGTGGGGTGAGGTTGGTAAGCTTCTGAGGGGAGCCAAAGGTCATGGAGACAGTTTTCTTGGCATTGTGGGACAGACTTTTTTGACCGGAAAACAGTGCTGAATATTGTCAAAGTCCAGTTGGATGCATGTAGTAATGTTGAGGCAGAAACATCAGAGTTAAATAGCACTGTATCATAAACATACATGTGAATGGACACAGAGGAGCAGACAGAAGGGTGGTCATTCAGGAATATGGAAAACAGAATGGGGCCAAGGATGCACCCTTGTGCAACATCTGAGCAAATGAGGAGAGAGGGGATAGGGTACTGCTACAATGGACAGCTTGAGGCCTACCAACAAGGAAGGAGTGGAACCATTTGACTGAGGAATCAGAGAGGCCAGCTAGCAAAAGTTTGTCCAGGAGGAGGAGGTGAGCAACAATGTCAAAGGCTTTGGTCAAGTTGACAAAGATAGTGGTGGTAATATTATCCAGTTCCATACCTGAAAGGTTGGAGTCAGTGAGCCAGAGGAGGGAGGTTATTGTGGAGTGAAATTTCCTGAAGCCAGAATGGAAAGGAGTAAAGAAAGAGGAGGAGGAGTCCAAGAAGGAAGAAATCTGTGAAAGAACAACGTGTGCCTGTAACTTAACCAGTGTTGGGAAGACAGAGACAGGACAGTAGGTACCAGGAGAGGAAGGATCACTCCCTTTGAGGAGGGGGATGACAGTGGCCTATTTCCAGACATTAGAGATACAGGCAGAGAAGAAGAGAAGGAAAGATTGAGGAGGTGGATTATAGGGAGGGCAATGACAGGAGCATAGAGGTGAAGAAGCTTAGGGTCCAGAACATCAGGGCTTATGGCCTTGCAGGGGTTAAGAACAAGGAGGGACTTTAGGGAAGCAAAGGAAGTGGTAGGAGAAAAAGAAACACAGCATGTGGAAGAAGGCAGAGGGGGAGGAGTAGAGTATGTGGAGGGTGTATAGGTGATGAGAGAAAGAGTGCAGGTGGTAAAGTAGGAATTAAAAGAAGAGGCAATGGCAGAGGGTCTAAGATGAGGCAGTTTCCAACCTTGAGAACAGGTAAGGGGGACTGGGTCAGGAGGAAGACGAGGGAGTGGACTACCTTCCAGAGAGTAGAGGAGTGTTTAAGGTTGTTCAGCAGTGTGGATGCAAAATCTCAGACTTTGTAAGCCTGATGGCCTTGGTGGAGGTGTTGCAAAGGGACTGACAGCTGGCCAGGGCAGCTAGGGAGATGGTAATCTTGTAGAACCATCAGGCTAAGTCTCTGGCCCGAAGGTAAGCAATCCAACTCTGTTGAGATCCAGGGGAGGGGAGGAGGCTCAGACCCTGGGTTTCTTAAGAGGAGCATGGTGATCTCAGACAGTCATGAATCTGGACTGGATAAATTGAAGGGCAAAATTTATATTGGTGTCAGCAGAAATGTGGCACCAGTCAGTGGCCAACAGATCAGTGTGGGGGAGGAGAACAAGTCCAATGACCTGTAAGACCAAAGAAAAATGAATTTGGGGGACTTCAGGGTGGCGGATCCTCTGAACACGGTAGACCATATGGTGATCACTGAGTTCATCAGGGAGGATACCTGCATCCACGACACTGTGGGGATAGGATGAGAGGGCCCAGTCCAAGAGGGAGTGGTATAAGGATTTATGATTCAGGTGGGTGGGGTCAGAAATCAACTGAGGTAACTGGAGGGATTCTGCATTTTGGGAAAATGTACATGCAGAAGGGGAGAGCCAACTGAAATTAAAGTCTCCAAGGATGAACAACTCCCCTTTAGAGGAGTGCGAGCAGACAGAGGAAGGAGCTCAGTGATCAATGCAGGTGACATACCAGGGCAGCAGTAGACCCTAGCAACAAAAATGGGAACTGAGAAGGGAGGAGGGAAAGTTGGAGGAAGAGCAGCTCATAAATGGAGGGAGGAGAAACAACTCACACAGGCACAAATTGGATGTTGGTAAAAAGATAAATGGCAACACCACCACTCCTCTTAGACCAATTTTGCCCAGTTAAGGCATAACCAGGGATTGCCACTAAAGAATCCTGGAACTTCAGGGAGAGCTAAAACTCTAAGATGACAAGGATGTCTGGCTCGAGGTCACAAAAAGAAAAAAGAACAAAATATTTAATGAGGTATAAGTATTTGCCGTGAAGAGTTTGAAGCAAGTGGAACTGATATGTGATACAATTAAATGCTGCTCTTGTGTTTAAAAGGGGTTATGCCTAAAAGAATGAAATGAGAGTTGAGCATCTGAAGGACTAGCAGATATAATAGTGAAAGCATTACAGTAATAAAGTGGTTGGAATAGAGGAAGTATTTTATTATTTCAATAGAATTGATGTAATTTTACACTTTGTTGGTCCATAGGAGACTTATATGCTGCAACATTAGACTGGCTAAACAATTTAAGTAGGTGACTAGACTACTACCAGGATACAGGTAAAATATTAGAGTAATTACGTATTTCAATTCTCACAGAAGAGTAATTATGTATTTCAGTTCTCACAGAATGAAATAGAATTATGAATATTGAAACAGTGTTTTTTACTTGTTGTTAAGCATCATCACAAAGAAGTTAGAGAAAAAACTACTCTGGCAATAAACGGTGTCCCTGAATACTCGGTTATAAAGTAAGGCAATGCTTGAACACAAGCAGTATAATTTGGAGGCTGGTGTAGGGTGACACATATGATATATAAAATGGTTATTTATAATAATGGAGTCAGTAAAGGTATTACTTGGCACATTTAATTTATTTTAGAGTCAGGAGAAAATGTTGAAGTTGATTAAATTAGAATAATGGCACAGCATTCAGGAATAAAATGTTGATTTTTGAATCTGAATGTTAAACAGATTTATAAGAATTGAAATTAACATATAATCTATATGTATTTATTATAGTTCCCCGGAAGAAGCGTGACTGCCACGTGAAATGTTGGGACTGGTGAATAAACAAATATAATAATCTGAACAAAAATGTGTTGGCAATATTTTGTTGCTAGAGCTAGCCGAATTGTTACTTTGGCTGGAGGTCAAGAATAAGGGTCTGATGTGGATCAGGTTTTGGGAGAAGGCTATGAATGCTTAAGTCAGCAGACTTCAGTCCTTTGGGAAGCTGTAGGGGTGAAACTGGTATGAGCCAGGTGTCACCCGATAACAAAAGCAGTAGGGAGACAAGAAGCTTAAAGAGCTAGTGGAACCAAAAACAGCAAACAGGAAAACGTTACAAATTTTAAGAAGTAGTCAATTGTAACTTTTTATTTCTGAAGTATTTTCCTTTTTCCTTCTGCTCAATAGAAAGTTTTAGATGTGATAGTATTATGCTGGATATATGGACTAGCACTCTGCCAGGCAGCTGACATATCTAGTTCTGTTCCTTCCACTACATCATCAGCAGTGTGACCTCACTGACAGTGACATTACAGGTGACTGACATGGAAGTTGCTGAGCAGCTCCTTCCGAGCAGCTGTGATGTCACAGTCAGTGATGTCACAATGCTGATTATGTAATGGGAGGAACAGAGCTGGTTGTATCAGCTGCCAGGCAGACTATCCTAAAAGTCAAAGAACCTTAGCAAAAAAGCACTGAGGCAAGGCATACCTGGAAAAGGCATTGGCAATAAATACAGATTTCATAGAAATGTTAAATTACACATGTCCCCATAATACAGAGCATGATGGGAAGTACATGCAAACCACTATGGAACAGTTTAGACAGGTTCTGCTTTAAGCAGAGTGTGTGAGAAGACATTTGACACCATACACTCTTGCTTAAGGCAGAACCAGTCTAAACTCTTTCATGAATCTACCACTTTTTGTATCAGTTCAGTTAATACTAACTTTAAATTGTTGCTACTTGAAATGTCACATTTCCTGGAAGTGCTTATTTGTTGTGCAACTACCTTGTACTGTACCATTTTCCATTGTTATTTATTTATTAATTACTTGCTACCTGTACATGTCATACTACATTGCAATCAACCTGTTTAACTATATTTCTACCTTATTTTCCCCACTTCCCCTTCCCCCCAAATCTCACCTGGAAACAAGCATTGGCTTAGTGTGCCTCTCCCAGTTACCAAACCCTAAATAAATAAATAAAATGGTGATTGCATTATGGGGATATGTGCAATTTTACATTTCTTTGATACCAGAGTGCTGTTCCACAAATCACGCTTACTAAATTCAGGTAAAAAAATTCTTATTAACCAAAGGAAAAAGGAAAAGTACCTAAGATATAAAAGGTGATAGTTGACTGCTTTTAAAAACTACCATTAGTTTTAGACAGTACACTAGCTCTTTAATGAAACCAGTAAGCTGTTTGGGGGGCAAAGGAAGAGGGAATATATGAAGAGAAAGGAGACCAAAGGCACCAGAGGATACCAAGAGCTGGAAGGATTTAACAACCAGGATGCCAGGGAGACAGATGAGACGGGAGGAGGGAGGGATTGGAGGAGAAGTTGTAAGAAAAGGGGAGGAAAGGAGCCGTGGAGGGGGAAGGAGGAGAGGAAGAAAAGGAGGGGGAGGAGAGTTAGCGTAGGTAGTAGCATGGAGGGAAAAAAACAGTGCCATTAAAATTACAACACTTAAACAGGAGGTAAACTGAGGGAAGGCACAATAGATGTGGAGGGGATGGGGAACTAACCCAAATGAAGAAGAATGGAGGATGTGACCCTTGCAGATAGGAAATGTAAAGGGAATGCAACCCTGACCAAGATAAATAGCCTACAGGGGATGTAAGCCTGCCCCAGATAGGGAGGTTACAGGGGATGTAGGCCTGACCCAGAAAGGCAGGCTACGGGGGAAGTAAGCCTGTTACGGATAAGACAGCAATAGGGGATAAAGGCTTCACTAGATAGGGAGACTGAAAAGTAAAAACAAATTGGAAAGCTTAACTAGATAATAGGTCATTAAAACACTTAGTAACTAAAATACGTACAGTATTACATATGCCAAATAGAAACAGTAAACTGATGATACAACAGCTACCCTATGGCAGCAGAGGGAATAACACCTTAAGTAACATTACACAAAATGATAACAGTATGAAACAACAATAAACTAATAATGCTGCAGCATTAACATAACTGAAATGTGGGTAACCAAACCTTGACAATGATCCTCAAGTGGCAGCGGAGGACAAAACCAATAAGTGATTAAAGAGCTAGTGTAGTGTGCAAAAGTAGTATTAGTTGTTTAAAAGCAGACAACTATTGCCTTTTATAGCTAATGTACTTTTTCTTTTCCTTTTGATTAATTAGAAGATTTTTGACCTGATGTTAGTAGGTGTGATGTTTGGAACAAAACTCTGCCTGCCTGACTGCTGACATATGTAGCTCTGTTATTCACATTACATCATCCACATTGTGACCTCACTCACAGTGACATCACAGCTGCTCAGGAAGAGCCAGTCAGCTTCTGCCAGGTCAGTCAACTGTGATGTCACTGCCAGTGACTGTACAGTGCTTTTGATGTAGTGGGAGGAATAGAACTAGAAATGTTAGCTGCCAGAGTACTTTTCTAGTCATCCAGCATAATACCATTACATAGAAACGTTTCTAATAAGCAAAAGGGGAAAAATCAGAAATAAAATATTATAGCTGGCTGCTTCTTAAAATTTGTAACATTTTCCTGTCTGCTGTTTCTGGTTCTACTAGTTCTTTATATTACTGAGAAGAGATTGTTACAACTAACAGACAATTACACAAACCATGGCTGCATGACAAAACAGACTGAACAACAGTGAATGTAAAATGGTGGACAGAGTATCACACTAGGGGTGCAGCATCTCCTGGCAACTGATGGCGCCATGCTGACCTGCGGGCCAGTGTGATGGCCAGTGCTCCAGCTGCTGAGCTATGTACTGCAAAGCAGAGTACTGCTTGAGAGATGGAGGCTTAAATACACAGCCAGACACTCCTGATTAGGGCCTGATGAAGGACAGCTGGTAGAACAAGCAATAATTCATATAAAAATGCTTGTCCCTGCAGACCCCTCCCCCCACACACACACACAGATAGATCACTCCCAATTGGAGCACAACACAGCCTCTCTGAAGCAGACAAGCAGGACAGAGAAGTGACAATTAAAGTACACAAGTTGCAGCTGCAGTACTGAAGTCCAAATCTGTGGCAGACTCTGACCCCACTGGCCCGATGCAAGGCATAAATTAGTGTTGGAGACTTGATTAACAGCCTTCGCTAGTCAAAGTAAAAAATGACTAGCAATTGACCAAAGTTAATTAGCAATTACCAAAAACTGATATTTTTGCTCAAAACCCCATAAAATCTTCTTATCTTACTCTGTATTGATAAAATACACATTGTACACAAGTTTCTGAGGCTGATACTGTTTTAGTCATTCAGAGAATACACCAATTGTGCAGCAGCACAAATATATTTTAAGAGCCATGAAGGATGTCTGTCAAAGCAGACCATGAATTCGTGAAATTCGTGAAGGCATGATCGTGAGTCATGACAAATATAAATTTAAAATGCCCCTTCCCCCCGCCCCATATAAAACTACTCCACCTGGGACAGTGATTGACCATAAACACAACAAGGACTGGGTTGCTACTCTTCTACACCAGGCATGTAGCCAGTAATTCTGGCCTGTTTTGGGGGGGATGGACCCGGGGGTGGTCCACCATCTGCAGCTGCCAAAAAATCACTAGGACATCTTGGTTTAGCACTAAAAAATATGTCTACAGCCCTGTCCGGGTTGAATTCAGCTGGAGGGGGAGCCCTGCTTTTTAATGAGAATCAATGTTTCTACAATATCCTCTGCCAGATTTGCTCTTCAGTCAGTTTTTACCCTGTTCATAGTTGAAAAACACCTTTCTGCATTGCATTAGACACAGGAAATACTCTCAACACATTGACAAGTTTCAACAGATTTGGATAAGGATTTTGGAAATTACATGCAAGCTTTGACCAGATAGCAGAGGCAGAGAGATTGATGAAATTGGTTTGAGCAAAAATCTTACACTCTTGCCATTCTGCAAGTAGCAGAATGCTGTCACAGTCAGGCTGCAAAAGTGCTGAAAAGTGGTCAGCTACTGCAGTAATGTCACTGTTACCATACAGCTTCAGTTCCTTTCTGTCTGCTGGTCAAAGTCTGGTATCTAGCACTTTTGCATGGTTATAGATATTAGTTTCAATAGTCAAACCAAACCTTTATTCACAATAGTTCTCAATGTTTGTGTAACCCCTAGATGGCGCTATCCCAGGGGCTACTACCCCTGCCTGATTTGCCACTAACAGGTTGAGGGGCCTGGATCCAATGGCAGGTGCCTCCACCCAGAGGTCAGGGTTTGCAATAGTTAAACTAACTTGGTCACAGCCCTCTGGGACACTGCAACCCCCCTTTCTTCCCACTAGTGGCCCACACAATATATCAGAATTACCTTCACAGTATACACTTACCCCAGGTCTGGTTCCGCACTGGGACCTCCTGTGAAATGAGATACAGTGCAACAATCACAGTACAGTACTTTAACATAGACAAATACCTCAGGCAGTATAACTTTGCTGAAACAAGCAGCTCTGATTTATTTAGGGGATATAACAAGGACAGGGAAATCAGGTTAATTAGCTTATCACTCTAATAATCTACTATGGCTCTGTGCACAGGCCTATCCCTATCAGTTACTGTCCCTGGGTACCCAAGCCCTAGTAGCTAGTCCAAACCCGTGGCAGCTGGTAGGGGCCCTTTCACACAGAGAAAGGAGAATTAAACAGTCAGCAGTACAGTAATTCCATTTGGATTTAATGTGGCAATTCAACAGGGAGCGACCCTGAATTAGTACTCATGACCTCCAAATAAGATAGGGTCCTTCAATGTCAGCAGGGCTCACTTGAGGTACACAAACCTCTTCACACATCCATATAAAAGAAAGCACTATACCAGGCAGGCTGCATCTGTATCCCGATCGCAATTACTGCACAATACCCGGGAGAACACACAGCAGATTCAGTTCCTGACAGACCGAGTGCAATTTTCAGCAATTCCTCCAGTCTTCTACAGGGTGAGCCTGGTTTCTACTCTTCAGAGATCCTTTGATTCTTTTCACAGGACGATTCAGTCCTAACAAGCTGTTACACAAGCTGCAGACGGAACTCTGGGCCTTACACCGTTTTTGACTAAAACTGCACACTGAAAAAGCACAGGGCTCCTTCCTTCTTCACTGCCAAGCTCAAACTGAAACTCCAACCGACAAAACCGGGCACTTCCTTTGAGTTCCTCCCAGTTCTTGACTGGATTGGCTGTCACTCACAATAGACTGCTGCTGTTGGTCCAAAAGGCACTGAAGTCTAAACTACATCTCCCAGAGTCACTGCCCATACAATCCTCTTGTGGCTGGCTCAGATTATGAGTCCAAGTTCTGATTCGTCCAAGGCATCATTTTAGAGCTAGCTTACCCCACACTGATTGGTCCAGTTCAGCAGTTCAAAACTAGAATGGGAACTAGCAGACACAGTTCTGACTGCAAAGAAAGCAGGTTAGACAAACTGTAATTTCATTATTACTCTAAATAATTTCTGGCAAACAGTTACATCTTTCAGATAGGTTCCTTTGCACTCCTAGTGACTGCAAAAATGAAGTGAATTGGCAGCAGCTTGAGTGGTACTCAATCAAAGAAACACACAGTCCCCCATACAAACTAATTATGTCTGCAAGCAGACAGCTCTTAAAGAGACAGTACCAGAGGTTCTAAAAACACTCACTGATAAATGGCTTAAATGCCAAACACCATTCAGGCTTGGAGCATTCAAGCAAGCTCCTGGAAGTCTTTTGGGAACCCCCATTTGCAGGGGGGTTACATTTGTAATGTATTTTTTAGTGTGCTGTTTAAAAGTTTTAACAATTTGGCCCCTAAAATGTGTTAATTTCACACCCTTGTAAGTGACTTCAGCACCTGCTCCTGAAAGAACATCAGACCCATTTTTTAAGAGGACGTCAAGTTCACTGCCACCTATGGGACCACTCTGCTTAGCATGGTCAAGAGTGTTTCTCAAAGTTTCAACAGAGCTAAGTAGCTCTGGAATGTCAGCTACTTCTTTTTGAAGTGCTAGTGAGAACCAGGCAAGTGGCTGAAGCAGCTGTTTAAAATACAAAAGGTGTGCCACCATTTGGAATTTAGTCATAATTTGCAACACTCCCTTGGCTTTGGCCTGGTCATGACTTGGGTCTGTGGCCATAGATTCTAAATGGGCGCACATTACGGGGAATGATTTGGTAACAGTACGGGTGGCAAGAAGTTTATACTGCACTCAACGTGTGCCATGGGCCTTCTTGGGCTTTTCAACTGACATCTCCATGACCTGGGCAAGGGACCGTAACTCTTTGAGTCTCTTAGGACTTTTCTGATACATATAAAACAGTTGGGTCAGAATGTTAGAAACATCATTGAAACAGGTGTTATCCAAAGCATCTGTTGTGGCCAGTTCTAATCTGTTTGAGCAACAATGAACACCAACTAACTACTCCATGTCTTCCCTTAAAAGAGCAGCAAGACCCCATCTTACACCCATGTTGACAGATGCCCCATCAGCCCCAAACCCAACCATGTTTTCTGTATTAAGGCCACACTCTGTAAAAATGTCTAAATTCCAATTCCTGACTTGTGCCATCTGATACAGCTTTCATTCATAAAAACTTAGTTTCCACGTGACCATTGATGGGATTTACATAAATTACATAAACCAGTTCCTTTTCAATTACACCACTGTCAGTACTACCATCCATAAGCACGAAAAATAATTTGCATTTTTGACAGTTGTCAGCAGGTTTTCTTCTAGGTACTTGCCAATGCACATTGTGAGTTCTTTCCCGCTAACAGCGTCAATGTACTGTATTTATTGCCCAAATGAACTCCATGGCGCTTCTCTTGTTCTGCTATTGCTTCAAACTTTTTAATAGGGATGTCCTCTTTGGCCATCATATACAGGATCTCCATCAGCCTGCCTAGAATCGTTCTATGCTGTTCCTATGCATTACTGAAAGCTCTCCCTGCAAATAAAGTAAAAGTTTTAAGCGTGGGTCCAAACCCCTAACCCCCCTTCACTATTTTAAATTTACCAATTGTGGTATGGTACTATACATCAAGTGGTGACCATGTTCTACCAAATTTCAAAATGTTAACAGCTTTCTTGTGCTGATCTGTCAGAAGATGTTTCCGGATTATGTCAACTTTTAGCTGGGGCCTGTAATCCCTGAAATTAATGCCTCACTGAAGTTCCTCAACCCACGTATCTCATCTCTGTACTGAAGGCACAATTCACAACTAACCTGCACTGCACAGTCTCCCTCACTGTTAATCTGTAGCCAATTGTTTTTTCTGGATCATATTTTTGTCGCCATCCCTCTGCAGTTGCTAATTTTTTTTGGTTTTGTTGTTGTTTAACCAGGAGTAGCACACTAGGCTGAAAACTTTTTTTACAGGAGTGACCTGGCAGCGCAGGGAAGTTAAGTGACTTGCTCAGGGTCACACAGTATGCAAGTGGAAGCTGTGGGATTCAAACCCAGGTCCGGTCTGCTGGATGTCACCAAATTTGCAGCTCAGAGCCTTAAACCACTGCGCTATACTTCCTCCCAACCAGCCATGTCGGACTGTAATTATTAAAAAGTTTGAAGTTAGCAAAACAAGGTGTCAGGGTGTGCAACTACCTAAATTAACACATACTGCTTTTCCTAAAAAAAAGAAATCTGGCAGCAGATGTGTAGCTATTACTTGCCAGTCGCTGGCACTTCTCAGATCACCCTGTTCCTGTCTAATGCAGGACAATCCCTCCCATTGTGACTGTGCTGCAGACAGCAAAGTCACTGCATAGCAGGGCACATTACTTAAGTTTTTGTGGGCTTGCTGCCACAATGAGATAAGTAGTATGTCCAAACTAAAGTGCAAGGGCACAGTTAGTTCCTTCCTCTAAATATCATGGGCAACACAGTGAGTTCAAGATAAAATCTCTGCAGTTGCAGGGTACATGACAACACTTTTTCATTTTCTGCCCAGAAAAAGGGCAGACAGTTAAAGTGTAGTTTTTTTTCCCCCAACACTGCCAAAACAGGGCACAAGTCTTTTAAGTTCCCCTCATGGATCTCTGCAAACAAGCAGGGCACATAGTCTTATTCTGTGTTCCCAAGTTCACTGCAAACAAACTAAGAGCAGGACACAACACTTAGCAAGGCACATTAAGTCTTTTTGGCTCCCCTCATGGATCGCTGTTGTTTGCAGGGCATATAACTTAGTCTTATTCCCAAATTGTTCACTGCAAGAGCAGGGCACACACTGACAACATAAGCAGCTGGGCACATAATTCTTTAGTGCCTGGTTCCGCCTCATCTCTATAAAGCAGGGTACATTACTTAATCTTTATCTGGTCCCAAATTGTTCACTGCAGATGCAGGGTACACAACATAAGCAGGGCACATTAAATAAGTTTTGGTTCCTTGCCCCATAATCTCTGCCAAAGCAGGGCACATTGCTTAGTCTTTATCACAGTTCCCAAATTGTTCACTGCAGATGTAGGGCACACAACTTGACAAGCAGGGCACATTAAAGCACATTAAATAAGTTCTGGTTCCCCCAATCTCTGCAAAGCAGGGCACATTTCTTAGTCTCTTTTTCTGTTCCCAAATTGTTCTGCAAAGAGCAGGGCACACAACTAGCAAGGCACATTACTTCTTGGTTATCCTCAGATCTCTGCAAAGCAGGCTGCAGGACTGCTTATGTAGTCTTTATCTGTTCCCAAATGTTCACTGCAAAGATGCAGGGCACACAACATAGTAGCAGGGCACATTTAAGTTCTGGTTCCCCCATAATCTCTGCAAAGCAGGGCACATAGTCTTTATTCTGTTCCCAAATGTTCACTGCAATAACATTCACTGTTTGTTCCCAAATTCACTGCAAGCAGGGCACAAACTTAAAGTTCAAGGAGGGCACCCTCTACTTGCCCAGAGATTATGCCCTTGTTCTCCCACCACCCACAGTCCAGCTGTAGACCTTGCCCATTCATTGCCATTATGCCACCCCCCCGATCTGTGCCCTGAAGTCCATGTGCCCCTCTTCCCTCCTCCAGGCTCCCCGATCAAATAAAAATGTTTTACTTGTTTTTTAGCTGCTCTCCTCTGCGGTCACCGAATCTGCCCATCCAACCTTGCCTCACCCCGTGCTATAGTCGCCCATTCTCTGCTCCATAAGGGTTGCTGTCGTGCCCTGTCATGGTCTTGGCCAGGCCTTCTCCCTCCTGCTCCTCCTCCCGCTCCTCCTCTGTGCAGCCACCACTCCTCCTGGCTCTAGCCTTCTCTTCAACCACCTGCAAAATAAAAAGACACAATTAATTAATTTACTTATTTATTTATTTTATTTGAATTTTGGTAACTGGGTAAGTCTACTGAGACAACAGCAGTCCGTTTTTCAGGGACAACCCGAGACAGCAACAAAGGAAGTATAGTACAGAACAATTACAACAATTCCACAAGGGGCTAGTTCCAAATACAGTGCAATCTCACAGGAAGATAACTACAGAGAGAGTACAAATCATAGTAAAAGAACAATGGTCAACAAGTACAGTAAATAAACAGTAAAGGAATCAACATAACATAATCAACAGGCAAG
This sequence comes from Neoceratodus forsteri, assembly GCA_016271365.2. Taxonomy (NCBI): domain Eukaryota; kingdom Metazoa; phylum Chordata; order Ceratodontiformes; family Ceratodontidae; genus Neoceratodus; species Neoceratodus forsteri. The sequence goes on from CM028133.1 coordinate 804,590,233, forward strand.
GTAGATTACTAACATTACAGTTATGCATTCTCATGTTAAGATCAACCCATTAAAGACATATGTAGGACATTAGAAAGGAAGGAGTCTGGGGCAGAGGAGGAGAAGGGGAGCAAAGGTAGTATGTCAGGCAGAGGAGAGCTTAGGGAAGAAAACATCTAGATAGCAGTTGGAGTAAGCATCATCGGAAGCAGGAGCACATAGCAGCAGCAGAGTGAGAGGTGTGCAAACTGGACTGGAACATGGGAAAAGAGAGGCAAGATAGGACAGAAGGAGGAAAGGAGTTCCAATTGGACACTGCTGCAAAAGAGAAGGACTTACAAGCCGTCGCAAGTTGCAGGTTTAGGCCAGATGAAAAGAGAGAGGGAGGCAGATCTGAGGGCCTATGGGGCTTGTCTACGGCTGACAATTGCATTGAGGCAGTTTAAGGATTTTAAGAAGTTTAAGAATTAAGTTAACTGAACGGTGGCACAACGATGATAACAAAAATGAAAATAAAAATAAAGTAAAGAAAACTCACCTTTGAACTCCTGCTTGACCTCCCAATGCCTGCTTCCTTTTCTGGGTGCACTGCAAAAGGACTCAGTCACGTTTCGGAGGCCAGGTGGGGGGGGAACAGGAGCATCACTGGACCAATCAGGGAACAGCTCGGGGTTCATGGGGTGGGGCGTGGAGGAGGGCAAAAAATGGATACCAGGACAAAAAATTAAAGTGATAGTGCCCAATAAGGCATTTTTACAGGACCCAGGACCAGTTGGCAATGATTAGCAATGACTGCTAATCATTGCCAGATTTGACTCTCTTGGATCACAAATTGCGATGTGAACCAGCTTATTTTATGCCTTGCAATCACCTCCACAGATACTTACAGAATATATACTGGTATGAGTTCTAATTGAAACAAAGTCACTCTTCCCTGCAGACATGCCCCCCCCTCACAGATTGCTCCTGACTAGAGCACACCACAGCCTCTGTGAAGCAGACAAGCAGGAGAGGAAAGTCACAATAAAAGCACACAAGCTGCAGCACTGAAGTCAAAATCTGTGTCAGACCCTGACTCGACTGGCCCGATCACCTCCACAGATGCCAGTAGCATATCAGCTGGTAGGACAGGCACTTATTCAAACAAAAGGTCCATGAAAAACATTGAATTTAAATTGTTTAAATGTGTGATTTTTGACAGCTTAAGTATGCTGAATGAATACTTTTGCTCAGTATTCACAAAAGAAGATGAGGAGCAGTTACCAAAACCAGACAATAGAAACACTCTGGGTAGGGGGGTTGACACCAGTCCATTTACAGAAGAAAGAGTCCTGAAAGAACTCCTAAAACTCAAGGTGGATAAAGCAATGGGGCCTGATGGGATTCATCCCAGAATCCTAAAAGAACTAAGGGAGGACCTAGTGACACCACTGACCACACATTTAACAAATCATGGGAGGATGGGGTGGTACCTGAGGACTGAAGGAGGGCAGATGTGATTCCTCTTCACAAAAGTGGGAGCAAGGCAGAAGCAGGAAACTACAGACCTGTAAGTTTGACCTCAGTGGTAGGAAAATGATGGAATCACTTCTGAAAGAAAAGAATTATTGAGTACCTAGAGGCCAGCAGGGCACAGGACCCAAAGCAGCATGGATTTACAGCAGGAAGGTCATGTCAGACAGAATCTAATTGATTTCTTTGACTGGGTGACCAAAGTAATGAGACAGGGAGGGGCTGTGGATATGGCCTTCTAGACTGTAAGGCATTTGACACAGTCCCGCTTAAAGATTAATAATCAAGTTAGCCAGCCTGGGAGTGGGCTCCAGGGTGGTAGTCTGAGTAACTAACTGGCTGCACAACAGGACACAGAAGGTAATAGTGAATGGAACACATTCTGAAGAAAGGGGGGTCACTAGTGGAGTACCTCAGGGCTCAGTACTGGGTCCAGTCCTCTTTAACATCTTTATAGGTGACATTGCAGAGGGTCTGGAGGGAAAAGGTATGCCTCTTTGCAGATGACACAAAGATCTGTAACAGAGTTGATACACAAGGGGGGGTAGAAAGGATGAGAAGGGACTTGGCAAGGTTGGAGGAATGGTCAGACATATGGCAACTTAGATTAAATGCAAGAAGTAAGTAATGCACCTGGAAACAAAAACCCAGGAGAAGAGTACACAATAGCAGGGAGGTACTAACAACAGCAAAATGGAAAGGGACTTGGGGTAGTCATATCAGATGACCTAAAGGTGGGTAAGCAATGTGAGAAGTCAGTAAGGAGAGCCAGGGGATACTGGGATGCATAGGACGGGCATCACAAGTAGAAAAAGGAAGTGGTTATCCTCTGTACAGACAGTTGGTGAGACCCCATCTGGAATACTGAGTGCAGTTTGGAGACCCCATCTATGCAAGGACATAGACAGGATGGAAGCAGTCAGAGGAGGGCAACTAAAATGGTGCAGGGTCTGCATCAGAAACCATATGAAGAGAGACTGAGAGAGCTTAATATGTGTACCTTGATAGAAAGGAGGATGGGGGGACATGATGAAACTTTTAAGTACTTCAAGGAATCAACAAAGTCCAGGAGGTAGCATCTTTCAGAAAAGAGTGTGTAAGAACAAGGGGACGCTCAGGGGTAATGTGAGGAATTTTTTTTCACGGAGAGAGTGGTGGATGCATGGAACCACCTTCCTGGGGAGGTTGTTGGGTCTAAAACAGCGGGGGAATTCAAACATGCATGGGACAGACATAAGGCAATTGTAGTGGGGGGGTTGCAGGAAGTAGGCTGTTGGTTAACTAGAATCTGCAGCTTATCCAATAGGAAGGGAAACGGGCAGACTGGGTGGGCCAAGTGGTCCTTATCTGCTGTCAAAGTCTATGTTTCTGTGTTTCTATGCATTCCATTGTTGTTGGTATCATGTTGGTATTAAGTAGTTCCCAGGTCTCTTTGCCTAGTCACTAAAGTTTGAAAGGTTCACTTTTTGAGCTTGGCCATTTTTAAAAGATCTTTGAAAACTCAATTTTTATGTTCACCATGTGCACATGTGCAACATTTTGTTATTAGAGTGACTTTTGAAAGGTGTGACACTGTCAGTCCAATACAGAGTGGTCTGCAAGAGGCTTGTCAATGTCACCAGTCATCAGACAGGCTGATCATGATACTGTTCTGGCTTGCAGGGTGGAAACTGTGTATTTCAAAGGACAGAGCCAACTCAATCATAGGTCAGCTCTTTCCTTTGATCTACGCTGCCCAGCAAGCACATCTGATCTATCATGATCAGCCTGATGAGGTTAACCCTGTAACAAAGAAAACCATCCATCAATGTCTGTTGCTGCCCCACCCTTACTGTCTCCTCCACCCACCCCTCCCATTCAGCTCCCACCACCTACACCCCACCCCCACAAACATAACACCAACACTGAGGGTTCCCAATCCCCCACTGTCACCTCCTGAAATAAAGGAAACCATCCCGCTAGGTTTCTGTTTTTTTTATAGACCCTGCAAAACAGAAAACCATCCATCAATGTCTGTTAAAGCCAATGCCATTACTGCCATCCCCTGAGCCCAACACAAACCACCCATTGATATCTGTCATTTACCCTATTGTCCCCCACCCCACCCTCCCACTCAGCACCCACCACCCTGCCAGCCCCCACAAATATAACACCAACACTGGGGGAGTGCCCAGTCCCCCACATCGCCTCATGAAATAAAGGAAACCATCCCTCAAAGTTTTTTAATAGATCTGCAAAAGAGAAAACTGTTCATCGAAGTCTGTTGCAGCTGCTACCGTAAGTGCCACCCCCCCAAACCCAACACCAACATAGCACTGACACTGGGGTGCCCAGTCCCCCAGTGTCACCATTGGAAATAAAGGAAACCATCCCTCATAGTTTTTTTTTTTTATTTTATATACCCTGTAAAAAAAAAAGTCTATTGATATATGTTGCTCCATAAGTCCTCCCACTCAGCACCCACCCCCAGCCCTTACTTACCCACCAGGGGTCCAATGCTATAATCCTCTCTGGACCACAGACACATCTTCACTCTTCAATGCTGGCCACAAACTGAGGAAATCAGGTATGCAGTTCAATGTATTTTTAATGGGATTTTGATTGAACTTAGTGGCTAACTTGTCCATTTTTGAATATGTTTGCTCCAAATTTTCAACATGCCTTTTTTAGTACCCAACTTCATGAACAATGGCAGAGAAATTAGGAAAATCTGTCCCAAAAGGTGATTTCACAGTTGCTGTGCCAAATCACCTTTTGGGCAGGAGCTGAACATTTTCTCTGCCCTTGCTCATGAAGTGCGCTCAAAAGACTATGTTGAAAATTTGGCCAAAATGCGTTCTCACACTTGTCACGTGAAATCAACTTTTGGGCAGGATTTGAAAATGTTCTCCACCCTTGTTCATGAAGTAAGCTCATAAGAAGGCTATGTGGGGTCTTACTAAGGTTATGTTGAAAATGAGGTTCAAAAATATGAGAAAACAACAAAGTTATGAGTGTATGTTGCAATTTTTCAATGCATGCTGTGGTCATTTTCAATAGTTTGACCCCAACTTTTCAACGTAGCCATTTTTTTCATACCACCTCATGAATGTGACAGCTATCATTTCTCAAATCCTACCCAAAATCTGCTTTAACACTTGTGGCGCAAAATGACATTTCAGCCATTGTTTCATAAATGACACCTGTCATGCTCAGAAGGAATGGTCATAAAAAGATTATATTGAACATTTGGGGTAAAAATGTGAAAAAACAACTAAGTTATGAGGAAACAAATTGTTCCAACATTTACTCATAACTTTATTTTTGCAGATTTTTGCGCCCTAATGTTCAACACATCTCTTGTGTTACTCCACCTCCTGAACATGGCAGATGGCATTTTTCAAATCCCCTCCGAAACTTGTTTCCACAGTCACACAGCAAAATCACCTTTTGGATGGGATTTTAAAACATCCACCTGTCATCGTCATAACATCAGGTCATAAAAAGACTGTTGGAAATTTGGGGTCAAAATGTGGAAGCCCAGTCACCCCATTATAATTCATTGTAGGCTATTTTCGAGTATGGGAATTTTATTTCTATATAGAAACTTTCCTTTGTCCCAGTCAATTTCAAAGTTGGCATTTCTCATACTTATTTCTGGTTTTCATTTCTGACCTAATTCTTGTGATGTCATGACTAACCTAATAAAGAGCACTCTACCCATAATGCTTCCTGGTGCATCCTAATTTTGAGACACCTAAAGTACCATTTTAATATAAGTGTTTTGGTAATGCAGTATCTATTATTTACCTTTTTCATGTACATAACTATCTTCTTTTTTGGATAATACCTGGTTCTACAGATTTATCTTCTATATAGTTGAAGGCATGCTGGTTTTCAACATCTACAACACAGCCCTAAGAACTGAAACAGATAGGCACATGTTTACGGTTGATCTAATAGTTAGAATATAATGTCTGGTTGTGTTTTTTCCCACATATTTTTTCTTTATTTGTACATGTAATTTCAACAAGATGAGGTTATACAAGTTCGATTCCCTATGATTTATATGACTATATTAATCTGTGGTTCAAGTCTGACTTCTATAATTGTCTTCAATATTACTCAAAAGGTTTAGACTTCAAGTTTGACCTTCATAGGTCCTCTATAGTCTTTCCACTGTGTACTCCCAGTGGTGTGGTGAGAGAGTCTTAACAATTGTTTGTTGACTCCTTCTCCCCGCATTTACAAGTATTTTCTCTGTTGTTAGAGTGTTAGATATAGTTACAATTATTAATGTATCTTCTATGTTTTTCTATTCTATGTTCTTATAGAGAGATATCTGTGTCCTACTTTCCCTACACTTTTCATTATAGGTACTGGAACAATCCTGCCAACTACTATATATACAATTTTCTCTTTTCTGGCTCTGGGATATTCTCTGCTTTAGTCTTACAGTCCCTCACTATTCTGATAATTATTACACATCCCTTACACTGATATTATGACAGATCTTCTTATGTATAACTGGAATGTGAAGGGACTTAATTCTCCTTTTAAACGGAAGCAAATTTGTACATACCTTAAAAAGAAAAAAGCGCACATTGCCTTCCTTCAAGAAACAAAACTACTAGCAGAGGATGTCATCAGACTCAAAAAAGACTGTGTAGGTCAAATTTATGAATCATCTTCTTCCTCAAAAAAAAGAGGGGTAGCCATACTGCTTCATAAAAATCTCACCTGGTCTGCTACAAAAACTATTACCGATACTGAAGGCAGATGGGTCATAGTCACCTTTAATACCCCCTCTGGCTCTCTTATGCTTGTTAATGTATATGCACCTAACTCTGACTCTCCCGAATTCTTCCACAATTTAGCCCAACAAATATTTTCAAACAATGTTAACAACTCTCCCATAATTATCGGAGGTGATTTCAACTTGGCTGTGGAGGCCAGTATAGACCGTAGTAATATATCTACTGATGCCCATCCTAGAAGCATCAATGCTCTTTCACTATTAATGAAATATTTTATATTAGTAGATATTTGGTGACTCTTACACCCTCGTGAAAAGGACTTTATATTTTACTCATCCTTATATGAAATATATAGCCATATTGATTATTGGTTCACCTCTGCACCGATTGTAGAAAAAAAACTATTGAATCTTCCATTTTCCCTATTCTTATCTCTGATCACTCTCCCGTCAAGTTACATTTACTGTGGGGACCACCTTCTTCTAAATCTCCTCATTGGCATCTTGATCCTCTTCTCCTTAGAGACCCTGATTTCTTACCCTGGGTAATATCTCAAATGCAAGAATTTATCTCATATAACAACCCCGCTGTTACAGCTATGAGTACCGTATGGGGAGCTTTAAAAGCCACAATCTGGGGGAAAATAATCAGTTATGCAACTCACCGTAAAAGATCCAGAGAACAGCAGTTGGCTGACCTAGAGAAATCACTAAAAACCAAAGAAAACTTATATTTTAATTCAACCAATTTGAATCCTGACCCTTCCCTTCATTTCAAAATGTTAAACTTGAGGACCAAAATAAATTAACTTATTTCCCGTAAAACTAAACTAGCCCTGTTTAGGCTTAAACATAAATACTGGAAGCATGGAGGTAAAAATGGGAAACTCCTCTCTTACCAACTTAGACTGCAACAAACAGAAAGACATATTTCATGCCTTACAGATATACATGGTAAAACATATACTGATAATCCTTCCATAAATCTCATCATGAGAGATTATCAGAAACTATACTCCAATTCAAATTCCTCTCCTACATCACACATTCAACACTTTCTAAATAGTCTACGCCTACCACATCTTTCTACTTTTGAGAAGAGCGTTCTAGATAAACCCTTTATTCTCCAGGAAATTAAAACTGCATTAGCTTCTTTATGATCTGGCAAATCTCCTGGTGGAGATGGCTTTCCAGTAGACTTTTATAAATTACTCTCTGACACTCTATACCCCCTTCTCTTTAATGTTTTTTCAAGAAGCCTCGAACAAGGGCAATCTACCATCATCCTGCACTGAAGTAGTCATTACTTTAATCCCCAAAAAGGACAAGGATCCTTTCTTCCCGGCTAATTATAGGCTGATTTCTTTTCTTAACACTGACAGAAAGATATTTGTCAAACTCCTCTCATCCCGTTTAGAGCCACTTCTTCCTAAGCTAATTCATCCCTCACAAGCTGGTTTTATTAAAAATAGGTAAGGGTCAGATCACTTATGCTCTTTATTTAACTTAATACACAAGGCCCATTCACTCAACTCCCCAGCTGCTGCCATAGCTATGGCCTATAGACTTTGAAAAGGCCTTTGATTCTTTAAATTGAAATTATTTATACCAAGTTATTTCTCATTTTGGTTTCTCTCAAAAATGCTGCTCCTGGATTAAGTTACTATATACTTCTCCTTTGGCAAAAATTCTCACTAACTCCACTCTATCTCCATTTTTTCAACTTGAAAGGGGGACAAGACAAGGATGCTCTTTATCACCTTCACTGTTCATTTTGGCCATAGAACCCTTAACCACCAGTTTGTGACAAGCCAGTGATATTAAAGGAATCCCCATTGGCAACTCTAGATACGTATCTCTTTCCTACACAGAAAATCTTCTGATTTTACTCAAAAACCTAAATGAAGCTGGGCCTCCTTTAGTTATTTTACTCCAAAAATGTCCTGGGATCTCAGGCCTCACTTTGAACTTACGGAAATCTGAAATTTTGCTCCTTAATGGTCACTGTCAGATTTCCATGAACTCTCCACTTGGATTCCGCTGGGAGCCACTAGGAATGAAATATTTTGGTATTAAAATTTCTCATAATCTAGAAAAAATGTGGGACTTAAACTTCAGTCCACTTCTAACCAACATGAAAACCGTCTTAGATAGATGGAAACTTCTCAATCTCTCATTTACAAGGAAAATAGCCGCCATTAAAATGTCTATTTCTCCCAAAATACTTTATTTATTTTCTAATATCCCTCTGAGACTACCTACTAGTTTCCTAATCAAGCTAGATAAAGTAATTGGAGGATTTTTATGGGACGGCAAGATACCAAGATTCAGCCATACTGAACTACGCTCACATTGGAAAAGAGGAGGTTTCGGTCTACCGTGGTTTAAAGCTTATTTATGGGCCTTTTTCGGGCAGCACAAACCATTAAATGATCTGTCAAACCCTCACCTCAAACACTGTTATGGGTCACAATGGAATCTTCATTATGTCCAGGTGGAGTCCCCACATCCTTCATTTGTAACCCTCTCTCCTCCAAAATCAAATCTCATCCTACCATCTCATCCTCAGTTCTCTATTGGAAACTGCTTCATAAATTCTTAAAATCCAATCCATCTCCATTCTTATACACACCACTTTGGGGCAATCCACCCCTGTCCTTACAAAACCAACCTATCTTTTGCCACACTTGGAAAAACAAAGGATTATTTTTTATTGGAGATATTCTCGACCAGAACCCTTTAAACTTGAAATCTTTCTCAGAACTGCAGCAAATATGGGGACTCCCCAAACAGGACTTCTGGAAATATCCACAACTTCGAACTGCCTATAATCTCATTCCAAATCATGTATACAAAAACACGTTATACGACCAACATATTTCACAATGGATAAAACTCTCTGCAAAATGGGGCAGCACTATTTATAAGGTTATCGTAGAAAATTTACCAGACCAGTCCATAAAAGTTAAAAATAAATGGAGTGTTCTACTCAATTACAACATTACTCATGCACAATGGCGTAACTGCTGGCGCCTGTCTCATTGCACATTTAGAGATTCCCGTAGTTCCTTAATTCAAACAAAAATTTTACATTTATGGTATAGCACTCCCTCAGTTTTACATCACATGGGTCTGCTAAATAATAATAATTGCTGGTGCTGCAGTTCTCCTAATGGCAATTTATTTCACATTTTATGGTCGTGTATACCTCTTAGCAAGCTCTGGCATAAAGTCCATCATTTTGCCTCACTAGTTATTGGGCAACAAATTCCCTTTGATCCTAAACTTTTCCTGTTAGGTATCTTCCCCTCAAACTATGTTATGCTATCTCATGCCCATTTTAGATGGTTGAATATACTTTCCCTTTTGGTCAAGCGCCTTATTCTTATAAATTGGAAGTCCTTTATTATCCCAACTTTTCCAGACATTTTCCAAAATCTCTCTCAATATGCTTCACTGGACTGACTACCTTGTGCTATATCTGACCGACTCACTATGTATGATAGTTGTTGGCGGGACTACCACAGATTTATCAGCAGTTAAGGTAATTCCAGACCTTGATAAAATGCTATTTGGATAATACCTTAACCTCAGTCCTCTTTGTACACCTATTTTATCTGTTCACCTTCACTGATGTCTCTCATCTTCTCCTTCTTCTTCTCTTTCTTTTCACTATCCTTCTCACTTATTCCTGATATTTTCACTTTTTTCTCAATACAATCTCTCCCTCTTACATTCTGCTTTATTACAAAGCAATAATGAATCATTACTAGTATCTCACTATACATTTACTAGGATGCTTGAACAAGCATTGTTATATGCTGCAGGACATGCTAGAATATGTAACCACTATATATGTATATATATATATATATATTTACTCTTTTATTACTGTGTATACTGTGATTATTGCATGTCATGTGGGAGATGTAATTCATTGTTTGGATTGTTCCTTCTGTTTTGTTAAAGTGAACTCCAATAAAAAGATAAAGTCAAAAGAAAATGTGGAAGCCCACTTAAAAGTAGAATATTGCCTCTCAGCTGCCCTATCCTGGGTAATAACAATCTAACAATGCGTCAAAGCAGAACACCACTGGAAATGAGATATTGCATCTCAACTGCTCTATCCTAGGTAAATATATAGTAAAAATGTGTACAAGCAAGACTCAGTACAACAGCAATACCAGCGATGAACATTCGGCATTGACAAATGTTTGTTTATGTTTTGGCCTGGATTCTTGATCGTAGATGATTCTCAGTTTCATATTTAGCTATTGTTTTATTTTCTTTTATTGTAAGACACTCAAAGCCTCAGGGATTGGGTGCCATATAAATAAAATTTCCATTGCCACTGCTATTGCCATTTTAAATCATTTGTCTCAGTGTCAATGGCTCAGCAGGTTGCACACTTGCCTCTGAGGCTAGAAGACCGGAAGGTTGTGGGTTCCAGCCCCACACCAAGAACTTGGAGTAACTCTCAATACTGACACTGTAGTGCAGCTTGAAGGTGGTGTTGCACATGTCTTTTAGAGGGAGGTGCTAAACTGAGGTACTATCTGCCTGTTCTGGTGGTTGTTCAGGTGGACATTAAAGATCCCATGGCACTTCTCCAAAAGAATATAGGAATTTTTATTTAAAAAAAATAACACAAAAAGAATTACAGATCACAAACCATACACAAAGTAAAAAAATGTATTCTCCCAACAATCTAAAACACCCAAAGCAACAGAAAATGAAAAATAACAAAACCAAAACCAAAAAAAGGAGGTGAAAATAGCAACAGAGACAAACAATTCTGTGCTGATCCCAATCTAGTCACGAGAAATCCAAGTGATATGTTTCCATAAACTCAGTCAGGGTTTGCCCCAGTACAGCATTTGCCTCTATAATAAACACTGTGGAAGGCAAAAGTCACATAGGATAATACCAAGAAATGATCCATAAGTCTTTGCTGTGTAGTGAAGGCACACCTATACTGCCACACAACTATCAAGGAGAATGAATGGCATTTAGCCCAAGTATTGGAAAGAATCCCCAACATTAATTCTCCATATGACAGTGACAGAAAATAAGTTTCTTGCCATACTGATGCCCTGACACCAAATTAGTCCAAAAAACCCTTGCATATGGACAGTTGAAAAAAGGTGAGCCCGAATCTCTGGAATATCATCACAACAAAGTTGAGGGCAATACCATTCCTGGATCCACCTGTGCTTGTATATACTTTGCATCCTTTGTCTTCCATGGAATGCCAGCCACACAGCATTCCATACATACGCAGGAAGCCTCTTGTTAGTTAACTGACTTAGACCCAAGCCATAGTCATGTGGTTCACAATGAAATACAACAGATGAGTAACTTACAAACTGAATAATATGCTCATGGAGTTTCTTCATAGTTAGTCTGCACTTGGCTAGGAGAGAGTAGCCACAAGTCTGGGTTTTTTTAAGGGGTTACGAATGTAGACTGGGAGGGTTCCATCCAGCTGAATTCCCTTTACTGTACTTCAAATTCCCTTCTTGTCAAGAGTGACAGCAGGGTTCCAACCATTCCCACACTGAGATAGACCACAACCTGTAGTCACATTAACCAGATAATATTGCTCCAAGTCTTTGAAATAAATATACTTTGTAAACTGGCAACAGTATTCACCATCCCTAAACCACCACTTTGTATGGATTTGTATGTAGTATCCCTCTTCACAGGATTCTGCCTGCTACACAACAATTGCTGAAAAAACAAGCTGCATAACTCGGTCTCCGAAGAGAGACTGGAGGGATAGACACCACTAACATATAGAAAGATGAGAAAAAGCATTGTCTTGATCAAGAAAATTATTGTTTTAAACGTTACCAATTCTTCCAAATCACAACCTTCCAAGTGGCACTTTCCAGCATTCTCCCTAGTTTAGGCAAGCCAAATCCCCAGGTCCAAATTGTAACCCTAGAATTTTTATCAGTGCCTATCCTACAGAAACACCTGCACTTGTGCTGTAACATTCACTCCTTAACCCAGTGAGAGCCCTTTACTTTTCTGATAATTTATGCTAGAGCCTGCAGCTGCAGAGAAACACCCCAGAACCATTTTAGCAACCTCCCGATACAACATCCCATAGTAAAAGACAAATGTTCTCTGCATATGCCAACATCTTTATGGGGGAGAGATTAGGGTGCAGGACTTGTCTGAAGGCCCGTATAGCAGGGTGACTTTTTAAGATCTAAGCAGAGGGTCAAGACACAAAACATAAAGCAAAGGACTTAATGGGAACCCTAGGCAAACACCCTTGCATACCAGGATAGGTAAACCACGTCAGCCATTTACTGCTGGGGGAACCATAACCCCTTTGTATACTGTGGACATCCAATTTACAGACTGGCCAAGAATCCCAAGTTTCTTTAGAGTATGAAACAAATATTCATGAGGTATGCTATTGAAGGCTGCCTGATTAATACCCAAAATATGCCCTTGCAAATGTCCTTGCTTTCCACTGCCACACAATTTTCAGATATAGACCTGTTTGGGAGAGCACACAATTGTTTCTAACTTAAAAGATCCGCAGCTGTGAAAGTATGGTGATTTGTTAATATCTTAGATAATTCTGTATTTTCTGGTCTACATAGAAACACAGAATTTGATAGCAGATAAGAATTGTTTGACCTACCCAGTCTGCCCATTTAATAGGATAAGGGCCACTTGGCCCACCCAGTCTCTACATTAACAAGACTCAGGTGGTACCAATTTGTTTTATCACCTTTTTTAAACTTTAATACCAACAGGACTTCCAACACAGAACTGGTGGTCACCAAATTTCTAGTAAATAGTTGAACAAATCTGCACGAGTTGGACCAAACCAAACTGAGGTTTTGTAGAAACCCACACACAACCCATATTTACCAAGGGACTGTATTACCCTTCAGGGCTGAAATAGCTGAGGAGACCTCAGCTGAAATGGAGAGACACAACTTAGCATTATGAGAAGACTAGCTCTGACACCTGCCAGAGGTTATGTGGGAAGATGGAACATCATACACATGTTTTCTGGTCCTATCTAAAGATAGACATATTTTGGGGGGAGGTGACTCAAGCAATGACTCAGATTTTGACAAAGAAATCCCCAGGTGCTTGACACACCTGGTCATAGGCTTGGTGCTGTGGCATCTCAGGGATAAAAATAGAGTCATTTTATTTAATGTCCTATGAGTGTAGTGACCAAGACTATCACTAGAATGTGGCTCAAAGATTCCCCCCAACATAAACACTTTTAATGTGTTACTGAAAACACACAAACAGCTGCAGTCCATGGAGACCTAAACAGCACACCTCCTGTTCCAAAAGGATAAATATGTGACCAGGGGCCAGACATTCAAAAATGGGCAAAGCGGAGTGCAACATTTTACGCTGCACTTGCCCATTGCCCATCATCCTGAGGATGTTATATTCAATGAGATAGCACACCGATACTATCCGACTGCATATAGGGGCATATCAGTGCAGCACTAAGCCAAGTAGCATTGCCCCAACATGGATCTCGCCAGTGCAGGGAACAGCACCACTAGATCCGATAGTGCAAGTAGCTCCCAGCGCAATATTCAGATGACCCCATTCAAATAAGTCCACTGGGCATGCAAGGCACTAAGGGGCCATTTGAATGTCCATTATGGGCACAATTGCATGGGAAGAAGCAACAGGTTTGTACCCCTGCAGCTGGCTCCACCCCACCCCGACTGCCTGGTCCTGTAACTTCAAGTAATCCCTGGTGTCCACTGCCCCCCACCCCAATTGCCAGCCCAGGTAGAGAACAATTATTCCCTGGCACCTAGTGGTCCCCCCACACCCTCTGATCACCAGCTCTGGTACCAGTGATATCACCCCTGGTGCCTAGTGGTTCCACAGCCCTCCCGACACCAGCCCAGGTGTCAGTGATCAGTGATATCATCCATGGTGTCTAGCGGTCCCCCCAACCCCGATTGCCAGCCCCAGTGACAGTGGTATCATCCCTGGTGTCTAGTGTTTGCCCACCCTCTGATCACTAGCCCTGTATTTGAAAAATTATTCCCTGGTGTCTAGTGGCACCATCCCCCACCCTCTGATTGCCATCTGCTGACATGTACACATATTCCCTGGCACTAGCGGTCCCCCCCACTTTCTGATTGCTAGCCCCGGTGTTAGTAAAATCATCCTTGGTACCTAGTGGTGTCCCTCCTGCCCTTTGACCACCAGCCCATATATGAAAAATGTTTCCCTGGCATCTAGTGGCACCCTCCCCCCATGTTCACCATCCATTGACATGTACATGTATTCCCTGGTACAAGTACTCCTCCCCACCTTCCAATTGCCAGTCCCATTTATGAAAAATTATTCCCTGGCATCTAGTGGCACCCCCACCTGCACTGTTAGCACCCACAAACCCACCATGCTAACCCCTTCCTTATTTTAAGCACCAGTGCCGCAGATCCCATACAGTGACTGGCACAGCCCTCCTCTCACCTCCTCAGCAAGCTGCCATATGGAAAGACAGGGAGCACACCTGCAATGTACTGTACAGGGTGTGCATTTTCTGTATTGTGAAAAAACAGGCAACAGAAAACTGGTTCACCCACCCTAGAGCTTGTCTGGTGCGTTAAACTGTGAAGTGTAAATACAGCCTTTTCTAGGACCTAAGATAATTTACAAAGCCAAATATATGGAAAATATACTCACAGTCCCCTCCCCATATTCTGTATATCAGTTTTGACTTGTCTTTTTATGTTTGCTTGCACGCATGTGCAAGAAACACAGTGCCATCATCCGCGTTTTTGTAGGTGTGGCACCCTGTCTTCCAATTCAGTCAGTGTGTTTGCAGGCACGGCCACATTTCGCCAATGAATGCTGTAGCTGTCTATGACAGAGGTTGAAAATGCAGTGCTGTACAGTTGAAAGGGAGAGCTCTACTTCATTGAGCAGCGATAAGATAGTGTTGATTAGCATATTGCCAGCAATCCTGCTTGTATACATCTCTGCATTCTCTTCCTTTCTTTTCTTTCTTTTTCCTCATTGGTGCCCAGTCCCCTGTCGGCTCAATGAACCCCCTCCAAAATAAACAGACTTCCAGTTGCTATGCTGGGAGCCCACCCCAGTGTGGCACACGTCTGTATGGCTGACGGGGGTGCCCAATCCCCCACTGGCTCCACAGCCCCCCCTATAAAAATCTTCCAGCTGCCACACTGGGAGCCCACCCCAGCATGGCACAAGTCCCGCGTCATCATCCTCGGCTCCACTGCCCCCCCAAAAATCTTCCAGCTGCCACGCTGGGAGCCAACCCCAGCGTGGCACTAGTCCCACATCATCTTCCTAAAAAGAAAAGAAACACCAGAAAGAAAAAAATGATCCCTCATTGATTGTCTTGCCCCTAACCCACGCCCACCCTCTGCGCATCCACCTCCCCACACCCCCACCTCACCCCATACTTACCTCTGGAGGCTGGTGCGATGATTTTCGGTGGACCAGGAACACGTCTGCACTCTTCAAAGCCAACCGCAAACTGAAGAAATGTCGGTAAGCTGTATAATGGAATAAATAGGTTTTTTCATCTTTGATGCATATCGAGGTATTTTTGATGGCACTAAATTAACATGGGGTTTTTAGATGCCTCCTCATGAATTCTGGCACTGTCATGGCATTAATCAGCCCCGAAAGGTGATTTCATGGTCACTGCACAGAACCACCTTTCGGGACCGATTTACAAAATGACAGTTTCACAGTTCATGAGGTAGGCCCCCAAAAACCCTATGTTGAAAATTTGGTGAAAAAATTCAAAAAAAATGACTGATTTACGAGCACGTGTTGTGCAGTTCCTACGCACGCTTGTAAGTTCACAGATTTTTAATATTTTCACTCCAGATTTTCAACATTGCCATTTTACCACACCTCCTTATGAGCAATACAGCTGTCATTTTTCACATCTTTCCCAAAATGTGTTTCCGCGCATGTAGCGAACAATGGCACAGTCAGTGTGCAAAATCAATGTTCGGGACAAATTAAGAAAATCACAGTGACACTGTTTATGAGCAGAGGTCTTAAAATGGCTATGTTAAAAATTTGGTGACAAAAGTCCATAAAATTACTGTGTTACGAGCGAGCACTGCTCAGTTTCCTTGCACCCTCGTAAGTTCATGAATTTGTAATATTTTCAGTCCAGATTTTCAGCACTGGCATTTTCCACACTTCCTTATGAACAGTACAGCTGTCATTTTTCACACCATGGCCAAAATATGTTTTCACACTGCCAGTGCAGAAATGCGTGGTCGCTGTGGGAAATCACTGTTTGGGACAGATTAAGAAAATCACAGTGACACGGTTCATGAGCGGAGGCCCCAAAATGCCTGTGTTGACAATCTGTTGTAAAAAATCAACAAACTAATTACATTATGGGTGTGTGTTGCACAGTTTCTACGCATGCTCGTGACTTCACCAGTTTTTTAAATATTTTCACTGCAGATTTTCAACATTGCCATTTTTTACACCTCCCCATGAACAGTACAGCTGTTATTTTTCACATCCTGTTCAAAATGTGTTTTCACGCCTGTGGTGCCAAATGGCGTAGTCACTGTGCAAAAGCAGCTTTCAGCTAACAAACTGATATTGCCACTGTTCATGAGATGGGGGTCACAAAAAAAACATGTTGAAAATTTGGAGTGAAAATACCAACGAACGCCTGAGGCGTTAGGGTTTCCAACCATAATGCCCCACCCTGTAGAGAATAACAAGCATCTGGGGTGTGACTTGGGATTGTCGCCTGTAATGCTCATACCATTCCACCCCCACCACACCCTGCAGCCAGTGAGAGGCACTGAGGTGTGCCTTGGACTCTTCGGCCCCAAAGTTCACCCCATTTTCCTATACAGCACCCATCTCACTGTATTTCCTGATGGAATCGGGTGAACATAAGGGCCAAAGACTCCAAGGCACACCATGACACTCTGCCAGTGTCTGCAGGGTGGGTGCGGTGACATGGCATGGCCGTTATGCCTGACGACCCAAAGGCACACCCCAATGCTTGTCAGTATCTGCAGGGTGGTGGTGGGGCTGGCTTCAGTTCAATACTTCACTGCCATTCCTATTATGCAGCTCTGTAACTCCTACACTATCGATGCCAATGCCAGCAAGCAAACATTCAGCATTGACAAATGCTTGTTATTCTAGTTCTCATGTGTCTGAGCTTTTATTAGTTATACTATATGTTGTGTTTTTAGTGAACTGTATAAATAAATTAAAATATGGAACATTATACACTGATCTCTGTGGGGAAATAAATAAGAAATAAAAGAAGGAAAGGGGGAAGGAAAAAAAAGACGGTATAACACTGATGTATGATTTCTTAAGTTTTTTCTTCCTGTTTCCCCTAGAGAGAATGATTGTTTCTGCCTTTCCTGAAACACTGGCTGAAGAATACTTCCATTTGAAAATGAAAAAAATGGCACTACTAAATCACAGCATTTAATAAAAGACCATGAAGAAAATGTGCAAAACAAGAATGGGACATAAATGATTTAAAAAAAAATGTATATTGATCATTTTTTTGTTTGTTTTAGCTTGGTCACAATTGTATTGTGATCAATGTGCAATTCATAATAGTAATGGTTGATGTAAAATAGATTCATTCCATTTAGTAGGGGTATATTCAGCCATTCGTAATGTTGCTGTTTCTACTCTTTGTGTGTTTGACTTTAATTAAGTTATTTGTGTGCTAGTAGGGAGCACTTAAGATAATGTGGTGGCACTTTCAGTGAAGGTTATTTATTAATTAATTAAATGTGCTAATTAATCTTATTAGTTTGTTAATTGTATTATTGTGATAAGGTGTGCACTTTAGAATAATTAGAAGCACTATATAAAGAAAGCTAATAGATTAGTAGAATTACCTCTAATGAAGCCCCACCCAGTCGGAGCGAAACATAGGGTGTTTGTACCAGTTTAGCTGGCTATGCTGTAGCATCTGAGTCTGTCTGTCTCCCTGTAAAAACCTTTCTACTGCTATGTATGTTTTTGGTATGTCGATTATCATATGTGGAGAATAAAACTGTGAGTATATTTTTCATATACTGTATTTGGCTTTGTGGATTATTTTAGGCCCTAGAAAAGCCTGTATTTACACTTCACCGTTTAAAACACCCAACAAGATCAAGAGTGGGTGAGCCAGTTTTCTGTTGCCTGTGTTTTTCAAAGATGGCTTGGTGCACCGCCCAGACAAAGATCTTTTAGTGGAGTGCCATTTTTTTCTGTTGTCTTCTGCATTGTACAGGGAGCACAGCCTATGTACTATACAGGGAGCACACAGCCTGTGTATTGTACAGGGAGTGCACAGCCTATGTACTGTGCAGGAAGCATGTTCCTTGTACAGTACACAGGCCACACACTCCCTGTACTGTACACAGGCTGTGCTCCCTGTACAATACAGAGTAGGCATGCACTATACAGTACATTATATGCATGCTCCCTGTGTTTCCATACGGCAAGGAAGTGAGAGTAAGTCTGTGCCAGTCACCGTATGGGATCCACAGCACTGGCACTTAAGATAGAGGGGTTGGCAGGGTGGGTTTGTTGGTGCCAGAGTTGTGGGGGGTGCCACTAGATGCCAAGGAACAATTTTTTATATATGGAGCTGGTGATCCGGGGGGGGGGACCATTAGGCACCACGGATGAGTTACCTAGCAAAGAAGCTAATGATCAGAGGGCAGGTGGGGAACACGGACCACTAGGGAATACTTGCATTCTTATGGGGATGGGGATCAGAGGACGAGGGGGACTGGCACCAAAGACATGTAAAGGGATTACCAGGCCAGTGACCAGGGGGTATGGGGGCCACTAGACACCAGGGAAATTTTTTAATTTGCTGGGGATGGCAATCAGTGGATGGGGGGTGCCACCAGATACCAGGGGGCAGGTGTGCAACCCCAACTGCCAACTTGGTTGTTGGCTGCAGTGGCTTCAGCGGCCACTAGGGTTGCCTGGAGTAAATCAGGGTTTTGTAAGTGGTAATAGCGCTACTCAAAATGGCCTGCGCTATACCTTTTTTTCAGTGGTATCACGCTGAATATTACGTTGCATGGGAATGCCTGTCCCTGCCCCTTCCTTTGCCCACCACATATATTATTTTTGTTTTGCATGCGCTAACCCTGTTAGCATGTGCAAAAGGCCCCTTTAAATATTGCACACAGGTGCAATCCCTGGGCAAACGGGGTGCAATCATTCTGAATATCTGGCCACAGATGTTTACCTCTGATGCACTACACTGAGACACACTCTGGCCACTCTATCTTCAGATAAACTAGCAGTCCTGGATTGGGAGAGAGGGCAAAAGATTAAAAGTGAGAAGATGGAGAGAAGTGACAAAAAGTCAGAAGACTAAGCTCTCATATAATGGTCCATCTTGGCCCAGTCTCAGATCAATTGTTATATTCCTATTTGTTCATTCTACTTAAGCAAGTTAGCTCCATTAAGTACCCCTGACATGAGTTAAAATGAGGAAAAATTTACTCCTGACTTGTGTAGTCTAATCTCATTTTTCTAGTGAGTTGTCCTTTGTATTTGTTAATTTTCATGCTTTTTGTTTGTGATATGATTTTAATGTTTTGTGTAGTACAACATGAACATTTTCAAAAAATGTTAATTGCCCAAAATAAAAAGAAATAGGGAGACATAAAGGGTCCAATTCTCAAAGCCCCCCTGAATGGCACAAGGGGCTTGCACCACAAGGAATGGCACAAGTTGCAGCTTGTGCCACAAGATGCACCGGGAGCAATTCTCAAAAGCAGCCTGCATCAAACGCAGGCTGTGTGCATCCAAGGGGGCTTGCACCATCCTTGTGGCACAAAATGGGCTGTGGCATGGCACTAGGGGGCTTGCAGCAGATGCAGGTTGCAATATCCCCTAATTTGGGATTCTCTAAACTGTCCCAGGGGGATAATTTTCTAAGTACCATTAAACCAGCCGGGGTTGGTCTAAGGGTATTTAGAAGTGTGTCCTCTGAGAGGATTTAGATCCTTGCGCCACCTGCAGAGCCCTCCCTGGGTGGGAGGGAACATGTGCCACAGATCCCCCTCCCTATCCCCGGCCTCCCCTGTACTGAAACATATACCTGTTCTTGGTGGTCTAGCGGACCCCCTCCCTATCCCCAAGGCCCTGCAATAAATATTCAGAAATCAGTCCCTGGAGGTCTAGCAGCTCCCCTCCCTATCCCCAAGCTCCACCATTAAGTATTCAGAAATCGGTCCCTGGTGGTCTAGCGGACCCCCCTCCCTATCCCCAATCTGCCTATACAACATAGCATATATCAGTCCCTGGTGGTCTAGTGGACCCCCAACCTCCCACTGTGTCAGGCAGGTGCCCTCCACCACTTCCCCTCCCCTATCGCATCCTCGAAGTTTGTTAATTGCCACAGCTCCTTTCCACGATGGCTAGCCACTAACTGAGCTGTCAAGGAGCATATACTGTAACAGCTAATTGTACAGTGTGCACTCCTTGACTGCTCAGTCAGAGGCCAGCCATGGTGTACAGCAGAGGGCTGTGTCAGTTGCCGGCTCGAGGATAGGGGGAGTGGGGTGGTGGGGCACTGCCTGCCAGGGTGGGGGTCCACTAGACCACCAAGGACTAATATATAATGCATTATACGGGCAGATTGAGGATACAGAGGGAGGTCCATGGACCAGTTTCTGAATGGAGATCGGGGATAGGAAGGGGGTCCGCTTAGACCAGGGACCAATTTCTGAATATTTAATGGTGAGAGCGGGATAGAGGGGGGGTCCACTGACCACCAGGGACAGATATATTTGTATGTAAGGGGGGAGATCAGGGATAGGGAGATGGGTCTGCTAGACCACCAGGGAGTTCTGTTCTATCCACACACAGAGGACATCGGGGATTGGGGAGGACCGCTAGACACCAGATGGAGGGGATGTATGCATGTTGATTCCATAGTGATGTGTGCATGGTTATTGCATTGTGCTGGTCGCTGTCCATGGGTGCATCTTCTGACTAACCACCATGTAGCTTGCGGCAAACTTCACAGATGTGCCATCAGTTTGGCACATGGCCACAGTTGCTGCAAGCTGTGGGACTTTGCTGCCGATACCCTACCCAATAGAGAATTGGGAGCAGGGTCCCTGATGCACCGGCAATTGACGTAAGCTGCCATTGGTGTAGCTTGCACCAACCTTTAAGAATCAAGCCCAATGCCTCTATTTTCAAATCTGAAAGCAATAGAGGATCAAATTCAGCCAAAAAGAAGTCAAGTTATTGATTTGTGTTGATGAACCAAAATGTTCAGAGACTTATCCAGAGTCATGTGTCTGTGTCGCCACCTTGGTATTAGACTGAATAGGTAATACACTCAGCTTTTATAGTGTAGTTCTATTATTGCTGGTAGTTGCAGTTTCTCCTCACATAACCAGTTAACTCTGGGCAACTGCTTCTTGCTGTCCATCACGCTTCTTTTTGCCATCTCTTTCCTCCCCCCTCCTAGCTACTCTCCTCCCTCCCCCTTCTATATACCTTCCCCATTCCCTTCCATCTCCCTTCCACCCTCCCTCCCTTCCTCTTGCCTTCCCATCTTCTACCACTCCCCCTGCCTTCTTGGGTGCAGCTTACTTCCTTCCCCTTGGATCCACCTTAATGCAATCAGGGACCTCTGTCACCCCTCCCTCCCCAATCCTCCCACACGCTCCTCCCTTCCCTCTGTTTCACACAAGCATCTCATAGGCTGCCTTAAACTCTTTGTCTCCTTGCTGCTCATAGTAGCTCGTGACACTGCACTCAATCCTGGCCCTGCAATCCCATCCCCCTCTCAGCTCCCTAAAGGTTGACCTTCTGCAACCACTCATGATTAAGCTTAAACCTGATGTGCTGGTAATCTCAGAGTTTTGGCTATCCCCTAAGACCCCAGATGTTGTGACCATCCTAGCTTTCTAAATAATCAGACAGGGTCATGTGAAGAAGGGTGATGGAGTAGTTCTTTTCCTCTCACATCCAGTATGAACCTGTGCTGTCAGTCACATACCTTTCTGCCTATGAGATGCTCCTCCTTAAACTTTCCCTTCCCTTCACAGTCTTCATTTTCACTGCTAGAGTGTACTGCTGCCCTGGCATATCTCCATCTTAGTCACTGAACTCCCCACTATCATAGTGTAACCCCTCACCCCTGCCTTTTTGCCAAAACAACAGGTGGCATGCTGTTGAAGTTGACAGCAGTACCTGGTGGGGACCTGGGTTTGGGGAGGATGAGGTTACTCGGCTCAAGGGGACCTAGGTTTGGCTACTCTGCACAGGGGCACCCAAGTAACCGAACACAGTAAGCAATAACTGTAATGTCCAGGAACCAGGAATGGGATTCTTCAGTGTGGCTTTATTCACATAAGCTGAACCAAAAAAGTATAGACGGGACCCCATGGGGCTACATTTCCTGGTAATGCAGATTAGAGACAACAGAACACTTTATCACCATTTCCAGCCCTCAGGCTCTGAACCCACCAGGCACACAGCCCGGACTTGCACGCAGCTTTGGGTACACAGCCCGACTTGTACACACTTGGGTTTTCGCCACTGGCCCGGCTCCCCTGGAGGCCACTTGATCCACGGTCCATTTGAGGAATGAATCAATTATCCTGTCATGGCTCCCCACACCACACTAGAGTCTGCCACTCTTAGAGAGAATTTTCCTTACAATCCCATGTCTGGGTACTTCCCCCATCACTGGCCAAGTGCCTGAGGCAAAGTAGAAAACACAGAAGAAATCCGTAGAGGTGGACCTGGTCACTGAAGATGAGGGGCCACCCACCTCCAGCTCCCACAGCCCATACCCAGCCATTTCTCTGGAAAACTGAACAATTCCTTTGCTGAACTTCTAAATGTAGATTAAGGGTAAATGTCTGTCACATCTCCTCTACATATTATTTGCATCTCACAAAACTCTAGCATTTGACACTACTTTTACTTGCTTGGCCCATTTCTCTAGGTTTCCCAATATGTAGTTCAATCCCTAGATTTTCACACAAGTCCCAGGGTGAAGAAAACATATGCCCTTTTAGCCAGAGCAGACACTCACCCTTAAGTTGCAGGTGCCCCACAGGCAACTCACAAATCTTCCATCTTCCAAAATAAATCCTGGACTAAACAGGCAGCTTTTCCTCCACTAGCAGAATTAAGGGGATTGCCCCAGGAATCTGCTGGGAATCTTTACATCCCCCCGGAGGGAGGGGCACTGAGACCCAAAACAGCGTCTCCACCACTTGAGTACAAACTTCACTCTCCCAAGCCAAACTGCAGACTCTCCTTTAAAATTCCTAACGTTCTATCTAACTCCCTTTGCTGCAGATTCCAATGTGGCTTATGCAGCTGCGAAAGTTCTATTGGTGATGTCATCCCTCAGTCTCAGCTGAGACTGAGAACAGAGTGAGACAGTGTGAAACCCATTTAACTGGAGTTTCACAAGCTGCCTTCCCTGCCTACCACTAGGTCTTACTGGGATTCTAGTAACCCCGGGTAACAAGGGGGTTACAATAGCTACTCACACCTCTTCTGCTGAGGTACTCATCCTTGGTTTCTTAAGTCTCATTTGGCTCTCCCCATTCCATCATAAAGTGTTCGTGTTCCATAATGTAAAGTCCCTGCAGCTCTCCCAACTTATCTCTGATCCCATCTGGCTCAATCACAAGTCCCTCAACCATTCACTCCTGGACTGGGTCCTCTCCTTTCATGCCAGTCATATAGATGCTGGCACCCTTCCCAATGCCCTCAGTGACCACCATATGGTCTACTATATGTGCAAAAAACATCGCCCCGCATCTCCCCCAAATACATCTAGTTCTGATCTTTTTGATCTCTGCACCTGCCCCCGGATGGCTACTAACTGGTCCCCCATTTCAGCTGCTAGCAACATTAACACTACCTTCGAGTCATTTGACTCCAAGTTCATGTCTGTCTGGGACCATCATAACCCTTTGAGAAAAACTAGGGTTAGACAGTCATACCTCCCCTAGATCTCAGAGACATTGTTGGCCTGTCATCATGTGCGTGACCTTGCCTGGCAGACTTACAAGTCCACTGGCTCCCCTACTGACCTTACTAATTACAGGGTCCTCTGCAGCATCTGCACCAGAGCAGCTAGACTTGTGAAAGCTGACATCTTTGCATCCACACTCCAGAGCCACATTAACCAACCCTCTAAGTTCTGGATAGTGATTCACGCTCTCTTCTCCCGTCCATCCCTGTCTTCTCCCCCAGTCCGCATGGTGGGTGGCAACCCTGTTTTCTGCCTGGCTGTAGTCACCTCATCTTTCAACTCCTTTTCTACCTGCTGTGCCCCCCCCTACATTCCACTACCTTCTCCTGTCCTTCTCCCATTTTACCTCAACCCCTCCTCCCTTTCTCATCCCCCCAACCCCACTGTGTCGCTCAAAGCCCTCCTGGTTCTAAACCCACAAAATCATGGGAGCTCTGATGGCACTGACCCCAGATTTTTGTTTCTCTTTCTCCTGCCATTGCTTTCCTTATCAATATCCTCCTTAACCTCTGCATTTCTGTAGGATTTATCCCTGACACATGGAAACAGCCTATGGTCATCTCCCTCCCCAAAAGGTGTGACCTCTCCTTTACTAGTAACTACTGCCCTATCTCCCTCCTCCCCACTCTGGCTAAACTCTAGGAACACCTGGTTCACTCCCAACTCTCACCTTTCCTTGACTCCTTCTCCTACTTTACTCCCTACCAGTCTGGTTTTAGGAAGGTCCACTCCACCTCCACCTCCCTCCTGTATATCACCGACTCCATTCTATCAGGCGTAGATTATGATCTGGTCATCTCAGCCATTCTTGTTAACCTGGCCAAAGCCTTCAGCACTTTTGCCAATGCCATCCTTCTGGACAAGCTCAAGGCAGCAGGGCTCTCTGCCTCCTCAGGTGAGTGGTTCCACTCCTACCTTGTGGGCAGGTCTCAAGCTGTCCATATAGGTGGTGTCATATCCCCACCACTCCTTATCTGCTCTGGGGTATCCAAGGTTCTGTTCTTGGCCCTATTCTAGTCTCCATTTTTCTGAGCAACCTTCCCTCTGCCTTCACTTCCGCATCTGTTCACATGTATGCAGATGATATAGCTCTCTCTGCCTCTGGCTCCTCTGCCTCTAACCTCATGGCCCAGCTCCAAGTGGACTTCAACAACATCCAGCACTGGTTCAGGTTAACCAGCTGTCCATCAATTTCAAAAACTGTCCCCATGAGTTATGGCAGAAGGCAGACTTGCTAGGCTCTCCCCTTCCCCTCTTTCCATACCCTTGATGGTGTTGTGAGTGAGGATGTTTCTTCCTTTAAATATCTTGGGGTCTGATTGGATTGTCACCTTGATTTCTTTGTTCATGTGGATGCCATCCATAAGAAGTTAACCACAAATGAGGAGTGCTCTACAAAAATTAAAAATGGATCCTGTTTCCTGCCTGCAGAGAGATAGTTTAAAAGACGATTCTCCCTATCTTCGATTAAGGTGACATTGTTCACAGTGCTGCTCCCATGTCCACCCTAGCCAAACTGGTCCCCCTCTCTCACTTCTTCTGCTGCTTCACCCTTGATTGTCCACCTATAACCAACCACGGCTCACTACATTCCTCCGTCTCCTAATCATCCCTTGATGCCTCTTGTCCTGGAGCCCATCGGCCTGAAGCCATTCTAGTATATACTTTTTTATAATGGTTTCCAACAGTTTCCTTAGGATCATGATCAGGCTGACCAGTCTGTGTTTCCTGAGTCCTTTCTCCTCCACTTGTGGAACAGGACAAAACTGGCCTCCTGACAATCTGCTGGAATCACCCCTTTGTATGGAGCAGTTAAAGATCAGCTAGTGGTTCCACCAGGAACTGGGCAACCTCCCTTAACACCCTAAGGTGCAGACCACCAGCGCCTGGTGATTTTGCCACTTTCAGGGTCTTGAGCCCCTTGAGCACCCTCTCCACTGGTATCCCTCCCATCTCTGATCCATGTCCCCTCCACCCCTGACTAGAATCCCGCACTCTGGAAGTGGTCCTTCCTAATCCATCATGAAGACTGAGCAGAAGTATTCATTTAGAATATCTGCCTTTTTTGTATCTTCTTCCTCTGCTTTCCCTGCTGTGCTCAGTCTGAAGATTCCCCTTGTCCTCTGCTGTTTTTTACACAGCAGAACGTTTATCCCATCCCTTTATACCCTCTGTTATTTTCAGCTTGACCTCCACTTTTGCTTTCTTTACCATTCTTAGCATCTCTTGGTTATAGCACAGAGTTCTCTAGTTTCCACATTCTGGTTTCCCTTGCATTTGCTGAAAGGTCTCCTCTTTATCCTTATTGCTGCCACCACTTCCCTTGAAAAACAAAGTGGTATTTTGTGTTTCTTTTTTTTCCTACCTGCTTCAAACAGGAGCTAGTTACTTCTACAGTTCCCTGCTTTATCATTTCAAACTTGGCTTCAACCCCCTCAACTTCTCTGCCCTCCACAAATTTCTTCTAAAGTAACTGTCCCACCTTCCCTAAATTTACTGGTTTGAAATCCAGGGCCACTGTTCTTGAATTTAAGCATTGAGTTTTCAGCATGATGCTAAATCATACTGAGTTGTGGTCACTGGACCCAGGGGGCTCTTCCACTCTTGCCTCTCTATGCTGTCCCCCCTGGAAAGCACTGAGTCCAATATAGCCCAATCCCTGACTGGCTCCTGAATCCACTGGGTTAGTGGGCACTCATGCATTACCTCTATCAGTACCTGGCTCCATACACCCTAACCCTAATGACCCTCCTTTTATCTGTTGCTAACTGTACCCATACCAATTGCACCCACCCCATCCCCTTTGGGTGCAGTCTTCTGTGGCATTTATACTGTCTTTTAAGTATAGACCCACCACCCCTACTCTGTCCTGCATCATATTTTTCCTAAATAAAGAGTACCCAAGAATAGTTTGATCCCAGTTATGGTATTATGTCAGCCATGTTTCTGTTACTGCCAACAAATTTAATGCTGTATCTGCTGCTACTATGTTGTGTAGCTCTCCCATTTTATGTCCCACACTCCCTGCATTAATACAGGCTGCCTTCTATGTACTGTACCTGCTTTCCACTTTCTCCTAGCTTTCCTGCTATCCAGACCCTTGCCTGTCTTGGTTGACTCACCCTCCTCCCCCTGCATTTCCCTTGTTTCCTCTATTCTGGACCCCTTCTTGAGGTCCCTTACTATCCTATCCTCTGAGGCCCTTTTCTCCTTGCTCCTTACTCCCCTGGATTCAGTGCCCACCCTTCCCTGTGCACTGTTGTTTGCACCCTGCCCTGTCCCCATTGTTTACTTTGTGGTGGGCAAGGGTACTTAAGGTTTCCCATGTGTGTTCTGGTGTTGTAGATCACAGTAGAGCCCTCCCCACTTCAAAGTTTAAATTCTTGCTAATTCTCTTATCAAACTTCTGTCTTAATGCACTGATGTCATCAGAGATCAGGCGCTGGCAAACAATTAGTGCTTTTCCCAGAATTCTTACCAGTCCACATAAAAGAAAATTCTCTTTTCTTCACCACCCCTTTAGCCATATGTTTAACTCCCTTATTTTATCTTCTCTGTCCTTAACCTAACATGGCACCAGTAGGACCTCGAAGAAGGTTACCATCTCTTCAGCTACCCTCAGCTTCCTGCCTAGTTCTCTAAAGCTGTCCATGACTCTGTTTACACTAAGTACCATCAACTAGTTGGTTCTTACATATATCTCCTTGTTCAGCTTCCCCTCCCCTACTTTGATAAGCTTGTCCAGCTGCAGCAGGAATATGTTCACTGTTGCTGCTGCCATTGTGTACATATTTGTTCTCCCAGTCAGAGGCACACTGCAACCTCCCTATCCCTCCTAAGAAACTTTTCCTAGTTTCTATCCTGAGAATTGCTCCCCCTTCCTCCAGCAAGCATCTCCCACCCTCCCCTCCATGGTCCATCTACCCCCACTGACCCTCACGGGTCTCAGGAGTAGTGGAGCTGGAGCCCCTATAGTGCTGTGCTGTGAGGTGCTTCTCAGAAACCTTATTTCAACCCTAAGTGCAGCAACTTCATTGCCAACTGCACAATTCTCCTGCACACTGGTGTCAGCATGGCTCAGTTGGTAGCACATCCACCTCTCGGCCAGAAGAGGATGGGTTCAAGTCCCACACTGTGATTGGGCCCATACATTAAAAGCTGGCACTCAAGTTCAATACTAGAAGGGTGCTGCACTACCAAAGTGTGCATCTCTCAGATGAAACATTAAACTAAGGTCCCTTCTACCCATCTCTGGTGCTGTCCTGGATATCCAGGTGGAATAAAAAGAACCCAAGGCACTTTTACAACAGTAGGGGAATTTTATTGGTATAATATGACAAACAGGTACAAAATACTGATGGAAAAACATACAATCATAGACAAAAAGGGGGGAAGCAAGGAAACATCAAAAGGTACAGTGAAACAGCTAAATATCACTGAGCAGTACACCATAAATTAAAACAGCGTAAAAACAACTGTCTAAGCAATAACTGAAAAAATAAGGAAAAATAACTGAGTTAGAACATCTCTCAAATCATGTAAAGCCAGAAGGGGAAGGAAACATATTCATATCAGTGCTTTACAGTAACTGGTAATTGCTATTTTTGTTATTAAACTTAGATTGTGGGCTTTTAGTGACACTATAATTTCTTTGCTGTCTTTACTTAGAATTGTTTTTGGGATGTTGAAAATTTAAAACGTAGTGGTGGTGTTTTTCTTTGCTGTCTTTAATTACTGCAAATCTTGCCCCCCTCCCTCCCTTCCCCAACTCTTAATTATATGCCCTGTTAAATCTGATTGACAGGAGCTAAACACAGGGGATAGTAGGGGGTGTGGAGTAGGAGGGGCATAAGAGGAAGAAGCCCACCCTCAGCACGACAAGTGTTTTGACTCATTTATTTATTTATTTATTTATTTATTTTCTTTTTTAAAGAACAGTATCTGAGGATCAGTGGCAGGATTTTTAGGACAGTAAATTAATAAAAAGGGAACTAGGAGGGCTTCAGTAACAGAAAAGTAGTGGAATAGCAGTATAATGTGGGGAGTGGTGCAATGCAGTCTGCCATATTCAGGCAGACCTTCTGGACATTGAGGTGCTGCCCTATCTGCACGCATCTCTCTGGACTGCAGGATGAGGTAGCCAGACTCGGAGTGGAAGTAAATTGGGTTAGGAGTACCATCACCCCTATCCAGAGACCACCCAGTCCAATGCCACTGCCTCAAAGGATGCCGAGAATGAGAAGCACTTGGATGACAGTGGGCTCAGGGTGGGTTAAGATGGTCAGGCAGAGGCACATCCCAGATTCTATTCCACTCAAGAACTCATATGCCACACTGGCAAGCAGGGGCAACCAAATAGAGGTACCCAGAGAAGTGGAAGGAAAGGATGTGGAGGTTAGCCAAGGAGGTGACCTCAGTGGGAGAACAGTGGACCCCAGAGGAGGAGGAAGTGAATCATGGTGGGGACTCCATCATAAGAGGGATCCAGCTAGGAACACAGGAGGGGGAGGACCGGGAGGTGAGGTGCCTACCAGGTGCCACGGCATGGAGGGATGGAAGGAAGATCCTGGGGATCACTGGGAAGGCAAGATGGGTGGGTGAGCTGGATGTCATTATCCACCTAGGTACTAATTACCTGGCAAATGGGGAGCCAAAGGAAATTCAGGAAGAGTTTAGGAAATTGGGGCGGGGTCTCAAGCAAGTAGCTACCTCTGTCACCTTCTTGGAGGTACTACCTGCGAGAGGCATGGGAGAACATAGGGGTGCATGCACCAGGAACTTTAATTCATGGTTGAAGAACTGGTGCTGTGAGGAAGGGTTTGGATTCATTGGTGACTGGGGACCCACCTGGAGTGATGGAGGTTTGTTCAAGCCTGACGGACTGCATCCATCCTGGAGGGGAATCCAAGCACTCAATGATAAGTTTAAATGCTACATTGACAAGAATTTAAACTAGCCAAGGGGTGTGGTAGGCCAGCAAGGAGGGTACCTACTTGCTCATGCCCCCCCAGCTAGCAGTGGAACCAGTGAACCAGAGGAGTGGATATCTCAAGGTGGAGATTAGCGCCCAAGAGGTGGATAGGCAGAAAAGGGACAAAAATTAGCAGAAGGGCAGACAGCAAGGAGAACCAAGGATAAAGGACAACCAGGGAAGGGGCTGGAGTAGAACAGCTAAACAGTCTAGGAAGGTCAAATCATGGAAAGCCATGTGTGCCAGTGCCAGGAGCCTTAGCAACAAGATGGAAGATCTGGAGGCTGTCATGGTGCAGTCAGACCTGGACATTGTGGCCATCACAGAAACCTGGTGTAATGATACCCATGACTGGGAGATGGCCATTCCTGGCTACAACATATTCAGAAGAGACTGGGCAGGTAGGAAGGGAGGAGGAGTGGCACTGTATGTGAAAAATGACATAAGGGCCACAGAGATCTAGGAGGAACAAAATGGGGGGAGATATACTGTGGGTTAAGCTGGAAAGGAAATTGGAGCCAGCCATCCGCACAGGTGTGGTCTATAGACCACCAGCCCAGGAGGAAGAAACAGATAGGCAGCTGATGCTAGCCATCCAAAGGATGGCAGACAAGGGTGAGGTAGCACTGGTTGGAGACTTCAATATTCCAGACATGGACTGAAGCATCCCAGCAGCAGCATCAACTAGGAGCAGATTTATCCTGGACTCCCTTCAGGGTGCCTTCCTCAAGCAACTGGTCATGGAACCAACTCGGCAGAAGGCATTACTGGACCTTGTGCTCACAAACAGGGACAGTGTGATAGGGGTAACAGTGGGGGAGCACCTGGGGAATGGTGACCACCAGTCATTGTGGTTTGAAATCACAACAGGAGCAAAACCAAACCACACAAAAACACGTATCCTGGATTTTAGGGGGCAGACTTTGGGAAAATGGGGAGATACTTGAAAGAGGCATTAAGGGGAATGGGACAGGAATCAGGGGTTGAGGAACAGTGGGCAGTATTTAAAATGGGGATTACAAGAGCAACAGAATTATGCATTAAGCAGATTAGCAAGAGGAAAAGGAAGAGGAAGCCATTATGGTTTTCCAAAGAGGTAGCAGAGAAAGTGAAAGCCAGAAAAGATTGCATTCAGGCAATACAAAAAGACATAGGCAGAAGGGGGTAGGGAGAAGTACCAGGAGAAGCAAAGGGAGGTCAGTAAGGGAAGCCAACACTCGGACAGAAGAGCACATTGCAAAATCAGTGGGTAGAGGGGACAAAACCTTTTACAGGTACATAAGTGAAAAAAGAAAGGCAAAGGGAGGGATAGTGAGACTGAAGGGGGAGGATGGGGGCCGTGTGGAGGATGACAACAGTAAAGTTGACATACTGAACAGGTATTTCTGCTCTGTCTTTACTGAGGAAGAGGAGGGTAATGGGTCTGAAGGGAGTACAAGGGGTGAGAATGGTACAGAAATGGACACAAGTCCCTTTACATGAGAAAGGGTCCTGAAGGAACTGGAAGTAATAAGAGTTGATAAAGCAATGGGGCTAGATGGAGTGCACCCCAGGGTCCTTAAAGAACTCAGAGAGGTGGTGGCTGAACCTCTGGCTATCCTGTTTAGCTGATCACTGGAAACAGGGGGGGTACCCAAAGACTGGAGGACAGCAGATGTAGTTCCCTTATACAAAAGTGGGAACAAAGAGGAAGTGGGAACTACAGACCAGTCAGCCTCACCTCGGTAGTGGGGAAGATCATGGAAGCACTACTGAAGGAGAGATTGGTGGAACATCTGGTTGTCAATGGACTGCAGGATCCAAGGCAGCATGGTTTCACCAGGGGGAGGTCATGTCAGACCAACCTCATTGAATTTTTTGACTGGGTGACTAGGGAGGTGGATCAGGGGTAGGGCAGTGGACATGGCCTATCTGGACTTCAACAAGGCATTTGACACTGTGCCACATAGAAGACTATTACACAAACTAGGGAATATGGGTGTGAGCAGGACAGTCGTGTGGTGGGTAGGTTTGTTTGTTTGTTGAATTTTGTTGACCCAGTAAGCCCACTGGGCCTAGAAGTCCCTTTTTCAGGGGCGACCGGGGGGAGGGGGGGATACAGATGGTAAGCAACTGAATTTGAACGAGATTAAGCTGTTGGCGGTATTTATAGTGAATGAGGGAAACTTGGCCAGGACACCAGGGAAATTCCCCTACTCTGTAGGCGGGTGGCGCTATCCATCGGTCCGCGGAGATGGAAGACCTCAGTCGAAAAGGAGGTAGTGAAGGAGGACGGTCCTAGCTCTGGAGCTCTGCAACCTTCGTATGCCTGTGAAGCTAGTGTGAAGGAGTCGGAGCGTTTTGAACCCCGAGGGGGTCTTTTGCTGATGGAATGCCAAGACATGCCGACAGATTTATCGCTTTCCAGTACTGACAATGAATTTTTATTATATGAAGAAATGGAAGAAAAAAAACAGCGGTTATTGGCTTTAATTCAAGTAGCGGAAAAAGACTATGGGATATGCCAGGAGCGACTAGAGGAAGAAAAGAAATGAAAACGTTCACTTGCTAGCCCTGTTTTGTCAGGTAATAAAAGGTTGCCACTTACTACACCCCCTGGAGAACAGTTGGCTTCTTCAACTCCGACTATGTGTAGCAAGGGTTTGGTGGATGGAGTGCTCCCCTCAATCACTGACGATAATGAAATTCGTTCTAAGAATGAAGTTCTTACTAAAGCGGGTTGGCTGTGGCAAGGGGGTGTTTGGATCTCTGACCCGAACTTTTTGTTTTCTGATGTTTCGCAAACCACATTACAAGATGCTTCCAGATCGGTGGTTTCCAGTCCGAAGTGTCAGAGTCCCAAATTGGCAGAAGTATGCAACTGTCAGCTGAAGGTGAGGCTGACATGGACAGGACTGCGTCAGACGCTGTGGTAGATTGCATTCACAAGAATACCAGGCCGCTTGACATAGAAAGTGCTAAGTCTCCAATCCTGGGTGTTACTGGCTCCTTGGATGAAAATGATGTTTCTCACTGCCAAGTTGGTGATGTTCCTTCTGCACATGATGATGTGAGGAAGAAAAAATCTTATGCAGGTCTGTTTCATCATCCCGCTCATGAGGCAAAGCGGAGATTTCTAGTAAGACTTCGTTATAAGGGGTTTAGCACCTGTTGTCCCGGACAGACTATGGGTAGGGAAAACTCTCTTACTTGACAGTTTAGGGTTTATACCCTCTGATGTCTATGCCTTCATTCATTCACCTGGGAACCATCAATATGATATAAGCTTTTGTTCCATGCACTTAATAGATAAATTTTGGAAACGTTATTGTGAAGTAAAAGACATGGATAAATGGAAAGACTTTTTAGCAATCACAGTCACTAAACCTACCATCAAAATAGTGACTGTTCTATTTCGGAATGAAGGTGTTAATGTGGCAAATATAATATACTGGTTGGAGCAACGTTGCAGAATAATGGAGAATCCCAGACCCATCATAGATGATAATGGGTTTTGGACAGGTGGTTGGACTTTTAGGGTTCAACTATCCCAGGATGACTCCGTGATACAGCATTTACCTAGTTCCTTTTTTTTTTTTTAGGAAGGGATAGGGGAATAATCTTTTATGCTGGCCAACCGAAGAGCTGCTATAAATGAGGTTCTCTGGACCATTTAAACACTGATTGTGATTCTGTAAAATGTTTTTTATGTGGGGTCCTTGGGCATGGGGCGAATGAGTGTGACGCCCCCCCTGTATGTAATTTATGTGGGGAATCAGAGCATTGGTTTTTGATGAATGTCCATGGAACACGATTGATTTAGATGCAGCTTCTGACCATGCGCATTTTTTATATAAAGCCAAACAGCCTTATTCAGATCTGACTTCAGGTACTCAACCGGTTGAGAGACATAGGGGAAGGGGGGCTGCGAGAGGGTTGACTAGAGCTTCTCTCCCTTTTCAAACAGGTGCTAGGATTTTAGAGTCTGATAATTCAGAGGTTGATCACACCCTAAGCACACAGACTTCTAACCCATCGGTTACCCCATTAGGTTCCCCACTTCCGCCCCAGTCACCCTTACTTACTGAGTTTATGGACAGTTCACAAGGGGATTCTCAGGCAACAGAAAATGTTATGGATGGTTTTGGATCTTCTGATCCGTTAGGTGAAAATGAGCAATTTGTGTTGGTGCAGCATTCAGGGTCCAAGAGTATTAAGGACACTATATTTACTATGACCCCAGTAACGCTGTCGAATAGATTTTCTTCCCTTCCTTCTTGGAGCGACCAGATGGAACAAGCTCAACCTATTTATTCTGAAGGGGTTGAGACTGTGATTGTACAAGACCAAGAGATAGAGGGTAAGGCAGATTTGCCTGTTGAGGGGAATGGTGTTCCTTTTCCAGTAAAACGAGTTACAAGGTCTAGTGGAAAAATGAAAAAAAAAAAACCCATAAATGGTAAATTTTTCTATAGCGAGTTTAAATGTTAATAGTATAAAAAATAAGAAACGTAGATTCACTATGTTTAGTATCTTACAATCCTTAAGTTACGATATTTTATTTTTACAAGATATTCGTTTACAAGATACGGTGGAGATCAAACAGTCCACTAAGGATTGGGGTTGGGGGGTTTCAATTTGGTCACCAGGATTAGAACCCTGTAGTGGGGTGGGATTCTGTTTTCGAACCTATGAGGTTCATGTTATTAGAATAGTAGAAATAGAGCCAGGTAGGGCTTTTTTGTTAGATGTTGTTTTTTTATGTTTTTTTTTTTTGCGATTAATTAATGTTTTACAATTCTCAGGTAAAATCCACTTGGAATGACTTGTTAAAAAAAATACAGCCTTATTTATACACTAAACATCATTTGATCTTTGGGGGTGATTTCAATATTAATTTCAAGACTCCAAAGGAAGGCGCGAAACGATATTGTGATAAAAAAATTTCTTGAACCAGGTAATTTTTCCAGCGAACCTGAAAAATGCTTTTGTAGGCACCCCTTTGGCTAAAAAGCCTACTTTTTTTAAGGGTTCCCTCTCTTCGTGTATAGATTTTATTTTTGTGAATCAGAGGTTTCAAGTGGCTTCTCCTAAACTAATCCCTATTGAGCTCTCGGATCATTGGCTGTTGGGCTTTCGATTTGACTGCCCCCCACAAAGGGTAGCTGGGAAAGGGGTTTGGAGTTTAAATGTGGCCTTGATATCTGATGTGATCATCTTGCATGAATTGCAAGAGGTTATAAGTGATAAAGTTTCTACTTTAGACTTGTATGAAAATATAGGTCTTTGGTGGTCAGATCTGAAAATATGTTTAACCTAGTTTTTTAAAATAGTGGGTTCATATAGGGCACAAACAAAAAAGGATAAATATTTAGAATTTCGAGCTGAATTGGGTATATTATTATCTCAACAAAGTTTGGGGGTATCTGATTTAAGAGATCGTATAGATAGTGTAAGGCAGCAGATGAAAGACTATCAATATTTTAGAATACAGTCCTTACAAAAAGAACAATTGT
Organism: Neoceratodus forsteri; assembly: GCA_016271365.2. NCBI lineage: Eukaryota > Metazoa > Chordata > Ceratodontiformes > Ceratodontidae > Neoceratodus > Neoceratodus forsteri. Next base: position 804,625,959 of record CM028133.1, read on the forward strand.
TTGGTACTCAGGGGAAATCTGAACAAGTTAATCCGTTTTTAGCCTGTAAAAATAGGACAGATAGCAGGGTTTTTTCAAGCCTTGTAGATTCTGTAGGCATAGAACATTGGGATACTAAAGGTATTATGGGGGTTGTTGAGGAATATATTAAGGATTCGTTTGGAACTTTACCAGGATCTGTTTCATCAGCTGACGCCTTTTTACAAATGGCATCGCTTCCTCAGTCCACCAGCTCTCAGAATTCTCTTTTGCTTAGCCCTTTTACTTTGCAAGAAATGGATAAGGTTATACACTCTTTGTATGATAATATAGCTCCTGGTTCAGACGGCCTGTCGAGCGAACTATATAAAACAATATGGTCAGTGATTCCGGTTTATTTTCTACGTCTTTATAATTTTTTGGGGGAAGATAATATTTTACCCACGCAGATGTATGAAGGACTATTAATTTTTTTATATAAATCTGGTAGCACTAAGGATTTAGGGAATTGGAGACCACTAACCTTGTTGAATGTAGATTTTAAGATATTTGCAAAGCTCTTAGGGAATAGGCTGGCGGTAATTATGCCTTCATTAATTAGTCCCATGCAGTTTTTTGCAGTTCCAGGTAGGAACATTTCTGATGCCTTATTAACTATAAGAGAAATAATTTCTGCCTTGAGAATTGATGTTGAGATGCTAGAGATGCCAGGGTATTTAATTAGCCTGGATCAAGCCAAGGCTTTCGATATGGTATCACATTCTTTTTTGTGGGACATTTTATTAGCTTTTGGGTTACCTCTGTTTTTTTTGGGTGGATACAGCTTTGTTATGCTCTAGCATATGTACTTCCATACGAAAATGGTTGGAAAGGAGGTCCGCATTTCATATATACTGGCTTACGGCAAGGATGTCCTTTAAGTCCTTTATTGTATGTTTTTGTTTTGGACCCTCTTTTGCAGGTTCTGAACAGGTCCCCGTTGATTAAAGGTTTAACTGTTTCTATGGCTTCTACTTATAAAGTGTTGGCATACGATGATGATATATGTCTTTTATTGAAAAATGAAGATTCATTTGGTATAGCAAGAGACCTTATCCAAGAAATAGGGATAATTACAGGGGCCTCTTTAAACCTGACTAAAACAAAAATTTTAAGGTTACATGAGAGTTTAACCACTCCTCCAGCCTTTGGGGGCTTTCAGGTGGCCCAACAGCCCTGTAAGATCTTGGGGATTTATTGGGGTGGGGGGAAATATGTCCCTTTTTAATTGGGAATGTGCTTTAGAGGTAGCAAAGAAAAAAGTGGAAGTATGGAATCGATGGAAAACAACAAAAAAAAGGGTGTATTACACAAACATTTTTGATTCCACTATTTTTGTATTTAAGCGCTATATTCCCTTTAACAAAACAATTGGAGGCTTCAGTATTGAGGATTTTCTTTACCTGCATTTGGGGAAGTAGGTTAAATCCAATCAAAAAGAATACTTTGTATAGATCAATTAAGGAAGGTGGCCTGAACATGATCAATCCAATAGTGTTTTATTTTACAATATTTTTTTCCATTAATTTGTCTCCATTGATTAGAAATGAATCGAAATGGTGGATACAGCTTGGATTTATGAATGTTACACATGTGTTAGAAGAATGGAGAACTGGCTTTTTACATAAAATAAACGAAACCGAGATTATTAAATATATGGATTCAGTTTTGATAAAATAAAAATGTGGGATATAAGTTATCTAAGCGCATTACAAATGTCTTGGAAAGCCCTTTATATATCAATAATGGATTCGTTTTTTACCGACGCCCCTCGGATAGAATTTTCTGCTTCTCAACAACAGCAGATTTCTAGCTATATTACTAATAACAGGATTCTGGTTAATATGTGGGATACCGCTTGGCTAGCGATTCACAATAGGGTGAACATTAAGGGTAATCAGAAACATAAAGCATTAAATGAGCGCTTCTGTCCAAGATCAGATTCTAATGGTAAACTGGAAACCATGAATCACTTGTATTTTCAATGTCCATATGCGGTTAGGTTCTGGGATGTGCTGAAAAATAGATGGTTAAATTATGTGAGTTGGTTAACACTTCCCCCTTTACCGAATTTATTATATTATGGTATTTGTCCTGTTCTTAATGAAGGAATTTGTATAAGCACATTACAAATTATTCATGTACACTTTTTGCATTGGCTTTGGCTTAGCAGATGCCGTTTAGTTCTGCAACAGGATATCCCTGCAACAAATCTGGTACAAATAATTGTAAATGAATTGCAAACTTTTAAACGTACTGAATGTAAACATCTTTCCTTTCCACAACAGGAAAAGATCTGGCGCAAATTTGTTATTTTCTAGATTTGGTTTGATATTGGAATTATAGGAATTATTATGTTTTGTTTTTGGGTTGGTAGGGCTAAGAAGAGGAAAAAAAAAGAATGGTTGCTATTATAATGTTTTATGTTTAAAATTTCACCTTTTTATGTTTCTTCTTGGCATATGTATATATCCGGGATTAAGGATATGGAGAAAAAAAAAAAAGGAAGGGTCAATGGGTTTGTGTTTGTCCAATTATAATTAAGGTTACGTTTCCAGGATGGGGAGATGTTTTATAACTGTATATGTTGCCCATACAGTTGTTTCTATGTTTATACCTTGTGTCTAATTGTTTAAATTTTACTGTAACATTTTTTCATTTTTTGGAATGTAGATAGGGGAGAGTTTTCACTCTGAAGTTTGGTATTAATATTTATTTATGTTTTGTTTTACAACCTTTTCATTGTATTACTGTTTTCACATATTTGTTATGATTTCATTTTTGATTTAAATAAAAAAATTCCCCTACTCTTTTCGGTAAGTGCCATGGGATCTTTAACATCCACCTGAACTACCACCAATCCAGGCAGATGGGACCTCAGTTTAACATCTCATCCAAAAGACGGCACCTCAGAAGTGCAGCACCCCTCTCATGCTGCACTACAGTGTCAGTATTGGGATATTAACTCAAGTGCCAGATGTGGGAACTGAACCCACAGCCCTCTGATCTCCCAGCCTCAGAGGTGAGTGTGCTACCTACTGAGCCACTGACACTGCTAACTAAGGTTAAGCTAAGGTAACTGGCTGGGCAGCAGGACACAGAGGGTGGTAGTAAATGGCTGTCACTCCACAGAGGGAAGAGTGACCAGTGGGGTACCACAGGGATCAGTGCTGGGACCGGTCCTATTCAACATCTTCATCAGTGACATTGCGTAGGACCTAGAAGGCAGAATTTCACTGTTCGCTGATGACACAAAGCTCTGTAACAGAGTAGACACACCAGAGGGTGTAGACAGAATGAGAAGGGATCTGCAGAAACTTGAAGAATGGGCAAGGATTTGGCAGTTGAAATTCAATGCAAAGAAGTGCAAGATAATGCATATGGGGAACAAAAACCCTGGCACAACATATCAGTTTGGGGGTGAGGATATAGCATGCACCAAGCAGGAAAGGGATCTTGGGGTTATCATCCCTGATGACCTCAAGGTAGGGAAAGAGTGTGACAAGGCAGCAGGTAAAGCAAATAGGATGCTGGGATGCATAGGCGGGGCATCACCAGCAGGAAAAGGGAGGTCATGATTCCACTATACAAGACACTAGTGAGGCCACACCTGGAGTACAGTGACCTTACCTACATAAGGACATAGACAGGGTAGAGAAGGTTCAGAGGAGGGCAACAAAGATAGTACATGGATTGCATCACAAGTCCTATGAGGACTGGTTGAAGGAATTGAATATGTACTCCCTGGAGGAGAGGAGGGAGAGAGGGGACATGATAGAGACATACAAGTATCTTACAGGGAGGAACAGGGTGCAAGAATACACTATTTTTAAGCGAAAAATATGTTCCAGGACTAGAGGGCATGGGATGGAGCTGGAGGGAGGATGATTCAGAGGAAACATGAGGAAGAATTTCTTCACAGAACTTGTGGTGGACAAGTGGAACACCCTGCCTGAGGAAGTGGTGGGGGCTGAAACAATCATGGGATTTAAGAATGCATGGGATAGACACAAAGGAATTCTGGAGGTCAGGGGTAAGGGGCAACAGAGTTCTAGGAAAACATAAACTGAAGTTACAAACTCAAATGGGCAGACTAGGTGGGCCATAGGCCCTTATCTGCCGACACTGTCTATGTATCTATGTATCTATGTGGTCTTAAAGACATGCGCCAAAAATCTCCATATCTTTTTAGAACAGAAGAAGGCATGAGACGTTGTTCTGCCTGGTGTACAAAAATAATTATTTCTGTATTATAGTGACTAAGATGAAGGGGGGGATGTCCTTCTAATGGAATAGCAAGGCACATCGAGAATGCCAGAGGTAGTATTTAATAACAGTGAAAAATAAATGTATAGTGCTGGTATTATAGTAGACTGGTGTTTGAAGTCTGCCTAAAATAATATCCGAATAGGTAATGTGGGACCAGGAAAGATTTTTCCTGTAGTGTGTAAGGGCATGCCAAAAGTGTTGGACATAGGGGCAAGTGAGAAGGAAATGCTCCATAGTTTCCAATTGCATGGTACATCCCAGTCTGGGGCAGTAGCCTTCCATGAGGCTCTTATGTTTGGTGTTCATCTTAATGTTAAGCCTACAATGACCACTGAGTCAGAGGATGTCCCACATTTTCGGGGGGGGTACGTTTATCCTGAAAGGACATGTGCAGGAAGGAAATGTCTGTAGGTGAGATATCAGCAGAGGTATTAAGGTCAGTAAAATGGGAAGTCATGATCACAGAATATATGTCTATCCTAGAGAAAGGAAGAGCAGCAAGGTCCAATTTCCATTGTCTGACTCTGGTAATGAAGGGTTTGATGAAAGCTGGGTAACCAGAGTGGAAACAAAGGGTGGTGTGAGATTGAGACCACTGTTCTAGCAGAGGTTGCATCCATCTATTGGCCCATGGATGCCAGAATTTACTTTAATTTCTGAAATGACCAGAAAAATTCCAATGGCGAAATAAACTATAATAGAAGGCAATCAGGTTCTTCATATCCAGACTGCCAGTGGAAGTAGGGAAGTATAGCACATTTCTTCTGATTGGGTTTAAACGGCTACCACATATGAATGAAAACATCTTACCAAGTAATGGGACTTCCAAGAGGGCGGGACGGGGAAAGACAATGCTGAGATAGGTAAAGATAGGAAGTAAGCAGGAGTGTAAAACGGCAACCTTCTTTTTTTTGGACTGGAACCAATGTTTCCAAAGCTGAACCTTACCACGGTACACTGACTGCTTAGATTCCTAGTTGGCGTGGTCCAGTGAGTCACCACTGAATAGGACATGTAATATCTTAAGGGGAAGGTTTGAACATTAAAATACCTCCTATATCAATAAGGTGTGGTGTATAAGTTCCCATAATGAATCTTGCTCACTGTTGCCTGTAAATTTAAATTAAAATTGTTTAAATTTAATTTTGCACTGGAGATGGAGGTAAAAGAATGAAATAAAGTAAGAGCCAAAAGACTGGAGGGGAGTCTTTTACAAATAAAACAATATCATCGACATATACTGTCAGTTTGATCTCTGTAGTAAGGTCTGGTGAGGATATGCCATAAATCTGGGGATGGGCCAATATTTTGCAGAGAATCGTGTCTTTGCAGAAAATGTACAGCAAGGGGCTTATGGGGCAACCCTGTCAAACTCCAGTAAGGACAGAAATTCTTTGTCCAACATGTCCATTCATATTGAGAAGGAGACTGGCTGCCATATATAGGTTAGGTATCCATGAGCAAAAAAATAGGAGGAATGCCATAATGTCGTGAGACCTCAAATAAATAATCATGTGAGATCCTGTTGAATGCCTTTTCTTGATCCAAAGCTAGGACATAACCCATGTATGGTGTAGAAGTGGAGAATGACAAGACTTCTCGCAGCAATATAAGGTTGTCATAAATGTGTCTGCCTAGAATGGAACAAGTTTAAAAATAAACAATAACACAGTGAACCACCTTGGCAAGCCTGGTGATAAAGATTTTCATTAAAATCTTTAAATCAGTATTCAATAAACAAAGGGGCTGCCAAATGCAGGGGTCCATAGTATCACCTTTCTTAAAATGGCAGATCTGAACAGTCTCAAAAAAGGCAAGTGGAGGGGGATGAGATGTAAGATCCAGTGGAAAAACTCATAGTAAAATATTCATCAAGGAGGGGGCATGTAGTATGTAAAATTCAGAGGAAAGGTCTTATGTACCTGGTGCAGTATTATTATGCAAAGAGGCTATAGCTGATTGTACTTCAGCTCTGTTGATAGGCCTGACAAGTGAAATCAAGTCCCCTTTGGAAAGGGGGGGCTGAAATTGAATGCAAAATGGGTAGGACAGAGGAGGGGGAGATCTAGTGCTGAACATAGCAGTCAAGTAACAATGTACTTCCATAAGAATGCCATCTTTTGAAGTAGCAATGTGGCCTGCAGGTGTACATAAGCAGGTAATATGATGTCTCAATACTTTCTGTTTGCAGCTAGCAAAAGTATTACAGCCATCTCGGCGAGCCTGTGTTCCAGAAGGATGTTCTAAATTCAAGGACTTCATTCTGTCATATTGTAGGTGTATCATTCATTCCCTAACTAATGTGATTTGAGCATAATTATCCATGTTTGACTGGTGAGCCTGGGTCTGCAAGCTTATGAGCTGCATCCGGAGCTGTAGATATTGAAGGAAGTGATGTCTGTGTGCTTTTAGAGAAGAAGAATGGAACAAACTTTTCACAGCCAACATAGTATCCTGCCACCAAAGGCCAAAATCATCATACAAGCATTGAATCGACACTCTATCTAATAACAAGTCTTTTAATTATAACTGAAGTGAGAAATCCTGCAGCGACTGTGTGTTCAGTCTCCTCAATGCTGGACCAGTGTGAATAACATTACTGCCAGCAAACAGTCCTCCCAGTAATAGGTGATCCGAAGTTTCAATAGGAGTTAAGGTAATAGAACATGTCCACACATGAGATGCTGTAAAGATATCATTTATTCTAGTTTCTAAAGAATTTCTATAATAAGTAAAACCACCAGTTGTAAAACGTGTTCTGTAGGCATCCTGCAGGGACGCATCCTTCAGCATTTGGTTGAGAAAGTTAGTGTCGTAAAACAATTTATTCATCTTTGCTCCTCTATCCTAAGTAGAAAGGCAACAGTTGAAGTCACCACCCATAAAAGAAAACGTGCAATGCATAAATAGGGTTGTTGTTGTTTGAAGAGATCAATGCAGTCCTTCTCTGCCTGAGGAGCATAAACCGCAAGAAAACAAAATTATTCAGACCGTATGGAGGCATCCAACAGGAGGGCTCTACAAGGGACCACATCGACCAGTTTGTGGAGATGTAGGGCAAGACCATGAAACAAGATCCCAACGCCATCACAGCAGTCCAGACCTAGCAACCAATATGAAGGGCCCCATGGCCACAATTTTTTAACACGGTAAATGTCCCAAGTAGAAAAAAAGAGTGTCCTGTAAAAAATAGGCATCACAGGGCAGGGATTGCAGGGTGGAAAAGAGAAGATGTTGTTTCACCAGGCTTTTTATACTATTGATGTTGAGGGTCGAGAGAGACAGAGTGAGTGCCATGAGGAATCAAGAGGGAAAAGAGGCATGGTTACATAACTGCCCCTGTTTTGGAGGAGGACTTAGTATCCCTCTTGGACCTCTTCTGTTGTTGTTTTTGAAGGGAGTCTGATGTGGTGGTCTCTGTATCACCCTGTAATGGTTGAGAGGAAGTGGACTTCAAAGGAAGAGAGTCTGTGTCCATGCTATCCTCGGAATCCAGACCATCAGGATCAAGAATCTCATATTTATTCTTTAAGGGGAGAGCGAGGGGTGTGATGGGGCTGCAGCTGACTGATGTAAAGATCTCTTCCTGGTTATTATCATGTGATTGGGAGGTGGCATGGGGGAGGTAATAGATTTTGGTGCTGACAGTGGGTCAGGCGGGATATCAGACACCGCAGGAGTACATTGGGATGGAAGAGACTGCAAAGGAGGGTCTAGAAGTCCAGAAGGCAGCTAATCAGAAGGAGGAGTAGAAACAGTCAAAGGGGGTAGCGAAGGAGGCAGATCACAAGACAGAACAGAGGAGTCATCCTCTGCATGTGCAAGGTGTCTGTCGAGATCCTTATGTACCACTTGTTGTAAAGATTGTTGTGGCTGTTCAACTAAGGAGTCTGGATGGGGTCAATCTTCTCTGTTGTGGGATGCCCAGGGGAAGGAGCAGTAGGAGTGGACCTCGTCATCTTATAAATTGCAACAAAGGTTATTAGAGCAGTGGGCACTAACATGGCCAAAGTTCGGGCATAGGGTGCATCGGAGTTTACCACAGGTGGTGTTTAGATGTTGATCGGAGCCACACTTGAAACTCATCTTGGGTTGTCCAGGGTATAAAACAGAAGGCTCTGTCCCTTCCCAAATAAAACACTGGCCAGATGTTGTATTCCAGCAGGGCCTTGTCTCAGCTGCACCAGAAATCGCCGGTTCCCAGTCCAAAAGTGTTCAGGATCCAAGACTGGTTCGGGATTGCCAAGCAGGGTATGCCACTGTGCCAACCAATACTTGACATCGAAGACGTTTGCATCCTCATTTTTGAGAAGAACTGTAATGGTGTGCTGTGTCTGTTTCATCAGTGGGATAGCTTGAAAGGGTTTCCAGATAGGGGTATTTTTGAGACAGCCATACTGTTGCCAAAAACCATCTAAATTGGCACCAGTCTTAAAATTCATATCAAAGAATGAGTCAGCGGTAGAATGGAGCAGGGAAAATATTTCCCAAGGGGAGAAATGCATGGAGTCTTTAAGGAGTGATTTATCTACATAAGCATGGTTGGGGGGTTGCTCCAATCCTCCCACATATTTTATTTATTTATTTCAGTTTGGGATTAATACCTTTGAGTCAAGGACTCATTTTCAAAGGTTCCATGTCAGTATTGAACAAACATCACAAAAATACAAGGTTCGGGGGGGGGAGAAAAAACATTGAAACATATACACAGGCAGTAGTAGTAAAATTTGAACTTATACACATCAAATTAGTAAATATTAACACATAGACTGATTAGAGAAGTGGGGTGGGGGGGAATCAGCCGAAGGTGGCATCCTCTGAGGTGGGAGACAGGTGGAACTTTCAACCAAGTGAAGCCATCGTCAGGTAAATGGGGTAGGGGAGTGGGTTAAGAAAAAAGTGGTATATAGCAGAAAGATGTAGAGGGGTAGGTAAATGGAAAATTGGAGGCGAGGTACTATCACATTAACGCAGGCAGGTGGTATTGTCTGAGGTGAGAGAGAGAATTAGACTTTCAACCAAGTGAGGCCATCATCAGGTAGTGGGGGTAGGGGAGTGGGTTAAGAAAAAAGTGGTATAAAGCCAAAAGATGTAGAGGGGGTAGGTAAATGGAAAACTGGGGGCGAGGTACTATCACATTAGAGCAGGCGGGTACAATTCATTTTAGATTCAAGGAGAGATTTGAGCCCAGCTTTGAATGTACTAATCTTGGTAGTGTCAGTGAGGACAGCAGGTAGTTCATTGTACCATTTTGGACCCTGATACAGGATGGAGTTCTGGGCAAGTTTCATCCTTTTGAAGGGAATCACCATCTTGTCAGTGACTGCACTATGGGTAGATTTCATTGGGACGGCCAGCTTAAAGTGTCCGCCCAGCATGGGGGATGTCAGTCCAAGTAGTACTTTTTTTTCAGAAATAGGCAGGTTTGGTATTGCCCTCTAAGATAGAGTGGGAGCCACCCAGTTTCAGTGTACAGCGAGCAGGTGTGGGTGTCGAGAGTAGCTCCCAAAGTAAGACAACAGGCCTTATAAGAGACAGACTACATTCGAGTGTTGCGCAGGCGCCAAAGGGGTCTGAGTCACAGATAATTTTCCAAAAGACTGCCACCTGGCTGCACAGGAGGCTAGAGAAATCTTAGGGGGCTTAAGGGGTTCCACAGTCAGGAGGGGTATCTCTTTGTCCACCCTTTCAGCCTAGGAAGGAGGAAGGGCAGAGGGTTCTCTGGAGTCCAAAGGGGGGTCGGGAAGAAGAGGGGGGAAATCAGAGGCCATGTCAAATTGTGTAGGTGAAGGCAAAGGGTCATCTTGAGATGGAAGAGGAAGGTTTTCAGGATATAAAGTGGCCTCTGCAGTATGTGGGCAAGAAGGTGTCACAGGGGAAGGAGAAAAGTTCAAATTCTGCACTAAAGGGAGAGGGTCTGTCGGAGGAGCAGTGCTGTGAGGAGGGAGGGCAGGGGGCAGCATGGAGGAGACAGGACCTGCACAATAGATAAAAGGGAAAGAAACAGAAGGGGCTGGTGGGCTGGCAGGGACAACAAAAAAGGTACAAGGGAGGAGACAGGCAGCAATGGTGGCCAGAATGAGTGGGGGACCAGCAAGCATCAGCAGATTGTCTCCAGCCAGCATTATGCAACTCTGGGTCTTTATTCCAATCGAGCGGCGGGCAATCCGTCACATAAGGTTTGCAGGTACTGCGTGTAAGTCCTAGTGCAGCACACTGTGTAGACTTAGGATGTGTAACACTGGGAGGGGCTGACAGCTTAGAAGTAGCAGGCATAAAGAAATTATGAGGAGGTGACGTCTGACTGATTGACGATAAATCTACAGACATTGTATTGCAAGTTGGAGGGGTGGGAATGCAAGTTGTAGGCTCACCTGGAGTCTGAGAAACAGCCATCTCTGGCATCCAATAGGAGGGCCTGTGGTAACTCCTGTGGTGCAACTGCATCATTACTCACAGGGAGACCAGAACTGGCAGTCGTTGAAGCAATCGGAAGGGTGACCAAAACTGTAGAGTGGGGCCATTCCTTTTCAGTCCTAAATCGGTGCTCTTCCTATTCCAGAAGAGCCAGGCGATGCTGTGTTTTTTTTTTTTTTTTTAATGTAATGCAGCATCCAGGTGTTCCTCTGCAGCCCGCAGCTGCAGTCCAGTAAGCAAAGTAGAGTCCATGAAGGCAGGCAGTACAGAATTCTTGGCAGCATAAGAAAATAGAGGTTCCTCGTTGTCCGGTAAGGCTGGTAACAGCAAAACCATCATCCCCAGTATTCCGATTGGTAGCCTCTGAAGATGCAGGCACGGGGAGGGAGGCTCTCTTCCCCAGACCCATGGTACTGGCAAGCTCATCCACCATCTAACCAAAAATGGTACAAGGTCTTCCCCTACCGCAACAGTAGGGGATTTTCCCCCGTGTCCTGGCCAACATTCCCCTTCCCATAAAACCAGTTCATGCAATTGTCCAAGGCTGTGCGTGGGTGCTGATGTGCAAAATGGCTGCCACTACACTTTCAATCACTTCACTACCAGTCTAGAATTGCTTATAAAGTGTTTTGGGATACCATGTGTATGCAAAGCACTATATACATGCTGATTCTTCTTCTTCTTCATCCTCCAGTTCAGTTTCATCCTGCATTCAAACTATAACTTCTGTCCCTCTGTACAGTTTTTGACTGTAAGATCAGAGACCTCCTAGCCCCTACTGATATCTAGTGGGGCCAGCAGGCATTTGTGGAGTTCATCAGTGTTGTTGTACCTTCAGGGATTAGTTTCCTGTTGGGAGTGAATTTGGCACCTGAGCAGTGTATAAGTTGCAAGGACACATGGGGCTGATCCAGCCCCCAAACTGTACAGTAGTCCTTCAATGCTCACCTAAGCTATTTGTGTGTCCATGGGGTCAGGCGAGCGTAATTGCTGCTGCAACTTTCTGCTGTGGCTCCCTGGTTCCAACTATAGTGTTCTCAGTGCCAAGAAAGCATAAGAATCCATGCAGCTCACCAGTCACAACAGTACTGGGCACCCCTGGTGCCGATACAAAGACACTGCTACCTGCAGTGCTCATGGCCTCTGCTGCCAAATCCATGGATCCAGAGGAGCAGAAAAGGATGCTGGGCAGCAGTGGCCCACAATACTGCCAGGCGCAACTGGTACCAGAAAAGTGCGGCAGCTTTTTTGCAGAAACTGTTTATGAGGAACTCAGTGCAAATCCCTCCCTTAGGAGCATGTGCTTGCTGGAGCCAAAGAGGAAATTCTACAGCTCAGTTGATGTGCCCTGGCCCCTTCTGCATAGCCTATGGGGCTGGGGGAACAACAGGATGTGTGGCTTACCAGCTGTGGAAGATAGCCAATGTTTGGGGGGGTGGGGGATGCCAGTAGCAAGTGCTTCTGGACTGCAGCAAAGGTAAGTACTCTTTGGGAGGAAGGCTAACACATATAACCTGAAACTGGCACTAACTGTAACTAACGAAAATAGTGTAGCACAGTACTATGCTATTAGCACGGGTCCTGAGCCTTCAACTAACACTGAATAATATACATAAGCGATAAGAAATAACAGGGTGTCGGATGTTGGGGGATACCCAAATGCCCAGGGTGAAGTGAGACCTAATGTGTTTTATTGTATTTAAAACATGGAGTTTTGCAAAAACAAAATTTACTTAAAGTGTTTATAACATTTAAAGAAACAGTTTTATACAGTGCTGGCCATCCTAAATTTCTCCCTTACCTCAGAACTCCTGGTACCACATTAAGGTATTGTACAACAGTATTCACTCCTAGATACCACTCCTATCACAGACAGTTAGAAAACCTGCATCTGCTTCCCTAAACACCATAAGGTAATGAGGGACATTTAGGATGGCTACCACAGTATGCAAAATAGTCCTTATGCAGGAACAGTGCTGGCTTTTTGTATTTTTTTACCAGGAAAAAAGCTCCATTGAGCAGAGCTAATTTACAAAGAGATCCTGGGTAGGACAGATGACAATACAATAGTTTAAGGTCAGCAGAACTATTGTGTAAAAGTAACAGATAAAAACAAAAGGAAATTCATGATGATAGGTAGAAGCAGATGTATACGTGCATGAGTAATAAACAGAGATGAAAATGAACTACAATGATACCATATGTGTGTGAAAGGACATACAGAGAGTGAAACCAAGACAAATACCATAACCTAAAAACTATATAACATCGAGGAGGTCAGAAACATTCACATTTGTCTGTACAGTGGTTAACAATTAAGGTTTTGAAGGAATTAAGTTTGATGAGGGACCTCAGTTTAAGCAATTTTTGCAGATTGTTTCAGAGGGAAGGAGAAAACCATCTGAAAGCCTTTTTTCCAAAGTTGGAGAAGCATCTAGGGGCCCCATACTCGGAGAACGGGGCAAGCACAGTGCAAATGTTTGCACTGTGCTTGCTCCTATGCTGCCTCCAGCTGCTGTGATAGATGAACAACAAGCAGCGCTATCCAACTGAATATCAGTCCATGTCAACACTAAGTGAATCTATGTTACCCAGACACAGATGAGGCCGTATATGCCCACAGGTAACAGTGCTGCCTGAAACAGGATAGCACCAAGTCCCCATGGCTATATTCAGCCTGAACATTCAAATGAGCCCACTGGGCATGCAAGGCACTAAGCGGCCATTTGCATGCCCACTATGGGCTCAGTAGCATGGTGCACTGCAGCCCCTCAGTGCCACTTACACAGAGTAAATGACAGCCCTAGTGGTTCAGTGGTTCCCCTTCCCCCAGTCGTCCCTGTTCTATATTTTACTTATTCCCTGGTGGTCCAGTGGTTCCCCCACAACCACCTGATCATCTATTTTCTCATGTAAATAATTTTGCAAGGGTGCAGGGGGTGCAGTGGCACCAGGGCCCATGAGGTTTGAGGGGCCCAAATCATAATTTTGATGCGTATTCAAAACTGGGGAGGGGCCCTGTAACATCGCCTTGCACCCAGGCCCTCTGGGAATTTGCTACGCTACTGTGTCAGAGGGATTTGAGGACTTGGTCCTTCTCCATCAATCACAGGCTTAGGCTTAGCACTCTCTTCCCTAATACCACTCACTCTCAATTTTCACTTTGAAGTACTAAGCCAATCACAGAGATGGAAAGTGCAAAATGGAAGCTGCCATGTCATGGCCTGGCTCTAAGGTTTCTACTAGGAATTCTTCCTTCTGCATTTTTGTTCCACACATCTGCCTCCTGTCATTTCTCACCCACACCCCAACTCTATTGCTGTGCCACTTGGCATCACTTGTTCTGTCTCACTTGCCTCCTCCTTCTGACAGTATGTTGGCTCCTTGTCTGCTCCTGTTCCCAGCCTACTGCCTACCCTGGGGCCAGGAAACTATTTTGCTCCTGAAAGTGCTTCTGGTCTTCAGCCCTGGTTCTGCTGCCTGCCCCGGACTCCTAGAGGCAGCAGATGCCCCACCCAGGATTTAAATTGCAATTCTAGGTCATTTAATGTGCTGCCATGCATGTGCCCCAGCACTCGCTCTGTTGCTGCAGTTCTCTTCTTTTGTCCCCTGAACCACTGCCTGCCTGGGGTTGGACAGCTCCATTGTGTACCTGAATGGCACTCCTTAACCCACTGTCATCCCCACCAAGCAGTCCTGGGGGCTGGCAGCAGGAGTCTGCTGTGCAGCTGTAGCCACTTAAAGAAGCCTGGGCTCCAGTTCCCAGGGAATCGGAGGACAAAGGCTGGACCCAGGATCAATCTGGTGGCATGTGGGAACCTGTGAGCTTACTAAAGGTAAGGCCCCAAAAATAAGGGAGGCTTTCGCTTCACCAAGCCCCGATGGGGCTTTCGTTCATAGCTGTCTACTGAGGCAGCAGCTCCAAGCCACAGTGGGGCTTCTCTTCCTTGCTGCTCTAGCTGCTCCAAGCCCTGGTGGGGATCCTTTCCTCACTGCTTCCAGTGGCAGCTGTTCCTCAAGCCCTAGTGCTTTTCCCTTCCTTGCTGTCCTCTGCACTGACTGCTCTTTGCCCCCTGGTGGGGCTTCCCTTCCTCACCGTCCAGAGCGAAGGCTGCTCTTAGCCCGCATGATGCTTTTTGTCCTCGCCCACCTACCCACTGCAGCAGCTCCTAAGATGAAACCCCTAAGTAGTCTGCTGTGAAAACTGAAAGCTTGAACTTAAATGCAAGAATTTTGTATGTTAGTACAGTCTGAGTGGTGTTTTGGCCCATGCAAAGGTGTATGCACAAAGTCCAGACAACAGCACACCTTATGGCACAGGAAACACCAAAAGCACAATTTGCAGATAACATCCAAATGGAGTTTATTGGTGTACAAAAACAAGTGGTGACACCCCCTGAGGAAGGCAGTCACTGGAGTAGTGAGCATTTGTGTTTGTACATCAATAAGCTCTATTTGGATGTCATCTGCAAATTGTGCTTTTGGTGTTTCTTGTGCCATAAGGTGCGCTGTTGTCTGGACTTTCTACGTTGTTGGACTTGCCGCCCCATACAGCAATCCCCCTCCATGGCTGTTCGAGGTTGGAACCGAGCAGTGTAGACAGACCTGCCTCTTTGAACAAATAAACACTATGTGCTCAAAAACTATTAAAGCAAGATATAGTTCTACATGGGACTTGGAACTGGAACTTGGGGGAACTCTTTACACCCTGGATTTCCTTAACAAAGCAGGTCTTTCTCCTACTCCAATACCCTAGAGGTCTTCATGACCCACTCTCCCGTTACCGTCTGGGGATCTTGTTCACTGCAGCAAAAAAAAAAAAAACTATCACTAGACTCTGGTAAGCCTCAAAGTTTCCTACAATTGGCATGTGATGAGACATGGCTAACCACATTTACCACAAGGGAAAAAACTGCTCACTCTCTTAATGACAAAGAGGATCTGTGCTCTTCCAGATAGACAAAATGACTAATATACAGAATGCTCAAGGACCTCTCCTTTGTCCCAATTCTACTCTACTCTCAACTCTATCTGGGTGAAAGACTTGGAACAGCATGAAAGCTATTTCTGTAATAGGTGGGGCTAGGGAGCAGTAATCCCCGCCAACATGCTCTTACCACATTGGTTTGTTTAGGCTAGTTCTTACTCTCTCCTCCTGCTGTCTGTCTCTCCCATTCCCCCATCTCCCACCCCCGCCAACCGCACACGGCACATGGGTTCCTTAGTTGAGTATAACACCACAACCATGTACAGTGGTCCCTCTCTATAATGAACACCTCTAGATCTAGCTGAGGTGTTCACTATAACTAAGTTTTATTGAAATTGAAAATGAGCTCTGCTCAACTGAGTATCCCATTCATTCATACTTTGATGATGAATAAAATATTGATTGACTGAGGTGTTCACTATAGCAAGTTGTTAATATGCCTACTTAGGGAACAATGGGAGCCATCAGAGGTGTTAACTATGTAACACCTGGGTTCCCCTGGGGTTGCTAGAACCCCTTCAGTATTAGTATGGGAAGGTGGGCAGCACTAAAAAAGGTTGAATCCTTGTAGGGTTTCAAATAAGCCCCCTTTGCCTGGCTGCTGCTCTGTAGAGTGAACTCATTTGCATAACAGAACTCTCACAGCTCCATAAGTTACACATGGCTAGTTGGAGCCGAGTGTTCTATTCAGGAGTCCGAAATCAGAGCTTGGAGAATTCAAAGTGTGTGTAGGTTGGTCCTCTGCCTTAAGCAGGCCAACTTCACAGGAAGCCCCCCTCTGTGTTTCTTCTCACCCTAGAAGTGTCAGTGATCAGTCTGTGCTAGTGGTGGCGACCTTCTTTTTCAAGACCCTTCGGGGGTGAATTTCTTCACATCTGTGTGCGATCATTTGGAATCGGTATCGATGAGTAACCTTTACGGGGCAACCCCTCATCATGTCACTTTCTCAAGTGCTGCCCATAGTAGAGAGTGTGTGTTTTACAACACAAGCTATAGACTTTTAAGTTTAAATTGTTCAGGATTCTTTCATTCAGTTCAGTACTTCAAAAGCCCTTCAGCCTGGGGTTATGTATAGCTACTGCTGTGACTTTCCAAATGCTGTGGGTGCGTCTCTGGAAGAAGACCCCTACAGAATGTGGGGACTGTGTAGTTCAATGTGACTTCCTACAATATCTTGTGGGCACAGCAATGCTTAGTATACAAGATTCATTTGCTGTTCAAGTTTGGGTTGGCTGGTGCCTTGCAAGGAACCCAACAAGGTTCAGGTGCAGGTTCTCGGAACCCTTGCAAAAGGATGTGTTGTTTAGGATTGTCTTCTGTGGCCATGGTGTGCCTGAAGAATCCTGTTTTTTATTTATTTATTTGAGTCTAGGATTACAAATACCTTTGAGCCAAGGCTCTTTTACAAAGGTTCCACTTCAGTTGAGTGACAGCAGTAGACAAGACAATTTGAAAGCAATACAATATGAAGGAACAATGCAAATATAGATGGGGTGAACAAAGCAGGTTACAGTCATTTCCAAGCAGACAAGTACATACATTCATTTACTGTGGTATTAGGGGCCTATAGGAGGAGTAAGGTATACAGAATTATGAAGCTAGGTAGGGATAACAAATCAGGTGTAGCCGTTGGCATTTGTCAGGTAACCAAAAAGTGCTGGGGGGATGGGGGAGAGGGTGAGGAGGGAAGGGAGGGAGGGGAGTGTTAGGGGAGGAACAGGGGATTAATAAGTGCTAGTTTAGGAGGAGCAGATTAAGGTTGACAATCACAGGAGCTGGAGGCAAAGAGGAGGAGGTGGAGGTTGGATTTGAAGGGGCCTAGCTTAGGCAGTGAGGAGATGTCGTAGTCGAGGCCATTTAACCAGCTGAAGCTCTGTGTGCAAAGGATCTCTGCCCCTGGGAGGTGCGGCAACGTGGGATGTACAGGAGCTGAGATTCCGAGTCCTTGGTGAGAAGTGGATTCTGTGCCATACAGAGAAGTGCTTGGACACCTGGGGGGAGCAAGGCCAAATGTTATTTTTTTCGCCATTAAGAGGTCTGGTACTTAATACGGCTAGACAATTGGAGCCATCCAGTTTGGGCGTATAGATCGCAGGTGTGGGTGAGGCAGTGGGATCCAGTGATCAACCTGCAGGCTTTGTTTAATGTCAAGGATATGTGTCTAAGGGCGGTGGCAGAGGCTGAGCCATAGATGATCAGGCCATAGTCAATTAGTGAGACCACTAAGCTCTGTAATATAATGGCAAAGAGTCTAGCTTTGGCCGGAGTTGAGCTGACCACTCAATCCAGGCTGCAAAGGGATCTGATTACTATGGAAAGGGTCACGTGATCGAATTAAGTGCTGTATCATCAACCACTTAAATATGCACCTGGAGAAGCTTGGAGACTCTTTGATGCCTCAGAAAGTCCAGAGGTCCCTTAATAACGGGGCAGACATCCGTGGGAAATGTTCTTGTATAACAAGTCTCAATACTGCAAGAGGGTGTGTTTCTGTGGAAGAGTTTGTACCTGTCAAAAAGCCTGGGGGCACCACCAGTTTCTGTGTACCATCTGTCCAGAATAAAAGCCATACAGTACAATTCCATTCCTGTTTGTGGACATCCATCTCTGTGTGACCTGTGAGCATTTTTGTGGCCCCCCTCCCAGACTTAGTTGACACTCCATAAACCTGGTACTACTCTCTGAACCTGGGGTAAATAGAAATGTTACTTGGTGCCCTTTTCCCCGACCTCCGAGCTGCCAGAGCCAGGTGTTGTCTTAATGCCAGGGGGAATGCATTTTGTTTATGGTTGTTGCCTTGCCAAAATAATAGGAGGGTAGGGGTTACAACTATAACAGGGACTTTGTTGTAGAGCGGTTCTTTATAGAGAGGGAGCACTGTATAGCATCTAATATGCAGCTGCTATCTTGTCAGCTCCTCTTCCCACATGCTGTCCTTCTGGGGAAGGGTCCAATGAGAGACAAAAGAAGAATTGTTTTCTTTTTATTGTTATGGTGCAAATCTAGAAGAAGCGATATCCCAACACTGTGACTGTACCTTAATGCGAAGTTTAATAAAAAGTGGTATCCCAACTCTGTGATTGTATTTTAATACAAAGTTTAATAAAAAAGTGATGGCTGACCCATCAGCGCAGCAGTGGGATTTTCACTTGCAACACCAGCGATCTGGGTTCGGGAACGGAACTGGGTCGTCAGAGGGCCGGCTGGGGGGAGAAAGATTGAGCACCCTGAGGACTGCTCTCCTTCTCTGGGGGAGGGAGGGGAGTATGACCGGTGCTTGATGGACCCCCGGCAGAGGCCGGGGGTACTGCAGCGACCAGTGTCTGAAAGCTCAGGGTGGTGGGGCAGATGCCGGACATCAATGCATGTCCCCGCCCGCAGAAAAAACAAGAAAAAAATTCACTCAGCTGCCGGCCACCCTAGATGAAGCCCACCTCGGCTTCAGTTAGCCTCCAGGCTGACCCTCTGACCTATCCCGTCGTTTGGGGCACTCATGGGAGCCAGTGCCAGACCCACCCTGGAGGGTAAGCCAGGGGGTATCGGAGGGTTGCGGACGATTTGGAGGTGGAAGCCTGAGGTCCGTGACCAGGCTGAAGTTCAGGGTGGCTGGTAGCAGGGGAACAAAAAGCATAATAAAAAAAAAAAAATCATAAAAAGTGATATCCCAACACTGTGATTGTATTTTAATGTGAAGTTTATTTTACAGGCTGTATGCACAGACAATGCTAATAAAAATATATTTGCAACAAAAAAATATCTACATAAAACAGACTAATGTTGCTTTTTATGTTGCGGTATAGTATATTTGATTGGCTTAAGTCATGAAGTTCACGAGTTGATGCTTATGAAGAGTTGAGCTGATGGAGCAGCGGTGAGTTCTGGCTATGTGGTTAATGGCAATCTGCAGTATCTAAGAAATTAACTCAGCCCACAGTGCTGTATGAGAATGAGTTTACTGAAGCCTTAATTTTAATAGCCTCACTTAGAATTCATCAGAGGTGTTTTTTCCATATGCTAAAACAGACGTTCTGTTCTTTAATGTAACCAACAGCTTTATCTTAAAGCCTCCTCCTGCCTGTAAAAGCACCCCCCCCCTTTGCCCCTAGTGTGTACATGTCGGATTCAGTAATCTCTCCATGTAATGTAAGTCTTGTACTGTTGGTCCGAGGTCATACCCTCCTCTTTGGTACTTCCACCCCTGCTGCCTTTCTTCTTGAAATAATTCCCTTCTGTCACTGTAACAAATTCACTACTAACACTTGCAAGGAAATATTATTGGCATTTGGAAATGTTTGTTTTTTTTTTTTTTTTTACAGGGCCATGCTGGCTGATAGACATATAGGTTTGGAATGCTGCCAGTCGACTAAGTGTAACCCCTAGGTGGCACTATCCCAAGGGCTACTACCCCTGCCTGCTTGGCTATTAGCAGGTTAAGGGGCCTAGGTTCAGTGACAGGTGCCTCCACCAAAGGTCAGGGTTGTATTAGTCAGACTAATCAGGCCACAGCCCTCTGGGACACTGTGACCCCCCTCGTCTCCCACTAGTGGCCCACACAATACACAATATTTACCTTTGCAATTCCCCATATGTGATCTGTACATACACATATATTTGGTACTTACCCCCAGGACTGGTTTCTTCAGCTAGGCGCTGGAGACCCCCTGTAAAATAAGGTGAGGCAATACAACAAGCAACAATACAATACCTTGCACACAAACTGACACCACAGTCAATGTAAATTGCAGAAAAAAGTTGGTCTGATTTATTCGGGGGGTAGTAACATGGGAGGGGCACAATCAGGGTAATTGGTTGGAACACTCTATCATTTAATCTATGGTGTGGGTATCTATAGTCCCTACTACAGTTACACTCTCTGGGTACCCAGTGGATGGAAAAGGGGCTAGCCAGGTCCGTTGCCCGGGGTAGGCCGGTGTTGCAGCTTGTTGGTGCCCTGTGGAGGAAAGAAACAACATACACCACACCCTAATTGTAATCTGCAGCCAGAGGGCTCAGTTCGTGCAAAGGAAAAGAAATGACAATCAGGTGACAGACTTTTGATTTAGCTACATGTTGCAGGGAGCTACCCTGTTTGTTACTCACGATACCCAAAGCTGAACACAGGATGGACGATGGGCGGATTTTCTGGATTGCCAGAAGCAGCAGGGCCCACACAAATTGCTACTGCATTGTTTCTGTTCAGGCATGGAGCAGGGGGCTGATCCCCTGGCAGGTCTCTCGTCGATGGATCTTCTCTGTGCAGCAGGGTAGGGAGACAAGGCCCTCATGGCAGGGCCCAACTGCATTGGGTAGCAGCAGATTCAGTCCAATTCGAGATGGGTACAGCTTCCAGCCCTCAGCACACAACTCAGTTCGGGGGAAAACCAGATTGTGAACCCCCTCCAGTTCACAGCACATTTATATGTAAAGAAGGGTTACTGTACCAGGCAGACTGCTCCTCAATCCCGATCGCAAAGTCACTGCTAAAACCCGGGAGCACAAAGGTAGCTAGAGTTCCTGACAGACCAATCGCATTTAGCAAAATCTTCGGTCTTCTGCAGGTTAAGCCTGGATACACTTCGGTAGCTTATTTACTCTCACAAATGGAATTAGTCCGAAAAAACTCCTGTTTTCCCTCTAGGGCGGTAAACAGGCAAGAAGTCTTAGTCTCACAAATGGAATTATTCCGAAAATACTCCTGTTTTCCATCTAGGGCAGTAAACAGGCAAGAAGTCAGGCCTTCCACGCTTCTCCTACGCGAACTACGGAGCAAACGGCTGCTCGACTATCACGAGCTGTTACTCTCTCAGCTTCCAACTTAGATCTGGCTTGCTAGCAGACAGCTCAAGGGTCTTCTTTTGGATCCAAAAGGTCCGACTGGCTGGTCCAGCCGTCAATCACAGTAAGAGCTCCCCCTTTTGGTGCAAAAGGCACCAACAGTTCAAACTACAAGTCCCAACGGGTAATCCATACAGTCCCACTTTAGCAGGCTCCATTTTAAAGTCCTCATGTTCTGATTGGTTCAATACGGCAGTTCGAGACTGAAATGGTGGAGCTAACTGAACAGTCCTTGCTGCAAAGAAGGCAGGTTAGAACAAACCACATCATCATTATTAGTCTAAATGATTTCCAGCAATTAGTCACATCTTTTAGCAAGGCTCCTTCTGCACATTTAGCGATGGCAGAAACGGAGCGATCATTCAGCAGCCCGGGCGGGACTCGGGCATAGAAACACACAGTCCCCACTTTTGATTATGACTGCACACAGGCAGCCCTTAAAGGGACAGTACACGGAGGCCACACAGGTACTCACGGGCAATTCTTTTAAATGCTAAACGCAGGACACCAGCCTGGCAATGAGCATTTGGGCAAGCTCATGGAAGCCTTTTGGGAACCCCCATTTGTAGGGGGTTACACCCTTCCTTGCCTGGAAAAACTTGGCATCCACATCAAGTAGGTACCATCACAATAATTTCAAATGCAAATTATCCTACACATCTATACCATTAACAGATTAGGCCTATAACTTCTAAAGCATTAGTCAACATACTGAACCTTTACAATACACATTCCCTGTATTTCACAGTACACTGCTTTTCCTAAAATACATTACACACATGTTGCACAGATTACTCATATACACACTGCAGTTTGGAATCAGGTTATCACTTCCTGCACATGGAACAATGAGAACGGGGCCCTTTCCTATCAACTACATTGGGGCTAGATGGGTCAGGGGCACCATACCTGGAGGGCAGAACAATCAACCGGGAATTAGCACTTAAGCTCAGTTTGAGCAGTGATCTCTGGGACACATAAACTCCCTTGTAGACCAGACTGAGAGGCAAATTTACTGGCCTCCCAGGGAAATAATAGCTGAGGCGTATTATTGGTTTGACAGCTCGACCAGTCTTCCTGGGGGGGGGAACAGTCACTGTCTCTGTGCCTTGCACTTCAATCTCTGCACTTTCCTTACTTGAAAGGGGGGCCTCTAGCGGAGCAGAAAAGTTCGGACTTGGGGCACTGTCAGCCCCAGGCTCTGTGGATTCAAGTTCTACAACACTTTGTTCACTTGGGGAACACTCTGGCACTGGAAGGGAACTATCATCACACTCTAAGTACTCTTCATGTTCTGGCATGTCTCCAGTTGGTCTCAGCTCATCTGTCTCTTCCTCAGGGAAATCACACAGTTCCGCCATACACAGTAACTCAACATCATCAGACTTGACGCTTTGCACTTCACCCTCAGGGAGCACTGGCTCCAGGGACAAAGCTGGTGGGTTAGGCAGTCCAGAAGGCCCAGCTTCATCCCCACAATTGACCATGGGGTTATCTTGAAACACCTGACTCAGTTCATAAGAGGGGTAATAACCATAGTTGCACTAACTCTCATCAGAAGTGTATGACAGTCATTATCAATTTGCGTTTGCTGTGGGGAAAACCTTAAGTCAGTGACCACGGGGGCAGGCTTACTCATTCTTCGTTTTGCAGCAGCCAGTCACTGGTCCAGGGAGAACAATCTCTGGGGGCTCAGCATCAATCATGATTTGGCCAATAGGCAACAAATGGTTACAGTGCATGGTCTTGACATCTTGTTGTTTTCAGGCCGCACTTTGTACACAGGTAAATCATTCAATTTGCCTACTACTATGTGGGAAGATGGTGCCGCCGGTCAGCAATTCTGTGTTTGCCATGCAATCCCAGATTATGCAAAAACACGTGGTCTCCAGCTCGAAGCTCTTGGGCCTTCACTATTTTATCATATCTTTCTTTATTGGCTAAGTTTCTGTTTGCAGCTATTGTCTGAGCCAGTTGGTATGCATGGTTCAAAGAGCTTTCAGTTTTTGTACATACTGCAGGTAATTCTCAGCACGGACCCCATCAGGAGAGACCCCGAAACAAACATCCACTGGTAGCAGAGTCTCTCTCCCAAACATAAGATGATAGGGGGAGACCCCAGTAGCATAATTTCTCGTGTAGTTATAGGCGTGCACCAAGGTGCTAATTTGCTGGCTCCATCTGGGCTTGTCCTTCAGGTGGAGAGTGCCTAGCATGTCAAGCAGGGTGCGATTAAAGCATTCTGGCTGTGGGTCCCCCTGCGGGTGATAAGTGGTGGTTCTTGACTTCCGCACTCCCCATAGAGAGAGCATTTCCTTGATTAAGTGACTCTCAAAGTCTCTGCCTTGATCAGAATGAATTCTCTGAGGGGCCCCATAGTGAACAAAGACATTCTCCATCAGTACCTTGGCCACGGTGGATGCCTTTTGGTCTTTGGTGGGCAATGCTTGGGCATACCTGATAAAGTGATCAGTGACCACCAACACATTACTGATGTTCTGCTGATCAGGCTCTAGACTTAAAAAGTCAATGCAAACTAACTCCATGGGTGTGCTGGTGGTGATGTTAACAAGGGGGGGGGCAGCCCTCTGGGGAAAAGGCCTTTCTCCGTAGGCAGCAACTACAAGTCCTTATATGATGTTCGACACTGGCCCCATCTTAGGCCAGTAGAATTGAGACCGCACTAGGTCAAGGGTTCAGTTGATACTGAGGTGGCCCATGTGGTTGTGTAGGGACCTCAGCACCAACTCTCTGAAAGCTGTGGGCAAGACCAATTGTTGCTTGTCTACTTGACCCCCCCCATCTACTGACTCTCTGTACAGCAACTGATTTATCAGCTTTAATTTAGGGCCTTCTTTGTACAACAATGCAGTTCTCAGATCAGAGGAGCACAACTTGGACACATTTTTCCCTGCGTAGAGGGATTCAAGTGCTGATCGGATCATAGGATCTCGGGATTGAGCCCGCTGAATGCTGTCATCATCAAACTGAGGCAGTGCACTAATATCTAGCGCGGAGAAGTGGCAGTACGCAGCTGGTATACAAGTATCAGTATGGCCCAATCTACCATGCAGTCCACTGCATCTGTGGACATCTGTTCCTCCTGGTCAAACTTTTGGCACAGTGCCCGAATGTCAGGTTCGGACAGCCTGACCCAATCACCTCTGGAAGCAGGCCTCGGAGAGGGCAACAGCATCAATGTGATTCAGGTCCAATCTGTATTCAACAGCATAATCATAGGCAGACAACGCAGAGAGCCACTGATGCCCGGTGGCATCCAATTTAGCTGAAGTCTGCACATAGGTCAAGGGATTATTATCTGTCTTTACCAGCATCTTTGCTCCATACAAGTAGTCATGGAACTGGTCAACAATGGCCCAGTTCAATGTCAAGAACTCCAATTTATGTACAGGATAGTTTTTCTGATGGGGTCATACTTCTACTGGCAAATGCCACTGGTCTCAGGCCATTCTCGTGCTCCTGATACAACAGCTCCCAAACCTTGTAGGCTAGCATCGGTGTATAACACATAGGGTTTAGCAGGGTCAGCATAGGCGAGGACGGGAGCATGGGTGAGCTGATATATGATTTCGTGGAAAGCAGCTTCACAGTCGGGTGTCCACGGGGACCCAAAAAGTTCACCCGGGCAGAAGTATACTCTCTCTGTTTCAGTGGAGGCCACTCTCTTGTATTTTTTGTTCATGGGAGGGTAACCCTGGGTAAGATTCAGAAGTGGGAGAATCACCCTTGAGTAGTCCTTTATGAACCGCCGTTAATAACCACAAAATCATAGGAAGCATTGTAATTCTTTTAGATTGTGGGGCTGGGGCCAGTTGGTCAAGGCCTCAACTTTGCTAGGATCAGTCTCTATCCCCTCAATGGACATTGTGTGCCCCACATACTTTACTGATGTCTGAAAGAACTGGCATTTGTCGATGGACAGCTTAAGGCCAAAATCTTCCAGTCGGTCCAACACTTTAAAAAGTCGGCTCTCATGTTCCTCCAATGAACTTCCAAACACAATATCATCATCTAAATATACCAGGCACTCCAACAATTTCATGTTACCAACAGCACGTTCCATCAGCGGCTGAAAAGTGGCTGGGGCACCCGGGATCCCCTGGGACATCCTCATAAACACATAGAACCCAAGTGGACAGATAAAGGCTGTTTTCTCATGGTCTTCTGGGGCCATGGGGATCGGATAGTACCCACCACGAAGATCCAACACCAAGAACCACTTGCTTCCATTCAGACAATCCAAAGCATCCTGAATACGGGGCATGGTGTATTGATCGGGGATAGTCCGCCTGTTAAGGGTCTGGTAGTCCACGGACATTCTTACTGTCCCATTCTTTTTCTTCACCACCACAATAGGCGAAGCATAAATGCTTCTGGATTCTTGTATCACACCAGCCGCAAGCATCTCCTGCAGGTGTCTTCTTACATCATCTATATCTGCGGGTGCTAAGCGCCGAGACCTCTCACGGAATGGCCATTCATCATGCAGGCGTATGTGATGCTTCGCTCCTTGGACACATCCCACATCCCATTCCTTCAGCAAAAACACCTGATCTCTCTGGGCGAGTCTCTGGCTGATTCTAGTCTTCCATTCAGCTGGCAACAGGGAGTTACCAAAGTCAAACAAGTCGGGCGACACTCTGTCAGTCACTCCAGAGTGCTTGTTACTAGATAACACTGCAGTGTCTGCGCAGTGTACGGTAGCTAGGGTGCAGCCTCTATTCACCCAAATTTCTCGATCTGACACATTGTGGACCTGGACCATTACCCATTGAGCATAGACATGAACATGAGTGGGTAAGATACTGGGCTTAACCAGCAACCCTTCTGGCAATTTTCCATCACCTGGCGCATCCAGCATGAGTATCTTATTCTTGACATCTTTCCGTAAGCGGACCTTCCCTTGTAGAATACACTGAGTGTTGGGGGCCAGGACCATCGACTCAGGATCCTTCTTCCATACAAACCCAACTGGTTCATCTTGATCCACCTCCTCGGCATTCTGCCGTGACTCATATGCCCTCTTAATCAATGCAGGACTCCTTAGAGCCCTACCGGTTTGTTGCCCCCATTTCTCATAGCATAATTGCGCCAACCTCCCGAACATATGAGCATTTGTCCCAATTAGCAGAGGAACCCCATCGTACAGTCCAGTAGGGGGACCCACTAAAGCTAAGGTCTCCACTTGCTCCGCCACTCCAGCCACCGAAGTAGGGAAAGACAACCAAATCCTGATATACCCAGAGTAGGGGTAGGCCTTTTCACTCAACCCCCAGACATGCAGTCCTTCCAAATGCTGTAAGGGCACATCAGGCAAGTGCTTCCGATGCCAGTCTTGAAACATTATAGTTACTTGGGAGCCACTGTCAAGCATAGCCCTGGTAGACACTCCATTCACCTTCACTGTTGTCTCCATGGAGGGACCCAACACTTCGGGCCATTCAGGTGAGACTGATGTCGGTGTCGATCTGGCATTGACCCTGGTAGCATAACTTTTCCCAACTGCTCCCCCTGGTGGCCTGTTGCTGTTCGGGTGAATCAAAGCTAATAGTCTGGCACAGACCCTCAAATTCTCTGGGGAACAGCAGAAGAAATGGGTGTATCCACCCTCTCCGCATTGATAGCAAAAAGTAGGCTCTCGGGGGGAGGTACGCAGGCCAGCTCCTGGTTTGTGTACCATGGGGGTATTGGGTGGCTTATTCCAAAACTGGTGTCACGCAGGTCTCTCCTTGTGAAAAAAATTACTTGAACGCCAGTTGCAAACGAATGTGAGTTTAATAACAAAGAGTACCAACAACAGCAGTGAAAGAACTCCCTCACCCAGCGCTTCGACTTCAAACAAGTCCTCCTCAAGGGTGTGGTTACAAATCAAAACGTCATTCCTTAAATACACCTCTTAATCCATAATACATGAGATAATACATCCAATTATCAACTTAAAGGAACATATGAAATAAAACAGTGTTTTAGTTACCAAGTGTATTATCAAAAATGAAAATGAAATGAACTAAACTAGTTACAATTTCTACCTGGTTTGCACTACACTTACAAAAATGACAGTATGTATAATAACAAATACAAATTTTACTGAAGGCTGCCAAAGGCGCTCTCCAAATATTAGTTTGTTTATGCCTGTAAGTGAAATAAAGTCCATTTCTATCAATATTTATAAAGGACAATGCCTTATTATCTTGCGCTTTTTCAGGTAGAAAAAAGTTATCTAAAAGAGAAGGAAAGAAGGCAGAGGTTATATAAATCTTTATCTCTACATTTGAAAAAATCCAAGTCAGAATGAATTCTCAAAAAAGGCATAAGATCTTTCATAAGCAATATTTCAAAGTTATTGGAAACAGCCTTAATATTATTATCAATTTCAGCATTTACCTCTGAGCCGTGTCAAAAAATCACTTTCTCAGAAAAGGCTTAAGATCCCATCTTTCATTTAGACCATAGGGTCTTACGCTATTAAGTTTGAAAATCCAAAAACTTTCTCTCTCTAACAGTTGATTTGGTCTATCACCTCCCTGTGAAAAGGGTGGAATCCATTCTAACCCCATAAACCTAACATCTTCAATTTATGACTTATCATCTTTCAAAAAGTGTAAACCGACCGGTGTGTCTTGTCTCTTATTATGTATAGATCTGATGCGCTCTTGTATTCTTTGTTTTAGAGGACGGACAGTTTTCCCAATGTAAACCAAATTACAAGTGCACCAAAGAGCATATACTACGTAGCTAGTATCACATGTGATTAGTTGTTTAATATCAATGTTAATGTTAGGTTCCATCGGATGTTGAAATGTTTTGCCTGTTAGAGTATATCTACAAACATTACACCTCAAGCACTTGGAAAAGCCAATGGACCTTCGAGGTAGCCTTGTGGTTGCCATTTCTGTTGATGTCAATCTCTGTTTACTGTGAACCATAAAGTCTTTAAGACTTCTAGCTTTACCAAAGGATACCCGAGGGCTTGATCCTACTGCTGTTCCCACTGCTTCATCTGAGTGCAAAATATGCCAATTTCGATATATAATGTTACCAATTCTACCGGCTTTATGGTTATATTCTGTAATAAAGGTACACGGTACTGTATTAGAAGATGCAGTGTCTGCCCTCACCTTTGTGATCAGTTCAGTGTGTTCTAAATTGTTTACTCTCTCCTTACATGTCTTCAAAAGGGTAGAGTCATACCCTCTCTTAAGGAATCTATTAATTAGTTCTTCAGCTTGTATGTGAAACATATCATCAGAACTGCAATTTCTCCGAATTCTTAATAATTGACTATACGGTATGGAATCCTTAAGGCTTTGTGGATGGGCACTATCAGCATGTAATACTGAGTTTGTCGCAGTATGTTTACGAAAACTTGCTGTATTAATAGTTTTACAGTCATCGCTAACTGTAAGAGTCAAGTCTAAGAAATGTAATGTCTCCGTATTCATTTCAAAAGTAAAGTGAAGGTTCAGATTAACATTCATCCACTGCATAAACTCTGGTATAATCTCAGTATTACCCTGCCAAATGCATAATATGTCGTCAATAAATCTAAACCGATGTTTAATGTTTGAAAAATATGGATTCAATTCTGGATTAAAAATAATCGTATGTTCCCAAAAGCCCAAGAAAAGATTGGCATAACTCAGTGCCATGGCTGCACCCATAGCAGTGCCACATTTCTGTAAGTAATACTGATTCTCAAATTTGAAATAATTATGTTTCAATATAAACTCCAGAGCTTCTACTAAAAACTGTTTTGGGACAGTTTTGTCCAAAGCAGCTCTGTCCAAAAAATGCTGCACTGCCACAAGGCCATGGTCATGTTTAATCGAAGTGTACAGGGATTCTACGTCTATACCTAACCATGTGAGGTCCTCACCCCAGCCCAGGTCTTTTAACTTACATAACAGGTCCTTAGTGTCTCTAATATAAGAATCAAGTTCTAACACATTTTGTTGTAGAAAAAAATCAATATATTTACCTAAATTCTGGGTTAAACTTTCAACACCAGATACTATGGGTCTACCTGGTGGATTCTCCTTATTTTTATGTATTTTAGGTAAAATGTAAAAGTTGGGAGTGACAGGATGTTCTAGCCAAATATACTGATATTCTGTCTCAGTAATATCCCCCTTATTTACATAGTGCAAAAGAAGATGTTGCAACTCTTTTTTATAAGCCAATATGGGATCTGATTTAAGTTTCTCATAATTGGTATCATTTTCAAGTAGAGTTAAAACAATGTGGTTATACTGTTCTTTTCCAAGTATGACTATGTTTCCTCCCTTATCTGCAGGTTTTATGACAATAGCAGTATTTTCAGACAGTGTATTAATGGCATCTCATTCTGCTTGAGAAATGTTATGCCTAACTGAAACATTTTCGTTTAGCACAGATTTTACTTGTTGGCAAACCACTTTCTCAAATGTGCTAATCGCGCTATTATACACATTGGGACAAAAAGTGGATTTAGGTCTAAACAAGGACCTTCTGAGTTTTAAAAAATGTTCATTAGCAATGAGAATACCTCTACCATGTGTTTATTGGGAGGTCAAAGGGTCAAAATCAATATATTGTTCTCATAGTATGGAATCTAATACTTCTAAACCTGTAGAAAATTCATTAAAGGAATCGGCTTCAGTGGCAACAGACAAACTGGAAATATGTTCCTGATGCAAATCTGCGTAAGTTACATCACTTACTGAATCACAATTAAACATAACATCCATGGGCCTATTATTAATACATTGTATGTCCTTGGTCACTGATGTAGTAGCCCCAGAATCAGAACATATAATAGAGCTTAAATGTTCCATCGATTTATCGGTCTGTAATGCATTAATTAAAAAGTCTAAATCTTCAGAATGTTCAGAGGGCATCACGTGATTGTGATTGCCACCAATATCAATACCAGTATAGAGCTCCTCGATTCTGGATGTTGCTGGGTTACGAGGACGAGGACACATTTTGTCTAAATCAATATTAGTTGATGTGTGTTTATTGAGAAAAAACAGTTTAAGTCTTAATTTTCTGAAAAATTTGAACAAGTCCACAAAGATTTAAAAATCGTTAATAAGGGGGATAGGTATAAAACTGAGACCTTTTTCCAATATCTTGGTTTGATGTTCTGCAAGACAGATCGGAAAAAGATTAATAATTTGAAATTTGTCTGCCTCTTTTTCTCCCTCAGTGGGTAAGCACGTTTTTCTTGTGGACCTTCCCCCCCCTCCCCCCGTTTACTTCTCCTGGTTTTCCTTTTTCTCCGTTTTTTGACGCCTGCTCAATTTTAGAAGTTCCTGCTTCCTCTAAATCATTTGCAGGCACTTCATCATCCTGGAAATTTATTCGTTTGCTTTTATTCTTGTTCTTGGAGGAGTTCCTGGAGGTAAGACGTACTCTAGACCGCCCTCTACTGATTGACCGATCTCCCTTCAATTTGGGCCAACTGGTAATATTTCCTTTTTCATAGTCTTTCAAGTCTCTCAGTAATTTACTAGCTTTCCATTCCGTAATAAATTCCTCATACTTAGAAAGTTTATTTCTGAGACATGAATCAAAAGCTGAATATTGTATTTCTTGTTTGAGAGACAAAACTTGTATTTTAGACTTGTTGATTTCTTCTAGTAAAGCCTTATATTGTAAAGTATCTCTCTTAATAAGTAATTTAAGGAATATTTTGGAACATTCCGAGGCAGCTGAGAACCATTCATCTTTGAATGGAAAATCTTCTAACCCGCTAGAAAGACTGACAGTAACACGGAGTCCCCGTTGCACTTGACCTCGACTCAAATATTCTTCTAGTGTAGAGATATTATAAGAGATGTCAATTTCTTTCATTAGTAGCTTTTCAAAGTTATTGAAAACAGCTTTAAAATTATTATCAATTTCAGCATTTAACTCTGAGCCATGTAAACATTCCCTTGCTCTCCGACAGTGATCATTAAAGAAGTCAGTGTGTTCCCATGCATATACCTCTGTAGTTTCTGTCTCCGTAGCAATCTCTGTCTGGTGCATATTTCGTACAGTCTATCGAATTAATAGAACCAGCACCCACAGCACTAGCGGATGTAAGAAAATTCAAATCCCAAACTGGAGGTATATGCCAAGACAGAGGGTAATTCTAAATGGTGGTGTTGTTCAGAAAGGACCCACGCAGTTATACTGCTTGACCGTCAGCAGCAATGGCGGCAAGTTCAAAAGACAAACACAAAAGGTACTGCTGCGACTCGTCAAAGTCCATTCGGTGCTCACCACAATGAGCTGCCAGCCCGTAGTAAATAGCAAATTCCAAAACTGGTGTCACTCGGGTCTCTCCTTGTGAAAAAAATTACTTGAACGCCAGTTGCAAATGAATGTGAGTTTAATAACAAGGAGTACCAACAACAGCAGTGAAAGAACTCCCTCACCCAGCGCTTCGACTTGGGGGTATTGGGTAGCTTATCTTTGGCTCGCGCTCTGAGTCCTTGATCCTCGGGACCATCACCAGGGTGAGGATGTGGTGTGGTTTGCATTAAGTCCCCCACTACAGCTCTCGTACTTCTTCCAGTAGGTTACCCTCAGCCTGGGGTTCCAGAGACACAACATGCACTCCACTCCACTTTTAGTCTCTGGGGGTGACTGATACAGGTCAGGTTCTCTGGCTGCTTCAGTCAACTCTTTAATCAGCTCTCTCAGCTGTTGTGCCTCATCCGAGTCACTCCCTCTGGGGTCGGGCAGGTACCAACCAGCCCATCATACGGCTCCCAGCCCTTTTCATCAGTCTTGATCTCACAAATTTCTTTCATAAGATGACAGTACTTGGGAGGGTTAGCCTTCCTGTCTTGTAACTTGAGCTTCAATATCATTACACTAGAGTATCTGGCTGACTTTAGGATATGGTCTAATCTGACCTGGTTCAGTTCCTTTGCAGGCACTCCCCCTTTCCTGTGGGCCCTCTGCAGAGCCCTCTCAATCCTGGTAACAAAAGCAGACAACTTCTCGTTTTTCCACTGCTTAGCTGACTTGAACTTCCACAATAAGACGTCCCCCGACTCAGTACTGCCAAACACTCCTTCCAGTGCAGAGAGGTATTCAGCCGCAGTAGCCTCTGGACTAGTTGCTCACAAGAAGAGGATGGCCTCCAGCGCAGGACCTCTTAAGCTCTCCATTAATCTCTTTCTCTTTTCCCCTTCTGAGCACTGCCATTCCTGTGCCAAGGGAGTAGCTTAGTCCATCCATGTTTCCAAATTATCCTCCCCCCGTAGCCACTGGGACTGTGCCTGAAAAAAGTTTGAGTTTTCGGTAAGAGTCCAACTGTATCTGAGGAATTATTATGGGGGAGGGGGCTACAGGAGAACTCTTGGGAGAAGCTGGGGATGTGGCTGGGGAGTGCAGGGGCGTGTGTTCCTCCGAAAGGTCTAGCTCCTTTACGAGCTCTTGAGCAGTTTGTCCTTGAGATGCTAATAATTTGAGCAACTTGTCCTTAAACCCTTCGATACTGGGGGACCCACCCAGGGTAGCCAGATCACTGTGCAGGTGAATGACCTTCCACCCCTTCTGGGTACCTTCCGGTAGGATAACAGGGGGTACCTTCTCTGGATCTATTGTGGAGCTACAGGAAAGCAACATTATCATAGTCTGCTCAAACAAATCTGCATCTCTCCCCTTTACTTCAACCTTGCCCAAGCCCTTAACATGTTCCACAGTTGCTATGATATCAGCATTAGTAGTCCCTAATGGGACATCCAGCAACAGGAGAGCCTGTCAGGGGTCTAACCCCTCAGCCTCACTCCACCCCATCATTCAGTGCACGAACTGCTTGTGGGGGGCAATTCTGAGCTTAGGCGTAGTAAGACTCTCCATTTTCTCCCCAAAACTAAACATATCGGGGTAGTTTCCTCCTTTGGCCACTAGAGGATGCCAATCCCAGTGGTGCCTCCAAGATGTAACCCCTAGGTGGCACTATCCCAAGGGCTACTACCCCTGCCTGCTTGGCTATTAGCAGGTTAAGGGGCCTAGGTTCAGTGGCAGGTGCCTCCCCCCAAAGGTCAGGGTTGGTATTAGTCACACTAACCAGGCCACAGCCCTCTGGGACACTGTGACCCCCCTCGTCTCCCACTAGTGGCCCACACAATACACAATATTTACCGTCACAATTCCCCTGATGTGCTCTGTACATACACATATATTTGGTACTTACCCCCAGGACTGGTTTCTTCAGGTAGGCTCTGGGGACCCCCTGTAAAATAAAGTGAGGCAATACAACAAGCAACAATACAATACCTTGCACATAAACTGACACCACAGTCAATGTAAACTGCAGAAAAAAGTAGACCTGATTTATTCGGGGGTAGTAACACAGGATGGGCACAATCAGGGTAATTGGTTGGAACACTATCATTTAATCTGTGGAGTGGGTATCTACAGTCCCTACTACAGTTACACTCTCTGGGTACCCAGTGGATGGAAAAGGGGCTAGCCAGGTCCGTTGCCCGAGGTAGGCCGTCGTTGCAGCTGGTTGGGGCCCTGTGGAGGAAAGAAACATACACCACACCCTAATTGTAATCCGGAGCCGGAGAGTTCAGTTCGTGCAAAGGAAAAGAAATGACAGACAATCAGGTGACACACTTTTGATTTAGCTATACAGGATCAATGATGGATGGATTTTCTGGATTGCCATAAGAAGCAGGGCCCATACGAATCGCTACTGCGTAGTTCTGTTCAGGCATGGAGCAGGGGGCTGATCCCCTGGCAGGTCTCCTGATGGATCTTCTCTGTGCAGCAGGGTAGGGAGACAAGGCCCTCGTGGCAGGGCCCAACTGCATTGGGTAACTGTGGATTCAGTCCAATTCGAGATGGGTACAGCTTCCTGCCCTCAACACACAACTCAGTTCAGGGGAAAACCAGATGGCAACTCCCCTCCTGTTCACAGCACACTTACATGTAAAGAAGGGTTACTGTACCAGGCAGACTGCTCCTCGATCCCGATCGCAAAGTCACTGCTAAAACCCGGGAGCACAAAGGTAGCTAGAGTTCCTGACAGGCCGATCGCATTTAGCAAAATCTTCGGTCTTCTGCAGGTTAAGCCTGGATTCACTTCAGTAGCTTCTTACTCTCACAAACAGAATTATTCCAAAAATACTCCTGTTTTCCCTATAGAGCAGTAAACAGGCAAGAAGTCAGGCCTTCCACGCTTCTCCTGCGCAAACTACGGCGCAAACGGCTGCTCAGCTATCACGAGCTGTTACTCTCTCAGCTTCCAACTTAGATCTGGCTTGCCAGCAGACAGCTCAAGGGTCTTCCTTTGGATCCAAAAGGTCCGACTGGCTGGTCCAGCAGTTAATCACAGCAAAAAGCACCAACAGTCCAAAACTACAAGTCCCAACGGGTAATCCATACAGTCCCACTTCAGCAGGCTCCATTTTAAAGTCCTCACGTACTGATTGGTCCAATCCGGCAGTTCGGGACAGAAAGGGTGGAGCTAACTGAACAGTCCTTGCTGCAAAGAAGGCAGGTTAGAACAAACCACATTATCATTATTACTCTAAATGATTTCCAGCAATTAGTCACATCTTTTAGAAAGGCTCCCTCTGCACATTTAGCAATGGCAGAAACTGAGCGATCATTCAGCAGCCCAGGCGGGACTCGGGCATAGAAACGCACAGTCCCCCCCTTTTGATTATGACTGCAAACAGGCAGCCCTTAAAGGGACAGTACACGGAGGCCACACAGGCACTCACGGGCAATACTTTTAAATGCTAAACGCAGGACACCAGCCTGGCAATGAGCATTTGGGCAAGCTCATGGAAGCTTTTTGGGAACCCCCATTTGTAGGGGGGTTACATAGGGTTAAGGATTTGTATTTGTATATTTTACCAGAGAAAGAGCTCCATTGCTCATTGCTCATTTACAAGAAGGTCCTGAGTAGGACAGATAACATACAGTTAAATTACAGTGAAATTTCATAGTTTACAGAGATTTAGGAAAAAGAATAAAACAGGTAAAAATCTAGTAGAGTAGTTAAGATAGCAGGTAGTTACTTGATATGACAGAAAAAATAAGTGTACCCAGAAAAATTGCAACATCCAGTAAAAATTCAAAGTATACATTTTTAATGGCATACCCATTTATCGACATAGAATTGACCAAAGAGTCTTCCCCCCCCCCCAAAAAAAAATAGAAATCCCCACTAATCACAAAAAAAATATTTCTGAAGTAAGAAGGAAATGTCTGATCTAGTGGTTAGAGCATGGCTTGGAACAACAATCTACATGATCAAATGCCGATAGCAGGACTCCAATAAAATTTTGTTGGAGGAGTACTGTACTCATTTTGAAAATGGGATACTAAAACAAAATTCAGATGTACACAAATGTCTAGACAGAGTGGAGCAAGGAGTACATTTTTTTAAAACAATGTAGTTTTTTTCTACATAAGAATTGATCAAGTGCCAACAATGCTCCAGATAATGTTTGGCAGGTAGAAATAATTTACTTACCAGTTTTAAAATATAGTGAGTAAAACAAAATGGGGATGCATACGACTGCTATAAATCTGTAAAAAAGAAAAAAATGCTCCTTTTGAATCACCAGTTACGTTATGAAGCAATATTTTTTTTTGGTGTGAAGTATTTATAAATGTTGGTACTCATTTAAAAAAAAATGTCTGCACAGTATTTTCTAAAATGAGGTAACAGAGAGAGATCAGTACTCTCCTTATGTGGAGCCCCGGCTGCTAGTACATCCAGGTCCGTAGCTGGGGGGGTGTAGAGCCCCATCAAGTTTCAGACCAGTCCAGACTGCTTAATATGCTTGGTAGCTGCCCCCGTCATACCTCCTCAACTGTCCCTGATCTTCAGGGAGGTCCCTGATGTTGCCTCAAAATTTTACTTTGCTCCTCCTAAAAATTCTGTTTCTGTGACCTAACAGTGGAATTTGTAAGCACAAAACAATGTCAAACATTAAAACTGCAGACTTGTTCCTGCTTAGAAAATGCATTTTACACTAAACCCTTATGCTACCAGCTTCCTGAGTTGATAACTCCAGTTTTAAACATGTGCCCTGATTTTGGTCCTTTGCCCTGATTTTTTTAAGCCTTGTTCCTGATTTATGAGGCAGGAGGTTGAGAGGTATGACGGGGCAGTGATCTTGGAAAGAAAGTATTTATGCAGATCTGACAGCTGTGTTGCATAACGCAAATGTCCATGAGCGTCCTCAGTTCTAAACTGTCTCATTTCTAAATAAAATAGTTTTAAACACGTTTTTGATTGCGTAGTTGCGCGCGGAACGACTGAGTGTAGACGAAACAGGTACGGACAACTTCTGCTTCCGAACCGGAACGAGTTGCAGTGATATTTGTCCGACCAGATGCAGACAATTCTGAACGTTTGTTGTTGCAGTGGTCGTCATAGGAGAGCAGTATTAAGCGCAAGGTTTTAGGATCATGCTGCAGAATGTGTGTAGAAGGTTAGCTTTAGCGACAACACAGCTCATGAAAAGTAGCCTTTGTGAAACAGTACCTGGTGCCAGAAGGCAGTTTCATTTTACTGCGGTTACATCTTCTGACAACTTGAAGGGCAAAGAGCCGGGAACTGCGTTTGATCTTACTTTACTGGATTATCTCGTTTGTCCTCTGTCAAGGAAACCTTTAAGGTGATACGCCTTAGTTTGTGTCACATATGGTAAAGTGTGTCTAAAGTAGTTTTGATTGGATACTGCTCGTATCGTTCTATGGTGTCATTAATATTTTATTTCCACATATTAACGACGTGCCCATCTACCTGTCCTGCAAAAAACGGCAATACCGGGGATCTAAGGGTCCCCAGTACGCTTTCTTTACGACTAGGCGAATTAAGGTACATGTGTCGTCACGTATGATGGTGAATGCGGATACGATACATGTCTTGATCTGCTGCCGGTGCGCGTAAAGTATATCAAGATGTAAATATACACACATAAGCAGCGGGGGCGGAGCGCCCTCTCAGAAAAGCTTTAACTTAATAAAAAACAAGCATTTGTCAATGCCGAATGTTGCTTGCTTCTATGTGCTGTTTAGGAATTTGGAAGTCATTGGAGTGCAAATATTGAAAATTTGCGAACTTACGAGCGTGCGTAGGAACTGCGCAATGCACGCTCGTAAAACAGTCATTTTTAGGAATTTTTTCACCAAATTTTCAACATAGCCATTTTAAGACCTCTGCTCATGAACAGTGTCACTGTGATTTTCTTAATGTGTCCCATACATTGATTTCGCACACCGACTGCGCCATTGTGCGCTACATGGGCGGAAACACATTTTGGGTGATGTGAAAAATGACAGCTGTACTGCTCATAAGAAGGTGTGGTAAAATGGCAATGTTGAAAATCTGGAGAGAAAATATTGAAAATTCAGCGAACTTACAAGCGTGCGTAGGAACTACTGCTGCTTGCCTTCGTAAAACAGTCATTTTTAAGAATTTTTCCACCAAATTTTCAAAATAGGCTTTTTGAGAGCCCACCTTATGAACACTAGCAGTGTCGTTTCGTTAATCATTCCGGAAAGGTGATTTCGTGCAGTGGCTGCGAAATCACCCTTCGGGCCCGAGTAACGCCATGACAGTGCAAGAATTCATGAGGAGGGGTCCCAAAAACCCCATGTTGAAAATTTGGTGCAAAAATTCCAAAAAATGCCTGAGATATGCAACAAAGTTGAAAAACCCTATCTATCCCATTATACAGCTTACCGGCATTTCCTCAGTTCGCGGTCGGCTTTGAAGAGTGCAGACGTGTTCCCGGTCCACGAAGATCATGCACGGACTCCATAGAGTAAGTATGGGGTGAGGGGGTGTGGGGAGGTGGGGTCGCGCAGTGGGTGGGTGCGGTTGTGGGGGGCAGGGAGACTGCGGGGACCTTTTTTTTCTTTACAGGTGTTTTTTTTTAAATGGCGATGCTGGACGTTGCCACGCTTGGGGTGGGCTCCCAGCGTGGCAGAAGATGGCTGGGGGCGTGGAGCCGACGGGGATTGGGCACCCCGTCGGGCCATGGCATCTGTTGCCACGCTGGGGTGGGCTCCCAGCGTGGCACCCTGTACTGGGGGGGACAGTGGAGCTGACGGGATTGGGCACCCCGTCGGCGACAGCATTGGGGGAGAGAGACAGTGGAGCCGACAGGGGATTGGGCACCCGTCGGCCATAACGATGATTTGCCACGCTGGGGTGGGCTCCCAGCATGGCACCTGGATGCTTTGGGGGCATGGAGCCGACGGGGATTGGGCACCCGTCGGCCGTCAGTGAGGGGAGATGAGCACGCAGTGTGCACGCAGTGTCGCGT
This sequence comes from Neoceratodus forsteri, assembly GCA_016271365.2. Classification (NCBI taxonomy): domain Eukaryota; kingdom Metazoa; phylum Chordata; order Ceratodontiformes; family Ceratodontidae; genus Neoceratodus; species Neoceratodus forsteri. Next base: position 804,664,788 of record CM028133.1, read on the forward strand.
GTCTTGTGAGGGGAGCTCTGCTCACTCAAGCGGAGCTCTCCTTTCAACTGTATGCCACTGCATTTTCAGTTTGTCATAGACAGCTGCAGCAGTGATTGGGGAACTGGGGCCGCGCCTGCAAACACACTGACTGCATTGGAAGACAGGCTGACACACCTCCCAAAACTCGGATGATGGCACTATGTTTCTTGCACATGCGTGCAAGCAACATAATAACGCTTGAAATGCTAAATACAAAGCAAAACAAAGACCCTTACATCTCCGTTAACGCTGGAAAAAACTTCCGTATGAGAAGTTTCTGCAGGAGGTACAGTAGGCTAAACTAATGAGCACCACTGAATGTCTGTTCTTTGTAGCCAGTTGTACGACTGTATTAGTAATGCAGCGGCACACCGCCCCTGAAATAGTGACCCATCTGTTGTAATAAGGTATTTTTATTGTAATCACCGAAATGTGGAACACTGCTTCTAAATTACGCTTGTTACCTGTTATTTATTTTGAAGGCCTACTATGTGTTAAGTTGATAGTTAGCTTTATTTTCTTTTGTATCTCTGTTTTTATTATTTAAAGCTTACTTTGGGAAATACGCAATTAATGCTGAAGTCAAATTGGTGACCCTGAAGCCCAGTGTACTGTGTATGTAAGCAGGAGCTTGGCCGATACAGCTGGCTTCAGGGGCAGTGAGGACTGCGGTGTCCAAATCGGGACCCCTCTTCCTCCGCAGACAAGCTGGTGCTGCAAGTGGGAGGTTTTTCTCCTACCCACACACCCTCCACCGCCTCCAGTTTTTAAATACATTTCAGGTGCTGCCCAAATCGAGCGATTGGATAGTACAAGGGGCTGAGGAGGAGCACAGTCGAGCGGGAGGTCCTTGGGGCATTGAGGTGAAACTAGGGTGCACATCACAGGGTACTGAAAATGTGCAACTGACAAGATACCTGCAACTAGGGGCTGTCAGAACTGTAATACTGCCTTATTGTAGGTCCTTGGCGGCATTGAGGAGGAACTATGGGGCACATCTCGAGGCACTGCAGCTGTGTAATTGATTACTTGCAAACTGGGGCTGTCAGAACTGTAATACAGAAGTGTTAAATTTTGAGGGGGGTTGTCTATGTGAATTTGCAGCTACCTGCAAACTAGGGGAAGTCAGAACTATAATACTGCAAATTTGAATTTTGGGAGGGTTGTATATGTGAAGTTACAAGCAGGGAGGTATTGCTGTGATATAGTAAGGCATGAGGGATTAAGCATTGCATCTGGGAACTTTACAGAAGCATATAGCCACTTGTAGGCGATCACTAGGGATCGGGAGATACTGTACATGAATTTGAGGGGCTTGACCAAAGGTAAATGCTACAATGGGACCCTCACATCACTAGGGCAGGCATCTTTGGGAGGGTGATTAGGTGCACAGGTGTGTGGGCAGCATGGTATGCACTGGGCTTGGAAATTTGGGGTTGTCCAGTGTGCCACCAGCCATCGCAGCTTAGGGAGGAGGTTGAGGGGATTTGAAGGCAGCTGGGGGAGTGGAAAAGCAGGGCGTAAGGGAATGCCTACAAAGCTACACCAGGTGCTGAAACCTTGGGCAAAAGAAGAGTAAATGAGAATACTCAGGGGGAACAGGGACATCCTAGCAGGAGGAGCCCGGAATGTGGGAGCTCCCACAAAAGCAGGCAGGAATATGGGGTTGTCCAGGGAGACCCAAGAGGGAAAGTTAGTACTGAAAGAGGTTTATTTGTAACAGGGGGCAGCGGGGGCCCAGGATCAGGACTCCGCAAAAAGGCACAGATGGGGGAAGCAAGGGCAAGACCTGAAAACGCAAGATAGAAACAACAAAGACAGAGGATTGAGAACTGGGTGGGAACAAGTCGGGCAGGAAGCAGAGATGCAGGGGATAGGTCATTCTAGAGGAAAGGATGGGGCATGGAGCAGAAATGAAGCTAAGTGTACAAGGAACAGAGGAAAATTCCGTGGGGGGTGATCAAATGGAGCAAGGCACAAGGGCAGAAAACACCATAGAGGAGCCAGGAAACCAGGCTTTGGGACAGGGAGATGAGCAGGTGGGGGAGAGGAAGGCTCAAAAAGATTCATGGGGGGGGGGGGTAGCCCTGAGAAACCAAACAACCAGATACAGGCCCAGGGAAATGAGCAGGATTAGGTCTCAAGAGGTTATGGGGAGAAGAGTAGCAACAGTAAGGAGGGAGGAAACTTGGAAAAGGGAAGGAGAAAAGCAGCGACAGGTGGTGCCCTGTAGAAGGAAGGAGAAAGGGTTTTAATAGTTGGGGACTCGATCATAAAAGGAGTTACATGGGGGAGGAGAGTGGAGTAGGGGTAAAATATGGGTGGAATGTCTGCCAAGGGTGACGGCAGCCAAGGTCATGCATTGGATCCCCTCAAGGGGGAAGGAAATGGATGAGAAAACTCAGCTGATCTTTCACCTAGGCACAAATGACCTTGCAAGGAGTAGTGCGATGGAGGTGCAGGCAAGGTTTATGGCTCTGGCTAGGTTCTGCAGCAGCTTGGATTTTAAATCCCTGTCTTTCTCTGAGGTGCTGCCAGTACCAAGGGCCAACATGGAGGTAAAACAAAATATAGAGGAGTTCAATAGATGGCTGGCAGATTGGTGTTCTCACGGGGGATATGGAGTGGTAGGAGATTGGGATTCAACATGGAGCGACAACAGCCCCTACGCCCCTGATAAGCTGCACCTAAATGAAGAGGGGAAAGCGGTGCTCAAATGCAAGCTGGAGGATTATGTTGAAAAATGCTACCATTTAAACTAAACTTGGGGGTGGGGAGAGCAGGGGGAAGATCTATTGACAGGACAGGAGGCATGGGGGGGTGCTAAAGGCCCTACCCACACAGCCAGGGGCACAGGGGCAGAAATATGGGGCGGGGGTGGAGGTCAGTGTGCAAATGCCAGAAGTCTAGGTAGGAAGATCCCAGATCTAACAGCAAAAATGGTCGAGGAGGGCCTAGACATGGTGGGGGTAACAGAGACATGTTGCCACCAGGAGCAGGGATGAGACATGGAGATACCAGGGTACAAACTGTTTAGGAAGGACAGGGTGGAAAAGAGAGGGGGAGGGGTTGCCCTCTACGTAAAGGAGGGTATCGGGGCATCGGAATTGCAGGGCAAGTGGGGGGAGGCCAAAGGACTCTGGGTCTCTTTGGAGGCAGGGAAGTGGTGCATATGGGGATGGTTTACACGCCCCAGCACAGCAGGAATCAGTGGATAGAAGCATGGCTGAGTTTGTGAGAATGGCAACAAGGGGAGGTGGTGCTGATGGGGGATCTGAGCCTACCAGATGTGGATTGGGACACCCTGTCAGCTGCTTCAACCAGCAGCAGGGAGATATTGGACTCCCTGCAAATAGCCCTCCTAAAACAACTGGTCAGGGAGCCAACCAGGGCAGAAGCTACTCTCTATCTAGTCCTGACAAATGGGGATAGGGTAGGAGATGTATCAGTGGACGAACACCTTGGTAAGAGTGACCACAACACAGTCAGGTTCAAAATAAGGAACACTGCAGAGGTTCACCAGTCTAGGCTGAGGGTGCTGGATTTCAAGAGAGCAGATTTCGGGGAAAATTGGGGAAGTAGTGGAAAGGGCTTTGGAAGGTGTGGAGGAAATATGGGGAAGGAAAAAGGAAACTATTGAGGAGGTAACTGACCTCTGCGCCAAGAGAGCAAGTAAAAATAAAGGAGGAAGAAACTCTGTGGTACACTAGGGAGGTAACAAAAAAGGTAAAAGCAAAAGGGAAGGCCTTCAGAAAGTTCAAGGAAACACAGGCAGAAGTGGATTGGGGAAGATACCAGATGAGCCAGAGAAGCCAGGGTAGAGGTAAGGAGGGCAAAGGCACAGACGGAAGAGCACATAGTTAGAGAGGTCAAAAAAGGAGAAGACTTTTTTTTCAGTACGTCAGTTAAAGGAGGAGCACTAGACAGGGAATACTCCAGTTAAAAACAAACGAGGGGGTGTTGATACATGGGGACAGAGAGAAAGCTGACATGTTGAACAGCTATTTTTGCTCCATGTTCACTAGGGAGGAGGTAGAAGACGTAGGCAGCAAAGCAAGAAAAGCAATGGCTGGAGAGGGGGAAGTGGATACGAGCCCATTCTGGGTGGAGGAAATTTTGGGAGAACTAGGCTGCATGAAGGTGGACAAGGTGATGGGGCTGGATGGCATGCACCCAAGGATGTTAAGGGAACTAAAGGAGATACTGGCAGCACCACTGACTGCACTCTTCAATATGTCTCTAAAGACCGGGATAGTACCAGAAGACTGGAGGCAGGCAAATGTGGTTCCACTGGCATAAGGGAGGAGGGAGGGAGGGAGGAGGTGGGAAATTACAGGCCCGTGAGCTTGACATCGGTGGTAGGCAAGCTCATGGAAATACTAATGAAGGGCAGGCTCACCAGCTACCTAGAGGAAAGAGGCCTGATGAATCCAAGGCAACACAGTTTCACAAGAGGCAGATCATATCAAACAAATTTGATATCGTTTTTTGACAAGGTCACCAAGAAACTGGATCAGGGAAGGGCAGTAGATGATGCTTATCTGGATTTCAGAAAGGCATTTGACTCCATGCCCCACAGGAGACTGCTGGATAAAATGTCATGCCTGGGGCTGGGCCAGAGGGTGGGAAGCTGGCTGGGGGAAAGAAGGTAGAGGGTCATAATAAATGGGGTGGCATCTGGGGAGGGCATGGTCACAAGCAGGGTCCCTTGGGGATCAGTGTTGTCGCTCCTACTGTTCAATCTGTTTGTTGGGGACATTGTGGAGGGCCTTGAAGGTGGTGTGAGCCTGTTTGCAGATGATATCAAGGTATGCAATGGGGTAGACAGTCAGGAAGGGGTAGAAAAAATGCAGAGACCTGGGAAGGCTAGAGGCATGGTCAAAGAGGTGGCAGCTTTCCTTCAACACAGAAAAGTGTAAAATCATGCATCTGGGTTTCAGGAACCGGAGGGCAGGGTACTGTATGGGGGGTAGAAATCTGGAGGTAACAGACCAAGAAAGGGACCTGGATATCACTATATCAGGAGACCTGAAGGTGGAAAGGCTCTGCGGGAGAGCAATGGCTAGGGGCAGCGGAATGCTGGGATGCATTGGAAGAGGGATCACCAGTAGAAATAGGGAGGTCTTAGTACCCTTGTACACCCATCTGGTTAGACCCCATTTGGAACACGGAGTCCAGTTCTGGAGGCCATACCTCAAAAAGGATGTGGGGAGGCTGGAGCAAGTTCAGAGGAGGGCAGCGAAGATGGTAAGGGGGCTCAGCCACCTATCCTATGAAGAAAGGTTGAGAGATTTAAACATGTACTCCCTGGAATAGAGGTGGGAGAGGGGGGACATGATTGAGACCTTCAAGTACCTTAAGGGTATAAACTGGGTGCCAGCAGAAAGTATCTTCCAGCCGAAAGGTAATCGGAGGACGAGGGGGCATGGCCTGCAGGTGGGGGGCAGTTCAGGGGTAACATTAGGAAGTACTGTTTCACAGAGAGGGTGGTGGATAAGTGGAATAGGCTCCCGGAGGCAGTGATTGGTGAGGAGACAGTAGAGGGATTCAAAAGGGCATGGGGCAGACACGGGGGGTGTTGAGGATGGGGGAGGGGGGCATGTCCTAGCAGATAGCTGGACAAATGGGCAGACTGGGTGGGCCTGTTGGTCCTTCTCTTCCATGATACTTCTATGAAATAAAACATGACAGGGCGTGCATGGAACATATTTCACCACAGGGCCAGGGGCGTAATAAGGCTGCGAGGCCCCTGGCTGGGTGCCTTTAGCCCCTGACGTGCGGTAAAATATGTTCCATGCACACCCTGGAGTGTCTTATTGCACTTTGAAAATGGGCTACTTTAAAAAAAAAAAAAAAAAAAAAAATTTACAGTTAGCAAATTTTTATATGGTAAATAGTATTTTTTTATGCTGATTTAAGATACGTCATGGCCAAAAATATTGGCACCCTTGCACTTTTTTCAAATAACTCACAATTTCCTCTAAACATAAGTTGAAATTAACAGTATTTGGTCTCCACAATTCTTTATTTCTCTGTTAATATTACAGAACCTTTGTTTTTGATTCAGAATTTAATATATCCTTTTAAATCAGAAAATGAAAAGAAATGGCATTGACAAAATTATTGACACCCTAGATTTAATATTTGGTAGCACAGCCTTTGGTCAAAATAACTGCAATCAGCCACTTCCTATAGCCATGGATGAGCTTCCTGCACCTCTCTACTGGCAGTTTGGCCCACTCTTCTTGTGCAAACTGCTCCAGTTCTCCCAGATTTGAAGGGTGCCTTCTCCCAACTGCTGTTTTCAGATCTCTCCACAGGTTTTCAATGGGATTTAAATCTGGACTCATTGCTGGCCACTTCAGAACGGTCCAGCGTCTTGTCTTGAACCATTCCTGGGTGCTTTCTGAAGTGTGTTTGGGGTCATTGTCCTGCTAGAAGACCCATGACCTTCGACGGAGACCCAGCTTTCTGACACTGGGTTCAACATTGCGCTCCAAAATGGCCTGGTAATCTCCAGATTTCATGATGCCATGCACACGTTCAAGGCACCCAGTGCGAGAGGCAGCACAGCAACCCCAAAACATCACTGAACCTCCTCCATGTTTGACTGTAGGGAAGGTGTTCTTTTCTTTGAAGGCTTCATTTTGTTTTCTGTAAACATAGAGATGATGTGGTTTACCAAAAAGCTCTAATTTGGTCTCATCTGTCCACAGGACATTCTCCCAGAAGGATTTTGGCTTGTTCAAGTGTGTTTTGGCAAACCCTAGTCGGGCTTTCTTATGTCTCTCTCTCTGTCTCTCAGCAATGGGGTCCTCCTGGGCCTCCTACCATATAACCCCTTTCATTGACTTGGCGACGAATGGTGTGAGTTGAAACTGTCGTACCTTGTGTCTGAAGGTCAGCTTGAATCTGTTTGGCAGTTGATCGAGGTGCTTTCTCCACCATTCGAAAAATCCTGCGCTGCAATCTTCGATCAAGTTTTTTCTTGCAGCCACGTCCAGGGAGGTTGGCTACAGTGCCATGGGCCTTAAACATCCTGATAACATTATGTACGGTGGAAACAGGAACATCAAGGTCTCTGGAGATCGATTTGTAGCCTTGAGATTGTCCATGCTTGGCTACAATCTTCTGTCTGATCTCCTCAGACAGTTCTCTGGCTGTCTTTCTTTTCTTCATGCTCATTGCGGTACACACAGTGAACAAAACTGGAGAATGAGTCATTTTCTGTATTCAGACTGGTTGAATTAGTGATTTTTATATTGCAGGCACCTGCAACTCACCACAGGTGAGTTCAGTTCCAAAGTGAAGGAGAATCACCTGCTTGAAATCTAATTATTTCTAACCACTTCTAAAAGGTGCCAATAATTTTGTCCGGGCCATTTAAGGATTTCTGTGTGGAATAAGCTAAGACTTCGCAAATGTTTCTGCTTTTTGTGTTTTATTCCACTGCAAACCAAAGAAATACATATGTGGGTACCAAAATATTTTTTAATTTCAACAATTTTCTGGAAGGAATGGTGCATTATTAGAAAAAACTGCAAGGGCGCCAATGTTTTTGGCCACGACTGTAAAATAGTCCTTCTGCCTACCACATAATGACATCATCCTGCTGTCTGTAGCTCTTTGGGAGGGGGATGCTCTCTAGTGTGGGAGGGTGCTGCTATTCTCTTGCGTGCGAGAGAGACCCTCCCCCCCCCGGACAAAGATGTTCGCTCCTTGTGCTGCAGTGTATAGACTGTCCATGTGTATGGTGGGCAGTGAGCTACTGCAGCTCTTGCCGCGAGTGTTCTCTTTCTGCTCGGCTTGCACTTTGGCGGCAGGAGAGTCAACAAGCCGCAGCAGCTTTGCGATGCCAGTGAATTCATCTAAATTAGGTGGCGTGATTTTACCGGGTTCTGTTGCACGCTCATAGTGGACTACAGGTGAATCTTAAAAGTTGTTCTCAGGGTTGTGCTTTAGGGGTGGAGCGGTAGCTTGTTTTCATTTGCTGTAGCCATAGAGATCAACGTAAACTAACCACCCAAATTTACCATCTGCTATTCAGTATTAGCACGCTGTTCTGTTGTACATTGTTACTCCTTGAGAATGGGATTCACCGCAGACTTCCACTCCTCTCGCTTTCTCACACCAATTTGTTCTCTCGCAATGGGTAAAGAAAAGATGGCTGCCAGTGAAAAATGCTAACTTTCTATGGCACTAGAATGTTGACTTTTTTACTGCCAGCTCTTTTTCCTTTACCCATGCATGGAGACCTTGGGCTCTGATTAGCTGGTTTATGAAGGCAGTGGCTAGTTGCAGGTACCAATAATGAAAGGGCTAGGTGGAGGCCTTTTTGGTTGTCCATGGACAGGTATAGTTGGTTGCAGGAATGTAGAAACTCACGCAAGCAATGAAATCCTGAAATGCCAGAATGCATGCAGCTTTTGTGTATGCTCATGTGATCCAGCTGTTCTGGATTTTACTGAGAGCGGGGTAGATGTAAAATCCTGTGCAGTACTGGAACAGCCACCCTAACAGATGGAATGAACACCACCCACCAGAACGGTTGCTCTGACTGACTTCATGACACCACCACCACCCCGAGTGTAAGTCTGGCCACCCTGAGTGCAACAGTGCCCAGTGAGGCCGGACTGCCCACCCTGTGTGCTTGAATATTCATCCAGAGAGATGAAATGCCCATTGAAGGGCTGAAATGCCCACCCTTTGTGCTGGTCTGCCAACCCTATGTGCCCGAATGCCCAACCTGGGGCTGGAATGCCCAACCTGGAGACTGCAGTGTCCATCCTGCAGGTAACATGGAAACCCTGTGTATCGTAAAGCCCCCCCCCCCCCGGGGCCTGTCCATCTTGGGGCAGAATGCCAGCTCTACCAAAATACCTACCCTAGGACTGCAGTGCTCACCCTGTGGGCTGGAATGTCCACTGCTGGGGCTGGAGTGCCCACTCTGTATGCTGTAGTATCCACCCTGTATCCCAGAATGTCCACCCTTAGAGCCAGAGTGTCCATTATGGGACGAGAATGCCCACTGTGTATGCCAGAATGCCCATCCTGGGAGCTGCAGAGTCCAGTCAGCCAATACCCAAAACAGGCTGTTATATGCACGTGAAAGAGATGAGTACTAGTCCGTATCCAAACACATATCTTCAGTTTCCATAACAATAGGAGCACACCACACTATGAATAAATTCAAAAAGCTGTTACAGAGATGCATAGAATTTGACAGCAGATGAAGACCTCCTGGCCCATCTAGTCTGCCCATTTACCCTACCCCCCCAGGTGTCCCTTGTCTAACATTTCCCTGCTTTCGCTAGTGTTCCCTTATGCCTATCTCATGCATTTTTGAATGCCTTCACTGTTTGCACCCTTACCACTTCCTTGGGGAAGCTGTTCCATGCATCCACCACTCTGTCAGTGAAGAAGCACTTTCTGACATTCCTCCTGAGTCTACCTTCCTCTAGCCTCATATCATTACCCCTTGTTTTTGAGCATTCTCTTTTCTGAAAGAGGCTCCCCCCTGGGCCCTTTTAGAACCTCTGAGGTATTTTAAGGTTTATCATATCCCCCCTCTCCCTTCTCATCTCCAGCGAATACATGTCCAGGTTTACTAGTCTCTCCTCCTATATCTTCTGGTGCAGCCCCTGCACCATCTTTGTAGCTCTCCTTTGGACTGCCTCCAGTTTTTCTATATCATTTCAGAGATGTGGCCTCCAGAACTGTACGCAGTATTCCAGTTGAGGCCTCACCAGTGATCTGTAAAGTGGCATTATCACGTCCCTTTTTCTGCTGAAGATGCCCCTTCCTGTACACGCCAACATTCTGCTGGCTTTCCTTACTGCTTTCTCACATTGTCTGGCCACCTTTACATCATCTGTTATAATCACCCCCAAGTCCCTTTCCTGCTTGGTGGGCATCAGCAGTCTCTCTCCCAAATTGAATACTGTTCTCCTGGGTTCCTGTGCCCCAACTGTATCATTTTGCATTTCTAGCATTAAATTTCAGCTGCCACCCCCTTGACCATTCCTCTAACTTATATAGGTCTCTTCTCATCCTGCCGGAATATCGACTCTATTGCAGATCTTTGTGTCATCTGCCAACAGACATATCTTCCCCTCTAGCCCCTTCTCAGTGTCGCTTACGAACACGTTAAAGAGGGCTGGCCCCAGCACCGATCCCTGAGGTATTCCATTTGTTGCCTCCCTCTCCATGGATTGAGCTCCGTTCACTACCACTCTTTGTGTCCTCCCGCTCAACCAGTTTCTAACCCTGTGCCCCACCCCTGGGCTGCTCAACTTGTTAATTAGCCTTCTGTGCGGAACAGTGTCAAAGGCGTTACTTAAATCTAGGTAGGCCACATCCACCACCCCTCCCTAGTCTACCGCTCTGGTTACCCAGTCGAAGTCAATCAGGTTTATTTGGCAAGGCCTACCTGCCGTGAAACCATGTTACTTTGGATTCTGCTGCCCACTGGATTCCAGGTACTCCATGATCCTTTCCTTTAGCAATGCTTTAATCAATTTCCCCACCACCGAGATGAGACTGACTGGCCTGTAATTACCTGCCTCCTCCCTACCCCCACTGTTGTGGAAAGGGACAACATTTGCCCTTCTCCAGTCCCCCCGGGACCCTCCTTGTCGCTAATGATTTATTGAATAATTCTGCCAGGGGTACTGCCAGTTCATTTTTGCACTCTTAGTATTCTGGGGTAAATACTGTCCAGCCTCATTGCCTTGTCTCATCTTCAGTTTTTCAAGCTCCTTTAGGACCCTCTCCTTTGTGAATGGGCTCGTGTCTACCCACTGTCCTTGTATTCCTTTTTCTTTCAGTGGTGCCCCCCCTTTCATAAATACTGAGCAGAAATAGGGGGTGCCGATAAAGGAGGGACTCTGTCTCCACCCCCCTGGGGACCAGGAGGATTGCAGGAAAAGGCCAACTGGCAAAGTGCAGACCAGGGGAAAACAGAATCCCCATGGGAACACGAGCAGGGGAAATGGAGCTATAGGGAAAGGGTGGAAGGTAGTCCTGCTAAATGCCAGGAGCTTGGGCAATAAAATGCCTGAGCTCCAGGTGATGTTAACTGAGGGAGCAGTGGATGTGGCAGCGGTCACTGAGACTTGGGCCACTGCAAGACATGACTGGGACCTGAACCTGGAGGGTTACACTATGTTCAGGAAGGACAGGGGGGAGGGAAGGGGAGGAGGGGTAGCAATGATAGTCAAAAACTGCATTGGCATAGGGGGAGTAGAGGAGGCGGAGGGAACCATGGAGGCGATTTGGGTCACCTTGATAACAAGGGGGGGCAAGAGAGTAAAAATAGGAGTGGTGTATAGACCCCCTGCCCTGGCGGAGGAACTGGACGACAGTCTGGTGGCAGATGTTAGGAGACACTGCAGACTGGGCAGAGGAATGGTGGTCGTGTTGGGGGACTTCAACATGCCAGGAACAGACTGGGAGACTATGACATCCTCTGTGACCAGGGAACAGAGTTGTTGGATGTCTTTCAAGGCAGCGTTCCTAACTCAGCAGGTGAGGGAACCGACCAGGGAGGCCGGGTACTGGATGTGGTCCTGGCAGACAGTGACCAGATTGGGGCCTGGAGGTAAGGGACCCATTGGCGGGAGTGACCATGCCATGGTCTGGTTCTGCCTGGACCTAGGAGGGTAGAAGGCTGCACAAAGCGGAAGTAACCGACTTCAGGGGGTGGATTTTAAGGAAATGGGAAGGATCCTTGAGGAGCATTTGGATGGGATTGGGTCAGACATGGACGCTGATAGTAGGTGGAAATCATCAGGAGAGGTGCAGGATGCTACCAGCACCTGTGCAAGAGTAAGACGAAAATGCTGTAGGGCCCAAAATCCCTACAGGACCAGGGAGGTCAGGAGGTGGTGCGGGAAAGAAAGCAGCCTATAAGCAATTCAAGTGCTCAAGGAGTGAAAGGGATCGAGGGAGTACAAGCTGATGGCTAGAAGGGCCACTAGAGTGGTGAGGGCGGCTAAGACAAGGAAGGAGCAGAACCTGGCCAGGAAATTAGGAGAGGGAAAAAGGGTTCTTAGATACATTGGGGAAAGGCAGGGTGAAGGGGCAGATTAGCAGGATTAAATCAGGGAGAGATGGGCACAAGACCGAGAGGAGCAGGCTGAGGTACTAAATGAGTACTTCACCTCAGTTTTCACCAGGAAAATGGGGTGCTGCATCATACATGGGAGGAGACAGAGATACTGAGGAGGGGGACCCTTACCGATCGGCAGGTCTGGGGAGAGGGAGGCATCACTGGCAGGTGGGGGAGGGCTAAGCAGGAGAAGTGCGGAAGTGAAATCACAGCAGAGAGTGAGGGAAGCCTCAGCTCCTTTAAGATGGAGAAAGCACGGGTCAGATAAATTACATCCCAGAGTGCTGAAGGAACTTGCAGATGTCCTGGAAACCCCTGGCAGAGCTTTTCACCATCTCTCTGAGGACAGGGTGGGTGCCCCAAGACTGGAAGGTGGTGCATATAGTGCCTATCCACAAGGGGGGATCAAGGGAGGTGGCAGGGAACTACAGGCCTGTCAGCCTGACATCGGTGGTGGGCAAGGTGATGGAGGGCATTGTCAAGGAGAGGCTGGGGGGGTACCTGGATAAGTCAGGGTGCCTGGACGATGGACAGCATGGATTCATCCCGGGGAAATCGTGTCAGACAAACCTGGTGGAGTTCTGTGACTGGGTGACAAGTGCCTTGGACCTGGGTAGACCAGTGGATGTCCTCTTTCTAGACTTCAGCAAGGCATTTGACTCTGTTCCTCATGTGGGCCTGTTGGATAAGCTGGGAGAAATGGGGGTGGGGAACCAGATGATCAGATGGATAGGCAATTGGCTCAGGACCGGACCCAGAGGGTGCGGTTGGTGGGATAGTCTCATCCCCAAGGAGGGTCATTAGTGGGTCCCACAGGGATCAATCCTTGGGCCCCTTCTGTTCAACGCTACATATCTGACATAAGGACAGGAATCAGGAGTGAGATGAGTCTCTTTGCAGATGACTCGAAACTGGGGGCGGTGGTGGATGGGGAGGAGGGGAGGGTGGCCCTGCAGGGGGACCTGGAGACTCTGGAAAGATGGTCTAGAAAGTGGAAGCTGAGGTTCAATGCAGGGAAATACAAGGTACTCCACCTGGGGTCCAGAAACCCAGGCCAAGTGTACACCCTGGGGGGGGAAATGCTACAAGTCTCTGGCTGAGAGGGACCTGGGGGTGGTGGTGGATGTCAAGATGAACAACTCTGAGACTTGTAGGAGGGCAGCAGCCAAGACCAACAGGATGCTGGGATGCATCGCTAGGGGATCACCTCAGAAGGAGAGTGATACTCCTCTGTATAACTGCTTGGTGAGGCCGCACCTGGAGTACTGCGTGCAGTTTGGAGGCCACACTTAAAGAGGGACATTAACCTCCTGGAGAGGGTCCAGAGAGGGCAACCAAAATGATTTGGGGCTTGGGGACAGGACCTATGAGGAGAGCTCAAGAGCTAAATATGTACACATTGGAAGAGAGAAGGGACCGGGGGACATGGTAGAGGTCTTCAGGTACATGAAGAGGGTAAATAGGGGAGGAACAGTCAGGGTGCTTGAGAAGGAAGGAGAGGGGCCACTAGGGCATGGGTGGAAGCTGGAGGGAAGATTCAGGGAGAAAGGAGGAGGTGCTACTTCACTGAGAGGTGGTGGAGCCATGGAATGCACTACCTAGGGGGCTGGTGGAGGCAGAGACAGTGAAGGGGTTCAAGAGGGTGGGACAGGTACAGGAAAGGGTTCTGGAAGCAAAATCCAATGCAGCAAGAATATCCGGAACTGAGGAAGGAGAAGCCAGTGAAGGGGACAGCAAGGTCAGCACCCAGGGTGGGGGCTGACCAAACGAGCAGACACGAAAGACCGTTAGGCCTATTCTGCTGGCATTTTAGTATGTTAGTAAATATTTATTCTGGATTTCTGCTTTTTCCGACCGTCTTCCTCCACCGACCCTTCTTCCCTTGTAAGCCTCACTATCCCTCTCCCAGTCTTTCTTTTTTCTCTGATGTATCTAAAAAAGGTCTCGTCCCCTTTTTTAATTGACAGGTATCCTTTCTTCTGCTTGTGCTCTGGCCTTTCTAACTGCTTTTCCAGCCTCCCTTAGTTTTTCCTGTTGCATGATATTTTTCTTCAAGCAGACTTTCAAAACATTGTAGTTTTACTCATTGTTACAGTGCATTTGAAGTGCCTCGGCACTCAAGTGATTAGTTGTGAGAGCTCATACTGTGAGGCAGGAGACAGGGTGACCTTGTTCCTAATTTATCCTGATAGCTGGATGAGTGTAAAATCTGTAACAGTCAAACTAACTGATAAAATGAACCCCACCAACTGGAACGGTCTTCCTAACTGTCTTAATGACACCACCACCCTTAAGTGTAAAGCTGGCCACTTTGTGTGATGGAGTGCCCTCCCCATGTGTCAAAATACCCACTTTAAGGTTAGAATGCCTACCCTGTGTGACTAAATGTTCACCCTGGGAGAGGGAATGCATGTCCACAGGCCAGAATGCCAGCACAGTGTGCCGGTATGCCCAGCATGGGGGGCCTGCAGTGTCCTCCTTGGGGCAGAATGCCAGCCCTGTTGCCACAATGCCCACCCTGGGGGTTGGAATCCCCACTTTGTGTGCCAGAATACCTACCCTGGGGACTGCAGTGCCTACCCTGGGTACAGAATACCTACCCTGGGCCAGAATGCCCATCCTAGGCCCAAACTGCCCATTGCGGGGACCAGAATGCACATCCTGGGGCTGGAATACCCATACTGTGTGCCATAATAGCCATACTGAGGGCATATCCCCACCCTGTGTGCCTGAATGCTCACCCTGTGTCCCAGAATGCCGACTCTGTGGCTGGGATGCCCACACTATGTGTCATAATGCTCACCTAGGAGCCTGAATACCCATTGTGTGATCAGAATTAGGGTTGGACAAATCAGTTTGGAGCTGGTGGTCAGTTTAGCCACTAGCTTTCAAAATCTGGAAGCCAAATCAATATTTTCAGTGGCTATCCTTTTTAGCGGCTCAAAAATCACTTTGTGGGTGGGTATTCAGTTGGCCACTAAATTTCAACATCTAGAAGCCAAACCAATTATTTTAGTGGCCACCTGGCTACCCAATTTGTCCCATCCTGGCCCGGAATACCCACTGTGTATGCCAGAATGCCCACTCTGGGGGCTGCAGTGTCCACCCTACAGTGGTAGAAATAGAAAGGTTGCTATTTCTTGTAGTATATCTTAAGATAGAGCAAGTTTGGGGGACAGGACCTATGGGGAGAGGCTCAAAGAGCTAAATATGTACACATTGGAAGAGAGAAGGGACCAGGGGGACATGACAGAGGTCTTCAGGTACATGAAGGGGGTAAATAGGGGAGGAGCAGTCAGGGTGCTTCAAGAAAGGAGGGGCAACTAGAGGGCATGGGTGGAAGCTGGAGGGAGATTCAGGGAGAAAGGAGGAGGTGCTACTTCACTGCGAGGGTGGTGGAGCCATGGAATGCGCTGCCCAGGGGGCTGGTGGAGGCAGAGACAGTGGAGGGGTTCAAGAGGGGATGAGACGGGTACAAGGGAAGGGTTCTGTAAGCAAAATCCAGTGCAGCGAGAATATCTGGAACTGGGAAGGGAGAAGCCAGAGAGGCTGAGGGGGGCAGCAAGGTCGGCTCCCAGGGTGGGGGCTGACCAAACGAACAGACATGAAAGACCATTAAGCCTATTCGGCTGGCATTTTAGTATGTTAGTAATTGGATCAAATTACCATTGAAGACAATGGAGTTGCTGCAGCATGATTAACCCACTTTTGCTGCTGCGTTTCAAGGCAATGGGAAACTTTTGTGTGATCACCACTGTATGTGCCACTGTTCCCACACTGAGGGACACAGTGCACCCTGAGGGGCAAAGTACCCCATCCAGTGTGCTGGAATGTCCATCCTGTGGCCAGAATGCCCACTCTGGAGGCCAGAATGTCCAGTCTGTTGGACGTAATGCCCATCAAGTTGGTTGGAACTATTTGTGCTACAGTGCCCACTCATTGTCCTGCAATGTCCACCATTGGTATAGAATGCTAATCTCAGGGCCAGAGGCTGCAGTGTCTACCCTGGGGTCCCCAGTCCTCACCCTGAGGTGCATAGTGTCTTCTCCCCCTCCGGTGTGCCAAATGTCAGTTGGGGGGCTGCTCTGTCCACCCTTGGGGCAGAATTCCTACCCTCAAGGGCACAGTGTTCTCTCAGTGTGCCGGAATACTTACTCTGGTGCTAGAATGCCCACTCTCAGCTCCAGGATGTTCGCCCTCGGCCCTGCAATGTCCAGCCTGGGGTAAGATTTAGCATTCTTTTTTTTGGGGGGGGGGGCAGAATGCCCATCCTGGAAGCCAGAGTGAACACCCTGTGGCCAGAATGCTCATCCCAGGCACTGGAATGCATACCCTGGGGCTGGAATGCTTACTTCTGTGGGCTGCAATGCCCACCTTGGGAGTAGACTGCCCACCCTAAGAGCAGAATGCCCGCACTGATGGGCACAGTTTCCACCCTGGGTGCTAGAAGACCCACCCTGGGGGGGGGCCCGAGTGGTCCATCCAGGAGTCAGAATGCCCACACAAAGGTCAGGATTTCCACCCTTGGGGTAGAATGGCCACACTGATAAGCACACTGCCCATCCTGGGGGCTAGTGTGCCCTTCCTGAGAGCCGGAAGAAAAAAAATATTTATCATAGTAATCTTGTTTATTCAAAACAAATTCATCACTCGCACACCACAGCAATAACACAGGTTGCAAAATGTGTGTTATGCCATATTTATTAACCAGATGGTGCTGCAAGGTGCAATGCAAACAACAAGCTGCCTCAGCCTTTTGAGCAACAATGCTTTGTCAAAAGAAAAAAGGGCCCCCACTACTGCTACTTTATACTAACATACTATGAAACCGGCAGATTAGGACCTATGGTCTATCAAGTCTGCTCGATAATCAGTGCCTTCCCAGGGTGCCATTATTTGCCCCTCCCTCCCTCCCTACAAGGTCCCCCACCTCCCAGCGGGGCTGTGGGTTGCACCCTCCCCCTATACCTATCCCAGTCTTTCTTGAACCCCTCCACAGTTGCAGCAGCCACCAACTCATAGAAACATAGAAGCTGACGGCAGATAAGGACCTCAAGGCCCATCCAGTCTGCCCATTTTTTCTACCTTACAAATGTGCCATATATCTGTACTCTGTCAATGGTCTATCTATTCATCCTCCTCTGTATTGCTCCCTTGTGCCTATCCCATGCCTGTTTGAAGCCCTGCACTGTATTCATATCCACCACTCCTGAGGTAGGCTGTTCCATGCATCCACCACCCTTTCTGTGAAAAAAAAAAAACTTCCTCACATTACCCCTTAATCGGCCTTTCTCTAATCTCATGCTGTGTCCTCTTGTCCTGCTATTTTTCTTATATTGAAACATGTTAGAGTCTTTCACCTTGTTAATGCCCTTAAGGTGTTTGAATGTTTCGATCATATCACCTCTCTCCCTCCTTTGCTCTAGGGTATACATATTGAGCTCTGTTAATCTGTCCTCATATGTTTTTTATGCAGTCCCTGTACCATTTTGGTTGCCCTTCTCTGGACTTCCTCCATTTTGTTAATGTCCTTGTGCAGGTGCGGCCTCCAGTACTGCACACACTAGTCCAGATGGGGTCTAACCAGTGTCTTGTAAAGAGGGATTATTACCTCCCTCTTACGACTTGCGATACCCCTACTAATACACCCCAACATCCCTCTAGCCTTACCTACTGCTTTAGTGGTCTGCTTGGATGATTTCAGGTCATCTGTGATGAAAATACAAAATCACACATGCCCCCACAATGCAAAGCATCATGGGCTGCATATGCAGATCACCACAGAATATTATGCTGGTTCAACTTTAAGCAGAATTGCATGGTACCAAAAGGCCTCTCACTTAGGCATCTTCATCTGTGATGAAGATGCCTAAGTCTCGGATATCAGGCTTTTCCAAATCTCTCTCATGTGTACCTCTATGGGTCAGGCGGCGTTCAGATACCGATTACCAAAACTCTGGAATGACCTGCCTGCAGATATCCGCCATTCCTCCAGTCATAGACACCTCAACTCCCGCCTCCTCGAACATTTCATTACGGTCTGCTCTTGCTCCCGGCCTACACAATATTAGGCCCCCAAGTTCTACTGGTCTCCTCCACCATGTTGATAACAGTTTAAGCACTGGCACGGTGCGCACTGGATTTGCACCCTTCACTGTCCCCCTCTTAAAACTGTAAACCTGTAGTGGATATAAATTTTCAGTTCTATGTATGATTATTCACTGTGCTTGTTATAGTTTATATATAGGATTTGCATGCCCTAGCTATCTATTGTATAGTTTCTCATAAAGTGCCTCCTCTATGTACAGATTATATGTGTATTGCTGTCCTTCACCTATGTCCCCTCCCCTGTTCTCTCCAGGTCGCATCTGGAAACGAGTGGTTCTCCGCTCAGTATGCCTGCCTGGTTAAACTCTTAAATAAATAAATAAATAAATAAATAAATAAATAAGTCTCTTTCTTCCCTTGTGATTGCCAGCAACTCCCCTCCCAACCTATAGGTGGCTTCGGGGTTTCTCTTCCCTATGTGCATGATCTTGCACTTCTTTGTGTTAAACCCCATTTGCCACTCTTCTGACCATTTTGCCAGTTTATCCAGATCTCTTCTCATTCTGCCCACCCCATCTGGATCATCTGCTCTGTTGCAGATCTTGGTGTCATCTGCAAACAGACAGAGCAGCTCATTCCAGGGATCCACCACCCTGTCAGTGAAGTAGTGTCTCCTTGTTTCTCCCTCAGTCTTCCCCTGTCCACCTTCTTTGAGTGACCTCTGGTGGCCCCACCTCCCTCAGCTGAAGCACCCTCTCAAGGCTTACCCTATTTATTCCTTTGAGATATTTGAAGACCTCTATCATATCCCCCCCCCCCGTTCCTTCTCTCCTCCAGCGAGTACAGGTTGATCTCCACCAGTCTCTCCTCATAGGGCCTTCCCCTAGTCCCAGTATCATCCTGATCACCCTCCTCTGGACCCTTTCCAGAAGAGCAGTGTCTCTCTTTAAGTAGGGACGCCAAAACTGCACGTAGTATTCAAGGTGTGGTCTGACCAGGCAGTTGTACAGCGGAAGGAGCACCTCGCGACTCCTTGAGGTTATCCCCATGGCTGTGCACCCCAACATTGTATTTGATTGAGCTGCAGCCCTTATACATTGCTCTGAGTTATTCATTTTGGCATCCACCACCACCCAAAGATCTTTCTCCCCCCTAGAAACCTGCAGTGCCCCACAATGTGTATACATGAGCTGGGTTTTGGCCCCAGGTGCAGAACCCTGCATTTCCCAGCATTATACTTTTAGCTTCCATGCACTTGACTACCTCCTCAGAGTCTCCAGGACCTTCTGGAGAGCCAGCTTCCCCTCCTCCCTTTCCACCACCACCCACAGCTTCAAGTCATCAGCAAAGAGTCTCATCCCGCTCCTGATACCACTTCTGATGTCTGAGATGTAGGCATTAAACAGGAGTGGGCCCTCTACCAACCCCTGAGCGACCCCACTGATGACTCTCCTAGAGGATGAGTCCTCCCCCCCCCCACAACCAGCCAGTTCCCTATCCACCTGATCATCTGCCCCCCAACCCCACCCCTGTATCCTCCAGCTTCCCCAGTAGCCGGGATGTGGCACTGAGTCAGATGCCCTGCTGAAGTCCAGAAAGAGGACATCCACTGGGCTGCCCTGATCCAGTGCCCTCGTCACCCCTTCATAGAACTCCGCCAGGTTGGTCTGACGTGATCTTCCCTTAAAGCCGTTCTGGCGATCATCTAGGTAACCCCATGCTTTCAGACCCCCCCACCGCCTCTCCTTCAAGATGACCTCCATCGCTTTGCCCACTACCAACATCAGGCTAACCTGCCTATAGTTTCCCGGCTCCTCTCGCAAGCCGCCCTTGTGTATAGGCATGATATGGGCCATCCTCCAGTCATGAGGCACCCATCCCGACTGCAGTTATATACATCAGGTCTTAAAGGAACAGTACTAACAGGCACAGTAGAGGGATCATATAGAAGTGCAAATTTCCAAGTGAACATACAACATTAAAAATTAAGTAAAAGCATCATTGTTGTTCTGCACCAGATACTTTCATATGTCCTATGCCAATTAAATTTTCAGAGGCATAGAGATTCTGATCATCTGTAAGAAAGGAAAAAAATTGATTTTTTGAAAGATATCATAGAGATAATAACTTGTTTAATAAGCTTTACACTAGCTTACAGGAAATTAGATACCTCAGTATTAGCGTTCAGTCCTGGATATTGCAGAGTTCGGAATTTGAATACCCGGAAACTTTCCCTGCGAGAAAGTAATGCCACTAGGCCCCAACTCCTGGGACCCGTGGACACCTTCTCAATACCTGTAAATGATCACTTCTGTTCAGATCGGTTAAGGGAACATTTTAACATGGATTGCAGCTGCATACGCAATGTTTTCTGCAAGAATACCCAGCATGTGATTCCCTACACTTTCTTTGAACTTGGCGTTTAGTCTGACCTGTCTACGTAGTACGCACCACAGGTACACTTTGCAAGGTATACCACATGAGTGGTATCACAGTTTATAAATCTGTGATCTCATTAGTCATGGGGTTAGTTAGCACAACTACCTGAAACTGTTACTACCTTACAGTACTTACGTGGTCCACAGTGGAGGCAACCTTGTGACAGGGATGGAAGCCAAGTGGTAACGTGGGACAGATTGTAAACTGTGGGTGAGAGTGTCACACAGGTTTAGAGCTCACTTGTATACCACCCATGGAAAATGACCAACAGAAGCCTGATGCTTACGTTCAGTCTGTATTACCCTCCAGTTCTTCCTAAGTATACTCTCCACAGCAGAAGATTCTGCTGTGAATGTGGTAATAAAGGACATTCTCTGTGCCTCCTTACTAGCCCTAGATGTGAGAGTGAGAAGAGTCGAGTTGTTCGTGTGGTGTACCATTTCACTTGCCCTAGCAATGTCCTAATCTGAATATCCCCACTCCTTAAACCTTGAATATTCCCGTTCCTTTAACCTATTTTGCGGTTCATTTGCATTTTTCTGATAATTTACATATGAACTGCAGTTCCTGCATAACCACAGGAACTGGTTGGTATGGATGTTTCTAATGGTGTGCCGGGGAGCAAGAACTAGCTAACAAAATGTTGTTCCTGTCCATGGATTATCTGAACAGGTCTGTGTCCAAACAGTTTTGGCCACACTTGAAAATGTGAATGTCCAGGAAAGTACAGTTATGCATGAACTTACCATAATAGTAGATCTTCGAGAGGATCTCTTGCATCAGGCCACACCTATGGAACCACAGCCGCAGGTGCCTGGACCACACGGAAACTCTTCTAACTAGCAGCCTGCTAGGGGCCTCCCACAGCAATGTCAGACACGGGCGACTTCCTCCCATATAAACGTAGGTGGACCCACGCCCTCGTCAGTTCTCCGCTGGAGACCATATACCGAGGACATTCTGCTGGGGAACTGAGGCAAGCCAGAGGTTCCTGTCATGAAGAAAGGCGAAACAGAAGGCGAACCATCCTGGAGAAAGAGAGAAAAAATACAGAGGCCCTGAGGCAAAAGGGGGACCGGGGCGGGAGAATAGCAAGGCCTGATGCAAGAGATCCTCTCAAATATTCACTGTTACAGTAAGTTCTTGAATAACTGTACTGTCTTCGTTGAGGGTATTTCTTGCATCAGGCCACACCTATGGAACGAGTCCCGAGCAGTACCAACAGAGACAGTCATTCTGGGTGGCTGGAGGCTATAGGCCTAAGAAAGGAGGCCTTGGAGCACAGGCAGGCCACAGTCTGCCCTTCCTCTAGAGGCAGTGTCCAGACTGTAGAGATTAGAGAAAGTGTGGACAGAACCAGTGACACCACTGTGAGGTTTAAAACATGGGTCAGACTGGACCCACAGGTGTAAAAAATGTGGGTCTAAAGAGGAACCTGCTGGGTCAAAAAGATAATAAATGGCAAATTATGAACAGTTTACATTCCTGTCTTTTAGATATTGTTTTAGAGCAGGTGCAACAGTTTTGACCCACTGGCAGTGGAATGAGGGGTCATTTCTGGTCAGAATGCAACTTGTGCCGCATGTTAGCGCTGCCTCTGAAGAGAACCTCAAGTGGCAGCGTCACAGATTGCAACAGCTGACTGTCACAGAGTGGCTCTGTGAGGTTTGAAATTCAAGGTTAGAAATATGGGGCTGAGAATTGTTTTCCTTTTCCTAGCACTATGGAGTCCCAGAAAGGAGGCAGTATAGTGCAGTGGTCTGGAGCTCTGAGCTGCAAATCTGGTGATATCCAGCAGACCAGACCTGGGTTTGGGTCCCAGCAGCTCACAGATACTGTGTGACCCTGATGTGGGTCACTTGACCTCCTTGTGCTCCCAGGTCGCTCCTGTAGAAGAGCTTTCAGCTTAGTGTGCTATACCTGGTTAAACAATAACTTCATTGTCCTGATTATACTGAGTGTGGATAAGAGAAAAGGGAGATTCCCCCCCCGTAGCAAAAAGCAGTAGTGCTTTCCTACTACATTTAGAGTTATGGTAGAGACTTAGGTGGGAAATTATGTTTGGGGACTAAATGGTTGTAAAAGCTGTTTTCAGGCTAGGTGGGTGTTTTAGCAGCTGTTAGTACTTTGGTTCTGGGCTGCTTTAACAGAGTACATTAGACTATCTTGTAGCTGTGAAGGCATTTAGCCTTCTAATACTGTTTAAATGGAATGACTTTATTCTAAAATTATTAGGGACAGCTCTGAATATTCTCCAGAGTGGAGGTTGCTTAATTTTGAGTAGTTCTGAGATTTTCTTAGAGCGAGGAAGTTGAGGCGTTTTGGGCATTTTGGAGCCCTGAAATCTAATTACTTGCGGTTGCAGCTCACTATTAAGTGAAGGCTGGCCACAAGTGGTATTTGTGGTCATTATTAGGGGAAATGGGTGATTTTGTTACCCTGCACTGTTGTGAGGACATAAGGCTTATTAGCGCTTTAAAAACTTTAAGCTTTAGACATTTAAAATAAGGAGATTTATTTCTGCTTACCTATTGAAGATGAATTCCCTTTGTTTTGTTTTGGCTTTGAAACCTGGGGGTTTTCGGATGTTTGTGGAGCTTTGGAGTTGTGCTTTCAACTGCCAGCGTCCTTGTTTGTTCTAGGAGCCGGCTGGCCATGCCCTTCTTAAGTATTGTTGGGAAGGGGTGGTGTTCTTTGTCTTGGAAAAAGGAGTTTAAAATGTTCAGAACAGAAATAACTTATTGAGTGAGGAAATAAGTTACTAAATGAGTTTAAAATACATAAGCTTGTTGGAATAAAATAAAGTTAGAATACAAGATAAAGTAATTAAAAGTTGTAAGTGAAGGTGGAGTTTGAAGGTCACCTGACTCTAGTTGGATATAAAAGGTGAACCTTTGACTCAGTAGGGAGATTGTCAGCACAGATGGCTAGAGGTGAGATTCGTCAGAGAGGTGTAAACAGGTGGAGACTTAAATCCTGTTGTAGTGAGCCTAGATGTGTGCTCTAGATGCTGCTGAAAAGTGCTCTATGGAGTTATTTGAAAAACTGTTTTGATTCATGTTCCAAATGGAAGATTTAAAACTGCCAGAATATCCTGTGTGAGGTTTATGCCTTTATATTGTCTCACCTAAAGACTTATAAAGAATGAGATGATGCCAGATGCTCTAATGTTTGCTATCGAAACTGAAGTGAAAAATGAGAAAAATACTGTGCCATTCTGATGTTATCCTGATATGAGTGATGTTTGAAAGAAGAATCAATTAAAATTGAAGAAAATTGCAAGAACTGGTGAGACATTTTTCCTTTAACTGCCAACATAAACCTGCGCTCTACCACACTGACACATGGCTGAAACAGGCAACAGAAGTGACCAAGCCCCAGGTTGAAGGGCCACAAACAGCACCAGGAAGGTCCTTACCTTTTGCTACAGAAATACGGCAAGACACTTAGCCAACCATTAGGACAGGCACCATGTAGAAACAAGGATGCCCTGAATCCCAAGGGTGAAAGAAACAAAGAGCTGTGAGATCTTCCCGCAGTCCCTCTTGCGAGGAACATATCTGAGAATTCTATGAACATCAAAAGCTTGGAGCACTGCTTCCCCTGGATAGGCATGCTGTAGGAATACACAGACAGGTGGATGGGTTGGTTCAAGTGTAACCCCCCTGTTCCTTGGGGTTACTAGAATCCTGTTAGTCAGTAGTAGGCAGCTAGTGATTATCCAGTAAATGGATTCTCACTCTGTCCCTCTCCGTTGTTGGCCTCAGCTGAGAGCTGGGGAGGTGATTTCACCGTAGAACTCCTGCAGCAGCATAAGCTACACAGCAGTAGCTGTGAATGGGGAGTCTTGGAATTCTAAAGTGAGTCTTGTGTCAGTCTGTAGTAGGAGCTCAGAGTGAGCAGTAGTTCATGCTGGTGAGTGTTCCAACAGCAGCTCAGAGTGTGAGCTGCAGTGTACCCGTTTTCTCACCCTAGAGGAGGACAGCTTTTCCAGCTTTAGTGAAGTGGTGGAAACCATCTCCAGGGATTCATGTTCTTTATCCCAATGTGGGATGAAGCAGTCTGCAGGATTTCAGGGGCAATCCCCTGATCAAACCCAGAACTTTGTGAAGCTACCTTTTGGTCAAGATCTGTGAGTAACATTTGTTTCTAAGTTTGCCCAGGAGTACCTGCCTGTTTGGTTTTAAGGTGAATTTCTCTGATAAACTGACCCAGTCACCATGGAAGTTTTAAAAGTTAGCTGACCACAGTGGAGTCCAGTATGTGACCTGCCATGTGTGCAGAACTTTTACTTTCAACACTCCGAGGTGTTTTGCTGATGTTAAGTCTGAAATACATTTCAGGAAAGCATCAACAGTGACATTTTTGATAAATGTGAGGTGTATTACTGAAGGGATGGTCGAGTATGGGCTTGGAAACAAAAGGTGGGCGATGACCCCCCACACACACACACACACACACACCTGTAGTGACCAGTTCAGCACTCCGGGTTCTGAAGGGCACCTGTGTTCTTCTGTCAGTGCGTGTGGCCAATGCCTGAAGAATTTCTACCCCAATGAGTGGGTTTTCTCCAGTTGAGCCTTGAGTGCTCCATTGTGGTCCGAGTGCCACAGTTATCCTATGTCATATGGGAAGTGTCCAAGTACTGGTCGAGTGCCATGTTCTGCAGAAGATTTGTGTTTTCTCTGTGCGTAGTTCCACAATTCTAGTAGTTATTCTATGCAACATAGGAAGTGTCCATCTACTGGCCGTGTGCCACTTTGAAGGAGTTTGGTGTGTTTACCAGTGGCTATTTCCACATGTCCAGAGTTAATCCTATGCTAAATGGGAAGTTGGAGTTCTGTACTCTAGAAGTCTGCAGTTACCATGTGTGTAAACCCTTGGGGGTCCATCCTTGCTTTTTGTTATTCCAACTTTGTTTCAGGAATAAAGCCACACTCTAGAATCCCAGCCTGGTATGGATAATCTTGTTATTGCTTCCCGTGTGGAGTTACTTGGGTACCCCTGTCCAGAAGTGCAAACATTCTCTCCCCAGGACCTGGGTTTGGCATTGATCCATGTGTGTGTCTTGTAACCACACGAAATCTGTATTTCTTCTACATCTGCATATCAGCCTTAAGTGGTGCTTAGTACCCCCACCCCTCTCTCTTTCCCCTAGACTATGGGAAGTGTGCCTTCTAGTTAAATAAGGGGCCAGTGGGGGGTTACACAAGATAAACTCAGACATCACCACTGGTAAAAACTTAGGGCTGGTACACAAAGATACCCTGTCTTTGAGGAGAACCAAATAAGGAGTCTCACACCTCAGAGCCAGAAGCTTGGGAATTCTTCGAGCAAAGGAAAAACCACTAAAATAACACTTTCCACCACAAAAAGTGTAGCCTGCATGTAGCAGTTGGCTCCAGAGGAGCCACAGTGAGCCTCTCCAACACGAAAATCAAGGCCCAAGGTGGGATTGGATGACACGGGAGGCATCCGATGGAGGGCGCCTCTCAAGAATGTACGGAACACCTCCAGTTGTGCCACCATACAGCCATCAGCTGGTACCTGGAAGGCTGAACCATCAGCCAGGTGCACGTTCAAGGAGAAGTATTGCAGGCCAGAGTCTGAGAAGGACAAGTACTCCAGAATCTGATTCACTGGACAAGTGAAAGAATCCAAAAGATGGGAAGCAACCCACAGAGCAAAGTACTTCTGCTTCATGGACAAAAGGGGCCCTGGTGGAAGGGTTTTCAAGCCGCCCCCAGCACAGCAGCCACCTTTGGGGATACTCCACACCTAGTCCTGGCCATGTCTTCAGGAGCAGGCATGTAGGTTGAGAGATCTGAGGTTAAAAGGACTAAGGCACCCTACTTCTGGGAAGGCAGACTTCTGCACAGAGGCGAGGGACTGGGGGTTCCACTGCCAGCTGCCGCAGTAAGGAGAACCAGCTCCAACAAGATCAGAAGAGAGCAACGAGGATCATAGTTGCTCCTGCCATCTGAAGCCTGATTAGTACTCTCTGAAATAACAGGAAGGGAAGAAAGACATAGAGGAGCCACCCCTTCCACGAGAGGTACAGCACGTCTGACCTGAGACTCCAGGCCTGGGTTGAACGGACGAGCAGGAAAATGGCAGTTTTGCATTGAGTGGGAAAGCAGGAAGCATCTAACTGTATGATCCCCACCCATCGAACAGGTCTACTATTACTAACATACTAAAATACTAAAATGCCAGCAGAATAGGCCTAACGGCCTTTCGTGTCTGCTCGTTTGGTCAGTCCCCAACCTGGGTGCTGACCTTGCTGTCCCCCTCGCCTTCTCTGGCTTCTCCCTTCCCAGTTCCGGATATTCTTGCTGCATTGGATTTTGCTTCCAGAACCCTTCCCCTGTACCTGTCCCACCCCCTCTTGAACCCCTCCACTGTCTCTGCCTCCACCAGCCCCCTAGGCAGTGCATTCCATGGCTCCACCACCCTCTCAGTGAAGTAGCACCTCCTCCTTTCTCCCCTGAATCTTCCCCCCTCCAGTTTCCAGACATGCCCTCTAGTGGCCCCTTCCTCCTTCCTTCGAAGCACCCCGACTGTTCCTCCCCTATTTACCCTCTTCATGTACCTAAAGACCTCTATCATGTCCCCGCGGTCCCTTCTCTCTTCCAATGTGTACATATTTGAGGCCAGCAGCTCCCACTTGTGCACTCGGGACAACACCCGGCTGATCCTGTCTGTCAGGGCGGTTTAAACGCACGGAACATGGACGACCAACAATTCCTTTTTTTTTTTTTTTTTTATAGTTCCTCTTTACATCCTTGATGTTCCCCATAAGATAGGTAAAAGAGAATTTGAGGACAGCTCATGGTTTACAATATTCTATTACTAAATGTAATCTAAATATAGGTAGGTCATCTGTATCTCATAGGGGAGTTGCTTTGTGGAATAAAATTCCAGTAAGGCTACGTCAATCAAATCAAATGATAGGCCTTTCACATTTGAGTGACTGGTGCTTACACTGGTCTAATGGCCTTTCTCATTGTACTGAATATGATGTTTGTTGATCACTATTTATCGTATATTTTTGATTTTTGTATTAGTAGTTTGTCTTTGTTTTTTATCGATATGTGCAATCTCTTTTTATACTGTAACTGATGTTTGCTGCTATGAACCCATGGAAGTTAATTGAAAATGAGCTATGCTCAATTGAATGATTTTTCCCTTATTCTGCTGAATGAAAATATTTACTACTACTACCACTACTGCTACGTGGTCTAGAACCCAGGCCCAGGCCCTCCACACTGCCCTGCACACGTGAACGACTGGGCCCCCTTAGCTGGGATAAGTGGGCACCTGAAGAGGAGAATGGAGCCGGCAGAGCTACACAGTTGTGGCTGTGTTACCTGGCCCCAGACCTGAGTCCATCAGTAGCCCTGCAAGGGGACACCCACTACCCACTGAAGAGAAGAGGGAGTGGACAATTTCCATTTGCACCAGTAGATGCTCTGAGGACCGACGATTCTAAGAGGCTTGCAGAGCAGACAGAATGGGCCTTATCTCTAGAACATGGATATGGAGGGAAGGCTTCATTCTAGTCCATGTTTTTGTGTCTCATGTGGTCCCAGATGTGCCCCTCCGAGTCTTGCCCGAAGGGGCAGTGGTGAGAATGTACTGAGGGGAGGGAAAGAGGAGGGGAATCCCTTTCAAGTCAAATGCTTGGTTCCCACTGTCAGAGGAATGCCCTTTGGGCTAAAGAGGGACTAGAACCTATTGTTGCAGAGCATCCATGCGCTGATCCCACTGAACTCTTAATGTTCATGGAGGCATCCTTATGCACTGCCTGGTCCAAGGCACCATGACAATGGCTGCTGCCAGCAGGTCAAGCTTGATTTGGACAGATTGACCGGGAGACCCAGGAATGCACTAGGGTATGAGTGCACATAGGACTGAGTTTTGAGCCACCAGTCGGCTAACAAAAAAAAAAGGGGGGGGGGACATACAGTCCCTCTCTCCTAAGAAGTGCTGCCACAACGGGTAAGCTTTTAGGTAAATACCCATAGTGCTGAAGATAAGTCAAAGGGCAATACCGTGAACCGGTAGTGCTACCCCTGAAACAGGAACTTGAGGTACTTCATGTGTGAGATGCCGGAAGACAACCCACATGTCCAGGGAGCATATATAGACCCCCTTTTGTTTTGTAAAAGTGACAGCAGGCTTTGCAAGGAGACCAGGCTGAACTTCATGTTAAAATAGAAGTCTAGATTTCTCAAATCCAGAGGGGGCCTTAAGCCCCTATGGAGCTTGAAACTAGAAAGAATGAGAATAGAACCCCCTGTTCCTTTGTTCTCAGGGTTCTAGAGCTAGGCTCTGGTCTAGTAACAACAGGGCCTGAACATTTGTAATAACAAGAAGTGAGCTCCAACCACCACCTCCAGATTCTGCACTGGAGGGTGGGGTGTAAGGAAGAGTCTTGTTAAAAAGGATCCCACGGCCGCAGCTGCACCTCCTCTAAAGGATTTGCAGTGGGCACCTGAAGAGGAGAACGGAGCTGGCAGAGCTACACAGTTGTGGCCGTGTTACCTGGCCCCAGACCTGAGTCCATCAGAAGCCCTGCAAAGGGACACCCACTACCCACTGCTCAGCTGAGTGGAGAAGAGGGAATGGACAACCTCAGAAAGGGTACTCTGATCCACTGCCCCCAAAGAGCCTGAACCCTCTGAAATGGGGCGTGCAGAATGGATAGCTGGGCATCACCATGTAGAGTCCACTCTCCTGGTAGAAAGGGTGGGTCCAGCATGGCAAAGGGGGGTTCTCATCCCTGTCCTCCTCCTTATCGTCCTTTGGTAATAGGAGGTCAGCTAGAACACCTGATCCTCGTTGATCGCCCTAACTGACTCGAGGGAGGGAGCTAGTCCAGCTATGCTGTGGAGTGAAAAGGGCTTGGCGATGGAGCAGGTAGCGATGCAGGGGCCAGCCTGAGAGGCCCTGTCGGCATCATGCCTGAGAAAGGGGGAGGAGGTGTAAGGTGATATCTTATCTCCACAAAGGAGAAGAGCACTATCAAGCGTCGACAGGCAGGCATGGCGGGCGCTAAAGATTGACTATATACCCGACGTTGGTGAGTCTGCACCTGCCATAGTAGGCTCAGTGCAACTGACAGCCACAGCGGACTGCCACAGGGTGTGAGCCAAAGCAGCAAGAAGTGACGACGGTGGCCGGCATTGCTGGGGGGCAGCGCTACGCCAACAGGGCCCGGTATCCGCCATGGAAGGTCCAGAGAAACTCACCACAACTGCTGGCCATCTGAGAGAGGAGGTCTGGGTGAGAGGGGGCGCTACGCAACAGTGACGGGGGAGTAGCTGGAGTCTTGACATCGACAGACCTGTGCCAGTGGTGTCTGGCATACCTCGCTGCCAAAACCAATCCCTTGGAACCGGGTGTAAGGGAGAAAGAATGCGGCGATGGCAGCCTGCATAGTGGGGCACCCCGCGACGTTGACCATGAGCAAGAGCCCGGGCATTGACAGGCCATCGCCAGCCATGTTGAAGGGCCAACAAAAGTGACTGTGGGAGCTGACCTGTAGAAGCTGAGGTATGAGCTGCAGGACTACCAACATCTATTGCTGCCCCAACATCAGAGGGGTCAGTGCCGGTCGAGAGAGGTGCAGTGGGCGGCCTGACTAGGCCTGCCACGTCGACCAGGGTGACCACAGCCCAGACGCCAACAGGCCTTGACTGGCCCATAGGAGGCCAGCAGAAAGTGCTGCCAGAAACTTACCTTGTGGGGAAGAAGGTATTGGATGGCAGGAAGCGTTGCTGCCCAGGCAGATTATGACACAGCCATGGTTGGCACCAAGGGTGGGGCAACCAGCAGGAGTCCCAGGGGGGTCTCTGCCCAGCGAAGGAAGGTTTCCTGAAACTGTATGTTGGGCCCCGAAGGTCCTGGGGAGCCCAAGGAGAGCTCCAGCTACATGGTGGATCTTCTACCCCAAAGCTCACACTGCCGTCAGCAACCCGCTGGTCGGTCGAAGTCGTCTGCGATCTTGATTGGAGATCAGGAACAGGGAAGGTGGGCCTAACAGTCATGGACTCGAGGGCATCCACCACTCCTGGAGAAAACGGAAGATGAGGTGAAAGTCACGGAAAACCCAAAAGTGATTTTTGAAGAGAACAGAAAGAAAGAAAGAAAGAAAGAAAGTAATCGCAAAACTGGCAGTCGACTGAAACGGCAAAGTTTCTATGGAGTCCAGTGTGCAATGGTCAGCGGGAAAAGAACTGAGGAGGGCATGGGGCCGGCCACGTTTATACGGGAGGGACGTCACCAGCATCAGATGTCACTGTGGAAAGCCCTTAGTAGACTATTAACTAGAAAAGTTTCTGTGTGGTCATGGCGCCTGATGCAAGAGATACCCTTGATTAAGATAGAAATGCTGTTAAGATCAAGGGTTAAGGAAAATTTGAAATTGTTGTTGCGCCCCTTTAGAAATGCCACAAAGCTATGGAGTTGTTCTGCCGAATCCCACCACACCATTAGAATGCCCTCCCTGGATGCCAGAATGCCCCCCTTATTGTTGTGACCCTTTAGGAATGTCACAAAGCTATGGAGTTGTTCCTTTGAATCCCACCACACTATTAGAATGCCTTTCCTGGGTACATGAATGCCATATTAGGGAGTGTAAGAAAAAGTTACTCACCACAGTAATCTTGTTTCTTCAGGGATCCATTAATGAGGGGGAAGTACCCATCCAGTGTACAGACGTGCATTAGTCCGCAAGAATGTGCTGCCCTGGATATAAAACATATGCTAACTTTTGAACACTGAGCTAAGTTCAGACTATGCATTGTGATCATGCTCTCCCCGTACTGGCCTAATGCCAGATTTGTTTATAGAGCCAGGGAAGCAGTGTCCACCAAGACTATCTAAATGACTACTAAATTTGTTATCAAAACTAAATGACTACTAAATTAATCAAAAATTTAAGAATTTTTTTTTAAACTCAAATTATCAGACATTTGTCATTATCAAAAATGTAAGAATTTTATTTAACTCAAATAAATTCTCAGACATTTGTCATGACATGACCACAACTCTTAAAATTTTGTGAAGTTGCAACAAAGTAGTGGTTAAGCAACCATAAAATAAGACCTGATTGTTGTGTAAACCTTATTTCAGGTCCTAAAAGTGAAGGCAGAGTCGGGGTTTGTGAGGATCATTGATGGATCCCTCGGAAGAAACAAGAATACCACAGTGAGTCTTTTTTTTTTTTCCTTCAAACAGGACTCCATCAATGATGCCTTACAAAAGTGCAGACTCCCTAGAAGTACCTTGGGAGGATGGGTTTAGAACCTGTTGAGGAAAAAGGTTCTGTAAGACAACTGTTTCAAAGCTGGTATCTGTCCTAGACTGTATGCCCAGCCAGCAGTAATTTATGAAGGTGTGCACTGTTTTCTAGGTAGCTGCTTTACAAACTTCTTGAAGGGGGACATCCTTTGCAGCTATGACAGAAGCACAGTTGCCCCTTGTAGAGTGTGCTCATATACCTCTGGGAGGTATTTTATCAACTTTTTCATAGCAGAACAGTATGCAGGAAACTATCCGAAGAGAGCTAGTCCTACTAGCTGCTGGTTTACTTTTGCCAACCTCTCCATAGGTAACAGAGTTGTGGGCCATGAGACCTGACACCCTCTGTCTGGTCCACATAGTAGCCCAATGTTCTTGTTACATCAAAACAGTGCAAATTTTGCTTACCAGTAGTGGAGTGTTCAGGAGAGAGAATGGGAAGGGTCAGTGACTAATTAGGTGGAATTCTAAAATCTTGGGTAGGAATTTCCTATTGGTTCTAAGTACTACTTTATCCATGTGGAATATTATGTAGTTTTGGATCTCTACAGAGAGCTTTCCGTTTGCTTATTTTCCTGGCAGATGACATGGTTATTAGTAAGACTCTTCCATGTGACATGTTTAAGTCTGCTGTAGCCATAGGCTCAAAGGGAGATTCCATCAGCTGTGTAAGACGAGCGTCCAAGTCCCGTGCTGGGACTGGTTCCTTCAAAGGGGGTGTAGGTGGATGAGGCCTTTGAAAAACATTTGAAAAACTGGTTATGAGGCCAAAGACTTGTCCTTTTTCTGCTTGCAAGTAGGCTGACACAGCTGCCAGGTGTACTTTAGGGTTGAAGGTCTCAGACCTAAGGACTGCAGGTGTACCAGATAATCCAGAACTATGGACAGCCCTGCCTGCATTTATCTTTCTTGGGGTACAATAGTATGAGAATCCCTTCCACTCAGAGGAATATGCTTTTCTTATGGCTGGTTTCATGTAAACCTTCAAGACTTTCAACACTTCTTGACAGATTTCAAACCAGAAAATTCTTGACTTCTCAAGAACCATGCCCCCAAACATAATTTTCTGAGGTCTGGAATGGTTAGTCTGGCCTGAGACAGTCAGCAAGTTAAATATCAGTGGCAGATTGATTGGAGTCCTGCAGGTTAGGGTCAGCAACATTGAGTACCATGCCTGTCTGGCCCAGTTTGGGACTATCAGGATCAGACTGTGCCCCAAACTGGTGCCTTGCAACAAAACTTTGAAAGCTGATTGTTCTCCCAAGAGGTAAACGAATCTATTTCTGGGATACCCAACCTTCTGAAGACTGAAGCCAGCACTTGCTAGTTCAAGGCCCACTCGTGGGTTTCCTAGCCGAGTCTTCTTATGGAATCTGCCAGCACATTGTCTTTGCCTGGCAGATGCACTGTGGAAATCTTTGTGTCCAGCGAGTAACCTAGGTCCCAGATCCTCATGGCTTCTGTGCACAGTTTTGAGGATCTTGTTCCTCTCTGTATGTAGCACATTGCTATGGTATTATCTGGCCATATTTGGGCTGACTGACCCTGTAAACTGGGAGGAGAAAGACTGCATTGCCAGCAGTACTCCCCTGAACTTAAGAAGGTTTGTATGCTCTTGAGTCTCCTGAGGTCCTCTAGGTGAGCACCCCACCCTAGAAGTGAAGCGTCTGTTGTGAGGACCTTGATGGGAGATTACTGAAGGAAGGGCATGCCCTCTCTGAGGTTGCTTTCCTCTTTCCACTATCTAGTGCTTATACAAGATGTTTTGTAACTGGCATTAGTTGAGACAGGGAGTCAGACCTTTGGAACTAATAGCCTGTTAGATGGCACTTTATGTCCCTCATCAGGAGTCTGGCCCATTGCACCACATCTGTGGATAAAACATTATGGCCTAGCAGCTGCAGAAAATCCCTTGCAGGTCTTGGCCAGCCTTGGGTGAATGAGTGCACACTGGCAATCAGATTTCATACCCTGTGTTGTGGGAGAAAGGCCTTTCCTTGCCACGTATCCAGTTTTTATTTATGAATGTATTTATTTATACTGTTCAGATACAGTACCTTTAAACCCAAAGTGCTCATTTATTGAGGTTCCTCATCATCAGGAGAGTGCAGTATAACAAACTGGTACAGATAACAATGTGCAGTCATGGCATACAGAGTCAAGTCACAGCAGCACATCATGTTACGTTGTTTGAATACAAGAAACGCAAGGTATAGAGCGTATAAGAGCAGTGCAAGTAGCAGCTGATAGCACTTTGTCAAATGCCGGAGAGGTGAGAAGAAGATCAGTGACAGACACAAGTGGCTGGTGGACAAGGGCTTTCCTTAAACCCCTTCTTGAACTGGCTGATCTTGGGGAGGTTAATGAGGGATTCTTGTAGTTCACTGAGCCACTGTGGAGCCCTGACAGCAAAGGAGTGCATGGCTAGGGTAGTTCTGCGGAATGGAATAGTAAAAGCATTCCTGGTCATGCTTCTAGTGGAGTAAAGGTTAAAGAGCAGCTTCTGACTAGCCCCTCAGTGAAACAGAAACAGTAACTGACCTGACCAGGAGTCGAAATATACACACACTTCCTTTCATCCATATTAAAAAGTTCTGCCCCTTGTTAGTTTATTCCTAGACCCGCCAGCAAAAAACAGAGCCAGTTCCTGATCCTACAGCCACGCCCGTACACAGCCCTGTTTTGTGATGTCACTAAATGAAGGCTGCATGTGCACGCCCCATTGTCTTGAATGGGGGTGATTTTTCAAAGGTTTTTATATACTTATTGTCAGGATTTTAACAAATCAAAGCAATCACTGAATTAACAGGGTCCCTGTTAGTCGAGCGATCACTTTGATTTGTTAAAATCCTGACATTGAATAGGTATAAAACCTTTGGAAAAATAGCCCCCATTCAGAAATCAATAAAGACTATGCACTAGCCTATTTGATGACATCACAAAACAGGCTCTGTGTGTGGGGTGGCCGTAGGATCAGGAACTGGCTCTGTTTTTTGCTGGCAGATCTGGGAATTAAATTACATGGGGCATAACTTTAAAATGGATGAAAGGAAAGGAAAAGTGTGTACATTTCAACTCCTGGCCAGGTCAGTTATCGTTTCTGTTTCATTGAGGGGCTAGTACAGATAGTTGGAAGCTGCTCTTTAAGGACAGGACACATGAGGTTTAGAATTGTCGGAGGTGAGTGACCCAGTAGAGCTTTCTTGCCAAGAAGGCAGGTTTGGAATTTGATCCTGTCCTGTAGTGGGAGCCAGTTGGTCTGGGAGTACAGAGCGCAAGTGTGGGAATATCGATCTTCTCCTAGAATGAATCGACTTTACTTATTCAGTACTAGTTTGACCCTGCTAAGGACAGTATCATTGGCCGCACCATAGACTGTGATTCCATAGTCTATGATGGGGAGGACTGTACTGACTACAGCAATACGCTTGGCCTCTTGGATAGGATTATGTTTTTGCCTAAAGAGGGCCCCTAGTTTTCTTTATTGAGTGGGCTGACTAAGTTGTCCACGTGGGGCACGAAGGAAAGAGTTTTGTCTGTGATAAGACATAGGTATTTAAATGTGCTTACCTGTTTCAGAGAGGCCCTGTTTTCATTTAGGATAGATAGGGGGAGCCGGACCAGTGATATGGAGGGCTAAGGCATCCATGCCTTATCTCCTGCCTTGCCGACGACCCATAATCGCGGTGCGAGCAGGCCGTCGGGGGTCGGTTGGGGAGTGAGAGATTCGAGCGTCCAGAGGACTTTTCTTCTCTCCTGGGGAGGGAAGGCTGGCACTCCCACCGAATGACTGCCCCCAGGTGGAGACCCGAAGGTAGTATGGGTCCGAAGGAAGCCAGAGAAGGGAAGGTGCTGCAGGACTTCCACGGGCGTGCGTTTCCATGTACACATGTCTGGCGTGTGAGCCTCAGAAACAGAGATGGGAACCGGGGGCAAAAATGGAGGAAAACATCCTGGGCTGTGGGTGACGACCGACCCCTCTGCAGGCTCCACACCCGGTGACCAGGCACAGCTGCAGCCCTGTGGCAGAGGGCATAGGCTGGAAGGTAAGTTCCGGAGATGCTGGGATGACAGGGCTGGGGGTGGGGGTCAGTCTGAAGGGGGCAGCCTGGGGCGAAAAGGAGCATACAATGTATATAGAGTGGAGCGATAGAGGGTACTACTACACCTTATTCCTCATTTTCAGTGCAGCAAATAGCATTTTGGTCTTTTTGTAATTTAAGACTAATTTGCTCTTCTTAAACCATTCTTCAAGGAGTTCTGCTCCGATGAAGTTCAGGACCTGTACTGATTTTGTCTGGAACTTCTGCAGGTTTATTATAAAGCCCTTGTTTTCCAAGGTGCTTCTTACGATCTGTGTGGAGCGCATTGCTTCCTGTTTTGTTTCTCTGAGACTAGTCCTCCAGTCAGGGAAAACCACCACACCTTGTCTGCTTAGGTGGGCTCCTAAGCACTTTGTGAACACCCGTGGTGCTGAGGTGAGGCTAGAGGGTAAGGCTGTGAACTGATGTTGGCAGTTCCCCAGCCTGAACGTGCAATATTTTTCTGTGGCTGGGGCTGACTGGAGTGTGGTAGTAGTCATCCTTCAGATCCAGTAACCCCAACTGACCTCCTAACTGCAGAGATGGTACTACTGTGCTCAGTGTGACCATCATGAATTTTTCTTTCTTGATATGTGCTTCATGAATTTTTCTTTTTTGAGTTGCATGTAAGAAATATATCTACAAAACTAAAACAACTACTGGGATTCTTTTATAGGAACCAATCTTTTGTTTAGCTTTCCATTAAGAAAACTTTTGGTCATAACGCTGTTCTTACCAGTTTCAGATTATGGTGATCTAATCTATAACAATTCTTCTAGTACTTTACTTGCTACGCTGGACCCTTTATATAATAGTGCCTTGAGGTTTATAACAAAATCTTCTTATAAGGTCCATAGTTGTACCCTATTCAGCAAAGTGGGCTGGACATCTTTAGCCAACCAAAGAAACTTGCATTGGTATATATTTGTGTACAGGTTTATTTTACATGTATTGTATTACCTTTGTTCTCATTAGATAAACTACAATCCAAAATCTTTCAAAATATACACTTCGATCTACTACCTGGTACTCCTTCCAAATCCCAAGAAGCAAAACAAAAAGTGAGGATAGAATGCTAGCTGTATCAGTTCCACGAATCTGGAAAACCATAACAAAAAAGAATAGACATACATGTGTTGCCAACACCAGCGCGTTTTAGAGCCCCCTTAGTAAGTTTATTTCATAAACATTGTAGCTGTTTTGGATGAAGGGATTTTTATTTTTATGAACTTTGTGATCTTAAAAGGGTGTATTGTAACAAAATGTCATGTAATGTGGTGTTTGTAATACTGTTTATATGTTTGAACACAATTGTAAATAAAAATACTTTTCTTAATTTGCTATCCAATGAAATGAATGATGTGTTTTTCCAGTATTTTTAAATATAGAGTGGGTTGCCATTCCCCATTTTTCCTGTTGGTTCGGAAGTGTCTTGAAAAAAGATCTTGCCCCCCTGTGATGCAGGAACTTTTCTCCGGCATGGTGTCATAATGTCGCACGGCAGAATCGCGTTGCGCGATTTCTGTTTGTTTATTGTTCTGTGAGGGGCTCTGCCCCTCCCCCCCCCACTAAAGATTCCAACTCGAAGTGCGCACAGGTTTGGGTTTCGCCATAATGCCGTACACTATTAAGCGTACAACATTATGACCCGGTGCGCTTTTTTTTCTACTGCTCTTGCTTGGAGTAACTTGTTTATTTCCAGTTCTAACAGAATTATTTCTGTTGGTGAGTGAGCGGAAAAGTTTTTGGGTCTCTGCAGTTTTGGACATCTTTGGAATTGCAAAGACAACGTCCTGATCAACTGCTTCCAACAACCACTTGTCTGGTGATTTATTATTTTCTTTTCCCCCATTCCTGGAAGTAGTAGGTCAGCCTTCCTCTCAATTTCAATGGTTGATTGGTGACCTGAGAGAAATTATCAGGGGTTTTGTTTTGGCTGCGGCTTAGGGCTGGTGTTACAGAACATCTTAAGCCCCTTATTCCCCTTCCCCATACTACCCTCTCTGTAGCTGCTGCTCATAAGCAGTGTAGGATCTGAGGTAGTAACCTCTGCCCTGCATCCCCTTCCATAAGGCCTTGAGGAAGTGGAGGCCTTTTCTTTCTCAGTAGAGTTTTCGTAAGTGCTTCTCCACTTTTTTCATATATGCCTCTGTTTTGTCACCAACTAAGGAGTTTCCCTTAAAGGGTAAATCACTGGCTTTTGCTTGCATGTCCTTGGTAAGGGTGGTGGCCCTTAGCCATGCAAACCTCCTCAGTGCCACTGCATGAGCCAGGACTCTTGATGCTGAGTCATTGGTATCTGCAACCTTGTGGAACTGGTATTTTTGGCATTCAAATCTGACTTTCCTGTTGCTGCCAGATCCTGTGCCACTTCACCATCTACTTTATCATACAAAGCCAGTACTGAGGCTGGCCCAGTGGCACCAATGGTTGAGGCGCTGGATGTCACACCTCT
Organism: Neoceratodus forsteri; assembly: GCA_016271365.2. NCBI lineage: Eukaryota > Metazoa > Chordata > Ceratodontiformes > Ceratodontidae > Neoceratodus > Neoceratodus forsteri. Next base: position 804,703,249 of record CM028133.1, read on the forward strand.
CACCATGCCAGCACCCCAGGTTTGGATGCGGACTCAGATTGCCAGGTCGGCCAGAGCAGGAGAGCATAGAGCGTCCAGAGGACTGCTCTCCTCTTCCAGGGAGGGAGGGATTCAGTGCCCAGTGTTAGCCTGGCTCCTTGCGTTGGCTAGGGGTAAGGCAGCCGGGGACTGACAGAATGGGGGGAGGAGTGGCAGCTGCTGATGTTCCACATATGGAAGTGTGCGTGGGGACATCTGGGCAGCTTTACACACCAGTCCTCTGGGAAGAAAATGGGGAAATGGATTCCCGAGCTGTCACTAGCCCCAGCCACCCAATAGCCATGCAAAACACTCAGGCCACGCTGTGTATGCATGAAGGTAAGTCCTGGAGACTGGCGGGGTGGCTGGCATCTGGAGGGCTGCTTGGGACCAGGGCAGAAACATCACTAATTGCAAAAAAGAAAAAAAGTACTGCATTTCACAGTGCTTTCTGGTACTGAGTTGTATAGGCCAAGTAAGCTGTCTGTATTAGGAGCAAGGAAGCTGTCATGTACACTTTTTTGGCCATGGTATCCAGTTCCTGGAATCCTTTTCAGGGGTCTGCAGAGAGGCACCTTGACCTTATCACTTATAGCTGGCGTACCACTCCTTCATGATCAAGGTAAACATACGGGTATTCTACCCCCTGCTTGTCCACCTGATACGTTTTCTCAGTTTTCTTATCAATGCCAGTTGCTGAATTAGGTGCGGACATGATTTCTGATATGGCTTTTTTGATGGAATTGTGGATGGGAGCCATTGGCCTCCTTGTAGGATCTAACCGGAGCATGTATATGAACTGCACTTCTTCTTCATCTTCTCTGCATTATGAGAGGTGATGCTTATTTATTTAATAGCTTTTATTGACCAGGTGAGTAAGATGGATACAGTTGCACATATTTGCAGGTACGACCCCAGAAAGTTACAAGACAGTCAGTACAATAAAAAGCAAGCTACGATATAATAAAGAACAGTGTAGCAAATTAACAGGCACAGCAGAGAATGGCTGTAGAACAGAAGGATTAAAAATGCAAATACAAGATACAAAAAATACATGAAAATTCATGAGCTGGCCAGAAGAGCTAGTAAGCCACTGGCCACCTTGGGTGTATAGGCAACAAAACTGAGAAACTTTATCCCTGTGGGAGATAATGTAGTTGGGTTCAGTGCAAAGAGCTTGTAGCTCTGAAATTCTTCTGGCTGAAGTGATTGCCACTAGGAAAACAGTTTTCCAAGTGACATATTTTAAGTCTGCAGTAGCCATGGGCTCAAATGGAGACACCATCAATTAGTAGAGGTTCAAATCTCAGTGGGGAACAGGTTCCTTAAGTAGGGGTTGAAGGTGTAGCAGACATTTAAAGAATTTTTTTGAAGATGGAATGAGAAATTTATTATAGATTTCTCTCTATCAACAGACACATAGGCCAAAATGACTGCCAGTGAACCTTCAGAGTTGAGGCTCTGAGGCCTCATGCTTGTAAGCGTACCAGATAGTCTAGTATGGAGGACAGGCTAGCCTGCAGAGTGCTAATCTTTCTATCTTTACATCAGAAAGAAAACCTCTTCCATTTGGAAGCACAAGTCTTTTTGATACTTTTTTTTTTTTTGTTGGCCAGTCGAAGGATTCTCAGAACTTGCTCTGAATACTGAGTCAGGGAATTCTAGCTCTTCAAGTACCAAACTTTGAGGCAAAGAGACTCTATGTTGGGGTATGCTATCCCCGTCTGAGGCAGGGTCAGGAGACCGAGTGGGGGGCAGGCGAATGGGCTGTTTGATTGAGATGATGAGAAGCAGGGTATACCATGGCTGCCTTGCCTAGTCTGGAGCCACTAGAATTGTGGTTGCTGGCTGGCTTCTAAGTTTTAGCAGGACCCTGAGAATCTGGGGAAATGGAGGGAAAGTGCACAGGAACCCCCCCCCCCTTCCAATCCAGAGACAGGGCATCCACTGGCACTGAGCCCAGAGTCAGAGGCCTGCAACAGTACAGGGGAATCTGGTAGTTGTATTTGGAGGCAAAGGGATCTATCTCTTAAGTGCCCCATCTCCTGAAGACTGTGGCCAGCACTTGTTTGTTTATTGTCCACTCATGACGGCCATGACTGATGCCGCTGAGGGAGTCTGCCAGTACATTGTCCTTGCCTGGCTGGTGGATGGCGGTGAGCTACATGTCTGAGGAGTAGGTCAGAGACACGATCTTCATGGCCTCTGTGCAAAGCTTTGAGGATCTTGTGCCCCCTTGCTTGTTGATGCAAAACATAGTGGTGGTGTTGTGTGTCCTGACTTGGGCAGATTGATCCTTGAGCTGGGTAACAAAGGCTTTGATGGCCAGGTACATGGCTCTCGGTTCGGGGAGATTTATGTGACACCTGGACTCTCTGGAAGACCACACTCCACTTATGGACTGGTCTGCCAGGTGTGCCCCCTACCCTAGGAGGGAAGCATCTGCAGTAAGCACTTTGCAGGGTTCCTTCTGCTATAAAGAAATTCCTTCCCTGAGGTTTTCCATGTCCTTCCACCAGTGCAGGGCTTGTAAGAGTGTCCTTGTGACTGGAACCTGTGTGTGTGTGTGTGTGTGTGTAAAAAAAAAAAAATATACACACACACTGTATATAATATATATATATATGTATGTATGTGTGTGTGTAAATATGTATGTATATGTAGATACAGATATGTTTTATCCCCTAACTGCCGGCGAGGCTCGGTGGTGGCATACAGACCATCCAGTGCCATTTCCCCCTTTTTGCAGGGATCACAGTGCATGCCAGGGGCTACATTTTTCCCATGGCTACTACTGTGGAAAGCCCTAATCTCTCCCCGAGCACGGCGAAAGGACTGGTGTCCCAGTGGAAAGTCATGTGGAGCGCAGCTTCCGCCAACCTCCTTATAACACCCTCCCTCCGGCTGCGTCCACTGGTGGGATCAGTGCCCAACCCTCCCACCTCTGAGAGGCTGGCTCTAATGGTGACTAATCCAGCTCCTCCCTCTCCCCACTGACCGCCAAGGACTTGGGCTCATTCCGGAACCTGGGTCGCCAGTGCAGCACAAGGTGTGCAGCCAGTGCCTCAACCTTCGGCACCACCAGGTCGGTGACTGGACCAGTTTTGACAGGGAATCTGTCTTTTGAGACCAATGGGCTCTGAAATGGTACCGGATATCTCTCATCTGAAACCTGGTCCCTGGCACTACAGCTGTAGTACATGCCATGTGGCCTAGAAGCCTGAGAAAGTGCCTGGCTGGTTTTGGTTGGCCCAAGACAAATGAGTGAGCCAGGGTCTGGAGATTTTCCACCCTGACCAGAGGGAGCAGGGCGTTGCCCTGCTGTGTGTCTGACTCTGCTCCAGTGAACTCCAGGAATTGAACTGGTTCGAATTGGGACTTCTCTGTGTTGATCAGGAGCCCCAGGGACTCCAGGGTGCACTGTGTGAGACTGACAGAGAGTCTGACCTTTTGGGGAGACTTGTCTACTATCAGCCAGTCGTCCAGATAGGGAAAGACAGATATCTCCTGTCTTCTGAGATGGGCTGCCACTACTGCTAGGCACTGTGCAAAACTCTGGGAGCTGAAGAAAGGTCGAATGACAGAGCTGCAAACTGGTAGTGGCCAGAGGGCAGACTGAATCTGAAATACTTTCTGTGAGAGGGGCTCATTGGAATGTGAAAGTAGGAGTCTTTTAGGTCTAGGGAGGCTAGCTAGTCTCCCTGTTGCAAAGAGAGGATCACCACTGAGAGTGTGACCATCTTGAATTTGGGATTGAACAGGTGCTTGTTTAGGTACCTGAGATCTAGATTGGGTTGCCAGTCCCCTTTTTTCTTTTAGGTTAGAAAGTATCTGGAATAGAGGCCTTTTCTCCCACTGGGAAAGGGGGACTTTTTCCTCTGCGGTTGCTGACAGGAGAGACTTTGCCTCTAGCAGAATTTTCTCTGTGGGGGTTAGTAGTTTTATACCTCTGTGGCCCTGCTGAGTGGGAAATTTTTTGAACTGCAGGTTAAGTCCTCAACACACCACCTCCAGCATCCACTTATCTGTTGTGATGTGGTGCCAGTGGTGGAGGTAATGGGTCAGCCTTCCTCCTACTGGGAGAGGGGAGGTGACCTGAGCCTTGCAATCTGGAATTTTGTTTAGGCTGAGTTTTTGTTGAAGGTGTGAGATCAGTGCATTTCTGAGCCCTTCTACCTCTTCCCCTAAAGAAGAGTAATCCAAGGGCATTGGCATAGGGCAGAAGGCACTGGGATAGTAAACCCTACCTCTGCCCCCTCTTTGGGGCTTGTAGGAGGTAGAGGGCTTATCTTTAGGTGCATTACTCTAAATTGTTTTGTATTCCTCCACTTTTTTCATGTACGTCTCTGTTTTGTCTCCAAAAAGAGAATTATTCTCACACGGGAAATCCATAGCTTTAGTTTGGGTGTCCTGGGAGAGATTGGTGGTCCTCAGCCAGGCAAACCTCCTGAGAGAAATGGCCGGAGCCATAGCCCTGGAGGCAGTGTCATTGGCATCTACTGCCATATGGAACTGATATTTTGGAGCTTCTAAGGCAGCTTTAACAGCCTCGGCCAGTTCCTGAGCCACTTTAATCTGGGACTTGCTGGCTAATAGCCAGAACAGAGCTCCAAAGAGCCTTTTGATACTGTACTGTGTACGCCATGTAAGTACAGAGACGAAGCAGAAGTGAGGCTGTGGTGCAAGATTTCTTACCCATAGCATCCAGCTTTTTGGGTTCTTTTTCTGGAGGCTGGGAAGAAAGAGACACCTTAGCTTTGTCATACGCTGCAGCTTGCACAACTCCTTCATGGTCTTTTTGTATGCAAAGGTACTCTGCATTAGTTTTACCTAGCTGGTACTTTTTCTCTATTGTCTTATCCACCACTGGTATTGAGGAGGCATTCTGGAGTAGTTTAAAAGTAACCTTACGAAGGGACTTATGGACTAAGGAGTAGCTTTTACGGAGGAGGAAGACCCATCATATCTAAAAAAAAAAAAAAAAAAAAAAATCTGCTTCCTCATCCTCCTCAGTGGGCTCTTGAATAGAAAGGCCCAGAGTGTCCATCATATGCTGGACAAAAGTAAAACAAGAGGAACAGTACTCTTGGTCATGAGAAAGAGAGCCAGATTCATGGTCAGGAGTTTCAACAAGGCTCATCCTCCTCTTCATCATAACCTCCCTCAAAGAAAATGCCCTGGCCAAGACCCGGGTCAGAGGGGATAGGTGTAGCAGGATCAGCTGGGGCACTCGGAAGAGAGCCCACAGCCTGAAATGTTTGATATAGTTGCCAAGCCTTTGCCGTTTCCTCCACAGAGGGTGGGGTGTGTGTGTGTGTGTGTGTGTGTGTGTGTGTGTGTGTGTGTGTGTGTGTATTTTTTTTTTTATTTAGTTGTTTAACCAGGTATAGCACACTAAGCTGAAAGCTTTTTTTACAGGAGCAACCTGGGAGCACAAGGAGGTAAAGTGACTTGCTCAGGGTCGCACAGTATGCAAGTGGAAGCTGTGGGATTCAAACCCAGGTCTGGTCTGCTGGATGTCACCAGATTTGCAATTCCGAGCCTTAAGATGACAGATAAGGACCTCTTGGCCCACCTAGTCTGCCCATTTCCCTACCTGATGGATAAGCTGCAGATTCTAGTTAATCAACAGCTTACTTCCTCCTACCCCCCCCACTACAATTGCCTTACACCTGTCCCATGCATTGTTGAATTCTCCCACTGTTCCCAATTCCACAACTTCCTCAGGAAGGCTGTTCCATGCATCCACAACCCTCTCTGTGAAAAAATACTTTCTAACATTACCTCTGAGCTGTCCCCCCTCTATCTTCAAATTATGCCCCCTTGTTCTTGCACATCTCTTCTTCTGAAAGATGCTACCCTCTTGTACTTTAATTCCCTTGAAATACTTGAAAGTTTCTATCATGTCCCACCTCTCCCTCCTTTCCTAAAGGGTATACACATTAAGCTGCTTTAGTCTCTCCTCATATGTCTTCTGGTGCAGACCCTGCCCCAATTTGGTTGCTCTCCTCTGAACAGCCTCCACTCTCTCTATGTCTTTGCGGAGATGGGGTCTCCAGAATTGCATGCAGTACTCCAGATGAGGTCTTACCAACTGTCTGTTCAGAGGGATAACAACTTCCTGTTTTCTTCTGTTTATGCCTCTCCCTATGCATCCCAGTATCCCCCCAGCCCTCCTTACTGCCTTCTCACATTACTTGCCTACCTTTAGGTCATCTGATATAATTACTCCTAGGTCTGTTTCGATTTTTGTTGTTATTAACTCACCCCCATTGTGTACTCTTCCCCTGGGTTTTTGTTTCCCAGATGCATTATCTTGCACTTCTTTGCATTGATATGTGTTTCTTTTTAGGCGGCCCTGGATCAAAAACCTGCTGTGAAAGTCTTCTTTTTTTTTTGTTTGGCTTGGTTTTTATCAGACTTATTTTCTATGGGGTCCTTGGAAGACCTGTCTTTAGACTTTTAATGAGAGGAGGGACCTCTCTTCTGAATTCTCAATAGAGGGGGAGGCAGACTGAGAAGCCATAATTTCCCAGCCTTACGGCTGATTGCTTACTGTTTTTGAGCAATTTAAAATGTAAACTCACAGAATGGAATTGTGGCAGTCTACCTAAACCACAATTTCAGAGGTTTTGGTAATTTGGAAAAACAAAAGGACAAGTCAAGATTCTGGGTCAGTTTGACCAGCCTAATTGTCAGTGGACCCAGGAAAGTTTGTTCTCAAGAAGGAAATTCATAAGGCTCCCAGCACTGCGGAGCTGCAGAAAAACAGTTCTTAGTTGAGGTAAAATAAAGTAATGCAGTTTAAAATCACAGAACCACTTTAAAACTGAATATCCATGGAAAAAAATTGTTAAAATATAAAATCCAATTAAATTTTACCTCTGACACAATATTTTTTTAGTCAGAAAATAGCGCAGGAATGTGGAAAAAGAAGGCTTTCCCTGGATCCTGGGAATTAAGGAACCGCAGAAACATAAAAAAAACACCAAAAACTCTCAAAAACACTCTAAAAGCAGCACAGAGTAAAAGAAATGACTAAAAAAAGTGAAAAGTAACCACTTCAAACGAAGGTTTGAAGAGAAAGCTCTGGGACAGACTTGTACAATCAGCGGAGAAATGAACCACAATGTCCGCTACAGTGCTGTAAACCCGTCGACACCCCCAACTGCGAAGCGACCCCAAACCGACCACCAATAGCGTGACATACAATGCAGGGGACTGCGCCCACACCCCCCACTATGGATATCTAACTCCACGTTGCACAGACAGTGGAGTTAGATATTTACCCTGTCACCCTAAAGTGTCTCGACGCAAACCCCCTGTTGCTGCCAATATAGGCATAGTGGGGGTTTCGCTGTGGGGGGGTTCGGTGGACCGGTGTCGCTGTAGCGACAGTATACCACAAGCAGCACTCTCTTACTACAACCTGATTGGCTAATTCCCTGGCATCATTAGCATAACTCCATCTCTGGGGCAGCTGAACCCAGCTGGCATAACTGCACTAGTCAAGCATACTGATTGATTCCTGGGGTGAGAAACGGAAATTTATAAATAAAACGTCTTAACTAACAAATGCTTGTATAAGAATGCCCACCGAGAGGAACTCTGAGGGAATGAATGACCACTCACTGGCCAGAATGCGGAAGTCAGGTAGCAGCCACGCTGCAGTGAAACTCCAAGCCGGTGCTGCTGAGTTGCTGACCCTGGGCTATATCACAGAGTTAAAAAAAAGATCAAGTGCACTTAAATGGGAGCTAGTACACAAACCCAGCCACAAGGCTTCATTTGGGGGCCCCTGACTAAGGCTTTCAGCTGGGGTATATTACCTCTTCATGACTGGTGTGTGTACACTTATCTACACTGTATTGTGTATGCTTTTGTAACCTTGACAGCATGGCCTTCCTCCACATAACACCTACCCTTCTCCCCCCCAAAAAAAACAGCCTCCTGACCCCCAATGGAAGAGTCAGGGGTGCCACTGAACCATATGGAGTGCTTGATATGGACTGGAAGAGGGCTACCAGTAGACACCAATGACTGCTTGGCACAGGGTGGCAGAGGGAAAGAGTGCCAATGGATACCGGAGAGTACTTGTTGCCGAGTGAGGGGTATGACATTTCACCCCAGGAATGCATGACACAGGGTGGGGTGGGTTTCCAATAGACACCAGGAACTGCTTTAAATCAGCAGGTAGAGGGAGGTGTGCACTTGGACACTGGGAAGTGCTTGGCATGAGTGGAGAGAGGGTGGGGGTGCCACTGGGCATCAGAAAGTGTTTGGTACAGCTGGGTGGGAGGGGTGACACTAAACACTAGTGCGTGTTTGGCATGAGATGGGGTAAAAGGCGCCACTGAGCAGCAGGAATTGCTTGCCATAGTACAGGGAGAGGGATTGAGTCTCACTGAACACCAGGAATTGCTTGAAATGACACAGGTAGTGGGAGTGGGTTCCAGGCACAAGAGTGTGCATTCTGGACCCCTGGGTGGACATTCCAGCCCCAAATTTGGCATTATGGCTACACGGTGGACTTCTGGAACAGAGGTTGAGCATTCCATTCACAGGGTAGGCATTCAAGCCCCCAGCATGTACATTGCTGGCCCCAAGGTGAGCTTTCCAGCACAATGGATGGACATTCTGGTCCCCATGGTAGGCATTCTGGCTCCTAGAGTGGGCACATGGTGGGCATTGTGCCCCAAGGTAGGCTAGGGACACCTTTTTTTTGAGAAAATGGAAAAACCAGGAATAATCATGGAATTTGCCAGAAATTTATTCCATAAAAAATACTTTGGAGTTTTCACTCCATTTTCAGATATGATCTGGTGATTACAAGAGGTTTCGGCCAGCTTTTCTAAAAAGTACAATCACATACTTCTACAAATGAATGATGTTAATACATCATTCATTAAATAGAGAATAATGGATAGGCAAGTGTGTGTTATGAATATTTTTTTCACACCCAAGGTGTGTGATGACCCATAAACCTCGAGAGCGAAGCTCGAGAGGTTTATGTGAGCATCACGCACCAGGTGTGAAAATATCATATGTACACTTGCCTATCTATTTTTATAGTTACTGGGGCATGGACTTGGTACCTAAAACAACTTGGGTGAGAGAGAGAGCCTGGGCGATCGGTGTTCCTTTCAGTAAATTATATGCCCCAAAATACACACACAGAGAAGTGCCTTGTATAAAAAAATTGTCACCTGTCGGTGCTGCGCTAATTTTTTTTATTAGTTTTGAGATACAGAAGCTGGCAAGTGTAGACTGATGAGGAAGCGGTGACTTCGGGACTTCGAAGGCGAGATTCAGCGGGAATGGTGTTGCTATGAGTAACACTCATTCATGCTTCAATCTTGCCTTCTGAAACGATATCACTCGCTTTCATCAGTCTACACTGCCAGCTTCTGTATTCAAAACTAATAAAAATTAGCCAGCACCGACAGGTGACAATTTTTTTATACAAGCACTTCTCTGTGTGTCTTTGGGGCATATGATTTACTGAAAGGGGCACCACTCAGCCATGATACCAGGTCAGAATAATACACTTTATAGGCAGGAATGATGATGATGCTCTGAAACTAGCGACTTTAAGTTTAACTGATTTGCGGTTTACATTTATTGCTTCACCGCTCAGAATGTCTCGAGCTCAGACACGCTCGAGAACTGTGAATGAATAGTGTTTTGAAAATGCCGTAATTACGGCATTTCAGCAGAGTCTGAAAACAGGGTATTAAAGGGGGTCGCCAGTAATTATACTGAAATAAACAATACATATCTTTAAAGGGACACCGTCAACCCTTTTTGTATTTTGTTTCTAGTCGAAACCCCACATTTTATGATTGCTTACCTTCTCTAAAATTCATTGATGTTGCTGGTTGTTTTATTTGCTTAATAGGGCTGAAATGTATGCTAATACCTAACCTTGTTTTGTTTCATATCCTTGGTTTACTCATATTGCATACTTCCTGAATATTAGAACCCCCCAAAAAAAAAAAAACAGTGCAGCCACTCACCATGCACTAGCCTTCCCTAATCCCACTGAAAAGTTAGTGGCTAGACTGTGTTTGTGGTGTTCCTAAATCCAGGAAAGATGCAGTGTGTGTTGATCAAGGAATGTAAACAAACATGTTTTTGTGTGGTAACACCAGTATGGTGGGCTGTCTGGTTTTCACTTTTTAAAAAAAAAAAATTAATCCAAATTAAACTACCAGTTACATTGGCAGTCTCTACAGAATGTGAACAATCGTAATGTGTTTTTTTCAATTCTGGACACTTTGAGATCTAAGGGGTTGACAGTGTTCCTTTAAATAAACACCAATTTATTATTTACAGAAAAAAGAATAAAACAGAAATAGGCAATAGCCATCAGCATTATAAATAGATACTGCTGTCTCTTAAATGTTTAGTTGAATGTGGTAAGTTTTTTTTTTTATATAATTATTTGTATTGATATTTATTGGGTATTTTTCACCTGTCTGCAACCCTTGAAAAAGACAGATCCTGTTGAGCCCAATTGGGGCTGCGTGTTGTGGTGGGTCAAGCTACGTGCTGTTCCTATACTGTTGTGTCTAACAAATATACATTATTCAATAAACAAAGGGATTTGCAATAGACATTCAGTGGTAAAAGAATTTATGACGTTCTCTGACTGGGGCCGGAGCATTGAGCCCCGCTACGTAGTTTCTAGGTCCATGTAGGGCCTGTTGATTTTCACATTTTATGGCTCTGTGTGCATGCCAGCACAGGTAACAGTGTAAGCATTTTTAACAAAATAAAGTGACTACATCCTCCAAGGGTGATTGAGATGGTCTTCCAATCATATACCCTGTTTCTGTGGGTGTGACCTTTTTGGGGTGGATGCTAGAGACTCTCACTACGGGTGTGTAGTAAAGTTATCACTGCAAACTATTACTAACACAGTGGAACTACAAATAAAACTACGTCCCTGCTATAACTGGTTGTACTTCTGAAGGTCCCCATCTAAATCTCCTTTGAAATTGTTTTAATAGATACGAAGAGTCCACCAATGAGTTAATAAATGAAGAGCTGGGAATCGCTTACCCTGTCCTTGATGGTATTCCTAACATGATCCCACAGGATGCAAGGATGATTCACAGAAGTGACAACAAAAAGAAGGAAGACGAAACTGCATAGAAATAAGAATTTCCTTTTTGAAAGACAACTGCTGGCTAAGAACCTTCTGAAGAATCACCTTAACTTTCTAACAGTGCATTGATATTTGAAAGTAATTAAAATGTTTCCATCACTGTCTACACTAACTGTGCTAGTTCCACTATTGTCTTTAGGTGGTCTATTTTACTCTGCCTCAGTAGATGAGAATTTCCCTCAAGGCTGTACCAGTGTTTCAAGTTTATGCTTTTACAGCCTCCTTCTCCCTGTTACAATACCAGTGTATGTGTTTTGTCGTCTCTGGACTTGGATGGGTATTAAACTTTTTAGGCACAACTAATCCAATATTAAACAAAGGATATTGATAACAGTGGAACTGGTAGGCCTGTAATGCAATGTTCTCCAACAAAAAAAGTTTCTTTGTGAATAAAGCTTGTTTTGTTTTTTGAGGAACATGCCGTATATTTATTTGTCTTACTGTATTAAACAGTATATTTGTTTCAGTTGGTAGTAGTGTTGCGTCTGGGTCAGAAAAATTTGATGGACATTAGTTTAAGTCCTGCAATGAACACTTCGGCCAATATACCCAACACTGACCCTGCAATTTTTATTCAGTGTATTTATTTAGTTAGTTATTGAAACAAGGAAAGGCCCATAGAGCAGAAAAGGGTACAGATGAAGCCCTGCAGCAGGGACCAGTGTGTCTAGAATTGCTGCAAGAGAATACTGTGTGGGAAGCCAATGATGAAAGAGCAGGGAGAAATGCATGCTAAATGAGGAGCAAAAGATGAGAAGGAAATGGATGAAGAAAGGGGAAAAAAACAAGAGAAGCTGAAATTGGGGATGAGGGATTGAGGGGGTTAGGTGCAGGAGCAGACATAAGAGGTGTGGACACAAAGTAGGGATTTCAGGGTAGAGGAGGTGTTGATAGAGAGGGGGAGGCTAGACCAAAGTCAGGGGAGCCTATGGGAGAAGGCAGACCACCCCGCAGTGGTTTTAGCACAGGGTGAAGAGAATGAGTGTACGCCAGTTGAAAGGAGGAAGCAGTGGGGGGGCAGGATAGGTGACAGCTGAGACAGCATGGGAAGGTAACCAAATCATAACTTGAGAGATGAAGGAGATGCTATGAGAGGAGGCATCTGCCTGAGAGAGAGGGAGGGAGGAATAGAAGAAATTAGTGATGAGTGTGGGGAGGGCAGATGAAGGCAAAGCGACAGAAAGAGAAGGTCCAGCCTGGTAAGGGTGAACTAGGCAGAAGCGTTATACACCACATTCCCATAATCAGAGGCTTTGAGGGTCATTTTCACAATCATCTTGAGCTAGGCAGGGAAGAGGATGCAAGCTTTATTCCTTTAAGGCACACTGAGCTTAGTTTTGTGGGGCAGGAGAAGTCGAGATGACTGTCCAGGAACATACCCAGATATTCAAAGGAGACAACTTCCTCCAGCTAAGAGCAACCCTTGGTCGTAATGACTGGGGAGACAATTGCAGAGAGATGCTGCCTGTTGCCAGAGGTCATGGAGATGTTCTGTTTGACATTCAGTGTAAGCGGGTTGGCACAGAATTAATGTTAAACAGTGTTGCCTCGTGCGTTGCATAGACAGACTAGGGCCAGAGGGACCACAAAGTTCAGAGTCACCCACACACACCTGAATGTAAGAGGAACCACAGAACTTTGGGAGATTGTTAAGGACAATGAAGAATGAGATGGGGCCCAGGACAAAGCTTTGGCAGGGAACTTCTTTAAATTAGTAAGTTTGTCCAGCATACTCTGCATTTAAGCTAGCTGCCTAAAATGCTACAGCACTCTAGCTACTTATTAGCCAAATCTCAAAAATGGTATTGACTTTTGATTTGCAGCCCATAGGACCTATATTACTCCTGCGGCTACTTGAGCAAACCAGTTTCACGGGAATATTTAGCAAAATGCTGTTGGGCTGGTGACAGTAACTTTGATACTTATGCATCCCTGCTTATAAAGCAGGAGCAGACTTAATGACCTAGAATCCGTTTAGATCTTAAATTAACATATTACTTGGGGATCACCAGACCTTATTAGGAGAGGGAAGAGGGGTGCAACCAGTAAACATTGCCTGGGACCTGTCCAGGTAGGAGTTGAACCATTTAACCATATGTCCCTTTTGTCCATATTTAATGGCTGTCCAGGTGAAAGATAAAGATCTCATGGACTTTTTCAAAAGAGAAGGGTATTTATTTCCAAATCCTGGCCAACATTTCCTCTCTCAGTAACCCAGTGTTTTAACGGACTACTTCTACTGCACTTATACCGTACAAATTCCAGCTCTACCGGTATCTAATTCATTGCTTTATGAAGTGCTTTGGGATACAGTGTGTCTGAAAGCTGTTATATAAAATCAAATGCTATTCTATTGTAATTCTGTATATGGGTGCTGTTTTGTTTCTATGTAACAGTTACATAGAAATTTGTAATACCATCTATGTATCATCGGGAATCCATAATATTATCACCTGACATCAAATCGATGGTATTACAGAATGGAATGCAGCTAGCACTCACGCTCAGCTTTTGTCAGTGGCCGCTCCTGTCACAACTTTCAAATCTGTACCGGCAAGTGACAGGAGCATTGCGAACTGCTGCAGTTTGTGTTTTCGCCTCTCCATTTTAAACCTTACCCAATAATTAAATCTTTTCTTGCTCTTATGTGTTATTTTAGTTCACTGACCTCATATTGAGGGTGGGCAGTTATGTATGGTTGGTTGGGGGGGTGACACATTGCCATCAGTTCCGCTTTTTGTAACTAATGGAGACTGAGACGGCACAGCAGTAAGCATGAACAGAGACTAAGCTAAGTCAACTGAGACCACGGCATGGTGGTAAGTCAAAAAAAGTAACAGATGGGCATCTATTTGTTACCAGTGCCATAAATCCATCTCGGGATTCCTGTGACAAATAAACCTCTCATGCTGCACACTCAAGATTTATGACATCACAGGAATTCCTCAGTGGATTTACTGCACCATAACAGATGGGTTCCCGTCTGCTATTCTATTTATAGCTAGGATTTTACTTTTGTAGGGAGAATATAGGAAAAAAAGAATGGATCTAGGTTTTGCTAAGATGGTACTCTCCTCCCAGGACAACCCTTAGATGGCCCACAGTTTTTCTACTCTTGGTTCCTAATTTCCTTGGCCTTCCAAATCAATTCCCCCCTAGTTATCCACTCCTCTAATATATATATATATATATATCTCCCTTCAATCCCCCTATATCTTTCCCTCAGTTTTCATCCCTGAGGTTGTCTGCCACCTGGACCTGTTTCCACAACTTGTAAATATATTCTCTTCTCCCTACCCCTTATGACGAAGTCTCTCTGACTGATTTATTCTAACTCCCCTATGTAAGTCTTCCTATCTGTTATGTATGTCTTAGCCTGTCTTACTTGTTTACCTTTACTAATCCTCACTCTCTTGCTTCTAATTGTATTTTTACATACTATACATTGTACAATGCCAGCTTAATGTCCTGTTACCTTACTTGCCTGTTTAACATTGTACCATACATATCTGCGTATAAGCCGGATTGTTTTGACCATTTTTCCATTGCTATGATAGGTACCTCGGTTTATACGCGGGTCAGTCTGTAAAATCCGGTAATCAGTTTCACCATAACAGAACTTCACGCTGAAGCCTTTGCTCGCACTCCCTGCCTACCCACTTCCTTGAATTATGTTCATCTGGTGCTCTGACCCCTCCTCATAAGCAGGGCCACTGGAAAATTGCAGAACATTTTGCCAGAAAATGTGGGGACTTTTTTGCAAAAATTGCGGGGGGTCACTATACATCCCCACTGCCCCCTAATATTTTATTGTTTGCTGCAGCATGTATCGGTCACATAAATTGTTGAGATAAATGTATTGCCACTTGTAAATGCTTTTGATGTGAAGAAAGGTGTGTGTTTTTGAAATGCACTGCAAATTAATCATTATGTAGCATATCTTCTAAAAATCAAGACGTCTAAGTCATGCAGTGCTAACTAGATTTTATTCAGTAATTTACAGTTAGTCTATACTGAATGCATCCTGAAACAACATATTTTGCCAGTTTCTAGATGTTAAATAATGAAGCCTGTTTAAACTACTTGCTTTGGTGCAAGAAAAAATAAACAGATAACCAGGCTGCCTAATAAAAGTCTAGTAAGAAAAATGTTTATTTTGTTAAAATAACTACTGTTCTTAATCAGCACTGTAAGTACATTTTAAAATCACAAAATAAAAGCATCACATCATAAGAGTAGCTTTTCATCACATCATGCAATAGTTTTCAATACATGGTACTTTTGTTCTACTCGGTTTGCAGTGATTTTACTTGGGTTGCAATTATTTTGTCTATTTGAAGGTAAATGTTTAACTATGCTTAACCTGTTCAGCGTGTTTACAGAAATGTTTGCTTTTTGTAGGTTCTGTATGTGAGTATGCAGTTGTGGCAGACTGACATGTAAGGAATCACTACCACCAACCTCCTCAGAAGCACATTCAAGTTTATAATTAGCAAGGCCATCCAAACTCCTGACACATTTGAATCAAAATCCTTTCAGATTGAAAGTATTTATACAAGGAAAACCTACCCTACCATTCAAAAACAAGCATTGTAGTCAATGCTTCATTTAGGTGAATGGGGCACTTTGCACCGCTTCTCACACCTATTGTTTCAGTCTCTGTGTCAGCAAAAAGTTCTCTAACAGTCTGCTTTCACACAGATTTTAAAAGTGTTCAAGTCTACATATGCATGGCCAGAGGATTTTGAAACCAAAGCAGGGAAGGGAATCACATGAAAGCAGAGTCACATTTGACCCCTTCTCACCCCACACTATACTGTTTTGGTCAAATCCAAGTCTGTGTACTAATTTGTTAGCATATCTGAGTAGATTTCCTTGAGAATTTAAACATTTTTATACAATTTTAGTCAAAAATTCCATAAATGTAAGAAATTGTGGATTTTGTGCGGAGAAGGGTGAAAATTGCGGAAATATTGCGCCCGCAATTTTCCAGTGGCCCTGCTCATAAGTCTTCATGATTCTTGTAAACCAGACCCTTGAACAAACACAGTACCTGTGTAAAGGGTATTTGAAACTGTTCCTCCAGAACAGCGTTTCTACCCCTCTGCACTGCTGTCTCCAGTCACGGCATGCTTCATTACCTCCCCCAATGGACCCTATATCGCACTGGTTTGCGAATGGGTTGAGCTCTGCTTTTCTGACATCAAGGAGGATGAGGACTGACTTTGAAATTAAAAACAGGACTGCAAGTGCTAGCAATTAATTTTTTTATCATGTTGCTGTTGTGGTTTTTAATCAATGTGCAGTGTTTGTCTTGGCTTATACGCGGATCTGTCATGTTAAAAATTACCTGCTTGCATTAGGGGGGTCGTCTTATACGCAAGTTGGCTTATATGTGGGTATATACAGTATGTATAGTTTACTTCGTATTTAATTCTTGCTGCTAAATAGCAATCACTTATGTTTACACTGTTTGTCTAACTGTGACGTGGAGCCTATGTAATGAGCTTGTTCTCAAAAGATGTTAATCCGGGATCCCAATAGAATAAAAATAAAATAAAGTACTAGACTCAGGTTTCATTCTTGACTAGCTTTGCCAGTTGGATTCCCCAGTGGTGGCCATGGGTCCTTTTGCCACCTCAAACACTGTCAGGTTTACTGCAGTTCTTTAAAGTGCTGCTCCAAAGTCCACTGTAGTCAGACTGGACGACCCTCCCCCCTTCACTCCTGATGATTTGCCCCTGTCAGAACCATGCAAACTCCCTTATCTCCAGATTTTGGTTTGGCACCCTTCCCTCATCTTACTTCCCCTCCCAAAAAAATGCCTCTTATTCCTTTCTCTTGTGTTCCCCCAATGAAATCCTCTGCTGGTCAAGCTGCCTTCTCTTTCCACTTCCCTAAACTTTGGGCCCCCCACTCTGCTCCTTCCCTACGTGCTCTGAAATCTCTCCTCCCTGATTTCAAAACTCACTCTAGCAGCTGCTCCTGACACCACATCTTGGACTTTTGTCTACTGCCCTCTACCCTACACTGTCACTAATACAGCCCTTCTCCCCCAGTTTTTAGCCACTGCCCCCAGCCCTTTTATTATTGCAATGTTCATTGCATATTGTTCTTAAGGGTTGTTCTTTTGCATTTTATTGTGTTGTATAATTCTTGCTTAGAAACAGTGCCTGTAATTGCTTATGTTTCCATATTATTGCATTTCTGAACATTGTGCTTTGTATTTGCACCCAGGTCTCAAATGGAAATGAGCGGATACCAGCTCAGCATGTATTTCCTGGTAACACTTTTGAAAGATAAAAGTGAATTAATAAATAACTATTCAGAATTGTGGTCAAGACCTAGGTACTTACAACAGATTTTGTGGTGGTCTGCTTTTGCCTGGAGCTTGAAGCAGGATTTCAATCAATCAATCAAATCTTTATTTATCCAGGCGAACATCATTGAGCACAGCTCATTTGCAAGATGGACCTGGTAAGGTCAAGGTTCAATTACATGGCTACATACAGTTATACAATTGCACACCATCTAAGTTAATATATACAGATTTCAACATCAACACTAAGACTACATCCTAATCATAGCAAACAATACATAGTTACATATAGTTATACAAATGCACTCCATCTAAGTTATTATATACAGATTTCAACATCAACACTGTCTAAGTCTACATCCTAATCATAGCATTCAATACTTCATTGTTCAAGCGTAAAATAATAATGGATGGGGGGGAGCAGGAGTGGAGTGTCTAGTTGATGAGGATCGTGGACAGTGGTAGGTATTTATGATGTGGTAGTATAATTGTGGCCTGAGAAAGGGCTGGGGCCTGCACAGGTGGGTTGAATGACAGGGGTATAGGGCTATGATGTATGTCGGAGTAATGGGAGATGGATGAAGGCAGGGTGCAAGGAGTCTGAGGGGTAGAGGCTCTTGAAAGGTGGATTCAATCCAAGAATTGGCTGTCTGAGGAAGGGAAGGATAAGATTGGGAATATTCTAATGCTTGTGGAAACAATTACATTTTTCTTGGATAAGCCTCGAATACAGATGTTTAAAGGATGTAGCTGTTATATAGCTGTTCAATTTCAGGGTCTTCTGTAGCATATTCTATAATGTAGATAATACATAGGATTTACAGTTTTTAATTCTGTTTTCCTTTTGTGCCTATCATACATTCCAAAAGACTGATAGGTGAAAAAAAAACACTTTTTTGATTCCTATAAAATAAATGCAGTAAACTGTTTAATAAATAAGCAGTTTGAAAAAAATACTCATTATAGCAATAATGTTTCTTCTAATGGATACAGTAGTGAGCCAGTACAAAAACTGCATATCTCCAGTCTGGGATGTTGCCTCTGAGAAACTGGAATGGTGGTGATAGAATCAGAACTCTGTTCAAATGTTGCTGTGTGATGCTCCCTCCCTAGTTTTCTAACAACAGATTTTTGCTGAGGAGCAGAAGGGAGCAGTGCTAACTTGTCTAAACTACAGTGTTCATGTTAAAGCTAAATAGCTCAAGCATACTTAAACTAGAAATGTTTAGGTTAACATGCAAAACATTCAACAGTTCAGACATGAACTGTGTAAACCATATTCAAATGCTCAGGCAGAAATAGTTAAAAAAAACATATTCAGACGTGAACCTTTTACAGGTAGGGATGTGATTGTATTGGCTCACTGGTGGACTTACTAGAAGAAACATCATTATTATGGTAATTTTTTTTCTTCTAACAGCATGAGTTCAATACTGATGTCATATGAAAATGGCAGACTACATAGCAGTACCTGGGGAGTCTGGAACCTATTTAGGGAAAAGGTTCTGTAAGACTGCAGTCCAAACTTTGCATCTCTTCTGGAAAGGATATCCAAACAGTAATGCTTTGTAAATGTGTGAGCAGTTTTCCAGGTAGCTGCTTTGCACATGTCTGCCAAAGGAATGCTCCTAAAGTCTACCATTGATGGTGTAGTATTCCTTGTGGAGCATGCCCTTAGACCTAAGGGGGGGGCTGCTTACCTGCATTTTCATAACAGAACTAGATGCAAGAAACCAGCTGTCTTGAGAGTCTTTCTTGCTGCAGGTATGTCCCCATAGGTGACAAACTGCTAACTATTGTCTGTCCTGATGTGTGTAGCTCCATCAAGATAGTAGTTTACTGTCTTCTTGACATGCAAGCCATGTTGTTTCTGTTCTCCTGAACCAGAATGTGTTTGGAATAGATGGGGTAAAATAACTGCCTGGTTGAGATGGAATTCTGACACAGCTTTTGGAAGGAATTTGCTGTTTGTTCTGGGGACCACTTTGTCCCTGTTCATAATTATATAGGTGGTTTCTGTGCACAGGGCTTGAAGTTCACTGACTCTCCCAGCAGAGGTCATAGCTATGAGGGAGAGTGTTTTCCAGGTTACAAATTTCAGGTCCACGTAGGCCATTAGCTCAAAGGAGGACTATACCAAATGTGGTAGACAGATATACAAGTCCCAGGAAGGTATAAGGTTCCCTAACTGGGGGTTGCAGGTGGTGCAGATCTTTGAAGAATCTCTTGAACACAGGATGCGATGCTAGACATTTTGTTTTTCCAACGGATAAAAAAGATGCTGCAAGGTGGACATTCTATGATGAATTTCTAAGCCCACCAGAGGGCGGGCAGTTCCAGGTAATCCGGTACCATAGGCAAATCAGCTTCTAGGGAAGATGCACCCTTTCCTGGGCACCACATAGGGGATCTTTTCCATTTTAAGGAATAAGATTTTCTTGTATATTGTTTTCTTGAACCTTTCAGGATATTTTAAAACCATACCTAAAAGAATCATGCCAGAATATTCTAAGTCCTCAAGAATCATGCCTTTAGTCTCGGTATTCTGAGGTTTGGGGATTTCACCCTGCCCTAAGACCAAGTCAGGTCGTGTTTCATTGGTAGTGAGATGGTGTTCTTGCACAACAGGAACCGTAGAAGAGAGTACCATGGTTGTCTCACCCAGTCTGGCACCACCAGAATCATTATTGAAGATTCCCTCCTCAGTTTCCAAAGTACTGTGTGTATTGGAGGGCATGCATAAAGGAACTTTCCCTTCCAACTGAGGGTGAGTGCATCCTGGGGTAGGGTCCCCCTGTGGGTTGGCCTGCAGCAGAACAGTGAGTGGTAACTTGTGATTCTCCCTTGAGGTGAACAAGTCCACCTCGTGTGTTCCCCCTTCTCCTGGAAAGAATGTGTACCATCTCTCAGTCTAGTGACCACTCGTGGTTCTCTTGCTTAGGGAGTCTGCCAGCACATTGTCCTTCCGTGACAAGTGTAGTGCAGAAATTCATGAGGGAGCCAGATTGCAGATTCTCATTGCCTCTGCATAGCTTTGAGGATCTGGCACCACCCTGTTTGTTTAAGTAGTACATTGTAGTGGTATTGTCTGTCCTTAGAACTGCCAGGTTCTATACCAGGTCTGAGGTTGCAGTGACTCCTGAGCACCAGGAGATTATGTGCTTCTGTTGCTCCTGTAGGAACCAGATGCCACTTACTGCCTGTTCCAGATGCTAACCCATCCTAGCAGTGAGGTATCTGTTGTCAGAGTGAGGGCTGTGGATGGCTGCTTGTAAGGAATTCCTTCTCTGAGTTTGTTTGCCTCTTTTCACCACTCCAGAGCCTTGACTAGGCTGGTTATGACTGGGGTAGTGGGCTTGATTTTTTTTTTTTATGGCAGTAATAAGTGCTACTGTACATCTCTCATCTGTAGGCGAGCCCATGGCACTACAGCTGTTGCTACTGACATGTGGCCTGGTAACTGCAAGAAGTCCCTATGCTAGTCTTTGCTTGTTTGGATTGAGGGACATTGCACAGGACAGCCTAGCTTTCCACTCTGGATTGTGGAAGAAATGCTTTCCCTTGAGTGATATCTAACTCTGCCTCTCTGAACACAAGCACTTGACTGGGTTCTGGCTGGGACTTTTAAGTTTAGGAGAAAGCCTAGACTTTCTAGGGTACTTCTTACAACTTCAAGGGAGTTCAGTACCTCCTCTCTTTATCTATGACTAGCCAGTCCAGGGTGGGATAAACTACCATCCCTTTTCTTCTCTGAGATGCAGCTACTGCTGCTAAGCACTTTGTGAACACCCTTGGTGCTGCGGTTAGATCAAAAAAAATTAATTTCTCACCATAGTAATGTTCTCAGGGATCCATCAATAAGCCCTAATTTGCAGGAGTGCGCTGTCTCAGAGTTGGAACTTTCTTAATTCTAGATTTTAGAATACACGTTGCAACTCTGCACTGTGGTCATGCTCCTCCTGCTTTTAATGTCAGATTTGTTCCTATATCCAGGGGAGCAGTGTCCACTAAAACTAGATTAATGGCTACTAAAATATTTCTAAACTTTTTTTTTTCCGGAAAAAAAATTGAAGCAGACAACATGTAAAATAAAAATTATCATATTTTAACATTTGTTGACTAACTGCAATAAGTAATGCTGGAGCAACCTTGGTATTGTATCTCTATAGCATGTTAAGAATGTTAACCAATCAGAGGTAGTTTTTTCTAATAAAGGGCATTCCTAGCTCCCTGAAGTGTGTGTGTTGATCTGAATCCACTACAGGGATCATGGCTCTGGAGACAGACCAGTATAAGAATCTCTTCAATTTAGAGGAGTATGTTTTCCTGGTTACTGATGTTCTGGAAGCTTTCAGCACCCATAGTACCTCTGACAAATTAAACCTAGTGAATTCTAACTCCTCAAGAACCTGACCTCAGGGGTAATGTTCTGAGGTCAGGGAATATTACTGTGCCCTGAGACAGTCAGCAGGTTGTGTGTCTGTGGCAGGTCGACAGGAATCCCGCTGGACAGGATCAGCAGCATTGAGCACCATGCCTGTCTGGCCCAGTCTGGAACTATCAGGATCATTGTTGCGGACCCTCTCCTGAGCTTTATGAGCACTCTCTGTATGAGTGGAGATAGTGGAAAGGCATACAGGAACCTCCCTGCCCAGTCTAGAACTAGGGCATCTTCTGGGACTGTGCCCCTTGCTGGAGGTCTGCAACAAAATATTGGGAGCTGGTTGGTTTTTAAGTAGCTAACAGATCTGTTCCTAGACTGCCACATCTTTTGAAGACTGAGGCCAGAACCTACTGGTTCAAGGCCCGCTCATGGTTTCCCTGACCAATTCTGCTTAGGGCATCTACTAGACATAGTCCTTGCCTGATAGGTGTACAGTGTGAATCCTTGCATCTTGGGAGTAAGCTACAGTATATCCCAGATCTTCTGTGACCAGTTTTTGAGGAAATACAAAATCACACATTCCCACACAATGCAAAGCATCATGGGCTGCATATGCAAATCACCACAGAATGTTAAGCTGGTCCAACTTTAAGCAGAATTGTATGGTGCCAAAAGGCCTCTCACACAGTTTGCAAAGGGGTGCTAACAGATGACATAGACACTTGTTTCGTCCTACCAGGACTCATCAGTATGCCTCGTCTGTTTGACGCCCCAGTGGAATGGACCAGCTACCCTTGCCTCAGTGTTTGCTCACAGAGATTCTTTGTCTTTTAAATAGTTTTTTTATTTTAATGGGTTCACCACAATATATCCAAGACACACTGTCTTAGGGTAGCTGGTCCATTCCACTGGGGGTGTCAAACAAGACGAGGCATACTGATGAGTCCTGGTAGAAGTGAAACACGTGTCTATGTCATCTGTTAGCACCCTTTGCAAACTGTGTGAGAGGCCTTTTGGCACCATACAATTCTGCTTAAAGTTGGACCAGCTTAACATTCTGTGGTGCTTTGCATATGCAGCCCATGATGCTTTGCATTGTGTGGGCATGTGTGATTTTGTATTTTCTTGAAACTTGGCTTCCCAGCCAGTTTTGAGGATTGTGTTCCTCCCTGTTTGTTTTTGAAATACATTGTTGTGGTGTTGTCTGTTCGAATCTGAATAGACTGGCCCTGTATCTGGGAGGAGAAAGACTGCACTACCAGCAATACTGCTTTACGAGTTTATATGCTCCTGAGCATCCTTTGTGGTCCAGCTGCCATTTACCATAAGTTCCCCTCAATGGGCACCTCATCCTAGTAGAGGCATATATTGCGAGGGTGCTTGTTTGGAATTGCTGGAGGAAGGAAATGCCATCTCTGAGGTAGCTTTCCTTCTTCCACCACTGTAGTGCACATGCACCAGTGTCTTTG
This sequence comes from Neoceratodus forsteri, assembly GCA_016271365.2. Lineage (NCBI taxonomy): Eukaryota > Metazoa > Chordata > Ceratodontiformes > Ceratodontidae > Neoceratodus > Neoceratodus forsteri. The sequence continues at coordinate 804,726,609 of CM028133.1, forward strand.
TGACTGGCACTAGCTTGGACAGCAGTGGTATTGAATGTCACTAATCGTGAATCTTGTCCATGGCACCACTACTGTGGATGAGACCAGATGGCCCAGTGACTGCAGGAAATCCCTTGTGAGCCTTGGCTGGCCTGTGTAAAGGATTTTGATGTAGCGATCAGTTTTGATATTCTTTCTTGTGGTAGGAACACCTTCCCCTGCAGTGTATCCAGTTCTGCACCTACGAATTCCAAAAATGATGCAGATTTGTCAGGAAACCCAGATTTTTCTAGGGTTTTACTCCTGGATAGAGCCCCTTGCCTCCTGCTTTATTTTTCCTGAGATCAGCCAGTCAACCTGGTAGGGAAAATAAACCACCCCTGGTCTTCTCAGGTGTTCTACCACCACAGCTAGGCACTTTTTTAAGACCCTTGGTGCTGATGTGAGGTCACAGGGAATGACTACAAACTGGTACTGGCAGTTTCCCAACCTGAACATGAGATCTTTTCTGTGGGTAAGTCAGACTGGAATGTAAAAATAGGCATATTTCAGATCCAGTGACCCCAGACAATCTCCTAATTGTCAGAATGGTATCACTGCCCAGTATGACCATCTTGAACCTTTCCACTTTTTCTTTTTTGTAACAATATCTTTATTAAATATTATTTTCATTTACAACAAGGGGTAAAACAAAAGGCTATACATGATTATATCTGTACAGTAAAATGTGAAAACAGGCTTAATAGACAGGCACACTGCATTTCTCAAGTATAATAGAAAGAGTTCTGGGGCCTCGCCCTCCCTGGCACAGCAATGGGTTGGCACAGACCCTTGCACTACCAACAAAAAGACTGTGCCCCCATCTATACCCTGCACAGTCTTTTTCATGAGATACGTGACATCTGGGTAAGAGGGGTGCCTTAATGCCCAGCCCCCATACTGCCCTCCTTACGGGTTTGTCCATCTCCCCTACGGGTTCCTCTAGCTACGGCACAAAAGGAGCAACATGTCGCATGATATACAGAATCCACTTTGTCCAGCAGGATGAGAACTGCTCTGTTTGATCATTAAAGTTCAAAATAATCCTTTCCATCATATACAGTATATGCTGTTTACCATGCCCACCAGTGTTGGAGGGTTAGGGACTGGGGTGTAAGCCATCTCCTGGTAATGCACTTTAGTGCCCACACTTGCATGATACCTGGGAGGTATTTTACCTGGTGACCCTTCAGCAACCTAGGGTCTTGGAACCTGAATTTTGTCCTCAAAACTTCCGCTATGGCCATTTCCAGGTCATGATAAAATGATATCAGGAGGGGGCATGCCCACAGAACATGAACATATGAAATTGCCAGCAGAAAAAGGCCAACAGGTCTATCAGGTCTTCCCAATTGTGCAGCTCTTAATTTCATATTACTACAGCTGCCCTACCCCCATCCAAACCCCTCCCTTCCTCCCCTTTCCTAGTCTTTCCCCCCTTTGTGTTCTTGTCTGTACTAATCCTGCCCTTGACTCTATCCCAACCCCACTTAAAGCTATCCAATGTCCTCAGTTCAATTAACTCTGGCAGTGCGGTCCATCTCGCCACCACTCTATCTGTAAAGTAATGCCTCTTCATCTCCCTCCTGAACCTTCCCCCTTCCAACTTCAGACTGTGCCCTCTAGTGACCCTTCCCCCCCTTTAAGCAGAACAGTCCTCCCTCTCTGACTTTGTTTATGCCTTTCAAGTACTTAAAGGTCTCTATCATGTCCCCTCTTTCTCTCCTGCCTTCCAGGAAATACATGTTGAGCTCCCTCAGTCTTTCCTCAAACTGCAACTCCCCCCAGTTCCATGATCATTTTCATAGCCCTGCGCTGCACCCCGTCCAGTAATCTCACATCCTTTTTGAGGTAAGGGCACCAGTACTGCACACAGTACTCCTAAGTGTGGCCTCACCAGTGAGCTATACAAGGGCAGGATGGCCTCCTCCTTTCTAGAGGTGATCCCTCTGGCAATGCACCCCAGCATCCTATTTGTCCTTGCTGCTGCCCTCCTACACTGTGCTGATACTTTCATGTCCCCTGTGACTATTACCCTGAGGTCCCTTTCCTCCTCTGAAGCTATTACCTGCGCTCCCCCCAGCCAGTAGCTGGTCCTGGGATTTCTTGCTCTGAGGTGCATGGCCTTGCACTTCTTAGCATTAAACCCCAACTGCCACTCCCTAGACCAGTGTTCAAGTTTAGCTAGATCCTCCCTGAGTGCCTGCCTCCCTTTCTCATTGTCCATGTTTGCACAAATCTTAGTGTCATCTGCGAACAGGCTGATCTTACTCTTGACCCCCTCTACAATGTCTCCAGTGAAGACATTGAACAAAACAGGGCCAAGATCTGAACCCTGTGGTACACATTTTTTACTGGCCTTGGCTTGGATGTCTTCACCCCCCCTTACAACTACCCTCTGTTGTCTGCCCTGCAGCCAGCAGTCAACCCACCCCACCAGTTTCTCCATCACCCCATGTCCCTCAGCTTGCTCATTAACCTCCCATGGGGCACCGAGTCGAAAGCCTTGCTGAAGTCCAGGTACAGGACATCCACAGCATGGCCTTCGTCAACCACCCTAGTGACCCAGTTGAAGAAGTCGATCAGGTTAGTTTGGCACGATCTTCCTGAGACAAACACATGCTGTCTCTTATCCTGTAGACCTTTACTATTGAGAAAGGTTATCAACCTTTCCATTAGAATGGTCTCCATCAACTTCCCCACTATGGAAGTCAAGCTTATCGGTTTGTAGTTGCCTAGTTGGTTCTTGGGTCCACTCTTGTGAAGGGGCACCACGTGAGCCATCCTTCAGTTCCTGGGTACCTTCCCTGTCTCCAAGGAGGTGTTGAAGTCCACCAGAGGGCCTGCCAACACCTCTGCCAGTTCCTTCAGGACTCTTGGGTGTACACCATCTGGTCCTGGTGCCTTGTCCACCTGCAAGGCTTTAAGGCCGTTCAGAACTCTATCCTCCTGGATGACCCCATCTGTCATCTCTGCCCCCCTTCACGCTTTCCCCTGTGGTATTGGGCCATCCCTTTCTTTTGTGAACACCGAGCAGAAGTACTCATTGTGTGCCTCTGCCTGTTCGTCCCCTTGTTCTGCCCATCCCCATCCCTCTTGATTCTAACAATGTTATCTCTACAACTCCTCTTCTCCCCTATGTATTTAAAGTACCCCTTTCCCCCTCTCTGATCCTCTGAGCCAACTTCAGCTCCATTGCTGCCTTGGTTGCCCTGACTGACCTGGTCAACTCCCTAGATGCCTTTGTGAACACCTCTCTATCCTTCTCACGCCCCAGTTTTTTTAACTTAAGGCCAATCTTTTTTCCCTCACCTTCCACTCCACTTCCTTGCTAAGCCAGCTAGGTTTTATGGACCTGAACTGCTTACTCTGAGATTTGGCACACATGTTTGTGGCCTCATTCAGCCTTTTCCTAATGATTGTCCACCTCTGTTCAGCATCCATCACTGGGTTAATTTTAGCTAAATACCCCTCTATGATGCTGCCCATTTGGGCAAAATCTGCCTTCCTGAAGTCCAACACTCTTGTTCTGGTCTTAGCTGACTCCCTGCCTGTGTTGAGAAGGAACCACACTGAGTGTTGGTCACTTCCTGTCAGAGGGTCCAGGACTTGATCATCATTTGTTAGCACCAAATCCAGTATGTTCCCCTCTCTAGTAGGTTCAATCATCCCTTGCACTAGGTAGCTGTCTTGGATAGCCTCCAGCAGCACCTGTTCCCTAGCATGTACTGTAGTTACTGTCTGCCAGTTAACCCCAGGTAAGTTGAAGTCTCCAATTGTAACTGTATTTCCCTTGCTACTGTCCTTTCTGATTTGCCCCCCGCAACTCCCTATCCACCTCCTCGCTCTGTGAGGGTGGCCTGTACACCACCTGCATCCTGAGCTTCTTACCTTTAGGGTTTTGGAGCAATACCCATATGGCTTTTGGCCTCTCCTCATCCCCTACCTCCCTGGTACACAGTATCCCCTCCCTGACATAAATAGCCACCCCTCCAGCCCTTCCCCCCTCCCAGTCCCTGCAGAACACCTTGTAACCTGGCATCATAAGATCCCAGTCATGGTATTGGGTGGCCCAGGTCTCTGAGATGGTGGCAATATCTACCTCTCCCTCCACCATCATTGCCTGGAACTCTGCCACCTTGTTTGCTAAGTTCCTTGCATTCAAGGATACTACAGTCCCACCTTGTGCTCTGCCCTTCCTCTTCCTGTCTCTCTCCCTTCCACTTTTGTCTTGATAACTTCCCCTCATTCTTCTCCTCCCTCACTGAGGAGAGAGGCCTTCTGGTCTCCCCTGGAAGGTGCCTCCTCCCTGGTATCCGACTCAGCCCTCCCCTCAGTTTAAATCTATGTTGTTTTTAATATACTTCTCCAGCCCCTGTCCCAATGCCTTTGTACCCTCGATGCTGAGATGCAACCTATCCATGGCATAAAGCCCCTTATTGTTCAATGTCTCGCCCCACTTCCGTACTACCCCATACCCAATTTCTACACACCACCCTTTCAGCCACCCATTAAACTCCTGTATTCGTAGCTTCCTCACCGTGCTTGCCCTAGATACTAGGAGTACCTTGGAGAACATCACTGAGCTTCCCACCTGACTGCGGATACCCCCACTTCTCGGAACCTCTCCTGTACTTCTTCCACTGTACTGCCCTCTAGGTCATTTGTTCCTAGGTGCACAATGATATGAGGCTTCCCTCCCACCTTCTTCACACATTTCTGAATGCACTGCCCTACTCTCTCCGCTGTCATACCTGGCATACACTCCACCCAGGTTCAGCTGTTCCTTGCTCCCTTACTTCCCCATCTCACCCCCATGAGCATAGAATCCCCTAATACAAGTACTCACTCCCCCATCCCTTGCACTTCCCCCATGGTTTCTCTCCTATGAGCCCCTCTTCTTCAGTCTCCTTTCCTTCCATACACTGCCCTTCCCCCTCCCTTCTCCTTCAATTGCACTTCTACCTGCTCTCCTCCTTCTCCATCCCTTCTGTGCTCGCTCCCTTCGACTCTCCCTGCACTACGCATACCTCCTCCCACTGCCCCCTGCATTGTGACTCCTCCTCCTCCCAACATGTTTTGGCCTTCCTCCCCTTTTATTTAGTGTATTCGTGCCAACTCAACCTGCTTCCCTGCCACTCCCCACTTCTACCCCACAGTCTTCCCTCTCACCTTGTACCCTGTATTTCCCCCTTCCCTCCTGGTCTCCTGACTCTTGTTCTGTGGTGCCTTCCCCAACCTCCTGCTCTGTTTCATCAGCCAGTACTGCATACCTGTTTGTTGTTGCCAATCTCTTGTCCCAGCCCTCCCCTGTAATCCCTCCCTGCCTCTGCTTACCCTGAACCACTTTCCTACTTCCTTTCTATCTGCCCATGTTCCTTACCACCTGCCAACACCCCCTTTCAGCACTCCCAGTACCCTGTGGACTTGGTCCTCCTGGCCAAGCACCCCCTTCTGACCCTTGGCAGCCTCATCTTTCCTGCAATGGAGCCCTCCCTGCCCTTCTGCCCCATCTCCTCCTTACCGTCTCATTCCTGTCCCCTCCCCCTAGTTCCCATCTCAAGCTCTCTATCTCCAGCGTAAGCTGTCTGAACAGCCTGCACACTGGACACCCCCCCACCTTCCACCAGGTTACCAGAAACAGTGCTGCCCCACACTCATTGCAGCTCACAACCCTTCCTGCCTCCTTGTCCCCCAACCCCAATCATCCCTACCCCTCCACTCTTTCCTTCCATTCATCCAGCTGCCTCCTTGTCCTGGTCTCCACATCTTCCCTGTATTCTCTAGGCTCTAAATGTTTCACAGATCTTTACAATTGTGTCTGTATTACTTAAGAACTGTAAATCTGCATTTCTGTCAAAACATTGTCCCCAGATTAGCCCTTACCTCAAAAAAGAAAATGCACAACCATTACATTTTCATCAGTATTTCTTTAAGACTTTAAACCAGATTCCACCCCTTTTAAATTACTCCACCTCCTGCCCCTTCCTAATTGGTGGAACCACTAGTGGGAGTGGTCCACTTGCCTATTTAATAGTGGTGGTGGTGGTCAGAGGAGGGAGAAAACAGGCCACAAGTCCTCCTCCCAGTACAAGCTAACCAGACCAGAATACAAGCTAACTAAACTACAAGAATAAATATTTCCCTTTAGTCCCCAGAAACACACACTGTAGCTCCTGCTTTGAGCTCCAACTGCAAAGTGAAGCAATTAACTAATATGGCTGTTGGCTACCTGCCCCACCCCAAGTCTAAATTTGTCTTCAGTATGATTTTGTAACTGCCACAGACAGAATTCAAAACAAGTCCTGCTTAAAAAAAAAAAAAACAGCTCCTGCTTAAAAAAAAAAACAGGCATAAGTCCTCCTCCCAGTACAAGCTAACCAGACCAAACTACAAGAATAAATACTTCCCTTTGATCCCCAGGAACACACACTGTAGCTCCTGCTTCTTCGAGCTCCAAATGCATGAGTGTGGGTTGCCCTCCACTCCCCACAGAGTCTCCAACATGCATCCATATTTGGCTGTGACTACAGGAGTCCTAAAATACCTCACTAGGTGTTTCTAATGATATTCCCTCCAGACATGAGAGGTTGTAACCCTGTCCACCTCATAGCATCCCTTATCCCATGCTGTAGGGTTTAAGTCCCACTGTAATTCTGCACTCCATTTGGTGGTCAAGTACTATGTGGAATAAGACTGTGTACCTTGTATGGTCTAGTATAGAAGACAGATAAGGTGTCTGTTATTCTGTGAGGTAGGTTGAGCTGCCAGTAGAGCAACCAAAGGTGGTGTCCTGGTATTATCCCTCAGTATGGTGGGTTGCATATCCAGGCAATGGTGGACCTGGAAGGTAGCAGAAAAAGTACCCCCCCCCCATTTCCAGCCCATGTTGGGCTTGCAGCTCAGGAAAGGATGTAATTCACTGACCCTCAAAGAACTGTGCCAGGTACACCAAGGTTCTTTCTCCACTGTCGCCAAAATGTGGGGTCCTGCAGGGCTGGAACAAAGGCCTTAAGTAAAGCAAGAGGGTAAGCCCACATTATTACAGGAGAAAGGCGTAAAGCTTATACTGTTTCTTGCCATACCTGCCCCACCACAGATACCAGGGATTCCACAGCTGTAACTCAGTATCTATGGGGTGGGTCCCATAAAGGAATTGGGCCCTATCCCAAAAGGGGAGGGCCTCCTGCTCCAAGCCCAGCAAATATGGGCCTGGCCTGTCTCTATACCACTGGAAAAAACCTGCAGCTGGGAGGCTATATAATACATTCTTAGATCTGAAAGAGCCAGCCCCCTTTTCGCCTTTGGAAGCACCAGTGTATGGTACTGTATCCAAGTGCATTTTCCTGTGCTCACAAATCTCAAAATGGCTAGCTGTCATTTTCTCCAGTCCCAGTTAGGGATCTGACCTGAGACATTTTGGAAGACGTAAAGACAGTGGGATAGTGCCACCATGCGCACTGTATCTACACAGCAAATTATACTCAAGGGGAGTATGACAGGGCCGAATAGGACCCTGTCCCAGTTGTAATGGAGAGTTTGAATACAGGGATCTGTTCTGTTCTTTCCTGTCTCTTGTCTGTCTGGTTGCGCAACCAGATTTTCCTATGAGACCTAGGATTTGATCACCCCGACAGTCTCGTAGTTCTTTGCCTCTCACTGTTTCTCAGCCTTCCCTTGCTGTTCTTTTTCCTCCCTTGCATATCTGCTGGTATAAAAATATAGGCAAATCTTTATGTGGAAATGTAACTGATATTGGGATCCCTTTGTTTAGAAATTATATAGTGTTACTGTTGAAAAGTATATAATTATAGTTTGAGATGATTGCAAAAAGCTATTGGGAACTCAAGGGATTAACCTGAAATGCAATTTTTAAGCCTTTTGCAGAAGCTGTAGAAAAGGGCCCTCTGTTCTGGGACATTGTGTTCCTGCCTGCACCTGCCTGAAATATACAAGAACATTTTAGAAAGAAACAGGATGCTTGTTAAGAAGTGGGGCTGCAAAGACTTAGTAGAGAGAGGGAGCTATGATGTTTTGTGACACACAGGGATTGAAGGAAAACTCAGATGGATCTTCTCTGTTTATTTGGCCTTTGTAACTAGTTAACAGTTTTTTTTTATTTTATTGTTTTTCATAATAAAACTCTTGTTGCGAATTTTACAACTGCTCCTGGTTTTTCCTATGCTTCCTGACCTGTGCCTTGATGACAGATCGTGTCAGCCTAAGTAGGATTTACACTGTGCATACTCTAAGCCAGGAGTTTTACTGGACCTAGTACCAGGGAAGCATAGAGAAAGGTATGGACTCTGCAGTAGCAAGTCCAGGAGTGGTTACCAGAAGAATGGCAGCCAAACTAGCAGAGTCAGAATTCCAAGCTGAGATTGTACAGCCAGCACAAGTTATGGAAAAATAACAGGCAGTGATAGAACCTGAAAGCCTGATGGACTTTTTCAAATGGTGGGTTGTACAACAAAAAGAGATGAAGAAGCAGAGAGAGAAAAAGAAATTCAATGTTTAGAGGCACAGAGGAAACAAGAGATGCAGTGACAGGAGCAGCAGATGAGAGAAGAGATGCAGTGATGGTTGGACGCCTTGCAAGCTATCAAAGGCAGAGGATCTGGCACAGATCCAGATGAGCAACAAAACGCAAGCAACTAAAAGCCATTAAACTTACAAAGTTGTGCCCCTCGGATGATGTCGAGGCATACCTGACAACTTTTGAAAGAGTTGCCACAGTCTGACAATGGCCAAAGCAGCAATGGACAATCAGACTGGTACCCTACCTGACAGGGAAAGTCCAACTTGCCTACAGCAATATGGAATACTGCATAGTCAGAAAACTATGACCTGGTGAAAAGCGAAATCTTGAAAAGGTATGACATCTCAGGAGAGGCCTACAAGCAGAGATTTCGATCTCTGAAGTACAACTCAGTCGACAATCCTTGAGAAGCCTTCACCCAACTGATAAAATGGCTCCAACCAGAGCACAAAACAGTCACACAGATCATCGACACATTTGCAATGGAGCAATTCATCAACATCCTGCCTACAGATGTGCAGCTTTGGGTGAAAGAACACCGACCAGAAAGTGGGGAAAAGGCTGTTTCTTTGGCTGAGGACTACCAAATGGCCAGACAGATGTCACAGCAGTGAGGTTATAGCCAAGCACCGGTAAGACACACTTTTTCCTTTTTAAGCTCCAAGCCTGATAAGAACTCTGGTGGGGGTAACAAATCTGTGCCCAAAGACATTATTTGCTATAACTGTAATAAGCCAGGTCATATTGCAAGAAATTGCTGTAAGAAGAGCGACACTGGAGCAGATTTGTCCTTAGCAAATTGGGGCAAGTCCTTAACAGATGTGAAGGTGGGGGATAAGACTGTAAAGGGACTCATTGATTCGGGAAGCAGACAGACACTAGTGCATGTTGAAGTGCTGGGAAAACACTGTGCAAAAGGACCAGGTACTGGTGTCATCTGCATCCATGGGGACACTCGATACTATCCCACCACCCAAGTAACTGACCATTAAGGGAGTGTCACACCAAATGAAAGTGGGGCTAGTACCTAAGTTACCTGTACCCATGACTATTGGAAGTGACTGCCCAGGATTTACTGAGTTAATCTCAGAGGAACTGAACCCTGTTGTTTCAGCAGCAGTGGTAACAAGCTCAGGCAAAGAAAATCACAAATGGTGGGGACACTTTTCCTTTCAGTGATTTTGATTTGGACTTGTGTGAGCACAGCTCCAAGATCTGGAAATCCAGGAAAGAAAGACGATGCCTGAAGAAACTGTGGCAACAAATGACTGATGGACATAAGGGGTTAACATATGAAAATGCTGAAACTAAACTGATAACTGAATGTGATTTTCTTTCAGAGCAAGCTAATGATGTTTCTTTCCTGGTTATTTTAAGCAGCTGGGGGTAAAACCAAAACAGGGTGAACCTATGTGTAAAAAATGTAATGGGTTATTGTACAGAACATGGGTTAAAGTTCAGACACAGAAACAGAAAGAACAATTGGTTATACCACAGGAGCACAGAACAGAGTTGTTACAGATAGCACATGATAGTCCTATGGCTGGTCACTCAGGGAGGGATCGCACCCTTGCCAGATTGCTGTAAAGATTTTACTGGCCTGAAATTCATGAAGATGTTGCTACCTATTGTAATTCCTGTGCTGAGTGTCAGAAAGTAGCCCCAGTCACTAGAAAAGACAAGGTGCCCCTGGTGCCCCTACCCTTGATAGATGTGCCTTTTGAGAGAATTGCAATGGATGTGGTTGGCCCTTTAGACAGAAGTAAAAAGGGTAATAGATTTATCCTGGTAGTATGCAACTATGCTACTCGATACCCAGAAGCAGTTCCAATGCGTACTGTCAGCTTCGAAAGTGGCAGCAGAACTTGCAAAAATTTTCAGCAGAGTGGGCATACCTAAAGAAATTATTACTGATCAGGGTAGTAATTTTGGTGCTGCTTTACTTAAGGAGCTGTACAGACTACTAGGTATCACTGCCATACAAACCTCCCCCATCACCCTCAGACAGATGATTTTGCTGAGCATTTTGACCAAACCCTAAAACGCATGTTAAAAAGGTTTGTAAAAGGGGAAGGGAAAGACTGGGACCAATACTTGCCTTACCTACTTTTTGCTTACAGAGAAGTGCCACTGGCATCAACAGGGTTTTCACCATTTGAAATGTTGTATGGTAGGCAGCCAAGAGGGCCACTGGATGTGATAAGAGAAACGTGGGAAGATAACCCCACTCAGAAACAATCTATAACATCTTATATGTGTGCCTAGGAAAGAAGCTGGCAAAATATGTTGAAATTGCCCATAGTAATCAGGAAGAGGCCCCAAACCAGCAAATTATGACCATGGGGTAAAAGAAAATTTTTTTGAGCCAGGTGGAAAGGTTTTGCTACTGTTACCCATGGCATAACATAAACTGTTAATGAAGTGGCAAGGGTCTTACAGAGTGCTTAGACATTCTGGCACCATTAACTATGAGATTGAGACCCCTGACAGGAAAAATCCTACTAAGATATACCATGCTAACTTCCTCAAGAAATGGGTTGAAAAAATGCCAAAAGCTGCTTTGCTAGTTATACCAGAAACTGATAAAAGAAGATATTGATGTAGTTTATGATAGACTGGAACAAACTGTAACTGCTGATACTGTAAAGGTAAATGTTTCCTTAACCTCAGAACAAACTGCAGAAATTAGTAATGTGCTAAATACATTTAACAGTACTTTTACCACAGTACCAGGCCGAGCAAAAGGGGTCGAGCACGTAATAGTGCCAAGGAATGCTCACCCTATTAGGCAAAAGACATACAGGTTACCAGAGCAGTTCAGAGCTGATGTGGTTAAGGAAATACAAAAAGTGAATGACTTGGGTATCGTAGAAGAGTTGAGGAGTGCTTGGTCATCTCCAATGGTAACTGTAAACAAAAAAGAAGAGGGTGTTAGAATCTGCCTTGATTTTAGGAAACTTAATCAAGCGACAGAATTTGACAGTTATCCTATGCCCAGAATAGATGATTTGGTGGACAGACTGGGGAGTGCAAAGTATATCAATACCCTCAATCTCACCAAGGGTTACTGACAAATCCCTTTAGCTAAAGAATCCAGAGACAAAACTGTATTTGCCACTCCTGTTGGATTCTATCAGTTCACAATCATGCCATTTGGTTTACATGGTGTGCCAGCTACATTCCAACATTACATGGATGTAATTTTATCTCCTCATACTAGTTATTGTGCTGCACACCTGAATGATGTTGTGGTATATAGTCCAGACTGGAAAAGCCACCTGGAACACCTACAAGCAGTTATCCAATTGATCAAAAGGGCAGGTCTGACAATCCTACCAAGTGTGCATTTCACATGCAGGAAACAAGATATTTGGGCAATGTTTTGGGAAATGGAGAAGTCAAGTCAGAGGTTTCTAAGATAGAAGCTATAGCTAACAGCCCCGTCCCTAAAACCAAGAAACATGTCAGGTCATTTTTAGGGCTGACTGGTTATTATCGGAGATTTGTTCCCAACTTTGCTGAGTTAGCTACTCCCCTCATTGAACTCACAAAAAAGACATACCCAAATAGTGTGAAATGGGCCCCACAGTGTGATGAATGATGAAGCTTTTCAAGCCATTAAGGCTTCAGTATGTTCAGCCCCTGTTTTGACAAGCCCAGATTTTGAGAAACCATTTTTGTTACAAACAGACGCATCAGAGGTAGGCCTGGGTGCAGTCCTGAGTCAAAATATAGATGGGATGGAACATCCTATTCTGTACATAAGTAGGAAGTTGCATGATGGAAAAAAAAGATACTCCACCATTGAAAAGGAATGTTTAGCAGCAAAGTGGGCCATGGAGTCCCTTAAGTTTTATTTACTAGGAACTGACTTTGTACTCAGTGCTCCAGATAAGCTTTTAGGTCAGGAAGTAAAAACGTCCTAGTTTTCCAGCCTGGTAGTATTTCAGCCAGGTAGTATTTTGCGATGCGGTCACACTGTTCTGGTGGATGACATGACAGACAGACATCGTCGAGTTTGTGTATTTGAAAAATAGCTAATGATCATGAACACTAATAAATTTCTTATGTAATGGAAATAATACAAACAGTTAGAGATCACACCACTCACAAAATAGATGATTAGATGATTTATGATTTGATAAGATTTGCTTTTATTTAGCTTAGATAGCATCATTCATAACAGCAGCCAAGCCAAGATTGAACCAGCTAGGCCTAGGATTTATTTTCTTCTGTTTTATTTTTTTATTTTTTTTAGAAAGATGCAGTCATGCAGATAGATGCAAATCAAGGCAAAGACAGTCAAATTCAAATCAGACCTCCCTCCCAAAGACCATACTAGTTTTTACTATGCAGCCAGACAGAGCCAGTACAGCAGACACTTCAGACAGATGATCACAGACCGATGACCTCTGCAGTGTTTTGAGCAGTTTAGACCAGATTCAGAATTATAAAAACTCCTGGATAATCATGAATGAACTCTCAACTCTGAATAAAAGTATAAATAAAGTACAATAATAAACTATTGGTGTTGTTGCTGCTAATATATAAGAAAAGAGACACAGACACCAAACATTAATTGATGAAGCAACTCTCTGCTTGCTAAAAGTAAAAGTTTACTGTTTTAAATTCATTGTCTTTCTGCCACAAATAAAAAAAATGTAATGGAATGCACTGACTGACTTCACTTAGACAAGTTCCTTGGTGGTGATGTTGTTTTAATTTGTCTGTTTATTAGTCGGAATGAAATTGCTGCCCCGCCAGCCTAAAGACAGCATGAGAGCAGCATCATCACATTCACATCAGCAATCAGCCTGAGCCTAATAATGATTGCCTGCTGATTGCTGTTGACTGAGTCACTTCACTAGTGGTGGCTGGTGGGGTGGCCTGGCCAGGCAGCAGGGCAGGGTGATGGACAGAACTGACTGGGAGTTTTTAACTTGTATTTTAGCACCAGTATGCCTGCTAAACTTAAGTGCATGTACACTCAATGCACTCACTGCACATCAGACTGCCAGCCACCACAGTGGTGCCTGAGTGCTATGCCACTGCTGCCACAGTGCCACGATGATGTGCCTGCCAACCAGATCAGTGCCAGATGATCATGCACGCCAGGCCAGCAGCCTAGGTCAGCTCCACCCCCAGGCTCAGACCAATCAGTATGGGCTGGTCTGATCACAGTCTCCACTGCAGTCTGGCATAGTGGCATGGATGGGCAGGGCATCATGGCGCCAGGCCGTCAGTAGGCTGCTGTGAACATCACAGACTAGTGTGTGTCATCACATCAATCACATTAGTGATGATGACAGTCAGTCACACACACACAAATTAATCAACTATTAATAACACAAATACAAGTTAAAGACTGACAATGCAGCAAAGCCAACATCATCTCACATCAGTGACAGACGCAGACTTGTCATGAAAAATGGCTGGCTGAAAAAAAAAACAATTCCCTGTTCAAGTGCAGGAAAAAACTGTTAAAGTGAACTGACATCAGTTGCCAGTTCACCGCCACCAGGCAGGCAGCAGCAGCCTGAGCCACCAGCATTTCGGACGGCACTCACACTGCTGGGAAAATAAGATGTCAGTCATTAACTCAAATTGGTCAATAGTCAGTAAATACAAGTCAAAGTTAAACATACACAAACTGTTTAGTGTCATGTTTAAATTAATTATATAACATAAATCCCATAACATTTATTTTCAAGAATGTATGCTATGCATTGCTATGCCAAACCAAACTTGTTCACACTTCCCTAGTTCCCTTAACCTTAAGTTGTCCTTAATTAACCAAACATTTGAGCTGGCAACTGCAAGCTGCAACCTGAACTGTACAATTTAACATAGAGAACTTGGGGAGTTGGGGGGTCAATGGTAATTATTGGTCTGTGATGGGAAGGGAATGGGATGGGTGTATCGTGCATGATGCAAATGCTTGCAGTTTCAACTCGAGTCTCAACAACACAGGCACACCCAGCACTATAATTACTGTCTGTACTTCTTCTACTTCTAGTCTAAATGAGACTAATTTGTCACTAATCAGAAGATTACTTTTTCACTACCCAAGTACAGAGTTGCAGACCAGAGATGAGACAAGAGTGGTCCGTCCCAGCTCAGTCAATGCTAAGCTAAATTGCTAGCTATAGAAACATAGAAACATAGAAGTTGACGGCAGATAAGGACCGCAAGGCCCATCCAGTCTGCCCATTTCTTTTTCTACCTTATAAATGTGCCATCGGCCTTTGCTCTGTCAGTGGCCTATCAATTCATACTCATTTGTATTGCTCCCTTATGCCTATCCCATGCCTGTTTGAAGCCCTGCACTGTATTCATAGCCACCACTTCTTGAGGTAGGCCATTCCATGCATCCACCACCCTTTCTGTGAAAAAGAATTCCTCCACATTCCCCTTATATTCCCCTCTAATCTCATGCTGTGTCCTCTTGTCCTGCTATTTTTTCTTATATTTAAACATGTTAGACTCTTTCACCTTGTTAATGCCCTTAAGGTGTTTGAATGCCTCGATCATATCACTTCTCTCCCTCCTTTGCTTTAAAGGTATACATATTGAGCTCTGTTAATCTGTCCTCATATGTCTTCTGATGCAGTCCTACTACATTTGGTTGCCCTTCTCTGGACTGCCTCAATTTGGTTAATGTCCTTGTGAAGTGTGGCCTCAATACTGCACGCAGTACTCCAGATGGGGCCTAACCAGTGTCTTGTAAAGATGGATTATTACCTCCCTCTTACGACTTGTGATACCCCTGCTAATACACCCTAACACCCCCCTAGCCTTACCTACTGCTTTAGAGGTCCGCTTGGATGATTTCAGGTCATCAGTGATGATGATGCCCAAGTCTCTTTCTTCCTTTGTGACTGCTAGCAACTCCCCTCCCAGCCTATAGGTGGCTTCAGGGTTTCTCTTCCCTATGTGCATGATCTTGCACTTCTTTGCATTAAATCCCAGTTGCCACTCTTCTGACCATTTTGATGGTTTATCAGATCTCTACTCATTCTGCCCACCCCATCTGGATCATCGACTCTGTTTGCAGATCTTGGTGTCATCTGCAAACAGACAAGCCTTACCCTCTAGTCCACCTGCAAGGTCACTAATGAAGATGTTGAAGAGGACTGGCCCCAGGACTGATCCTAAGTACCACTTGTGACTTGCATCTCTTCTGACTGTATACCATTTACCACCACTCTCTGTTTTCTGCCCGTCAACCAGTTTGCCCCAGTTGACCGACTTCTGACCCACCCGAGCCTACCCAGCTTATTTATCAATCTTCTATGTGGAACAGTGTCCAAAAGCTTTGCTGTGAAGTCAAGGTGGCGACATCAACTGCTCCCCTTGGTCCACCGCTCTGGTTACCCAGTCAAAGAAATCTATGAGATTAGTTTGACAGACCTTCCTTTGTAAACCCATGCTGTCTTGGATCCTGTGCCCCTATGGATTCCAGGTGTTGCACTATCCTTTCCTTAAGGAGTGCCTCCATAATCTTGCCCACTACTGAGGTAAGGCTGACTGGTCTGTAGTTCCCTGCCTCCTCCGCTACCACTCTTGTGGGCGGGATCACATGAGCCCTTCTCCAGTCTTCTGGCACCTCTCCTGTGCTCAGAGACTCACTAAACAGTTCTGCTAATGGCTCTGCTAGCGCCACCTTTAGCTCCTTAAGTACCATGGGATGTATGCCTTCAGGTCCCATTGCCTTATCCACCCTGAGCTTAGCAAGCTCTTGTAGGACCCTTTCTTTTGAGAAGGGAGTAGTGCTCACCTCCCTCCCCCCCTGTGTCCATGGTGCTGAGCTGTGGGCCCTGCCCTACCTTCTCTTCAGTAAATACTGAGCAAAAGTATCTATTTAGGATAGATGCTTTTACATGGTCCTCCTCCTCACATGCTTCCTTTTCTCCATTAAGCTTAGCAATACCCCCTCTGGACTTTCTCCTTTCACTAATGTATCTATAGAAAGTCTTGTCACCTTCTTTTACTGTTCGTGCTACTGTTTCCTCAGTTTGGGACTTTGCCTGCCTTACTGCCTTCTCTGCTTCCCTTAGGGCAGTTTGGTATGCCTCCCTATCTTCATCCCGCTGTGTTCCCTTATATAGATAGTAGTGGTACTAGTAGCTACTCCTCATCACCCAGCTCCAACAAAAACATATCAGATTCAGGTGGTACTAGTAGCTACTCCTCATCACCCAGCTCCAACAAAAACATATCAGACTCAGGTGGTGCTAGTAGCTACTCCTCATCACCCAGCTCCAACAAAAACATATCAGATTCATCAGGATCAGCAACAGCAACAACAACAGATGTAGTAGTTCAGGTGGCTGACAGCAGCAGCAGCAGCACTGATGCCAGGTGAAGAAGCAGTATGGCACATCCTAGACTTGAAGGGCTGAAACATTCTTCCCTGTCGACATCTTTTCTTTGCTTTCCAAACAGCAATAGTTTTATGAAGTACAACCTCACAATCCTGCATGGTCAGTCCTTCCAGTGAAATGCTCATCAAATTATCTAGCATTTCTGTTTTTAATGAACATCTGTGTTTAGTTTTATGTCTGTTTTGCAGACTAAACCCACGCTCACATTCTACACTTGTGACACATAAGCAAAGTGCTATCTCAGAGAGTATTGCAAAGTTTGGTAGTACCTTGTCATGCAGATTTATAATCCTTTGACACAGCTGCTGCACATTTATGTTAACTGTAACTACCAAGCATTATCCCCTTAAGTAAGGGTCACTCTCTTTTTAACCCTGTCCCTGTCAACCATTTCATTTCTGTCCAGTGCACTGTTTAGAATGTCATCATTCTGATCCTCATCCTCCTCTGGCTGTAAAAAACATCTGTTTCTGTGCTTGCTGCTGCTGTTGTTGGCACTGCCACCCTTGCTTGATCCTTCTGCCCATGCCCTGTTCCAGATACTGAATCTGGAGAATGATCACGATCCACTGTGATCGTTTTTGCCTGTCCAAATCGATATGTCAATTCATCAAGGGCAGTATTCACATCAGTTGCACTTGCATATCGAAGTGCACTGGACTCTAGCAAAGTTCCAAAATGTTTAAGTGTGCTTTTTATAGTTACATCAGCTAGAATTCCACGCAGTATTGCTGTTTTCAGTTTGATTATGTAATTGTGTCTTAATTTTTTCAATTCCGATTTAGCTTGTTCACTGCAACTGACAAGTTCGACCTGGCTATCCCTGAATCCAGTATTACCGTTGACATCTTCTTCAATACTTGTTAAGAGTTTTGTCAAGTGCTCACCATCAGTTTCACACAGTGCTGTTAAACCAGCCACACAACCCTCAACAATTGGTATGACCTCACTAAATGGCAATGGTTCCTTCAGGAGCTGAGTACAAAGGACACCGACTACATCGTGAACATCAAGCATAAATGCTGTCACCATGGCAGTTTTAAAAGTGCAGAAAAAGTTTAGCAGTGAGTGGGAAACAGTGTTCACTCTGTCTGTGCTTAGCTCCGACAGTGTCAACAAAATTGATGGGTAACATTTAACAACCACATCAACAGCACTCCTTAAACTGAGCTACCGAACAGGTGTGGGTTCCTTCAATTTAATGACAGGGTCACCAAGCAACTTTTGAATGCTTTTAAGCTTGCTGTAGCGAACAGCAGATGTTGAAAACTGACTATAGAGAGAAGAAAATGAACCTCGAAACTGATTCATGTAGGGCACTTCTTTTGCTGCATCACTGCATGCCAAAGACAATTTAAGTGCAAGGCAATGAAAATGGACTAAGAATGGACATTCACTTTTCAACCTCACCCCAACTCCACTTCTGACTCCTGTAATTACTGACTCCCCATCAGATCCCAGGCTCACAAGCTTATCACATGAAATACCAACAGACTTAAGCATCTCCAATAATTTTTCTGTGATAGTTTCTGCTCGCCCATCTGGGATCCTCAGGTTGCACAGATATTTTGTCACTGCAGCCCTATTTTTCACATATCTGGCATACATTATCAACTTTTTATGAACGGATAGATCTGTGCTTTCATCTGTTATTACTCCACATACATATGACTTGCCTAACTCTTCTTTCAGCTTATCAATAACCAATTTAAAGCATTCTTGTATACGTTACTGAGTCCCAACTATGATTCTGAAAACCAGTATCTAAACCATTCAGGTTTTGTAATAACAAAATACTGTTAACTGTCTCAGAAGGAAGTGCCTCCTTTGCAGTAATACACTGTTCTGAAAAGTTTCTTCTCTTGGTCAGTACAGCTACATTTCTGTTTTGTGATGCCTCCTGCTGGACCACCAAAATTGAATCCCACATTTTATCTTCCCTACATCCTCATCAGCAATGGCGGTACTGTCTGTAATTTTCCTCTTGTTACTGCTGCATACTGCCAACTTGTGTTCGTGACTCTCATTATGTTTGCTTATTGTTGACAGCTGAATATTCACTGGAAAATTAGAGAAATCATGCTAAGTATCCTGAGCTGAGCACATGACACATCACACAGATAATACACTCATGGCATGCCATCTTAGGTTAAAAAAAATGTAACTAATCAGAATTTTTCCCTAGTACAACAAGTAAAAAAATCTGGAAATATCCGAGGAGCGATTTTCTGTTTTTAACCTACTAAATTAGTTAATTTACACTATCTAAAAACTAGGTCACTAGTAGCTGGCCTGGTGGTGCGGCGCTGCCAGCCTGCTGCTGCTCACTTCCACCTGCGGCCCTCAGCAGCCTCGGTCCTCCAGTCCTCACCTCACCCTCATGACCTTAACTCATGCCGTTCCAATCCTGAACAGTAGTGTGAGCGAGCCCTTAATTCCAAACTTACAGGCTGAGGGCAGGCTCAATCTCGAACAGCCTAAACCAGCCCACCCCTGAACCAGCCTCCCCCCATGTCCCAACATAGTCTCAAAAGCAGCCAGTGCAGCCAGCAATAATACTGATTAATAATAGCAAATTGTACAGCTGAGCTGCAGCCTGCTGCTGTGGCAGATGCAGTGTGGCATCATTGACTTGGTGGCAAGTCTGCCACACTCCCACTCGCACTGACCTGATCCTTGTTGCACAAAGGAACTCTCACTGCCAGGTACCTCGAAGCAGATGGAACATCTCAGGCGGAGGACATCACCCTCTTTGATCACCTCCAGCCACTGGAACTTTCGCTTCCATTCTTCAATGGCAGGGGTCTGGACTTTGGAGCTAGTATGTTTCCTTAAGTTATGCTCACTCTTAGTCACAGCCTAACTTATTACGTTATCTAAACTGTGCCTCACCCGCTCTGGTATCTGATTCTCAGGCACAGAGTTTCCATTTCCAGTTCTGCTTTGAGTTTGACCATCACGATTCACTGGATTCAGAAACCGACCTATTCCTAGCTCTTTGGCCATCACTTATTAAAAAACAGCTTCGCCCAGCCTTCACACTTCTGTGTTGTTGCTGGCTATATAGCTAACTTGGCTGATGGCTCTCTCTCTCTCTTTCTCTCTCTCTCTCTCTCTCTCTCTCTAGTAGGCTCTAGGCTCACTCTAGCACTGACTGAACAACTTGAGTTGTCATTGAAAAGGCTAGCTACCATCCAGGATTCTTCTAGAATCTCTTCTGAGGCTGAAGACTACAGGGAAATACCACTTACATGCCTTACATGGGGGGTACCTGTTTACAACCACAGACTGCTACAGTCTGAAGACACATTTCAGACAGAGACCACATTCTGAAACAAAAGGGTCTGCCTAGCTAGCATACTCAACTGTCTGTCTGTCTCACTCACTATTCAGCTGCCTCATGCACCAGGCTAAAGCCTCCCTCACTCTTCACGATCTGACTGTTCCTGATCTCTTCCCCATCATGCAGCCACGTTTGGCGTGTTTTCTGTAAGTGTAGTCAGTGTCACTTAGCTCATTGTCTTTGCCTTTCACATACTGTCTGTGGCTAGCAATTGTAACTGAATGAGCACAGAGATACCATAAGCAGAATGTACTTTACCCCTGCCTTTTGTTGCTGTTCTGCCGTGTTGCCACCTGCCAGACACTAATCATCATATACTGCGCACTGTTTTTTTTGCCGCTGAACCAGAAGTAACACACACTCCGATTCCATCCATGATCCAGCCTGCTCCAGTCCTCTCATTGATGACTTGATGGATGGATCTGGATATGTGACAACATGTGATGACAGCTGGGCCCGCCCCCAGGATTCATGCCACTTTGTTCTCAGCCACACTACTCCCGTGTTCCTTTGCCTGAAACCAGTCCATCAAGAGCCAGCATGGCAAATGCTTAACTTGACATATTTATTGTCACTTGTAACCAGGTCTGCTAAGCTGGCTGTAAAAAACTGCTGAGCTGATACACAGTGTTGAGTTAGCATGTTGTGGGGCCCCGGGCACTGAAAATTGACAATGAGGGATCACAGATGTGCACCAGTGGGGGAGTAGGATGCTGAGGGTGCTAGAGAGTGGGTAAATGTGGTGGGTTTTGCAATGGATCATGCTGGAGGGGAGTGGATCATATCAGCTATCACTGCCTGGGCTAGGGCCACTTAGTGTAAGCATCCAAGGAGCCTTTGCAGGTGGCCAAAACTGAAGTCTGCTTGTTTGGGCAATGGGCAGGCATGCAAGGCCCACCATGGGCAGCTGGAAATTAGTAGAAAGAAACCCACCTGATGGGCATGCAAGCAGCTGTCAAGGATTACTGAAATAGAATCCTACTTGGCAGGCATGTGAGGACTCATTGGGGCAGGAGAGAAAGCTATGGAAATGGCTTGCTGTTGCAGTTGCTGGTTAATTTAATGTTGTGGGGGGCAGGAGAAAGAGTTGCAGGAGTGAAAGCACTGGCGGCAAGCAAGGCTGGTTTCACTGATGTTGGGGGGGGGCGCATGCTCACTGATGCTGTCAGGTGCCGCTGCTCATTTTTTACAGCACAAAAAAATGAAACGGGTGATTTTTCAGCTGGGAAGGGGATTCTCACTGCGGAATTTAATATGCAAAAGTGTAGATGTGCAAACTCTGCAGGACTGACACTGGCATGATGGGATGACCCAGAATCCGTACATGGTCATACAGATAGTAAAAACAGGCATAAAATACCCCTTAACTGGACCCCTGTTTGTACTTATAACATATCACAATCCTCTCTGTTGGCTTATCCAAATGAAAGATAAACATTCCAGAATCACAAGGTGGTACCTGGCACTACATCCATTTAAATCCAGTGTGATACACAAATCTGGTAAAGAGAATAGCAATGTTGATTTTCTGTCAAGATATGGATCAGGAATTGAGGGTTCTGAAGGTTGAAAAACAAATGTATGAGTTTAAACTTTACTGTTTGCTGTACTGCTATAGAAAAAAGGATACTGCACATGTGCTTAATTTCTGAAAGTTAGAAGCTAATATTAGTAGAGAATTAATAGAATGTTTTGGAAACCTGTTTGATAAAACCGGTTCCCTCTTAAGGAGGGGGGGTGCATGTGATGGGGTAGAATAGGACCATGTCCCTGTTGTAATGGAGAGTTTGAATGCAGGGATCTGTTCTGTTCTCTCCTTACCTGTCTCTCGTCTGTCTGGTTGCGCAACCACATTTTCCTATGAGACCTAGGATTTGAGCACCTCGACGGTCTCGCAGTTCTTTGTCTCACACTGTCTCTCAACCTTCCCTTGCTGTTCTGTCTTTTTCCTCCCTTGCATATCTGCTGGTATAAAAATATATGCAAATCATTATGTGGCAATGGGATCCCTTTGTTTAGAAAGTATATAGTGTTACTGTTAAAATGTATATAATTATACTGTAGTTTGAGATGATTGCAAAAAGCTATTGGGAACTCAAGGGGTTAACCTGAAATGCAATTTTTAAGCCTTTTGCAGAATCTGTGGAAAAGGGTCCTCCATTCTGGGACATTGTGTTCCTGCCTGCAGCTGCCTGAAATATACAAGAACATTTTAGAAAAAAAAACAGGATGCTTGTTAAGAAGTGGGTTTGCAAAGACTTGAGAGGGAGAGCTACAATGTTTTGGGACACACAATTTGAAGAAAAACTCAGATGGGTCATCTCTGTTTATTTGGCGTTTGTAAGTAGTTAATTGTGAACAATTTTATTTTTTTATTTCATTGTTATTCATAATAAAACTTGTATTGCAAATTTTACAACTGCTCCTGGTTTTTCCAATGCTTTCTGACCTGTGCCTCGATGACAGGGAGGTTATGACATTCCCAGAGATCTGTCAGCAGCAGGGAGGATAGAGGTTGGATATTACTCTCATTCAGCCTATCCAGGCAGAGCCCAGATATATTATTTCCCGTAAATCCCATTTACATGGATATTCCCATTTGTGTCCAATGGATGGGAACCAGTGTAAGGAACGAACCTCTGTCTTGGTTTTATTAAACCAGTAGTCCGAGACTTTGCCAAATGCCTCTAGAATATGAAACAGTTCCAGCAAAGATGTTTCTGGGTCTGTAACGTATAACAGAACATCATCTGCATATAACGCAATTGGATGCTCTGTCTCACCCTGCACCACACACACACACACATATCAGGTCACTTTCTTGGATCACCTGAGACAAGGGTTCTATGTAGAGGCTGAACAATAGGGGTGAGAGGGGACATGCCTGATGGATGTTTCTGCCTAGTGTGAAGGAGAGGGATACATGCCCATTTATCTTGACATTTGCCGTCGGTGAATTATATATCGCCCTAGAAGTGCAATAAAATTCTGAGAAAATCTAAATCTCTGGAGGCCAGGACACCCTATCAAATACCTTTTTGGCATCCACCCTGATTAAGAGAAAGGGGGCAGATAACCTATATACCTGGTAGAGTATATGGCATGTGCAACAAATATTTATCCTTAGTTTGACAGGTACACACAAACCCCATTTGGTCCCTATGTGTGAGCGATGGCAGGAGGTGATCTAAATGGTAAGCTATCACTGTCATGGACAGTTTATAATCAGTGTTTACCAATAACATGAGACTGTCATTTGATGGGGTCCTTCCCCTGTTCAGAAATGATGGCGATAGTAGCATATTGCCATGTATTCAGAATGTCCCCCATCACCTCATTACAGACCATCATTAGTTAAGGAACAACAAGAGGCCTCACATCCCTATAAAATTCTAGTATGCAACCATCAGGACTAAGATCCTTTTGAGAGTGGCCTCAGCCTAGGGCCCCTCCAGCTCCTGAGCCGTTATAGGGCCAGTCAGGATAGCTTGTTGTTCCCAGGTAAGCTGTGGTAGTCAGGGTGCCAAAAAGGCCTCTATGGCTTCTAAGTTGGGGGGGCCTTCAGGGGTATACAACTGGGTATAATAATGGCAGAAAGTGTCTGCAGTATTGCTAGTTTTCTGGAGGCACTGCCTAGTAGTAGGATGTCTGATGTGGGTCACAGTGGCTCAAACTCGCTGTATCTGCACTTGGTGTGCCAGTACTCAAGTGGCCCAAGGGTCCACCTGATAATCCTTATGGTGAAGAAACTGGAGGGCCAGTGCAGTTTTTTCCAAAAGTAATTTGTCAATGTACTGTCTAGTTTTATTTAACTGGCTTTATTGCTCGATCCCTCTGCATAGGTGCTTGTTGAAGGAAATGCAGCATATTCTGCAGATCCGCCAGCCACCAATTACATTCTAGTTTTCCTAGCACAGTATTCAGTAATATGGCCCTGCAGTACCATTTTAAGAGTATGCCACATCATTGCCTCTGTATGTCCCCCCCCAGTTCTGCTCCCAAACCTTTCCTTTTTTATGTGTTTGTTCAGATAAATTGGGTCTAAAAATGGGTTGCCACTCCCCAATTTTCTTGTGAGCCGGTATCTTGAGAACAGGCCCTTACCCCGCTGTGAGGCAGGGACCTTTTCTGTTGCTTTTTACTGTAGCAGTTTCTTTACTTCCAGTTCCAGAAGGATTCTCTCTGATGGCATGTGAGTAGAAACGTTTTGGGTTTCTGAAGTGCTGGAAACTTTTTGAACTACAGAGGCAATCCTTGACTCACTACTTCCAGGATCCACTTGTCTATGGTAATTTTTAGCTATTCGTGGAAGTTGTGGGTCAAACTAACCCCCACTGACAATGGTTGGGAGACATGGACATAACTGTCAGAAATGTTGCTTTGGTTGTGATTTAGGGGCCAGTGCTGCAACAGCACGTCTGGAGCCACTCCTTAGAAACATAGAAACATAGAAGCTGACGGCAGATAAGGACCGCAAGGCCCATCCAGTCTGCCCATTTCTTTTCCTACCTTATGAATGTGCCATCAGCCTTTGCTCTGTCAATGGCCTATCTATTCATACTCATCTGTATTGCTCCCTTATGCCTATTCCATGCCTGTTTGAAGCTCTGCACTGTATTCATATCCACCACTTCCTGAGGTAGGCCATTCCATGCATCCACCACCCTCTCTGTGAAAAAGAACTTCCTCACATTACCCCTTAATCGACCTCCTTCTAATCTCATGCTGTGTTCTCTTGTCCTGCTATTTTTCTTATATTGAAACATGTTAGACTCTTTCACCTTGTTAATGCCCTTAAGGTGTTTGAATGTTTTGATCATATCACCTCTCTCCCTCCTTTGCTCTAGGATATACATATTGAGCTCTGTTAATCTGTCCTCATATGTTTTCTGATGCAGTCCTTGCACCATTTTTGTTGCCCTTCTCTGGACTGTCTCAATTTGGTTAAAGTCTTCGTGAAGGTGTGGCCTCCAGTACCGCATGCAGTACTCCAGATGGGGCCTAACCAGTGTCTTGTGAAGAGGGATTATTACCTCCCTCGTCTGACTTGTTATACCCCTACTAATACACCCCAACATCCCCCTAGCCTTACCTACTGCTTTAGTGGTCTGCTTGGATGATTTCAGGTCATCGGTGATGATGATGCCCAAGTCTCGTTCTTCCCTTGTGACTGCCAGCAACTCCTCTCCCAGCCTATAGGTGGCTTCAGGGTTTCTCTTCTCTATGTACATGATTTTGCACTTCTTTGAGTTAAACCCCAGTTGCCACTCTTCTGATCATTTTGCTAATTTATCCAGATCTCTTCTCATTCTACCCATCCCATCTTGATTCATCTTCTGTTGCAGATCTTGGTGTCTTCTGCAAACAGACAAACCTTACCCTCCAGTCCATCTGCAATATCACTGATGAAGGTATTGAAGAGGACTGGCCCCAGAAATGATCCCTGAGGTACCCCACTTGTGACTTGCATCTCTTCTGACTGTATACCGTTTACCACCACTCTCTGTTTTCTGCCCGGCAACCAGTTTGCCACCCAGTTGACCAACTTCTGACCCACCCCGAGCCTACCCAGCTTATTAATCAATCTTCCATGGGGAACAGTATTGAAAGCTTTGCTGAAGTCAAGGTAGACGACATCAACTGCTCCCCCTTGGTCCACCACTCTGGTTACCCAGTCAAAGAAATCTATGAGATTAGTTTGACAGGACCTTCCTTTTGTAAACCCATGCTGTCTTGGAGCCTGTGCTCCTATGGATTCAAGGTGTTGCACTATACTTTCCTTAAGGAGTGCCTCCATAATCTTGCCCACTACTGAGGTAAGGCTGACTGGTCTGTAGTTTCCTGCCTCCTCCCTGCTACCACTCTTGTGGAGCAGGATAACATGAGCCCTTCTCCAGTCTTCTGGGACCTCTCCTGTGCTCAGAGACTCACTAAACAGTTCTGATAATGGCTCTGCTAATTCCACCCTTAGCTTCTTTAGTACCCTGGGATGTATGCCATCAGGTCTCATTGCCTTGTCCACCCTGAGCTTATCGAGCTCTTGTAGGACCCATTCTTTTGTGAAAGGATTAGTGTACACCTTCCTCCCCCCTGGGTCCATGGTGCTGAGCTGTGGGCCCTGCCCTACCTTCTCTTCAGTAAATACTGAGCAGAAGTGTCTATTTAGGATAGATGCTTTTACATGGTCCTCCTCCTCACATGTCCCCTCATCCCCTTTGATCTTAGCAATACCACCTCTGGACTTTCTCCTTTCACTAATGTATCTATAGAAAGTCTTGTCACCTTCCTCTGCAGTAGCCTCTTTGGGGTTGCTATTTATAGGGAGTGTAAGGTCTAGGGTAGTAGCCCCAACCCCTACCTCCCCTACCACAACGCCTGAAGGGAGTGAAGGCCTTTTCTTTCTTTTTTTTTGTAAGTAGTCTTGCACTCAGCCACTTTTTTTCACATATGCCTCCATTTTGTTGTCAAGTGAGAAATTTTCCTCAAAGCTGAAATTAATGGCCTTGGTCTGGATGTCCTGGGAAAGGATGGCAGTCCTCAGCTAGGAAAACCTTTTTCATGCCCTTTGTAAATTGGCCCTGGCTAAATGGTTTTATGTGGAATAAATAAATAATGTCTCTGCACTGGCAAAGACCTGTGAAGCAGAACCATTAGCATCCGCAGCTATGTAGAACTGGTATTTAGTGGTATCCAGGGATAAATTTGTTGTGGCAGCCAGGTCCTGTGCCAGCACTGTATTGCACAGTGCTTTCTGGTACTGGGCTGTATATGTTAAATAAGCTGTCTGCTTAAGGAGCAGGGAACCTGTCGTTATAGATTTTTTTTTGGCCATAGTATCCTGTTTCCTGGAATCCTTCTCAGGAGACTGTGCAGAGAAGGGCACCTTAGCTTTCTTATAAGTAGCTGCTTGGACCACTCCTTCACGATCAGCATGGGCACAGCAACTACCAGGGATAAAACCAAGGTAAAGGGGATAAGGGAAGGGAAGACAAAGCTTTTTAGCTTTTTTTTGTAATATGCTTTGCCCCAGTAGGGAGGCAACTGCAGAGAGTGGCATAGCCAAGAAGGACATCACTAGGGGTGTATGCCACAGAATGACATACTCAGAGCCCCTGGCTCCAAAGATAGAGGTGGATGATGGGCAGGTGTGGTACTCTATGGAGAAGATATTCAGGAAGATCACCAATCATGGAAAGTACTTAATTTTCATATCTTCCCTGAATCAATATTCTCCATTGAGTTCCACTTATGGGTTCGAGTACCAAGCTTTGCTTCTTTATGAGGGAAGAACTGGTTCACTCAGAAGGTACAGAAATACCCTCAGCTTGCAGAAAACATCTGAAGGAGGGGGCTCTTAGAGGTCTGGTGAGAACTGGAACTGGTCAGGGCCAGGTGGGTGCTCCTGTGGCACAGGAGCAGGAGGGTTCCCTGAAAGTTCCCTTCTGGCCCTAGGGGACAGAAAGTGAGCCATCTGGTAATGCTAATTTAGCACCTTATGCCAGACCAATTTTGCCAGTCAGGATAGGTAAAGCCACACCATCCATCAAATAAAGACTGCAGCCCCTGCCAGTCTGAAGGCCACCTCACTGGCATCATAGGATGCCCTTGTCTGGTGCCATGCTACCTCCAGACCATGGGCAGAAAGGTCAATGGCTTGCCAGACTGTCTCACACTGTGGCAAGGCAGCTTACAAATTGTGCAGCTTCAACCATAGTCGATGGTTGTAGGTTGCCTTATTGGCCTCATGTGCAGAGAGGTGCAGAGCATGCAACAAGATAAAATACCTTCGTCACAAGTGCATTTGTGTGGGCAGAATCCACATCAGGAGGTGGGTTGTGCCTAAGATTCTGCAGCCCAACAGGGTTTGCAGTACCTGAAGCCCCGAGGTGGGATGAGGTACATCACCTGCAGACTCTGTGAGTGTGTCATGCTGCATATGGAGATTCCTGGGGATGGCGAAGGGGGGGCAGATGAACACCTCCATAAGGTCCTGAATGCCTCCTCCATTGCTCTAGGTCATGAAGGAATAACACTGGTGTCAGGATTGGGAACTCCTAGGAGCCCCAATGGCAGGGCTGCTGGATCATGGCTGGTATATGCCTGTAGCTCAAGCATCTGGAGCATCTCCATAAGAAATTGCTGGCACAGGGTGTACTCAGCAGAAAAGGCCAGGTGGACTGAAGATTTATTGTCTTCTGAGGAGGACATCAGTGGACACAAGGTGCTGGCTCCAGGCATGATTGGCACCAAGGAGAAGGGATTGAACAGGGCCATTTTTGACTCCCTACACCACTCATGAATGTTGCTGACTCATACCTGGTGTTGCTGCCATGTTAATATACACATACAGCAACAGATTGAGGACAACCTCTGAAAGATGCATGGAGGCCCCTCTGCAGAGGGTTAAGTCTCTTCATCTTCAGGGCCTCAGCCTCAGTTGCTGAATTCTGGCAGTGATCTTGCCCATAGGGAGGGTCAACCATGGTTGAATGATTGTAGTCCACCTACATCTGATGAATGACCAGATCGATGTCCATAGGGAGACATCCTCAGGGGAGGAAACCAGAGCCATACAGGTCCCACAGGGTAACCTCAATCCTCACCAGTGGTGACACTGAGGGGCAGCTACAGGGAGAAACCCAACATTGGGTTGCTGTCTGTCCCCAAATCATTGCTGCCTCTAGCACTGTGCTCAGAACTGACTACAACCACAGGGACAGGATTCCCTCTATCACCATACTAAGCACCAACCTCAACATTAGGCCCAGCTCCCTCTCCCTCCAACACTGTAGTTGGGGACAGGCACCACACTGACATCTCTGTCCGCACATTGCTCAGTGCTGGACCTGTGTCTGGCACCTTGGCCATCACTGGTGCCACTGCCTGACTCAGAGTCATCCCCTCCTCCTTGTCACCAGCAACACCACAGTGGGGGATGGACTTCTGGCTGGCAGTAACACTAACAAAGGCCCTTCCCCAACACCTGAAGCAGTGTTAGGGAGGCCCTGCACCATCCGTTATTGCCCAATACCATGCCACCGTGAAGGGTGACAACATCGAGGGTGACACCAGAGGACATTGTTGAGGTGTCCACCAGTGTGGAACAGACATATAGCCTTGGCTTCTCCACTGTGCATCTCTGCTGCTCAGGGAAAAAAGACTGTGGTGGGTTCTCAGCCAACCACCCAGAAGGAGTAGACGATACACCAGACCCAGCCACCAGGGCCTCCGATGCCTCAGCACAGTGAGATCAAGGAGGACCCTGTACTGTCAAGGGCCCAGAGGGTCCTGAGAGAGGCCAGGAGAAGGGCCTAGTGACCTTTCCTTGGAGGCCCTGGTTCAACACCTGCCACCAAAGGTGGGAATCTGTCAACCCCACCTTAATGTGTAATCTCTAAATTGTGGTGGTCCATCGAAAAGCAGACATTGCAGAAGTCCATGTCATACCTGTTGCCAAGTCAGATTACACAGAGCTAATGATGGTATGAAGAAGGCATCTTATTCCAATAAGGGCACCAACACATGATGGATGGCTTCTTTTCCACAGCTCCTTTCGACTTAAAACTTCAACATCATGGCAAAAAATAAAATGAGGCATAGAGGGACAATACCATTAAAGGAACGCAGCAGTGATGCAGAGAAAATTTACTGTAACAAGAGGCAGACTAATGCAACTGTTCTCATGGTGCACATTCAGTAGCAGGAACAGCAGAACTAAAGTAGATGAGGGATCCAGCAATTGTTATTAGCGAGCATGCAGCACCAACTAGGGAACATGGGAGGCCATGACCAGTTGTCACTGTCTGCCACCTGGCCAAAAGGTTTTCTCCCACATGGTCCTTGTGCCCAGACCTGTGACAGGGTTGAATAAGGCCCTGCTCAATTTGTTTTGCAGAAAAAGTTTAAACACAAGGGTCTATTCTATCTTCTCCTTTTCTGTCTCTCGTCTGTCTGGTTGCACAACCAAATTTTCTTGTGAGACCTAGGAACTGATCATTCTGAAGGTTTTGCAATTCTCCACCCTTTTGCTATCTCTCTGTCTTCGCTTGATATTTCTGTCTTTTCTTCCCCTTGCATATCTGCAGGTATAAAAATATATGTGAATCTTTAAGTGGAAATGTCACTGATACTGGGATCCCTTTGCTTAAAACTGTAAGTAGTTATACTGTTGAAATGATTGCAAAAAACTATTTGGAACTCAAGGGGTTAAACTGAGATGCTGGTGTGCAAACTTTACAGAGTTGTCAACAAGAGGTCATTTCTGGGTCATTATATTCTTTTTGCTGCACCTGCAAGAACATTGGAAACTGATAAGAACATTCTGTGAAAAACACTATCCTTAATGAGCTCCCTGCAAAGACTTGTTATAAAAAGTGCAGCAATGCTTGTGCAGGAGAGAGACAGAGTCTGAGATTTGAAATTCAGAAGAAAAACTCAGTACTCTGTTTTCTATGTTTGTACTGCCATTGTAAGCAGTTACACTGAACAATTTTTATTTTTTTATTTTGCTGTTATTAATAATAAAGCACTATTTGTGAATTTTGAAACTGCTCCTGGTTTTCCTATGCTTCCTGACCTATGCCTCGACAACAAGACCATAAATGGAACTCAATGGAGAAGATTGATTCAGGGAAGATCACCCTGGTTTTGACATCAGTTTGGGGAATTTGGTAAACTGAAAGGCCAGACCCTTTCCCACTATCTTCAGGACCAACTTGTCTGTGGTGATTTGTTTCCAACTCCTTAGGTGTCCTCCTATGGGTAATAGCATGATGACCTGGGCAGAACTGTCAGGAGGTGGGCTTTGCCTGTGCTGGAGGAGCTAAGGCAGGTTTCTGCCTTGCTTCTCACGTACCTCTGCCTCTCCCAGTGCCCCACTGAGTAGGTTACATATAGTGCATAAAGTCTGTGATAATTAAGCAATAATGCCCGACAGGGTGTGTGTCGTGTCGGGATAACGTCACGCCTCAGGTGGTTGGGCACAAGGCCACAGGCTGAGTGCGTCCAACAACTGAGGCGTGACGTTATCCCAAACGACACACACCCTGGAGGGCATTATTGCTATTATACAATGGCTCATTGTTATACAAAATTAAAAAAATCATTTTAAAGATGTTTTTGTGTGGAAAAATATTTTTGCTTTTTAAGAGCAGATGAAACAATCAAGCATGCTCAAGGTCATCTATGGGTTCACAGTGAGGCTCAGACTAGACCCGTGATGTTGTGCTGGGATAACATCATGGGTCCAGCTCAAGACTGACCAATCAGAGTCCAGGATTTTTTCTTGCCATTGTATAATAAGCTCTTCCCACACCTCCCTTCTATAGGGCCAATAAGAAGAGGTAGATGCCCTTTCTGTTTCAATCAAGTTTTTAAAAGTTTATTTTTACTCAGCAACTTTTTCATAAAAGCCTCTGTCTTATCTCAAGACAAGGAAAAACCATCAAAGGGGAAATCTATAGCTTTCCCCTGTGTGTCCTGTGCTAACTTTGTTGTTCTCAACCATGCAAACCTTTGGGAAGCTGCAGTGTTTGCTAAGACTCTAGAAGCTGTATCATTAAAGGGACACCGTCAACCCTCTTAGGTCTCAAGGTGTCCCTAGTTTAAAAAACACATTTTATGATTGCCAACATTCTGTAATGATTGCTGATGTCGCTGGTAGTTTGATACTTACTCTTTTTCTTTAAAAAAGTGAAAAGCAGACTGCCCACCATACTGGTGTTACCACACAAAAACAGGTTTGTTTACATTCCTTGATCAGCTCCATCTGCATCTTTCCTGGACTAGGGAACACCCACAATACAGCCTAGCCCCTCATGATGCAGTGGGAGTTTAGTAGGCTACTGCCTCCTGAGTGACTGCACTGTTTGGGTGTGTTTCTAATGCTCACAAAGTATGCAATAAGAACAAATCCAGGACTGTAAACAAAACAAGGTTGTTTATAAATATACATTAGCATGCATTTCAGTTCTACTAAACATGGAGACAGACAAAACAAACCGCAACATCAACGGATTTTAGAGAAGGTAAGCAATCATGAAATGTAGGTTTTTAACTAGAAATCATATGATGAAAAACAGGTTGACAGTGTCCGTTTAACGGCAATGGCCATCTGAAATGGATGCTTGACAGTTTCTAAGCCATCCCTTACTGTTTTGTGCCAGAACCTTGTTCCCCATCTGGCAGTCTCCCACAGATTGGCAGAACTGCATTCCACATTTCCTGCTGATAATGGGCAGTATAGCTTAGGTATGCAGGCTGTGTTAACAGCCATATTAAATTGGTGTCACCGTTTCTTCTATATGGTCCAGTTTTCTGGAATCCATTTCAGGAGGCATTGAAGTCAAGGGGACCTTAGCTTTCTCACAGGCTACGGTCTGTATTAACCCCTTCTTGATTATGGTGGGCATACATATATTCTGAACCCTCTTTACCCATCTCATAACTTTTCTCCACTTTTTTTATCTATAGCTAATGCAGACTGTGGTGTTGCCAGCACCCTGACAGAGGCCTGTTTCATGGATTTGTAGATGGGAACCAAGACTCTTTTGGATAATGTTAACCCCAACATACTCATAAACTCCACTTCTCCGTTATCCACTTCTGTTTCACTGGCTTTGACAGTGAGGTTCAGCATTGTTGCTATCTGGCTCACAAATGAAGAACAGGAGGAAAACATTCTCATTTACTCTAGGAGGGAAATCAAAGTCCTGCTTGGAGGAAATCTCAGGGTCTATTGGTTCCTCCTCCTCTTCCATCCCAAGTACTGGGTAAAGGTACTGGGAGTGGGCCAGTAACAGGATTTCTGTTGGCCTGCATAGCCTGTAAAACTGCTACATCTTTTCTATGTCCTGTGCTGAGGGCACAGATGGGGGTGGGGAGGCACCACATGTTTTTCCTTGTGTTTTTTCTTTCCAGAGGTTGTTCGTAATGGTTGGTCAGAATGCCTTTTGTTTTTCTTGCCATCAGTATCATCAGTGCTCCCCTGCTGGATACTCTGGGCAGTTTGCTAAGATCCAAAGATGGCTTTATTGTCTCGTCAGTCTCTTCTGGTGTAGACAGCAGTAGCATTTTTCAGCTCCTCTGAAGTCAGGGGCCACTGTGAAAGTGAGAGACCTGCTGGTGTGTGCTTTCCACCATCACAGGTAAGACCCTCTATTGTATTTTATCTGCTTTTGGCTGGAGAACACTGTAAGAACACAGAGGTGGATGTTAGAGTTGACTGACGCTTCCTTTTTGCTACCCTCTTTTTCTGTGTTTAAGGGCATAAAATTTTACAGAGATCATGATTTACAAAGTTGTGATCTAATCCCAAGCAAAAGACAAGCTGTGGTGATTTGCCTTCGCCACAAACTGGTTGCAGGATTTTCACTTTTTAAATCCTTTCAAGCCCGTTTTCTTCTTGGACCTTTCAGTCATGAAAATCTGAAGGACACAGACCCAATTTTAAATGCAACTGCTATCCAGTTAAACCAAATTTGAAAACTTTACGTAAGAATTTTTTTTTATTAACAATTGTAAGGCTATTCCTGTGGTTCAATGAGATTGAGCAACTAACCACACCCCTGATTGGGCCTTAAAATTCTGCTCCTATGAACATTTTCTCGTTGTCCCACATCCTCTCCTCCTTCTCCAGTGACTTGTCTCTTTCTTCCGTCAGTTCCTTCCTAAGCTACCTTTAGCCAAGGGAATCATTACCATGGTACCTCTAGGCAAGGCAAATGTTATTTAAAAGACGTCCAATCCCAGAGGCTCTGGGTGCCATACATAAAGCCAACATGAAACAACAATAAATAACAATTATCATAAAAGCTATAATACTAATTAAACTTCAGTAATAAATAACAAAAGAAAAGAAATCAGAGACAGAGGGTGGAACCCTCTTCTAGGCTTCCTTGCCTTCATACCCCTACAGGGTGATATATCCAACAGATTAAGAGATGAACAGCCAAAAATGTATCCAAGTCGCACAAGCATAACAACATACCAAGTTGTGTAGGCCAATTGAACTGTCAAATAGGTGACCACTGAAAGCGTATTTCCCCAGATTCAAGGGGACTGACTGTTTGGTAAATGGGACAAAGAGATAAAACTGCAAATAAACTGTAAAAACTACACTAAAGTAATGCTGAGCATTGAATTGTAACTGTAACTGTACGCCGGCTCGGTGACACCGAGATTGAGGCGCTAGGCGTCACGGCACACGGGTTCAGGAATGAGCCCAGGTCATTAGGGGTCAGCAAGGGAGGACTAGGATTGAGCATCCAACGACAGCTCCCCTAGTCCTGGATAAAGGGGTGGATGCACACCACGCTCTGGTGGTCCCTGGGGATGCCCGGAGGTACTGCAGATGCACAGGTGCCAAACTGAGGGGGGAGCACGGCAGACGTCTGCACGTCAGTGCACAGATGTCATTGCATGTCCATGCTCCCATTGGGGAAAAAATAGAACAGGGAAAAATAGCAGCACTAGTCCGCGGCAGCTTGATGGCTGCAAGCTTCACCGGCCGACGATGCCTGGCAGGTGTGTGCCAGTACTGGATCCTCGCCGGGCATGGAGGCATAGAGGGGAGCCTCTCTCACTGGTGTAGCTGCCTATGCCAGCTGGGCATGACAGCTTCAGGGTCGGTGGTGGAGGAGCGGTGGCTGGATACGAGCTGGGCAGTGGCTGTGGGTGAGAAACTATTACATGATAAAAAAAAAAATAACTGTACTGCACTTACAGTCTCAGCCTACCTTGCAGCTGACGCCCCACCCCATAGGGGTTGCTACCTGCATTGGCTCTCAAGGAGGTTGTTACATAAACCATTTCTATTTAACCTGGGAACTGAGTGGGCCGTGACACTGGGGACATCGCACTATACACAAAGTCCAAGTGGGCCTTGAATTAGGAATCAAGCAAAAGATTCTTTGTCGATCCCTCTTCTGGGACTGGAGCCAGGACAGAGCATGTCCTCACAGGATTTGAACTACTTGGTGTTCACAAAGCACTTTTTCCTCACAGGCAGAAACACTTTAGGGACAGCTGGTGTCTTTACTTGCAAGCACACTTGTCAGAAAACTCTTTGGGACAAGTGGTGTCCTTACTTGCAAACACACATTACTTTCTTTTCTAAAGCTGCAACACTTTATGGACAGATTTTGTCCTTTACTTGAGAACACAAATTCTGTGACATTTACAGACTTTGTAGTATGTCATCCATTCCCCAGCTTCTGGTCAGAAAGGTAGGTCCCACTTTCCAGTCAGGGTGACCCACTTCGTCCCCTACAAAAACTGTGACAGGGAGGTATGACTCGGACTGTTATCTTTCAAACATCCTGTCAGACAAACTGGTGTTTAATCCCTCCAAGACCTTAGAGGCATTCCCATTGGGGCCACCCTACAGGAGCCAGCTCTGGGCTGTGACACAAAGAAAAGTCTCTCTCAGTTCAAGTAAGTTTCCCACATTTTACTCACTGTTCCCATGACTAGATGTCTTAAGTCCTTTACCCCACATTGGGGTATGCTACAGGAGAAGGGCACTGCCATGACTCGATGCTCAGCTACCCTGGGACCGAACTAGGGACTTAATCAGGACCAGAGAGAACTGGTACCTCTCACAAGGCTCTCTTCAATCAGACTGAGACTGCTCTCAGTGAGCAACTGACTACCACTGAAACATTTCATTGTGGCTTATGCTGCTGTGAGGCCTCTCCCACTTGGAACCTCTTTCCTGATGACTGATAAGTTTCAGGTAAGACCTGAATGTCTAAGAGCAAGTGCTTAGTAAGGATGTACATAGTAAAAATTAGTCTGGGGCCTTTAAATGTCCCTGTTATCATTTTGTTTGCCTTTGTTCATCTAATTACCTTTTCATCATTTTGTTTATATTTTGCCAACTACTACTATGAAAAGAATCCAGTGGAATTATTGTTTCTAGGGGTGTGGATATGGTGTACTGTCCACACTTCTGACAGAATTCCTTTCCCCTTTAAATCTGGCTGAAAGGTCTTCAAGCTGGCTCCTCCCACCCATTCAAGTGGTATCCTCCTAAGCACTGCCCCGTGACATCAGATCTTCCTTTCCGCTGGAAGAGATAGGTTCCCTCCATAGCACTCTGCGTTTGCATTGGCCCTATCATTCTTTTTCATGAAAAAATACTTGGTCTGCAAGTTGATTTTGTGGTTTTCACAGTTTTGGCTCATGGATTAGATAATTTCTAGGTTGGTGTCTGGTTTCAAACCTTATCCGTTCAGGCAGAAAATGTTGCGCACGGACCCTCATGCCACAAGCATTTATCACCTGAGCCAGGAACATGATTCTCAGGCTTGCAGCTTGCATCTTACTTTACACCCCTCCATGTTGGAGGACCGGTGCACATGACATTTGCTTGGCCATCCAGATGAGCAGGATCCAACTGTTCGGTCCAAGGACATCCATCGGGCAGCCTCCATGGCTGCAGGATCCGCTGAACAGTTGTCGGCTTTCGAGGAAGCTGCAGCCCAGGGCTGGCAGGCTCCTCTTTGGTGTCCATGTTGGTTCCACTGGGTTTTGGTGCCTCTTATACTGGGGCATTTCAGGACTTATGCCGGTTCCTTCCTACCCTCAGGGAGAGACCTTCCCATGGGTCTAAATCTTCCAAGAAGGACTCCAAAGCCAAAAGTCCCATTACATGTCATGGGACCGTGAGTACTCTCAGGCCTCAGATTCCCAGGCTTCTGCTTCATCGACCTTTATCAACGAATCAGCTTCGACCGACACTTTGGTCCCGGCCACTGGACTCACATTGTCCCCATCGGGCCTATCGGCTGAGACACAGGCCGACCAAGCTGTCGAGATTTTTCTCAACCTGGTCAATCCATTGTCACAGGACAAGGGGGATAATTCTCTCTCCAAGCTCTGGTCATGACTCTCCAGTACCGGGGGGGGGCAGATCAGCCTCCTGACTGGGTCCCTAATGCTTGGGACGCCAAGCTTCCAGAGGACCCCAAGCATCCCTCACTGGTTCCCGCTTCTCCCCACTACCCGGTCCACCAGCGGTCAAGGTCCCATAGCTTGAGGTTGAACTGCCCTCGCCAGAGTCACCGGTCTTAATCTCGACACTTGGGAAAGCAGCGTCACTGCTATTCCTCCTCTTCCACCTTTTTTGGAGGAGGATCAGCTCCGCCACAAGTTGCAACAGTGCTACAAAGAGCTCATGTGGCAGCAGCTCCTTTTGGGTGCTGGGCCTAAGCCAGTGCTGGTTCCCTCCCCAACACTCCCTTGGCTGCCGCCAACCCAGCCCGAACCTGTTCCAACTTGGCTGCTCCTGGCCTCTCCACCATTTTAAGTGGAACCCCCGCCACTTCAGCCAAAGGATGATCCTCCTTCCAAAGTCATTCATACTCCTCCCAGGCTTCCTCGACAGCTGTTGGTTATGGTCATTCAGGTCGACGAGCCCCACACAGTTAGCAGGGACTGGGGGGGGTCAGCTGGTCTTGGACGAATCCATGGAATTGGAAGCTTCCTCCATGCATTCCCAACCTGTCGACCTGGACTCAGGGGAGGATTTGTCAGTGAACCATGGTCCTACTTGCTTCAGGGCCATGCTCTGCCTGATTTCAGAGGCTATGGGGATCCAGATGGAGCCTGTCCAGAAACGAGCTAAGTATCCCCTTATTGAAATCCTCAACCAGGATGACTCCTCTGGGGTCACCTTCCCGGTGGCGGAAGCCATTCTTGGGCCCATGTTGGAGCTCTGGCAGCACCCAGCCTCCTGCCGTATGCCATCGGCCTGTATGGCCCACAAGTACGTGGTTCCTGTATGTTCCCCCTCTCGATTTACTGATCACCCCTCAGCCGAAGGCTTGGTTGTCAGTTTGGTGTTCAGATGGATGGGGAATGTCTGGGATGTCGACAAGCCCCCCAGTAAGGAATCCAAGAAACTGAATCACATGGTCAAGAAAGTTTCTGCTGCTTCATCTCTTAGCCTTAGGTAGGCTAGTTCAGCCTTAATGATGGCCCACTTTACCAATGCCTTGTTGGGCACCCTTGACCAGGTGCCCCCTCAGCTCCCGGCTGACCTTCAGATATGATCACACACATCCGGGACCAAGGCCATGTTGTGGCTAAACAGCAGCTTCACATGGCCATAGACATTGGCAACCCCTGTGCCAGGTCCGTGGCTGTGTGCCGCAGGTCTTGGCTCAGGATCTCAACCTTCACAACAGATACCCAGCACAAACTGGCAGATGTCCCCTTTCTGGGCACTGACTTGTTCAGGCCAGGAATGGATGGTCATCTCACCCAAACTGAGAAGTCCAGTGCCACCCTGGACTCCATTACCTTGGCCCAAAAGGATGTTAAGGGCTCTAAACTCCAGAAGTCCTTTTGGCCCCACTCTGCCCCATGCCCAAGCCGCCCAATCCACCGGCTGGGCACCAGCAGACTTGGCATCCCAGACCTAAGTCTGTTACTTCAGTGGTCCGGAAGCCTGGTGGTCAAAGCCCAGCCGCATCCTCGGTTGGCCCTGCCTCCACCTCCAAGTCTGCCCAATGACAGGTCAGGGATGCCCCCTCCCTACCCATCCTGTTTCCCTTGGATCCTCCTGTGAGAGGCTGGCTCCACCACTTTCTTTCTGCCTGGTCCAGTCTTATCACAGACAAGAGGGTACTAGAAGTAGCCAGTCAGGGCTTGCCTCTGGAGTTCAAGGCTCTCCCACCAAACTGAGCCTGCGCCCCTCAGGAGGATGTGGTGTCTGCAGATCTATTGTCTGCCTTATGGGAGGACATCACCCAGCTCCTCCAGAAGGAGGAGGTGGTGGTTTGTGTCCCAAATCCAGGGTTCGTCTTCAGATATTTTCTGGTTTCGAAATGGACTGTGTGCTGGCACCCCATCTTAGATCTGTGTGACCTGAACAAGTTTCTGCAGTCATGCACCTTGGAATAGTCACTCTGAGCTAGATCATTCCGCCCTGGAGCAAGACATGAGGTTCTGCTCCCTGGATCTTCAACATGCCTTCTTTCACATCTCCATCCATCCATCCCACGGGTGGTTCCTTCAGTTCCACGTGGAGGGGATCCTTTTTGAATTCCAGGCCATTCCCTTCAGCCTCTCCTCAGCCCTCAGGATCTTCTCCAAATGCACTGCAGTGGTGGCAGCCTTTCTGAGGCGCCAATGGGTCCATGTGTACCCATACCGGGACACCTGGCTGATTGCAGGCCCCTCCAGGATGAAGGTGGAGTAGTCCAGAGACTTCCTACACCTCCTGGCCTACATGGCAGCCTGCACCAGCATGGTCTGTTGGGCCTGCTGCAGAATGTGCCCCCTGCAGTGGGGGCTGGCCTGTCAGTGGTCTCAGTGCCAGGGTCATCTCAACTAGCCAGTCACAGTGACCCAGCAGATGTGGGATGCCATCCAATGGTGGTTGGTAATAGAACAACTACAGGAAGGAGTACCATTTGTCTGCCTGGAGCTGATGGTCACTCTCAATGATGGACGCCTCCCAGATGCGCTGGGGTGCCCACTTGGGAGAACACAGGGTACAAGGCCTCTGCTCCACCGAAGAGTCCAGATGTCACATCAACCTGCTGGAACTTTGAGCAATTCACCTGGCCCTGCAGCCTTCTCATCACATCTCCAGGGTCAGGTCATCCAGGTCCAGACAAAGTACATAATGACCATGTACTTCAACAAGCAGGGTAGGACACACTTCCTTCCTCTGTGCAGGGAAGCTCCTCACATCTGAATCCTTGTGCTCAGCCTCAAGGCTGACCTGCTGGCCATTCATGTGGATAGAGTGCCCAATCAGCTGGCGGATGCCCTCAGCCAAGTGGGAGAGGTGTCTCACTAGTGGTCCCTTCATCAGAAGGTAGTGGACCGTCTGTTCTCCCAGTGGGGCACCCCTCAGGTGGATCTGTTTACCTCCCAGAGAACGCCAAACTGAGGCTATTTTGTGCCTGCCCCCTTGAGTGAGGTACACTGCACGGGGATGCCTTCTTGAGGCTCTGGACCCCGGGCTCCTTTAAGCCTTCCCTCCCTTTCCATTGTTCCACAAGGTCATGATTAAAGCTCAGAGGGACAAGGCATAGATGATCCTGGTGGCTCCAGACTGACCACGCCAGTTCTGGTACCCAGATCTCCTCAGCCTCAGCAGCAGGCATCAGTGGGGTCTGCCACTTCACCCAGACCTGCTCTCAAGCTCTCAGAAGAAGGTCCTCCACCCGGACCTTCAATCCCTGTACCTGACAGCCTGGTTTCTGAGCGTCTAGAGTTCCAGACTATGTGTCTCTTTGATGAGGTCCTTCATGTAGTTGAGGCCTCTTGGAAGGAGTCAGCTCATCGGTGCTATGCCTTCAAATGTAAGAGATTCTCCATTTGGTGCCAGGGCAAGGAGCTTGGCCCCCTATCCTGTCCCTTGGCTATCATTCTCCACTACTTGTGGTCCCTCTGTCAGTTGGGCCTGAGGTTGATGACCTGCAAGGTGCAGCTGGCAGTCATCTTTGCATACCGGGTGTGGGCTGGTATGCCAACAGTGGCATAGGAGAAGATGGTTGGGCACTTCTTTAAGGGCCTTGACCACATTTCCCATCCTGTGCATGAACCACCACCAACTTGGGACTTGTTGCTGGTGTTGGCAATGCTCATGGGCATGCCATTCAGACCAATGCACAGGTGTGAAACATCACACATGTCATGGAAGACCACCTTTCTGGTGGCCATCATGTCAGCCAGAGGGATCAGTAAGCTCCAAACACTCTCAGTGGAGTCTCCTTAACTGGTCTTCCACAGGGACAAGGTTGTCCTTCACCCCAAACCAAAGTTCCTTCCAAAGGTTGTCCTGAAGTTTTGCCTTAACCAGGTGATCAATCTCCCAGTGTACTTCACCAACCACAACCTGGAAGCTGAGCACAGGCTCCATACTCTGGACCTGCAGTGCAGACTTGACTGCTATAAGGAGCGTATGGCTGGAGTTTGTGAAGAGGCTTTCCAGCTGTTTGTCACCCACACTGAAGCTGCACCTGGCAAACTGGCAGCAAAGCAGATGACTGGCAGGTGGATTTTGTCTTGCATTGGACTCTGCTATAGGTTGGCTGGTAGGGAGCCTCCTGTAGGGCTTAGAGTTCACTCCACTAGACATACCACTGCCTCAGTGGCTGTTTCCAGGGGACATCCCTATCCAGGAGATCTGCAGGGCTGCTACCTGGAAGTCATCACACACCTTTATCTCCCGTTACCACATTGATCTTGAGTCATGCCAGGATGCTGGTTTTGGAAACACGGTTCTCCAATCTCTGTTCCCTAAATAGGGTGTGTGTGCCTTGCCCCTTCCTCCCAGAGAACTGTTAGGGGTCTGCTAGAAGTGTGGATAGTACACCATATTCACACCCCTAGAAAAATAAGTTGCTCACCTGTGACTGTAGTTCTAGGAGTGGTATATGGTGTGCATCCACAACCCCACCCACCTCCCTAGTAAGTGGCACACTGCTCTGTCTTCCAGCAAGTCAGATCTGACATCACGGGGTAGTGCTGAGGAGGATACCACACGGGTGGGTGGGAGGAGCCAGCTTAAAGACCGGCATGCCAAATGTTTTTTTTCAGTTAATCTTTTTATTGAACAACAAATATATGGTACATACACAGTGATACATGGCCAGATTTAAAGGGGAACGGGATTCTTCCAGAAGTACGGATGTAAACCATATACCACTCCTAGAACTACAGTTACAGGTGAGTAACTTGTTTATAGTATATGGTCAAATGTTGTTAGGGATGGAAATCCATCCTTTCAAAACCTTTGTTATGAGGCTGGCCAGCTGGCGCTGAGGGTTGAGGGTCTGGATGCCACACTCACGCCACACCAGTGACCCGAGTTCAGAAGCCAGCTCGGGATGCCAGGGGTTAGTAGGGCGGGGGGTGCGAAACTGGGTCGAGTTTCTGCAAGGCAACTCTCCTCTCCTCTCCAGGGAGAGAAGTGAGGGTTCCTCAGCTCTTGGCTGCTGCCTGGTGGAGGCTAGGCAGCAGTGCCAGGTCACAAGGGAACCCTGGCATTAGGCTGGGTGGTCAGAAGGGGCCATCACTGGAGCTGTGGCGTGCATGTGCACCTCCACGCGCATGCATAGCTGTGTTCCAAGGTCCTGGGGTAACAGGAGAAAATTACAAAAAATACCATGTCTCCCCTGTTGCCAAGTAGGCACAGGATGCAACGGGGGAGCAAAAAGCTATATGGAAAAAAACTGTTATGCTGCACCTAGCTACATAGCTAGTGCAGTATAACTCTTTCACCTGATCACACACACATGCCGCGATCTTGCTGAACTTCCCTCTTTTCAGAAGCAGCCACAGCGGTGAGAGCTAGACCAGAGAGCATCACACAGAAAAAAAAATGAAAAAGTAAGGAGACAGTATTTGACCAAGGCTCTAATATGGCTCAGTTTTTGTAGGATAGCAGACCATACACTATAAAAGACTATGTGTGGTCCGCTATCCATTATAAGCAGGAGTAACCATCTTGAGGTTGCCATGGTGACCACAACCTCTCAAGCTTCACTCTCGAGGTTTAAACAGTCGCCACTGACATCATCGATAGCTATCCACGCTTGCTATGGATAACAGACCATACAAGATCCTCTATATTTTGAAGTTAGAAAAGCTTTACTGGCAAGGATGGCAGTGTATTTCAGATGTAAACTGCAAATCTGTTTTCATATTTTTATAGAAAAGTAACACTAACAGCAGAATATTATTTATTTATTGGAAATAATGTGCGTTTTCATAACCTGTAATCTTTTGTTGTGATTCAGCAGGTTACATTTTCTTCCTAACCAGATTTTACTTGTGAAGAAGAGAAGCCAATTGCTGTTTTAAAAAAATGTGAAATTATACAGATCGACCACAATTGCACTAACATATAAAA
Source organism: Neoceratodus forsteri (assembly GCA_016271365.2). Lineage (NCBI taxonomy): Eukaryota > Metazoa > Chordata > Ceratodontiformes > Ceratodontidae > Neoceratodus > Neoceratodus forsteri. Next base: position 804,769,766 of record CM028133.1, read on the forward strand.
GGCAAGGTTTGTTGCTGAAATTAGTATCTATTTCTTTTGAAAAGATAAAAAAATATATTTGGTTTTTCACTGAATTAATTGGACTCCTATGTACTTGGTAGTTTCTGACATCACAATACCAGAATTATTCTTCTTACACTAATGTGAAAAGAAAGGAGAAACTGCATAAACAATTTTTTTTATTATAAAAGTGTAACTCAATTACTAACAAATCAAAACACAATACGATAGTCTGTTGACTGTTTATTACAAGTGAACACCTGCTCTTTAACCAGTTGCTTTCCACAGTGACTAAAGCAAAAACCCATCACACTATGTAGGATTATGGTATGGTTAGGGCTTATTGTGTATGGAATTCATCTAGTTCAAAAACCTTATAGTGTATGGTGGAACGCTGTTCCGCATGGAAATCCATGCCTGGAACAGCGTTGTTGTCCTACTCGATTGCATCCGCGATATTGTTGTGCTGCACGAGTGCGTCACTGATGTAGCACAACAAGATCCGAACACATTCGTGCATCATGATTGAGCAGCCGGCAGCGGCGGAAACAAGCATGCGGCGGCGAACGCCAGTAAGCCTTTTTTGCCATATACTTGTTCTGGTGTTCACGATTACTGCTTATGGTTGCCCATACACTATAAAGATTGTGTATGAGCAACCATACACAAACAAGACAGTTGAGAGATCTTGAGGTTTCGTGGTAACGGACCTCTCGAGCTATGCTCTCGAGGTCTCTGGTTACCACGGAAACCTCTCGATCACAACTGCCTTGTTGTGTATGCTTGCTCATACACAATCCTCTATGTTGTGCACATTCTAAAGATGTTGTGCACCTTCCATCATCAACTCAGCTCTATTCTCCTTCACCTCACTCCCACCACTTTCGGTTTCTCCACTCATTCACACAGCGCTGTCCTCCCTCACACACACTCCCATAGCATCTGCTTTCCTTTTCACAGCAGCGCTCCCTAAATCACACAAAGGTAAACTCAAAATAAGTCTGAAACCACATACTATAACAAATAAAATATGGGTGATCATACAAAACTAACCCTGTGTTTCCATCTCAGGTGAGGTAAGAGCATGGACCTCAATCTTTGCTCTCAAAGTCCATATTCTTTTATCTCAAACCCTTGATGGAAACACAGGCTCACTGTCCATGCTTGTCCACACAGTATTCCTTATCTAGTACAGTTCTAAACACTTTCGGAACACTTTTGAAAACACTCTTGTAAACACTTTAGTAACCCAGGAGGAGAGGCACTGGGATTACATAACTAGAAAACCTCTTCAACTGAAATAAAATAAGTTCAAGGCAAAAACTTTCAGCAGAAAAACAAATATATTTTTAGAACTTTAGGCAGAGTGTGACCACAGTGCAGAGTTTAAATTTGAAAAATTCCAAATTCCATTTCTGGGGCAGCAACTCAGGGCTGAGATGACTGCAGAGTATTATGAAATCGCTAGTGAATTCTTGTTACTAAGAAACACCAATTTGTGCTAAACGATCAGAAACAATTGTAAACTTGTAGTAACTAAACCAACTGTAAGCTTCATGAAACAACAAATATCTAGGACCTAGTCATCCAATCAGCTCAGAGCACCTTCTAGGGTGATGGCATTCTTCATTGGAAACTAAAAATCTTCTGTTGGAATGCTGGGAGGCATGAGACCAGCACACTAAGAGAAGGCATCTGTGAAAAAGATTCTACTGTAAATTCTGAGACATCATATTCCACCCTGAGGTAATGCACAAATCGGGCTGTTCTTGTTATTAAGTCCCTCTCTTATTATCTCCAGAGCCCACTTGTCTGACATTTATTTTCCCATTCCCAGAGATAAAAGGAAAGGTGAACCCCTGATGGCTGAACTAGGGGAGTGACAGCATGGACAAAACAATCATGGATTAGTTTTTGCAGGAGCAGGAGGAGTAGAATCCTGATGTCTATGTCTTCTCCTACTTTTAACTCTAGTAGCATTCCTAGTCACAGAATAATCAGATTGGAAACAGTTTGCTTTGGGCACCACCTCCTATAACCTACCCTTGAGTAAGGCCCAAAGTAACTATGACCTCCGTCATCTTGTTCTGTGAGGGTCATGTATGTGGTTTTCTCTTTGCTGACCATCTCCATGTAGACCTCTGGTCCATCTCCAGAGTCTCCATTAAAAGGGAAATTAGAAGCCTTTTGCTGTAGAGTAGTATATTAATTGACCTGAGCCCAAGAAATCTCCTTGAGACTATTGCATTGCTCACAGTTTTGGTGGCAGTGTCATAAATGCAGATATTTAAAGCTGCTGTCTTGAAGCCTCCACACCAGCTTTCACAAAATGTGCAATATTTGACATCATCTCACACAGAGGCAGTAGGAAGACCATTGAGAAAACTGGTAGGTAGAAGCGTAGCCAATACAAGAGCCTGCCTAAGTGCTAGTGTTCCAATAGCATAGCTCTTTTTCCCACAGAAGAAAACATTACTCACTATAATAATGTAACCCCTAGGCGGCGCTATCCCTAAGGTTACTACCCTTGCCTGTATGGCTGGACACAGGTTGAGGAGCCTAGATTCTGTAGTAAGGTGCCCCCACCAAGAGTAACAGTATTGGGGGTGTCTGTCTAGCCTGTTATAGCCCTCTGGGAAGCTACAACCACCCACTAACCCCCCTAGTGGCTTGGAACCTTTAACAACAGTTAACACACAGTCAGTATAAGGCAGTACAGTAGATTCCACTTAAGTGCACATCGGATAAGTGTACATTCCTGATAAGTGCACACTTTTCCTGTTTCCCAACTATTTTACTATTCACATAGTACAAAAAAATCTTTTAAGTGCACACTGGACAAGTGCACATTTCGGCTAAATGCAGTTTCACAGTTCACAAACACATCTCTCCCTAGGTAGTTGGCACCTCAGGTGCACAAGTGATTCTAAGCAGTTGTGATGCAGCATTTAACACCCTAGATCACTCAGCTGGCACTAAAAAGTTGCAAACAGACTAAGATAATTTCCTTTTTCATGTCCACAAGCAATACAGATAATGTGTAGACAGATGATCGACTTTGATATTTTCTTATAGCATTGTGCTTCATTAAGTTATTTGTCAATGCTGCACAGTAACACATTCTAACATTTTTAACATTTTTAATATATTGCTATGATAAATAAATGTGGAATGCCATTACAGTGCCAGGGTTCAGTTGTTTTCTTTGCTGCATTGTAAACATAGGAGTTTGGATCAATGCACATTCCGCTTAAGTGCACATTTTCTTGCTGCAAAATGAGTGTGCATTTAAGCAGATTCCACTGTAATAATATGCACACACCCTTCTCACTTACCACCAGGGTTGGACCTTCAGCTGTTTCCCTGGAGACCCCCTGTAAAATAAGGTTAGCAAGACAACTGCACACTTGCAGTACTGTAGCCCAACTAATAATATGCACACTAGTCAGGTATTATGTGAAAAAGACAATCAGATTTATTAGGGATTGTGAACAAGGAAGGGGTGTGAATTTAGTCAAATGATTTGTATTCTGATTTGGTTCAGGGTTTTTGGCATGCACTGTTAAGTTCCAAATATACAGTTCAACAGCACTGGGTACCCAGGATGGCTGGCTAGCCAGAGGCGTTGCAGCTGTTGCTGGGGCCCTTGATGGAAGGAAAAAGGCAGTTAGCATGCACAACAAGAGGATCTGTAATCCGAGTCAGTTGACTCAGTCTCTTGAAACCCAGAAATTCGAAAAGAATATCAGATGGTACTATAGATGATTAAATAACTCATTGCAGGGAGCACCCTGATTGTATGCACTCTACCAGATTGCTGTAAAATTTCAGGCAATATGGAGACCTTGTGGTGTTCACTGATAAGCATGGGGAAGCAGGACCAACATGACACACCTCTGCTTCACGGCCTTTCCCTCCAGGTGGCCGCAACCTGCGAGCTGTTTCATCACAGGGGCTGGATCCCCGAGGCCGGTCTCTCACTGAAGACAGTCTCTGGTGCAGAGCAGTTGATCTGGGCCAGATGGGCAAAGGCCCAGGCATGATGAGCACATTGGCAAAGCTCGTGTTGTTTGCTGGTGACGCCTCCAGCTGGCATAACAGAGTGGGTCGCAGACAAACAGGTCTCGATCCATGAGAAATATTCAGCACATTTAAATCTAACAGCATCAACTTTCTACAGTTCAGATACTGTCCGGTTGCTATTGCTGCAGATTCACTAAGCAAACCTCTCTATCCAAAATTCATCTCACACACTAGTGGTGACGATCGCTTCACAGGAGCAATTCTTCGGTTCAAAACGTAAGCAATGCTTTCAAACACTTCAGTCCTTTCTGCCACAGTTCCAGTCTTTAATCAGAACAAGTCTGACTTCTGCGATCAGGCTGTCCAAGGCAATAGAAACAGTGGCAGGGAGGCAAGTTAGGCCTCTTCCCGCTGATTCCCCTAAGCTGTGTTCAGGGACCCACTGCACAAAAGCTCGAGCTGCTCACACTTCAGGCTCCAACTCGGACTGATCCACTGTCTCATGCAGTACTGGGCATTTCCCTTGGATTCCAGGATATGGGTTGGCTGGGTAAGCTGTCAGTCATAGTTAGGACTCCTCCTCCAGGTCAGTTTTGGCACCAGTCTAAAAACTACAAAACCATTGTTTTTTCTTCCCACAAGACATTGAGGCCAGGATCCATTTTAGGTCCCAGAGTCTGATTGGTCCACTTACTGGAAGTCCCAGACCTAACATGGTGGCTTCCATTTCAAGAGGCAAACTGCAAGGAAAGCAGGTTAAACAAACTTCTTTAAGTCAATTACAGCAATACATTAGAAATAAACAAGTACAGTTCCCATACAGGCTCCCTGCATGATTATCAAGTGCAGAGTGAAGAAATAAGAGCAGTGTTGGGCCTGTTGCAAGCCCTAAATCACTCAGACCAAGCTCAGACCATTCACTATACACATATTAGCTAGACTGTTAAAGGGACAGGCACGGAGGCACAGCATGGCACTCTCACGTAAACAACCAGGTTCAGCCTGGCAGTGGGCATGAAAGGAACTCAGGAAGACATTAAGGTAAACCCCAAATTTGTGTGTGTGTGGGGGGGTTACAATAACATTGCTTTTTCTTAAAGGATCCATCAGTAAGCTTTACAATAGTAATCAATCAGTTGGATTCAGTTGCCCCCGAGATAGAACTTAGGCTAATTTTGGAATCTCAGAATTAGAACAAAGTTCAAACTCTGCACTGTGGTCTCATCCCTACCAACAGTCAGATTTGTTTGTATAGCGAGGAGTAGCTTTGACCACAAAAACTAGCTAAATAACTACCAAAAATTTATTACAAAAAGTTTAATTACATTTTGGAAAACATTAGCCATCTTTAAGGCAGCCAACAAAAATGTTTGTAGAAAATGTTTTGTAACTGGCCACCTATCAACAATGGTGATGAAACTGCAACAAGTAACCCTCAAGCAAACTGAAAAAGAACGGATTCTTGTATTAACCTCTTTTTGGTTTCTGGAAAGACAGACAGGGTAAGGGATTGTAAAGCTTACTGATATATCCCCAAGGCATAAAATAAGGAGGGTTGAATCACAATTTGCGATCCAAGATCAGGGAAATGCGACTCAAATGTGCCCATGATTGGCAGCCATTGCTAATCATTGGTAAATGACCCTGGGACCTGTAACAATTCTTTATTAGGCACTATAACTTTCATTTTTTTTTCCTTTCAAGGTACCTTTTTTCTTCTGGTCCCTCGTGCCCTGCCCCATGTGCCCCGAGCTGTCCCTTATTGGTCAGAGTGATGCTCCAGCTCCTCCCCCACCCAGTCTCTGCACAGGAGAAACGTGATTCTGTCCTTTGCCAGTGCATCACACCCCAGGGAAGAAGCAGGTCCAGGAGCTCCAGTCCGGAATAACTGGTGTTTAATTTTTTTTGTTTTTGTAGGTTTTTGGTTTTTTTCCTTCATCATGTTTTGCTTCCAGTTACTGACTTTCTTCTTTTTTTTGTTGCAGGGCAGAGGGAGCAGTCGGAGTGACCGGAGAACAGAGACTGCAACCATGGCGTTGGAGGGGAGCTGAGAAGGCTGAGACTGTGAGAGGCGAGCAGGGGACCGGAGTGGAGACCAGGGCAGAATTGTGGTGGCAAGGCACGCAGATTTCAGTGTTTAGCTGACATGGAGAATGCAACACAGGATTGGGGATCTACACAAACAAGTAGAAACTTTTCATTTTATTTTCAGGATGGGGAGCCTGGAGGAGAGAAGAAACAGGGCACTGACTTGGCATGCAGAATCTAGGGGGAGGGGGTGCTGCACAAACAGCAAGAAGGGCACACAGTTAAGGCAAGGCCTGAAACACTAAAGCAAGGACATTGGTGGGTAGGCAGCTGAATCGAAGGGCCAGAACAGCCCCAAGGGAACTGAGTAAAGGACAAACAAATACAAACAAATATGCAGCCCTGCTTTTTACATGGGGGAAAGAGACATAAACAAAGACAACCTGAACAGATAAGTGTTGTGCCCTGCTTAATTTGCAATGAACTTGGACACATTTAACTGTGCTGCTAAAGTTTGTGCCCTGCTTTGCAGTGAACAAGAGACAATTTTGTCTGCTCTGCTTTTTTATTGCACCCTGCTTAATGCAGATGGAGGATGTCAGCCTGGTGAACAAGAGTTGCGCCCTGCTTTGCAGTGATGGGAAAACTAAAGACATTTAACTTAACCACTGAAGTGTTGTGCTCTGCTTTGCAGAGGTGGGAAAAGACAATGACACAGTCCTAAACTGCTGTGCTCTAGTGTAGTTAAATTTGCAGTGATCTGGGAAAAGACATCTAAGTGCTGTGCCCTGCTTTGTAGAGATGAGAAACTAAAGACAGTAACCACAGTCCTAAGTGTTGTGCCCTGCAGTTTTAACTTTGCATGATGGGAGACGTTTAAAATCATGTGCCCTGTAGTTTGCAGAGAATGGGAAAGACATTTGCCCACAGTCAAGTGTCGTGCCCTGTAGTATGCAGTGATAGGAAATACATGTGTTTGTGCCCTGCTTTGCAGAGATAAGAAACAAAGACAATAACCAAACCACAAACAAGTGTTGTGCCCTGCCATTTACAGTGATGGAAAAAGACATTTTAAAGTGTTGTGCCCTGCTTTGTAGAGATGGGAAAGACAATAACTAAGCCAACAAGTGTTGTGCCCTGCAGTAATTGCAGTAATCATGAGAAAAGCCATTTAAATATACTGTTCTACCCACCCTGCTTTCACAGTGATGGGTGGAAAATAAGACAAGTGACAATATTTTTAAAACATTAAGTGTTGTGCCCTGCTTTTGCAAAGATTTTTACTTGAACTATTAAGTCTGTGTGCCCTACTTTAATTGTAGTGATCCATGCTGGAAAAAGAGACATAGCTGTGCCCTGCTTTATTGCAGTAATACTGTGGACATTGTGGAAGCCCACAGTGTGAAAAATTAAGTAATGTGCAGTGACTAACCTCTGCCCTGCACACAGACATGGGTTGGATGCCCAGTTAGACATGGAAGGGTTGGGAATTTACAATGTCTGTCTGTAGTGCCAGCCTGGGGGGGGGGACTGGGGGTCACAAGCAAATCTGCTGCCTTTTCTTTTTTTCAGTAACAGTAAGCCACTGAAATGTGCTAAGTAGTGTACACCCAGACACCCTTGTTTTGCTAACTTCAAACTTTTCAATAATTGCAGTCTGCAGCATGACTGGAATATAATTAGCCACTGCAGAAGGATGGTGCCAAAAATATATCCAGAAAAAAACTGGCTACAGATAAGCACTGAGGGAGACTTTGCAGTGCGTGTTAGTTGCAAATTGTGCTGTGAGTACAGAGATGAGCTAGGTGGGTTGAGGAGCTTCAGTGAGGCATTCATTGCAAGGATAACAGGCCACCAGCTAAAAGCTAACACCATCCAGAAACATCTTCAGACAGATCATGGGACAGACGTATGGGGTTGGAAGGAGGGGGAAAGTTAGGAGCCAGTAAAGGAGGAGGGGGAAGGGGGTATGGGGCAGACTAGATGGGCCAGTGTGGTCCTTTTCTACCGTCAAATTTCTGTGACTCTGTGTGCAGCAAAAGAAAGCTGTTAACATTTTGGAATTTGGTACAACAAGGTCACCACTTTATATATATCACCATACCACAATTGGTAAGTTTAAAATACTGGGGGGAAGGGGTTTAGGGGTTTGGACCCAGAGCTAAAACAATTTTTTTTAACTTTCTTTTTATTAGTTTGGCTGTATAAATTATACAGTATACTACCTTAATAGGTAGGCTTGTAAAAGATCATAAACACTACATGTAATGCAAACATCATTATTACAGTAAGGATTTAATAAGCCTCTATATATTGTTACATCACAGGGGGATGAACACTATATTTTGACCTTTCCCACCACCTGATTTACAACAGGCCAGTACTGCCATGAGACTGGATTACCATCACTTTGTTTCTGTTTTAGCGATCACCGATTATATTGGGCACAACATCCCTCAACCATACTAATTAGATAGACATTAGTATATTTCAGCAGAGCTCCCTCCATCAGCAAAACACCCATATGTTCCCCACTTCTTATCTTTTAACAGAAATTTAGAAAATAGATATTTCAACTTGTATTCGATCACTGAACAACATCAAATCATCTTGTAACTTTGAACATTTACAACAAACAGTAAAGAATTTACACAGTGTGCATGTCCGGTGGTTAAAGTACCTCACGGTAGAAAAAGAAGTATGTCTAGCCCCTTATCTTTAGGCCATCTCAATAGTTGCCATTTTGTCTGCCACCTATAAAGTCCATTTATGCTTTCCCCAGCCAATACCTACAAAAGAACTTTAAACATAACATACTCCATCATATTTATCATGACTGGGTGAAATAATGGACCATAATTAACTTATTTGGACATGGTCAAAGAGGTATGCTCCATAAGGATTTACTCATTCATTGTCCCCAGAGTCACTATCAGTAAGTCAGCTATGGAGATTAGTGCCCAAGAGGTGGATAAGCAGAAAAGGGGCAAAATTCAGCAGAAGGGCAGACAGCAAGGAGAACTAGGGATAAATGACAACCAAGGAAGGGGCTGGAGTAGAACAGTGAAACAGTCTAGGGAGGTCAAATCATGGAAAGCCATGTGTGCAAATGCCAGGAGCCTTAGCAACAAGATGGAAGATCTGGAGGCTGTCATGGTGCAGTCAGACCTGGACATTGTGGCCATCACTGAAAACCTGGTGTAATGATAACCACGACTGGGAGATGGCCATACCTGGCTACAACATATTCAGAAGAGACAGAGCAGGCAGGAAGGGAGGAGGAGTGGCACTGTACGTGAAAAATGACATAAGGGCCACAGAGATCCAGGAGGAACAAAATGGGGGAGAGATACTGTGGGTTAAGCTGGAAAGGAAAATGGGGACAGCCATCCGCACAGGTGTGGTCTATAGACCACCAGCCCAGGAAGAAGAAACAGATAGGGAGCTGATGCTAGCCATCCAAAGGATGGCAGACAAGGGTGAGGTAGTACTGGTTGGAGACTTCAATATTCCAGATGTGGACTGGAGCATCCCAGCAGCAGCATCGACTAGGAGCAGATTTATCCTGGACTCCCTTCAGGGTGTCTTCCTCCAGCAACTGGTCATGGAACCAACTCGGCAGAAGGCAATACTGGACCTTGTGCACACAAACAGGACAGTGTGATGGGGGTAACAGTGGGGAGCACCTGGAAACAGTGACCACCAGTCATTGTGGTTTGAAATCACAGAAAGAGCAGACCCAAACCACAAAAACACGTATCCTGGATTTTAGGGGCAGACTTTGGGAAAATGGGGAGATACTTGAAAGAGGCATTAAGGGAATGGGACAGGAATCAGGGGTTGAGGAACAGTGGGCAGTATTTAAAATGGGGATTGCAAGAACAACAGAATTATGGTTAAGCAGGTTAGCAAGAGAGGAAAAGGAGAGAGGAGGCCATTATGGTTTTCCAAAGAGGTAGCAAAGAAAGTGAAAGCCAAAAGATTGCATTCAGGCAATACAAAAGACACAGGCAGAAGGGGATAGGGAGAAGTACCAGGAGAAGCAAAGGAGGCAGGAGGTCAGTAAGGAAGCCAAAGTTCAGACAGAAGAGCACATTGCAAAATCAGTGGGTAGAGGGACAAAATCTTTTACAGGTACATAAGTGAAAAAGAAAGACAAAGGGAGGATAAGCGAGACTGAAGGGGAGGATGGGAGCAGCGTGGAGGATGACAACAGTAAAGCTGACATATTGAACAGGTATTTCTGCTCAGTCTTTACTGAGGAGGAGGGGAGGGTAATGGGTCTGAAGGGTACAGAGGGGTGAGAATGGTGCAGAATGGACACAAGTCCCTTTACACGAGAAAGGTCCCTGAAGGAACTGGAAGTAATAAGAGTTGATAAAGCAATGGGGCCAGATGGGGTGCACGCCAGGGTCCTTAAAGAACTAAGAGAGGTGGTGGCTGAACCTCTGGCTATCCTGTTTAGCCGATCACTGGAAACAGGGGAGGTACCCAAAGACTGGAGGACAGCAGATGTAGTCCCCTTATACAAAAGTGGGAACAAAGAGGAAGCAGGAACTACAGACCAGTCAGCCTCACCTCGGTAGTGGGGAAGATCATGGAAGCACTACTGAAGGAGAGATTGGTGGAACATCTGGTTGTCAATGGACTACAGGACCCAAGGCAGAATGGTTTCACCAGGGGAGGTCTGCGTCAGACCAACCTCATTGAATTTTTGACTGGGTGACTAGGGAGGTGGATCAGGGAGGGCAGTGGACATGGCCTATCTGGACTTCAGCAAGGCCTTTGACAATGTGCCACATAGAAGACTATTACACAAACTGGGGAATATGGTGTGGGCAGGACAGTAGTGTGGTGGGTAGGTAACTGGCTGGGTGGCAGGACACAGAGGGTGGTGGTAAATGGCTGTCACTCCACAGAGGGAAGAGTGACCAGTGGGGTACCACAGGGATCAGTGCTGGGACCGGTTCTATTCAACATCTTCATCAGTGACATTGCGCAGGACCTAGAAGGCAGAATTTCACTGTTCGCTGATGACACAAAGCTCTGTAACAGAGTAGACACACCAGAGGGTGTAGACAGAATGAGAAGCGACCTGCAGAAACTTGAAGAATGGTCAGGGTTTGGCAGTTGAAATTCAATGCAAAGAAGTGCAAGATAATGCATATGGGGCACAAAAACCCTGGCACAATATATCAGTTGGGGGGTGAGGATATAGCATGCACCAAGCAGGAAAGGGATCTTGGGGTTATCATCACTGATGACCTCAAGGTAGGGAAACAGTGTGACAAGGCAGCAGGTAAAGCAAATAGGATGCTGGGATGTATAGGCAGGGGCATCACCAGCAGGAAAAGGGAGGTCATAATTCCGCTATACAAGACACTAGTGAGGCCCCACCTGGAGTACAGTGTACAGTTCTGGAGACCATACCTACGTAAGGACATAGACAGGGTAGAGAAGGTTCAGAGGAGGGCAACAAAGATGGTGCATGGATTACATCACAAGTCCTATGAAGACAGGTTGAAGGAACTGAACATGTACTCCCTGGAGGAGAGGAGGGAGAGAGGGGCTATGATAGAGACATACAAGTATCTTACAGGGAGGAACAGGTGCAGGAAAACACTATTTTAAGCAAAAAGATGTTCCAGGACTAGAGGGCATGGGATGAAGTTGGAGGGAGGACGATTCAGAGGAAACATGAGAAAGAATTTCTTCACAGAACGGGTGGTGGACAAGTGGAACACCCTGCCAGAGGAAGTTGTGGGTCCTGAAACAATCACGGGATTTAAGAATGCATGGGATAGACATAAAGGAATTCTGGAGGTCAGGGGTAAGGGGCAACAGACTTCTAGGAAAACAAACTGAACTTACAAGCTCAAATGGGCAGACTGGGTGGGCCATAGGCCCTATTCTGCCGACACTGTCTATGTATCTATGTATCTATGTAATGTTCTCCTCTGTAGCCTGAAACTCACGTTGTATGTGAGCCATCAGTTTATTAGCTGCTTCAGAGTCTGCAAATTGGTAGGTTTTCTCCCCGTATGTAATCCGGAGACTAGCCAGCATCAGAAGGACATGGTCAACTCCTAATTGTCTCAGGTGGGTTCTAATGCCATCAAAACATTTCTGACGTCTGGTGGCAAAACACAAGTCTGGAAAATGTGTACGTTAGTGCCTTCCCACTCCAAGGATCCCTGCTGTTTTGCCCTGGTGATAAGGTTTCTCTCCCTCACCAAACCAAGTACCACAAGGAGTGTGCAAGGTAGAAGCTGGTTAGTTGCTGCATGGCTTCTCCCACCATGTGGGCTGATCCTGTAGGCCTTTAAGATCGTAGTGGGCTCCTGGATCTGTAAAGCCTCATTGAAGAAGGACTGCAGGAATGTAGCAAGATCTTCTTCCTTGGTGGCCTCAAGCAAACCCAAAATTCAAACGTGTGAGGCTCTGGAAACATTTTCCAAATTCTCCAAGCATCTCCTAAGCACCACATTTTCCTTCATGAGACACGTAGATACTATCATGGCTTTTGCCGTGGATGTAGATTTGGTCGCTTCCTCCAGTAATCCAACCTGGGTATCCAGTATTTTGAACTGCGAGGTAAAGTCTTCCATTTTCTGATCTAGCCACTGAATTGCTTTAAGGAGTGCAGCATTGGTAGGCTGCAGTGACAGATCTTCCATCCCCGATTTCAATTCTGAGCCCATACCCAACTTCAGGTCTTTTGAGCGGGCTCCTTCTCCAGCGGCCACTCTGTTGGTTCTCCCCATAACTTTGGGAATCTGAGGGGTAAAAGTTTCAAAATTGTGTTGTTCGGTGTAGTGGATGTTCCTCTCAGGATAGATTGTTATTTTTGAAAACAAGTGATTTTTCTATTTTTAATTTGGTAATTAGGCTTGCTTAAGCAGAGCACTGTATAAAAGCGTCTGCAATCTCGGCCCCCCCCAACTAAAACAATTTTAATTTGCAGGGAGAGCTTTCAGTAATGCAGAGGAACAGCATAGAATGATTCTATGCAGGCTGATGGAGATCCTGTATATGATGGCCAAAGAGGACATCCCTATTAAAAAGTCTGAAGCGATAGTAGAACAAGAGAAGTGCCATGGAGTTCATTTGGACAATAAATACATTAACGCTGTTTATGGGAAAGAACTCACAATGTGTATTGGCAAGAACCTAGAAGAAAACCTGCCGGCAACTATAAAAAATGCTAATTATTTTTCAGTGCTTATGGATGGTAGTACCGACAGTGGTGTAATTGAAAAGAAACTGGTTTACGTAATTTACGTAAATCCCATCAATGGTCATGTGGAGACCGAACTGTTACGAATGAAAACAGTATCAAATGGCACAAGTAAGGGATTGAAAAATCTCCTCTTTGACATTCTTACAGACAGTGGCCTCAATATAAAAAAATGACTGGATTTGAGGCTGATGGATCATCTGTCAACATGGGTCTAAGACGGGGTCTTGCTGCACTTTTAAGGGAAGACATACAGTGGTTAGTTGCTGTTCGTTGTTTCTCACACATATTAGAACTGACCATAAAAGAGACTTTGGATAACACCTATTTGAATGAAGTTTCAAACTTTCTGATCCAGCTGTTTTATCTCTATCAGAAAAGTCCTAAGCGACTCAGTGAGTTACGGTCCCTTGCCCAGGCCATGGAGATGTCAGTTGAGAAGCCCAAGGAGGCCCATGGCATACGTTGGGTGCAACATAAACTTCTTGCCACCCAGGCTGTTATCAAATCATGCCCCGTAATTTGTGCCCATTTAAAGTCTATGGCCACAGACCCAGTTCATGACCAGGCCAAAGCCAAGGGAGTGTTGCAAATTATAACTAAATTCCAAATGGTGGCACACCTTTCGTATTTTGAACAGTTGCTTCAGCCACTTGCCAGGTTCTCAGTAACACTTCATGAAGAAGTAGTTGAAATGCCAGAGCTATTTAGCTCTGTTGAAACTTTGAGAAACACTCTTGACCACGCTAAGCAGAGTGGTCCCATAGGTAGCAGTGAACTTGACATTCTCTTAAAAAATGAGTCTGACGTTCTTTCAGGAGCATGTGCTTAAGTCACTTACAAGGGTGTGAAAGTAACACATTTTAGTGGCCAAGCTGTTAAAACTTTTAAACAGCAATGTAAGAAATACATTACAAACATTGAGAACTGTTGTGAACAAAGGTTCTGTTTGACTGATGAAGTAGTATCTATAACCATGCAAAACTATTAGATACCAGACGTTGGCCAGCAAACCGAAAAGAACTGGAGCTGTATGGTAACATTGACATTACTGGACTTCCAGTTCCACCACGGATGACTCTGCAACTTAGGCGATCTGCTCCTTGCCCCCCAGTATGAATAAAAGCCCTTATTACAACTAAAATTAACAAAACAATTACCAAAATGTCTAGAGATAGTCGTCAGAAGGAGAAAGGGGCTGCTGTAAAGGGATGATTGACTCCAAAACACCAGGATTCAGAAATATTGTCCCACGAACACTATAGCCACATCAGAAGCCATTCAATCAGTACCACCCGCACCTCAGGCTATGATACTGAAGGAAAGGCAGACTTACTTACTTACCAGAACTCGATATGAGGCCATCTTGGCAGAAATCAGGAGCTCCAGAACTGAGACGAAAAGGGATTTCCAGCACCTCTCGCAACAACTCCAGAAAATGGATAATCGAATCGAGGAGGCCAAGAACAGGATCTCTAACAACTAGGATGCCACAGCCTGACTTACTCAGGTGGTAGAGGCCCTACTCCAGTAAACCATCACTCTCCAAGTGAAAAATATAGACCTAGAAAATCACTCACGCTGCAACAACTTAAGGCTATACGGACTTGCTGAGGGTGCAGAAACCATGCCAATGACTGCCTTCGTAGAGAATCTTCTGAGAGATGTTCTCGATTTGCCCCTGAACTATGCCCTCTCAATTGAGCGTGCTCATCACTCATTAGTGCCGAAGCCACAAGATCCAACTGTTAGACCCAGATCAATGATCTTTCTGGTCAGTAGCTATAAGATAAAAGAAGATCTTTTAAAACGAGCATGGGCAAATAGAGAATTGAAATACCTGTCATCTTGGATATCCCTCTACCACGATTATACACCAGAGGTTCAAGAGGCACGTATGCAATATGCATCTATCATCCAACTTCTGAAAGAAAAAGGCATACGATTTCAAACACCCTTTCCAGCTAAATTGAGGATACACTGGGACGATGGTCCCCAGCTATATACAACTCCAGGAAAAGCCCTTGAAGCTCTGCAATTAAAAGGCATACAGCTCCCCATGTCAGAGGTGGAATGCATTGCCAGGAAGCACATTCACTCCACAGACTGGATGCATAAAGCAACACACCGGCATGCTGATTCACTGCTACAGGCAGTTCAAGAAGCTCTTGAAAATATATGCAAGGTGAAATACAAATCAGAGCAGTCAGAAAGATACTGCCCTTATTTCAGCTGAAGGCTGAACCACTGAGGTACTGAAACATTTTTTTTTGGGGGGGGCTTAATCTCACACAGAGGTGCGCATTGGAAAGCACAATCGCAGAGCTCCTTCTCCTTTGGAGCACTCCTGCTCGAACTGTTTCCCCTGCTGCTTCCTGGATGGACACTACAAAATGAACATGCAGCTTAAAGGTGTGAACCACACTATATTGGGGATAATGACACTCAGATGTCTAACCTACTGTAGGAGCCACTACTAAACGTTAACAATATAGCAGTATGGGCATTGAAGTTTAAAAGCAAAGTGGGAATTTTCCTCTATATGATCGGGGGGGGGGGGGCAACCTATGATAAGAGCAATATCTTTGCACAGCATGTCCTGGTAGCTTCTCCTCTCAGAAAGTTCCTCAATTCCTGAGGTCTTTCAGGCAAGGAGCCCCTGATAATACAGGGGTTTCTTCTTTTTCTGCTCACCACCGCCCCCATTCCAAATGCCTGACTGGGGGGGGGGGTGGACGAAGGGACCACAATATTGATCCTTCAACCTTGGAAGTCACCGTTTTACAAAAATTAGGCAGATGCAAGTTCACTGCCACTCTGTTCAGATGGTTGAGTTTCATTGTTTCTGCACGGTTCTAATGCATTTTACTTGTTTAGACAGAGTTTTTTTTAAGAACTTAGATGAATGCCATCGATATTGCATTCAGGCAATACAAAAAGACACAGGCAGAAGGGGATAGGGAGAAGTACCAGGAGAAGCAAAGGGAGGCAGGGAGGTCAGTAAGGGAAGCCAAAGCTCAGACAGAAGAACACATTGCAAAATCAGTGGGTAGAGGGGACAAAACCTTTTACAGGTACATAAGGAAAAAGAAAGACAAAGGGAGGGATAGTGAGACTGAAGGGGAGGATGGGGGCCATGTGGAGGATGACAACAGTAAAGCTGACATACTGAACAGGTATTTCTGCTCAGTCTTTACTGAGGAAGAGGAGGGTAATGGGTCTGAAGGGAGTACAAGGTGAGAATGGTGCAGAATGGACACAAGTCCCTTTACATGAGAAAGGGTCCTGAAGGAACTGGAAGTAATAAGAGTTGATAAAGCAATGGGGCCAGATGGGGTGCACCTCAGGGTCCTTAAAGAACTAAGAGGTGGTGGCTGAACCTCTGGCTATCCTGTTTAGCCGATCACTGGAAACAGGGAGGTACCCAAAGACTGGAGGACAGCAGATGTAGTCCCTTATACAAAAGTGGGAACAAAGAGGAAGCAGGAACTACAGACCAGTCAGCCTCACTCGGTAGTGGGAAGATCATGGAAGCACTACTGAAGGAGAGATTGGTGGAACATCTGGTTGTCAATGGACTACAGGACCCAAGGCAGCATGGTTTCACCCAGGGAGGTCATGTCAGACCAACCTCATTGAATTTTGACTGGGTGACTAGGGAGGTGGATCAGGGAGGCAGTGGACATGACCTATCTGGACTTCAGCAAGGCCTTGACACTGTGCCACATAGAAGACTATTACACAAACTGGGGAATATGGGTGGGCAGGACAGTAGTGTGGTGGGTAGGTAACTGGCAGCGTGGCAGGACACAGAAGGTGGTGGTAAATGGCTGTCACTCCACAGAGGGAACAGTGACCAGTGGGTACCACAGGGTCAGTGCTGGGACCGTCCTATTCAACATCTTCATCAGTGACATGGCGCAGGACCTAGAAGGCAGAATTTCACTGTTCGCTGATGACACAAAGCTCTGTAACAGAGTAGACACACCAGAGGGTGTAGACAGAATGAGAGGTGACCTGCAGAAACTTGAAGAATGGTCAGGGTTTGGCAGTTGAAATTCAATGCAAAGAAGTGCAAGATAATGCATATGGGGCACAAAACCCTGGCACAATATATCAGTTGGGGGTGAGGATATAGCATGCACCAAGCAGGAAAAGATCTTGGGGTTATCATCTCTGATGACCCCAAGGTAGGGAAACAGTGTGACAAGGCAGCAGGTAAAGCAAATAGGATGCTGGGATGTATAGGCAGGGCATTACCAGCAGGAAAGGGAGGTCATAATTCCGCTATACAAGACACTAGTGAGGTCCCACCTGGAGTACAGTGTACAGTTCTGGAGACCACACCACGTAAGGACATAGACAGGGTAGAGAAGGTTCAGAGGAGGGCAACAAAGATGGTGCATGGATTGCATCACAAGTCCTATGAAGACAGGTTGAAGGAACTGAACATGTACTCCCTGGAGGAGAGGAGGGAGAGAGGGGATATGATAGAGACATACAAGTATCTTACAGGGAGGAACAGGGTGCAGGAAAACATTATTTTTAAGTGAAAAAGATGTTCCAGGACTAGAGGGCATGGGATGAAGTTGGAGGGAGGACGATTCAGAGGAAACATGAGAAAGAATTTCTTCACAGAACGGGTGGTGGACAAGTGGAACACCCTGCCAGAGGAAGTGGTGGAGGCTGAAACAATCACAGGATTTAAGAATGCATGGGATAGACATAAAGGAATTCTGGAGGTCAGGGGTAAGGTGCAACACACTTCTAGGAAAACAAACTGAACTTACAAGCTCAAATGGGCAGACTGGGTGGGCCATAGGCCCTTATCTGCCGACACTGTCTATGTATCTATGTATGTATCTATGTATCTATGATATGTCATACTAGATAGTAAAGGGTTTATAGAAACACAAAGTGATCTTACCTTATCCTCTAATGGATAAACCTACATTGATTTGCTCATTTAACATAAATGGGCTGACCAATCCGGTAAAAAGAAGCAAAATATTAACATTTTTGAGAAAATTGGCCCCAGACTTTATATTCCTCCAAGAAACACATCTCTCCCCTTCAGAGCAACTAAAATTAGGGAAAATGGGTTTTAGTTACATGACCAGTGCTTCATAAGGGGGGTACGATGCAGGGAGGTGGCGATATTGCTTCAGAACAGAACTTCATTTGACCCAATAAATAAATTAACAGATACTGAGGGGAGATATGTCTTTCTAAAGGGCTGATTTCAGGGGAAAGTGATAACACTAGCTTCCATCTGTGTCCCCCGGGGTCAGATTTTGTAACATACTGTTTAATTTTAACTAAACTACAAGAATGGGCAGAAGGTGAAGTCATAATCGGAGGGGACTTTAACACCCTTATGAACCCCTACTTAGATACCTCCTCACAGATAACTAGACCGGAGAGAGGGATCACGAAGAAATTTACAAAATTCTTGGGAGAATTGGGCTATGTGGGTGCATGGTGTCAGTTACACCCTAAACAAAAAGATTGTACTTTTTTTTTTCTTCCCCCAACAGCGCCTGCTGTAGCCTAGATTACTTTTTACTTCCCAGAGAATCTATGGGCATAGTTAAGGATAGTTGAATTGGAGACATGGTCTTGTCAGACCACACCCCCATCTTTATACAAATCCACCTGGGAGATTTCCAGAAGCGCACGTTCTGGAGACTTAATATCTCCATACTGCAGTAACAGGAAATTAGAGAGCAACTGACCAACACGATCAAGCAGGCATTAGAAGACAATGATATCCCAGGCACCCCGGTCTCATTGATGTGGGATACAGTCAAAGCTATAGTAAGAGGCAAGCTCATCTCTATTTCAGCATATAAGAAAAAGCAGAGGGAGGCCAAGAATCTGTCTTTACAAACAAAGATAGTCACTCTGGAGATGCAATTAAAAGAGAAATATGACAAGAAACTTTTTGGGGTCTTAAAAACCCTTCAAAAGGAACTACATGAGATTTTAGATTATCAAATAGAACAAAAGCTTCTCTTTTTGAGATAGAAATTTTATGAGGGAGGACCTAGAGCCTCTCATTTGCTTGCAACTAGACTGTGTCTGCAGAGGGCTAAAGCACAAATACCGTCCCTGACCCACCCTTGAATGAAACAGACACTACAGACAACCTCAGAGATTGTTGAGGCATTTAAAACATATTATCAAGACCTCTATACAGCTACCCCGCCCCCAGATAAATCTGAACTGGAACAATACCTAGGGAAATTAAAACTGCCCACAATACCTAATCAAATACAAGTGAAACTGGTCGCACCCATATCCATAGAAGAAGTTTGAACAGAAATTTCCAATCTCAAAACAGGCAAATGCCTGGGTACAGATGGATACCCAGGGGAACTACAGTATATAAGCAACTTAAAGCAACACTTCTCCCTGTTCTGGCTGGAGTATATAATGAAGTATTCACCCCCACAGGTAAAGCCCCAGAATCCTGGTCCCAAGCCATTATTTCAGTTATCCCAAAAGCAGATAAAAATCCCACAGTTTGCCCCTCATACCACCCTATGTTTATCCTGAATACAGATTAAAAATATGTCCATACTCTCCCACCACCTACAAGTAGCTGTCCCTCATTTAGTACATATGGATCAGGTGGGGTTTATCCCTGGTCGACAGGTGCAGGACAACCTCAGGCGCACAATCCATATTATAGACTCCATACAATATTCCCAACAATCTGCAGTTGTTCTCAGTTTAGACACTGAGAAGGCATTTGGCAAGGTCTCTTGGACCTTCTTAGGAGCTGTTCTTCTAGGCTTGGTTTCCCGGCACAGTTTATTAAACTCATTGCAAAAATATATGCGGCACCCAAGGGATAGATCCATGCAAATGGGCATATTTCCACCCCCTTTGCCCTGGAGAGAGGCACTAGACAGGGGTGCCCATTATCGCCCCTTCTATTTGCACTCTATCTAGAACCTCTGGCCCAAGGAATATGAGAAAACTTAGCTATAACAAGGATACAAACAGGAGGCACTCAGCAAAAATTGTATGTGAATGCTGATGATATCCTCCTTTATTTATCCAATCCAGAAACTTCCATCCCGCACCTATTTGACCATCTGGAAAGATTTTCTGATCTCTCTGGTTATACATTAAATGCCACTAAAACTGAGGTTCTTAAATTTAACTTCCAACCATCTCCTTCCCTTAGACATGCGTACCCTATGCATTGGGACCTAAATTCTATGAAATACTTAGGTATAAATCTAGCTACTAACACATCTAAACTATTTAAACTAAATTATACATCATTGGAAAAACCAATAAAGACAGATATACAGAGAGGGTCTTTACTCCCACTATCCCTACATTCTAGTGTACAGACACTCAAGATGAATGTACTACCCAGATTCCTGTTTTTATTTCAATGTGTGCCCTGTCAGGTTCCCCTAAACCAATTAGCGCATGACAACTAAACATGTTTAGATTTATATGGTCACCTGGAAGACCTAGGATCAGATGTCAAACTTTATATCTGCCTAAAAGATCTGGAGGCCTGGGAGTGCCACACCTACTTGGTTATTGGAGTGCAGCCCAGCTGAGGGTGGCACTGCTACTGTAACACCCAGAATATAAAGCTGGGTGGAAGGATATCAACCTTGCTAGTCTGCTGTCTCCTCCTGTACAGACACAATGTTTTGTATTAAACCCCCAGGACCAGTGGTCCCCACCAATATACTTTGAGACGAGAGAGATTCTAGCAGGTTGTAAAAAAGCTCTGAGCAGGGGACTCACTAGAATATACTTGTGAAAATACCAGTGGCAGTCAGTGAGTGCTGACCACAAGTGGGCATACGCAGACCCTTGGTACAAACAACAGGAGACGAGGGTCTGTCTAGCACCCTGGCAATTCTTAAAAGGGGATAGCATAATTTCATTTCAGGAAGCCCAGCAAAAATTCTGCTGGACACAAGGGGATCTGATATATTACTGTCAGATTAGAGAATACATTAATAGGCAACTTTGTAACTCCATAATCAAAGCTAGAGGCTTACCCTGTACTAATATATTTGAGACAATTTGGAACTTGAAGAGGGGGGAAAAAACTATTTCTATTGTTTATAGTAATTACATTACGGATTTGCAACACTCTACAGATTATATTAAAGAAAAATGGGAACAGGACCTGGGTGTTAACCTCAACGATGAAAGATTGGACCAGAATCTGGAGCAACACATAGCAGACCACCTTGTCACCAGATTGGTGGGAGTTTATATGGAAACTTCGCATTAGGTATTTCAGAGTCCCGGCCAAAACAGCCAAATGGAACAGTGGGGTTTCCAGTACACGTTGGAGAAACTGCGGAGAAGAGGTGGCTTCTCAAGCCCATATTTTCTGGCACTGCCCTATCATTAAGGATTATTGGAAGCAAGTACAGGACTATATGAGAGAATTGTTTATGTTGTCCCGGGCTCCTGGACCAGAACACTTAATATTAGGTATGCATCCCCCAAAGGTTAAGGGACGGGAGGCGAGATATCTCTGGAATGTCGTAGTGGTTACTGCCAATAAGAGTATTACTAAACTGGCATTTGTCAATGCCGAATGTTTGCTTGCTGGCATTGGCATTGGTAGTGTAGGAGTTTCAGAGCTGCATAATAGGAATGGCAGTGAAGTACTGAACTGAAGCCAACCCCATCACCACCCTGCAGATAGTGGCAGGCATTGGGGTGTGCCTTTGGGTCATCAGGCATAACGGCCACGCCATTTCACCACACCCTACCGTGCAGACACCGACAAGTGTCATGGTGTGCCTTGGGGTCTTTAGCTCTTATGAGCACCCCACTCCATCAGAAAATATTGTGAGATGGATGCGGTATAGGAGAATGGAGTGAACTTTGGGGCCGAAGAGTCCAAAGCACACCTCAATGCCTCTCAGTGGCTGCAGGGTGTGGGTGGGGGTGGAATGGTATGAGCATTGCAGGTGACAATCCCAAGTCACAGCCCTGATGCCTGTCTTTCTCTACAGGGTGGGGTGTTATGGTCGGAAATCCAAACGCCTCAGGCATTCCTTGGTATTTTCACTCCAAATTTTCAACATGGGTTTTTGTAACCCCCACCTCGTGAACAGTGGCAATATCAGTTTGTTAGCCAAAAGCTGCTTTTGCACAGCGACTACGGCATTTGTCACCACAGGTACAAAAACACATTCTGAAGAGGATGTAAAAAATGACAGCTGTACTGTTCATGGGGAGGTGTAAAAAATAACAATGTTGAAAATCTCCAGTGAAAATATTAAAAAAACTGGTGAAGTCATGAGCGTGCGTAAAAACTGTGCAACGTGCAGCCGTAATGTAATTAGTTTGGGAATTGTTTACAGTAGATTGTCAACACAGGCATCTTGGGACCTTCGGTCATGAACAGTGTCACTGTGATTTTCTTTATCTGTCCCGAACAATGATTTCCCACAGCGACCACGCATTTCTGTGCTGAAAGTGTGAAAACACATTTCAGCCATGTTGAGAAAAATGACAGCTGTACTGTTCATAAGGAAGTGTGGAAAATGCCACTAGTGAAAATCTGGACTGAAAATATTACAAATTCATGAACTTACAAGGGTGCATGGATACTGCACAATGTTCACTCGTAACACAGTCATTTTTAGGAATTTTTTCACCAAATTTTCAAAATAGCCATTTTAAGACCTCTGCTCATGAACAGTGTCACTGTGATTTTCTTAATGTGTCCCATACATTGATTTCGCACACCGACTGTGCCATTGTGCACTACATGGGCGGAAACATGTTTTGGGCAAGATGTGAAAAATGAAAGCTGTACTGCTCATAAGGAGGTGTGGTAAAATGGCAATGTTGAAAATCTGGAGTGAAAATATTGTAAATTTGCGAACTTATGAGCGTGCATAGGATCAGCACAACAAACGCTCGTAAAACAGTCATTTTTGGGAATTTTTTCACCAAATTTTTAACATAGCCATTTTAACATTTCTGCTCATGAACAGTGTGACTGATTTTCTTAATGTGTCCCATACACTGAATTCACACACTGACTGCGCCATTGTACGCTACATGTGCGGAAATACATTTTGGGTGAGAAGTGAGAAATGACAGCTGTACTGCTCATAAGAAGGTGTGGTAAAATGGCAATGTTGAAAATCTGGAGTGAAAATATTGAAAATTCGCGAACTTACAAGTGTGCGTAGGAACAGCGCAACGTATGTTCGTAAAATAGTCATTTTTGGGAATTTTTTCACCAAATTTTTAACATAGCCATTTTAATACCTCTGCTCATGAACAGTGTCACTGTGATTTTCTTACTGTTTACTGAACATTGATTTCACACACCGACTGCGCCATTGTGCGCTACATGCGTGGAAACACATTTTGGGTGAGATGTGAAAAATGACATCTGTACTAGTCATAAGGAAGTTTGGTCAAATGGCAATGTTGCAACCGAGGAAAATATTGAAAATTCTCAACCTACAAGTGTGCATAGGAACAGTGCAATGCACACTCGTGAAACGAGTCATTTTAGATGTTATTCATCCTCAACATAGGCTTTTTGAGAGCTCCAATTTTATGATTGGCACATTGTCATTTCATTAATTATCCTGAAAGGTGATTTCATGCAGTGACCACGTAAATCACCCTTCGGGCCTGATTAACGCCATGACAGTGACAGAATTCATGAGGAGGGGTCCCAAAAACCCCATGTTGAAAATTTGACGCCAAAATTCCAACAATTGCCTGAGATATGCAGCAAATTTGAAAAAACCCTATTCATTATATTATACAGCTTACGGCATTTCCTCAGTTCGCGGTCGGCTTTGAAGAGTGCAGACATGTTCCTAGTCCACCGAAGATCGTCGCGCCAAGCTCCTGAGGTAAGTATGAGGTGAGGTGGGGGTGTGGGGAGGCAGGGTGCGCAGAGGGTGGGAGCGAGTGGGGAGGGGCAGGGAGACTGCGAGGGACCGCTTTTGTGTTTTCAGGTTGTTGTTTATTTAATTATGACGCAGGACGTTTGCCATGCTGGGGTGGGCTCCCAGCATGGCAATAACACGGCACAGGATGTTTGCCACGCTGGGGTGGGCTCCCAGCGTGGCAGCTGGAAAGCTTTACATAGAAACATAGAAGTTGATGGCAGATAAGGACCGCAAGGCCCATCCAGTCTGCCCATTTCTTTTTCTACCTTATAAATGTGCCATCGGCCTTTGCTCTGTCAGTGGCCTATCTATTCATACTCATTTGTATTGCTCCCTTATGCCTATCCCATGCCTGTTTGAAGCCCTGCACTGTATTCATAGCCACCACTTCTTGAGGTAGGCCATTCCATGCATCCACCACCTTTTCTGTGAAAAGAATTCTCATTCCCCTTAATCGCCCCCTCTAATCTCATGCTGTGTCCTCTTGTCTTGCTATTTTTCTTATATTTAAACATGTTAGACTCTTTCACCTTGTTAATCTCCTTAGGTGTTTGAATGCCTCGATCATATCACCTCTCTCCTCCTTTGCTCAAGGGTATACATATTGAGCTCTGTTAATCTGTCCTCATATGTCTTCTGATGCAGTCCCTGCACCATTTTGTTGCCCTTCTCTGGACTGCTTCAATTTGGTTAATGTCCTTGTGAAGGTGTGGCCTCCAATACTGCACGCAGTACTCCAGATGGGGCCTAACCAGTGTCTTGTAAGAGGATTATTACCTCCCTCTTCGACTTGTGATACCCCTACTAATACACCCTACACTCCAGCTCACCTACTGCTTTAGAGGTCTGCTTGGATGATTTCAGGTCATCAGTGATGATGATGCCCAAGTCTCTTTCTTCCTTTGTGACTGCTAGCAACCCTCCTAGCCTATAGGTGGCTTCAGGGTTTCTTCCCTATGTGCATGATCTTGCACTTCTTTGCATTAAATCCCAGTTGCCACTCTTCTGACCATTTTACCAGTTTATGCAGATCTCTTCTCATTCTGCCCACCCCATCTGGATCATCTACTCTGTTGCAGATCTTGGTGTCATCTGCAAACAGACAAGCCTTACCCTCTAGTCCATCTGCAAGGTCACTAATGAAGATGTTGAAGAGGACTGGCCCCAGGACTGATCCCTGAGGTACCCCACTTGTGACTTGCATTTCTTCTGACTGTATACCATTTACCACCACTCTTTGTTTTCTGCCCGTCAACCAGTTTGCCACCCAGTTGACCAACTTCTGACCCAACCCGAGCCTACCCGGGTTAAGCTGGAAAGGAAAATGGGGACAGCCATCCGCACAGGTGTGGTCTATAGACCACCAGCCCAGGAGGAAGAAACAGATAGGGAGCTGATGCCAGCCATCCAAAGGATGGCAGACAAGGGTGAGGTAGTACTGGTTGGAGACTTCAATATTCCAGGCGTGGACTGGAGCATCCCAGCAGCAGCATCAACTAGAGCAGATTTATCCTGGACTCCCTTCAGGGTGCCTTCCTCAAGCAACTGGTCATGGAACCAACTCGGCAGAAGGCAATACTGGACCTTGTGCTCACAAACAGGGACAGTGTCATGGGGTAACAGTGGGGAGCACCTGGGGAACAGTGACCACCAGTCATTGTGGTTTGAAATCACAGAAAGAGCAGAACCAAACCACACAAAACACGTATCCTGGATTTTAGGGGGCAGACTTTGGGAAAATGGGGAGATACTTGAAAGAGGCATTAAGGGAATGGGACAGGAATCAGGGGTTGAGGAACAGTGGGCAGTATTTAAATGGGGATTACAAGAACAACAGAATTATGCTAAGCAGGTTGGCAAGAGGAAAAGGAAGAGGAGACCATTATGGTTTTCCAAAGAGGTATCAAAGAAAGTGAAAGCCAAAAGATTGCATTCAGGCAATACAAAAGACACAGGCAGAAGGGGATAGGGAGAAGTACCAGGAGAAGCAAAGGAGGTCAGTAAGGAAGCCAAAGCTCAGACAGAAGAACACATTGCAAAATCAGTGGGTAGAGGGACAAAACCTTTACAGGTACATAAGTGAAAAGAAAGACAAAGGGAGGGATAGTGAGACTGAAGGGGAGGATGGAAGCACATGGAGGATGACAACAGTAAAGCTGACATATTGAACAGGTATTTCTGCTCAGTCTTTACTGAGGAAGAGGAGGGTAATGGGTCTGAAGGGAGGTACAAGGGTGAGAATGGTGCAGAAATGGACACAAGTCCCTTTACACGAAAGGGTCCTGAAGGAACTGGAGTAATAAGAGTTGATAAAGCAATGAGGCCGACGGGTGCACCCCAGGTCCTTAAAGAACTAGGAGAGGTGGTGGCTGAACCTCTGGCTATCCTGTTTAGCCGATCACTGGAAACAGGGGAGGTACCCAAAGACTGGAGGACAGCAGATGTAGTCCCCTTATACAAAAGTGGGAACAAAGAGGAAGCAGGGAACTACAGACCAGTCAGCCTCACCTCGGTAGTGGGGAAGATCATGGAAGCACTACTGAAGGAGAGATTGGTGGAACATCTGGTTATCAATGGACTACAGGACCCAAGGCAGCATGGTTTCACCAGGGGGAGGTCATGTCAGACCAACCTCATTGAATTTTTTGACTGGGTGACTAGGGAGGTGGATCAGGGGAGGGCAGTGGACATGGCCTATCTGGACTTCAGCAAGGCCTTTGACACTGTGCCATAGAAGACTATTACACAAACTGGGGAATATGGGTGTGGGCAGGACAGTAGGGTGGTGGGTAGGTAACTGGCTGGGTGGCAGGACACAGAGGGTGGTGGTAAATGGCTGTACCTCCACAGAGGGAAGAGTGACCAGTGGGGTACCACAGGGATCAGTGCTGGGACCGGTCCTATTCAACATCTTCATCAGTGACATTACGCAGGATCTAGAAGGCAGAATTTCACTGTTCGCTGATGACACAAAGCTCTGTAACAGAGTAGACACACCAGAGGGTGTAGACAGAATGAGAAGCGACCTGCAGAAACTTGAAGAATGGTCAGGGGTTTGGCAGTTGAAATTCAATGCAAAGAAGTGCAAGATAATGCATATGGGGCACAAAAACCCTGGCACAATATATCAGTTGGGGGGTGAGGATATAGCATGCACCAAGCAGGAAAGGGATCTTGGGGTTGTCATCTCTGATGACCTCAAGGTAGGGAAACAGTGTGACAGGGCAGCAGGTAAAGCAAATAGGATGCTGGGATGCATAGGCAGGGGCATCACCAGCAGGAAAAGGGAGGTCATAATTCCACTATACAAGACACTAGTGAGGCCCCACCTGGAGTACAGTGTGACAGTTCTGGAGACCATACCTACGTAAGGACATAGACAGGGTAGAGAAGGTTCAGAGGAGGGCAACAAAGATGGTGCATGGATTGCATCACAAGTCCTATGAAGACAGGTTGAAGGAACTGAACATGTACTCCTGGAGGAGAGGAGGGAGAGAGGGGATATGATAGAGATGTACAAATATCTTACAGGGAGGAACAGGGTGCAGGAAAACACTATTTTTAAGCGAAAAAGATGTTCCAGGACTAGAGGGCATGGGATGAAGTTGGAGGAAGGATGATTCAGAGGAAACATGACAAAGAATTTCTTCACAGAACGGGTGGTGGACAAGTGGAACACCCTGCCAGAGGAAGTGGTGGGGGCTGAAACAATCACGGGATTTAAGAATGCATGGGATAGACATAAAGGAATTCTAGAGGTCAGGGGTAAGGGGCAACAGACTTCTAGGAAAACAAACTGAACTTACAAGCTCAAATGGGCAGACTGGGTGGGCCATAGGCCCTTATCTGCCGACACTGTCTATGTATCTATGTACCCAGCTTATTTATCAATCTTCTATGTGGAACAGTGTCAAAAGCTTTGCTGAAGTCAAGGTAGGCGACATCAACTGCTCCCCCTTGGTCCACCACTTTGGTTACCCAGTCAAAGAAATCTATGAGATTAGTTTGACAGGACCTTCCTTTTGTAAACCCATGCTGTCTTGGATCCTGTGCCCCTATGGGTTCCAGGTGTTGCACTATCCTTTCCTTAAGGAGTGCCTCCATAATCTTGCCCACTACTGAGGTAAGACTGACTGGTCTGTAGTTCCCTGCCTCCTCCCTGCTACCACTCTTGTGGAGCGGGATCACATGAGCCCTTCTCCAGTCTTCTGGCACCTCTCCTGTGCTCAGAGACTCACTAAGCAGTTCTGCTAATGGCTCTGCTAGTTCCACCTTTAGCTCCTTAAGTACCCTGGGATGTATGCCATCAGGTCCCATTGCCTTATCCACCCTGAGCTTAGCAAGCTCTTGTAGGACCCTTTCTTTTGTGAAGGAAGTAGTGCTCACCTCCCTCCCTCCTGTGTCCATGGTGCTGAGCTGTGGGCCCTGCCCTACCTTCTCTTCAGTAAATACTGAGCAAAAGTATCTATTTAGGATAGATGCTTTACATGGTCCTCCTCCTCACATGCTCCCTTTTCTCCATTAAGCTAGCAATACCCCTCTGGACTTTCTCCTTTCACTAATGTATCTATAGAAAGTCTTGTCACCTTCTTTACTGTTCGTGCTAGTGTTTCCTCAATTTGGGACTTTGCCTGCCTTACTGCCTTCCCTGCTTCCCTTAAGGCAGTTTGGTATTCCTCCCTATCTTCATCCCGCTGTGTTCCCTTATATTTCCTGAAGGCCAGCCTTTTGGCTCTGACCTTTCTGCTACTGTATTTGAGACCAAAGTGGTTTCCTTCTTCTTTTGCACTTCCTTCTCTGTCTAACACAATGGGATGTTGCTTCAGTATTGCATCCTTAATGCTTGCCCACTTTGCCTGTACCCCCTCACCTGTGTTTCTTTTTGCCAGGGCTAGCTTAACTCGGTTGGCCATCTTATCAAAGTCAGCTCCTCTGAAGTCCCACATTTTTGCCTTGGAATGGGATGATTTAGATGTAGTAGCCAAACTGAACCATACCATGTGATGGTCACTGGCCCCCCGGTGACCTTCTACCTGGAGATCTGTGATCCCTTCCCTGTTAGTCAGTACTAGATCTAGGATAGCCCTGTCTCTCTTGGGTTGTTGTACCAGTTGTTTGAGGCCCTCCCCCTGTAAGGAATCAGCTATGTGTCTAGTTCTGGCAGATGTTCCTGCTGGTATTGACCAATCTGTATCCGGCATGTTGAAGTCTCCCATTATCAGAACCTCCCCTTTAGCGTTCATGTTTTGTATATCTTCTAACAGTAATGTATCTATGTCCTCCCCCTGGTCTGGGGGCCAGTAGACAACCCCAATTCTTATGGCTGTCCCATTTCCTGTTTCCAGGGTGACCCACAGTTCTTCTGGCTCCTTATGTGTATTCTGAATTTCTGTAGCTTTGATATTTTCATTGACATACAGGGCCACTCCTCCCCCCCCCCCTTTGCACCTCGGTCTCTTCTGAACAATACATAGCCAGGTACTGAAGTCTCCCTAGTGTGGTTACTGGTAAACCATGTCTCACTAATTGCTACTATGTCCAGTTTAGCCTCTGACATTATTTCCTGCAGGTCTGGGATCTTATTTCCCAGGCTGTGAGCATTTGTGTACATGATTTTCCATTGGCCAGATTTCGGTGTGTTAGTTGTTGGGTGAGGTTTGGCATTACCCCTGTGCATCGTATGGGGAGACAAACCTTTTTTCTTACCTGGTGATGCAAACGAACTGCAAACATGCTGAATCCATGTTTGACCACTAGCTGAGGGGGGAGGGGTGTTCTTCCCATTCGATGTATGGGGTGTTGCACCCCTCTCCCCATTTGCTAGTTTACATATTCTGCAAAGACGTCAAACTTCTGCCCCAATGCACTGACTCCTCCTTAGTCAGATGCAGTCCATCAAATTTAAAGAACTTTCGCTCCCAGAACTGTTGCCAGTTCCTACAAATCTGTGTCCTTTTCCTGGCACCAGCCCTTGAGCCATGTGTTTAGCTCCCTATCTCCCCTTCTGACCTTCCGTCCATCTGCCCCTCTCCCAGACTGGCAGGATCTCAGAGAAGGAGATGCCAGACGAAATGGATGATAGTTTGTCACCCAGCCTGGTCAGGTGTTCCTTGGTCTCCACAACTGACCAGCTGGCGAGATCATTAGTCCTATGTGTACTAGGACATCAATGTTTTCTCCTGCTTTGTGAACAATTTCATACGGTCAGTGTCTCTCCATGCTGATGTACCTGGGAGACATCTGACCATTACCCCTGGCTGGAGATGGGTATCAACTCCCCGAATCATGGAGTCTCCTATGATCAGAAGTTTTTTGGATTTTCTTTTTGCTTTTTTTGTTTTGGTTCCTGATTTGGGTGAGTTTTGTTGTGCTAGCTTTGGGGGGGCAGTGGAGCCGACGGGGATTGGGCACCCCTGTCGGCCATTCCGACTGTTGCCACGCTGGGGTGGGCTCCCAGCTTGGCACTCGGTAATCTCTTGGGGGGGACTGTGGAGCTGACTGGGGATTGGGCACCCCAGTTGGCCAAACACATTGTTGCCACGCTGGGGTGGGCTCCCAGCGTGGCACCTGGAAGACTGTTTGGGGGAGGGGGGGAGAGCACTTCAGCGAGCACTTCCCTTATCTGATCGTGCTCACTGAAGCGACTCTCTTCCTTTCAACTGTAAGCCACTGCATTCTCGAGTGCTGTCCTAGACAGCTGCAGCATGCATTGGGCAACTGTGGTTGCGCCTGCAAACACACGGAGGGAATTGGAAGAGGGGGTGCCACACCTCCAGAAACTTGGATGATGGCACTATGTTTCTTGCACATGGGTGCAAGCAAACATAAAAATGGCTTACTGCCCCCTTCCCCCAACCCTGAAGGACTGGAAAAAGCTTATCAACACAGTTAAAACATATGAAAGAATTACTTTTTCAGTACAGCAGGTTCTCCCTGCCTTCTTAAATAGATGGACCCATTGGGATTTAAATGAACCAGAGGACCAGGGGATGGAGGTGCTGGAGAGGGTTCATCCCCTCTCCCCCTCAGATCATAATATCCAACCCTCCATCTCTGCTACCTCCCTCACCCCCACCTTAGAATAAATTAAATACAATGAGAGGGAAAAAATGAACACAACAGATACTGGAAGATAAAGTATTTCTTTATTAGAATTGTGACGTTTTGGTTATTTGGTCCGCCACTAAAAGACCCCTTACATTCTCTGTGGTCTGCCAGCCACTTCGGTTGCTGCAGGTGCTGCTGGTGAGGACCCCATCTGGACCGTATGAATAACTAGTCAGACACATAAAATAAAGAATAAGGCAGGTATATTTGCTGTACAGCAGATGTTCTCTTTATGAGGACAAGCCCCAGACTGCCAAATACTCTGACTGACAGACATGCATGGTACTACCAGACAGTGCAACAATTTGTTACATGCAAGTTCTAAGTGCTCTTAAAGGGGCAGCAGCTTAACATTAAGCCCCATGCTTAATGTGCACTTCACATCACCGCCAGAACAGTGAATGTGAGCACCACTTGAACAAGCAATAAATGTATGACAGTTTGTAAGAAATATTTTACATAAGTTTTTAAAGGCAAAACATTTTCATGCATTACAAGACATTAGCTTTCACAAAACAGAACAGTACTCCGCTGCAGGGGGAAAGAACCTGGACTACACTGGGGACCAGTCAGAGTAGCACCAGAGAGGAGGGAGACACCATAGTACTTGAGACTTGGTCATGTCATAAGCACTAAAGTGTGGGGGAAGGCAAAGGGAAGAGAGGGAAGGGTAGCAGCAGGAGAATACCCAGAATGCAGGCCAAAACTTTTATTAACAGTTGCATAATCAACAGGTGGACTGTCCATGGAAAGAGACTTTCCTAAGGGGGGAAAGTATTAGTGCAGGTAAATAGTACCATAGAACAGTTGCATAAGATATGTACAAGAAAATATTTACTGCAAAACACTTAAATCAGAAAATGAATTAGTCCAAAAACATTTCACTGAGTCTGGTAACCAAAGCTCAAGACCTCCGTCGACTTTTCCAGTCAGTGGGAATGGAGGCATGCATGGATTGCACTAGTTTCTGACCGGAGGGGGTCAGGTCGTTAAAAGCGACCCAGGAATTCTGCCCACTATCAAATCCACACCACTTTATTCTGTAAGTCCAGGATCCATTGACAAACTTCTTTCTTAAGATCCTCTCACTCTGGTACACTGTGGTGTGTAGAAGAGAGTCCTGAGAAGAAGAAGAAGAAGAAGATTGAGAAGAAGAGGAAGTCCCAGGTAAATCATCTGGTACAACGTAATCTGGCTGGAGAGTGTCAGGAGTGGGAAGAGCTGTAGGAACTAGTTGCAAGTTGTCTGGAGGGATCTCAGCTTCAGAGATGATGGCAGACTCAAGGGCAACTTCATTTCTGGGAGGACTGGGGTCATCTGGAAGGTTGTTATTCAGGTATCCATGCTTTAGTCAGTTTATATGAACTTTGTTGTGTACCAACTTGCCATCTGACTTGCGTCGCAGACGAACGTGGACCAGAGGAAGCTTTTCTATGATGTAGAAGGGACCAGTCCAGGGGCAAAGTAGTTTCTTGGTGGCACCCGGAACAAGAACAGGTCGGTACAAATAAACAATGTCTCCAACAGAGAATGAAGGCTCATGCGCCTTGGCTGCAGACATTTTTTTCATTGCCGATTTTCTCTGGCCCAACGTGGTGATTGCAACTCGTCGGGCAAGTTCCAGCTGTTCCAGAAGAGGGATAATGAAAGAAGAAGCTGACTTGGACACCTCAAGCAGTGAGAGATCCCTGTCCAGTGGAGTTCTTGGGTGACGTCCATGGACTAAGAAGAAGGGGGTGTATTCTGTGCTGTCGACACAAGGGCTGGTATTGTATGCAAACTACACAAAGGGAACAAAATGGTCCCAGGTGTCATGAGTCTCATCCAGATACTTGGAGAGTGTGCAGAGAATGGTAGACATTATTCTTTCACTCTGTCTGTTGTGTTGTGGATGGTAACTTGTGGTATGTGTCTTTTTTATGTCGAGAAGTTTGCAAGTTTCTCGGACAATGATGGACAGGTAGTTAGTGCCTCTATCTGAATGTAGGTATGATGGGGTACCGTGACGACAAATGACTGTAGTGAGAAAAGCACTTGTCACAGTGGCGACTTTAATGTCTCTTAGGGGGATGAGTTCCAAATCCTTTGTCAGGTAGTCCACAAAGACAAGGATGTATTTGTTACCAGAGTCAGAGCATGTTGGTAAGGGACCAAGAATGTCAGTGCTGACTCTTTGGAATGGTTCAGTGGCTATTGGCATGGGGATGATGTGTGCCTTGGTTGGTTTGGCAGGAGGCTTTCTCTGGGAGCAGGGCTGGCAGGATTTTACAAACTGGACAATGTCCCTGTTCAGGTGTAGCCAGAAGAAGTGAAGCCTTGTCTTTTACAGAGTTCTGTGTATTCCCATATGACCTCCCAAAAATGGAGAGGCATGAGTAGAGAGAAGAACTTGAAGGATGAGAGGCTGGCACAACTAGCTGTACATGAGTTCTATCCATGCGATGACCCTTGTCTTCCTTGGTCCAAATGCGAAAGAGCACACCGTCATTGAGTAAGTACTGTGAAGCAAAGAAGAGTACATCTTGGCGCTGTTTCTTTTGTTGCGGTAAGGTTCAGGACTCTAAGTAGGAGATTATGTCTGCAAATTGAGTGTCAGTTCTTTGTTGTGTTTTAACAGTTGCCAGGGACAAATCAGATGTAGAGGAGATGAGAAGCCCTATGCTGCTTGCAGTAACTGAGGATTTGTGTGTCTCTCTGTAGAAGCAGTAGGGAGCAGCAAAGCAACCTGAGGTGCTGTAGGAGTGTCCACAGGAAGCACATCTGTGGCATGGAAGGGAAGAGCTTGTAAGCAGGATTCTTCATCTGTTGAGGATGACGCAGAGGGATATCATCTCCGGCTTACACCATCAGCATTTGAGTTAACTCGACCTGGTCTGTATTGAATTTCAGAGTTGTAGTATTGCAGCATGGTGATCCATCGGGTGAATTTGCCTACTGGCTCCTTCATTTCAAATAACCATCGGAGGGCAGAGTGATTAACGATAGCTGTAAAGGAGGAGTAACGAAGGTAGCAGTCAAATTTCTTCACGGCAAATACCATGGCTAGTCATTCTTTCTCTGTGATGCCATAGTTCTGCTCAGCTGAGGAAAGAGAGTGCCCAGCATAGGAGACAACTCGTTCTGTTCCATCTTGAATTTGACAGAGCACAGCACCCACTGCAAAGGAACTAGCATCTGAGTAGAGCTTGAATGGTCGGTCGAACCTTGGGTATGCCAATACTGAAGAAGAGATTAGGTTTTGTTTTAAGGTTTCAAAGGCCTCTTTAAAGTCAGAAGTCCAAATATAGTCACATCCCTTTTTGGTGAGGGCGTACAATGGAGCTGCAATCTTGGCATAGTTGCAGATGAACTTTCGGTTGTAGCCAGACAAGCCCAGGAATGCTCGAAGGTCTTTGAGATTGTTAGGCTCTGGATAGTCTTTGACTGCTGAGGGCTTGTCTGGATCTGGAGAGATGCCTTGAGAACTGACCACATGTCCCAGGTAATGAATTTGATGCTGTGCAAAACAACACTTTTCTGGGCAAAGCTTGAGACTGGCTTGTCTGAGACGTTCGAACACTTCTTGGAGATGTTGGAGGTGCTCTGGCAAAGTTCTGCTGAAGACAATCACATCATTCAGGTAAACTATGCAAGAGTTCCATGACAACCCACATAGTACAGCTTCCATAACACATTGAAATGTGTCTGGACTGTTCCAAAGATCCATAGGCAGATGTTTGAACTGGAAAAGTCCCAAGTGGCAGCACCATGCTGTGTATGGACGAGAAGCTGGATCAATGGAAACTTGATAGAACCCACTCTGAAGGTCTAGAGTGGTGAAGTAAGCAAGACTGGCCTCACCAAGACTCCCTAAAGCATCTTTGGTTGTAGGCAATGGATGAGCATCCTGCACTGTGTAGGCACTGAGTTTTCTGTAGTCTACCACAAAACAATACCCTTTGTCCTTTTTTACCACCAGCAAGCAAAGTGCACCCCAGGAGCTTGTAGATTCTTCGATTATGTCTTGGTCCAGCATGTCTTTGATTATGTCCTCGAGGACTTGTTTCTGTTTATGTCCCACTTTGTAGGCTCGCTGATGGATTGGTTTCTGATTGGGCTGTACTTCGATGGTGTGTTGCAGGATATCACAGCATCCGAGCTCATTATCTGAACCAACAAAGACATCTGGGTAATTTTCCAGGAATTTCAAAAGTTGCTTTTCTGTTGGAGATGCTGGAAGTTTGGAAGAGGATAGTCGCTGACGGAGAGGTAACCTTATTGAAGTTGGAGTGGTCATGATGGTATTGACAGGAGTAGAGTTGGTGGAACCAGGCTGAGGTTCTTGCATGAGATGAAGCTGGTCCCCTGAAGACAAGCAGACAAACTTTCCAATGTTGGCACCCTTTGAAATGACCACTGGCTCATCTGTGAAGCTGCATCATTTTTGGAAGACTGCACCATCTTGCACCACCGATAAGGTATTTCCTGGAAGGAGACCTGATGAATGCAGCATGGGGGATCCTGTGACGATGCCAATAACACCTTGTGGAAGTGGTTCACCTCGAATCTTGGCAATCAAAACCATTTCCGACTGAGGAGGAACAGTGACTGAGTCTATAGCTGCAAGTTGTCTGTGAGGATCTAGTGACAGTTTGCTTGAGACAAAGTCTAGGATGGCTTTGTGAGCTTTGAGAAAGTCCAGGCCTAGAATTATTGCAGGTTGAAGATCAGGCACTATAAAAAACTTGACAGTAGCTTGCTGTGAGCCAAAGTGGAGCTTGAGATGGACCATGCCTGTGATAGGTACTGTAGCTGTACTTGCTGTGATTATGTACTTTATGTCAGCTGGAGAGACATTAGGTATGTGATGAATAGCTTGGTTGTTGAGAATACTGCTGTTGATAACTGATATTTCTGCTCCAGTGTCGACCAAGGCATGCGTAGACCAATCTCCGATGGTTACAGGTAAAAAATTATTTTTGTAAACAAAATTACAACTTTTGTAACAAAGTTCATCAACTGACATCTTAATAAAGAATTCCCACTCAATTCTGTGTTGTTATTTAAATAAAGATTTTGTTGCAAAAATCAGCTTTTCATTAGTGTCTGTTCATTTCAATAGGACTCCCGTTGATTTTAATGGAGTGAAGTCAATTTGTGCCCTTCCCAAGATGGCTACCGAACTGTGACATGTAGTTCCTGTTGGATTTGACTGGCCTGACTGAAGCAAGATGGCCGCCAGGAAGGGGGTCAAGGTTCACTTCCTTCCTTGTTGTTTTGCTCTGCTCAAGATGGAGGATCCTTGCCATGAGTCTGCCTTGCTGCTGAACAATGTTCAAAATGGCGATTCCCGGCCCTGATAGAGAAAATTGGTGGGTGTTTTCTGTCTTTTGGGTGAGTTGCACAAAAAGCTGGGGAATTTATTGTT
Source organism: Neoceratodus forsteri (assembly GCA_016271365.2). NCBI lineage: Eukaryota > Metazoa > Chordata > Ceratodontiformes > Ceratodontidae > Neoceratodus > Neoceratodus forsteri. The sequence goes on from CM028133.1 coordinate 804,806,493, forward strand.
TAAGTTGATAAGCTGTATCCCATTTTATTATGCTGCGTTTTCTTTTGTTTTACTCCCTGGCTTGTTTCTGTATTTTAATTACTGTCCTGTGTGAGTTACTGCCCCCAGCTTAATGTGCCCTTCTTGCATTTTTCTTTCGTTTCTTTATTCATTTATTTTAGTTAAATGGCCCCCGGGTATCTGGGTGAATGGCAGCCTTATGTGCAGTGTAGTTGAGTGGAGGAGCACTGTGTGAGGCTCTGAGCCGCAGCTGAAGAGGGCAGAGCGGAGCCACGGTGCATAGGAGCGGCAAAAGGACCAAGTGGTGAGCGACTCACTCCATTTTAATTGCAGTCCCAATTTTGTTTAACTTGTTATGGGCCTTTTATAGCATGGTCAAGTAGGAGAGGAGCGCTCTGCTGTAGCGGCAGTGGCGTTTCATGGGAGCAGAGCTCAGTGGTCTAAAGAAGCAAAGCTGAAGTGCCTTAAGGCCATTTGTGTGTCCCTTCTGAGTGTGGCCAAGTCGTGAGTAGGAAGTGGAGGCTCCATTGCAGCCCCAGTTTATTTTTATTTGTTGTGCGGCCGAGCGGGGAAGGGAGCACTCCTATGCTGCAGAAGCAGCAGTTCAAAGGGTTGATGAGAGTTGCTGAGGTGTGCTTCAGTCCATTGCGGCCCTGAGTCAAACAGCTGAAAACTCTGGGTGCCACAGTTGCCAGGCGGACCAAACAGGTTTGCTGCAGGTACAGTTAGGGATGAAGATGGGGCCGCCGTTTGCTGTGCGGCAAGCTGGAGAGACTTGAAGTCATTTTGGTAGCTGAGGGAAGCTGCAATAGTGTCTGTGAGGCTGCAGAGGAGTTGTGGAGCTGCAGTAAGATAGGCCCGGATAACAGAGGCTCCAGTTGGCCGCAGGGCTGGCTGAGGAAGAGTGGGGAGCAGCTCAGTGCAGATACAGTTTGGCCACTTTTGAGTCAGGAGCCGGGGTTTAGAAGTGCCATTATGTTGCTGGACAGTTTGGTGAAGGTGCAGGGTAGCAGTCTGTTGTGGCTGTTAAACAGCCATCATCAGTGAGCTTGAATTGCGAGTAGGGCAGCATGGAGCTGTTGCAGGAGGCCCGGACAGAAGGGCTCGCTCGGTGCAGGTTTTTTTTTCTTCTTTTCACTCTTTTATTTATGTGCTGAGTAGTCCATTCTGGAGCAGCGTTTACTTGCGAAGCTGCTGTAGTGGAGCTGGCTAGGGTTAGGCACTGAACCTGCCACAAGGGTTTTTTTTTGGGGGGGGTACAGTTCGCAGCTCTGTTAGCATAAACTCAGACTAGTTTGATATTCAGCTGGCTAGCAATGGTGAACAGTGCTGCTCTTGACAGTCTTATTACAGAAGGTGGGCTGCAGGTTATTGTAGAGGATGGGAGATGGTTCATTTTTTCCTCTGGCAGCCAGTTCTGCATTCAAACAATTCAGGCATACTGGGGTGGTGACTTTGGGGTACCCAGCGATGCAGGTAGCGCGAGATGGGGGTCTGGACAGAAGAAGGGCAGCATTTTCCACCATGTGTGGTGTTTTGGTTATTTGGTCCTCCACTAAAAGACCCCTTACCTCCTCTGTGGTCTGCCAGCCCCTTCGGTTGCTACAAGTGCTGCTGGTGAGGACCCTATCTGGACCATGCGAATAACTAGTCGGAAGCATAAAATAAAGAATAAGGCAGGTTTATTTGCTGTACAGCAGATGTTCTCTTCATGAGGACAAGCCCCAGACTGACAAATACTCTGACTGACAGGCATACATGGCACTGCCAGGCAGTGCAACAATTTGGTACATGCAAGTTCTAAGTGCTCTTAAAGGGGCGGCAGCTTAACATTAAGCCCCTTGCTTAATGTGTGCTTCACAGAATATAGCTCCCTAACCCTTGAGATGACCCATTAGAGTTAAGTCTAACTTAAATAAATGGCAGAGCAAGATGTGTTGGGAAATGATAGACCCTGTCCAACATAAAGACGCATATGATGGCACTTTCTGTTTTTCTTTATTCTAGTTTTTCGATGTTGTAGATCTTTTTATGTTTGAAAGTTGGCAATTCTCTTTTCTCTGTCTTTACATGTTCCAACTACAGGCATTCCCTACAATGTAATAAAATGTTATACTGTAAAACAAAAGAGAATGTGAAGCATGTAGCAATCAGATGAAAATATTAATTGCAACTACAACAGTGAAATACATGGAGAGTTGAAAAACATTTTTAGAATCTGGTGGAATTGTCATTACAACTGGCAAAAAGACCTAGTTATGACATATATAATAAAAATGTGAAAAGTGTTACTACTTTTCTTAGTATGTTCCACCTCTATATTGCTTAAATGTAACTGAGATGGATTATGTAGGATCTGAGAAATCAAATATGTCAAGTGCTCGATATGTTTGGTTGCGAAATACAATGTATGTAAGATTTTTGGATTTCAATACAATTGAAGTATACAAAAAAAACAGTGACATTACTGCAAAAGCTGACCACTTTTCAGCACTTTTGCAGCCTGACTGTGACAGCACTCTGCTGCTTGCAGATGGCAAGAGTTTAAGATTTTTGCTCAAACCAATTTCATCAGTCTTTCTGCCTCTGATTTCTGGTCAAAGCTGGCATGTGACTTCCACAATTCTCATCCAAATCTGTTGAAGCTTGTCAATGTGTTGAGAGTATTTCCTGTGTCAAACAAAATAGTAGAAAGGTGTTTTTCAACTATGAACAAAGTAAAAACTAACTGGAGAGCATGTCTGGCAGAGGATACTGTAGAAACATTGATTTGCATTAAAAAGCAGGGCCCCCTCCAGTTAAATTCAACCCAGAAAGGGCTGTAGACATATTTGTTTAGTGCTAAACCAAGATGTCCTAGTGATCTGGCAGCTCAGGATGGTGAACCACCCCAGGTGCCCCCCCCCAAAAAAAACAGACCAGAATTACTGCCTACATGCCTGATGGAGAAGAGCAGCACAGATTTTGACAGACAGCAACCCAATAAAATCAATCCAGTCCTTGTTGGTAACTTACTTATGGTACCAGGTTTATGCTGGAATTTTTATTTGAAATTTATTTCAATTTTTTGTTATGAATAATTTCACAGTCACGATTGTCATGTTCTGCTTTTGCAGACATCATCACGCTAACTCTCGGCTCTCAAAATGTGCTGCTGCATTCTTGTATTTTACAAATGGCTAAATAAAACAGATAAATGTCTGAAACCATGTGTACAATGTGTATTTTATCAACATATAGCAAGATAAGTAGATTTTAAAGGGGTTTGAGCAAAAATATAACTTTTTTGTCATTGCTAATCAACTTCAGCCAATTGCTAATCATTTTCCACTTTGATTAGTGAAGGCCGCTAATCAAGTCTCTGACACTAATTTATGCATTGGATCCATATGAAGAAACAATACTACTATGGTGAGTACTTTTTTCTTCTAACTGCAGGTATCCATCAGTATAGTTTTACAGTAGCAGATTCTCTAGCAGTACCTTGGGACTGGGTCCACAACCTATTTAGGAAAAAAGATTCTGCAAGACAGCAGTGTCAAAACAAGTATCCCTTCTGGACTGTATGTCCAGACAATAGAGTTTTGTGAAGGTGTGTACTGTCTTCCAGGTAGCTGCTTTACAGATTTCATGAAGAGAGATGCTGCTTGCTGCAGCCTCAGAGGCAGATGCACCCCATCTGGGGAGTGCCTGTAGACCTCTGGGGAGTATTCTGCCAGATATTCCATAACAGAATTGTATGCATGAGACTATACAACGTGAGATAGTTATCCTAGGTGCTGGTTTACCCCTTCCCACTCTACCACAGGTGATAAAAAGCTTAGTGCTGTTAGGTCTGACATATTTTGTGTAGTCCAATTACTAGCTTAGTGCCCTCTTTACATTGAGGCAGTGAAGTTTTTGTTCCCCTGTACCGAAATTCTCAATGAAAAGCATAGGGAGTGCAACTGACCACCTTAGGAAGGAATTTCCTATTAGTCTTGAAGGTTACCTTACCCCTATGGAAGACTATGTAGTTTGGGTCTGTGCAGAGGGCTTGCAGCTCGCTACCCTCCTAGCAGATGTAACGGCAACTAGGAATAGTGATTTCCATGTGACATACTTTAGGTCAGCAGAAGCCATAGATCCAAAAGGTGCTTCCATCAGCCAAGCAATGCTCACATTTAGATCCCATAGAAGAAATGTGTCCCACAATAAAAGGTATAAATGAATGAGGCCTTTAAAGGACCTCTTGAAAATAGGTTGTGAGGCCAGAGAGTTACTTTTGCCAGCTGATGTGTAAGCTGAAACATCTGCCTAATGCACCTTCAGGGATGAGGACCTCAGGCCTGGGGACTGTAGGTGCACTAGTTAATCCAAGACTGTAGGCAGGCCTACCTATATAAGGATTATCTTTCTGGAAGCACACCAGAATGAAAATCTCTTCCATTTTGAGATATATGGTTTCCTTGCTACTGGTTTCTAGAAATCTTCAACACTCTCATCACCTCCTCTGATAAATTTGAGAAAGATGAGAATACTAGCTCCTGAAGAACTATGCCCTGAGGTGTAGCGTTTTGAGATCTGGAAATATTATCCTGCCCTGGGACAGGGTCAGAAAGTTGAGCCTCAATGGCAGACTGATTGGAGCCCTGTGGGATAGACTCAGGAGAATGGAGTACCAGACCTGTCTGACCCGGTCTGGTGCTATCAATATCAGTGTTGCTGGCTCCCTCCTGAGCTTTATAAGTATCCTGTGCAATAGTGGGAATGGATGGAAGGCATACAGGAACCTCCCTGTCCAGTTCAGAATCAGGGCATCCTCTAGGACTGTTCCTATTGCTGGGGGCCCGCAACAAAATCATGGGAGCTGGTTGTTCTCCAAGGAAGAAAACAGGTCTACTTCTGGTGTACCCCACCTTCTGAACACTAGTGTTAGCACCTACTGGTTCAAGGTCCACTCACGGTTTCCTTGTTTGATTCTGTTTATTGAATCTGCCAGGACACTGTCTTTTCCTTGTAGGTGTACTACAGATATCTCTACATCCAGAGAATAGGCTAGGTTCCAGATCTTCATGGCTTTTGTGCATAGCCTTGAGGATCTTGTTCTTCCCTGCTTGTTTATGTATACATTATTGTGGTATTGTTGTTTTGTCTGCTTGTATCTTAACAGACTGGCCTTGTATCTGGGAGAAAAATGGTTGCATTGCTAGCAACTCTGTCCTGAGTTCTAGGAAGCTGGTATGCTCCTGAGTCTCCAGTGTGCTCCAGGTACCAATCACAGTGAGATCCTCCAGGTGAGCGCCTCACCGTAAGAGGAAGGCATACATTATGAAGATACTTGCTGGGGATTGCTGGATAAAAGGAATGCCCTCTCTGAGGTTGTCCTCTTCCTTCCACCACTCTAGTGCCCTTATCAAGGTTTTTGTGAGTGGCACTAGTTAGGACGGAGTATCCCACCTTTGTGACCAGTGGTCCCTTTGGTGATGCTGAATGTCCCTCATCTAGAACCTGGCCCCTGGTAACACTGAGGTGGATTAGGTCATGTGTCTCAGAAGTTGCAAAAAATCATTTGCTGGCCATGGTTGGCCAAGTGTGAAGGAGTTTGCAGTGGTAATCAAACATGATACTCCTGGAGCGACTTCCGTTGACGCCTCTGAGGATATGGCTGCCTAAGAGGAGAGCTCCTACCTTAGACCACAATTAATCCTTGCAAATCCACATCAGTCTGTGCTCAATACTGGCAAAGATAGCAGGCGAGGCATGCTAGACAAACCACCAACCAAAAAATCGAATAGATTTGCGGTTCTATGGCAAGACGACACCAATATTTTAACAGAAATGTCCGACTCGGAGATGTTGGTGGCCTCTCTCCACTCCACAAGATCTCTGAATACCAAGTCTAAAAAACAAAAAGCTAAAGACTCAAAAAGTTACTTAATGACAACCAAGTTAAACAGAATTTTACTGGAATTGACTAACTTTAAAGCAGAATTCAAAACAGAGATATGGTCCCTCCAGGAATCCGGTGTCGGGAGTTCAGTCTAGTGTGGAAATCCTTGGTGGTCGAACTGCCACACTGGAGAAAAAAAAAAACAGCAAGCAAGCAACACAAACAATGGACCTACACATCATCCCCGCACAAATAACTCAGATTTGCCAGCTGACTGTAGACCGCCAGAAGGATGCGGAAAATAGACATAGACAAAGAAATATACAAATATATTCCATCCCAGAAAACAGTGAAGGGTCAGATATTAAAGCATTTGTAGAATCCCTACTGTATATCTCGCTCACCCTGGACCCATCTCTTAAGCAGGTTCACAGAGTGCTGGGGCCAAAGCCGACTGATCCTGCAGCCAGGCCTAGATATCATCGTACACTTTTTAAGGTTTCAAACCAAAGAAATTATCCTTAAAAGGGCCTGGTCTGGAGAGAAGATATTTTATGGAGCAACAAGGATCTTTTATGACAATGACTATGTGCTGGCCACCATGCAGAAGAGGTGAGAGTATATCTCTTTGTTCACTCTCTTCCAGCAACATAACCTGAAGTTTTGCACACCATTCCCAGCCCCGTCTGGTGGTTCAATATTCAAAGAGACAGCAGAGTTATGATTTGGCCACTGAAGCACTGGAGGACATTCAGAAGCGTGGTTTTGCGCTTCCACCCAGAATAGCACTACCGCAGAGAATGCGCCCAGACCACCTCGCATGGAAGGCTCTACCTCAGCAACAGAAGTCACAGCAGGCCATCCTGGACTCCCTAAAGAAGATCCTACAGCGGGTCACACCTGGAGACACCTGAACTAAGGTTGTATCCAGTGGTGGTGATCACAGTGAGTAACACAGAGATGGGAATGGGTTGGGGAGTCTGGGCAGGGGATTTCTCGAGTGCGGGTGGGCCACTGGCTGGGCCCTTGGAGCAGGGGGTGGTTGGGGCTGTGCCTCTTCCATGGAGAGGATGCCTGCCTGGGGCGACTGACTGATGTATCACTTCAGAAATCATGATACTGGAAGTTGGTGGCTCTCTCGAGGTATCTTGGTAGGGCCAAACAAGCCTATTGAGTCCAGCATCTCTGATTATGATTTGAAAGGACCGCTATAGCAGTAATCTGGTAGGGGAGGATAGAGGCAGCAGAGGTACTGATGTACTGGCGCACCTGCTGTGAACCCACCTCCATTTTTTTTAGCTTGGTAAACAGGACCTCTCTTCTTGGTGCTATAATAAACCAGGGCCTATGTAAACATGATGGCTGGGTGGGGTGGAGGTGATCTGGGCGAGCCTGAAATGCCAGTCTGACTTCTGGTCCTTACCACAGTCAAGTAAACAAGACCACCAGGATACTATGCTTAGTCCCTCTTACAATGGTTCCTTCTCCACGGATGAGACTGTGACGCGGATGAGGCATTGGCATAAGGTAATTCTCACCTGATGCACTGGAGGCCACCATGTAGAGCGAGGTATAACCTCATGCAGAGATTTGGGGTATTGGTTGCCTGCCAATAGGGCAGGTGGCACCCTACCCTGAAGGGCCGATCCCTGGGCTGCACTTAAGCTCCAGGGTCTGATGGGGTAGCCAGCCTGTGCTGCCGTGCCCTGCCCACTTGGGGAGTCCCCGGTCCTGGTTCTGACTGTTCTCTTATCAAAGACTTATGGCAACAGTACCAGCTACAGACTATTGCTGCTCATGGAGATATATCCGGGAGCGAAACATTTTTCATTTATTTTTCTTGCCTCCCTCTCAGTTGGGAGAATTGTTGGACGATCTAACCTGAGTCTGACTACACAAGTGAGCCGGATGGGGTACAGGCAACACATCTTTATGTTCTTTTGAACTTTATTTCCTGGGAATTTAGCATAACCCATTCTTACAATCACTAGTATATAGAGTCCAGAATGAGCATGAGTCCCATTTAGCTGAGTCCAAGATACCCATGGACCGCATTCTGACTATTCAGCTTATATATAAGGTGTTAACAATAGCTTTGTATAATTATGATAATACTGTATCTGTGTTGGTTGGGGAGGAGGGGGGAGTCTCTGGTGCCATTCGGATAATGTGCACATTCCCCCCCCCAATATTATTTTTCCTACCCTGAGTATGGATTTTATTTTTTCTCCATTATATACTTTTTACCTCCTTACCCTTAACCTTACCCTGTGGGGCAGATGGTACCCCATGGAAGCCTATTCCCCTCTAGGGAATAATTCCCTCCTGAGAAGGCTTATCCAGCCTTTGCAAACTGGAATGACTCTGTTATCATTCCAATGTTTGGAAGTCCCCTTTAAGTTCATTCCAACATGGCAGGGAGGTCATTCCTGCCTCTTGCTACCAGTTGAAGATTTTTGGTTCTGTAACAGGCCCAGCTGGCCCACAGACTTTTATTTATTTGGACCCAGTCAGTCCCCTACTGATTCGGGTAGCTGGTTGCTCCCGTCTAGCTATCTGCTTTTTATGGTTACTTATGCAGTAGCCACTTTATTTATCCCTAATCAAAGCAGTGGTGAGAGACAGTAGAAATGGTATTTTAACCTTCAGTATGGATGTTTGAGTATCTCTAATTCTTCCACTGCTGTTTGCAAAACAGACCTTGGCCTGGAAGGGCAGAGACATAGGACTTGTTAAATATTTACGAGATGGGGATGGTCCATGGGGATTAATAATAACTAGATTGTTTCTAGATAGATATGTCCAAACAAATTCAACTAATCTCACATAATGTAAATGGTCTGACTGGACCAATTAAGCATTATATAGAGAATAATGGATGGGTAGCTAGTTATAACGAGGATTTTACCCCCCCCCGGGGGGTGGTATGCCACATAAACCCTGAGAGCGAAGCTCAAGGGGGTTTATGAAGGCATCCCACCCCAAGCGGGTGTGTACAATTTGAGTTTTAATTAGCTACCCATCCTTTATTTTGTATAATTTCAGGTTTCTATTTTTTCACCTGTGCAGGTTTACTTTTCAGTTAGACAAGAGGATGCAGTATTTAAATGGTAGCTTTTTTTATTTTGCAGTACAGAAGACTGGTTAATGTGAACTGTGGAAGTGTTCAAACTAAAATAGAAAACATTGATGTAACTCTTTTGAATTCATAACTTTTTAAAGTCTCACAGGTTATGTGGTTTTGTCCGGTTCGGGAATGTGCTCTGTGACCAAAAAAAAAAAAAATCACAGCATCCAACAAATGTTATATAGGTGGTAACTATGTCAAGCTTTGTACAGGTAAAGTTAGAACATTGTTGTTTTTTTTAACTGAATTCTTTTAGTTTCTTATCTAGTTTTTCTCCGTCCAGTTGCTATGGTATCTTGCTTGGAGCTCTCGCGGTACCTTCAAAAAGAACGAAAGTTGTAGTTTGAGTTAGGGATTATGCTAAATTAAACTTGTGGAGTGAAATGAGTTGTGCCCTTTTTTTATACTGGAATTTGTTGGTGGCTTGAGAACTGGAAATGGTACTGTGAGATGCCGACTGCGGCTTTCACTGAGAAGTTTTTTAGTCAGGTATGTGTGCCTCATGCTACTGTGGAAAAAGCTGGCATGTGAATGTCATTATAACCAGCTGGTTATAATGACAGTATTATAACCGGCTTTTCCTATAGAAAAAAATAGAAACCAATTATTGTAAAACAATAATGGCTTTGAAGAAACTTAAACCAGATTTCCTATTATTGCAGGAAACTCACCTCTCGATGTCAGAACATAAGAAATTGTTAAAATTTGGCTTCTCCCAGTTGATTGAGTAGGCATATGAGCGGGGGAAGATGTCGAGAGTGGTGATTTTGATTCCAAAACATTCCCCCATTTATTTTAACACAGCAATTCTCAGATAGGGAGGGCCAGTTAGCTATAGCCACAGGCACTATGATTGGCCAATTACTTACCATTTGCAACATACATATCCCCCAGGCAGTGATGCCTCAGCCATACAACAACTATTGAATATGATACTATCTTATAAACAGGGAATGCTTATTATAGGAGGAGACATACATTGTTTATTAAATCCTACACTAGATACTTCAGCCTCATGCCCATCTCTTTCCGCCATGGGACAGAAGCATCTCCACAAACAGCTAAAAGACTTGGGCCTGGTAGATGTCTGGAGACACCTACACCCATCAAACAGACAATTCACTTTTTATTCACGTGCACACAGACATTACTCCAGGCTAGACTATTTCTGCATGGGTAGTGAACACCTAGATCTAGTGCACAGCTCAGAAATCAGTACCATTTATATCTCTGATCATGCCCCAGTAAGTCTGACACTGACCCTCACCCAGGACCTGAAAAACACTGCCAGTTTAATATTGCACTATTACGAGATCCAGCATTTAAGGACCTACTGAAAAATCAGATCTCAGAGATTCTAAGTGACAATGCCTTCCCTCAGGTCTCCCCACAACTATTGTGGGACACTCTATGAACACTGTTGAGAGGCCACATCATTGCATACTCTACCCGCAAAAAAAACACAGAAAGAGGCCAGACTCCACAATCTCCAGGAAAAATTTAAATTCCTCCAACTCACACACATAAAGGGAGATATTATTCTTGCTTCACAGCTGACTCAAATGCAGCAGGAGATACAAAAAACAAGAAAGCCCTGGCACGGCTTCACCAAAAATATTATGAAGTGGAGGCCAGGGCTTCTAAAATCTTGACTTACTGCCTCCGGAAACAGACTCAATTGTCCACTATTATAAAAATTAAAGATAGACACATGGGCAGGATAGTTACTACAACATCACAGATACTTGAGACTTTTCGGTGTTACTATGCAGACCTTTATAAAGATGAATCCCCAGTGCCAGTGGACACAATAGAACACTTTCTTGCCGACGTTCATCTCCCTACTCATCAAGAAGAACACAAATCCAGGTTAACGATTCCAATTACCACCCAGGAACTCTTCTTGACTATACAAATTGGAAGTCCCTGGGGTCAGATGAATATGGAGCCGAATATTATAAAGCTAGTTATGAAATAATAAAAGATCCCTTCCTATTAGCCCTTTACGAGAGTCATAAAACAGTGAAGTACCCAATCTCCTGGAGACAGACGGCAATTTCAGTGATCTTGAAACCAGAAAAACACTCCTATCTCTGTGATTCTTACCACCCGATCTCAGTTTTGAACCAAGATTACAAGATTTATACAGCATATTAGCACACAGATTAGACACTATCTTACCCACCTTAATACATCTCAGCCAATCAGGCTTTATAAACGATAGACAGACCACGGATAATATAAAACAAACTGTATATTTGATAAATCATGCTAATAAAATTAAATCTCCCCTATTAATACTATGTTTACATGCTCAAAATGTCTTTGATAGAGTTTCTTGGCCCTTCCTCCATCAAACCGTCTCAAAGTTTGGATTCCCTCAAGAGTTTCTATGTAACATTGCGAGGATTTACTACCGTCCTGAAAATACAATTAAGGCAAATGGCTCATACTCCTCTCACTTTCCCCTATTCAGAGGCACCCGGCAAAGAATGTCCACTGTCTCCGTAGCTATTCGCCCTTTATGCTGAACCAATAGCTCAATACCTATGGCAGTCAGCACAGATCCAGGGATACAAAATCGAAGACCAAGTCCACAAGGTAGCCTATTACGTGGATGACCTTTTATTGTATTTAACTAATCTGGACAACACCCTCTCAGCCCTAGAGAAAGAATTACAGAGAACAGAATCCATCTCAGGATATAAGATAAACCCACATAAGACAGAGGTGCTAATGATCTCATCAGCTCCCTTCATAACACTTCAACAGAGGTACCCATATAAATGGAACAAAACAACGATTAGATACTTGGGGATAAATCTCACAAATAATTCAGCCACTACCTTAACGCAAAATTATGATCTTCTATATAACAGAGTTAAAGTAGATCTGCAAGTCTGGCAACACCTACCTACTGGCATATTAAAATTGGGTACAGGCCATTCAAATAACAATCTTACCGAAGTTTTCATACTTATTTAGAAATATACCCTGGATTCCCACCCAGACTGAATTCGCCAGATGGTATAGAATTATCTTGATGTTCCTTTGGCAGGGGGAAAAAAAAAAGGTAACCCTATGGAAATTAAAATTACCAAAATCCAGGGAGGTCTAGCACTACCTAACTCATGGAACTACACATTGGCAGCCCAGCTGGGGCATGTATCAAATTGATATATCTCAACAGACCAAGCTCCCTCCTGGTTACACAGTGAAAGAACTTTGTCTCCAGGCCCCCTGGATTTTACCACCATATTCCAACCCAATGCAAATTTATGCACTGGAGGACCCCTCCTTCTATACACTGGACAGCTTGATGAAATGGTCAACCTATTTAGCTGGAGCAAACCAATCGGAGGGGTAAGAATACCAACCCTAGACCCAAATGTTACTCTAGCCAGATTAGACCATAGATTCTGTGGATGGATGTGGAAAGGACTGGTGCATACTAACCAGTTCTACAAAGAAGGTATATTCAAATCATTTATAGACCTTTGTGATGAATTTCACTTAGATCAAACAGACTTTTATAGATACCTGCAGATATGGAATTTTTTTAGAGAAACTGTGGGACTTGAGGTTACTCCCCAACCCTTACCCCCTGTATTAACCCTATTGCAACAGGTTCAATTTGAAACCCCATGTCCGAAACATACAGTCTCCAGATTTTATAAGGCCCTCACAGACCTACTGTCACCCCTGATGGATATTATCCAAGCAAACTGGGAAGCAGAGATGTCTCTAGAGTTATCTCAGGGGGATCGAAGTAGGATTTGGAAAAGACATCAAATTATGAATTCATACACATGGAGGGACACAGCTGGAAAATATCAGGCAGATATTTTTGCACACCACAAATAACAGCTAAATACTTCTCTTCCCATGACGCCTCCTGCTGGAGGAACTGTGGTTGTGACCTATTGACTCATACACATGTCCTTTTGTCCTGTCCTGTCCTTAAGCAATTTTGGCAGGCAATAGATGCAACCTTGAGAGAATTGCTCCTCACATTAGGCCCACTGAGTTCTGAACTCGCTGTGCTCTCACATTTTCCCTCCAGATTTAAATATAAACATCAAATCTATTTGGTTAGTATTCTGTTAGCAGGTGCAAAAAAAGCAATAACCAGACTTTGGCTACAAGTTACACCACCAACAATCAAACGGTGGCAGGACACGGTATACAACATATAACAAATAGAAAATATGACGTCTAGGTTACAAGACAAAATGGAAACTCTTACAGTATGAACAGATGGATCACTTGACTTTTGTACATATCTGTTTGTAGGCCTGATATGCTACCTTAACCCAGAAGCATATGAGAAAGGAAATAAGGTGCTTGAGTTCAGTCAAATCATCCTAGGATAACAGACAGATAATTAATAGGACATCCCCAATGGAATTCCCCTAACCCTACTTTTAATTACACTGCCCCAACACTCCCACCCTTAAAACTTCCTCAGGAAGATTTTTTTTTAATTTATCTTCTTATTTTAACATATGCTGATTTCAATAACAATGTATAGTTATTATTATGAAACTTGAAAATGTCTACCAACAGACACATTCCAGAAAACACACCCAAGGGGCAATTAATTAGAACCATGAGAAATTGTACCAACAGAGAAGATTATATAGTGCACAGGGGATTGCAGGTACAGCGGTTTCAACAGAGAGACTATGGCAAAACCACAATACAAAAATCAGTAAATGTAGTAGATCAGATGTCCTGGGCAGATGCTTTGACACAAAAACAAAATCCACAAGGAGGAAAAAACAGGTTACTCACCTGTAACAGTAGTCCTAGGAGTGGTATATGATGTTCATCCACACTTCTGGCAGTAGCGTTTCCCTTTAAGACTTACAGGAAATGTCTTCGAGCTGACTTCTCTCTCCCCCCCCACGCGGGTGGTAACTCCCTCAGCTCCACCGCATGATGCCAGATTTTGACCGCTGGAAGCAGTGTTGTGTGCCAAGCCAGGGGAGGTCAGGTGGGTTAGTGTGGATGAACATCATATACCACTCTTAGAACTACTGTTACAGGTGAGTAACCTGTTTTTCTAGGGACGTGGATATGATGTTCTGTCCACACTTTTCGCAGACTCTTAGCAGTTCTCTGGGAGGAGTGAGGCAAGGCACACACCCCGCCTACTTTGGGAACAGAGATTGGAGAACTGAGGCCCCAAAACCAGCATTTCGGCATCACTCAAAGTTAATGTGGTAATGGGAAATTAAATTGTGTGCTGACCTCCAGGTACCAGTCCTGCAGATTTTCTGGATAGGAACATCCCTGGAAGCAGTCACCGAGGCAGCAGTATGGTGGGTGGAATGAGCCCTTAGCCTTCCGGGAGGCTCCCTACCCACCAACCAATAACAGAGGTCAATGCAGGATACCCTTCACCTGCCAATTGTCCACTTAGCTGCTGGTCTGCCAGGTGCAGCTTCAGTGTAGGTGACAAATAGCCAGCGAACCTCTCCCCAAACTCCAGCTGTGCGCTCCTTATAGTAAGCAAGCACTTGCCACAGGTAAAAAGTATGGAGCTTGTGTTTGGCCTCTGAGGTGTGATTGGTGAAGTACACTGGGAGATTAATCACCTGATTAAGGTAAAATTCTGACACAACCTTCGGGAGGAACTTCAGGCTGGGGCACAGGACAACCTTGTCTCCATGGAAGACCAGGTAAGGAGACTCCACTGAAAGTGCCTGGAGCTCTCTGATCCTTCTGGCTGACGTGATAACCACCAGGACAGTGGTCTTCCATGACAGGCAAGACATCACACACCTGGGCATCGGTTTGAATGGCTTGTCCATGAGTTTTGCCAAAACCAGCAACAAGTCCCATGTTGGTGGTGATTCATGCACCGGATGGAGAATGTGGTCAAGGCCTTTGAAGTAGCACCAGACCACCTTTTCCTGTGTCACCGACTGCTGACCGGCCTGCACCCGGTAAGCAGAGATGGCTGCCAGGTGCACCTTGAAGGTCGTCGACTGAAGGTCCGACATGGAGAGGGACCACAGATAGTCAAGGATGCTAGCCACTGGACAGGACAAGGGGTCCAGCCCCTTACCCTGGCACCAAATGGAGAACCTCTTCTACTTGAAGGCATAGAATTTCCTGGTCAACTCCTTTTCAAGATGCCTCCACAACAGTGAGAATATATTTGGAGAGACCCAAAGCCTGGAACTCTAGCCGCTCAGGAACCAGGCTGTTGGGTACAGGGATTGAAGGTTCAGATGAAGTACCTTCCCCTGATTGATGGAGAGCAGGTCTGGGCAGAGAGGAAGACACCTTGGGAGCCTGCTGCTGAGGAAGAGGAGATTGGGGTACCAGAACTGCGGGGTCAGTCCGGAGCACCAGGATAATCTGTGCCTTGTCCCCCCTGGCATTGAGCAACATTTTGTGAATCAAGGGAAGTGGAGGGAAGGCATAGAAGAGGCCTGGGGTCCAGGGCCTCTAGAAGGCATCCCCCTGCAGCATTCCCTGCTGAGGGGGGTGGGCACAAAACAGCCTCAGCTTTGCATTCTCCCTGGGGGCAAACAGGTCCACCTGAGGGGTGCCTCACTGGGAGAACAAACTGTGTACTACCTCTGGGTGGAGAGACCACCCATGAGACACCTCACCCACACAGCTGAGAGCATCCACCAGCTGGTTGGAGGCCCCTGCTACATGGATGACTAGAAGATTGGCCTTCAGGCAGTGCACAAGGGTCCACATGTGGAGAACTTCCTCGCACAGTGGCAGGGAGTTCATCCCACCCTGTTTGTTGAGGTAATACATGGTCGTGGTGTTGTCCATCTGGACCTGGACCACATGACCCCGGATGTGGGAAGCAAATGCAGTCAACACCAGTCAAACTGCTCGGAACTCCAGCAGGTTGGTGTGGCATTGGGACTCCTCAGGGGTCCAGAGACCATGGACTCTGTGTCCCTCAGGTGGGCACCCCAGCCCATGAGAGAGGAATCAGTCATCAGGATGACCGTCGGCTTGTGTTGAACAAAGGGATCCCTTCCTGCAGATGCTCTCAGGCTAACCACCACTGAAGGGTATCCCACATCCACTGGGTCACAGTGACCAGCTGCAGTGACCCCTGCACAGAGACCACTGACTGGCCGGCTCCCACTGCAGGAAGCGCATTCTCCTCCGGGCCCATCGGAGCATGCTGGTGCAGGCGGCCTTGTAATCCAGCAGGTTCAGGAAGTCCCAGGCAGGGCGCAATTTCCCAACCCGAAATAATCGAGCAAAGGATGACAGCCTCTGCCCTGTCCACCAGGAGCCAGGTTCTGGCTCTGCAAGAGTCAAGCTCCACCCCAAAGAAGTGGGTCACCTGCGAAGGTATGAGTTCCGACTTGGCCTCATTGACCAGGAGGCCAAGCTTTACTCAGGTCTGGAGGGCCAGGTCCCTGGACCATTCCACCTCATGTCTAAAGGGACCTGCTATTGGTCAGTCATCCAGGTAGGGGTAAACCCGGACCCCTTGGTGCATCAGGTAAGCTGCCACCACTGCAATGCACTTGGTGAAGGCCCTTGGGGCTGAGGACAGGCCGCATGATATAGCCTGGATCTCGTAGAGAGTTCCCTCTGCTCAGAACTGGAGGAACCTTCGGTGTAACAGATGAATCGGGACATGGAGAAATGCATTCTGAAGATACAGGGAGCAAAACCACATGTTCTGATCTAGAAATGGTATGATCCGAGATGGAGTTACCATCCTAAAGGTGCACAACCTTAGGAACCTGCTCAGTTCTGGCAGACCTAGAATGGGGCACCAGCCACACCATCCATTTTGGCACCAGGAAGTACCTGGAGACAAGCCCTGGGTATTTTGATGGATCCGTGACAGGAACCATGACCTCCTTGTGGAGGAGCTGGGCTATGTCATCTCTGACAGCTGACAAAATGTCTGCAGATACCGAGTCCTCCCATGGGGCACCTGTCTGTGGTGACAACGAACCAGGCGGAAAGGAAATGGCGGAGCCATCCCCCCCCCAAGGGAGGACCCACGGGAGGTGTGACAGTCATGAGGGAGGCACCACCATCCTGTCACTGTGAAGGCTTAGAGGAGGAGGAGAGTCCGACTGAGGGGCCACCGGAGCCTCTCCCCCCAGGCTTACGGACAACTGAGGCCACTGACATCAACTGAGGTCACCAGTACTTGGCCTGCAGACCAGTCTGGGGGTTGGGCTAGTTTGGCCAAAGCAGAAGAGGTGGACTGAAAGGGCTTCTGTTTCTGCTGCTTCTTGAAGCCTTTAGGGTCCTTTCGGGCAGATGTCATTGAGTGCAAGGTGGCACTGGACTTCTCGATACGGGTGAGGAGGTCCTCGACTCCAGGCCCAAACAAATCAGTGCCCAGGAAAGGAACATCTTCCAGCTTGTGCTGAGTGTGTCAGTTGTGAAGGTCGAGATCCTCAGCTAAGCCCTGTGGTGCATGGCCACTGCGGCCTCCATGGAGCAGGCACAGGAGCCCCCTGTGTCCATGGCTGTCTGGACCTGCTGCTTAGCTACAGCTCGGCCCTGGTAAAGGATCTGTTTGATCATGGTCTGGAGGTCCACCAGCAGATGAGGAAACACCTCATCCAGGGTGCCCAGCAGGGCAAGGGTGAAGTGGGCTATAAGGATGGCCGAGCTCAGCTGGCGAAGACAAAGCGAGGAGGCAGCATAGACCTTTTTAGCCGAGTGGTCCAATTTCTTGAACTTTGTCAAGCCAGGTGGTCCAATTTCTTGAACTTTATCAGGTGGCTTATCAACATCCCCTTTGTAGCCACAGTGTCTAAACACAGAATTGGTCACCAGCCCCTTGGCCAAGAGGTGTTCTGAGAATCCTGAGAGAGAGCCGATAGGTAATGCATAATTGCAAGCCATCTGGGAACAGGGCACAGGGCAGGAAGTGGGGCACTGCCAAAGCTCCAGAGCAGGGCCAAGAATGGCGTCTGCCACTGGGAAGGCCTCTATAGGAGTATCTCCCTGGTCAAGGATCTTGGTCAATGGATAATGAGCCCATTTCTGGACAGGCTCCATTTTCATACCCATGGACTCAGAGATCAGGCAAAGAAGGCCCATAAAGGATGAAGGGCCTTTGTCCATCGAGAGAGCCCCCACTGACTCCAAGTCAACCAGATGGGAGTGCAGGGAGGAACACTCGGACTCCAAGGAGTCGTTAAAGAGGGGTCAACCACCTGAGTCCCCACTGACCCTCCATGGACAATCAGGGTAATAATGACTGACAGCCAATGGGGATGTTCTTTGGTCGGCTGAGACTCACTGGTCGAAGCGCTGGTTGGCGGATGTTTAGGCAGCAACTCCACCAGAATCAGTGTAGACACCAGGTTCAGCCAAGCTGGGGCTGACTTGGTCAGCTCCTTAGATGGAGAAGGCATTGGCCTCTCGGGAGAAAGCCAAGTGATGGCTGGTGTAGTAGCCAGAGCACCAGATGTTGCCATATGAGATCCTCATAACGTTGACACAACATGTGCCGAAGCCTCTCCTCATCTGAGGAGGATGATGAATGAAGAGTAGTGGCAGTGCCACATTCTGTGGTGTCAAGAGTGGGAGCATCGATGTTGGCAGGAACCGTTCAACCCATGGGATGAAGACCTTGACTGCCAGGGGAACTGGCAGTGGGGCTCGGAGGGAGTCAGTGAACTCCGAGGCTCCTCTAGGTCTTGGTCATCGACCAGAGGTGGCGGGTCAGTGGACTGATCTATCCCAATGGTCTGAGTCAGGACCAGAGTCCTGGATAAAGAAGTGTCAGCCCCTTCAGTCGACAACTGGTCGATTGGTTCAAGAAAAATCTCGGTCGGAAGATCAACCAGCATCTCAGCCAACTGGCCCAACCGGGTTACTGTGAATTCGACCGTAGCCGGATCCAGAGAAGCACAGGAATCTGAAGCCGTCTACCGAGAGTGCTCCTGATCCCACTGAAAATCGAAGAGACTATTTTTTGGACTGTTTCTTTGACTTGGATTTGTGCCTGGAGGGTCCCTGACTGTGGGTCAGCAAAGACTGGCACAGTTCTTTGAAGGATCCCGTGAAAGTCGAACCCAGCTGGAGCAGCATAAAGGCAGCCACCGAAGAGGAGTGGGAAGCAGCCTGGGCCACAGCCTCCTCACACACCACAAGCTGTTCAGTGGACCCTGCAGCTGTGGAGATCACAACAGGCATCCTTAGATTTGACCGGCAGGTTCCATTCGCTCAGTTGACCTAACTTGAGTCGGGTGAGACGGTCCTCGAGAATGGTAGGATGGAAAGCTCGACAAATGTTGCAGGCCTGTGGATCATGCTCGTGCCCCAGCCAATAGATACACGTGGTGTGCAGATCCATTCAGGACATCTTCTGCTCGCAAGGCCACCAATGGAACCCGGGAGCAGATGTGTCGTCGATCACGGTCGAGATCGATGCTCAAGCTTAGGACAAAAAATAGTAAACTTTTTAGGAAGTAAATCCATAGATTTGGTCGCAAGGGCCTACTCCTTGCAAGAGTGGTGAGGAGGGAACCTGCTTCTTCCAGTGGAAAGGAAGATCTGGCATCATGGAGTGGAGCTGAGGGAGTTACCACCTGGGTGGGTAGGAGGAGGAGACAGCTTGAAGACGTTTCCAGCAAGTCTTAAAGGGAAAGGTAACTGCCAGAAGTGTGGATAGAACATCATATCCACACCCCTAGAACTATAAGTTCTAGGATGTTGATTTTGTGATGAAGTACAGTGCTAGAACCACTGAGCTGAAAGAAATTCTCACTAAAAACTGGGACATTTTACAAGTCGATGAGAAACTGAAAGAATATGTTGGAGATGGTCCCAAGATGATTTACAAGAGAGCCCCTACAGTAAGAGACAAGGTGGTTAGATAATATTTACCACAAGAAAAGAAAAACAATACACTGTGGTCAATGCAGCCACCTGTAGGAACTAAAGAATGTGGAAAATGCAAACTTTGTCCTTATATTCAGGTAACCAACACCTTCAAAAATCCAGTCACTGATTGGGTTTTTAAAATTAAGGATTTGATTGTGTGCCACACAATGGGGGTTGTATATTTATTACAATGTTCATGTGATTTTTACGGCTGCAGTGGACGGAGCTTGCAGACATTTTGCATGTACAAAAGGGCTGATGTCATGTTTTCTGTCCATGGAACTGACAGAAGGTATAAATAGTCTCCTCCACCTTACCCTCCTGCAAGAAATGTTTTCTGCCCTCAAATAAATATGCTTTCGTATTAGTCAATGGTTGCAGGGTACTGCTTTCTTTCTTAAATGGGGGGTACAAGAACTGGAACCTGAGTAGTGGAAGGCAGCATTATTTTTTGGGGGGAGAGTAAGATCCACCCCCACCTCCACGCGAGAAGCTCCTAAAGATCCACCCCCACCTTTTGGGGGGTCATGTGGGAGGGGCATGAGGTGGATCTATCATGTTGGAACAACTGACATAGAAACATAGAAGTTTATGGCAGATAAGGACTGCAAGGCCCATCCAGTCTGCCCATTTCTTTTTCCACCTTATAAATGTTCCATCAGCCTTTGCTTTCTCAATGGCCTATGTATTCATAATCATCTGTATTGCTCCCTTATGACTATCCTATAACTGTTTGAAGCCCTGCACTGTGTTCATATCCACCACTTCCTGAGGTAGGCCGTTCCATGCATCCACCATCCTTTCTGTGAAAAAGAACTTCCTCACATTACCCCTTAATTGGCCTCCCTCTAATCTCATGCTGTGTCCTCTTGTCCTGCTATTTTTCTGATATTGAAACATGTTAGACTCTTTCACCTTGTTAATGCCCTTAAGGTGTTTGAATGTTTTGATCTTATCAACTTTCTCCCTCCTTTGCTCTAGGGTATACATATTGAGCTTGGTTAGTCTGTCCTCATATGTTTTCTGATGCAGTCCCTGCACCATGTTGGTTGAACTTCTCTGGACTGCCTCAATTTGATTAATGTCCTTGTGAAGGTGTGGCCTCCAGTACTATACACAGTACTCCAGATGAGGCCCAACCAGTGTCTTGTAAAGAGGGATTATTACCTCCCTCTTTCGACTTGTGATACCCCTACTAATATACCCCAACATCCCCCTAGTCTAACCTACTGCTTTAGTGGCCTGCTTGGATGATTTCAGGTCATCGGTGATAATGATGCCCAAGTCTCTTTCTTCCCTTGTGACTGCCAGCAACTCCCCTCCCAGCCTATAGGTGGCTTCATGGTTTCTCTTCCCTATGTGCATGATCTTGCACTTCTTTACATTAAACCCCAGTTGCCACTCTTCCGACCATTTTACTAGTTTATCCAGATCTCTTCTCATTCTGCCCACCCCATCTGGATCATCTACTCTGTTGCAGATCTTGGTGTCATCTGCAAACAGATAAACCTTACCCTCCAGTCCATCTGCAATGTCACTGATGAAGCTATTCAAGAGGACTGGCCTCTGGACTGATCCCTGAGGTACCCCACTTATGACTTGCATCTCTTCTGACTATATACCGTTTACCACCACTCTCTGTTTTCTGCCCATCAACCAGTTTGCCACCCAGTTGACCAACTTCTGACCCTCCCTGAGCCTACCCAGCTTATTAATCAATCTTCTATGTGGAACAGTATCGAAAGATTTGCTGAAGTTAAGGTAGGTGACATCAACTGCTCCCCCTTGGTCTACCACCCTGATTACCCAGTCAAAGAAATGTATGACATTAGTTTGACAGGACCTTCCTTTTGTAAACCAATGCAGTCTTGGATCCTGTGCTCCTATGGATTCCAGGTGTTGCACTATCCTTTCCTTAAGGAGTGCCTCCATAATCTTGCCCACAACTGAGGTAAGACTGACTGGTCTGTTGTTCCCTGCCTCCTCCCTGCTACCACTCTTGTGGAGCAGGATCACATGAGCCCTTCTCCAGTCTTCTGGGACCTCTCCTATACTCAAAGACTCACTAAACAGTTCTGATAATCGCTCTGCTAGTTCCACCCTTAGCTCCTTTAGTACCCTGGGATGTATGCCATCAGGTCCCATTGCCTTGTTCACCCTGAGCTTAGCGAGCTCTTGTAGGACCCTTTCTTTTGTGAAGGGACTAGTGCACACCTCCCTCCCCCCTGTGTCCATAGTGCTGAGCTTTGAGCCCTGCCCTACCTTCTCTTCAGTAAATACTGAGCAAAAGTATCTATTTAGGATAGATGCTTTAACATGGTCCTCCAACTCACACACACCCTTATCTCCTTTGATCTTAGCAATACCTCCTCTGGACTTTCTCCTTTCACTAATGTATCTATAGAAAGTCTTGTCACCTTCTTTTACTGTTTGTGCTAGTGTTTCCTTAGTTTGGGCCTTTGCCTGCCTTACTGCCTTCCCTGTTTCCCTTAGGAAAGTTTGGAATACCTCCCTGTCTTCATCCTGCTGTGTTCTCTTATATTTCCTGAAGGCCAGCCTTTTGGCTCTGACCTTTTCTGCTACTGTTTTTGAGAACCAAAGTGGTTTCCTTCTTCCTTTGCACTTCCTTTTCTCTCTAACACAATGGGGTGTTTCTCCAAGTATTGCATCCTTAACGCTTGTCCACTTTGCCTGTACCCTGTCACCTGTATTTCTTTTTGCCAGGGCTATCTTAACTCTGTTGGCCATCTTATCAAAGTCAGCTCCTCTGAAGTCCCATATTTTTGCTTTGGAATGGGATGATTTAGTTCTAGTGGCCAAATTGAACCATCCCATGTGATGGTCACTGACCCCCATGTGACCTTCTACCTGGAGATCTGTGATCCTTTCCCTGTTAGTACTAGATCTAGGATAGCCCTGTCTCTTGTGGGTTGTTGAACCAGTTGTTTGAGGCTCTCCCTCTGCAGGGAATCCACCATGTGTCTAGTTCGGGCAGATGTTCCTGCTGGTATTGACCAATCTGTATCTTGCATGTTGAAGTCTCCCATTATCAGAACCTCCCCTTTAACTGTCATGTTTTGTATATCTTCTAATGATAATGTGTCTATGTCCTTCCCCTGGTCTTGGAGCCTGTAGACAACTCCAGTTCATATGGCTGCCCCATTTCCTGTTTCCAGGGTGACCCACAGTTCTTCTGGCTCCTTACGTGTATTCTGAATTTCTGTAGCTTTGATATTTTCATTGACATACAGGGCCACTCCATCCCCCCCCCCTTTGCACCTCGGTCTCTTCTGAATAGTACATAGCCAGGTACTTAAGTCTCCCAAGTTTGATTACTAGTAAACCATGTCTCGCTAATTGCTACTATGTTCAATTTAGCCTCTGTCATTATTACCTGCAGGTCTGGGATCTTGTTTCCCAGACAGTGAGCATTTGTGTACATGATTTTCCATTGGTCAGATTTCAGTTTGTTAGTTGTTGGGTGAGGTCTGGCATTTTCCATGTTCATCGTATGGGGAGCCAGACCTTTTTCCTTATCTGGTGTATCCTGACTATCAGAGCTGCCTGGTGAAGTAATTAAGGAGTGCCTAAAACTGCATCTAGGCATACCCTCCCAACACACACACACACACATATAGACATCATGATTTATTTATTTTTTTAACTCTAATCATGTCAATATTTGGCTCTAACAGTATGGGCAAGTTGGGCACAAAAGTAAAATAAAAAAAGGATCAAGCAAGTGCCTTTTCCTTTGTCAGACACATGCAGACAGAAGGTAACAAATCCTGTATGACAAGTTCATTATATGGATGTTTTCCATGTAAAGCAGAAATGTTGTTGTTGTCATGTCTGTAGTATCATTTGTAGCCAGTAAACTATTATTTACATAGGTACTGTAAATGACAAGTTTTAATTCAGAAATCCAGTCTTGATAAATTTGTTTTTTAACAGTTCTGTAAGATTTACAGTATGTCTCTCTGATGTAAGAGTGCATAGCATAGAAATGAAAGGGTTTGCCTAATTGTTTGTTGTTTGCATGAGAAGAGGGTGTGACAGTGTCATGCAAAAGTGAAGTCTAACAATTGTTTCTTGGCCATTCTGGGACCTGAAGTTTAACAGTAATGTAAAGAGACTAAAGTCTTGTATTTTGTGCATTTGAATAGGTTCAGTGCTTTGAAGTTAAAAGATATAAATAAATATATATATATATATATATATATATATATATATATATATATATATACACACACACACACACACACACACACACACACATACATAGTGTCATGGGCACCTGAGAAGGAAGGAGATACTACTGAAATAAATGTTATTCTGATGATTTATTTATTTATGTGTAAGATTTTAAGCGTAGTTCTGTCTAGGTCACAGACACATACAGTACTCTATAAAAAGTACATTTAAGGATGAATATATTAGTCAAAGCTTGTAGTGGCAAAATAAAGCAAGAAAAATAATATTGTGTTTTTTTTTTCTTTCAATTGTTTAACCAGGAGTGGCACACTAAGCTGAAAGCTTGTTTACAAGGGCAACCTGGGAGCACATTGAAGCTAAGCGACTTGCTCAGGGTCACCCAGTATGCAAGTGGGGGCTGTGGGATTCAAACCCAAATCTCCAGATTTGCAGCTCAGAGCCTTAAACCACTGTGCTATACTTCCTCCCTAGTTATGACAGTCATTTGTTTTATGGTTCATGATATTGGTGTCGTAAGCAGCAGTACATTGCATAGCAGGTGTAAAATGTAAATATGTAGGTCATGCAATAGATGTGCTGAGCAGTTACTAAAGCAAGAAATGTATTTAGGATAGTAAAATATTCCTGTTAGAAAACTGCTAAATATGTGACATTTGCATCTCAATTTCAAGGAGGTCCTTATGGGGTGTCAATGTACAATATAAAGTAGTTATAGTTTTCAAGTTGTCTGAGTAATTGCTTTGTACTACCACTGTTACTAAATTAAAATTATTCTATGAAGGAAATTATGTTTATGTAACTGTCTGTAAATGTATAAAAAACATTTACTTGTCCTTATAATGTAATGCATTAAATGCTGTTGCTAGGTTAAGAAGTCACATAACAGCAATAGAGATGAAAACAATGGTATGCATAGGAATTTGAAAAAAGTATACAGTACATTAACAGGAGCAGTGACATGACTTCACCAATTTTTTTATAGTTTCACTTCAGATTTTCATCATTACCATTTTTTACACCTCCTCATAAACAGTACAGCTGTCATTTTTTACATCCTGTTCAAAATGTATTTTTGCACCTATGGTGCCTGATGGCACAGTCACTGTGCAAAATCACCTTTCGGCTAATGAACTGGTAGTGTCACTGTTTATGCAGTGGGGTCACAAAAAGCCCATGCTGAAAACTTGGAGTAAAAATATCAAGAAATGCCCTGGGCATTAGGGTTTCTGACCATAACACCCTGCCCTGTAGGGACTGAGAGGCATCAGGGATGTGACTTGGAATTGTCAACAGTAATGCTCATGCCATTCCACCCCCATCCCCACCCTTCAGCCAGTGACAGGTATCAAGGTGTGCCTTTGACTCTTCAGCCCCAAAGTTCACTCTGTTCTTTTATACTATACCCATTCCAGTGTATTTCCTTATGGAATGGGATGAGTGTAAAGTCTGAACACCCCAAGGCACACCTCGACACTAGTCTGTGTCTGCAGGGCAGGGTGAGGTGAAACGGCATGAGCGTTATGGGCAATCACCCAAAGGCACACCCCAATGAATGTCCATCTCTGCAGGGTGGGAGTGGGGGTGAGGGTGGGGTAGGCGTCACTTCAGTAACTCACTGCCATTCCTATTCTGCCTGTCTGTCTGTGTGTGCCTCTCTCTCTCTCTCTCTCTATATATATATATATATATATGTCTATGTAATTATCTATCTTCCTATCAATTGCATGTATCGCTATTTTTATCTACTTCTAAAACATATCTGTATATCACATTTGCCTGCACTCTGAGCACATACTTATGAAACTGTGCATATTTGTACTCCACTTCTGCACAGACCTCATACTTTCCTAATATTCCCATTATCACAAGCATAACTACCTTGCCTTTATCAAAAATAACCCCCTCTGAAAGTTACTATCACATTTTCTCTGCTAACAGTCCATCATTACACCTGACTTCCTGACATCAGCACATTGCTTAAATATAACTTACATCACTCATGGACAAAACCCTGTTTCCTAAAAACAAAACAAAAAAAAAAAACGTAAATAATCCTAAGGCTGAACATATGCCAGCCATTACTTTTCATGTACTGCCACCTTCTGTACCATCATGGGGATTTGCATATGTTTCCCATGGTGCTTTGCATTATTAGGGTATGTGCAATTTTGTTTTCTTTAAAATTTGGCTGTATGGCCAATATCATCCAGGATAACACATACCTCAGTGGCATTTGCTCTGGGGTTCTTTTGTAAACCTATATTGCTTCCTATTGCTTCCATCAAAATGTATACCTCCCTATATTTTCCTAATAATGTGTATGCCTTCCTTAGAACAGAAACTAAAACAAATCTCACGACTTACAAAGCATTGTGTTGCTTCTCCTTACCTCCTTAGCAATTCCACACAACTTCACTAACTTCATTATGCAGCTGTGGTGGATCTGACCAGATTTTATTGTTATATTGGAAGAACAGTGAGGGAGTTCTGCGTAAGGACAGGGGAGCATGTGAGGGCACTGTAATGAAAAGACATATCCTGTGCTATAGCACAACATATCAACAACTGCAGGGACCTGAATATAAAACATTAAATAAAATGTACAGACCTTGAAAAAGCCACAATGGGACCAAGAGGGGTAAAACTTAAAACAGTTGATTGGTCAAAGAGAAAGCTTCTGGATTTTTATTTTAAAATCCAGAGAGGACAGAGGCTTAAATGACAATATAGATCTATCAGCATATTTGTAAGACTTGGATTGCATCACTAAAAATGAGAATTAATTTGTAAACCACAGGAGTCATAAAATTAAAATTGAAGGTGTATATAGCCCTTTGATGAATTAGTATTGTTACAATGACCACTCTTGTTATACTAATATTGTTAATTGTATTAAAATAATAAGCAATGTATTAATGAATGGTCAGTAAGTAATCAATAAGACATGATAGAGTGTGCATTAGACACTTTAACACACGACTAGGAGGTGTAGTGAGGTACAAGGCTGCAGTCCAAGTGCATCCAGCCTCCTAGCCATGTGTTAAAGTGTCTAACGCACACACTGGAGTAGCTTATTGCACTTATGAAATGGCCATCTGTAGTGCAAATGCATTTGGTAAGTAAAATGCACAGTATTAATTAGGAAAAAACATATATGTTTGTGTCAGTTTTCAATGAAATAGTTCCTCTACCTACGTTTCCTGTGTTTTTGTTTTGAGTGAAGGAGTTTTGTCCTAGAAAGACTTCTGTAGTTTTGGTCTATGGTTGTCATGGGATCCCTTCCTCAATCCACCCCCCATCCCCAACCAGTAACACTCTGGTACTGTCTGAAATGTGAAAGATTAGAGATGAAACATGTTTTTCTTTATTTTGTATGCATTTCCAGTGCTGCTGTACTGGGAAAGACATGGCAGTGCTTTTTATGGCAGTACCAGGGAAGACACACCAGTGCTGTTTCAGTGGCAGAGCAAAAATGGACCAGGTGCAGATCTACAGCGCAGTACTGTAAGTAACAATGTGAGGAAAGAAACAACATTTATATTTCCCTGATATTAAAAAAACTAGAATTTCAGTGAGCTGAGGGGTTAAGGGAGGTAAATAGCAAGGGGAAGCAGATTGTGGCATGGAGACAGTAGGTTGGCTGTTAAGCCATGGAGTGAGTGGACGGATGAGATTGTGGTTGTGGCATGGAGACAGCAGGTCAGCTGTTAACTGGTGGAGTAAGGAGGTGGGTGGGATTGCGATTGTGGCAGTTTTTACTTTTAAAGTTAGTTTCTAGTAAATCTGCCATTGTTAAAATGCTGACTGAAATTTCACTTGCAATTGGCAAAAAACAAGATGGCTGAGTTTTAGTTTACCAACATTCTAAATGGCAGATTTACCAGAATCAGTGCACACTGACATTACTGGGTCTTTTTCCTGTGCATCAGACACATTATCACACAGGAACTGGCCAATGAGAAAGCTTGAATTTGGATGCCCATTTCATAATACTAATATAAGCACTACCTGAGTGACAATATACTGTATAACAGGAAATATTAGTTGTCTTTTTATTTACACTATATTTTCTGGTTCCATATTAGCGTGAAAATAAAGAGACAGTGACTATTAGGTAGATCATTATATATAGCAGCACTAGTGTTCCACCACTGAAAATAAGAGGAAACGAAATTGTGGGGGTGTGCTTGGAGCGCTAAATATAAAGGGCATGAATATAAACTGCTATACAGTATATTGACCAATCAGAAAACAGAAAATCTGAAAACTGATCTCCACTTTGACAATAAGTGTTTTTAATGGTGTAATTAATTGTTTTGCACGTGTTTATTTGCACATAATCTTAAGAATAGCAGTGTATATATATATATATATATATATATATATATATATATATATATATCTACTGTATATATATACACACACACACACCATACTGTGGATCTAAATGCTAGTTATCGCTGATGAAGTCTAGCATTTAGCCAGGTGAAACATAAGAATTTGTAGCCAAGCCTGCTACCATAATGGTTTTGTGAGCCAGCTTTTTTGCACTTAGCACTCGCACTTTAAATGAAAGTATTGAAACACTAGTCCTTGGTCTGGGTGTTGATTCCTGCTTGTTGACCCCATCAGAATATCCAGATCTGCACCTATGAAGTCCAATACTTAAGCTGGTGCTGTTTGCGACTTCTGTAAGTTTATCAGGAAGCCTAGGTCCTTTAAAGAGCTAGTGTACTGCCCAGAAACTACCTGAAATTAATTGTAGCTTTCAGATGTAGTCAGCTATCAATTCTTATATCTCAAGTATTTTTTTCTTTTCTGGTTGCTAATTAGAAGATTTTTCACCTGGCAGTACTGGGGTGATATTTGGAGCAGCACTCCATCTGGAGAAAAACAAGTCAGTTCTGTTCCTCCCACTGCATCAACACTGAGACTACATTGACTATGACATCACTAGCAATCAATGAGAACCATTTCTCACTGGCAGGTTTCACTTTCACATGAAACAGCATGGACTGGCTCTTTCTGGTTACTAATGATGTCACAATTTCATGTATTTTGATTGGTAGCTTGTGATAGTCACTGCTCAGGCTGCAAGCACTGTGGTGCCTTAAAGTGTTTGGTCTCATTTCTGATGATGTAGTGGGAGGAACAGAACTGACTTTTTTTCCCTCCAGAGTGCTGCTCCACACATCACCCCAGTACTGCCAGGTGGAAAATCTTCTAATTAACAAACAAAAAAGACAAAATACTTGAGATATAGGAAGTAACAGCTGACTGCATCTGAAAATTACTATTAATCCAAAGCGGTACACTAGCACTTTAAGGTGCTTTTTACCACCTGTAAGGAGCACCTTACCTCCACTAGACAGTCATACAGGTAGGGAAAATCTCCCACACCTTGCCTTCTCAGATGTGCCATCACCACAGATATGCATTTTGTGAAAAACCTTGGTGCTAATACGAGACTAAAGGAAAGGGATTTGAAATGGCATTGGCAGTTCCCCAGTTTCAAACTGGGGTATCTTCTGTGGTTATGTCTGACTGGAATATGAAAGTAGGCATCTTTCAAATCTGGGGACCCCAACCAGTCTCCTGAATGCAGGGATGTTATCACGGAGCCCAGTGTGACCATCTTGAATCTTTCCTTTTTTAATGCATTTTTTCAGATAGTGTATCTCAGGTCATAGAAACATAGAACTTGATGACAGATAAGAAACACTTGGTCCCTCTATCTAGTGTGCCCATTTCTCACTACATACACTATTACCACAGACCATGCCCAATCTACAGCTCTTTCTCCCTCCCCTTTCCTTTCCACTATGATTCCCTTGTGCTTATCCCGTGTATTCTTGAACCCTACCACTGTTTTCACCCCCACCACCTTCACAGGAAGGCTGTTCCAGGAACCGACCACTCTTTCTGTGAAGAAGTACTTCCTCACATCTCTCCGGACTCTACCCCACCTCCAGCTTCATAGCATATCCCCTTGTTCTTGAGCACCTTTTTTCTGAAAAATACTTCCCTCGTGTACCTTATTTACCCTCATGAGATATTTAAGGGTCTCTATCATATCCCCCTCTCTCTCCTCTGTTCCAGGCTGTACATATTAAGGTCCTTTATTCTCTCCTCATAGGGCTCTCACAACATGAGAGTTTGGGAATCTTTTCTCTGAAAGCACTTACTCCTGATGGTTTGAATCAGGAATGGAATTTAAAACCATATTTGTAAGCATGGACCATAAGCTTTCTAATTTTCTCAACCCCCCCTACATTTCTTATAATATATGCTGCTTATACGAGTAACTATATAACAGATGACCTAAAGGTAAGCAAGCAATGTGAGAAGGCAGTTAGGAGGGCTGGGGGGGATACTGGGATGTATAGGGAGAGGCATCACCAATAGAAAACAGGAAGTTGTTATTCCTCTGTACAGACAGTTGGTGAGACCCCATCTGGAGTACTGTGTTCAGTTCTGGAGATCCCATCTCTGCACAAGGACATAGGATGGAGGCACTCCAGAGGAGGGCAACTAAAATGGTGCAGGGCCTGCACCAGAAGCCATATGAAGAGAGACTAAAGGAGCTTAATATGTATACCCTCAAGGAAAGGAGAGAGAGGGAATTCATGATACGAACTTTCAAGTACCTCAAGGGAATCAACAAAGTCCAAGAGGGTAGCATGTTTCAGAAAAAGAGATGTGCAAGAACAAGAGGACACAATTTGAAGACAGAGGGGGGGATGGCTCAGGGGCAATGTGAGGAAACATTTTTTCATGGAAAGAATGGTGGCACATGGAACGGCCTTCCTGAGGAAGTCGGTGGGTCAAAAACAGTGGGGGAGTTCAAGAATGCATGGGACAGACATAAGGCAATTCTGGTGGGGGTTAGAAAGAAGTAGGCTGTTGGTTAACTAGGATCTGCAGCTTATCCAATAGTTATGGAAATGGGCAGACTGGGTGGGCCAAGCAGTCCTTATCTGCTGTCAAAGTCTGTTTCTATATAGAATGCAACAATTGCCCCCCCCCCCAACCTTCTATCCAGTGACTCTTCACGAGTCTAATTTGACTTACTGTAGGTTCAGATATATACCTTCTGCTACTGGAATATTTATTTCTGAGTTGTGTTGTATTATAGTAAATTTAAGTTAATTAAGTTGAATAGAAGATGCCTAGTTTACTATGCTTGCCATTTCCCTATATTTATATTTAGAAGGGTAAAGTTATATTGATAGCAGCTTAGTAACGAGTTTGGTCTAATAATCGTTTTGCTTTTATTTCCTTACAGTTGGAGCTGGTTGGGGAGCACAGGGATGCCTGGAACCACACTTATGATGATTCATTTCACATCCATAATTCATGGATTTGCTCCCTGCTCTGCAGCTACCAGCAACCTGTATGTATTCATCATTTGATTATTTTGTTTTCATAATCACAGTAACAATGTACTCTCAGTGATGTTGATAAAAAGTTTATTATTTTTCTCTGAGTACTTTTCACATACTGAGGTTGAGCAGCATACAACAATTAATGATTGTTTTTAAGTTTGGTGAAAGCAGTTAAAAATGTAGAATTATTAAATGTATTCTATTTTTCAAGTATTGACTGTGTGCAGATATGATCTATAGATCCTTGTTTTAGCAACCATAGAATATTTTCATAGAAATGTAACAAAGTTTTCCTTATTAATAATTACTTCCTGGTTTCACATACTGGGTATTTGATGATGTCACACCTTTTTTTGTATAAAGATAAGAAGAATGGTTCAGGTACCCACCCCCTGACGAAGCCTTACATGGTGAAGAACCGGGGCACACCTGACCACACGGAATGAATCCTCCAGCTGTGTACTCCTTTAAGTTTGGCTAATGATAGCTGTGTTGAATAAATGTCAATTGATTTACCTCATATCCTGAGTAAGTACTTCACTGGAGCTATCAAGCTCTTGACTCTGGTGTGCAAGTGTGTATTGTGTCTTGTCCTCTTGATGCAGACCTTGCACCATTTTAGTTGCCCTTCTTTGAACTGCCTCCACTATATCTTCCTTCAGAGATGTGGTCTCCAGAACTGGACTCAGTACTCTTGGTGGGGTCTTACCAGTGATCTATACAGAGTCAACACCACCTCCCTTTTTCTGCTGGTGATACCCCTCCCTATGCCTCCAGCATTCCACTAGTCCACCCTACTGCCTTGTCACACTGACTGGCCACATTTAGGTCACCCAATATGATTATCCTAGGTCTCTATCCTGCTTGGTGGTTATCAATACCACTCCACCCATTTTGTACTCTGCCTCTGGGTTTCTGTGCCCCAGGTGCATTACTTCACACTTTTTGCATTGAAATCCAGCTGCCTTTCCCTAATCACTCTTCTAGTTTTCTCAGGTCTCTGCTAATACTTTACACACACACACACACACACACACACACTGAGTATCCACCATATTGCAAATTTTGGTGTCATCTGTAAAGAGGCAAACCTTTTCTTCCAGCTCCTCTGCAATGTCACTTATAAAGACATTAAAGAGGGACTGTCCCAGCATTGATCTCTGAGGCACCCCGCTTGTCACCCTCCCTTCCTCGGAGTGAACTCTGTTTACCACCATCCTCTGTCGCCTATTCCCTAATCAATTTCTTATCCAGTTTACCACCTTTGGACCCACTCCTAAGCTACCCATCTTGCTTACTAGTCTATTAGGTCTAAAATGAGTCACCATTCCCCATTTTGTTTGTGGGTTAGAAAGTATCTGGAAAACAGTTCCTTACCCCATTGTTAGGCAGGGACCTTCTCCACTGTTTTTGCTGGCAACAGTTTCTTTACCGCTAACTCCAGTAGGATTTTTTTCTGTTGGAGAGTGAGATGGGAACAATCTTGGTTCCTGCAGTTCTGGGAATTTTTTGAACTGCAGGGACAAACTGTGACTCACCACCTCCCGGACCCCCATGTCTGTGGTGATTTTTGTCCATTCCTGGAAGTACTGAGCTAGTCTTCCCCCTTCTGGCAATGGTTGGATGACCTGGGCAGAACTGTCAGGAGTTTTGTTTTGGCTGTGGCTTAAGGGATGATGCTGTGGCTGCATGACTAGTGCCCCTCCTGCCATTATAGTAACCTCTTTGGGACTGACACTCATAGGGGACATAAGGCTTTGGCTAGTAACCCATACCTCTGCCTCCCCTCCCATAAGGCCTGTTGGGAGTGGAGGCCTTTTCATTTTCTGTGTTATTTCTATACGTAGTTTTATATTCATCCACTTTTTTCATATATGCCACTGTCTTGCCACCAAACAAGGAGTTTCCCTCAAAAGAGAAATCCATGGCCTTAGTCTGAGTGTCCTGGGATAGGGTGGTAGCCCTAAGCCAGGCAAACCTTCCTAAGAGATACTGTATGTACTAGGACCCTTGAGGCAGAGTTGTTAATGTCCATAGCCTTGGAATTTGTACTTAATGGCATTCAGTGCTGACATGGCTGTGTCAGTCAAGTCCTGTGCCACTTCATTGTTAACTTTTCCTCTCAGTTCCAGGACTGAATTCCATAGTGCCTGTTGGTACTGAGCTGTGTATGACAGGTAAGCTGCCAGTCTGAGAAGCAAGAAGTGGTGGAGTACACTTTTTGGTTATAGAATCCAGTTTTCTGGAATCATTCTCTGGAGGCTGTGCACAGAAAGGCAACTTAGCCTTCTCACCTACAGCAGCCTTGACCACTCCCTAATGATCAGGATGGGCATACAGGTACTCAACCCCCTGCCTGTCCACCTGATGTTTCTTTTCAATCTTTTTATCAATGACAGCAGATGAAGTGGATGATGACATGATTTTGGCAGTGGCTTTTTGGAGAGGTTTGTGGATGGGAAGGAGCAGCTTCTTTGTGGGATCCAAACACATCATGTCCATTAATTCAACCTCCTCAGCTTCATGTGAGGGGATGTTGAGGGTGTTTACCATTTGCTCAACAAAGTAATAGTGGGATATGTAATCCTCAGAAGGCCTGGGAGGAGATCCAAATTCTTGCTCAAGTGAACAGTCTGGTTCCAGGGGTTCACCCTCCTTCTCCTCTTCATAATACATTACTTCCTCCTCCACAGGCAGTTGGTGTGGAACTGAATCCTGGGGAGGGGGGGAGGTGTTAGGGCTGGGAGAACCCGGTGAAGTTCTGACCCTTATTAAATAAGAACAGGAACACAGTGTGGTTCTGATTTGTTCTGATTATTTATGTATATACATTTTTTATGAGGTTTTTTTTCCCTTAATGCCGGCGAGGCTTGGTGGTGGTGTACCAACCATCTGCTCCCTCCCCCTTTGCGGGAATCACAGGGCACGGCCAGGGGTGTGGGGTTTTTCCATGGTTATGGAAGTAGCCAGGGGGAAGCCCTAATCCCCCTCCTCCAGAGGATGCCAGCGCAGAGGACCAAGGTCCAGGTGGGAAGCCGTGTGGAGACATGGCTTCTGACAAGCACCTAACAGTGCCTTCCCCTCCCGACACCGTCCACTGGTCGGATTGGTGTCCAGCCCTCCCCCAGAGAGGACAGCTGCCTAACGGCAGCTCAGTCCGGCTTCTCTCCCCCCCCCACCAATCCCCGATGACTTGGGCTCATTCTCGAACCCAGGTTGCTGGTGCAGCATGAGGTGTGGTGTCCACCTCCTCAACCTTCAGTGCCAGTGGGCTGGCTATTTATGAATATTTGAAAAAATGCGATAAAATGCATAAAAGTGGCCAAAGTTGGTCATATTTTCTGAGATACAGAATGAAACCTGAAGCACTTAGATCATCCTCTGCCCCAGATTTGATGGTGCCTAGATGTAATCTGGAAATAGGGTGTCAGTCAGTTTTGTACAGGGGAATATATCTGTGGAATAAAATCCCAGCACAATTGAAAACTGGTTTGTGTATACCATTCGGTCCAATCTGAAGTCCTGGACAAGAAGTGAGTGCAAAAACACAAGAACATGATGTATACAGTGGGCCAGATATTCAAAAGGGTTGCGCCATGCGCAATAGGGTTGCGCCTGCGCAAGTCCGAATTTGCTCCATTCTGCGATATTCAGCAGGAGGCAGTTGCGCCACAGAAAACATGCTGAGCAACAGCGCAATGCAAATGAATGCATGCTGAACTGGAGGGGGAGGAACCATGCATAAACTGCACAGCCCGATATTCAGCGGGCTGTGCAGAGTTGTGCAGGTGCAACCCCAACCTGCGCTTGCACAACTTTGAGCCCCCAAAAAAAGGCTCAAGTCGAGGGCCACCCAAAGGTGAGCTGCTGCATTGCAGGGCGCAACACAGCAGCTGCCACCTGTGGCTGGCCCCCAACCCACTCCCTGTGCCCCCCCTGCAGCCTGATCGCTGGCAGAAGACTGTAAAATCCCCACCACCACCCCCCACTGGCCCGATCGTGGGCAGCAATGTGTCTCCCCAACACAGCCCTGGTGGTCCAGTGGACCAAAAATCCCGATCGCAGGATGTCAGAAATAAACACACCTCCCCGACATAGCCCTGGTGGTCCAGTGGACCGAAATCCTGATCGCGGGATGTCAGAAATAAACACCCCCGACATAGCCCCCTGGTGGTCCAGTGGGCCGAAAATCCCGTGGCAGGATGTTAGAAATAAACACCCCCAACATAGCCCTGGTGGTCCAGTGGACGAAAATCCCGATCGCGGGATGTCAGAAATAAACACACAGCCCCAACATAGCCCTGGCGGTCCAGTGGATAAATAAAGACACCCCCAACATAGCCCTGGTGGCTAGTGTCCCCACCCCACCCACCCATGAAGCCCCCCACCCGCCTCCCCGCAGCCAGCGGGCGGCAGTCCCACCCACCTGCCACCCCGCCGCCCGCAGACTGACTGCTCGTAGGCTGCACTTCATTGGTGCAGAGCAAGAGCCAATGGGCATGCAAATGGGGCCATAATCAGATGCGAATGGCCCCCCCTGCACCTTGCATAAATTATGGCCCCATTTGCATGTCACCTTTTGAATATCGGAAATTTTCTCATGGCGCAATGGTACTTGTACCCATAATTGAATGCACCACTCTGACCACTTAGGCAAGTTCCACTCTTTGTACATACAGTGGCTATGGCCAGGGGTGATATTCAAAGGAGTTGCTCAAGGGCTTAACTCCTTTGAATATCGCTTCATTACCCTCTGCGCAAATTATTTTGTAGCAGTGCAAGGGCTTGCGCCACAAAATAGCACAGTTTGAATATCTGGCCCAGTGTGATTAAAAGAAAGTGGGTAGTTTATATGAAAGTAACATTAAAGTTACAAGAGCTCCTAACCCTGGGCTAATAACATCTATTGATTTGCATAACTCCCACTGTACTGTTCAGTTGGTGCCTATTTCAAGTAACTTAGGGCCTGCTTTGTTTTATAAGTAATGTAATTTTGTTTGATATACTGTTTTATTTAAGTTGACTATAACAAGTATTTTGTTAAACTCATGTACTTTGTGATATTTATATGTCTTGAGGATCTCGTTGAAAGTGAGTTTTACTCAACCGAGCAAATCCCTATTCATACGAAATATGAATAGAAATATTTAAAAAAATATACATATATTTAACACAGAGGCCCAAAGGAAATAATTTAATGCATTATTTGTATAAAAATTAAAGCAAAACTGCTAAGTAAAAGCAATCACTACTAGTTCCTTCATGGCTGGCCTGTACTGGTGGCATATCCTGCTCAGGCCCATGGCATGAGTGTGCTGGGAGAGAGAAAAAGAGAGAGAGAGAGAGAGACAGACAGATGTAAGTACCTATATCATACCACAAAGCAATACCAAGCACTGCAGGCAGCCAAGATATTTTTTATTAATGCTGCTGTGTGGGTATTATTTTGAAAGATGTTCCAGTCAGAGCAGATCAGGCCAAAAAAATGGATATAATGAATGACCAAAGCAGCATCAGTAAGAGAGATCCTCCCTACCCATTTGAATGATGCAACTGCATCGCATGTCCTAATGTACTGTGGTACGGTACACTGCCTGGTCCAACAGGTGGCAATGTTTTCTACGACTACCTCTACCGATCAACACACCAAATACATTTATTAAACAAGAAGTGAAAGACATGCAGATCACCACCCAGTCAAATCACATTGGTCAAGTGCAGTGCGGTCATAAAATAAATGTTGCCACTGCCAACTGAAGACCTGATGACACCCAGTTCCATCCTTCCTAGTTCCACAATTGCTGCTAGCCAGTGCCAAGTAATTTAAGTATGTAAAATATAATAATCTCAGCCCAGTTACTGTAAGTGAGATGTAATGTTACAGCCAGGATAGCATACCACGCACACACAGTCAAGAAGTTACGGTTGACATAAATCCAGCAGGAGAACCAGGTCCTTTTCTAGTGGGGGCCTTCACCCCCACCCCCCCGCAAGCAGCGGGCTCTGTCCCTGCACCCTCCGAACTTAGGGATTATCAACTCCGAGTCAGAGTTAATTTGGGGAGGGGGTTCAGGACCTGGGGAAAGAGTGCTGGGGTCCCAGGTGGACTATTACAGTGAACTGTTGATGTTTTCAGCATCGACATCTTCGCTGTAATAGTTTCACTGAATGGAGGGCATACCATCAGGTCGGTGGTAAAATAATATTTTTTTAATCAGTTGCTGAGGACAAAAAAGTGACAAGTAGTAGTAGTGAGGACAAAAAGTGACAAGTAGCAGCAGTAGTAGCAGACAGCAGTACCCTACCTTTCAGATCAGAGTGGTACTTACTACCACCAAGTAAGTTTGTGACATGAAATGCAGTTGCTTGAGGTATTTGGTCTCTGAACCCACTGATGTTATTTTTCATGTATCTGTACTCATTGAAATCATTCAAGTAATTCTGGTCTGGCCTAGTCCGTCCTCCTGACCTAAGTTGTTGCAATAAATTACTGCCTCACGTAGTAGACCCTATTTACAAAAGAGTTTCACCACAGGCTCAAATTCTTGAAAGTGTTTTGTGGATAGGGCCTGCTCAGACTAGTCAGTGTACGTTTCATTCAGGTATCATATTTGAAATTAATGTGAGGAATGTTGGTGTCAGCATGGCTCAGTTGGTAGTACATCCTCCTCTGGACCAGAAGGTTGTGGGTTCTCGTCCCACACCAGGATGGTACTTGCACCTAAAATGCTGGCATCTGAGTGTAGTATTAGGGGGATGCTGTACTGCTGGGGTATGCCGTCCTTCAAATGAGATGTTAAACTGAGGTCCCTTATACCCATCCCGGTGCTGTCCTGGTGGAAGTAAAAGAACCCAGGGCACTCTTTGCAAAGAGTGGGACATTCCTGGTGTCCTGGCCAACATTCCCCTTCCCATAAACTGGTTCATGCAATTGTCCAGGCTGTGTGTGGGTGTTGATGTGCAATATGGCCGCCACTACACATTCAGTCACTTCACTACCAGTTTAGCATTTGCTTGTAACGTGCTTTGGGATACACTGTGTATGAAAAGCTCTATATAAATGATGATTCTTCTTCTTCTTCTTGACTTTGAGAAATGTCAAACGCTCAGCATTTTTTGGTGACAAACAGGATTGTGTGTCAGTAATGACATTACCAGCCAAACTAAACAATCGTTCTGAACAGACGTTAGTTGGATGGCAATTCATGTACTGCATTGCAATGTTTACTAAAGCAGGCCACATACTTTGTTTGGATTTCTAGTATTTCAAAGGATCAGCATTCCAGTTGATATTGGGTTCTGCCAGGTACATTTCAACAATGGTCTGTGCTGAGGCTGTGTTAGAAGAAGTAGATGAAGAAGATGTGACAATTACATCTTGTGAGTGACTCAAGAGACATGAAGTTGAATCAAGTGACTGTAGGACAATGCTATGTTTGGATGGTGATGAAGAAGAAGATTTTGCTGCAGTGGCCAAGGTGGAAGAAGAGGGAGAAAATACTGCAACACTAGAGGATGGGCCAACTGATGCTGTGTTGCATTGTAAAGATTCTGTATGTGATGCTGTTGTACTCTGTTCCATGACAGCTTGCACCTCATCAATTATTTCTTGTCTGTTTATCTTGAAAGAAGTGTCAGCATCACGCAATAGTTGCATTGATTTGTGGGTCCAAGATTGTTGCTTTAATGCAGTATTCAGAATGAAGCATTTTACATAGTTTGTCATCTTCATCAACTTTTTTGATCATACGTCTCATTAGATCCTGTCGTATTCTGGGGGCAACCTGGATGTGTCAGCATCATCACTGGCAGCCTATATGATAGAATTGTCTTGGTTCTCTAACTTTTCCCTAATCAGATTCAATCTGAATTTTAAAATTGTTATTAGGGGTATCACCTGGCTCAGAGTTGCTGTGTTTGCACTCACCTCTCTGGTGATTTCCTCACATGGCTGGAGGAGTAAAATTAGAAACTCCTGCATGGCCCACTGTGGTGTAGTAATATAGATGTCGGCATCACCAATTTTATTTTCCAAGGTGTATTGTCTGACAGCTTTCTTTTGTTCCAGCAGCCTTTGGAACATAAGAAAGGTTGAATTTCATTAAGTAGAAATGTCTTGGGCCAGTCTGTGCAAAAGTAAATTATGTTCCTACTGTATTTTTTCAATCAAGTGACGGGCTTTACTTGCGTGACTGAAGTAAGTGCATATTCTTTTAGCAGTGCTAACAAGAGCCTTAATGTCCCTGTCCTCATCAAGAAAACTGTGAACTCTTAAACTTAAGCAATGCGTAAAGCAGTTGATGTCAACAAAGCCCCCTCCTCTAAGGCCTTCTTTATGCTGGACCCATTATATACAACTATAAAGCCAACTGACAGTCCCTGTGAAGTGAGCCATTGCTGTACTGTTTTTTTGGAGCTCTTCATTGATGTTCTATGAGGTATGTTCAGATGGAAAATAAAACATTCTTAGAACAGCAAACTGCGTTTCACTGTCCCCACAAGAATGATTAAAATGTGTCCAATGTGCAGTGACAGACATGAAGGGTTCAGGCTGACAGCTTGTCCAAATATCTGTTGTAAGATGCACCATGCTCCCAATGGCACTGCACAAAACTCATCCCAATTTTTTACATACAACATTGTAGAGTTCTGGAATCCATGTTGAAGAGAAATATTTTCTCGATGGTATACTATATCGAGGTTTGAGGTACTCAAGCAGCTGCCTGAGTCCTACATTTTCAACCATGTTATATGGTAGCAAATCAACAGTTATCATTTCTGAAATGTTCTTGTTTTTTGTAACAGCAAGAGGGTGGGTTGAGGCATATTTGGCTTTACGTGCTCATAGGTTTCTGAGATGGTAAACTTTGGTAAGCACCCAGTCACAAACTTTCAAATAAAAATAAACTAAATAAAGCTGTCTCCTTGAAGGAGGAAGGAAGGAAGAGGCTTTTGAACACATGGTCACTTTCAGTAACAGTAGGAGAACTTCGAATGGGAGGAAGTGCTGCAATTGTTTCTGTAGTGCTGCAGGGGCTGCCTCTGCTTTCATTGATTGGAGATACCCATGAGAGTAGTGAGCTACCACTGTCATTTTCTCTTCAAGTGTTACAACTGGAGTTCTCAGTAATGTTATGATACAGTGGTAGTCATACAAAAGTTGCTCAGTACTGAGGTATACCTTGGTGTACTGAGGCTAATTTGCACTGACTGTAATGTGATTCTGCCTCAGTATACCCAGATATACCTCAGTACTGAGCAACTTTTGTATGACTACCACTGTATCTGTCTAGGTGCCTTTTCAGTGTTGAAGTTCCCAGTGCTCCTTTTTTTTTTACCCCTGCTGATTGGCTGTTTACAAATATTTCATGCTGCCACCAACTCATTAGAAGCATTAATAGAGAAGTATGACCAAACAAAAGATGATATATTTTTTGTTTTTTTCCCAGCAAGGCGCTGTAGCTCAGTCAGTTTTTCAGCGTCCTCGCCCCCCCCCCGGATTTTTCTTGGGCCTGTTCCTCTTGTGATTTATTCACACTGCCCTCCTCCTTAACCAAAACATTTCTTTCTTTTTGCTCCTCATCTGCAGTTTCTGTCCCCTCGTAAACCTTGTGCTGTCTGATCATTCTCTTCATCATCATCTTCATCTTTATTACCCTCGTCGGATTCAACCTCAGAAGAATCAGATGACTGTGAGGGACTGGAAGTAGCATAGTATAGAATTGTTCCATACCTTGGGGTGCCTCTGTGGGTGGTACCCACCAACCCTTTGGTTTTAACTACATAACTTTTTTTTTTTTCACTTGGGACCGATCCAACAGATGCGCCTTTTTTGGATTCAAGCATTTGTTTGGAAGATGAAACTTTAGACATAAAAGCACTTTTTGGGGGTTGATTTTGTTGTCCCTTTGCAGGCTGACTTCTATCCTTTGCAGTATCACTGTCTACCTGAGAATGCACCTCAATATTTTGATCCATTTTTTCTTATTTCTAATTCTAACCTGTAAAAATATCCTTCTATCTAATGTCCTCTGATGACTCCCACACCTACAGGCCACGGCTGAATTTACTGTACACAGTACACCGACAGCAGTCCACCACCACTTCCTTCCAAGCTTAGCTGAGTGACTCCTACTGTTACTGTTCAGTAACCAACTGTATTCAGCAACCCTTACTCCACAGTGTTCCACAGCCTCATAACTTAATTGGTGATGCAGACACATTTGGCACACGCATAGTTGCACACTGGGGTTGGTCAATGGTTATACAATAAAAATAAGAGAATAAGGAGAAATAATGGATGGAATGAGTGATACATAGATGTTGACGGCAGATAAGGGCCTACAGCCCACCTAGTCTGCCCATGTGCACACGTACTTAGCTTCTTCAAGCTTCTTTAGAACTAGGTTGTCCCCCTTTCTCCGACTACCAGGATCCCCTGATGCCTATCCCATGCATTCTTAAATCCTGTAATTGTTTCAGTCCCCACCACCTCTTCTGGCAGGGCATTCCATTTGTCTACCACCCTCTTTGTGAAGAAATTCTTCCTCATGTTCCCTCTGAACCTCCCTCCCTCCAGTTTCATCCATGTCCCCTAGTTCTGGAACATCTTTTTCTATGAAATATTGTGTTTTCCTGCACCTTGTTCCTCCCTGTGAGGTACTTATATGTCTCAATCATATCCTCTCTCTCCCTCCTCCAGGGAGTACATATTCAAGTCCTTCAGCCTGTTCTCATAGGCTTTGTGATGTAATCCTTGCTCCATCTTGGTTGCCCTCCTCTGAAATGCAGCCACCCTGTCTATGTCCTTATGTAGGTAAGGCCTCCAGAACTGGACACTGTACTCAAGGTGTGGCCTCACTAGTGTCTTGTGTAGTGGAATTATGACTTCCCTTTTCCTGCTGGTGATACCCCTACCTATGTTACCAAGCATCCTGTTTGCTTTTTCTGCCACCTTGTCAGGCTGACTCCCTACCTTGAGGTCATCGGAGATGATAACCCCTAGGTCCCTTTCCTAATTGGAGCATTGTATGCCCCCCCAGCTGATATGTTGTTCCTGGGTTTTTGTTCCCATATGTATTTCTTTGCATTAAATCTTAACTGCCACTCCTTTGACCAATCCTCAAGCTTCTTCAGATCTCTCTTCATTCTATTCACACCCTCCAGCATGTCCACCCTGTTGCAGAGCCTTGTGTCATCAGCGAACAGGCAAATTCTTCCTTCTAGGTCTTGTGTAATGTCACTGATAAAGATGTTGAAGAGGACTGGACCTAGCACTGATTCCTGTGGTACCCCACTGGTCACCCTTCCCTCTGTGGAGTGACAGCTATTTACCACCACCCTCTGTGTCCTGCCATGCAGCCAGTTCCCTACCCACCGCACCACCCTCCTTCCCACTCCCATCCTCCCAAGCTTGTTTAACAACCTTCTATATGGCACAGTGTCAAAGGCCTTGCTAAAATCCAGGTAGGCCACGTTCACTGCCCCCACCCCCAATCCACCTCCCTTGTCACTCAGTCAAAAAATTCAATGAGGGTAGTCTATCATGACCTCCCCCACTAAAACCATGTTGTCTTGTGTCTTGTAGACCATTGGCAACCAGGTGTTCCACTGTTCTTTCCTTCAGTAGTGTCTCCATGATCTTTCCCACTACTGAGGTCAGGCTGACTGATCTGTAGTTTCCGCTTCCTCTGTATTCCCGCTTTTGTATAGGTGGACTAT
Source organism: Neoceratodus forsteri (assembly GCA_016271365.2). Taxonomy (NCBI): domain Eukaryota; kingdom Metazoa; phylum Chordata; order Ceratodontiformes; family Ceratodontidae; genus Neoceratodus; species Neoceratodus forsteri. Next base: position 804,849,667 of record CM028133.1, read on the forward strand.
AGCAACTGTCCTCCAGTCTTTGGGTACCTCTCCTGTTTCCAGTGACTGGCTAAACAGGGTTGCCAGAGGTTCAGCCACCACCTCTCTTAGCTCCCTCAGCACCCTGGGGTGTACCCCATCTGGCCCCATGGCCTTATTGACTCTTATTTGTTCAAGTCCCTTTAGGACCCTTTCTTGTGCAAAAGGACTCGTATCCATTTTCATGCCCTTCCTACCCATTCTACTCCCTTTTGACCCATTACTCACCCCCGCCTCTGTAAAGACTGAGCAGAAATATCTGTTCAGTATGTCTGCTTTGCTGTTGTCATCCTCCACTCTACTCCATGCCTCCCCTTTCAGCCTCACTTCGCCTCCCTTAGCCTTCTTTTTTTTCACTTATGTACCTGAAAAAGGTTTTGTCCCCTATAACCACTAATTTGGCAATGCACTCCTCTGTTTGTACTTTGGCTTCCCTTACTGCCCTCCCTGCCTCCCTTTGTTTCTCCTGGTACCGCTCCCTGTCCCCTTCTGCCTGTGTCTTTTTGTATTGCTTGAATGAGATTTTTTTGGCTTTCACTTTCTCTGCTACCTCCTTGGAATACCATAATGGTCTCCTCTTCCTTTGCCCCTTGCTAACCTGCTTTACACATGTTTGTGTGGCCCTTGTTATCCCTATTTTGAATACTGCCCACTGTTTCTTCACCCCAATTTGCTTCCTATTCCAGTTAGTGCCTCTTCCAAGCATTTCCCCATTTTCCTAAAATTTGCCCTCCTAAAGTCAAGGATTCGTGTTTTTGTGTGGCTGGGTTCTGCCTCTTTAGTTATGCTAAACCACACTGACCAGTGGTCACTGTTTCCCAGGTGCTTCCTCACTGTGATCCCAATCACACTGTCCCCATTTGTGAGCACCAGATCCAGTTGTGCCCCCTGCCATGTTGGTTCCATAACTAGTTGTTTAAGGAAGGCTCCCTGAAGGGAGTCCAGGATACACCTGCTCCTGGCTGACGCAGCTGCCGGTAGGTTCCAGTCCATGTCTGGTATTAAAGTCACCCACCAGCACCACCTCCCACTTGTGTGCTATCATTTGGATAGCCATCATCATCTCCCTATCTTTCTCCTCCCCTGGGCTAGTGGTCTGTAAATTACCCCTGTGTGGATGGCTGACCCTGTTTTTCTATCAAGCTTAACCCACAGAATCCCCCACCCTCCTTGTTCCCCTTGAATCTCTGTGGCCTTTATATTATCTTTCACATAAAGCGCTACTCATCCCCACCTTTCTGCCTGTCCTGTCCCTTCTGCATAGATTGTAGCCTAGTATGGCCATCTCCCAGTTATGATTATCGTTATACCAGGTCTCTGTGATGGCCACAATGTCCAGGTCCAACTGTGCCATGGTTGCCTCTAGGTCCTCCATCTTGTTACCAAGGCTCTGGGCATTAGCACACATCGCTGTCCAGGATTAGACTTCCCTCCCATTTTGTGGCCCTATGCCCACCCCCTACCTGGGTGTTCTTTTTCCCTGGTCCTCCCCATCTTCCACCCTCATGTTGAGTTCTGACCTCTGTCTATCCACTCCTTGGGTACTTGGGAAGAGCATATGTTCGGGGGGGTACTAAGCCTCCTGACCTTCTTTGCTCCCCCCCTTGCCCAGTTTAAATGCTTGCTACAGAAGCATTCAAACTTCTCACTTAGGATTAAGGTCCCCTTCCTGGATGGATGCAGGCCGTCATCCTTATACAGGCTTGCATCCTTCAAGGTGGGGCCTCAGTCCACCATTAAGCCAAACTCCACCTTTCCACACCATTCCTTCAACCAGAAGTTGAATTTCTGGATGTGGAGTGATCTAGCCTCCCCTGTGCCGTGTACAGGTAGTACCTCCGAGAAGGATATGGAGCGTGCTGCTTTAAGCTCCCCCATCTTCCTGAAATCTTCCTGGATTCTGGCTATCTCCACCTTGTCCCTGCTAGGTCATTTGTCCCCAGGTGGACACTGATATCCAGCTCCTCCCTCCTTACTATCGCCCTTGTGATCCTATGGATCCGCTTTCCATCCCTCCATGCAGTACTTCCTGGGAGGCAGTTGATCTCCCTTTCCCCACTGCTAGGAGACCCTAACTTCACTCTCCAGATGATTGAGTCCCCCACCAGGAGTAATTTCCTCTTCCTCTGGGGTCCTCTGTCCCCCTTCCCTAGGGCTCCATCACGGAGGACCCCCATCCTCCTTGGTCACATCTGTGGGTGCCCTTTTTGGGGATTCCCATTCCTCCAAGACAATGTAGGAGTTACTTAGCTGGACCAGTTGGGGGATGTGCTTCAAACACCCCATCCCGCACTCTCCCTGAGCCCACTGTGGTCCAACCACCCCTCTTCCTGGGCATCTACCAAGGACTCACACAAAACTCTCTTCCCCTGCTTAAATGGGAAGAAGGGGAACACTAGAACTGTGGGTCCATTAATAAAAAATAATACTACCATCATCTCTGATATCGAGACCGCCAATAAATTCAATAAATACTTCTGCTCAGTTTTTAAACATGACACTCATACAGCATCAAAAGTTCATTTACTTAATTATGTAGATTATATAATTTCACTTCAGGAAATTAAGGAACTTTTAGGTACCCTGAAAAAAAAACAAGTCCTGGGCCAGATAACCATAAATTCTAGCTTTCTCATAGGAACAATTGACGCTATTACCCTACCACTTACTATTATTTTTAATAAATCCCTTCAGGAATCTAGGGTCCCGTCTGATTGGTTGACTGCAACTGTTACTCCCATTTTTAAACAAGGTCTACATTCTAAAACTGAAAATTACCAACCAATCAGTCTCCCTTCAATACCTTGCAAACTAATGGAAAAGATAATCAAATCACTAATTGAAGTCAAAATGCAATCACTAAATATCACTGACAACTCACAGCATGGGTTTAAAACAGGTTGTTCTTGCACAACAAATCTGCTCTCTTTTTATAACAACATAAGTAAAAACCTTGATTCTAATATTCCCGACAACATTATCTTACTCAATTATAGTAAAGCATTCGATGAAGTATTATATAACATACTAGTGACTAAACTCATCAACCTTAGATTTTCAACCACAGTAGTTTCATGGGTTCACAGTTGGTTAAATAATAGATCTCAGAGGGTTAGGGTGAACAGTGAACTTTCAGACCAAGGAAGGGTGTCTAGTGGTGTCCCCCAAGGTTCTGTCTTGGGACTAACACTTTTTAACATCTTCATCTGCAATATGACTATTTTGTCAAATAATATAATTAAAAAATTCACAGATAACACTAAATTGGGGAGTTGTGTTGATAGTGAGATTAATAAAGAGAACCTAAAAACAGACCTTGCTACTTTTGAATGCTGGTCTCTAACTAATAAAATGTTCTTTAATGTATCAAAATGTGCAGTACTACATACTACATATCAGCAAAAACAATCCTAAACAAACATACTCCTTAAACAACATCATTATTAGAGAATCCAGTGCAGAAAAAGATATGGGAATATTAGTTAACAATAAACTGTCATCTTCAGACCACTGTAATAAAATAGCTAATCAAGTCAATGCCCTCCTTCACAGAATTAACAATACCTTCATCTCAAAATCGGAAGAATGCATCATGACCTTGTATAGATCTCACTTTAGGTCATATACAGACTACAGATCACCATTTTGGAGCCCCTACTTAATCTCTGATATCACAAGAATTGAACAGATCCAGCGTAGGGCAACAAAACTTGTACCACATCTCACCCACCTAGACTATGATAAAAGACTTAAACATACAGGATTATATTCACTTATACTAAGAAGAATAAGAGGTGACATCCTCCAACTTTTTAAAATCATTCAAACCCTTAACTTACTGTAACAGTGTGGTATCTCATTTTCCACTAAGAAAATCGTGGCTAGGTGCCACAATAAACAACTTGAAGTCTATAGAACAAAAACCAATAAAAGGCAACACTTCTTCACAGTTAGGGCGCCCAGGATATGGAATACTCTGCCACAAGATATTATAGAATGCAATCAAATAAATACTTTTAAAAATAAATTAGACAAATGGTTACTGAATTTAAAAGGAAAAAAAAAAATATATATATATATATATATATATATATATATATATAGGTTTAAATGTTCCACAAGTGTGGAGATCTCGATGGGCAAAGGTCTTCTTTGTCCATATAACCGAGTAACCTAGTAATCCTTGGAGGTTGAGGTTATGGACATGACGGCATCTGGGTGGGGGTGAAGATTCCCTGTATCCTGGCCAACTCTGCTTGGATATTGGCACGGTGATGATGACCCTTGTGTGTACTTGTGTTGTTGTGTCTATTTAGTCACAATGAATTAATGAATGAAAACACCTTGTGGCTTTTGCGTTCTCATTCTCTGAGTTTAACAAAAAAATAAACAAAATAGACTGCTATGACTCATAAATTCTCAGTGTCCCCTGGATCCCCCACAGCCAGTAGCACAGCACAGCAACTTGTCTGTTTTTGTCATAAAAGTATTTTTTATACGTGAACGTTAATGTGATGGCCCACAGCAGACAGAGCCCAGTCTTTCTAACACCCAGCACTGTCTGTCACTTTACCCTCCACAGGGCCACCCCAGCCAACAGCAATGTGACTGCCCTACAACAGGGTCAGCCTTTGGCTCAGAATAGTAATATTTTTTTTTTATCTCACCCAGCGAGTCTGTCTCTCAGAGTCATGACTCTTCTCAATGGAAAGGGATGGAACAATAAGAAAACAGATTTGTGAAAGATAATCTATGATGACCCCCCCCCCCAGTAAGTCTCTCTCCTGATGGAACAACAGGAATAATACAGATGTATGTATATATTTTATTCGTAATGTCTGTGACTGTAATTGTATTTGGCCCACAATGGTCTCTCTCCCTCATGGTGGTGATTCTTCTGGATGGAACAAGAATAAAGTCAAAGATTTACTTTGCAAGCCTGCCCTGTAATCTCTAGCCCCACCAGGCCACTAAGTCTCCCTGTCTCTCTTTTGTTGTCTCTCTCTCTCTCTCTCTCTCTCTCTCTCTCTCTCTCCATCCAACTCCCTCCTCATGACTTTCCCTCTGCCCTCCCACCCCCAGTAAGTCTCTCTCTTAAGACTTTTTTCTGCCCTCCAGAAACTGTACTGTCTGTCCAGTCTGTCACAAGCCACAGCCACCCAATAACCACAAAAGAAATCCTCCCCTCCACCCCTCCGTCTCCTTCCATAGCACGCCGCTCAAAACTCCCTATTCCTTCCTCGCCTGTGCCTGCTGCACCTCTGGGCCATGTTGTGCACTCAGCATAGTTATATACCATGACTGCATCACATGACTTTCCCCTGGTAGCATCATGTAACTGCTGCCTGATTGGATGCCACTGGCTGCCTGTACTTGAGTGAGCATGCTGATGGCGTTCCCATGGCAACAGTCAACAATGGGAAGAAACACAGGCTCTGTGGCTTATCACATACCCGAACCAGACTTCTGCAGCAAAGTCTGTATTTCTCCAGGTCTGTGGTTTCTGGATTCATTCCTGAGGTTCGGATTTCAGGTGGAACAGTCCTCGCAGCCCTAGCAGATATAGTCATAACATTTTACATAGCCACAAGACCTAGGAAGATTGTCATGCTCTTGTCATGTCCTCTGCTGAGGACATTTGTTTAGTGTCAAAGTTATGTTCTCTTTCTTTTTTAGGAGGAGTAACAGAGACATGTTTTCTTTTTGTTTTTTTCTTTGCATACACCATCTCCAGCTCCAGTGCCTGCTTTGAGGCTCTTTTACTTTTGCCATCACTGGACTCAGTGTTCACCCTTTGTGATACCCTATGTTCTGAATTGTCTTTTCCATGCTTTTCTGATGGTTTTGCAGCGTTATCTTTTTATCTGTCCCCTTTGACAGGGACTGCTGCTGATTATGAGGGGGAAGGACCCCCGTCTGAGCCTTTACTGTGTTTTGGCTAGCTCCCCACTAGTTACCTGTGTCAATGTGGCTCAGTTGGTAGCACATCTACCTCTGGACCAGAGGGTTGTGGGTTCTCGTCCCACACCGGGATTGGACTTGCACCTAAAAATCGCTGGCATCTGAGTGCAGTATTGGGAGGTGCTGTACTGCTGGGGTGTGCCGTCCTTCAGATGAGACATTAAACCAAGGTCCCTTCTGCCCATCCTGGTGTTGTCCTGCTGGGTGTCCAGGTGGAAGTAAAAGAACCCAGGGCACTCTTCGCAAAGAGCAGTGAACATTCCCGGTGTCCTGGCCAACATTCCCCTTCCCATAAACCGGTTCATGCAATTATCTAGGCTGTGTGTGGGTGATGATGTGCGATATGGCCACTACCACACATTCAGTCACTTCACTACCAGTCTAGCATTGCTTGTAAAGCGCTTTGGGATACTGTGTATGAAAAGCGCTATATAAATGCTGATTCTTCTTCTTCTCCCTGCACATTGGTTGGGGACCACACCCCAATTAAACCAATCTTGGGCTAATGCACCCTATACAAAGTAAGCTACGTGAGGCAGATACAGTTTGGGATAGGGACCCAGTTGATGGGTGGTCTACCTCAATGTAGGTATCTGGGTGACTTCACAGCAGGGCCCTGAGGTGAATACCAAAAGACCCCACTCCTTCTGGAAATCAAATAAGTGGCCAATTCAGGCAGAAAAATATTGTTAATTGTTACATTTACCCAAATCGGGGGTACACTGATTCTTGCTTTTGTTACTGTGTTTTGGTGACATGGAGGCAGACTGAGAAGCCATAAGGTCTTCCTTTTTTCCTTTTTGGTCCTTTTCTTTTGTGTTTTAGGGAAAGTTCTTTTACAGAGTTCATAATTTATAAAATCATGGTCTGGTCTCTGGGCCCAGGTACTTTACATAAAGCTCATGACAGTCTGCCCTTGCCAGAAGCTGGTTCCATTTTTAAAGCTTGTGGGTGCTGTCCTTAACTTCTTTGGTCCATCAATCGTGCCAGACGCTGATGGACCATAAATCATTTTTACCAGTTCCCAAAACAGTCAAATAAATTGTAACAGAGCCCAAAGGGTTATAAGAAAACTCTAAGAAAAAATTACTCACTGCAGTAATGTTTTTTCCTCAGGAATCCTTCACTGTCTTCCAGTATGGCTGGGTGAAGAGAGCACTGTGAGCACCTGGCAGGAGCACCTCCTCCGGCTTTCAGATTCAGTCATGACAAATGTGGATGGTACTTGGAATTAGTGCAACCTGAACACCGCAAAAAAACTTCTTTTTTTTTTCCTTCGGCAACATAGTATCACTCAAAACATACCCCCTGTTGTAGCTCGGACAGAATGTCAAAGTCCATCCAGTATGCAAAGGAAATAATGGACACTCACGGTGAAGACAAAACAAGAAGCAAAGAACAGAGAACCATTTGGACTACTCGCTGACAATCTGCATTGTTCTCACCAAGTCTATCGGACCTCCACATCTTTGAGGACACTCCACAACACTTCTCTCACTGCTGGTAAGTCCCATATGGGAGAAACTAGGGCATGGTAATATATTTATTCATCTCAAACAGAAGGGAGCAGCCTACAGTGGGGTAGAAAGGGGTGAGATTCCAAAAGGAGAACAAGCAAAAAATCAGGAGCAACAGAAAGGGGTGAGGAACCAAAATTAGTAATAGCCCCAGCACCTGCATTAATAAAGGACGGATTAGGAGACATAAAAGGGACTGAAAAAATAAAAGTATAAAAGGCTCATTGCTACAAATAGAAATGGACATGTTAAAAAATAATCGACAAAGGAAAGAAGTAACAGAGGATGTAAGTATGCCTGGGGATAGGCGGGCTGAATGAGCAAGTAGATATCACCATGCATACGACAGATAAAGGAGTTATAATGCAAAAACAACTAGAAGCAAACGAGGAAGTGTACTCAAGACCTAATACAAGTGTTAACACTAAGATAAACGTTGAAGCTAATAAAAAGACAAATTTAAAGGATGAAGTACTAGCAGCTGTGGCTAATCTCAAAATGGAAATGCTGAATGCTCTAGGAGATATAAAAGGTGCATTAAATAATGTTACTGGAACATTGTCAGATCTGAATACTAAGTTAGAAAATCTTACTATTCGAACAGATGAGCTAGAAGCTTGGCTGTCTAAAGCAGAAGACTCCACCAATAAAACCCCCCAATAAACTTCTCCAACTTGAGAGACAGATGCAGGCTTTACAATCCAAACTTGCAAAACAAGAAGATTGTGCTAGAATGGCAAATGTACAGCTGTGCAAAATTCCAGAAGGTGTTAAGAGCACAGGAGACCCAATACCATATTTTGAAAAAATGGTAACTGTGGCACTCAATCGAAAATATCCAGAGGAGAAAATAACTTTAGATAGGGCCCATTGAGCTGGATCAAGACATAGTGGTAACTCAAACTACCCAAGCACGATTTTTATAAAGCCACTCAAATTTCAAGATAGAGAGGCCATTCTACAAAAAGCCAGAACATCAAAAGGCTTACCATTTGAACATGAAGGGGGACATTTTCAAAGGAGATGCACCGGCGCATCTCAGGAAATGCACCGCTGCACTATAGTCAAAGGCTGGAGATGCGCCATGCATCTCCGACTGTGCCACAGTGATAATGTATGCAGTGCATTTCCAGAAGTGGGCGTGCTCATGAATATGCGGCACATCTCTACATTCCGCCGAGATGTGCAGCGCATCTGCCCGCACATCTTGGAAATGTGCTGCAAAAAGTTAGGCATGTAAAAAATACGCCTAACTGGTAGCCACCCGCAGACAGGCTGCTGTACTGCATACAGCAGCATAGCAGCCTCCAGCCCCTGGGTGACTAGCCCCCCCACCAATCCCCAATCTTATCACAGAAAATCCCGAACCATATTTCCTGGTAGTCTAATGGTGCCCCCTCATCCCCGAACCATGACAAAGTAAACATATTGGCCAATCCCCCATTCCAGATTGTAGTGTTCCGCCTCCCCATATCTATCCCCATTTGCAAAGTAAATGGCAGCCCGATCTTCCATTACAAATCATAGTGCCCCCATAATGATCCCCATGTGAGAAAGATGAAATCCCGTCTGAACCCATTTTTTTCCATCATGTAATGGACCCCCCTGATCCCCCCACCCACTGAGGCACCCACATCTCATATCGCTCCCCCCAACCCTGCATGTACAGGAAGCACAGCCCACCGCACACCTCCTCAGCTGTCCATCGACTGTGGTGTCACTGAATGACAGCTTACTGTATGCACTACAATCCCATTGGTTGACACTGTCGACCAATGGGCTTGCAGTGTGTATTGTTTTGGGATGTGGGTGCATCAGTGGATGGGAGGGGTCGGAGGGTCCACTACACTACGGAAAATACAGGTTCAGATCGGATTTCATCTTTTTCACACAGGGATCATTAAGGGGGACACTACGATTCGGAATGGAGGATTGGGCTGCAATTTACTTTGCAAACGGGGATCGCTACAGGAAGGGGGGACTCTACAATTTGGAACAGGAGATCGGGCTGCCATTTACTTTGCAAACAGGGGTCGCTACAGGGAGGGGGACACCACAATTTGGAATGGGGCAGATTTTTATGTTGATTGTGCACATACGCAAGAAATATATTGCGGCAGCTTTCTCCAGAAGCAGGTTGTGGAGGCACGGCACTGTTGTGGCCAATGCCCCCACAGCCTTTAAAGGCTTGGCCTGCTTCCCCCAATGCTGTGGCATGCTGCTGCTGACACTGGTTCAGCCAGCATGCCACAACCTTGTAAAAATGTATTTACTGCAATCAGGGTCCCCCTCGTCATTGCAGCATCAGCCATTCGCTACAATGAGGGAGTGACCCATCATTGCTGGGCGGAACCTTAAAATACTGATATTGTTTGTGAATATGGTGGCATCTTGCTCCATGTTCACAACACACACCTCTCTGCCGAGGGGTGCCCAATCCCCTCAGCAGCATGTGCCCCCCACCGTGCTTGTTTGCCGATGGGGCTCCAACTCGTTGGCTTCAGTGGCCAAGGTTTATGTTGGCCGATGGGGAGCCCACCCCGTTAGCATTGTGCAACCCCGTCACTTTTGTTGTCTGCCGACGAGGTGCCCAATCCCCATTGGCATAATGTCACCACCCCTTTTGTTGTGTGTCCGAGGATGCCCAATCCCCGTCAGCATAATATAACCTCCCCCTTTTGTTGTGTGCCAATGGGGTGCCCAATCCCCATCGGCTACAGCTGCCCCCAAAAGACTCCATTGGCATGCTGGGAGCCCACCCCAGCGTGCCACATGCCCTGTAAAATCAAAACGGTCCCTCGATGTCTTTTTTTAACCTGTAAAAGGAAAGCGGTTCCTCAGGTCTCCCTCTCCCCCTCCCACAACCTCGCCCATCCACTGCACCCACCTCCCCACACCCTCTCCACCCCATACTTACCTCCAGAGTCTAGCACGATGATCTTCGGTGGACCGGGAACACGTCTGTACTATTCAAAGCCGACCATGAACTGAGGAAATGCCGGTAAGCTGTATAATGGAATAAATAGGGTTTTTTCCAACTTTGATGCATATCTCAGGCATTTTTGGAATTTTGGCACCAAATTTTCAACATGGGGTTTTTGGGACCCCTCCTCATGAATTCTGGCACTGTCATGGCATTATTCGGCCCCGGAAGGTGATTTTGCGGTCACTGCGCAGAATCCCCTTTCAGGATGGATTAAGAAATGACACTGCCAGTGTTCATGAGGTGGGCTCTCAAAAAGCCTATTCTGCAAATTTGGTGGGAAAAATCCCAAAAATGACTGTTTTACGAGTGTGCATTGTGCAGTTGCTACATACACTCGTAACTTTGCAAATTTGCAATATTTTCAAGCCAGATTTTCAACATTGCCATTTTTTCAGACCTTCTTGTGAACAGTATAGCTGTCATGTTCTACATCCTGGCCAAAATATGTTTTGTCTCTTCCAGCGCAGAATAGCATGGTCAGTGTGGGAAATCACTGTTCAGGACAGATTAAGAAAATGACAGCAGGACTGTTCATGAGTAGAGGTCCTAAAATGCCTATGTTGAAAATTTGGTGACGATACTCCATAAAATGACTGTGTTACAAGCGTGCATTGCACAGTTTGCACATACGCTCGTAACTTCACGAATTAATATTTTCACTCCAGATTTTCAACATTGCCATTCTTCTGCACCTCCTTATGAACAATACAGCTGCCATTTTTCACATCCTGGTCGAAATGTGTTTTCGCAGTTCCGGAGCAGAATAGCGTGGTCGCTCTGGGAAATCTATGTTCGGGGCACATTATGAAAATGACAGTGACACTGTTCATTAGCAGAGGTCCTAAAATGCCTATGTTGAAAATATGGTGACGAAAGTCTATAAAATAAGTGTGTTATGAATGTGCATTGCGCAGTTTCCACGCACGCTCATACCTTCGCAACTTTGCAATATTTTCACTCCAGATTTTCAGCATTGCCATTTTGCCACACCACCTTATGAACAGTGCAGCTGTCATTTTTCACATCCTGGCCGAAATGTGTTTCCACGCTTTCGGCGCACAATGGCAAGGTCGCTGTAGGAAATCAGTGTTCAGGACATATTAAGAAAATCACACTGACACTGTTCATGAGCAGAGGTCCTAAAATACTTATGTTGAAAATTTTGTGATGAAACTCCATAAAATGACTGTGTTACGAGCATGTGTTGTGCAGGTTCCAGACACTCTTGTAAGTTTGCAAATTAGTAATATTTTCACGCCAGACATTCAACACTGGCATTTGTTCACACCTCCTTATGAACAGTACAGCTGTCATTTTTCACATCCTGGCCGAAATGTGTTTCCGCGCTTCCGGCGCAGAATACCGCAATCATTGTTGGAAATCAGTGTTTGGGACAGATTAGGATTGAGCGATTGGAGGGGGTGACCAAAGCTCAACTGAGCTCTGTCGGGACTGCTGCAGATTTCTTTGTGGGAAGGAAAAGGCGACAACACAGGCAGAAGCCCAGTACAAAAGGGCAGCCTGCAGCACTGGGAGACACAGAACGAGCTAGTGAGGGAGGGGGAGTGAGTGAGTGAGCTCAATGGAGCTCTGTTGGGACTGCTGTGGATTTCTTTGCAGGCAGAAAAAGGCAGCAGTGCATGCAGGGGCTGAGTACAAAAGGGTAGCCTGCGACGGTGGGAGAAACAGAACGAGTGAGTGAGAGAGCGGGAGTGAGTGAGCTCAACAGAGCTCTATCATGACTGCTGCGGATTTCTTTGTGGGCAGAAAAGGGTGGCAATGTAGGCAGGAGCCCAGTACAGAAGGGTAGCCTGCAGCGCCGGCAGAAACGGAACGAGCGAGTGAGACAGGGGAGTAAGTGAGGATAACGGAGCTCCATCGGGACTGCTGCAGATTTCTTTGTGGGCAGAAAAAAATGCCAACAGAGGCAGAAGCCCAGTACAAAAGGGCAGCCTGCAGCGGTAGGAGAAACAGAATGAGTGAGTGAGACAGGGGGAGTGAGCAACCTCAACGGAGCTCTGTTGGGACAGCTGCAGATTTGTTTTGTGGGCAGGAAAAGGTGCCAATGCAGGCAGGAGCCCAGTACAAAAGGGCAGCCTACAGCGCTGGGAGAAACAGAACGAGCGAGTAAGAGGGGGAGTGAGCGAGCTCAACGGAAGTCTATCATGACTGCTGTGGATTTCTTTGTGGGCAGGAAAAGGCAGCAATGCAGGCAGAAGCCCAGTACAAAAGGCCAGCCTGCAACCCCGGCAGAAATAGAATGAGCGAGTGAGAGAGGGGGAAGTGAGCAACCTCAACGGAGCTGTGTTGGGACTGCTGCACATGTCTTTGTGGGTAGACAAAGTCAGCAATGCAGGCAGGAACCCAGTACAAAAAGGAGAAACAGAATGAGCGAGTGAGGGTGGCGGAGTGAATGAGCTAAATGGAGCTCTGTTGGGACTGCTGCAGATTTCTTTGTAGACAGAAAAAGGCAGCAATGCATGCAGGGGCCCAGTACAAAAGGGCAGCCTGCAGCAGCGGAAGAAACAGAACTTAACGAGTGAGAGAGGGGGAGTGAGTGAGCGAACTCAACAGAGCTCTATCGTGACTGCTGCAGATTTCATTGTGGCCAGAAGAAGGCGGCAACGCAGGCAGGAGCCCAGTACAAAAGGGCAGCCTGCAGCACTGACAGAAACGGAATGAGCAAGTGAGAAAGGGGGAGTGAGCGAGCTCAGTGGAGCTCTGTTGGGACTGCTGCAGATTTCTTTGTGGGCAGAAAAGGTGCCAACAGAGGCAGGAGACCACTACAAAATGGTAGCCTGCAGCGCCAGGAGAAACAGAATGAGCAAGTGAGATGGGCAGAGTGAGCACTCTCAACAGAGCTCTGTCGGGACAGCTGCAGATTTCTTTGTGGGAAGGAAAAGGCACCAACAGAGGCAGGAGACTACTACAAAAGGGTAGCCTGCAGCGCTGGGAGACACAGAATGAGTGAGTGAGGGAAGGGGAGTGAGTGAGCGAGCTCAATGGAGCTCTGTTGGGGCTGCTGCGGATTTGTTTTGTGGGCAGGAAAAGGTGCCAATGCAGGCAGGAGCCCAGTACAAAAGGCCACCCTGGCAGAAATGGAATGAGCGAGTGAGAGAGGGGGAGTGAGCAACCTCAACAGAGCTGTGTTGGGACTGCTGCACATGTCTTTGTGGGCAGACAAAGTCAGCAATGCAGGCAGGAACCCAGTACAAAAGGGCAGCCTGGAGCAGCGGGAGACACAGAATGAGCAAGTGAGGGAGGCAGAGTGAATGAGCTAAATGGAGCTCTGTTGGGACTGCTGCGGATTTCTTTGTGGGCAGAAAAAGGCAGCAATGCATGCAGGGGCCCAGTACAAAAAGGCAGCCTGCAACGGCAGGAGAAACAGAACTTAATGAGTGAGAGAGGGGGAGTGAGTGAGCGAACTCAACAGAGGTCTATCGTGACTGCTGCAGATTTCATTGTGGCCAGAAGAAATCGGCAATGCAGGCAGGAGCCCAGTACAAAAGGGGAAGCGTGCAGCACCGACAGAAACGGAATGAGCGAGTGAGAGAGGGGGAGTGAGCAAGCTCAATGGAGCTCTGTTGGGACTTTTGCAGATTTCTTTTGTGGGCAGAAAAGGTGCCAAAAGAGGCAGGAGACCACTACAAAACGGTAGCCTGCAGCGCCAGGAGAAACAGAATGAGTGAGTGAGATGGGCAGAGTGAGCGATCTCAACAGAGCTCTGTCGGGACAGCTGCAGATTTTTCTGTGGGCAGAAAAAGTGGCCAATGCAGGCAGAAGCCCAGTACAAAAGGGCAGCCTGCGATGCCAGGAGAAGCACAATGAGCGAGTGAGAGAGGGGGAGTGAGCGAGCTCAATGGAGCTCTATCATGACTGTTGTGGATTTCTTTGTGGGCAGAAAAAGGTGACAACGCAGGCAGGAGCCCAGTACAAAAGGTCAGCCTGCAGTGCTGGCAGAAACAGAATGAGCGAGTGAGAGAGGGGGAGTGAGCGATCTCAACAGAGCTCTGTCGGGACAGCTGAAGATTTCTGTTTAGGAAGGAAAAGGCGACAACACAGGCAGAAGCCCAGTACAAAAGGGCAGCCTGCAGTGCCAGCAGAAACAGAATGAACACACGAGAGAGGGGGAGTGACCTACCTCAACTGAGCTCTGTCGGGACAGCTGCAGATTTTTTTGTGGGCACCAAAACGTGCCAATGCAGGCAGAAGCCCAGTACAAAAGAGCAGCCTGCAGCACCAGGAGAAACAGAATGAGTGAGTGAGACAGGCAGAGAGAGCGACCTCAATGGAGCTCTGCTGAGACAGCTGCAGATTTCTTTGTTGCCAGAAAAGGTGCCAACGCAAGCAGAAGTCCAGTACAAAAGGCAGCCAGCAGCACCAGGAGAAACACAATGAGTGAGTGACAGAGGGGGAGTGAGTGAGCTCAACAGACCTCTATCGTGGCTGCTGCAGATTGCTTTGTGGGCAGAAAAAGGTGGCAATACAGGCAGAAGCCCAGTACCAAAGGCCAGCCTGCAGCACCAGCAGAAACAGAACGAGCGAGAGAGGGGGAGTGAGCTAGCTCAACAGACCTGTGTCAGGACTGTTGCAGATTTCTTTGTGGGCAGAAAAAGCCTCCAACAGAGGCAGCAGCCCAGTCAAAAGGGCAGCCTGCAGTGCAAGCAGAAACAGAATGAGGAGGGAGAGAGGTGAGTGACCCACCTCAACAGAGCTCTGTCGGGACAGCTGCAGATTTCTTTGTGGGCAGAAAAACAGGAGCCCAGTACAAAAGAGCAGCCTGCAGCTCTGGGACAAACAGAATCAGCGAGTGACATAGGGGCAGTGAGCGAGCTCAACAGACCAACGCAATCAACATTCAGCATTGAAAAATGCTTGTTTATGATAAGATCATGGTTTGGGAATGGGGGGGTGGGCACACGGCACAGGACTGGCCGGGGGGCAAGAGGGGTATGCAGGCCACCCAGCACATCCTGCTGGGTGCATCCCTGCTGCACACATGCAAATGGACCCATTTTGTGCCTTGTATGCCTAATGGCCCCATTTTCATGTTTCAGGCTGAATATCTGGAATTTGGGCACAGTACATCCCCATTCCAGATATTAGGGCTGAACAGGGGTGTGCGCCAACACATTGTGAGTGGCCCCCTATTTGTGCCACTCACTTTATCTGCAATATTCAGATGAGATGCGCAATCACCTATCTCATTTGAATATAGTATTATATTGTGCTGGCCCATTTCTTTTGGTTGGCACGTCTAGATGCGCAGCGCAGACATGGCCTTTGAATATGGGAGCCTTAAACTTCAACACTTACCCAGATTTATCTACTGAGATGTACATCACAGGCATCAGTACACCTGGGGCCAGTACCACTGGAACAATGGAAATTCCTTCTAATAAATGCAAGAAGTCTAAATAATAAGCTGGATGAATTGGTGTTTACGTTAAATAAATACCATACCAGTTTATGTGCTATTATGTAGACATGGTGGAACCATGAAGATTCTTGGGATAAACAAATCCCTGGATTTGTTTTCTACCACAGGGATAGGCCATGTTTTCAGGTTGGTGGTGTTGCCCTATATGTAGCTGACCATATTATTTCAGAAAGTGTAGACACCTCCCAGTACGACATAACAGAACTGATTTGGGTCAAACTCCCCCCACACACACACACACACATGCCAAAAATAAATGTGGGTGTTGTATACAGACCACCATCCAGCTCACAGTTAGAAGACCTCCAGTTGCTAGAGTTTATACAAAACCTTACTCTGGCAGGTAACTCCCTGCTGATAGGTGATTTTAATCTCCCCAGGGTTAAGTTGGGACCCCCCACAAGCTGAGTCATTAAGTGAGCAAAGATTTCTTGAGTCTTTCCTATTAACTGGTCTGGAGCAGCATGTTAAAGATCATACTAGGGGTTCTCATACCTTCGATTTAGTTTTTAGTAACATGGATTACGATATCCAGGATTGTAGGACCTTACACCACCTAGGCTCCAGTGACCACAATATGGTGGACTTTTGTATTTGTAAGGTTACAATTAAGCCAGTTAGTATCTCAGTAGTATACAACTACAGTAAGGCTGACTTTAGCAGTATAAGGGCACATTTTTCATCATGGTAATGGCAGTCAGACTTAATTGGCCAGACGCTACGTCATATGTGGAATACATTATGTAATAAAATAAAATTTCTTGTACAGGAGTTTATCCCTAGTTCTAGGAAGTCTACAAAGTCCCCAAAAAACCCACCTTGGTTTACTTTTACTATCAAGAAAAATATTAAATGCAAAAATAAGGCATACAGTAAGGCTAAGAAATGTGGACAGCAGGCAAGCTGGGCAAAATATAAAGTCGAACTTAAAAAATACAGATTAAGTATGCACAAGGCGAAAACAGATTATGAATATAAATTAGCAGCAAAAGTTCAGGATAATTGCAAATCTTTTTTCTCTTATATAAATAATAAAAAAGGCAGTAATAAAACAATCAGGCCTTTAAAGCAACCAAATGGTGAACTAACAATAGAGGACAAGGATATGGCTTGCCATTACAACACTTATTTTGCCTCAGTTTACAACCAAAAAACTTACAATACCATGAAACATCTGGTTCAAGATGCAGGCCTATCACTCAAAATTGGGGTTAAGGAAGTGAGATACAGATTAAAGGCATTGGATCAAAATAAAGCCCAGGGACCTGATAGCCTCCACCCCAGGGTGTTAAAGGAGTTGGCCGATGTATTAGCAGCTGCCCCTGTGGCCTATTTATTCCAATACTCCATAGATAAGGTAGAAGTCCTGGAGGAATGGAGGCAGGCAGAAGTCATTCCCCTATAAAAGAAGGGGTCTAGGCAGGAGGCTTCCAATTACAGACCAATCAGTCTGACATCGATATTGGGGAAAATTTTGGAGGGTATTATTAAAACTCACATTACTGATATGTTGACCCAGTCAGGAGATATAAACCATCATCAACACGATTTTAGGAAGGGCAAGTCATGCCAGACAAACTTGCTGGAATTCTGTGTCAGGATTACTCAGGCACTCGACTCTCGTAATGTGGTGGATATTATTTTTCTGGATTAAACCAAGGCCTTTGATAAGGTCCCCCATGGCCTTCTAATTGAGGCCTTAATTTTGCATGGTATACATGCAAATATTTCCCTCTGGATTGAAAATTGGCTGACAGATAAAAGACAGAGGGTTTCTGCAAGGGGGTCCTTGTCAGGATGGGCACAGGTGACTAGTGGGATCCCTCAGGGCTCGGTGCTGGGCCCTTGCCTTTTTAATTTGTACATTTCATCTATGCAAACTTTAACACCAGTATGGCTCTCTAAGTTTGCTGATGACACTAGGATTGGTTTTATAATAAACTCTAAAGAGGATGCGGACAATTTACAACTGGCCTTAAAAGAACTCGAACAATGAACAATAATGAAACAATCCACTTTTAATATTCAGAAATGCAGGGTTATGCATTTGGGGAAAAATAATAGCCATTATAAATACAGCTTAAATGGAGTAGAGCTACAAACAACAGCAGAAGAAAAGGACCTAGGAATTCACATTACTAGTGATCTTAGTTTTAAGACTCACTGTAATCAGGCTATTAGGAAAGCCAGCGGGTTGTTATACTGCATAAATAAACATATTAAAAGTAAGGATAGACAAGTGGTGATGCCCCTGTATAAGGCATTGGTCTGTCCTCATGTAGAGTACTGTGCCCCATTTTGGTAATCAGGGGGAAAAATAGCGATAAATGCTCTTGAACGAGTACAAAGAAGGTCAACTAAGCTGGTGGCAGGCCTAGAGGGGCTATGTTACCAGCGGAGATTGTAGGAACTAGGCCTCTATTCACTGGAGTTCTGCAGACTCCAGGGCGATATGTGCATGGTATACAGAGCACTCCTGGATGATGATTTATGCGCCCAATTGGATTTTGAGTTATGGACCATGGTATATGATACTAGGGCATATCCACTTCAAATAAAGATCCACACTTATCGTACAAATAGTAGGAAATATTGGCTTAGTACTAGGGTTACCAGAATATGGAACAGTCTACCAATGGAGGTGATAGCAAGCAGGACTATGACAGAATTTAAGGCAAGATTGGATGATTATTGGATTGAACAGTGCATTACAGGCTATTATTATATGGCAGGCCATTATGGACTTCAGTCTCCTTGGCCTTGTATCTACCTATAAGACCTATGAGATGACAGAAAGGAGAAGACTATTTAGTTCTATAAAGCAACTTTTGTACAAAAAAGGTATTCACTTTTCCATACTTTACCCATGAAGATTTGTTTTGTCATAAATGGCAGATTACAAACATTTGATTCAGCAGATGATGCTATGAAAGCCTACAAATTGGTATATGAAAATCTAAACCATCAGGTACCAGGGCTACACAGAGACTTCAGAGCTCATGCAAACCCTTACCCCCACCCCCATGGAGTTACACCAGCAGCTGCTACACCAGAAGATAAGGAGGAACAACAACATCAAAAAAAACACTCAAGATCACCCTACTGATCAACTTAATATATGAAATATCTGCAAAGGGGAAAAAAAGAAGTGAAGATGGAGATGGAAGAGAAGAGAAAAAAAGGGAAAAGAAGGGGAAAAGAGAAAAAACTCATTTCTGTCATGAGTGCTTATAGGCTCCTTCCCATGCAGAAGTGAGTACTCCCATAAAATTAGATACCTATTAAATTAGTAATGGCTATATTTATTCTATACTGTTTAAAGTAAACCTGTGTTACACCCTATGGGGAAGGAGAAGAAGGAGAGGAAGGGGGTTGGGAGGAGATGGGAAGGGAAAGGAGAGGAAAGAAAAAAAGGTACTTAACCCTCCCAGTAATCTTACTGATTTATCCTTAATAAGAGAAATAACAGGAGGGGGTCTATCCAGCTCTTTGCCAGTGTGCTTCTCCTGGTATACGGAGATGGTATTTTTACCATCTTGCCTGATAGGGGAAGGGGGGGAGGAGGAGGAGGAGGGGTTCAGGGTTTTATTAAGAATAGAGGGGTGGGGGACAAGTTAGGGCATAGTTATTTGTATCCCAATCATAAACAGAGACCTCAGGAAATCTCATTCTTATAAAAACATAAAAATTACTACATATATAAATACAATTTGGCTAAGGAGTCCAGGGACATAAGAATAAGTCAGTATTTTCTAACAAATATGCTGCCTGTATTGTTAATAGTCACACATTATGGAAGAAGTTTATAAAATGGCTACCTGGAATGTCAAGGGACTGGAAAGCGACCTGCGGGTAATTATATCAGATGACCTAAAGGTGGGCAAGCAATGTGAGAAGGCAGTAAGGAAGGCTTGAGGGATACTGGGATGCATAGGGAGAGGCATCAATAGTAGAAAACAGGAAGTTGTTATCCCTCTGTACAGACAGTTGGTGAGACCCCATCTGGAGCACTGTGTGCAGTTCTGGAGACCCTATCTCCACAAAGACATAGACAGAGTGGCGGCTGTCCAGAGGAGGGCAACCAAAATGGTGCAGGGTCTGCACCAGAAGACATACAAAGAAAGATTAAAGGAGCTTAATATGTATACCCTTGAGGAAAGAAGGGAGACAGGGACATGATAGAAACTTTCAAGTACCTCAAGGAAATCAGCAAAGTACAAGAGGGTAGCATCTTTCAGAAAAAAAGATGTGCAAGAACAAGGGGGCACAATTTGAAGATAGAGGGGGGATGGCTCAGAGGTAATGTGAGGAAGTATTTTTTCACATAGAGGGTTGTGGATGCATGGAAAAGTCTCCCTGAGGAGGTCGTGGAGTCAAGAACATTGGGGGAATTCAAGAATGCATGGGACAGACATAAGTCAGTCCTAGTGTGGGGTAGGAGGAAGTAAGCTATTGGTTAACTAGATCTGCATCAAAGCTACTCACAGTGTCAGTGGCTCAGCAGGTAGCACACTTGCCTCTGAGGCCGGGAGATCAGAGGGCTGTGGGTTCAGTTCCCACATCTGGCACTTGGGTTAATATCCCAATACTGACACTGTAGTGCAGCATGAAAGGGGTGCTGCACTTCTGAGGTGCCGTCTTTCAGATGAGATGTTAAACAGAGGTCCCATCTGCCTGGATTGGTGGTAGTTCAGGTGGATGTTAAAGATCCCATGGCACTTATCGAAAAAAGTAGGGGGATTTTATTGAAAGAATGGACTTCATTACATAAAGTACAATAAGCAATCAAACAAAAATCATAACACAAACAAAAGGAAAAAAACTTACAAAGCAATCAATCAGTCCATGTAGTACAATTAATCCAATAACTTGTAAATTGTTCATACAGTCCGTTATTGGAGTCATAGTGCATAAGTCTTTTCACCGCCTTACAAACCGTGGCAATCAGTTCTTCATGAAGAATATGTTTCTGTTGCAGAATCCAAAGGCACCTAGATTGCCAAATATGAAATCTCAAAATACACAATATAACATAAATAGTTGCACTATTATAATTAACAAAGGTATTCGGAAAAGGACCAAACATAACCGTAGGATAATCAAGGGACCAAAATTCAGGCACATGCCAGTAATCAGCCAGTAAACCCCAGAATGGTTTAATATACGAACAGTCTAAAAATAAATGACATTGGGTTTCTAGAATTTGAACACAGTCAGGTCTAGGGCAATACCTTTCTGAAAACTGTTTATGTTTACTATTGCCCTTAACTCCTAATTTACCATAGTTCCCTAACCAGATACAGTCCCAAGCATAAGGTGGAATGTGTTTATTCATAAGGAACTGTAAAATAACCGCCTGCCTATCTGGCGGACAATCTGGGAAAAGCACCTCAGAGGTATGTTCCATGGTGAGAATGTATCTATACAATTTCTTCCTGTCATAAGTCTGCAAATGCTGAAGGGTAACATCCCATTTGATAAGCTGCTTCACACATTCTTTCATATATGTAGGTAACTCTACTAGTCTGGATAACAACCTGGGTTTCTTCTCCTGCCACCCTGGTCGACATAAGTTAAGCCAGTGCTCCATGAATGATCTCCAAATAATACACCCAGGTTTCAAAACTGTTCCCAAGTTATATGTAAAGAAAAAGGCTTAAAAAGAAAGCAATAGGGTGGAGCATGGAAACTCCACCTTCCGAGATTGGAAGATAAGTTAATTCTCTTTTAAGAGGATTCAGACGGGAGCCCCAAAAAGCTTGAAAAAAAAACACTAAAAAGCTGCATCCACATACGAAAAGGGGGCGGAAAAATATAACTGACATATAAGAAAACAGGGGCTAGGATTGTCTTAATCAACAAAACTCTTTTTTTTTTGGAGATTGGCATTCCTTTCCATTCACCACTAGTCTAAATCCCTTAGTCAACGCTATCTCCCAATTGTACCCTGCCATATCACCCGGACCAAAAAACACCCCCAGGATTTTAATAAGTGCTCTGGAAACTGAGATCCCAGCCACATTTCCAGTTGCAGGCACTGGAGTGGATCCAATGACAACCCCAGTACTCTTACTATAATTAATTCGGGAACCAGAGATGCTTAAAAAAAGGTGGATAGATTCTTGCAAAGCCAAAACAGAAAAATGAGGTGGTAATAATAAAACTAAATCATCTGCAAAAGCTACCACTTGCTGTTGTGGCATAGCCGGGGACATATCAAGACCCCTTATAGCTGTATTGGATTGTAATAATCTAATAAAGATGTTAATAGAAAAAGCATATAAGGTAGGGCTCAGCGGGCAACCTTGTGTTACACCTTTTGTAATAGCCATTTTCCGTCCCAACTATCCATTTACATTAGGTATAAGAACTGCACCCTGATACATTGCAGAAATCCAAGAAACAAATTTATCCAGCAACCCAAAGGCTTTCAAAACCAAAAAGAGAAATTTGTGAGATACCCGGTCAAAGGCTTTCTCTTGATCTAGCCCAAAAACAAAACCCTGTAATTGGCCAAGGTCACCCCTACTAAAAACCTCTTTAAGGTATATCTGGTTATCCTGCTGTTTTCTGCCCCCAACCACACAGGTCTGTGCAAGGTGAAGTAGTAGTGGAGTAATCCTAGCAAGTCTGGCCAGAAGGATTTTACTAAGAATTTTCATATCAGAATTTAGGAGACTAAGGGGATGCCAATTACCAATATCTGTCTTGTCCCCTTTTTTATATATAAGAAGCAAGATTGCCTCTTTCATAGAGGGAGCGTAAGATCCAGAATGTAAAATATAATTGAAAAGAATAACCAAAACAGGGCCGATGGTCTGTAAAAAGGTTTTATAAAACCCAGCACTGAGACCATCCTTACCTGGGGCCGACTGAGAGGCCAACTCGTGAACAGCAGAGGTCACTTCTTCCAAAGTAATATCCACTGCTAGATCATGCTGTTGATCCCCCGATAAACATGGTAACTGTAAATCGGTTAAAAGTTTGTTAATGGCATTATCATCCAAAATAGTATCAGGAGCTAAGCTAGGGGATAAATAATTTTCTACAATGTTCAGAAGTTTTTTTGGGTCACTCTCCAGATGTCCCTGCTCATCAGTTAGGGAGGTAATAAGTTTGGAATTTACTCTCTTCTGGCGTTCCTTGAAAGGATCCAAAGAATGTTTGGACATTTGTGTACCAAATCTTAACTCTTGATCTAAAGACTGCCCCCTGTTATAATGTAAATCCACCATTTGTCTCTTAATAGTGGCTACAAGGTTACTATAATTGTGTGTCGTCGTCTCAGCAAGTGATATGAGACATTGTAACTGGTGTCTGAGCTGTAAATATCCCACATATTGCTTCTAGGACTTAACTAGAGCCTGACGCTGAAAAAAATTTTTCAAACTTTTTTTTGTATCATCCCACCACTCTAAGATGGAATCATAGCATTCCAAAACAGACAACCGAGCCGCCCAGTCTTTCAACCATAACTATTTAAGGATAGGGTCCTCCAACAATTTTTCATTCAATTTCCAAATATTCTTCTGGCATCTTGGGGTCCCATCCCAAAAAATAGAGACTGTAAGAGCATTATGGTCTGAAAATTTTATTGGTCTAGAGGAGGCCTGTACTATATGCAAAACTGCTGACAAAAAAACAAAATCTATTCTTGTCCGAAGGGCACCCTGAAAATAAGTAGAACCCCCCATAGGATATAAAACCCTGTAAGCGTCCACTAAATGGGCCATGGACACTATTTTATTTAAAGCAACTGAATCACAAAATAATTTGTCAGTTTGGAGACCTCTATCAGCCATCGATAATCCACAATTAAAATCTACCTAACCAGATTACTAGCCAGGAAGTATGCAAATATGGCTGGATCTCTTTAAAAAGAGCTATCCGTTGTGCTTTTGTTTGTGGAGCATATATAGTAATAATCCAAAACCTGGCTGCATAAATGGAGATATCCAAACATAAAGCCCTCCCAGGGTGAATATCAACCAATCTAGACACTGAAATGATAGAGCTAAAAAACAGAATACCCAAACCATCACAAGGGTCCTCCCCAATGGACCAGAACGATGGGTCCAAAGTCCAACAGTTGGATGCATGCTGGAGTTCCTGTGATGTCTTCAAACGGATGTCTTGTAGACAAACAATATCCAAATTAAAAGTTTTAAGAAGTGAAAAAAAAACTAGCACGCTTCTTCACACCCTTTAACCCATTAACATTTAAAGTGGAAATTGTCAAAGAAGACATATCAGGGAAAAAAAGAAGGAGAAATAAAAAAAAAACAAGGGGGGCCACCTCAGGGAGGTTTACCCAGTTGTCTACGTCTAGTCCATCTGGCAATAGAATCATCGGTTCTGGTTTCTGAATCTGTGTTAGAAACAACAGAAGAGGTGTCAGTGTCATCTCCAGAATCCCCACCGATATCCTCCTCTAAGGGGGAAAAAACATTCCCTATCTTTACAGGCTCCCTCTGGTCAATAGTTGTAAGGGGGTGCTTAGGGTCTGTCATAGCGTTACCACGTCTGTTCCATTTCCTAGGTTGCACAGTCTTGAAGGGGGCTTCGGGGGGCATATGAGCCTTAGTGTCCTCCACAGACATAACAGCAGGATGAATCACATCAACCAAAGTCAAGTCTGCTGCTGCTTGTGCAAAGGAGGGAGCAACACCCGTGGTGTTACTGAGGCTAGCTCCAAGCGGAACTACAGGGAATGGAACTAGAACAGAGTCTGATGATTTTGATGCAGCAGTGTCAGATTTCTGGGCAAAGGCATACTGTGCCCGAGTAATAAGTCCTTCATGAGAGGGACAGTCAGCTCTATTATGTGAAGCCCAAGGACATCGCCCATAGGCATGACCAGTCTGTTCACATAGATTGCATTTAAAAAGGTTCAGGCAAGCCGAAGCCAAGTGCCCATACTCCAAACAATGACTGCATTTAGAAGTGTCACAGGCCGAACTTGGATGTAGACGGGACCCACATTTAAAGCAGGATCTGGGTTGTCCAACATAAAAGATAGACCCCCTGTCTTTCCCTAAGAAGAATACACTAGGTAGATGAACGGGACCCAAATTAGTGGAGAAAAGCTTCACCTTTACCTTCCAGCTGCCATCCCAGATTTTTTCACTATCCAGAGTGGGAGTAGGCCTTCTCAAAATCTCACAACGCTTCTGTAACCAAAATAGAATATCTTCAATATTGACTCCTTCATTCTTAAATAAGATAGAGATGGTTTTAATCAAAGGTTTTGTGAGTGGAATGGCTTGAAATGGAACCCATAAACGGTCATTCTTAAGGGTCGTATATTGAGCCCAAAACCTGTCAAGATTAGAGACATGTTTAAAACTAACATCGTAGTTACCATTCCCTAATGAAATTAAGGCAAAGATTTCTGAAGAGAAATATTTCATAGATTGTTTTAACAAATTTCTGGCCATAAACAATCTATCAGGAGCTTGTTCTAAGCCCTCCTTGTATAATAATCTGACTGTGTTCCTCCTAGGGGCAGGATCCCCAGTAGGATGGAATAAATCAGCCAGATGAAACAAGGGAGCCATAGAAGATGAATCCTGATTTTCTGCCCTGATATCCAAGCTAGACCCCCTCCTGACCTCACAAGGCAATGCTTTATCAGGAATAACCTGTGGGGTAGAAATAACAACAGAAGGAACAGAAACAGTAGGTAATGCAACAGAAGTATTACCCCGGGGTATGATGGAGCTCTTTGAGGGACTGTCGTTAGTGGCCACAGTAACAGTTGAGGAACACAGTTTTTGAAAAGAGGGGTCTGTCGGATCGGGAGTCCACTGACCCGATGCCCCAGGAATCCAGCCAGCCTTAGATAAGGCTGTTTCAGGGGACCAGGAGGCATTATGCACTGCAGGGGGTTCAGGGGCTAAATCTCCCCATTTCTTTGATTGTCTGTAGCCAAAAAATAAAACGTCTGCTCCAAGAGCACTAGAGCAGCCTTCAAACATGCCGAAATCTCCGGGACCATCCTCGTCATCCCAAGTCGAGCTTTCTTGACAGTATTATCCACTGGAGCAGGAACTGCATGTAAAACAAAGGGCTGTGGGCACACAGCAGAAATGCTGTTTTCTCTGCCAGCCATTTGAGAGTCAAGAAGCTCTGCCGCAGAAGGAGGAACGTCAACCGATGGAGATTCGTCCGACCGGAATACAGGATCTATCCAGTCTGAAGAGTCCTCAGCCCCCTGAGAAGCCACTTGCAATGCCTGTAGTTCTGCCTCGAGTTCCTCTCCTCTTCTAAGCAGCACCTGTTTGCATTGCAGGAGCACCTGTCAACGAGTAAAAGCAGACAACATCGGAGACTCCTCCGAATCCGAAACTGAACCAAAGACAGGTAGATCCACTGAAGCGGACATAAATTCCATTGCATTATCAAAACTATGTGCTGGAGAGAAATCCTCAATCGCCACCGCCACATCTATGGCCTCCTGCGTAGAAAGGACAGGAGCAGAGGCCAAAGCTCCCATCCTTGCAACATCCTCCCTCTCTGCAGCTCCCGGTGAAGTGGCCATCTTCCACAGATGGCCTGTTAAGGTAATAAATTAATTAGAAAAAAAGAATACCAATGTTTTCATAATACAAGAAACTCATTTAATTCCAATGGAAACCCAGTGGTTCACAAATCGATGGGGCAAAACTTTCAGCTCAGAATATATGAGTAACTCACGGAGGGTAATGATTGGATTACATAGAAAAAAAGTATCACCCCATATACTCAGACATATAACAGACACACAAGGAAGAAATGTAATCACGCAGATACAACTGTGTAACATTAAGTACACTAATGCTGTTCTGTATGCATCAAATGTTAATGACCCTCAGTGTTTTACTGATTTTTTTTCTGACCTTTTCAACTTTTGAAACCACATATATTATTGGAGGTGATTTTAATATAGTTTTATGCCAGATCAATAAAACATCTGTAGACCTTGGCCTTGTGGATCCCTGGAGGGAAATGTATGGTGACAGAACAGCATACTGTTTCTTTTCAGCCATGCATCAAAGCTACTTGAGGTTTTTTTTCTAATATCAAAATCATTAACATTCTCTGTTAAAGACACTAAATACCCAGGCCTTACAATATTGGATCATTCCCCATGTATATTAACTCTAAAATTATCAGAAGAAAAGATAACATGGAGAATATGGAAAATGGACCAGTCAATATTACTAAAACCATCATTGGAAAAAAACTCACAAAACATGTCAGGAATATTTTTTATTCAACACTATTGAACATACTTCAATTATCAATGTCTGGGAAGCTTTTGAAATCTATATTGGGGTATATTAATAAATATAACAACAGGGGAAGAAAAAGAAAGAGAGAAATTGCTAACTCAATTAGAAAAAGAAATCAACTCTCTTACAATGATCCACAGCACAACATTTGATCCTACTATTTTTAAAAGGTTGATACAAAAAAGAGACCAGTACAACCAACTGTCATTTGAGCAAACTGAAAAACATATTTTAAGCACCAGATCTAATTATTACATTTTGTCAGACAAACCACTTAAACTGCTAGCGTGGGAAACTAAAAAGATGCAGACTGAAAACATTGTAATAGGCATTAAAAACCAACGGGGTAAAATACTTTATAAGCCCGCAGAAATAAATGAATGTTTTGCAGAATATTAAAAAGAACTGTACACCTCAGAACTATCCAGGGATACACTGGAGCCAATTAAATTTTTTGACTTCATTCGGATGCTAGTAATTTCTGAACAAACAAGCAAATTGTTGGATGAACCAATAATACAAAACAAAATTATTAAGGCCAATCAAGATTTATCCTCTTTAAAAGCACCCATTCCAGATGGAATAGGAGTTGATTTTTACCAAAAAATATGTGGACCAAGTAGTCAACCCTTTAGAAAAAACTATTCCGCTCTTTCAATAAGCTCCAGAAGCTACCCAACTCATTTAAACAAGCAATAATCCAGGTATTTCTGAAAAAAGGCAAAGACCCGCTGAGCTGTACATCATACTGACCCATCTCCCTTCTAAACTCAGACTACAACATTTTCATTAAATGCTTTCTAATAGTTTATAGCCTATTTAATCAACTATTATCAGTGAAGATCAAAATGGATTTATCAAAGACAGGTCTCTCACAGAAAATATTAGGCATATCATCAATATATTATCATTAAATCAAGCTGAAGATGCCACTTTAATGGCTATAGATGCTGAAAAAATATTTGACAGGCTAGAATGGCCATATATCTTTGCTACAGTTCAGAAGATGGGGGTCGGTGCAAAGCTCAGCGGGTGAATAAGATTACTGTATGACTCACCCAATGCAATTATAAGGACTAATAACAAAATCTCAGAACATTTTGGACTCTACAGAGGAACTAGTCCCCCCTAATCTTTGCATTAATAATGGAACCTTTTGTAGTAGCCATTAGATGCAATAATAAGATACACGGCATTACAATAAACAACAAAACAGAAAAGACTGGACTCTATGCAGATGATGCCTTATTATATTTAACTAAACCAGATAGTTCTTTTCCTGAGTTTATAAAACTAGCATCATCATTTAGGGATATTTCTGGATACAAAATAAATTGGTCTAAAAAAAGTTTTATTAAAATTAAACAGAAATCTTATTATATCAACCCAGTTGAATATAATATGCAACAATCTACATCATATATAAGATATCTAGGAGTTAGTATAACGGTTAACATAATGAATATCTATGAAAATAACTATGAAGAATTATTAATCACAATTGAACAAGATTTAAATAAATGGAATTCATTAATGTTAACCTTGATAGGAAAAATTAACCTAATAAAAATGCAGATTCTGCCTAGAGTCCTATTTTTATTCCAAACCTTGACTGATCCTGACCCTCAGATATTCTTCAGTAAATTGAAATCCATTATTTCTAAATTTTTATCGAAACATTTTAAAGTTAGAATAGCTTGGTCCACTTTGATACTCCCTTAAGATAGAGGGGGACAAGCCTTGCCAGATTTGTATGCATACTATTTAGCAGTGAAGACAGCATAGGTTTGGCACTGGGTTTAAAAAGACAAACCAGTTCTTACGTCCACGCACACAGAAAATGAGGCACAACCATACAATCATCTGATGAAACTACTTTACTCTGCATCTCTATATAAAAAACATAAAATACAAATTCCTAGCACCACAGAAACCACATATCAGTGTTGTCATAAATTGCAAGCACTGATTGAAGAAGACTGCTGAATTACTGAATTTACTCCTATACATAAAAATTATAAATTTTCATCATATGTTGTTAATCATAACTTCAAAATTTGGCAAGATAAAGGTATCAATCAAGTTGGAAACTTATATAGGAGCAACTATATTAAACCCTTTAAATAAATACAAACACCATATGATTTACCCACTACACAAATTTCCAATTCACTCAACTTAAGAACTTTCTCAAAAAAAAAATCCAAGATCAAATTAACACCCTCCCCCCCACAGCATTAATAGTATTACAAGATAATAAAGATGGAAAAACATTAATATCAGCAATATATCAGTTAATTTTACACAGTAATAAAACTAATTTAAATACATAAAAAAATGGGAAAGATATTTAGGATTACATCTCTGAAGAAATATGGCAAAAGATAATTAATGCATACATTAATAATGTACAATCAAACAAAATGCAGCAAGTACAGATGAACACTACACACAGGACATACTACACACCTTCAGAACTGCACCAATTTAACAGCAATATAACAGACACATATCCTAGATGTCCAAATACTACAGGAACATTGACTCATTTAATATACTCATGTTCATATTTATCCAATTTTTGTAGTAAGATAGGGAAAGTTTCTATCAGTAGTATTCAAAAAAAAAAGATAATTTTAACCCCTATCATCACTCTGCTTGTGGACACACCCTGCTAAGGACTATTTGGACATATATGAATAAAAACGATTAACTATGGTGGCAACTGTTGCAAAGAAATGTATTTTACTTAAAAGAAAGGATTACGTCCCAACGAGCTATGACTCTTGGATGAACATTATGTTGGATATTGCTAAATTAGAGCAGATGTGATATTGCAAAAATGGAATGAAAGAAATATCTGAAAAAATCTAGATCCCTTTCCAGGTAGCTATACAAAATCAACCAACATAACAAGTAGTGAAAACTAGGTTAGTTAGAAAAGTCCCTGGACCCCTTTGGTAATGATCATAATAGTACAGATTGAACTCCTGAAGAACATACAGTATATGATGATCTCTATAAGTATCTGTGTGACAATCTGAACCAAAAAACATGAATCCTTCACTATGGTTTCACTCTATGCATCAATCTCCATTAAGACAGATGCCCCAGAGTGAGAGATCCTATTCTACGAAGAGAAATTAGAATTTAGAATAGACGTTTGAAAAATTCTACAGCCATCTTCCACCCTGGCAGTTGCCAGATTTGTTTCTACAGCCGGAGTGGAATGATGACTATTGAATCTAGCTAAAAGGCTACCAAAGATTTATGCAAAACACCAATTAAAGCAGAGATGAAAATGTAAAAATATATAAAGAAAAACATAATCTTCAACTATAGAGAAAAACCGCAATAGAAATGCTTAAGTACCCCAAGTAAAATTAACTGATTATTGTGAGAACCTATTTTCAGGATCTGGAAGGGGAGGCAAGGTGGGAGAGTGAAACCATAGTGAGGGATCCCTGAGAAGAAAGAAAATTACTATGGTTAGTAATGTTTTTATAACTCGTAGAATTCCTCACTTATGGTTTCACTCTGCAAAGATTATACAGCAGTAACTTGGGAGGCTGTGTCCAGAAACTGCTTTGGAAAAGGGTTCTGCAATACAGCAGTACCAAAGCTGGCATTCCTTCTGGAGTGCAAGTCCAGACAACAGTGCTTTGTGAAGGTGTGTACAGTTTTCCAGGTAGCTGCTTAGTAAATGCCTAATAAGGGAATTGCCCCTTAAGGATACCACAGAAACAGAGCTGCCCCTTGTGCAGTGTGCTTTTAAGCTCTGGGTAGCATTTTTCCTGCTTTTAAAAGCAGAACTGAATGCAGTGACAGATAGACCTCTTGGAAGCTGGTTTAACTTTGCCAACCTTACCACAGGTAACAAAAAGTGTTTTGGGATCTGATATCTTTTGTCTGGTCCATATAGATGCTCAGAACTCATTTCAGGTCAAGGCTGTGCAATTTTTGTTCACCTGGATTGGAATGTTCTGCATAAAGCACAGGAAGTGTTACTGACTGGTTCTGGGGAAATTCAGGTACCACCTTAGGTTTATTTATTTATTTAAAAGTTTCACTAGGAAGACATGCTCAGCAAATTGCTTGTTTCCAGCTGTGTCCTGGGGGTAGGGTACATAGGATTGAGTGCACCAACATGGGTGTTACAGAATGTAAAAGTGCTATGCAGACAATAACATAGGTTACAAAGGATTATTTACACTAACATTGGTTAAAATTATTTGCACTAACGTTGGTTACAGAGTAGATTACATGGGGACATAAAGCAGTTATACAATAATTAGAAAGACAACATACAATATAAATTCACAGTACATTGTCGAACAATGATAAATGCTTAACAGGACTATACACCCCAGTGGCAAAGGGGAGGTGGGGTTGCGAATGGACCACTAGGGTGGCACAGAGTCAGGGGGTTTAGGGGCAGGTGCATATTGGAAGGCTGAAGATGTGCATGAGTGGGGAAAGTGAGAAGGATGAGGGAGCATTACAAATATTAGTAGGAAGTGAATTCCAGAGTTTGGGAAAGCGTGGGAGAAGGAAGCCTGACCAGCTAAAGAGGACCTATAGGGTACAACAAGAGTGTGCGCATCACTGTTCCTCACTCAGGAGTGAGTGAGCGTGGGGTGAGTAGGACAGGAGGGGTTCCATGACACTTGTGGGCAATACCACATCCAGCAACTCAAATAGGCTCTAGCCCCTTCGCACTCACGCCCCCCCATTTTTATATAACCAACTCTGGAGGGGGGGGATGCATGTTGGGGAGGGGAGACAGTCCAGAAAAAAAAAATCACAGTACCAGCAACAAAATATTTCCCAGTGCCGCCCGCCAGCACAGCGGTTGATTTGCGCTTGTGAAGCCAGTGACCCAGGTTCGGGAACAGACCGGCTGTCGGAGGCTGGCTGGAGGAGAAGGATCGGCATCCCTAGACTGCTGTCCTTCTCTGGGGAGGGTGGGTGTGTGCGTTTGGTGTCTAGCAACACTCAGTAGAGGCTGGGTTGCTGCAAGCACACTGATGCCCAGACATCTCAGGGGTGGGGCGGATGCTGGTCTTCATTGCACGTCCCCACCCCTGCTTACAGGGGAAAGAAAATCTGGGCCAGGCTCGTCTTCATGACGCCCTGCCCCCGGGCCTCTCATCGCCTCTGATGCTGGCTTCCCTCAACCAGATACCAGAATTGCGGCATTAAGGGATGGTTACGAACCCCAGCTCTCCGGGGAAAGCCAGGGTGACTGGGGAAGAAGCGGAGGCTATGATCGGGGTGGAGGTCCTGGGGTCCGTGGCCAGGCAGACACTCCAACGGCCAGGTACCACCAAAAAGTAGTAAATAAAAAAAATACATATATATATATATATATTTCCCAGTCCCCAGCCCCGAACCCAGCACCTGCTGCACTGAAGCTAGCCACCCTCACCACCACACCACATGGCTTACTAGGTGGCAGCAGGCCACATTACCCCACACAAACCCTCCTCCCTATACCGCCCCTTCTGACCACCCTCATAACCCTTCCTCGTTCATCCCTATGCTCGCCTTTGCATTCAGAGTAGCTCAACAAGGTAGTGCTGCAAGTGAGTCGCTCTTTTGAGAATTGATCATCTGCAGTTGCAGTAATCACTGGATACCAACAGGAGGTAGGAAGGTAGCACACCGAGCCAGTACTTGCCCGTGAAATTGGTACAATGTAGCAAATGCCAGTCAGTGAGAGAGGGGAGAGCAAGAGATTAATATAAGGAACAGTGGTGGGTGCCCGGGGTGGAGGCAGTTTGGGGCAAAGCAACAGAAGGAGTGGAAGAGAGTGTCCGGTCAGAAAGGGTCTTTTTAAGGCAGCACTGTAGACTATGTCACAGTAATCAAAAGTTGGAAGGATAATTTTCAGTAGAATTTCTCTATGGGCTGGCAAGGGGATGATTTCATGATTCCGGTACAAAGCATCTAGTTTGGGAAGCAATTTCTGTGAATAACTTCTGTGTGAACAGAGAAGTCAAGGTGTTTGTCAAGCCAAACCCTAAGGTACCTAAAGAAGGTAGAGTCTTCCAACATAGACCAATCTGAAGTGTGGAAGGAGGGTGTCAGGAGGTCTAAAACCTCACTCTCAGGTTTTTGGCAATATTGGGAATGCAAGGAATCACAAACACGTTGCATAAGAGTAATAAACTTGTGTATTACTACCAAAGGATAAATCACAGTTGCCCTAAGCAGTTCTTACCAATACAAACCAGGAGCCAATGCTAAGCATTTCTTATACCTCGAGATTTCTCCGTGGGGTCTCCAAGGTATAAGACTGTGTCTCACATTATATACCTATAATAATTACTACAGTTACTGTATGATAGAAATATTTCTAGTTCCAGAGATGAGCCCTACGGGCTAAATTAGAGGTGGCTCCACAGTCCAAGATAACATTATACAATTTTGTAGTAGTCATTAATTTGTGAAACAAAAGAGTACAGTATACAGAGTCTTACATATCTCAGTGTAGTAGTACAAATCACCAAAAGGTGGCAATGCCAACTTATATATCATAATTATTCCAAGGACACAGACGTCCTAATATCTTACAAGTAAGAAATACACAGAAAATACATAGAGAAAATATATATATGTATTAGCAAGCAAAATGTATTACAATAACATGCGTACACTTATACGGTAGATGCCCTTAGCCCTATATGTTAGTATAACATATACCTAAGTACTAGCTGTCTACAGTGTACCACTGGGAGTACCAATAAGGGTGCAGGGACCTCATGTAACATTCCCCCCTTGTTGCCTCCAAGGGCAACACAGGCAAATCTAGGGAAAGGTCAGAGAGCAGGGGCCGTTTACAAACCCGATGCACGAGCTTTGTAAAGGAACTCCAGCTGCTCACAGTGTTGGCTCAGTGTGCTCCGTAGGCAGCATAGCATAATAATCAAGAAAAAGATTCAAAATGCTTGTATAATAACAAAACCTTTAAAAGTAATCTCTAACCATGTGATAGTCAATGCATAATTCATATCACCATCATTGATCAAAGAAAGAATAGCTTCATTAGCTTTGGTACTATTATTGCTGATGTGGATGAGGTGTGTGTCCTTCCTCTCTAAAAGTGATTTTAATGTAAGTGACAGTGGATCTATGTGTACATTAAAATACGGTAACTATTTAGAAAGGGTGAGCAGATAATCGGGGTTATCATCAATAATGTTTGCATCCATAAGGGGGACGGAAGTAATAACGGCATGTCCAATGACGGACTTCTGGTGGGGAACAAAACAGAAGTTGGGGAAGTCAATAGCACATGTTACCATTCCATATGTGTAGGACTTGTGATTAGTCACCACACAGTACTCCCCATCTGAATTATATTGCATTTTTACAGTGGGGAGATGCCATTTTTGCAACTGTACTGGGCAGGTGTAGGTTGTCTTGGAAACCTGTGTTGACAGGTGATGAACCTCTTCACAATAAGACCGGAAAAGTTTGTCTGGAGCCAATGTTGAGTCCGAAAAGGCAGTGTTGTTGGTGTTGATGTCATCGTCCATGGAAAAGGACCAATCAATGCTGTCGGGAGAATAACCACATACAGGTTTAATAACATCAAATACGTCACATCGACACAAGTAGATATACTGTTTCTTCACACAGCAGTCTGTGTGCAGAGCGACTCAGGCATCCAGGAAAGGATGAAAGACCAATAGAGGAGGCAAGTCCAAGTGTTCTCTGTAGATGTCATCATCAAGGTGCCCAATGGAATGTACAGCAGCGAGCTTGTCAAACAAAGCTGTAGTGGGATCAAAATGTGGTAAGGAGACAGTAAAAGAAACAAACATTGTATCTCTGATAGAAAATTGTTTAGCAGTAAAACAGGGACCGGTATTAGGGTGTCTGATCACAAACCCCAAAGTCCTAGCTGTAGAAAGAGGAATCGTTAGAGACTGTTACATACACATAGCAATACAGCCAGGGGTTTTATGTCATGGACAATACCATTTGGAAATACGTCTGTCATGTATGATATCAGGGATTCTTCCAGATTTTAGATCACAGAAGAGATTGTTGATGGTAGTGATAATGTATGAGCCATAGGCTGAGCATAAGATTTCTCTAGCAATGTATTGTTTATCTGCTTCTTTGTTGTTTTGTGCGATAAGTGCGTTAATCTTGTCTTTAGAATCAGTAAATGCCTTAGCAATGATGTGCATATTGTAAACAGTGTGTCTTCTTTCCTGACTAAGGCCATCCACACCATGCAATAATAGGGGCAGTATATTATTAACCAAACCAGTCTGAAATTTGGCAGAATGAGATTTGATAGCAGCAATGTCTGCTTTGTTTCAGATAGACATAGCTGTACCAAAGAGACCTGTGACAGTGCCTGTTGCACCAGTGACATCAGAACTGTCAACTTCACGTGTATTACGTTTATGACTTTGATCATCAGGATTGCTTTTTTTTCCTGAAGCTGCCTCTATGCTCAGTGGAATGCACCCCGGCAATAGGGTCTTGAGTACGAATCTGAAATGCTACTAAAGTATCAAGCAATAATGTACTATAAAATGCTGAAGTGTTAGTATTATGACACATACCAATTTTTTTCATATTCCAGTAAGTAAGATTAAACAAAACAGGTATATGCATAAATTGTAGATTGTTAATCAGTGTACCAGGCAGGGCAGTAGCTGTTAGGCCACTGCAGGGACCAGGGGTGTGCTTTGGACACTCCAAAAGCTGTTTATCAGTGGGTGGTAGCACATGGCAGCAGAGGCTATGTTGTGTACAGCACAAAATTTTCGAGCAGAATCTTTAGACAAAGAATTACAATATGCAGGATCAGTTAAAGCAGTGATATTGTATAAACCAGAATGTCTAACAGCAGTTTGAAGCAAGGACAGAGAATCATCTGGGGATAATTTAGCATTGGGCAAACCCTGGAATGTTCCTTTGGAAAGTTTGACCACAGGGAGAATTTGTCCTTGCGATGTGGTTTGCCATTCAATTTGAAGGGTAGATTTATCAGGAGCAACAACCAAGGCAGTGAGGTAATCATCAGAACCTTTTTGGACAGTAATCAAACTATTAGGTATTTTGATGGACACTCCCTCTGGAGCAGATGCTGGATGATCAAGGTGTGGTAGAAGGTTTGGTACCATGCCTTGGATGCAGGGGATAACTCCTGAGATGAGGAGAAAATGGAACAAGATAGCCATCTTTTCAGTATATCTGAAAAGCAAATCAAACATTAGTGGGTTAGTACTATTTCGCCCAATGGGGTGAGGAAAAGTAATTAAGCTTCTTTATACAGTTTTAGTTGGTTTGCATGCAACCATTTGTCAGTCAGTTTGTTGTTTTGACGGAGTCTAACTTGATAGACTGCCAGACTGAGCTTGTTGGCAATGGGATACGAGCCTTCCCATTTATTAGAGAAGGAGTGTGTGGGATGTGCAAATCGAAGGACCATTACTTGATCTCCAACCTGCCAATCCACTTCTTGTGCATGCTTGTCAAACTGTATCTTGGACTGTTGATGGGCCTTGCCCATACAATTGGCAGCATACAAGTGTGTGTGTATAAGGTCTTTTCTGAGTTTTTTCACATATTGATCTACAGACACATGGTCTGCAGTGGGGGTGCGCAGGTCAAACAACAGGTGTTCGGGTAATCTCATTTGTCTTTCAGTCATCACCTCGAAGGGTGTCAACTGGGTGGTGACTGAGGGTGTGCCCCTTATTGTCATAAGGAGTAACGGCAATAGGGAATCCCAGGTTTTGGGATTGTCCTCAATAAATTTGGAAAGCATTTGCTTAATCCATCTGTTGGCTATTTCTACCTGACCTGAGGGTTGAGGGTGGTAGGGTATGTGGAACTTCTGTTGAACTCCAAGGAGTTCAAGGGATTCTTTCATCAACTCACCTGTAAAACTGGTTCCTTTATCTGAATCTACCTTTTTGGTTTTTTCAATTTCTCTGTGACTTGAATTTTTCTGAAGTGGATTCCTTTTGGTATTGTACCATCCTTCTTTTTTTGGACTTTTATCATCTATCGAGACTTTGGAGGCTGGACTGATGTTCCATAATTTTAATTTATTATAGTTTTATTTGGGGGATTTAATTCTTTAAATAGTTTGGGGTGGTGGGGGGGTATTTTATTTGCATTTTAGTTGTTTTGGCCTTTTTTGGCAGTGAGAGTGCCAATTATTATTTTAAGTCGTTTGCTAATACTGTGTATGCTTCTCTTCTATTTGCTGTGAGAGGATTTTAGGAGGGAATTTGTTTATTTGTTTATGTTTTAGTTATTTTCTTTTCTTCCCATCCTCAACACTGTGAGAGAGTCTTGGGGGGGAAGATAAATTAGTTTTGTTTAGCTGTTTATTATTGTAGTTTTTTTTTAACTTAGATTATGCTAAATCAGTAGTTTAGCAACTTTAGTTATTTAGTTGGATTTAATTGTACAAGGGACTGATTTTTAAGTACATATCATTTTGTTTTTAAATTGTTTAAATCTGAGGATTTGTAATTTATGAGATGTGCCTACCTGTTGCCTCCCCGGTCGTGCGCTACTCAGCCTCTGCTCTCCACTCCTTCTGCCCCTTTCATACCCCCTCTGTTTTTTTCCAGCTACCAACGCTGTCAGGCTCTAAGCATCACCCGTAGGAGGGGGGAGCGGTTGGGGGGTGAACAGGGGAGGCGAGTGGAGCAGAGCACTCCCATTAGGGTGATTAAGCCCAGGAGACGCCCTGGGGCAAAGTGGAGCTTGGCGCATGGACCATCTTGTCTGGTCCCCATACCCAAGAGCACCATCATTAGTGATGGGCAGGTAGTCGGGGCAGCCCAGGAGTTCTGTCCAACCTGGAAGATGTTGTGCAATGCCAGATCTGTCCAGAACAAGACTGCTGTGATTTCAGATCTTGTTGGTTCGACAGATCTGGTTTGCATCACCGAGACCAGGCTGGATAATAATGCGGGACCAATATTGCAGGCCGCAATTCCAGCCAGGTATACGGTGATACATCGCCCGAGGTTGGACCGCGGGGGAGGGGGTTGCGGTCTGTTTTAAGACTGAATTGGCTCTCACTAGTGTTCCAGTTGAGACCATCTCCTTTGAATGTGCTGTTGTAGCAGGTGTGGGCTATCGAATTGCTCTCATCTACTGTCCACCAGGAGATGAGAAGCAATTCCTTAAGGAAGTAGCGGACTTTGTTGTTGACTGGCTTTTGAGTCTCCCAGGCTGATGGTCCTGGGCAAGTTTAATGCATGGGTCAACGACGAATTCTTGCAATTTAGGCAATGCTTCCTCCAGTTAATGGATTCACTGGGCCTAACACAGGTGGTTACCACTGCTACACATAAAGGTGGCCATTCTCTTGACTTGGTCTTCCTCCTGGGGATCAAGGCCTCTGACGTGGGGGTGGAACCAGTCAGTTGGTCAGATCACTACACTGTGAGATTCAATTTTGGCACCCCATCTTGTAGGCCGACCCCTGTGGAGATGGTCAAGTACCGCCCTTTGTGGAATATTTCTTCCAATGGCCTTGCTGCAGTTCTTGACCTATCACAATTTCCTCTGCATTGCAATGATCCAGAGGCACTGGTTGTGGCTTATAATACCGCCATTGCCTCTGCCCTGGATTCTGTTGCTCCAATTCATGTGCATCCTCTCTCCCTTCGACCTCGGGCTCCATGGTTTGATGGGGTCTTGAGGGAGCTGTGGTGACTTGGACGCAGGTTAGAACATTGTTGGCAGAAATCTGGCCTGGATGCCGACCACCTTAGACTGTTACAACATTATCAATTCTATCAGTCAGAAATCTCTCGTAAGAAGGCAGAGTTCCTTTCCGGGGAAATTTCTGCTGCTCAGAACCGACCAGCTCAGCTATTCAGAACTGTGGACAGATTGTGCAACCCAACCTGTCTACAGCTCCGTAGAGCATTTTTACAATTACAGTGTGATGAGATTGCTCGGTTCTTTGCTGATAAGGTGGCTGACATTAGGTCAGACATCTGTTTGACATGCTGTATGCGGGCTGCTAGTGGCCAGGATCGGGTCACTGCCCCTTCATTTTCCTGGAGTACCTTTGACCGCCTGGAAATCGTGGATGTTATGCGGATTGTCCAAGGGCTGCATCCTACCTGCTGTAGTTTAGATCCAGGCCCTACTTCTCTAATTTTAGGGTGTGGGGATTTCATTCTACTGGTTCTAGCACAGATAGTCTGGTGTTCCCTTGACTCAGGTGAATATCCCTGTTCCTTGAAAGAGGCAGTGGTGACACCTTTGTTGAAGAAAGCATCTTTGGACCCAGACTGTCTTGCCAACTACAGACCCATCTCGAACCTTCCCTTTGTAGGGAAGGTGATCGAGAAGGTGGTGGCAGCCCAGCTGTAGAACCATTTGACCATCCATAGCATTTACGAGCCTCTCCAATCAGGTTTTCGAAAGAGGCACAGTACCAAGACTGCGCTGGTTCGGATGCTCAATGATCTCCTGATGGCGAGAGACCAGAGAAAATGGTCCATCTTGGTACTATTAGATCTGTCATCAGCATTTGACACCATTGACCATGGGGTTCTACTTGAGCACCTGAGATGTATTTGTGGACTCTCTGGGATTGTTCTCAGATGGTTCACTTCACACCTCACTGGAAGAACTCAGAGGGTGGTGTCAGGGTTTTTTTCTTCTGATTCCATCTCCCTATTTTGTGGGGTTCCTCAGGGCTCTATATTGTCCCCCATGTTGTTTGCAGTGTACATGCTCCCCTCAGAGACATTGTGAGATGGTATAGGCTGAGGTTTGACTGTTATGCAGATGATACTCAGCTGTACCTGTCTTTTGCACCCGACCAGGAAGGAGTTATCTCGATATTTAACAGCTGCCTAAATGAAATCCAGGATTGGATGAGGTCCAGTTGGCTGAAGTTGAACTCTGGAAAGATGGAGGTGTTGGTATTGGATCTGGATCACCAGATAGGGGGACCTATGGCCGGCACCCCATCTGGAGTGTTTGGTGGGGATGTCAAGCTACGGGTCTCTGAATGGGTGCGAGATCTGGGGGTGATATTAGATGCGGGGCTGACTCTTTGATCCCAGGTGTCAGCGGTGGTAAAGTCATCTTTTTACCATCTAAGAAACATCACCAGAATCAAGCACCTCATTTCGTCCGGTGATCTGCCAACTTTGATCCATGCCTTTGTGACCTCACGCCTGGACTACTGCAACTTGCTTTACCTTGGGCTTCTGGGGGTTGATATCCACCGCTTGCAGCTAGTGCAGAATTCCACAGCCTGAGAATTGATGGGTATCCCTGTATCTTCCCATATTACTCCTGTGCTGCGAGAACTTCACTGGCTGCCAGTTCAGTGGCGGATCACCTTCAAAGTCGGACTACTGACTTTTAAAGTCCTGCATGATCTGGGCCCTGATTACCTAAAAGAACTCCTGATCCCTTACCGCCCTGTGAGATCGCTCAGCTCAGCTGATGAGTGGTTGCTAGAGATTCCAAGGGTGATATTAAAATCTGCTGGGGCCCGGGCTTTTATGTTTGCGGCCCCTTCCCTTTGGAATTCTCTACCCCATTGGACAAGGGAGTGTACGACTGTGGGGGGTTTTAAATAGGCTCTTAAATCCTTTTTGTGGGAAAAGGCATATGGTTTTACTGCTCATTAACTGTTTTGTGTGTTTTATAATATTACTTTTGTATCTCTGTTTCTGTATTCTGTATTTTAACTTATTTTATTGGAATGCGACTTGATATTTGAAAGGCGCAATATAAATAAAAATATTATTATTATTATTATTATTAAGAGGTAGGCCCCACCTGAAGAAAATTTGTTCCACCAGGATTTTGGCAGTGGTTTTCGCAGTGCATGTTTTAATGGGGAAAGCTTTAACCCACTTAGAGAAAAGATCAGTTACCACAAGAGCGTACTTGTTGTTTCTGCTGGTGTTGGTCAGTGGACCAATAAAATCAATCTGTATTGCATGCTAAGGGCCAGAGTGTCTTTGTGGTAGGAGCTTGGCATTTCATTTGGTGGGAATGGAGTTGTTTTGCGCACAAACCAGGCAATTGTCTATGTACTGTTTGACATCTTTGGTGACACCAGGCCACCAGGCGATGGTCTTGAGCTTCTGAAGGGTATTTTTCACTCCCTGGTGCCCACCAGTGGGTGTATCATAGACTTGGTGCAAAAATACGGACCTAAGGTGTCTGGGGACCACACACGACTTGGTGATGGAATCATCTGGTTGATACCAGATGAGCTTGTTATCTGGTGACAAGTGTAACTTACCTTCATGCCTCCGGTAGGAATTATGTGTGGGAAGTTTTTCTTCAGTACTCTTGTCAAGGAATCTGAACACCTTCTTGAGTTCAGTATCAACATGTTGGACTGCTGAGAGGTCCAAGGGGGAAAAAGGATCAGGTTTCTTCCTGACTGCTGCAATGTGTATGGCCGCATTGGCCTCTGGATGATCCATCTTCCAACTGTCCCTCCCTGAGCCCCTTCCTTGGCAAGGGTGTCTGCTATGTCATTGAAGGCATGGTAGGGGTCATTTAGGGAATGGGCCTTAACCTTGTGTACATAGAGTTTGTGTGCAAATCTTTGTGCCAGTGAATGTATGCATATTACCAGTTCTTTGTACTTCTCTGGGCTGCCATCAGAAGACAGAAAGGATTTCTTCTGCCAGAAAGGGAGAAATTCTGTAAGAGAACAACAAACCCAGTTAGTGTCTATGAAAATGATGGCATTCTCGGTCCCATGCTGGATGAACTCAAGGGCACAGGCCACCGCTGCCATCTCTGCATACTGTGATGATGCTACACTGTAATGTTTAGAGATTTTAACAGTGTTTCCATAGGGGTTAATTACTAAGATACCCATCCCTGCAATTTGCTCTCCCTGGTAATAAGAAGCTGAACCATCTGTAAAAACATGACACAAAGAAGTACTCTCGAGTATTTGTGGCATGGCAGGGAGGAAAGGACCTGGATCTGGAAGATCAGGT
This sequence comes from Neoceratodus forsteri, assembly GCA_016271365.2. NCBI lineage: Eukaryota > Metazoa > Chordata > Ceratodontiformes > Ceratodontidae > Neoceratodus > Neoceratodus forsteri. The sequence goes on from CM028133.1 coordinate 804,891,855, forward strand.
GACTGCAAAGTACAGTCATGGGGTTCTCCTTGGAAAAGGAGTCCATGTGCCAACATAGATGGAATTTTGGTTTGGTGTACTTGTATGTCTCTATCCTGGAGAAGAAGTGACCAGTGTGTCAGCCTGGTGTTAGAGACTGAAACATCCTTCACTTTGTCTGATAACAGAAAAGTAGTTGGGGTGTTGTTGGTGTTAATAATCAGTGGAGAGTACCCAATAATATACAGAAAGTGCTTGACAGCCCAGTAGGTGGCCAGAAGGTTCCTTTCACAAAGGCTATACTTCTGTTTGACTAGGGTCAAGAGCTGTGATGCATATGCAGTGGGTCTCAGAGTGCCATGAACCTTCTGGCCCAGCACTGCCGACATGGCAATATCAGAGGTGGCACACTCCAAATGGAATGATAGTGCTGAATTGGGGTTAACCAGAGCTGGAGCCAAGGCAAAGGCCTGTTTCAGTGACATCACAGCCTGGGTGTGTACGGGACCCCAAGTCCATGGAATGTTCTTTTTCAGTAGCTTATACGGAGGAGCAACCTTTTAAGCAAAATCACAGATGAAATCTCTAGAGTAATTTACCATACCCAGAAACCTTCTAAGAGTTGCCACGCTGGTAGGCAATGGCAGGTCTTGCAATCCTTGTGTCTTTTTCCAGGTAGGGCTGTGGCCTTGGTCAGTAATTTTTAGGCCCAGAAAGAGTACTTCTTTCTGACATAGCTGTACTTTTGCTGGGTTACATTTGAGGCCTGCTCTCTGGATGAGAGTCAGTAGTTTATCCAAGAGATCCAAGTGTTGTTCCTGCGTGGCAGTTGCCAACAGGGTCATCCACATACTGCAAGAAACACTGGGGAGCAGAGAAACCATGAAGGGCGTCCATCATGTGCAGATGGAACAGGGATGGGTTGTGGTAGCAGGTCCACGTTTACTGCCTACCTTCAGAGGTGAAGGCAAACTTATATTGACTTTTGGGGGCCAATGGCAATGACCAAAAACTATTGGAAATATCCAGGGCACTGAATCATTTTCGGTCAGCGGTCAAAAGTCGTAACACATCAGGTGCGGATGCCACAGTTGGAGCACAACTGGGGGTGACCTGGTTCAGTTTCTTGTAGTCAATAGTAAGTCTTCAGGTGCCTGTGGGTTTTTTCATGGGCCACACTGGGGAGTTGGCAGTGGAAACACATGTTTTGATTACCCCTTGATTGAGGAGTGATTTTATTGTTTCCCTAAGAGAAAGCAAGGCCTCAGATGGGAAAGGATACTGCCTTTGCCTCTCATGTGCCAGGCCTGGCACTTTGATGACAGTGTGCATTTTGCCACAGTCCTGCTTATTGGAAGCAAATGCTTCCAGATGCCTTTGCAAAATGGGCAGGAGCTTTGGAAAAAGCTCATGATTTTTGAACAAATCTATGACATCATACTCCTTGTTGTTGGCAGATATTGTCGCCACAACATGTGAGTCGGGGATCAAGATAGTGTGATATTGGCCCTGAATCTGTATTAGTAGCATATTAGCTAGATTTACCATACAGCCATGTGGTGCAAGGAAGTCAATTCCAATGATACTAGGATGATCGTGCAGGTGTGTGAGGCCTTCAAGTGGCCCAACTCTACTGGTAGAGGTAGAGAGTGGTATGCAGGTAACCTAGTGCCATCTACTCCCAACATGTTGGTCCTCAGTCCAGTGGACCAAGGAGATGTATCTGGGTGGTCATCATGTAATACAAACACAGCCGCACCTGTGTCCAATAACACTGTAAGTAGGCTGCCCCCGACCTCGGCCTCAGTGCAGGGCCTTCCGTTTGTATCCAAGACCAGCTTGTTTACAATCTGGACAGGGGCCTGTAATTGTCAATCTGTACTAGAGGAAGCATGGAGAGGTTGAGCCTGGCTCCTTTGAACCACTTCACCATGCTGCACTGATGCTATATAGGGAGGTGCTTCTGGGTTCAGGCCTGTTTGGGCCTGAGGGCCAGTACTTCCGGTATCACCATGGCCCATTGGGGCCTGTGTTCCCAGTTGTATGACTGCAAGGGACTGAGCAGGAACAGCATCTGTTACAGAACACACTTGCCCTAGGAGCTCTCTAAACTTCCAATTTTCTTCGGCTATTTCTCTATATGAAGGGCCTGGTCTTTGCTGTTGTTGTTTGCCCTTATTTTTATGGTGCTTTTTGTTCTTATGATAATTTCGGTTCCCACCCCATTGCTGCTGTTGCTGTTGCTGTTGGGCCTGCTGGGGGTGTTGGTTGTCCTGCCCTTTCACCATGTAGTGCGTCCATACCTGTTAGGATGGTGCCAGTGAGCCAGAGGAGAGAGGTGAAAGTGGACTGTTTTTTTTGGAGTCCAGACTGGAAAGGGGTGAAGAAGGTGGAGGAGTCAAGATGAGAGGTGAGTTGGTCAAGAACCAAATGTTCTTGTAAATAGGTGAGGATAGGAAGGAAAGAGATGGAGTGATAGTTGCCTGGTGAGGTGGGGTCACCACTTTTATGTAGAGGGATTACAGTGGCGTGCTTCCAGGCATCTGGGACAGAGGCTAGCTTGAATGAAAGATTTAACAAAGCTGTGATAGGGTAAGCTATGGCTGGGGCAGACAAATAGAGCAATTTAGCATCAAGGCCATCTGGGCTTTTGCCTTTAGCTGGGTTTAAACCAAGTAATGCCTTGAGCGCTGTAGAAGGGGAGATGGGGGAGAAACAAAAGAGTGTAACAGGTGGGACTGGAAGGGGGAGAGTGGATGTGCGGGAGGGAGGGAGAAGGTGCAGGAAGTAAAGAAGGTATTGAATTCAGTAGTTACGGGGGGTCAGACAGGGAGGTGTCACCTACCCTGAGGATAGGGGCTGGGGCTGTTTGGGGGGGGAGAACAGTGCATTGGCCACCCTTCAGAACTCGGATGAGAGGTTAATGTTTGCATGGAAGATGTTTGAAAAGTACTGAGATTTGGCTTGCCCAACCAGCCTTGTACAGATATTGCGGAGGTGACAATATTTTTGGTAGGCCTTGGTGGAGGGTGAGCGTTCTTGGTCTTTCCACACTTGGTCCCTGGTCCTTAAGCAATCTAGGAGGTCCAATGTAATCCAGGGGAGGTGGGAGTCATGAACCTGTGTGCAGCAGAGAAAGGGCATGGAAATCCCAAATTCGGAGAAAAGCTGTTTTAAAATAATTGAGCACAGAATCAAGCGAGGTAGCAGTGTCGATGGGGGCCCAATCAACATTGGATAGATCAAGGAGCTTTGGTGTGATGTTTAAATATTTGAAAGAGTGGATGTGAAGGAAGTTGGGTGGGGATTGAGGGAGACAAATTTTTCGAACACAGTACGAGATATGATGGTTGCTCAAAGCATCTGGCAGGACACCAGCACTGATAATGCGTTGAGGGTGTGAACCAAGTACTCAGTCAATTAGGTAGGAATTTCCTACTGGCTCTAAGGACTACCGTATTATCCCTGTGGAAGATTATGTAAATTGGCTCTGGACAGAGGGCTTGCAGCTCACTGACCCTCCTAGCAGAGGTCATGGCATGACATACTTTAATTCAGCAGTGTCCATAGGCTTGAATGGGGACTCCATGAGCTGGACAAGGCAGACATTGAGATCCTACGGTGAGATTGGATGCCTTACCAGTGGGTACAAGTAACTCGAGGCCTTTAAAAAAACTTCTGAAAATGGATTGGGAAGCCAGGAACTTTCCCTGGCCTGATGATGTGCAGACTAACACAGCTGCTAAGTGCAATTTCATTGTTGATGGCCTTAGGCCTAATGGGTGAACAGGAACAGAGTGAAATGGAAAGAGAAAGCACTTCAGTTTCTGAGCAGCACGGTTGAACAAATAGTACCACTTGCTCAAATAAAAAAGTGTTAAAATTAACCAGAAACAGCAAGAAATAAAAAAGATAGCTAAAAAAGGTATCCGGTTCCCGGAATCAAAACGGGAGCTGAGGGAACCTGTGTTTAATACAAAAATACCCTAACTAATGCAGAGTAGCAATTAAATAAGTTAAACTCTTAAACTGTCTAACTAGTTACTTATTTTAAATTAATAAAACAACGGAGACACAGTTGTACTGGAACTATACTCAGGCAACCTTTCTCTCCAGGAGCAAAAACAAATCTGACAACTTCTAGTGTTGGATATTCAAAGGGGTTGCGCATGGCACAATAGTGAAGCACCAAGCGCAACCCACCGATGTGCCCCAGCGTGATATTCAAAGGGGTAGGTTGTTCTGTGCAACCCCCAATGCACCAGAGCGCACCAGTACTGTATGCGGCACAAGTGCGGGGGGCTTGCCCATGCATGTGCAGCGCATCCAGACATTCAGCCCGTGATGTGCGGTGAATATGCAGGCACAAATCAGCCTTGCACCACACAGGGGGTGCAAAGATGTACCCATCAAAACCAGAAACATGTCAGGGGACACCCACAGGCAGGCTGCCGTGTTGCTGGGCACAACATGGCAGCTGCCTGCTATGGGTGGCCACCCGACCTCCCAGGACATAGTCCGGGCATCATGCCCCCCCCCGTCCGATCACGGGCATAGTAAAGATATAGCCCTGGTGGTCCAGTGGACCCAATCCCCTGCCTGATCATGGGCATAGTAATATTATAATCCTAGTGGTCTAGTGGATCACTATCTTCTGCCTGATCACAGGCATGTATAATAAATATCTCTGGTGGTCCAGCGGACCCTAACCCCTGCCTGATCACGGGCATAGTAATAATAGAACCCAGGTGGTCCAGTGGACCCGATCCCCTGCCTGATTGCAGGCATATGACAATATTAACCCTGGTGGTCCAGCGGTACCCCTCTCTCCACATGCCCACTGAGCCCTGACACCCTGCAATCCCCCCTCGTCAGCGGCAGGCAGCAGCTCCCTGCCCGCAAGCCGCCTGCCTACTGACAGCGTACAGTACGGCTGTACATCTACGGTCCATTGTGTGCCAATGGGCGCAGACCGTACTGTACCACACAGTCCCAAAATGTGAATGGTTAATTCTGCACTCCCATTGGCCCACGCAGTGGACCAATAGGCATACAGCCGTATTATATGCTGTCAGTCGGTGGGGGGCTGGGTGGCTTGTGGGCCAGGAGTTGCCACCCACTGCTGACATGGGGGTTGCAGGGTGGCAGGGCTCAGTGGGCGGGTGGGGAGGAGGTACCACTGGACCACCATGGTTAATATTGTTACATACCCGCTATCGGGCAGGGGATCGGGTCCACTGGACCACCAGGGTTCTAGTATTATTATGCCCATGATCAGGCACGGGGTTGGATCCACTAGACCACCAGGGTTCTATTATTATTATTATGCCCGTGATCGGGCAGGGGATTGGGTCCACTGGACCACCAGGGTTGATTTAAATACATGCCCATGATCGGCCAGAATATAGTGGTCCCCTGGACCACCAGGGATATTTATTATACATGCCCATGATTGAGCAGAGGATAGCAGTCCCCTGGACCACCAGGGATATTTATTATACATGCCCGTGATCGGGCAGAGGACAGCGGTCCACTGGACCACCAGGGATCAGTTATTTACATGCCTGTGATCAGGCAGTGGATTGGGTCCACTGGACCATCAGGGAGTTTTCTACACATCCCCGCTATCCGGTGAATAAGTGCAGCGCCCACTGAGGGGCAGTGGGGCGTCAGTCCCCGATGGCTGCAGCCTGGCAGGGCACCAGGCACAAGCCACCAAGGATCGGAGCACCGCATGCAAATGGAGCCATAATGACATGCAAATGGCCCCATTTGTGCCCTGCATACATAATTGCCTCATTTGCATGCTCATGGCTGAATATCGCTCCTGCTGTACCTAGCACAATCCTACTTGCACTGGGGCAGCCCCCTGCTCTCCTGCTGCCACTTGCACTGGTACAGTGCCACGGTGCCATGCGCAGTGTGTGTGCCCTCAGTGCCATATTCAATGGTGCTGAGCCATGGCGCAGCACCGTTGAATATCGCCCAGACCATGCCCTGGCTCATCCCAGTTACACTGCACCCAGGCTTGCGCCCCTGCTTGATGCAGTCTGACTATCTCACCCCTAGAGTGGACGGTGGCTGCAGCATTTTTCAGACACCTATTCTAAATTCTAAGTTCTATTCTTAGAACAGGGTCTTTCTCCAGGGGCATCTATCTCTATGGAGACTGATGCATAGACTGAAACCATTAGTGAGTGATTCCTGGGGTTAGAAAATAATAATTTTTCAGTTTGGTTTCCTGAAAAGGGGACCACAATAATTATTTACCTCAACACCAAAAGTTTTAAGAGTCAGGAGTGAGGTTATCAATTTCAAAGATTTATCAGCAACAGTGATTCGGATCCTTCTATATTGGAACCGCAACTCTAGTACTATAAAACAGCTATAGAAAAGTAAAATAAATGATTAAGAATAAAATAATTTTTTTCCCATAAATAAGCAGTTCCCTAAAGGTGGGGACTGTATTAGCTTGCAGCCTTCTCAGTTCCTGGGAACCAAAGAAGCTGCAATACAGATAAATATAATAAACAAAAACAACCTAACGCAGAATGTCAAGAAGTAACTAATAATAAATATTGTTAAGTTATAACAGTTCACTCTGGAGGTCTTGAGGGCCCTGAAGCTGCCCTCCCCCATTCGCCCATGAACCCAAGCCACAAGTTTGCTCTGGAGGTCATGAGGTCCTTGAAGCTGCCCTCCCCCGCTCACCCACAGACCCAAGCCACAAGTTCGCTCTGGAGGTCATAAGGGTCCTGAAACTACCCTCCCCTGCTCACTAATGGACCCAAGCCACAAGTTCATTCTGGAGGTCGTGAGGGCCCTGAAGCTTCCCTCCCCCATTCACCCATGGACCCAAGTCACAAGGTACACCACCACAAGCTGACAGTTAGAGCCGCTCACTCAGGCAGGCTTTTGGCACCAATTTTAAAAATTCAAACTTGGAACTTAAGACTTTAAGTCATCGCAGAAATTAAAATAGAATTTGAGTTGCCAGATTTACCTCTGGGCTCCCACTGTCTTTGTTAAATTATTGTTACCTTAATTGGCAGTCTACCATTTTTAAATTTTATTAGATCTCCAGTTGGTGTAGGAATTTCCATGTACAGCTGTAGCACCACGCTGTTCCTTGCTGGCTACTTAATATAATTTAATGTAACTTAACTGCGGCTTGATTGTGTTCTATTTTATTCTTTTAGCTAGACAGTGGTTATTTTAATTGAGTTTGTATTTAGCTAGCCATTACAGGCGTAGCACCATGTTGTTCTTGCTGGCTAGTTCATTAACTTTGCTGCAGCACGATTTTGTTCCATTTCATTTTGTTTTAGCCAGCCAATACAGCTAAGTTGTTTTTTTGGCTGGTTACTTTAATTAAGTTAACCACTGTGCTACGAAGTCTTGTCAGTTAGCTGGTGTATGAAATTTCCTTCCTTCAGCCCTATGCAAATTAATCCATCTCTCCCCCCTTCCAGGCCAGCCCCGCTCCACCTACCTGCTATATAAATGCTCACCTTTTGCTCCTCTCTCCACAGTTCACTCTGGAGGTCGTGAGAGCCCTGAAGCTGCCCTCCCTCCCTCACTCACCCATGGATCCAAGCCACAAGGTGTGCCACCATGAGCCGACAGTTAGAGCTGCTTACTCAGGCAAAGGATTGCCCTGCTATGCGTCAGCTACCCCACCGCCTCCACCACCACCCTTGGTGATCCGTTTACTCTATAGCTTAGGTCATGTGTGCTATAGAACCTGTCAGCCGACTTTCCCCCCTGCAAGTTATTTTCTCCCACCATTAGAGGCAGCTATATATCTTGTACTACTTTTAACCAAGCTAATTCACTAGACTCAGTCTTATTCTGCAAAGCCATGCTGCCTCTCTCACTAATAATAGTGACTTCGTTCCTGCCCTCGGTGTCACTCCCCCCCCCCACCAGTTGCCCAAATGAGCAAGCAGATAAATTGGCATGTAGTTTCATGCTTGCACTAAAGCCAAATCCTGTGATTTCTACTGTGCCGCCTACTGGAATCCATCTACCGTCATGGACGATTGCCCACTCAGTCCTACCACCCAGTTTCCACGCTGGACTCCTAACTCTAAACTCACCCGCCCAGCATCCCTTGAAGGTGACCACTCAGTCACCCTCTACTGCCAACAAACTCTGATGGCCAACGCCTTTCTCCAAGCTCTTGATTACATTACTTCTCCTACTATCCAGGGACGTTAAGCCTAACCCCGGGCCAACTATCCCCCCCCCCGCCATCAGTTTCCACGGGGCCTAAAAGTAATACACCTTAATATCTGCAGCCTCCTGCACAAACTAGTCTTACTGCAGCCAACTGTGCTATCCCGTAAGCTGGATATCATGATCATTTCTGAAACCTGGCTAAAGCCTCATACTAAGGACACTGAAATCGCTGTCCCAGGCTATACTGTAATCCGCCTTGATCACCCAGGAAATAAGCAAGGTGGCGGCATAGCTATGTATATCTCGTCTCCCTCCAGTTCATCCCTTTAAATATTCCCCTACCCGTGCAGGCCACTGACGCCTTGCTGATCAAACTCTCCCTCCCCCATACCATCCCCTTATTCATAGCCGGGTCTTACTGCCCCCTCCCAATTCCCCACGCCCTCAATCATAGATCACCTGGGCACCCTGAAAGCTTGCACAGCTAGGAGTGAACTTCGTGTCCTCAGTGACTTCAATCTGAACTTGCTCCCGTGTACCTCCACCAACTTTTGTAACCAGGTGGCCGTCCTGAACCTAACCCAACTTATCTCAGAATCTACTCGGTTGAACCCCAGATTGCTGAACCACTCTCTACTGGACTGGGCCCTCACCTCTCACCAACACCAGATAACAGCCTTAAGCCTCCTACCAGACTCCATTAGTGACCACCACATGATCTGTGTGGTATGGAAAATCTTCCAGCCAAAGGCTCCCCCTCCCAGAACCATTCTCACCCAGTCTTATAACACCCTGGACCTTGCCTCACTCCTAAGTGACCTGGCAGCCACTGACTGGTCCTTCATCCCCAAGGCAACCTCCATCGACTCTGCCCTAGGATATTTTAGGATCAAGTTCCTTGCCATCTGGGACCACTATGTTCCACTTAGATGCACCCAAGTGAGGGGTCCTCACCTGCCTTGGATCACAGCCAATATTATGACCAACATCAAAGCCAGGGACCAGGCATGGAAGTTATTCAACTCCGCCAGCTCCCCCGAAGGGCACGCAAAATATCACTCCTTACGAAATGTCTGTACTAGGTTACTCCATCAGGCCAAAGCTAACTATTTCAGAACCACCTTCCACTTCAATCTAAGGCACCCAACAAAATTCTGGAATGCGATCAAATCACTTTTCTCCCCTTCCCTCCCATCCAGACCCCAACCCCAGTTTTAAATGTGGACTGCACATCCATAATGGACCCGCTAGAAGTGGCATCTGCATTTAACTCATTTTTCATTAACTCCAACTCCTCTCTCTTGTCCTCACTTCTCTCCCATCATCAAACCACCTCCCCCTCCCCTGCCAGGTACAGGCCCCACTCCTGCCCCTTCTTTTTCCTTTTGCCAAGTCACCCCCTAGAAGTCTGCAATGCATTGTCTGCCCTCAACCCGTCTAAGGGTAAGTGCCCCTCGGGGTTGGCGCCAAAATGCTATACCTGGCTGCTCCTGCCATCTCCTTCCCCTTGGCTGCTCATTTCAACCTATCCTTCTCTTCAGCTTCTATACCATCTGAATAGAGGCATGCAACTGTCATACTGCTTCCCAAGGGCGGTGACACCTCTGCCCCTGGAAACTACCACCCAGTCTCCCTTCTCCCTATTCTGGCAAAACTCCAGGAGCACCTTGTATTGAAGCAACTCTCCTCATTTCTCAACTCCACCTCTTTCTTCTCACCCTACCAGTCTGACTTCCGGAAGTCCTACGCCACTGCCATTTCCCTTCTACAGGTCATGGACTCCATCCTGGCTGGTATGGATGTAGGCAACATCAATTTGGTCATCTTTATTGACCTAGCCAAAGCATTCGACTCTGTCTCCCATGCCTTCCTCCTCGACAAACGTGCCCTTGTTGGGATCTCTACTGAGGCTATCAGCTAGTTCCACTCCTACTTGGTAGGCAGGTCCCAACCTGTCAGGATTGGTAGCTCCATATCTACCTCCTTCCAGTCACTACTGGTGAACCCCAAGGCTCAGTCCTTGGCCCACTCCTCTTCTCCATCTTCTTAAATGACCTGCCTACCATATGCCCACATACATACATCCACATGTATGCGGACGATATGGTTCTGTATACATCAGGCCCTTCTACCACTGATGTGGTGACCAGACTCCAGCAGGACTTCAATGATGTGCAGCACTGTTTTTGTCTGAATCAGTTATTTCTTAATGTCAAGAAGACTGTCTCCATGACCTTCGGTACAAGGCAGAGACTCTCTCAGCTCCCCACCACCCCCTCCTGTCAAACCCTGGACGGGGCTACTCTGGAGGTTTGCTCCTCCTTTAGACACCTTGGGGTCTGGCTCAACCTGCACCTCGACTTCTCTGTACATGTTGATGCCATCCACAAAAAGCTGCTCCCCAAACTGGGTGCGTTAGATCGTAACCATGGTTGCATCCAGTTGCCTGCATGCCACTCTCTTGTACAGAAAATAATTCTCCCAATCTTCATCTACAGGGATGTAATGTACAGTGCCGTCCCAAAGTCCACCTTAGCCAGACTGGACACACTTTTCCACCCATACTGCCATTTCGCTCTTGATTGCCCGCTCTCCACTCATCGCTGCTCTCTTTACTGGTCACTTGACCGCCTCTCGCTTCATGATCGTCGATTATCCCATTGTGTAAGTCTCGCAGCTAAGTTCTGGTCCCAGTCCCTACCACCCTACCTCACCTCAGCCCTGTCAGCTCAGTCCAGTCCAGCATACTGCCTTAGAAATGTTGACACCCGTCTCCTGGCAATGCCACGCATATCCTTTTCTGTAGGTCAGGCAGCCTTCAGCTATAGAATGCCTAAACTATGGAACTCCTTTCCTGCTGATATCCAGCACATGCTCTCTCCTCATCAACTCAATTAACTCCTCAAAGTGCACTTTTCCTCGCCATGTATCTGTAACACCCAATAATTGTGTTTACCCAACCCTGCTGGTCCTGTTCCGTCCATAAGATTAACCATCATCTTCCTTCTCATTTGTGGTCCTGTTTGATTACTGCTCATCTCTGTCTCATTACTCTATTTGATGTATACTTAAAATGATTGTTTATTTCTTGGTATATGTATCTTATTGTATTATTATGCTTCTGAGTTAGTGTGTCATCTGTACTTGAACTTTTTGTAATCTCCTCTTCCCTCTCCCCCAGGAGATACCTGGAATCGAGCAGTACTATGCTCAGTGTGCCTTCCTAGTAAAACTTTTAAATAAAAAAAATTAAAATAAATCGTCAAACCATTCTGGAAGCCAGAAGAGTGGAGCTCTACTTTGGGGCAATGGCTCTCTTCAAGCAGAGAATCAATTCTGACTGTTGGTGGGAGTGTGACCACAGTGCAGAGTCTGAACTTAGTTCTAAGATTCCAAAATTAGCATAAATTCTGTCTCTGGGGCAACTCAATCCAGTGGACTGATTGCTGTTGTAAAGCTACACTGATGAATTCCTGGAGTTAGAAAGAACACTTACGTACTTCCTATAACAGTAGATCTTTGACAGAATCTCTTTCATTGGGTCACACTTTTGGAACTACACTCACGTCAGGGCTAGGACCACACAGAAACTTTTGCAATCCAAGGGCTGCCCATAATGACTTCATGCATCAGTGTCTATATAAATGTGGATATGTACATAACTGTTGTATCTTCTTCGACGATATCTCTTTCATCAGGCCACACCTTTGGAACGAGTCCCAAGCAGTACCAAAAAATCTAACAACTGTCTGGGCAGATGGAACATATGTGCTCATGACAACAGGCCTTGTAAGACAGCCAGGCCAAAACTTGCTCATCTGTGAGACACAATGTCCAGACTGTAATGTTTCATGAAAGTGTGGACAGTACTCCACATGGCAGCTGCACAAATGTCAGCAGTCTAGACATTTCTGAAACAAGCTTCAGAAGTGGCCATGCCTCTGGCAGAATGACCACATACAACACCAGGAAGTTCCTTACTGAACTTCCTATAACAGAAAGTAATACAGTTTGCCAACCACTTGGGCAGGCACTGTTTAGACACAGGGGTGCACCCTTTCCCAGGGGTGACTGAAACAGAAACACTGACAGGACTTTCTGTAGTTCTTGGTGTGAGTCACGTAATATCTGAGGATTCTGTGCACATCCATAGTAAGGAGTAACTCTTTGATTGGCATACTCCGGGAAATAAACTGGAAGGTGCATACTTTGATGTAAAATAAACTCAGACACAATGTTCGGTAAGAACTTAGGATTTGTATGTAAAAAACATTCTGTAAAAAATCAAACATGGAGGCTCATGCATTAGGCCTGTAGCTCTGAAATCCTTCAAGCAGACTTAATGCCAACTAAAAATAATGTTTTCCATGAAAGAAAGCATAAGCCACGACTCATCGTAGACTCATGAACAGAGCCAAGGTAAGCTTTTCCAACACAAAATTCAAGTCCCAAGTTGGGACTGGATTCCTAATGGGAGGTTTCATGTGTAATATACCTTTCAAAAAAGTATGGAGTACTTCTAGTTGGACAACCATATGATCATCCACAGAGGCATGAAAAGCTGAAATAGCAGCCGAATGCACCTTGAATGAGGAATACTGAACACCTGAGTCTGACAGAGACAGTAAGTACTCCAACATGGTATTGACTGGGCAAGTAAATGGATCTAGGTGGTCGGAAGCAGCCCACAATGTAAACAGGTATGTCTGGTGGAGGGTTTTCTAGCAGCCACTAGAACATCCACCACTTTAGAGGATACTCCAGACCTTGCCATGGCTATGTCTTCGGAAGCCATGCACGTAGATGCAGGGATTTCAGGTCCTGATGGACCAGAGACCCCTATTGTCCTGTGACAACAGGCCCCTAAACAATGGCAGGTGGACTGGTGGTTCCACTGCTAACTGTTGGGAGTAGTGGGTACCATATCTGCTGAGGCCAAAGTACAACAATGAGGATGAGGGTTGCTCCCTCCATCTGCAGTTTGCATAATCCTCTCTGTATGAGAGAAAAAGCATACAGAAACCTCCTTTTCCAAGAGAGGGACAATGCATCTTGCCAAAAAGCTCCAAGCCCTGGGGTGAGCAAGAAAAAAAGTGGCGATTTTGTGTTGTCTAGGGATACAAAAAGGTCCAACCCTGGGTGACCCCACCTTGTGAAGAGATCTTCAGCTACTGAATCAGCAGTTCCCATTTGTGTAGGCTTGACTGTGACCTACTTAACCTGTCTGCCAATTCATTTTGGGCACCTGGAAGATATACGGCCAAGAGGTCTAGGTTATGTTCCAGAGCCCAATGCCACACGCTCACTGCTTCCCTGCACAGCAGATATGAATGAGTTCCCCCATCCCCGTTTGTTGATGCAATGCATCACATTGACATTGTCCATTGGTATTAACAGAGGACCTGGTGTCAGATATGCATTAAATGCCTGGAGCCTATAGAGAACTGCCCGCATCTCCAGGACATTTATGTATAAGTTTTTCCTCTATCTGGTTCCAAATGCCATCTGTTTGGTAAGGGTCCAGGTGCATTCCCCACCTGGATCCTGAGACATCTGAGGTGAGAACTTGTGTTTGGGTTGGCTTCAGAAATGATAGGCCCTTGAGCAGGTAGGTGCAGTTCGTCCTCCACATCAGGGCCTTTCTCAGAGGAGATGCGACTACTGTAGCACTGGTTTGTTTAGGTCATCAGTGGATTGTTCCCACTGGACTCATAGAGATCACTGTGGGAAGCTCATATGCCAATGGAACAATAGCACTGTTACAATGGCTGCTGCCATAAGGCCCAGAAGTCATAATAAGGTCCTGGCTGGGACATACCAACTGCAGCACACTAGATGTGCCTGTGCTACAGTATAAGGCATTCCACCCTGTCCAAAGGCAGGAATACAAGGCTCTGATCCATGAATAGTACTGCCCCTATGTACTGCAGTATTTGGCAGGGGGTCAGTACTGCCTTTCCCTTTCACCTCTAAATGGTTAAACAACGTTCTGGTTCGAACTATGATGTGCATTAGTTGTTCCCTAGAGTGGGCCTTCAACAGCCAGTTGTCCAGGTAAGGGAATACATATAGGCATTCCCTGCCAAGGGCTGCTGCTACCTCTGCCAAACATTTGGTAAACACCTGTGATGCAGAGAACAAGCCAAAGGGCAAGACTCCGAACTGGTAATGTGCCCTGTCCAAACGGAACAGATATTTTTTTGCGATGCTTACTGATTATACTAATTCTGTTAACCAGGTAGACCCACTGAGACATAGCTGTCCCTTTTTCAGGAGTGACCTGGAATTAATTACAAATTGACAATCGGGTAGAACAATAAATAATCAGATACATTGTGAGGATAAGTCAGATATGACAAGGTCACAATACATTAGGTGTGAGACTATACAAATTGACCACACATGTTGTTCAACATATGACAATGAGTTAATAACAATCTTGGACTACACAATACAGGGAGGGGAAAAATTAATCAACAGTGCAACAAAATGATCCCAGATGGTAGAGGATTGTCAGTTATAGCACAGGGGTATGTCACCTATTACCATGGCCAAGATTTGTTCTTTCACCGCAAACTTGTATGGATTGATTGCATGACATCAAACAAGGAAGACTTCTTTGAAACAGTGATATACATTTCTTAGGAGTAGATGTTAAGGTGGACCACATGCATGCTTCAGCTTGCTGACAATTGTGTTACATTATGATGAGATTGGTGATTCAAGGAGAAGTCATGATCAGTTCTGTTGAGGTATGGATGTGACAAAAGTCCTGGAATGGACATCTATGAAGAATCAGCTGCCTCATCCATATAAATAGGAATATAAAAGCAGTTCAGAGTAAAGATGTTTCAGAGATAACCAAGTCTGCCTCTGCATAACAGCGTGATGGAATGAAACAAGGATCTACCCTTATAGATTATGTCCACTGTTGGTTGTTTGAAAACATTGAGACAGTCGCAGACTGAAGATGTTCTCATTCAATGCAGCAGCTTCCATATGAAGGATTTTGTAGAGAAGAGGGTTTTTTGAAAGTCTCCAAGGGTAGGTATACTGTATCAGGAAGCCAGGGAGCGATGATTCAGGAATGCTTGAGATAGCAGTACTTCCATGAGTTACAGAGGCATTAGTATATATTCCAGGATGTAAGATCAGAGATGGATCTTGTACGACATAAAACATACATTTCAGGATCTTCCGGTTCTGCCATGTTCAAGATAGCCATCTAATCGGCTCCTTACCTCAGACTACACGTCAGAAAATCAGTTTTTTAAAAAGTCATTCTCTTTGGTGGAAAACAGCTTTATTCCTTTCACTAAATTGTCCTGAAATGAGAAATGCCCTTTTCCCTGTGAATCAGCTGACAGTTTCCTATCAGTTTAATTAATTAAAGTTTGTACCGGGTGATGGCCATGGCAACTAGCAGCATGACCGCAAGCTCTCGGGTGGATCCAGAGATATGGAGTATGCGTGAAAAATCCTCCTAGAGGTATCAGGGGTCAAGTCCGCTCTGTCACACATGGAACAAAAAATGGAGGAACTCTATATGGGTCCTCAATTCAGAGACCACTTTAAAACATTTGGAAATGTGGAGAGATGCCACCAAGTCAGAGCTGCATCGTACTAAAGTTGAGTTGGCCCTTACCTGGAAAAAGTTGGATAACCTCGAGTGTCATGGCCACCGAAATCACATTAGGACCATCAGCATGCCAGAGGGGGCTGAGGGCAGAAATGTGGTGAATTTTGTCTGGCATCTAATCACCAATCTCCTTGGGCTGAAAAATCATCCCCTTGAAATTCAACGGGCTCACTGGACACTATCTCCTGACCTAAGGCTGGAGGAAAGCCTTGACCCATCCTGGGCTTATTCCTCAGATACACGGTGAAAGAACAAATCCTGGCCATGGCAAGACAGAAAGGATCATTGTTGAAGCATGGCACAGGATAGTACAAAAACTTACCGTAACAATAGATCTTTGAGAGGATCTCTTGCAGCAGGCTATCACTGGTAGGACTGTAGCTCCCAGGCACTAGAACCACAAGGAAACTTTCTAGCTAGCAGTTTACCAGACGGGGATGCCCACCTCAGATATCAGCCACTGACATCAGCCAATCCTATAATGGCAGCCCCTATACCCTCTTCAGTTCTCCCGCTGGAGACCAAAAGCAGGATGCCATAAGGGGAACCGAGGAGGATTCTGAGATATCCAAAAAGCAAAGAAAATGAAATGCAGAACGCTCACCCCTATGGAAGAGGAGAGAGCGAGGATAAGAGGGGAAGGAGGGAGGGAAAGCATGGCCTGCTGAAAGAGATCCTCTCAAAGATCTACTGTTATGGTAAGTTCTTATGTAACTGTACTATCTTACTTCAAGAGTATCTCTTGCAGCAGGCCATCACTGGTAGGACTGAGTCCTGAGCAGTTCCGACAACTACTGACGGACAAACCGGGTGGTCGGTTAAAAAAAAAAAACAACGATGGCATATGGAAGGATGCCTTGAAGAACAGCTAGGCTGAAGCTGGTTCGGTGCCTAGAGCAACATCCAGACTGTAATGTTTGGTGAAGGTGTGGACAGAGCTCCAGGTGGCAGCAGTGCAAATGTCTGCAGCTGACACACTTCTGAAACAAGCTACTGAGGTGACCACACCCCTAGTGGAATGTCCCTAAACCCCTTCTGAAAGTTCCCTGCCATACTTCCAGCAACAAAAAACAGTGCAATTGGTTAACCATTTTGACAAACACTGTTTGGACACCAGAGTGCCCTCTTTCCAGAGGCAAACTAAACAAATAACTGATCAGACTTCCTAGAGTCTTTGTTCCGTGTCCTCAAGGCACAGGTCAGGAGGCATAGCAAAACCAGAAGCAGTTTCAAAATTCACAAATAGCATTTTTAATTTTCTCAATAACAGCAAAATAAAAAACAAAAATTATTCAGTATAACTATTTACACAGGAGGTACAAACAGAGAAAACAAAGTCCTTCTTCTGAGGATATCTCTTAATTCCAAGTTTCAGTCTCTCACTCGCCTTGTCTCTCTAGCAAAAGAATGCTGCTCTTTTTTTAAGTCTTTGGGAACTCATTAAGAAAGTCTGCTTTTCACAGAATGTACTTGTCAGTTTCGATGCAGGTGCAGCAAAAAGAACAGTGACCCAAAACTGACCTCTTGTTTACAGCTTTGCAAAAGGCTTAAAAACTGCATCTCAGGTTAACCCCCTTGAGTTCCAAATAGCTTTGCAATCATTTCAACATTATAACTATATACAGTTTTAAACAAAGGGATCCCAGTATCAGGGAAGGCAGAGAGATAGCGAGAGGAGGAGAAATGCGAAACCGTCGGAGTGCTCAGTTCCTAAGTCTCACAAGAAAATTTGGTTGCACAACCAGACAGACAAGAGACAGTCCAGTGTGTATAGTATCTCAACATTCTATGCACATCCAAGGTATGGAACAATGCCTTCCCTTGACTGCAATGCTCCAGATAATAAACAGGCAGGTAGATGGACTGATTCAAAGTAAACTCTGACACCACCTTAAGAGGAAACTTAGGATTGGCATGCAAAGACTTTCTGAAAAATCAAGTAAGACTCCTTACACATGAGGGCCTGAAGCTCGGAAATCCTTCGAGCAGAAGTAATGGCAATTAAAAAAACAGGTTACTCACCTGTAACAGTAGTTCTAGCAGTGGTATATGATGTACATCCACACTTCTGGCAATGTCCTTTCCCCTTTAAGACTTGCCAGAACATCTTCAAGCTGGCTCCTCCCACCTACCCAGGTGGTAACTCCCTTGGCACCACACCGTGATATCAGATCTTATCCACTGGAAGCAAGACTGGTGTGCCACTTGCCAGGGGAGGTCAGGTGGGTCAGTGTGGATGTACATCATATACCCCTCCTGGAACTCATGTGAATAACCTGTTTTTCTAGAGATGTGGAGATGATGTATTATCCACACTTCTGGCAGACTCTGAGCAGTTCTTGGGAGAAGGTGACAAGGTGCACACCCCCTACTTAGGGAACAGAGATTGGAGAACGGAGGCCCCAAAACCAGCATCCCAGCATGACTTAATGTCGATGTGGTAATGGGAAATGAAGGTGTGTACTGACTTCCAGATAGCAGCCCTGCAGAGTTCTTGGATAGGAACATCCCTGGAAGCAGCAACCAAAGCAGCGGTATGACAGGTGGAATGAGCCCTTAGCATTATGGGAGGCTCTCTATCCACCACATACCTCTCAACCTGCCGCCTCATAAATCAGGGACAAGGCTTAAAAAAATCAGGGACAAAGGACCAAAATCAGGGACACATCTTCAAAATTAGAGATATCCTCCCAGAAAGCTGGTAGAATATGGGGCTTAGTGCACAATGCATTTTCTAAAGAAGAACAAGTCTGTAACTTTAATGCTTGACATTGTTTTGTGCTTACAGTCCCCACTGTTTAGCCACAAAAACACAAATTTTAGGAGGGACAGAGTAAAATTTTGAGGCAAAATCAGGGACGTCCCTGAAAATCAGGGACACTTGAGAGGTATGATCCACCAACCTAAAGCAGAGGTTGATGCAGGACATGATCCACCGGCTACTTGTCTAGTTAGCTGCTGGTCTGCCAGGTGCGGCTTCAGCATATGTAACAATTAGCTGGTGAACTTCTCCCCGAACTCCAGCCGTGCACTCCTTGTAGTAGGCTAGCACTCACCCTAGGTCCAATGTATGGAGCCTGTGCTCACCCTCTGAGGTGTGGTTGGTGAAGTATGTCACAAACGCATTCAGCAGGTCAGGCCCTCTGCTTCCACAGTGCCAACCTCAGAGTGGAAAAGTGTGAACAGGTAACAGACAGGGTAACCCTCCTGTCTGCTTGTGGGTCCGAATCACCTTTAGTCTCAAGTTCTGGGGGGATTCAAACTTTGAACCTTATGCTAGCATACCCAAATGTATAGGCACAGATAAAATTCTTTTTGGGGGATGCAATATATCTTTCGCCTAAGGGCACCTAACCAGGTATCCAAAATGAACCCTTAAAACTCTATAAAAGACCTTAGCTATATTCTTACCTTTTCCCAGTTTAGCAACACCATCAAGCTCTTGAATAGTTTTGTCAGTCTTAACCCTCTATACGTCACATGCAAAAGAAAGAACTTAGAAGACCCATGCAGTATCTTTCAAATAAAAGGTTTACTTGAACATGGATAAAAAATATGTTAAATGTAAACACAGAACAATATATCAAAGAGCGTACAATCACTTAAAAGAAAATCAAAGAAAACTACTAACTCCTACCAACATACAGTTAGACTTTTTCTATCTAATGTATTACCTCTATAGTGCTTATAGTTAGAGCTTGTTTCTTAAGGGCCCAAAAAGATATGTCTCACAAAGATCAGACACAAGTCCTAGTTAAACTGTGTCTCTCTCACACACCCCTTCTACGATGTCATCTAGCTCCTCCTTTTAGAATATAAAAAATATACAAACAATGATCTTCCTGTCAGAAGATATTTTAAATACTGTGACTTCAGCAAAAACTAATTTCCCAAATTATGATAGTCTTTAATCAAGCTTTTCCTTTGATCTTGAGTGGTTTCCTGTTCCCAAGGCAGCAAAGTTTTTTTTACAACTTTAGCACCATGGTGGTATAACATGCTTTTCCTCTAAGACATCATAAAAGTTTACGAGCCCTATATCCTGGCAGCTGGGTCAGTTCTAATTAAGATAGAAAAACAGGAGACCCTTAATTAAGACTCTCTAGTCTTTTAATTACCTCCTGGTTTCAGGTCACTTGGCACTTCACTGACCTGGGGGGGGACACCCATAGCACAGGATGTTTCATGTGAGACACTTACATACCACATTCTATATTACAAATATCATAGAACAATCATAACCAGCTGGCCAAGCGTCACAATCCTCCCCACCTAGACTGAATTTGGGAGCTCTATCCCCTACGTGGAATGAGCTTCCCAAATCAGTTCACTCCTCATACAGACACAATAAGCCATCAGCATACTGATTGGTCGCTCCAGCCCTATGTCAGATTGTCATGTCATACCCTTGCAGGGCAAGACTCCATCTTAACAGTCTATCATTAGTTTTTCCCATTTGCGTCAACCAAACCAGGGAGTTGTGGTCAGTTTGTACCTCAAAATGCTGCCCATATAAGTATGGCTCTAACTTCTTTAGGGCTCACACTATAGCAAGACACTCTTTTTCCACAGTAGAGTAAGACTACTCCCTGGGAAGTAACTTTTTACTCAGGTACACTACAGGGAGATCTTTCCCTTGGTTGGATGTCTGACTCAGTACTGCCCCAATACCCATGCCTGAGACATCAGTCTGAACTATAAAGGCTCTGCTATAGTCAGGACTTGTCAATACAGGAGCACTGCACAGAGCCTCCTTCAGTCTGGTAAAGGCTTTTTCACAGGCTGGTTCCCAGGTAATTTAGACATCTTTTTGTTTACCAGGTCAGATAGGGGAGCAGCCAGGGCACTGTAATTGGGTACAAATTTCCTATAGTACCCTGCTGTCCCTACAAAACTCCTGACCTGCTTCTGCATTTCTGGTTTGGGCCATGCCTAGATCACCTCTATTTTTACTTGGTTAGGATGGAGCTGTCCCCCGGCCTACAACATTCCCCAGGTATGCCACTTCAGCCATAGCTACCTGGCACTTCTCAGCTTTGACACTGAGCCCAGTCCTCTGTATCCTGCCCAGCACTTCTCTAAGGTGGAACAGGTGTTCCTCCCAGCTGGCACTAAAGTTGGCAATGTCATCCAGGTACACCACAGCGTATTCCTCAGCACCGTTTAACACCTGCTTCACTAACCTTTGGAAAGTGCCCAGGGTGTTCTTCATTAGGAAAAGGCATTACTTTAAATTCAAATAAGCCTATTGGAGTGATGAAGGCTGACCTCTCCCTAGCTCTGTCAGTTAACTCGACCTGCCAATACCCCTTTGTCAGGTCAATACTCATAAGGTATGTTGCCCTTCCCATCTTGTCCAGGAGTTCATCTGTCTGGGGCATCGGGTGGGTGTCTGACTTTGTGACTGCATTCAGTCCACGATAATCCACACAGAAATGAGTAGCGCCATCTGGCTTGGGCACAAGGACTACAGGTGAGGCCCAGGGGCTGTGGGATCTCTGGATTACCCCTAAATCCAGCATTTCCTCCACCTCCTAATGTCCTTTTGGACAGCATCTGACACCCAATATGCTGTCCACTGTATGGGCGTCTGTATCCCTGTCTCCACATCGTGAGCCACTAAGGAGGTTAGTCCAGGCTTGGCGCTAAACAATGGGGCAAAGTCTGCTAAAATCTCCCTTACTTCCTGGATTTTGTCTGGGGCCACCTGGGGACACATTTTAACTGCCTCCACAGAGGACTCCCAGTTGCTTTCTTCCAGCAAGTCCAGAAGGGGGTCTCCTTCGTCCATCCCCTCCCCAGGACTACATACTGCAAACACCATGTCAGCTGTATTAGCATATGGCTTCATCATGTTGACATGGTACATTCTTTCTGTCTGTCTTCTGTCAGGTAACTCTATGATATAGTTCACGTCATTTACCTTCCTAACTACTTTGTACGGTCCTGCCCACTCAGCCTGCAGCTTGTCTTTCCAGACCGGGAATAAGGACCATGACTTCCTGATCCACAGTATATGAGCGAGCTGTGGCTCTGCAGTCGTACCACACTTTTTGTTTCTGTTGGGCAGCTGCCAGGTTGCTCTGGGCTGTCCCCATAAGTTCCTTCAGCCTTTCCCTAAACCTAAGGACGTAATCTACTATGGGAGTTCCCTGGGTGGTGTGCTTGCCTTCCCAGTCCTCCCAGATCAAATCTAGGGGCCCACGTACCCGGCGTCCATATAAGAGTTCGAAGGGGGAAAATCCTGTTGATTCTTGGGGCATCTCCCTGTATGCAAACAAGAGGTGGGGAAGGTATTTCTCCCAGTCCCTCCCATGCTGTTCAACAAACGCTTGGAGCATTGACTTCAGGGTACCACTAAATCTTTCCACAAGCCCATTGGCTTGCGGGTGATAAGGTGTCATGCACCTCTGCACCACCCCACACTTTTCCTACAAACATTTCATCAGGTCTGACATGAAGGAACCCCCCCTCGATCAGTGATAACCTCCTGCAGAAACCCAATATGGGAGAAAATCCCAAGTAAGGTATCTGGCACTTTGTCTGTCCTCAGTGAGGATAGGGCAACTGCCTCTGGGTACCGGGTGACACAATCCACCACAGTCAGGATGAACCTCTTCCCGGAGGACCTGGGGGTATTTAAAGGCCCCACAATATCCATTCCCACCCTCTGGAATAGCTCCTCCACTATAGGCAATGGAATTAGGGCGGCTTGGGTTTTCTTAACCTGCCTTCCCTATTTCTTGGCACCAGTGACAAGACCTGCAATACTCCTTCACCTGCTGGGTGAAGTTGGGCCAATACAAATTCTGGGCCAACCGCTGCGTAGTGCACGTGATTCCCAGATGACCAGACAGGGGAATATCTTGTGCAATCTTGAGCAACTGCTCACGATACCCCTGGGGAACGACAAGCTGACTGCCTATCATCCCTCCCTCTGTCTTCACAGCCTGAGTATACATCAGTCCATTTTCCCAATAAACCTTATGTTTACCGTCACCTCCCTGTGCTCCGTCACAGTCTGCCCAAGCCCACAGCTTCTCTAGACTAGGGTCACTTTTCTGAGCAGCTGCAAATGCTTTACACATTCCTAAGGCATGGGACAGGTCCCCTTTAGTCTCTAAACTAGGGTCCCTAGCACTAGCATCAGGGCACTCAGGATCACGGTCTTTCCTAACCCTCTGACAATGGGTCACCCCTCCTTCTTTGGAGTAACCCTCCATAGCTGTTTGGTTAACTGCTACTCGGGAAATTTCTACCCCCTTTTCATTAGTCTCCATATCAGGAGACATAGGCTGGGGAACCAGCCTCCCAGTGGTTTCCACAATGGCTTCTGTGGGGTCCAGGGACCTACAGTTTTCCCTTGCCACTTGGCTATGGGTAACTGCACACACCATCTCGTTTGAGATTGTTGCCATGGATGATGTCCACTGCTAAAGTTTTGGCTACAGCCACCTGTTGCACAGTTCCCACTGATTCACCCCAGTCTAGGAGAACACTAGCGAGGAGCAATGTTTTCTCCTCACCAGTAAAGTCTTGTACAGTTACAAATTCATTGTGTATAGACTGACCAGGCTGTTCCAGATCCCCTTTTACCAATGTCAGGGATGCCCCTGTGTCCCTTAACCCTTGTGTCTGTACACCATTCACCATGACTGGGTGCATGTGTTCCCTCATGTTCACAGACATGCTTCCAAGGGACACGTAAACAACCCACTTCTTTCCTAGCCCCATGTTGTGTGTTGCTCGCTCTTTTGGGACACTGTCTGGCAATATGCCCAGTTTCTTTACAAACCCAACATTCGTTTCTTTTCTCAGAGAAATCTTTTCTCTGAAACCTGGGGCTAACTGATTTTGGTGGAGGCAGAGAGGGTTTTAGCTGCCCTGAAGGTGCGTTTTCCCTTTCTGCACTGCCACGCCCGCCCATTCGCTCTCAGAGCAGGTCTGCTCTTGGCATAGCAGTCCAAGAGTTCAGCAGCCTCTTGCAATGTTGTGGGATCTCGGTCCTCCAGCCAGGTTTTCAGCTCTGTTGGGCATGCCCAAAAAAACTGTTCTAATAAAATAGCATTTTCAATTTTATCTACAGAGTTTACTTCAATTCCTTCCCACCAATGTTTTAAAAACTGACGTTGTTTCGTGGCTAGCTCTTCATAGCTCATATCAGGGCTTCTTCTGAGCTTATGGAATTTAGCTCTGTATGCTTCTGCAGTTAAATCAAACTTTTTTAACAGTGCAGCTTTAAGTTTGCTGTAATCATTACTGTCCTTACTGTCCATTTGACCCAATGTATCCCGAGCTTTCCCAGTAAGTAGCAGGGATAGCTGAAAGCTCCAGAACCCTCTAGCAATTTTTGCCTGAATACAAACCTTTTCAAAGGAATTTAAAAAGGCATCCATAACTTCCCCCTCTTTAAATTCAGCTATCAATTTGGAATTCAATTTGTAACCCAGTCCTGTAGTTCCAGTTAAACCCAAGCCACTTACCTGCTCTGGTGCTGATGGTTGGAGTCGTAGCTTCTTCAGTTCATTTTGCCTCTAGCACTCACACTCCTCACGGTCTGCCTCTCGCTGTTCATGTTCAGCTTCTTGCCGTTCTCGCTCCCTCTTCTCCTCTGTGGCTCGTTTCTCTCGTTCAGAGTCTATCTGGAACTCCAGCTCCATTCGGCGCAACTCAGTCTGCAGCCTGATTGCTTCTGGCTCCAGAATGCTGGTGACCTTCCCCTGCTGCTGTGGCCCTTCACTTGCACTGGCCCTGCTGCCCTCCTCATTGGATCTGGCACTGGCCGCTAGCCCCTCCATGCCCAAGGTTTGGTCCTTTACAGTTACAGTCTGTGACTCGATGCTCTGGGCATCTGCTGCCACCAGGGCATCCACGAGGTTCTGCTTGGTGGCTCTCTCCTCATACAGGACTCCTCTGTCCTGGCACAACTGCTTCAAGTAGTCTACTGTGTGCCCGCAATAGTTGGAAGCCATCTTCTTCCCTAACTACGGCTACTCTAACTTGCACTTTAGAAAAAAATAAAACAAGTAGGAACTTGACTGTAAGCAAAATGATATAGTTCTGTTTCCGTTTTTAAATATAAATCACTGCCTCATTTTGCAAGTGAGCTGTACAGTATTAAGCTGACACACTGAACGTTAAAGCTTGTGTTACCAAATCTATCCGCACCACTGCCAACCAAATCTGTCACAAACTCACTCAGCAGGTCAGGCCCTCTGCTCCCATAGTGCCAACCTCAGAGCGCAAGAGTGTGAACATGTAACAGACAGGGTAACTCTCCTGTCCGCTTGAGGGTCCGAATCACCTTTAGTCTCAAGTTCTGGGGGGATTCAAACTGTGAACCTTATGCTAGCGTACCCAAATGTACAGGCTCAGATAAAATTCTCTCGGGGGATGCAATATGTCTTTCGCCTAAGGGCACCTAACCAGGTATCCAAAATGAACCCTTAAAACTCTACAAAAGACCTTAGGTATAGTCTTACCTTTTCCCAGTTTAGTAACACCATCAAGCTCTTAAACAGTTTTGTTAGTCTTAACCCTCTATATGTCACATGCAAAAGAATGAACTTGGAAGAACCAGGCAGTATCTTTAAAATAAAAGGTTTACTTAAAAATTGATAAAAATATGTTAAATGTAAACACAGAACAATATATCAAAGAGTATACAATCACTTAAAAGAAAATCAAAGAAAACTACTAACTCCTACCAACATACAGTTAGACTTTTTCTATCTAATGTATTAGCTCTATAGTGCTTATAGTTAGAACTTGTTTCTTAAGAGCCCAAAAAGATATGTCTCGCAAAGATCAGGCCCAAGTCCTAGTTAAACTGTGTATCTCTCACACACACCCTTCTATGATGTCATCTAGCTCCTCATTTTAGAATGTAAAAAAATATACAAACAATGATCTTCCTGTCAGGAGATATTTTAAATACTGTGACTTCAGCAAAACTAATTTCCAAAATTATGACAGTCATTAATCAAGCATTTCCTTTGATCTTTTGTGGTTTCCTGTTCCCAAGGCAGCAAAGGTTTTTTTTACAACTTTAGCACCATGGTGGTACAACATGTTTTTCCTCTAAGACGTCATAAAAGCTTATGAGCCCTATATCCTGGCAGCTGGGTCAGTTCTAATTAAGATAGAAAAACATGAGACCCTTAATTAAGTCTCTCTAGTCTTTTAATTACCTCCTGGTTTCAGGTCACTTGGCACTACACTGACCTGGGGGGGGGGCACCCATAGCACAGGATGTCTCAAGTGAGACACTCACATACCAAATTCTATATTACAGATATCATAGATCAATCATAACCAGCTGGCCAAGCATCACAATGTACACCAGGATATTAATCACCTATTTAAGTTGGTAATCAGACAATCTTCAGGAGAAACTTTGGGTTGGGGCAAAGGACAACCTTACCCCTGTGGAAGACCAGGTAAAGAGACTCCACCGAGAGCACCTGGAGTTCACTGATCCTTCTGGCTGATGTGACAGCCACCAGGAAGGTGGTCTTCCACAACAGGTGTGACATCTCATACCTGAGCATTGGTTTGAATGGCTTGCCCATGAGTTTTGCCAATACCAGCAACAAGTCCCAAGGTGGTGGTGGTTCATGCACTGAAGGTGAAATGTAGTCAAGGCCTTTGAAAAGTGCCAGACCACCTTCTCCTATGCCATTGACTGCATACAAGCCTGTGCCCAGTTAGCAGAAATGGAGCCAGGTGCACCTCGAGGGTCATCAACCAGAGGCCTAACTGAGAGTGGGACCAGAGGTAGTCGAGAATGCTAGCCACTGGACAACATAAGGGGTCAAGGCCCTTGCCCTGGCACCAAATGGAGAACCTCTTCCATTTTAAAAGCATAGCATTTTCAGGTCAACTCCTGAGATGCCTTGATTACAGTGAGGACATCATTGGAGAGATCCATAGCCTAGAACTCTAACTGCTCAGGAACCAGGCTGTCAGGGGCATGGATTAAAGGTTCAGATGGAGTACCTTCCCCTGATCGCAAGAGAGCAGATCTGGGCATAGAGGGAGACACCTCGGGAGCCTGCTGCTGAGGCAGAGGAGATCAGGGTACCAAAACTGGTGGGGCTAGTCCGGAATCCCCAGGATCATCCATGCCTTGTCCCTCCTGACCTTGAGCAACACTTTGTGGATCAAGGGAAATGGAGGAAAGGCATACAGAAGGTCCAGGGCCTCAAGAAGGCATCCCCCTGCAGCATTCCCTGCTGAGTAGGGTGGGCACAAAACAGCCTCAGCTTTGCATTCACCCTGGAGTCAAACAGGTCCACCAGAGGGGTGCCCCATTGGGAGAACAGGCTGTGTACTAGCTCCGGATGGAGGGACCACTCATGAGACAGCTTGCCCACACAGCTGAGGATGTCTGCCAGCTGCTTGGAGATGCTGGCCACATGGATGGCTAGAAGATCAGCGTCCAGGCTGAGCACAAGGGTCCAGATGCAGAGATCTTCCCTGCACAGAAGGGAGTGCATCCTGCCCTGTTTGTTGTAGTACTACATGGTCGTGGTGTTGTTAGTCTGCACCTGAACTTGAGCTGAACTGCCTGAAGCTCCAGCAGGTTGATATGGCATTGAGACTCATAGAAACACAGAAACATAGACGTTGACATCAGATAAGGACCACAAGGCCCATCCAGTCTGCCCATTTTTTCTACCTTATGAATGTGCCATAGGCCTTTACTCTGACTATGGCCTATCTATTCATACTCATCTGTATTGCTCCCTTATGCCTATCCCATACCTGTTTGAAGCCCTGCACTGTATTCACATCCACCACTTCCTGAGGTAGGCCATTCCATGCATCCACCACCCTTTCTGTGAAAAATAATTTTCTCACATTACCCCTTAATCGGCCTCACTCTAATCTCGTGCTGTGTCCTCTTGTCCTGCTATTTTTCTTATATTGAAACATGTTAGACTCTTTGACCTTGTTAATGCCCTTAAGGTGTTTGAATGTTTCGATCATATCACCTCTCTCCCTCCTTTGCTGTAGGGTATACATATTGAGCTCCGTTAATCTGTCCTCATGTGTTTTCTGATGCAGTCCCTGCACCATTTTGGTTGTCCTTCTCTAGATTGCCTCAATTTGGTTAATGTCCTTGTGAATGTGTGGCCTCCAGTACTGCATACAGTACTCCAGATGGGGCCTAACCAGTGTCTTGAGGAATTATTACCACCCTCTTCTGATTTGTGATACCCCTGCTAATACTCTGGACCCCTGGTCTCTGGACTGGGGGGCCAGAGACCGTGGACTCTGTGGTTCCCCCAGGTGGACACCTCAGCCCATCAGGGAGGCATTAGATGCCAGGATGACCGACATCTCTGAGCGGACAAATGGGATCCCTTTCTGCAGATGTTCTGGAACTAACCACCACTGGACGGTGTCCCACATCAGCTGGGTCACAGTGACTGGCTAGTTGAAGTGGCCCTTGTGCTGAGACCATTGGCGGGCAAGCTCCCATTATAGAGAGCGCATTCTCCACCGGGCTCAATGGACCATGATGGTGTAGGCTGCCATGTATCTCAAGAGCCACAGGAAGTCTCAAGCAGGTTGCAACTGCCCAACTCAAAATTATCAGGAAAAGGAGGAGAGGACCTCCACCCGGTCTGTCGGAAGCTGAGCCCTGACTCTGCAAGAGTCACGTTCTGCCCCTACAAAATGAATCACCTGCAAGGGTATGAGTTCTGACTTGGCCTCATTAACCAGGAGGCCAGATCTCTGGACCAGTCCACCTCCTCCCTGGAGGGATCCGCAATGAGCCAGTCATCCAGGTAGGGGTGTACCAAGACCCCTTGGCACCTCAGATAGGCTGCCACCACTGCAATGCACTTAGTGAATACCCTGGGAGCCGAGGAGAGGCCTAAGGGCATGGCTGAAACTCAGAGAGAATCCCCTCTGCACAGAACTGGAAGAACCGGTGGTGGGATGGACAGATTAGGACGTGGAAGAACATGTTCTTAAGAGCCAGACAGCAGAACCACATGTTCTGCTCCAAAGATGGTATGATCTGAGACAGAGTGACCATCCTGAAAGTGCGTGGACAAAGAAATTTCTTCAGATCATGCAGATCGAAGATGGGGCACCAGCCAACCATCTGTTTTGGCACCAGGAAGTACCTGAAGACAAACCCTGGGTGTATTGAAGGGTCCGAGACAGGAGCCACAATCTCCTTCTGGAGAAGCTGGGCAATGTCTTCCCAAAGGGCTGACAGAATGTCGACGGACACCATGTCCTCCTGTGCGGCATGGGCTCGGTAAGGCAGGTAAGCCTCAAATTCCAGAGGCAGACCCTGACCAACCACCTGAAGGACACACCTGTCTGTGGCAACAGCGGACCAGGTGGAAAGGAAGTGATGCAGCCAGCCACCCACAGGAGGACCCAGGAGAGTCAGGATGGGCATGGGGGAGACACCCTCCATCCTGTCACTGGGCAGGCCTGGAGGCAGAGGAGAGACCAGCTGAGGAACCGATGGGACCTCGACCTCCTGGTTTCTGAACAACTGAAGCAACGGACTTTGGCCGGAGATGCTAAACCTGGACCTACTGCCCAGCTGAGGCTGAGGGCTTGTCTGCAGGAGCAAAGAGGGGTTGAAAGGGCTTCTTTTGAGTCTTAGAGCCCCGGGGATCCCTCTGGGTGAAGGTCACCAAGTCCAGGGTGACAGCGGACTTCTCAATACGAGTAAGGTACCCTTTGACCCCTGGCCTGAACAAGTCCGTGCCCAAGAAGGGGACATCTGCCAACTTGTGCTGGGTATCTGTCATAAAGGTTGAGATCCTGAGCCAAGCCTTCTGGTGCATGGCCACCGTAGCAGCCACAGACAGGGTGCAGGAGTTGCCAATGTCCATGGCCATCTGGAGCTGCTGTTTAGCCACCATTCCGCCTGGGTCCTGGACCTGCTTGACCATGGTCTGCAAGTCTGCAGGGAGATGAGGAAGGACCTCATCAAGGGTGCCCAGGAAGGCGTGAGCAAAGTGGGCCATTAAAAGGGCTGAACTCACTTGCTGAAGGCTGAGGGAGGAGACCGTGTAGACCTTCATGGCCATATGGTCAATTTCTTGGAGTCCTTGTTGGGAAGCTTATCCACGTCCCCGATGTTGCCTGTATACTGAAAAACTGAGTCGGCCACCAGACCCTCAGCTGAGGGTTGTTCGGTGAAACCCAACATGGAATTGGTAGGGACTGCGTACTTGCAGGCCATCCAGGCTGATGGCGCAGGGCAAGAGGCAGGGTGCTGCCAAAGCTCCAGAGAGGGGCCAAGAATGGCCTTGACGACTGGGAAGACCTCTCCACGGGAGTCACCCCAGTCAAGAATCTCAGCCAGTGGGTAATATAGAAACATACAAACATAACATAGAAGTTGATGGCAGATGAGGACCGCAAGGCCCATCCAGTCTGCCCGTTTTTTCTACCTTATGAATGTGCCATAGGCCTGTACTCTGGCAATGGCCTATCTATTCATACTCAGCTTTATTGCTCCCTTATGCCTATCCCATGCCTATCTGAAGCCCTGCTCTGTATTCAAATCCACCACTTCCTGAGGTAGCCATTCCATACATCCACCACCCTTTCTGTGAGAAAGAACTTCCATACATTACCCCTTAATTGGCCTCCCTCTAATCTCATGCTGTGTCCTCTTGTCCTACTATTTTTCTTATATTGAAGCTTGTTAGACTCTTTCACCTTAATGCCCCTAAGATGTTTAAATGTTTCGATCATATCACCTCTCCCCCTCCTTTGCTCTAGGGTATACATATTGAGCTCTGTTAATCTGTCCTCATATGTTTTCTGATGCAGTCCCTGCACCATTTTGGTTGCCCTTCTCTGGACTGCCACCATTTTGTTAATGTCCTTGTGCAGGTGTGGCCTCCAGTACTGCACGCAGTACTGCAGATGGGGCCTAACCAGTGTCTTGTAAAGAGGGATTATTACCTCCCTCTTACAACTTGTGATACCCCTACTAATACACCCCAACATCCCTCTAGCCTTACCTACTGTTTTAGTGATCTGCTTGGATGATTTCAGGTCATTTGTGATGATTGATGATAATGCCCAAGTCTCTTTCTTCCCTTGTGATTGCCAGCAACTCCCATTCCAGCCTAAAGATGGCTTCAGGGTTTCTCTTCCCTATGTGCATGATCTTGCACTTCTTTGCATTAAACCACATTTGCCACTCTTCTGACTATTTTGCCAATTTTTCCAGATCTCTTCTCCTTCTGCCCACCCCATCTGGATCAGGAACTCTTTTGCAGATCTTGGTATCATCTGCAAGCAGACAAACCTTACCCTCCAGTCCATCTGCAATGTCACTGATGAAGATATTGAAGAGGACTGGCCCCAGGACTGATCCCTGAGGTACCCCACTTGTGACTTGCATCTCTTCTGACTGTATACCATTTACCACCACTCTCTGTTTTCTGCCCATCAACCAGTTTGCCACCCAGTTGACCAACTTCTGACCCACCCTGAACCTACCCAGCTTATTAATTAATCTCCTATATGGAACAGTATCGAACGCTTTGCTGAAGTCAAGGTAGGCGACATCAACTGCTCCCCCTTGGACCACCACTCTGGTTACCCAGTCAAAGAAATCTATGAGATTAGTTTGACAGGAGCTTCCTGTTGTAAACCCATCCTGCCTTGGATCCTGTGCTCCTATGGATTTCAGGTGTTGCATTATCCTTTCCATAAGGAGTGCCTCCATAATCTTTCCCACTACTGAGGTAAGACTGACAGGTCTGTAGTTCCCTACCTCCTCCCTGCTATCAGTCTTGTGAAGCAGGATCACATGAGCCCTTCTCCAGTCTTCTGGGACCTCTCCTGTGCTCAGAGATTCATAAACAGTTATGATAAAGGCTCTGCTAGTTCCACCCTTAGCTCCTTTAGTACCCTGGAATGTATGCCATTAGGTCCCATTGCCTTGTCCACCCTGAGCTTAGCGAGTTCTTGTGAGACCCATTCTTTTGTGAAGGGACTAGTGCACACACCTCCTTCCCCCCTGTGTCCATGGTGCTGAGCTGTGGGCCCTGCCCTACCTTCTCCTCAGTAAATACTGAGCAGAAGTATCTATTTAGGATAAATGCTTTTCCTTGGTCCTCCTCACACTCCCCCTTAACCCCTTTGATCTTAGCAATAACCCCCTCTGGACTTTCTCCTTTCACTAATGTATCTATAGAAAGTCTTGTCACCTTCTTTTACTGTTCATGCTAGTGTTTCCTTGGTTTGCACTTTTGCCTGCGTTACTGCCTTACCTGCTTCCCTTAGGGAAGTTTGGTGTGCCTCCTCATCTTCATCCCACTGCATTTCCTTATATTTCCTGAAGGCCATTCTTTTGGCTCTGACCTTTTCTGCTACTGTTTTTGAGAACCAAAGTGGTTTCCTTCTTCTTTTGCTCTTGCTTTTCTCAGTGGGATGTTGCTTCAAGTATTGCATCCTTAATGCTTGCCCATTTTGCCTCTACCCCACAGCTGTATTTCTTCTTGCCAGGGCTAGCTTAACTCTGTTGGCCATCTTATTAAATTCAGCTCATCTGAAGTCCCATATTTTTGCCTTGGAATGGGATGATTTAGTTCTAGTGGCCAAACTGAACCATGCCATGTAATGGTCACTGGCCCCCAGGTGACCTTCTACCCAGAGATCTGTGATCCTTTCCCCATTAGTCAGTACTAGATCTAGGATAGCCCTGTCTCTTGTGAGTTGTTGTACCAGTTGTTTGAGGCCCTCCCCCTGCAGGGAATCCACTATATGTCTAGTTCTGGCAGATGTTCCTGCTTGTATTGACAAATCTGTATCTGGCATGTTGAAGTCTCCCATTATCAGAACCTCCCCTTTAGCTGTCACGTTTTGTATATCTTCTAACAGTAATGTATCCATGTCCTCCCCCTGGTCTGGAGGCCTGTAGACAACCCCAGTTCGTATGGCTGTCCCATTTCCTGTTTCCAGGGTGACCCATATTTCTTCTGGCTCCTTATATGTATTCTGAATTTCTGTAGCTTTGATATTTTCATTGACATAAAAGACCACTCCACCACCCCCCCCCTTTTTGCACCTCAGTCTCGTCTTAACAGTACATAGCCGGGTACTGAAGTCTCCTAAGTGTGGTTACTGGTGAACCATGTCTAGCTAATGGCTACTATGTCCAGTTTAGCCTCTTTCATTGTTGCCTGCAGGTCTGGGATCTTGTTTCCCAGACTGCAAGCATTTGTGTACATGATTTTCCATTGGCCAGATTTCGGTGTGTTAGTTGTTGGGTGAGGTCCGGCATTTCCCCTGTGCGTCATATGGGAAACCAAACCTTTTTCCTTACCTGGTGATGCAAATGAACTACAGACATGCTGAACTCCTGTTTGATCACTAGCTGAGGGGAGAGGGGTGTTCTTCCTATTCTACGTATCGGGTGCTACACCCCTCTCCCCATTTACTAGTTTAAATAGTCTGCAAAGACATCAAACTTCTGCCCCAATTAACTGACTCCCTCCTTAGTCAGATACAGTCCATCAAATTTAAAGAACTTTCACTCCCAAAACTGTTGCCAGTTACCTATAAAAGTGTGTCCTTTTTCCTGGCACCAGCCCATGAGCCACATGTTTAGCTCCCCTATCTTCCCTTCTCTGATCTTCCATCCCTCTGCCCCCCTCTCGCAGACTAGCAGGATCTCAGAGAAGGAGATGCCAGACAAAATGGATGACAGTTTGTTACCCAGCCTGGTCAGGTGTTCCTTGGTCTCCAAAACTGACCAGCTGGCGAGATCATTAGTCCTTATCTGTACCAGGACGTCGATGTTTTCTCCTACTTCCTGCATAATTTTAGCAATGCAGTCAGTGTCTCTCCACGCTGATGTACCTGGGAGACATCTGACCATTACCCCCAGCTGGAGGTATCAACTCCCCAAATCATGGAGTCTCCTATGATCATAAGTGTTTTGGATTTCCTTTTTGCTTTTTTTGTTTTGGTCCCTGTTTTGGGTGAGTTTTGTTGTACTAGCTCCTCTGCTGCAGTGTCCAGCTCTGCAGTGTCATCTGCCCCTTTGTTTGATTCTGGAGATAGAGGCAGATACCCCTTTGTAGTTTTTATATGATTTGTGGAGGTGATACGTTGGAAAGCATTGAGTGATGGGGCACGCAATTTGCCCCTCCTAACCACCTGCCAACCTCCCGGACTAACTACCCTCTTCAGTCGAGGTGCTTCTGTTGGATGTTGGGGAAATGGCGGGTGGTTCTTATAATATATTTCCTCCTGAATATGTGATTTGAGATGCGCAATCTCTGCCCATGCTGCCTGGAGCTGAGCCCTTAGATTTCCAATGGCCCATCATGTAGGACAGTGTCCTAAATCCTATATAACTGCCCTTTTGAAAAGTGTCCCACAGTATCTGCAGTTAATAATAGCCATTCCAGATGAGTTGCTGGGTTTATAACCTGGTTAGAGTAAGTAGAAAGAGGACAATAAAAGCAAAAGTTTGATTTTGTGTTTTGTTTGTTTGTTTTTGTATAACTTGTTATATCAAGTTAAATTACATGTGCCCCTGTAAATGAGGTCACTGTGTGGATACCCCTCTGATCCTCCCCTTCCTGCTTTGCTACAGGAAATGTCACCTCTGTGCTACCCTATAAGAGGAGTGTAGCGTGGGGTGGTTGGGGATGGGGAGGGGTGGCTGGGCCCTTCCCCTGCCAAGAAAGAACCACAGACAAAAGAAACAAGGAGGTAAGAGTAGAAACAATCAACCAACAAGAAAAGCAGTAGCCCTGAAAGCTTAGCCTAATGATAGATAAAACTGGAAAACCTGTAAAGCACCACCTGTAATAATTTCACAGAAGATATACCCTTTAAAAAAAACCTTTCGCTACAGAGAAAAATAGAGCAGTAACAGAAGATATACCTTGCAAAAAACAATTTAAACAATTTGAATCAGAGAAGATAACAGCAGTAATCTGTAAGCACAAACCTGTATGCACACCCTGTAATAATGCATCAGGAAGTATACCCTGCAACAACAATTTGAATCAGAGAAAAATAAAGCAGTAAAATGTTAGCAACAAACAGTAAGAACCCCTGTGAGTACAAAAGAAAATAATAACACACAGTAAATCTGCCTAGCCAAAAGAAGCCTTAATCTTTTTCCTTGCTCTGACAAGGTTCCTTGCTCTGTCCCTACAAGCAACCTAGAAGAAAAGAGCTCAGGTGAAGCTAGGTGCCTTTGCCAGCAAACCTAGTACTTAGCCTGTTTCTGGATGGGCTCCATCTGAAGGGTTCCACCCTTGGAACGCACTAGCCATTAGGGTGCCAATCAGCAATGTCGCCAACCATTGTTTTTGTGCGGGACTGTGCCACCCACACATCCCTTACTATAGATACTGACTCCAGGGTAGGAGGACCTCGGGAAGTGTGCATTGAATCCCGATTTTGGCACCCTCATGCCAGCACTCTGAATGCCTGCAGTGCATCTGAAGGCCTGACAATTCTGAGAGAAGAAAGAGAAGGCTCATGAAAGAAGTGGGACCATGCTCCATTGACAAATCCTCACCCAACTCGGTGTCCAACAGGTTTGTAGGGCTCCAAGGATTCACTGAAAAGTGGTTGACCACCACTGTCCCTGCTGACCCTATTGGGTCTATTGGGAGTCACTGAGGAAGACCGGAAGCAGTACAGGCATCCTTAAGGGGCAGACACAGGAGGCTATTTGGCTGGCAGCTCCACCTAAATAGGAGGAGAGGCTGGAACAGGCTGAGGCACAGCGGGTCAAGCCGGGGTTGGAGCTAGAAGCTGCTTAACCCCTGTGAACATGAGCTGATACCACATGAGCTCCTTGTAGTGCTGATGCATTTTGCACCAGAGCCTCTCCTTATCTGATGAGGAAGAAGAGGAGGAGGAAGAGCGGCAACACCGTTTGCCTGAATCTTGAGAGCAGGAATGCCGATGCCAATGTGGGCTGTTTGACTCAGGCTTCAGGACCGAGACCTTGACCATCAGAGCTGCCGATGGTGGGTCTCAGAGGGAGCCAGCGAAAGTCAAGGATCCTCCAGGTTCACTGGATCCTGAGAGTCAGGGACTGGACCAGTAGGTTGGTTGGACCCTCCCTGGGAGAAAATAGGCAGGGCCAGAGTCCTAGAGAAGGAGGTATCTGCCTCATCTGGCGACAACGGGTCAACCAGTTCGAGAAATATCTCAATAGGTTGGTCGACAGGCCTCTCAACCAACTGGCCCAACGTGAACCATAGAGCCAGTGGCCAGGGCTGAAGGATTGACCGTAGTGGAAACTTCCATAGAAGCACAGGAATCCAATGCCCTAGAGTGCTCACGATCCCATGATCGACGGCAAGACTTCTTTTTAGTCTATTTTTTTAGAGGATTTGGATTTAGTGCCCAGAGAGGGGCCCTGCCCAAAGGTGGGAACGGACTGGCACAAATCCCAAAACACCCCAAAAAAGGTGGTGCCTAAGGAAAGTAGCATAAAGGCCAAAGCTAAAGAGGCATGCTCCACAGCCTGAGATGCAGCCTCTTCAAATGCCGCAATCTATCCAGTGGACCCTACAGTGGTGGAGACCGCCCAACAGGCATCTTTCAATTTAACGGGAGGGTCCAGTTCATCAGGGTGACACAACAGAAGCCGAGCATGCTGGTCTTCTAAAGTTGTAGGATGCAAAGTGTGACAAAGGCCACATGCCTGGGGATCATGTTCGTGGCCGAGGCAAAAGACACACATGGTGTGTGGGGCTGTCTGGGACATCTTTTTCCCACATGCACATTTTTGGAATCCCAGTGCAGACTTCATGTCAACCATCACAGAGAGGTGAAGGAAGTCATCTGAAGATGAAGAAAATGAAGAAAATCGCAATCACAAAACTTTCAAAGCAAAGGGCCTACTCAGCGTGGAGAGTGGTAAGGAGGGAACCTCCTTCCTTCAGCAGAAAGGAAGATCTGACATCATGGGGCGGTGCCGACGGAGTTACCACCTGGGTGGAAGGAGTCAACTCGAAGACTTTCTAGCAAGCCTTAATGGGGAAAGGACACTGCCAGAAGTGTGGATAGTACAGCATATCCACTTCCCTAGAAATAATGCTTTCCACAACAGAAAATGCAGCTTGCAAGACGCAGCCAGTTCAAAGGGAAGCAGCGTAAGCTTTTCCAACACAAAACTGAGTCCCAGGTCGGAACAGGGTCATGGATCAGAGGTTTCAAATGCAGAATTCCCCACAATAATGTGCAAGACACATCAAATTGAGCCAATGAATGACCATTTACAGGTATGTGGTATGCTGAGATGGCAGAAAGATGTACCTTAAAAAAAGGACTATCACAAACCCAAGTCTGAAAGGGAGAGAAGGTACTCCAGTATCTGATCCACAGGACATGTGAATGGATCTAAATGATTCAATGCAGTCCAAACAGCAAAGTGCTTCCATTTCGTAGAGTAAGTAGCCCTGGTGGAGGGCTCCCTGGCTGCCATCAGGACATCCTCCACTCTAGGAAACACCTCAAATCTATCAATGGCTATGTCCTCAGGAGCCAAACAGGAAGATGGTGAGATGGTTCGTGTGGACCAGAAAGCCCTGCTCCTGGGAGAGCAAGCCTGTGCACATGGCTAGTGACAGTGGAGGTTCCACTGCAGCAGTGGGAACCAGATCTGATGAGGCCAGAAGGGTGCTATGAAAGTCATTGTAGCCCCTTCCATCTGAAGCTGATCAGAACTCATTGAAAGAGTGGGAAGGGAGGGAAGGCATACAGGAATCTCCCTGGCCAGGAGAGATACAATGCATCTTGCCAAAAAGCTCCAGGACCTCAATCTAGCAAGTAGAACAGCGGCAGTTTTGCATTGTGTGGGGAAGCAAAAAGGTCCAACTCAGGATGACCCCATTGGTCAAATAAATCTTCTACCACTGAGGTCAAAAGTTCCCACTAATGGGCACTGGACTGAGACCAGCTTTTGCTGTCTGCCAGGACGTTTTGGTCACCTAGAACATGGACGGCCAACAGCTCCAGGCTGTGCCCTATGGCCCAGTATTAGCCTCTCATCACTTCCCTGCACAGGGGATAGGAATGAGTCTCCCCTTGCTTGTTTATATAATAAACTACGCACATGTTGCCCATCTAAATCAAGAGCGAACCTGGGGAAAGCTGAGTCTGGAAGACCTGCAGGGCATACAAGACTGCTCTCATTTCCAGGACATTGATATGGAGCTCCCTCTCCAGTTTGGTCCACCTCCCTTGAGTTTGGTGGACTCCCAGGTGAGCACCCCAGCTGAAACTCAAGGCGTCCATCGTAAGGACCTACGGAGTAGGAGGAATACAAAACGGAACCCCTTGAAGCAGGTTATTGGGCTCCAGTCACCACAACAGTCCCCTCTTGACTGGATCCAAGACCATCACCAGTTGATCCAGGACATCCATGCATTGGTCACACAGCGTCCGTTGAGGGATTCTCATGTGTAGCCTGGCTAGAGGAACCGTGGTAATGGCTACAGCCATGAGGCTGAGAAGCCACAGAAAAGCCTTCGCAGGTACATGACAGCTGGAGTAAAGCTGATGGGCCTGGTCCATCAGATGCCCTGCTCTGTCTGTGAACAAGAAGATTATCCCCTGAGCTGTGTCCAGCACCGCCCCATACACTGGAAGCATTGGCAGGGGTCAGAAATGACTCTGGCATATTTATAGTGATACCCAAAGCCTGGAATAGGCTGCAGGCATGAGCCAGAGTTTGAAGGAGACATTCCCTGGACGGGGCAGCTAGTAGCCAATCATCCAGGTAGGGGAACACGTAGAATCCCTGCAGTCTCAAGGTAGCTGCCACCACCACCACCAGGCATTTGATGAAGATGCTGGGGGCTGAGGACAAGCCAAAAGGCAGAGCTCTGAACTGGTAGTGTGCTCCCTGGAAGTGGAAACGGAGGAAGTGCCAGTGGGAGGTGGAAACCTTGATATGCAGGTAGACATCCTGCATATCTAGAGGGCACATACCTCTCAACTGTCCCTGATTTTGTCTCAAAATTTTCCTCTGTCCCTCGTAAAATTTCTGTTTTCGTAACTGAACAGTGGGGATTGTAAGCATAAAATAAAGTTAAACATTAAAGTTACAGACTAGTTCTTCATCAGAAAATGCTTCTTACACTAATTCTCTTATTCCTAACAGCTTTCTTAGTGAGTATTGCCAATTTTTAAGATGCATCCCTGATTTGGGGCCTCTGTCCCTGATTTTTTTAAGCCTTGTCCCTGATTTACGAGGTAAGAGGTTGAGAGGTATGAGAGGCCAGATCCAGTCCCCCTGGTGTAGCAGAGGCAGCAAACCCTGAAGGGTGACCATCCTTAACCATTTGTACTCTATAAACAGGTTTAGCTCACTTAAGTCCAGGATGGGGCGAAGGTCTCCTGTGCGCTTGTGGCCCAGGAAGAAGTGGGAGTAGAACCCCCTGCCTTGCTAAAAAAAATGGGACTGGCTCTATGGTCTTTTTTTGAAATAAGGCCTGAATTTCCTCCTGGATGAGGGGGACATGGCTGGGAGGGTACAAGGATTGTCCTGAAGGTTTTTCTGGAGGCCATTCAACAAATTCCAAAGTGTGGCTATGCTCGTTGAGCTGCAGCACCCAGTTGTCTGTAGTTCTCCCTCCACCTGTCTAGACGAAGGAAGAATCAACCCCTTATATGTGCCTCCTGATCTACTGTACGACTAGAGGTGAGAGCAGCTACTGGTTAGGCAGTGGCGACACCTCGGGCGCTATGAGTGACGGCCGAAGAGGGAGTGGGAAGGGCCGCCACCTTGCACTTCCCCTGGGTTTTGGGAAGGGCCTGGGTCTGCCTGCGGGAGGAGTGAGGAAAAGGAGCATGCCGCCCTGACTTTGGCAGGGTATTATACATGGTGTGGATGGATTTGAGAGCCCATCCAGAGGCCCGAAGGTCGGAGATGATATCCTGAACATCTTCCTCAAAAAGTATGAAACCTCTGAAAGGGGCATCTATTATATTAGATTGGATATCCCAGGCAAAGCACAAGACCCTTGGCCAGGAGTGGCAATGCATACAAATGTTGACATCTGCTGCAGAGGTGTCTACCACATTGTAGGCAGCCCTTAGGATGTGAATACCAACATCAGCCTGTCTTGAGGGTCTGGAAGGCAGGTCTGGAGGGCCAGCTGCTTAGAAGGATCATCTGGCATGGCTATGACCGCATCCCGAGCCTGGTCCCAGAGGAGATTTTGATACTGTACCATGTGGGCCAAATAACTGATGGCCTGAATGGCCAGGGTGGGAGAGGCTAAAGTAAGCTTGCCCATCTGGTCCAGCTGTCGAAACTCCCTGTCAGGTAGGAGGGAGTAAAGGTGTTTTGGCCTCTTGGTTCAGTCATGTGCCGCATTAATGCCAACTGAATTAGCCTTGGTTTGTTCTACAAAGTATGGTTTGCCAGCTGGTGTGTGTTAAAGTCTGTTGGCCTTGTTGGACACTGCCGGGACCATATTGGGGTGGTTTCAGGCAGCCCGGGTAACATCCTCATAGGATTCAATGATTGGAGGGACCACCAAAGGAGAAGCCTCGGGCTGGCATAGGTAAAGCACCAACCTATACCGCTCAGGATCCTGCTGGTCTGTCTCACACCACATAGTGGTTTGATTGTGCCGCATGATAGTCATGAAAGTGGGATCGTCTGGGGGGGGATTTGGGTACTTTACTTGGAGGTCTCTCCCCTTCAGAAGATTCCGCACCTAGAGAGGAGGACTCGTTGTTTTCACTCTCATCTGTGTCATATGCACCTTCATCCCCATTAGCATAGGGCTGACAGTCCAAGTCAGGCCTATCCCTGGGGTTGCAGGGAGCGCTGGGGCCCGGCTGAACAGGGTATGGAGAAAGGGGCTCCAAAGAAGGCCCTTGAGGGGATGCTGGGGTTGGTCCTCATGGGGTAGGGACCTGCATCTGCATAAGAGACCACAAGGTCAAGAGCTGACCTTGGTAATCAAAGGGGACAGGCTCTGGTCCCACAGGCACTGGGTAATTGTAGACCAGCACTGATCCCAGGGGTGTCGGGTATGGGTAACCCAGCACAGGTACAGTAGGCATGGGGTAGGGTTAGGCAGGCACCAGACCTGCAGGTGTCAACCGAGGGCACCTCGGATGAGGTCCTATGGGTGCAAGCTGCAGTAGGCAGGCGCCAGTCCCACTGGCGCAGGTTGCGGTAGGATGGGCACAGGCCCAACTAAAGCCCTTCCACATTGTTACTCACAAGACTTAAACTCGCCTATTAAAAGGAAACAAGTACTTGCACATCTTAAGAGAACTGCGATATTGCTTTCCTCCAGGAGACCCACTTACTACCTGTGGAGACACAAAAACTTGCCAGGGACTGGGTCAGGCATGTAGCAGGAAGCTCATATTCTACTTTCATAAAAACCTCAATGCACAGATTCTCTCATCCACCCATTCTAAGGATGAAAGGTGGCTGCTAGTTAGAGCACTGATCAACTCTCAAACTGTCCTGCTGGGGAACATTTATGGTCCAAACTTCGACACAGAAGAGTTTTACCCAATGGTTGCACAGGAGATCACAGTCTTTTTGCAGGCAGGAGAACTGTCATGGCTGGAGGGCAACTTTAACGCAGTCTGGGACCCATCTTAGACCAGTTTAGAAGCCCTTCGGTGGTACCCACCAAATCCAGGACTTCACTAAAACATGTGGCAGCAGAGTTCAACCTCCTGGACCCCTAGCGGGAATTATTCCCCAAGGGCCGAGACTTAACATTTCACTCTGCACCACACCATACTGCTAGTAGAACAAATTTCTTTCTACTGCTCAGAACGCAACTGCAGGAGGTATACCATGCCTCTATTGGGCCCACTATTATTTCGGTCCATGCTTCTGTCCATCTTACCAAAGGCCTGGCTCCTGCTTCCCCATCCTCCCCCAGGTGGCATATGGACAATTACCTTTTAACCCTCCCAGAATTTAAACCATGGTTAGCAAATTAAATGACTTATGTTTTTTAGTCTAATGTCACACCGGAGATCTCCAAGGCCACATTCTGGGATATCTTAAAAGCATATCTCCTTGCTTGGATAATTGGTTTTGCAGCATACAGAAAGAAATACATACATACATACATACATAGCTGCTGGCAGATTAGGCCTAATGGTCTATCTCGTCTGCCCGAGATGCAGCTCCTAATTAAGTTACAGCTGCTGCCCCTCCGTTATGTGCTCTGCCTCCGCACATCACCCAGACCTCTATTTTTACCACCCCCCAACCTGTGTACCTTACCCATGTACCAGCCCCACCCCACCATGAATTTCTCCATTTCCTTTGCTAGCAGCTCCCTGGTAGTGCGTTCCAAGGTGTCACTACCCTTTCTGTGAAGTAGCATCTCCTCACCACCCCCATACTAGTTTAAGGCTATGTCCCCTAGTATTTCCCTTCCCCTTCAACGTAAAGAGACCCTCCATGTT
The DNA here is from genome assembly GCA_016271365.2 of Neoceratodus forsteri. Lineage (NCBI taxonomy): Eukaryota > Metazoa > Chordata > Ceratodontiformes > Ceratodontidae > Neoceratodus > Neoceratodus forsteri. The sequence continues at coordinate 804,934,099 of CM028133.1, forward strand.
TACCCTATTGATCCCCTTCATATATTTGAAGACCTCTATCATATCCCCCCTTCCCTTCTGACCTCCAGGGAGTACATGTTCAGCTTCTTAAGTCACTCTTCATAGGACATTCCCCCAAGCCATGGATCATCCTCGTGGCTCATCTCTGAACTCTCTCCAAAACTGCAACATCCCTCTTTAGGTAAGGACGCCCAAATTGTATACAAAACTCCAAGTAAGGCCTCACTGAGGAGTTGTACAGGGACAGAATGACCTTCCTTCTCCTCGATGTTATCCCCCTAGAGATACACCCAAGCATTTTATTTGCCTTAGCAGGTGCTCTCTGGCACTGTTCTGAATTGTTCATTCTGGCATCTATGACCACCCTCAGGTATTTTTCCTCCTTAGATATCTACAGTTGCACCCCCCCATGATAATTACACCCAGGGTTCCTGAAACCCAGATGTGGTACACTGCACTTCCTAGTGTTAAACCCCAACTGCCAAGTGTGAGCCCACCTTTCCAGCTTTATCAAATCCTCCTGAAGTATCTTTATTCCCTCTTCACTGTCTACCACCACTCCCTGCTTGGACTCATCTGTGAACAGGCTCATTTTCCCCTAACTCTCTCCCCAATGTCCACAATGAAAGCATTGAACGGGAATGGGTCCAATACTGATCCCTGAGGGACCCCACTGATGACCCTCCTGGGAGTTGAAGGCTCTCCCCCTACCACTGCCCTCTGCTGCATGTTGCTGAGCCAGTTTGCTATCCATCCCACCATTTTACCCTCACCCCTAGGTTCCATAATTTATATATCAGTCTCCCACATGGGACCGAATCGAAAGCCTTGCTGAAGTCCAAGTACAGGATATCAACCGGCCTTCCATTGTCCAGGGATCATCACCCAGTCGAAGAATTTGATTAGGTTGGTCTGACACGATCTCCTTCAGACAAACCCATGCTGGCTTTCATCTTGAAAGCCACTGACCTCCAGGAAATAAACCATCCTTTCCTTCAAGATGGCATCCATCAGTTTCCCTGCTATGGAAGTTAGACTGACCAGTCTGTAGTTTCCCGTTTCATCCCTCGGCCCACTCTCGTGGAGCAGCACAACGTGTGCTGTCCTCCAGTCCAGGGGAACCCATCCTGATTGGAGGGAAAAACTGAATAACTCCTTCATTGGATCAGTTAGGACATCCACTAATTCCTTTAGAACTCTGGGGTGGATTCCATCTGGTCCAGGGGCCTTATCAGTCCTCAAAGAGTTGAGATCCTCCCTCACCCTCCCCACTTGCATCTTATCATCTATAAGTGCCCCTCCATCCACTGCCCCAATTCTGCCTCCCCCCCTGTGGTAATGGCAAGGCAAGGCAAATTTTATTTAAAAAGACGCCCATCCTGGAGGCTCTGGGCACCGTACATCAATCAAATAAAAACAACACAGCACAATAACAATCAATAAAATATATACCTCCAAACAATTAAGCACAATTTACTACACAATTTGTTTCATTCTCTAAAACTAAAATAAACCTTAAAAATTTGACAATATAAGCCATAAAACATAGCTTAATGGTAGTGGACCTTCCCTTTCCCTAGTAAAGACTGTGGAGGGGTTGTGGGATAACAGATGGACCAGACACCAAACTTCAGGTTCAACACACAATCTCTGTGTGATGTTTATTCAAAATACAGGCAGTAACCTTCAGCAATGTTATATCCCTTCTTTAGTACATCAGTTTGCAGCAACAGACTCTGTTATGTCCATTCTCTGCACTTAGCCAGCACCTACTGACTCACTGATCTCTGATCTAACTTATCAGTTGAGATTCAGCCTCCTGTATGCAGTCCTCATTTGCTTGGGTGGTGGGGGCTCAAATAAAAAAAAACTATACAAGTTATAGACAAAGAACCTCAGTGCAGAAGCACTGAAACAAGGGTTACCCCAAAGGGCATTGATAAGCCAAGTTTCAAAGAAACACATCACACATACTTCCATAATGCAAATCATCACGGAATATATGCAAATCACCATGAAATGTCAGACTTTTTCAGTTTACAGCAATTTACATGCATTTTAAACAGCACAACTAACTTAATTTTAATCATACAGTCTCCTAGTAACTTTTTACCTTTATCAAAAACACCTAGTGCCATGGTATTTTCAACATCTACATGTTTTATACACATAAGGTATATACATTAAAGTATTTTATGACATAGTGCCATTGCATACTAAATCCAACAATGAGGAACACAGCCTGTTGTTTTATATCAGCTCAGAGGTCACAACAATAACCTCCCTGTATGAGGACCTGAGAGGGAAAAGGAAAATTAAAGAGGACACTATAGCATTCAAGAAAGGGAAGGGGTGCCCATAGGTGGCCAACCTTATGGACTAGAACTTGTAAAGAATAGATTTGGTAAAGGAATAGAAGAACTGTTGCAACAGATTTAAGAAAAGGTCAGTCCTCAAGAGTGGCAGGAGCTCCCTGTCCTATATCCCCCACCTTAAGAGGGAAGCAGTTATCTCAGACTGCTCACCACCTTCCTGTCTCAGGAAGGGATGGAGCTTCCACCCATTCATCTTCTGAAACTCTATCTCAGGGTCCCTATTAATGATAAACATTCCATCATAAACATAGTGGATATCATCATTTCTTACCCTGAGGCATTAACACATTTCTCTGGGGTGAGTCATTACCTGTTCCAACCCCACCAGACAGGTCTGTTTTAAACAGGGGCCCAGTCCTAGGTTCAACTCCTCTACATAAACCCACTATGTCTCTTGATTCATTCATTTCACTTGCTATCGACACAGACACCTGAGGGTAGACACTGTTTTGGTATTACCCCAACACAGGTTCCAATCCATTTTCCACTCACCTCCTCCTTGGTAGATTTTCCCTCAGAAAAGAATAAAACACATATACCACCTCAGACTCCTTGTCTGCCCTTGAGTACCTCTTTCTTTGACATCAACATACTATAACAGTTTGGCAATATTAGCATCTTCAGCCTGCGGTATACCCCAGTCAATACTGTTAATAGATTTAGCTGCATCAATACAAGAAAAAGTCCCTTCAGCCTCATAGCCTTCTTCTTGCTTACTTGGAGTCTTAAACCCCAGTGCAGTATCACTACACATAGTCTTACCTGGGGTCTCACATTCAAGTTTCATACTTGCATCTCCAACCTCCAACAGGTAACATCCTGGGAACACAGGCAACAAAGGAATATCCTGCTCAGTGAGAGGGTCCTTCTCCAGCTGAGCCCACGAAAAATCATCCTCCAATCCTTTATCCAAACTCTTGCAGGGACCTCTCGAGCACCTGGCACCAGTGTTCTGCCTCTCTACGTAGTCGGTCTGCCTCCAGCCATTGCCCACATCCAGTGGATCATCCTCATCAGGGTCTTCACCTTCTGGGGGTTGTCTTCGCACTTCTGGTCTGCCTCAACCCCATGGTAGTTCCTCATCCATTTGCATCTCTTTGTCTTCAGGCTTGGCCTTCCTCTGAGCTCACAGGTCCAGTCCAGGCAGCAGCTTCTCTCTGTCAGCCATGATTCTGGTCAGAACTCCACGGACGTTCTTCTCTGGGTTCTCCTCTGGCAACTCCAGGTGCATCAGTTTACCTGGGATATCGGGATGATATCAACCAGAAAATTTCCCTCTTCGACCAGTCTAGATGCTTCCAGCAAGTTATCCCACTTCTAACACCAAGCCTGTGGAGGGGTTGTGGGATAACAGATGGATCAGACACCAAACTTCAGGTTCAACACACAATCTCTGTGTGATGTTTATTCAAAATACTGTAGATTACCTTCAGCAATGTCATATCCCTTCTTCAGTATATCAGTTTGCAGCAACAGACTCTGTATGTCCTTCCTCTGCACTTAGCCAGCACCTACAGACTCACTGATCTAACTTATCAGCTGAGATTCAGCCTCCCGTATGCGGGGCTTGTTTTCTTGGGTGGTGGGGGCTCAAATAAAAAAAAAACTAAACAAGCTAAAGAAAAAGAACCTCAGTGCAGAAGAGTTACCCCAAAGGGCATTGATAATAAGCCAAAGTTTCAAAGAAACACAACATCACACATACTTCATAATGCAAAGCATCATGGGATATATGCAGATCATCATGAAATTTCAGACTTGTTCAGTTTACATGCATTTTAAAGAGCACAACTAACTTAATTTTTATCATACAGCCCCCTAGTAACTTTTTACCTTTATCAAAATCACCTAGTACCATGGTATTGTCAACATGTACAGGTTTTATACACAGAAGGTATATGCATTAAGATATTTTATGAGATAGTGCCATTGCATACTAAATCCAACAGTGAGGAACACAGCCTGTTGTTTTATATCAGCTCGGAGGTCAAAACAATAACCTCCCTGTACAAGGTCCTGAGAGGGAAAAGGAAAATTAAAGAGGACATTATAGCATAGTCAAGAAAGGGAAGGGGGTGCCCACAGGTGGCCAACCTTATGGACTAGAATTTGTAAAGAATAAATCAGGCAAAGAAACATAAGAACTGTTGCAACAGATTCAAGAAAAGGTTGGTCCTCAAAAGTGGCAGGAGCTCCCTGTCACAAAGACTGAGCAGAACTACTCATTAAGTACTTCAGCCTGCTCTACTGTCCCTTCAGCCAACCCCCCTTCCTTTTTTAACCTGTTAATCTGCCCCCTTCCTACTCTCACTGACATATCTATAAAATTACTTATCCCCCTCCCTGATCCCCTGTGCTAGCCTAAGTTCCTTATCAGCCTTGGCCGGCCTTACCCTTCTGTTGAACTCATTTGAAATCCTGTGGTACACATCCCTATCTGCCTCTCTACCGGAATGCCTGTATCTTCTAAAGGCCATCCACTTCTCTCTCACCACCTGCTGCACTTCTCTGGACCACCAACAAGGTTTTCTAGTCCTCTTAAGATGGGATTTTGTGCATGCTTTAGTAACCTCCAGCAGGCCCAGCTTCAGTATCCCCCACTGATCCTCTGTGCTCATCCCTGTCCTGTTTTTTAAATGCTTCCTGAGTATATCAGCCATCTCTCTATAGTCAGCTCCCCTAAAGTCCACCAAAGTTGTTTTTGACTGTTTCCACTCCTTCCCCAAGTCTAAGGTGAACCAAACTACTGAGTGATCACTCCCTGCCAATGAGTCCCCCACTACCAAATTCCTTACCTGGTCCCCATCTGTTGGTACCAAATCCAGGATGCTACCCTACCTGGTCAGCTCCCCCACCAGTTGAGTTAGAAATTCATCCTGAAAGGCTTCCATTAACTTTTGTTCCTTTGCAGATGCTGACACCATATTACTCCAAACCATCCCTGGCATTTCAAAATCCCCCAGTACTACTGTCCCTGCCCTCCCCCTGCTACAATATATGCTAATACTGCCTACCAGTTCTTTGTCTGCTTCTTCCAATTGCATTGACGGCCTGTATACAACACCCAGATTGACCCTCCTTCCCTTATTATCTTGCAGGGTGGTCTATAATGCTTCCACAGTCCCCTCTGTGTCCTCATCCATGCTACACTCAATCCCCTCTCTAAAGAACAAAGCTACCACCCCCTCTTTGCCAACTTTCCTATGAGTAGAGTACCCTGGGAGCTTCAGGTCCCAATCATGGTACCACGGAGCTGCAGTGGGAACAGCCTGCCGAGAATTTCCACCAGCCTGTCCCCCCCACCCAAATCCCAGGGGCTCTCTGCCCACAGAACTGCAGTGGGAACCACCTACCGAGAATTTCCACCAGCCCCCCATAAATCCCAGGGGCTCTCTGCCCATGGATTTGCTGTGGGACCACCCACTGAGAATTTCCACCAGACCCCCCAAATCCCAGGGGCCCTCTGCCCACAGAGCTGCTGTGGAACTGCCCGCCCTGAATTTCCACCAGGTACAGAAATGGACGACTTTCAGACATTGAAATTTAAATCTGGAGCCTTTTTCTGCTCACGCTTTGTTGTTCAATTCATGCTGCTGCCTATGTGAAGCTATACTATTCTCGATTTTGGGTAACTTTAATGCTAAACTCAGTAAATTGCACAGTTTGGAATGCTGATTTTTTTTTTCCAAAGGCTGAGCTAAATTAAATTACTAGCAGCTCTGTGTGCACTCAGAGACTGCCTAACTTGAATTTCTCTGTTTTTCCAGAGGCTGAGCTAAACTAAGTACTAGCAGCTCAGTGTGCTCCCTGAGCTGCCCAACTTCGAAATTACTCTATTTCCAGAGGCTGAGCTAATTAATCACTAGCTGCTCAGTGTGCTTCCAGAGACTGCCTCACTAGATTTTTACCCTCAGAGAGCAAAAGCTACTAGTGGGCTTGATAAATAAATTGAATTTACCTCTCGGAGTGCTGCATAATCCTGGAGTGCTGCATAATCCAGGTAACCCTTCTCAGCCTCCGGGTGGCTCTCGAGGTAGTGCTGCTCCTATTGCAAAGAGACCTACTCTCAGCTGCCTACATTCTTTTTTGTTTTTCTGCTTTGTAAATTTAATTTATAATGAACTTGATTTTTGCAAAAGGCATAAAAGTCAGTGGTCGCTGTTTAAAGGGATCTCTGCAGAACTATTACTACTAATAGAGTTGTGGGCTTCTTTAGCTGTTGCAAGCATTTGTGTTTAGATTGATAGTGGAAGCCACGTGCTATAGGAAGAGTTAGATTGTGGAAGCCATTTGCTGCAAGATACCAGAATCACAGTGCTGAGATTACAAGCATACAGAGTTTGTGTTAAGGAAATTGCTTAAGGGCTCCTCACCAGTACTGCTGCTCTGTGCTATGAAAACCCTCAGTGTATCTGTGTAAATAACTTTAAAAGTGCTGTGGCTAAACTTTTCTGTATAAACTCTGTCTATATTCTGTATATTTTTCTGATTTTTCCCTAACCTTTCTCCTATCTCACTCAGCCCCATAATACTGTATGCTAGTCCCCCTTCCTCGCTGTGAGTTTCACCCATACCTTTGTTTTGCAATGTAACTTGATCTCTTACTCCGTTTTCCTCCTCTTGTAACCTCCCACTCACTTCCCTATGTATTTTCTCCACAGCCCCCCACCCCCAAATCCCAGGGGGTCTCTGCCCACAGAGCTGCTGTGGGACCGCCCGCCAAGAATTTCCACCAGGTACAGAAATGGACAGCTTTCAGACCTTGAAATTTAAATCTGGCCCCTTTTTCTGCTTGTGCTTTGTTGTTCAATTCATGCTGCTGCCTATGTGAAGCAATACTATTCTTGATTTCAGGCAACTTTAATGCTAAACTCAGTAAACTGCACAGTTTGGAATGCTGATTTTTTTTCCAAAGGCTGAGCTAAATTAATTTACTAGCAGCTCAGTGTGCTCCCAGAGACTGTCTAACTTAAATTTACTGTTTTTCCAGAGGCTGAGCTAAACTAAGTACTAGCAGCTCAGTGTGCTCCCCGAGCTGCCCAACTTCGAAATTACTCTATTTCCAGAGGCTGAGCTAATTAATCACTAGCTGCTCATTGTGCTCCCAGAGACTGCCTCACTAGATTTTTACCCTCGGAAAGCGAAAGCTACTAGTGGATTTGATAAATAAATTGAATTTACCTCTCAGAGTGCTGCATAATCCCGAAGTGCTGCATAATCCAGTTAACCCTTCTCAGCCTCCGGGAGGTTCTCACGGCAGCGCTGCTCCGATTGCAAAGAGACCTGCTCTCAGCTGCCTACATTTTTTTTGGCTTTCTGTTTTTCTCAGCAGCCGCTCGCTGCTGCTCCCACCCACCCCCCAACCCTTAGTCAGGCATCAGTTATATAGGTAAGGCAATGGTAGACCACACCCAGAAGAAAATTAACTATCTTCTTACTTTCCAATTAGCAGGTTATTTTGCCTTACCACCAGAGGGTGTCCAGATATTTGTCCCGAATCCCTTCCTGCTTTGTCAAACAAAATCCTGCAAATAAGCTCTGTATAGTGTGTTTCTGCCATAACTCCTTAAACCAAGATTTAATATCATCCTACAGAAGTCTAACCATACCTTCCTACATACTCACCATACAAATAGCCTTCTCATTAAAAAGCTACATGACTGTAAATCCATGTGTAGTATTCTTGCTAATTTCTATTTTTGCTACCCTCAGCTGGCTCACATCACTATACTGTCTACCTTCCATACCCTTTCACTTCATCTATCCTGAGAATTCTAGGCTCTCCAACATGCTTATACTACCTCACATGCGCCTAGCCACATCACCACTTCTGGTCCCTTATAAGTTCATCTACCACTTAGCCTACACTCCGCATAAATCCACACGCTGCAACCTCACTTTGTCTAGCTCTTTCATCCTCTGTAAGCTGTGGTACCTGCTACTCCTAGCCTTAATGTTAGCTGGGGATTTGAACCAAACCCAGGGCCCGTAAGTAGCTTACCCCACTCTGTGCTTAGCAAAATCTTGGAAAAATTAGTCGCAACCCAATTCATAGATTATCTTCAGAAGAATAACCTTCTCTCTTGCTCCCACATGGTTTCCACAAAGGCTACGGCACCTCCACTGCACTTCTAAAACTCACAAACGACATCTAACATTCATGGACTTGGGCCTCCTGACAGGTGCAGTTTTCATTGATTTAACTAAGGCTTTTGACCTAGTTAACTATACTCTTCTCCTTCCAAAACTATGTTCCCTTGGCTTCTCTGCCGACGTAGTGGCCTGGTTTAATAGCTATCTGTCCGCCAGGAAACAGGCTGCAGTTTTCAACTCAGCCATATCTGACCTCTTGTCTACACACATTGGCATTCCACAGGGCTCCATACTTGGCCCCTTGCTTTTTTCAATCTTCATTAATGACCTTCCACTGCTTGCACCAACCTGTTCATCTGTGCTTTATGTGGTTGATCTTGTTATTTACCACAGTGCAAGAAATATCTTGGACACTAACCACGCTCTTGCCTCGGACTTTTTAAGTATTCAATCCTGGCTAACTGAGAACAACCTTGTTCTCAATATAAGCAAGACACATTCCATGTTCTTTGGGTCTCCTGCCAGACTTAAAGCTAACCAAAACTCACTCAGACTATCATATGCTGATGGTTCCCCACTGTTTAGCACTAGCTCTTTAAATATCTGGGCATTTTTCTTGATGAATCTCTGGATTTTGATCTGCACATCACCACCACCTGTAAATCTGTCAATGCTAAGATAGGAGGTGTCTACCGCACTAGCTATGCCCTCACTCCATCAGCTAGACTAACTGTGGCACAAGGCTTTCTGCTCCCAGCCCTGACCTACGGCTCAGTCACCTACCCATCTGCCACAAAGTCCGCCCTCCATAAATGAGACACCACCTATAATACTATCTGCCACTATGCCTCTGCATCGCCACGATACAAACACCATTGTCAGCTCTATGCTGACCTAAAATGGCCCTCCTCTCTACCCATCGACTCCAGTCCTATGGCTCTCTAATTGATGGTATTGCCAGAACAGACCTCCCCCAATCCCTTGCCTCTCTGCTTCACTCACAGCCCTCTCCTATGGGTTCCAATCTACTGACCAAGCCCCTCTCCATATCCCCAGATACCAAACCAATATGGGTGCACGTGCTTTTTTATACATGGCTCCAAAGTACTGGAACTCCATACCTCAAACTATTCATCAGGCTCCCACCCATGCTAGATTCAAGAAACTTCACCGTGATTATCTCCGTGCTGCTAGCCCCTGCACTTGCTTTCATCCACCTTAGACCATATCTTCTCCTGCCCTCCATGCCCCTAGGCAAACTACTCCACTGACACCTTTCTCCACCCCTCTTATAACCCTCCTTCAATGCTTTCTCTCTTACCTTACCCTCTTCCTCTGCTTCCCACCTCTCTCCCCTTCTCGCTCTGCCCTGTCTCTACTCTGCTCAAGCCAATGGCAACATAATGGTACTTACTGTATATTTGTATACTTTTCTTTTGCAATGCCTGTTTTTTCATGTTTTTCTGCATTCTTGTTTTCTTTTGACTGTCCAAACTGTAATGTTTGAACCATGCTGAACAATGTTTCTCCTAACCCCAAAGTTGACTGTATGTGATCTCCCTCCTCACTGTGCTCATGTGCTGTGTCACATGTATTGTAACTTGTATTCTCCTGGGTCGTGCCTGAAAATAGGCATTCTTATGCCTAGTGCACCCACCTGGTTACCAAAAGCAAATAAATAAATAAATGGTACTGTGTGGCCCATGTTTCTGTTACAGCTGCTATGTCCACCCCCCCCCCCACACACACACACACCACCATCAGAGCTTGCAGCTCAGGCTTCTTATTCCCCAAACTTCTTGCACTTATCAAGATCACCTTCCAACCTATCCCTCTCAACTTTTTCAAGTTCAGCCCTACCTGATCCTCTTGTGCTGGGGGGAGAGGCCTCTGGCCTCCCATGATGTGTTCTGCTGTCTCCCTCCTGTTGTCAGGCCCCCCTTACCAGTTTAAATTGCACCTGGTACCTGTATTCTCCCCCCAATTTATTCTTCAGGACATTCTTAGCTGCTTTGTTTAGGTGTAATCTATCCCTAGCAAAAACTATTGTCCCAGGTATCACCCGTTACCCACAATTCCGTAACCCATAGCTGAACACCATTTCCTCAACCAAGTATTAAATTCACCAATGTTCTGCTTCCTTTCTAAAGTCCCCACAGGTACCAGCAGGACTTCTGAGAAGGAGACAGTGGTTCCTTCTGCTGTACATATTCTCGCCAACTCTGAATCTGGCTTGCACCTCCTTCGTGCTACTTTCTGCCAGATCATTAGTGCCTAAGTGCACCACAATATTTGGTGCCCCCTCATACTTCCTTACTGAATGCACATGGCGCATGACTTTGTGCTCTGGCATACACTCAACCCTAATACAGCTCTTCCTCCCATCACCACTACCCCCCCAATTTGATTCCTGACTACTGAATCCCCCAATATCAGCACCCCGACTTCCACTATAGTTGCACATTGTATGTTATCAACCACCTTCTCCTTGTTTAACATCACTGCCACCTCTCCTCCAAGCCTACCTCCGCCCCCTGTAGTACCTCCTTGCCTGGATTTCCCCCTTGCCCCATCATCCTTGTTTAGCCTCTCCCTCTTTTTGCCAACTTCCCTCCTTGCAACTAGACCATCAAACCCATCCTCTTCATCCTTCCTCCTGTCCCTAACAGATCCCCCAGGAGCTGTGCTTGTCCCTTTGTCTTGACTCCTCCTCCTCCCTTGGTAGCCCCACCCCCCCATCCTCCACTATTTCTCACAGATCCCTGCTCAACCCCGGTCCTATCTCCCCCACTCTCTTCTGTCCACCTGTTCCATCCTCAGCCACTACCTCGTCCCCTTGATCCATGTTCCTTCTGTTTTGTAGTGGGGTATACCTATTTATCACTACCACACCTCCCATAGAACCTATGTTGGTTTCCACCCTGGTCTTACTAAGGCTGACATCCACTGCTCCCTGAACACCACATCTATTCACCCCCCACACCCTTCCTGATCACTTCTTGCCATCCTCTGTTGACCTCTCCACTCTTACTACCCTCTTCCTGACCAATCCTGTGTTTTCAGTAGCCAGGTTTATTTCCCTCACGCAGAGGAAGAGGGGCGCCTGGTTTATTTCCCTCACCATTTACCCCCTTTTCCTGTCTCGCACATGACCTCTCAATTATTCCCCTCTGAGCTGCAAAACTGCTGCTGCATCTCCCCCCATGCCCAATCTCTCCACCTCCCTCCTTAATGCCTAAATTTCCCTCTTTCCCTTTCCAGGTATAACATCCTCACACAGATAGGGCATACTCCTATCTCCAGAGTGTATCCATATGCACAGCTACCCCGTATCCATTATACCTCACTATTGTGCTAGGACCATTTCCCACCCTGTTGCCTTGTTTTTTCCAACCACCCCCTCCCCCCATCCCTTTATCTTCCTGTCCTCTCTACATCTTCCCTATGACCCTACTCAATTTGTCCTACTTCACTCACCTATCCCTGAATCCACTCCTGCCACCCCACCCCCAAGCAATGACATAGCTTAAAACATTCTAATGTGAAATAAATTTTGGTAATGGGCCAAGCAGTTTCTAATGGGATACTTCTAATTAGAAATGCATCTTAGTACTGTAACGGGCCAAGCAGGTTCGACATTTCACCCTTACTAAATAACGCTATGCAGTTTCTAATTGGATACATCTACTCAGGAATAAATCTTAGTACTATAATGGGCCAAGCAAGTTAGACATTTCTCTCTTACTAAATAATGCTATGCAGTTGTGCACAATAAGACTTGTGCTATTGGGCACAGCACTGCTTTCAGCATGAGAGATTTCCCTTTTCCCTCACAGTGTTCCTCCTCCCCTCTTGACTGCCCAATCACAGTAAACACAATTTTTCCTGTTTCCCCCAGTACTCCACCTCTCCCCCCTTGACTGACCAATAGTAGTCAAAGTTTTAGCTTTTTAAAGTTGCGGTGGTGGGGGCAGAAGAGTGGGAATTATGTTCTGTGTGCTGAGGGGGAAGAGTGGGTCCCAGCAGGGACAAAGCCAAACCTCCTTCCCCCATTCATGAAGCAGCAGCAGTCTCTGTTCCTTCAGCGCTGGTGGGTACTATTTAAGCCATGGAGTGGGTTACTGGGATTAACATTTTGATGTCTGCTCCCTCCAGTCGGCCCCGACTGACCATGGCTCCTCCCTCCTATGTTGAGCCATGAGGAGCCATTGGAGGAAAAATCCTCTGGTTCCTATTTTATTTCTGAGTGCTGCAGGGAAGTGGCTTACTGGGATTTAAATTTTGGAGCCTGCTCCTGCCAGTCAGCCTTGATTGTCTGTAGCTCCTCCCTGTCTCCTATGTTGGGCCGTGTGCGGCCCTTGGAGGAAAAATTCTCTGGTTCCTCTTTTTTGTCCATGTGCCATGGGGGAAGAGTGGGTCCCGGCAGGGACAAAGCCAAACCTTCTTCCCCCGTTCGTGAGGCAGCAGCAGTAGCAGTCTCCATTCCTTCAGCACCGGTGGGCACTATTTAAGCCATGAGGCAACTTACTGGGATTCAAAATTTGGCGCCTGCTCCCTCCGGTCAGATCTCATAGGCTGTGGCAGTTTGAAGACCTGGGAAAAGCTCTCAAGGAAAAAGACTTAAAATACAATTAAATGGATTCCCTCTAGCTTAAGTATCAAATTAATAGTATCATTTCTACAGCAGTGGCAAGCCCCTTTAAAATATTATGAAACCAGAGAAACATCTGTTGGCCTACAGTACCACACTGCAGCAAACCACAAGCACATTGCAGCAACCTGCCTGTCCTCAGGGGAGATCACTGTGGACCACAAACGGATCAACAAAGCCGTCCATAAGGAACTGTATAGCTCTGAAAGAATACACGAGGCCTCAGATATGTGATTTTTTTTTTTTACACAGAACTGCCTTGTCAACCTTAACGTAAGACCAGAGAGGGCAACTTGAAGCCCCAATCTCACGTTCAGAAATTTCTATGGCCGTGAAGTGAACTTCAAAAAGAAATGATCTGGGACTGATGGATTCCCAGCAGATTTTTACCACACCTTCCTACCTAAGGTGGGCCATTTCCTCACTGAGGTCTTACAAGAGGCATATGGGAAAGGAAAGCTGCCATGAACCATGTCAGAAGCATTGGTTACTCTCATACCCAAGCAGGGGAAGGATTCCCAAGCTCGTGGCCAGTTATTACCCAATATCACTCTTGAATGCTGAAGTAAAAAGTTTGGCAAAAGTTCTTGTGCTACATCTCCAGCAAGTCATTCCTCAGTTAACCGATGACCACCAGACAGGATTTTTTAAAGGGATGTTGGCCATAGACAACCTCAGGGCCACAATGAATGTTCTGTGGGCAGCCTCCTGCTCTGCCACCTCACCAGTTCTGGTTAGTGTGGACACGGAAAAAGCTTTTGATGCCATGAAGTGGCCATATCTGCATCAGACCACGGAAGCCTTTGGCAGTGGCTCCATCTTTACGAAGTGGGTATGCCACCTACACACCAATCCACTCACCACTACTATAACTGGTACTGTGATGTCCCCACCCATTGCCTTGCATAGGGGCACTAGAAAGGGGTCCTTTGAGCCCCTGCTGTGGAAAATCTGAGACACACCCTCTCTTACGGGAATTCAGTGTGCCCCTTCATGTCTCTTCATGTTAGCATATGTGGATGATTTTTTTGGTGGCAGGAGAATCCCACAATTCACTGCCTGCCTTACTGGATATCCTCCGCAGGTTCATAGTCTGACTGGAGAAGTAGGGGGCCAAAAATGCAAGCCCAAAAAAAAAGGCTTTCCCCAAAATCCTGTTTTGTTTCAGCAGTCTGCCAGTTCCCAACCCCCATAGGGAGTTTCAATGTTTTTGAAAAAAGTAAAGTTACGTAAGAACTTACCGTAACAGTAGATCTTTGAGAGGAGCACTTGCAGCAGGCTAACCCCGGCAGGACTTAGCCACCAGAACCACGTGGAAACTTTCTAGATAGCAATCTACCATGGGGGACTGTCCCCACCGTCACTCTCTGATGTCGGTCTGTCCTATAAAGGCAGGCGGTCCCCCACACCTTCCTCAGTTCTCCTACTGGAGACCCGAAGCAGACAGCAGAAGAAGAAACTGAAGAGGTTCCCAGGAGCCACAAAGGGAAAGCAGAAATTCCATGTGAATGGAAGAGGAAACAGCAGAGAGAAAGGAGGGAAAATCATGGCCTGCTGCAAGAGCTCCTCTTGAAGATCTACTGTTACACTAAGTTCTTATGTAACTGTATTATCTTACTTCAAGGAAGCTCTTGCAGCAGGCCAACACCGGTAGGATCGAGTCCCAAGCAGTTCTGGCCATGTAAAGGAAGCAGCACCAAGAGGAGGTTAGACAGCAGCCAATGGTCTAAGACAGAAGGCTCTGCAAAACAGCAAAGCCGAAGTTGGCCCTGTGCCTAGAAGCAATATCTAGACTGTAATGCTTGCTGAAGGTGTGGATAGAACTCCAGGTGGCAGCTGTACAAATGTCCGCAGCAGACACATTTCTAAAACAAGCCATGGAGGCGGCCATACACCTGGTGGAATGGCCCTTAACCACTCCCAGAAGGTCCTTGTTGTACTTACAGTAGCAATAAGCAGTGCAATTGGCTAACAACTTAAACAAACATTCTTTGGAAACCAGAGTGCCCTCTCTCTTGTGGGCGAATGAAACAAACAAATGATCAGACTTCCTTAAAGTCTTGGTCCGGTGCATATAGTATCGCAAGATTCTATGTACATCCAAAGTATGGAGCAAACCCCTTCCCCCATTAGAATACTCAGGATAGTAAACTGGTAGGTGGATGGATTGGTTCAAAGTAAACTACAACATCAACTTGCGAAGAAACTCAGGATTAGTACACAAAGACACTTCGTCTTTGTGAAAAAGCAAGACTCGACACACGAGAGCCTGAAGCTCAGAAATCCTTCGAGCAGAAGTAACAGCAACTAAAAAGAATGCTTTCCATGACAGAAAGCACAGCTCATAACTCGCGACCAGTTCAAAGGGAGGTAACGAGAGTTTCTCAAACATAAAATTGAGGTCCCACAGAGAGATTGGGTCCCAGATGGGAGGTTTCAGATGCAAAATGCCCCACAGAAAGGTGCAAGACACCTCATGCTGAGCCATGGCCCTGCTCTCAAAAGGTGCATGATATGCAGAGATGGCAGAAAGATGCACCATGAGGGAGGAGTACCCCAAGGCCAAGTCTGAAAGGGAGAGAAGGTACTCCAACACCTGATTCACCAGACAGATGATGGGGTCAAGCTGGCAGGAAGCAGCCCTAAGCGTAAAGTGCTTCCATTTCATAGCATAAGTGGTCCTAGTGGAGGGCTTTCTAGCAGCAACCAGGACATCTGCAGCCCTAGAGGAACCCCCAATGCAGAGGATAGCTAAGTCCATAGGAGCAATGCATGAAGATGCAGAGATTTTGGATCCACATAGACCAGGGTGCCTCGGTCCTGGGAGAGCAAGCTGGTGCACAGGGGCAGCTGCTGCAGCAAAGGGAACCAAATCTGATGCCAAAAAAAGAGGGCTAGGAGTGTCATCGCCACCCCTTCTAACTGGAGTTTGAGCAACACCCTCTAGAGGAGCAGGAAGGGAGGGAAGGTGTACAGAAACCTCCCCTTCCAGAAGAGAGACAATGTGTCTCGCCACAAAATTCCAGGCCCGGGACTGAGTGAATAAAAAAGCATCAGTTTTGCATTGAAGAGGTTCAACTGTAGTCAACCTCATCTGTCAAACAGATCTTCGACCACCAGAGATAGAATCTCCCACTCGTGAACCCTTGACCGGGAGCGGCCTAGACTGTTGGCCAGGACATTTTGGACGCTTGGAGCATGGACGGCCAAGGCCTCCAGACCATACTAGATGGCCCAATACCAGATCCTCGTTGCCTCCCAACACAGGGGGTAAGAGTGAGTACTCACCTCCTTGTTGATGTACTACACCATGCACATGTTGTCCATCTGCACCAATAGTGGACCGGGGAGGAGATGAGTCTGGAAGGACTGCAGAGCATACAGAACCACTCACATCTCCAGAGCAATGATGTGGAGACCCTGTTTCACGTCTGTCCAAGTGCCTTAAGTCTGGTGAGCATCCAAATGAAGCTCCCCAACCCAGGCATATCTGTTGTGATAATCTGATGAGGGGCCAAGATTTGAAATGAAACCCCTCTCAAAGAAGGTTGGCCGGCTCTAGCCACCATGACAGTACTCTTTTGACAGGATCGGAGTTCATGATCATCTGGTCCAGGTCATCCATGCATTGGTCCCGTTGGACTCTCAATGTCCACTGAGGTATCCGCATCTGAAGGCGGGCAAGGGGGAACATGGAAATAGCTGCTGCCATGTGGCCCAGAAGGTGTAGGAAGACCCTGGCTGGGACCCAGCAACTGGAGGAGACCAGGCATGTCTGGGCCAGCAGGTGCTCCACCCTGTCCATAAGGAAGAAGGCCATGCCCTGGGCAGTATCCAGGACCACCCCTATATATAGGAGGCGCTGGCAAGGAGACAGGCAGAACTTCAACTGATTGATGGTGATACCCAAGGCCTAGAAAAGGCAGAAGATATGCTCCAGGGTCTGGAAAAGATAGTCCCTGGAGGGAGCCGCTAAGAACCAATCATCCAGGTAGGGAAACACGTAGAAGCACTGCCACCTCAAGGCAGCCGCTACCACCACCAGGCACTTGGTAAAGACCCAGGGGGCTGAGGACAGGCCAAAAGGGAGGGCCCTAAACTGAAAATGGACTCCCTGGAAATGGAAGCGGAGGAAGCACCACTGAGAAGAAAACAATTTGATATGCAGGTACACATCCTATGTGTCCCAAGAACAGAGTCAGTCTCCCCGGTGCAGGAGAGGCAACAACCCCTGAAGGGTGACCATCCTGAAGCATTTGTATTCTACGTACGAATTGAGATGACTCAGATCCAGGATGGGCCAGAGATATCCAGTCTTTTTGGAAGCAGGAAGAAATGGGAGTACAATCCCCTGCCCCACTGAGCCAGAGGGACAGGCTCTATGGCCCTTTTTTGCAGAAGAGCCTGTATTTCCTCCCAGAGGAGAGGCAAATGAGCTGGGGGTAAGAGGAGTTGCCCAGAGAAGTTTCTGGGGACCACTCAAGAAGCCAGAGTATGTGGCCGTGTTCTATGATTTGCAGTACCAAGTTGTCCAAAGTAACACCCCACCACCCGTCTAGGTGAAGGGAGCGATGACCGACTGCCTCCCCCAGAACCCCTTCTGGGGAGAGGGGTCGGCCAAGGAATCAGGAGGTAGGAGCAGGTGCCAGGAGGGCAGCTGCGACACTCAAGGGGCTGTAGCGGTGGCTGAAGATGGGGCTGATGCTGCCTTGTGCTTGCCCTGACCTGTGGTGGATGGGCAGGCCTGCCTGCAGAAGGATCAGTGAAAGAGTGGCCGCTGACCAGATTTATGCTGGGTATAGTACGGTGAGTGAATGGACTGGAGGGCACAGCCTGACTCCTGAAGGGAGGAAATTAGATCCTGAACATCCTCCCGAACAGAACTCAGAAAGGGAGCATCCAAAATACTGGACTGCACATCAGCGGCAAAGCCGGACACACCTGGAGCCAGGAATGGTGTCGGAGATGGATGCTTTCAGCTGCTCCTTTGCTCTAGGCATCTATGGCATGATAGGCAGCCTGAGGGATGTGGGTCCCCATGTCAGAGCCTGCCTCAAGGACCTGGGCAAGCTGTTTTGTTGCGGAATTGTTGTGCAAAGCCTGAACCAGTTTCCTGGCCTGGTCCCAGAGGACATTTTGGTGTTGGACCACGTGGGCTAAACAGTTAATGGTCCGTGTGGCCAGGGTGGAGGATGTGAAGATTCGCTTGCCCAGGTGGTCCAGCTGTCTGGATTGCCTATCAAGTAAGGTTGCCACCTGTCCGGTTTTTGACCGGATCGCCCAGTTTCTACTTGTTTGTCCGGTTCTCTGGTTTCCTCCCCATCTGCTCCGGTTTTCCCCCGCAGGGCTACAGATCATGGATGCCGCCGCACTGCCGTGGTGTTCCAACCCCACGTAAATCATTCTTGCACCACCCCCCCCCCCATCACAACGAGTGGCATAAAAATTAAGTTTGTTCAAACTCTAGACACAACAACCTAGAAAAAAAAATGTAAATATTGCCTCTGGGATGGGCCTATAATGCCACGCCACCTCCGAGTTCAGTCCGACTGAGAACAGAAGAAAAAAATACTAATTTTTCTTTTCTGAGCCCCAGATTATTCATTAAAGACAGGCACGGTTAGGTAGCAAAGTGCAGCAATTAGCAAAGTCTTAAATAATGTTATCTGGCTGTTGCTGTTGAGTTGAGTAAAAGTAAAGTTAAGTATGTATGCTCTGACTGAAGAACTTGAAGCCTGAGGACTGTAGGACCGAGCGGAGCTGCAGCCAATGCACAGTGCTGAGAATCCTAGTCTTCTCTCTCTTCTATCCTTCCACTCCACTCCAACTGTCTGGGACCCCGCCACTTTCTGGTCTTGTTTCCTGCCCAGCTAGACTTCCAGGAGTTCGGTCTGTTTTTCACAGTAGCAGTCGGTATTGAAAGCCGCATCAATCAGTGGCTTCCATTACTGACTAACTAATTTTCTACCAATCAGGTTGCTGTCCAACTGGAAGTACCCACCCACTGGAATTCATTGATTTTTCTTGGTCCTTAAAAAGGGACCAATCATTTTCTTCTGCTGTCTGGCCCTGGAAAATATGAATATGCAGCGGGAAATAAAAACAAAAGAAGGGCGCCACTATTCCTGGCTATAAATACCCTAGCTTTTAAATGCCTTATCTGTCCTCAGACAACCTCTGCTGGCTGGCTGGCTGACTGACTCTGCATCAATCCTCGACAACCACCACTGCAAATCTGTGATATCTGCTGCTGCTACCTAACCTTATCTCAAGGGACCACCACTACAGGACAGAAGAAAAAACTTTGGGTGAAGAAGAGCTATCATTGAGAAGAGCTGCACCCACCACCACTCCTGCTTACCAGAGACGAGACTGGAGACAGAGGGAGAACATTCTGTTCCAACTAGGATCAACTTTGTAAGGTAGGCTACAGCTTGCCCTGTATTGAAGTGGATTAAATTAATAATTCAACAGTGAATTTCCAATTTCAGGGCTCCCAGATTAGGCTGTTTCTTGAGTGTCCTGCCATTGTTGTGTTCATGTTTTTTTTTTTTGTACTGGGGGGGGCTACAGTATGTGGTTACAATTAAATTCTGAATCCCATCACTATGGAGTATGCTCAGAACTATAAATTATGAATTTATATATCATAACAAGTACTACAGTTCTTTTTGACTGGAGTGGACTGTGGACAGGCTTGAAAAATTACAGTACTTAGTTTTAACATGATGGAATGCTTGTTGTAGGGGCCCAAGGGCCAGCCGGCTCACCAATTTGAATAATCTGGTGTGTGTTATATTATTTCATTTTGTAAGGTAGGCTTGTCCTGTTTTAAAGTGGATTCAATTAATAATTTCAGTGAATTTCCAGGGCTCCCAGATTAGACTGTTTCCTGAGTGTCCTGCCATTGTGTTCATGTTTTTTTTTTTTTACTTGGGGGGAGGGGGCTGCAGTATGTGATTATAATTAAATTCTGAATCCCATCACTATAGTGTATGCTCAGAACTATAATTATGAATTTATATATCATGACAAGTACTGCAATTCTTTTTGGCTGGAGTGGACTGTGGATAAGCTTGAAAAACTACAATACTTAGTTTTAACAGGGTGGAATGCTTGCTGTAAGGGCCCAAGGGCCAGCTGGCTCACCAATTTGAATAGTCTGGTGTGTGTTATATTATTGAAATATAAAATGCTGTATTTTTAAAAGTTATCAAATTCTTTCATCATGCAACATAATTTGTGTTTGCCATTTTTGTTACTGAACAGTTCATTTTGGCTGGACTTGAAAGTACTATACTTAATTTTAACAGGGATGCTGTAAGGCTGGCTCAACAATTTAAATAGTCTTAGTCTTGTGTGTTATATTATTTTATATTGTATTTTCAAAAGTTATAAAATTCTGTCATCATGAAACATAATTTCTATTTGCCACTTTTGTTACTGAAGTTCTTTTTGACTGGACTTGAAACTGTCTACAGACTAGTTTCAAGTCCAACCAAAAAGAACTTCAGCAACAAAAATGGCAACCAGAAATTATGTTTCATAATGATAGAATTTTACAGCTTTTGAAAAGTATTTAACAGGGATGCTTGCTGTAAGGCTGGCTCACCAATTAGTATGGTGTGTTACATTATGCATTCTGCATACTGTACGGGGAACAAATTATCAGAGTAGGTCTGTAGTTGTTGTCTAGCATTTATTGTGTGGGAAGGCAAGCAAACCACAGTGGACCGGGCCCTGAGCAAGGGTGTAGCCAGGCATACTCACCGTACACATTTGTGTACAGTTTTGTTGAGTGCCTGTCCCAAAGCATATACCTTTCTGTTAACATTATCATGCTAATCGGTTGTATGTGAGTTAGTGTGGGCCACTTAGTAGTGTCTCTGTTTAAACTTCTAGTATTTAGGAGACAGATATGTGTATAACCTCTTTATAGATAAGAGGAGTCATCTGACAACAATCTGATTTTTTTTGTAATGGGGCAGCATTTGGAGAGGATGTGTGCATTTTTTAATGGGGACAGCAGTTAGAGACTGGGGGCCAGATATTCAAAAGGGTTGCGCCATGCAAACAAGATTCTTGTATGCTCAAGTCCCTAAATTGCCATTCTCGATATTCAGCAGGAGGCAGTTGCGCCACTGAAAACAGGCTGAGCAACAGCGCAATGCAAATGAATGCATGCTCAACTGGAGGGAGGAACCATGCATAAACTGCACAGCCCGATATTCAGCCGGGCTGTGCAGAGTTGTCAGGCGCAACCCCAACCTGCGCCTGCAGGACTTTGAGCCAAAAAGGCTTAAGTCGAGGGCCACCCACAGGTGAGCTGCTGTATTGCAGGCATAACACAGCAGCTGCCACCTGGCTGGCCCCAACTCATCCCTGTGCCCCCATGGCCGGTGCGGGCGCAGTGTCTCCCCCACCAGCAGCCCGATCGCGGGCATCAGTGTAGCTCCCCCACTCCTCCCGTTCCACATCCCTGGTGGTCCAGTGGACCCGAAATGCCGATCATGAGCCCCACCACCCATCGCCCTGGCAGCCGGCGGGCGGCAGCATCCCCACTCGCTTGCCGCCCGCCCCCGCCGACTGACTGTTGTAGGCTGCACGCCACTGGTGCAGAGCAAAAGCCAATGGGTGTGCAGCCAGATTTGGACTGTCATGTACGGTATGGCTGCACACCCATTGGCTCTTGCTCTGCACCAGTAGGGCTGCAGCCTTACCGGCAGTCGAGTCGGCGGGCGGAGGCGGTGGATGCTGCTGCCCACCGCCGCCGGGGAGTGGGGTAGGGCTTCGGGTGGGTGGGGTGAGGGGACACTAGCCACCAGGGAGATGTTTGGGGGTTCATTTACTTACTGCCCGCGATCGGGCATTTCGTCCACTGGACCACCAGGGAGATGTTCGGTGGGGAGGGTTTCACTTACTTTGTGCCCGCGATCGAAAGCATTTCGTCCACTGGACCACCAGGGAGATGTTCGGGGTTTCAATTACTTTTGCCCGCGATGGAGCATTTCGTCCACTGGACCACCAGGATATGTACAGGAGGAGGTGGGGAGCCACATTGCTGCCGCGATCGGGCTGCAGGAGTGCGTCAGTCCCGGCGGCTGCTGCCTGGCAGGCGCCAGGCGCAGAGATCCTCGGGATCGGCACCACCTACATGCTAATGGCATGCAAATGGGGCCATAATCAGATGCAAATGGCCCCGCACCTTTGCATGAATTATGGCCCCATTTGCATGTCACCTTTGAATATCGTGGATTTTGGCGCATGGCGAATGGTACTGCGCCACCGCAAGTTGAATGCTCCACTCTGACAACTTGCGGTGGTGCAAGTTCCACTGCGCCATGCACAGTGGCTGTGGCTGGGGGGTGATATTCAAAGGAGTTGCTCAATAGCACAACTCCTTTGAATATCGCCCCGGCCACACCCCTGTGCAACTATTTTGCGCAGCGCAAGGGCTTGCACCTCAGAATGGCGCAGTTTGAATATCCAGCCCTGTGTGCACAAAACAGAAATTTCTGGCTACACCCCTGGCCCTGAGTTGCACAGTGACTGGCCTGGAATTTTTGTGCATGCACTCACTCTCTGATTCAGGACAGGAGGCTGGCGCAAACTCAACAGGGAACCTGCAGTCAGGCTGGGGGTCAAGTGCTGCCACGTAGTAAAGGCACTCCATTTTCCTCTCACCTGATGGGGGATGGGGTTGATGCACTGGCACTGCTGTCTGTCTCAGAAGAAATCCCTTCAGGTAAGTGAAGGGAAATCTGCTCCCTGCTGGGGGTTGGGGGAGGGGCATTTTCTGCAACTCTGCCATGGTGAAGTTGGCCAAAACAAGCTTTCATTTATTTTATTTAGTTTTTGTTAACCGGGTAAGTGCTCTAGCCAACAGGTGACTATTTTCAGGCACAACCCGGGAGGCACAGTAACAATATAGAGTACAGTTTAAATACAAAGAGGCACAGCAACTATATAAAAGTACAGTTTCAAAGACAATGAGGCAGGGTTACAGGTCAAAGTGTGACAACTGATTTACAGTTTACAGGTAGCATGAGAGAACAGGTACTGGTATCAAGAGAGACCTAATGTACAGGCAGGTAAGGTGAGGGGGAGAAAAAAGGGGGGGACATGGTGAAGGAGGGGGCTAGGATCCATGAGAGCTAGTAGGGACAGCTCTCTGGCGGCATTAGCGGTAAGAGGCAGGGACTGGGAACCGGACTCGTGGGTCCGCCAACTGGTGAGAGGTGTGTAGACGGAGGGGAGGTGGGATGAGAGAAGGCAACCTTGCGGCATCGGTGGCTGAAAGTAAGAAAAGTGTCTGGGCCACTGGTACTGTTACCGGGTATGGAAGCCGCGATACAGTCGGGGGGTGCAAAGGGAGTTTAACGGTTTTTGCGGCAGAAGGCTGTTGTAGGGGACTGGGCTCATGGAACCACTGACCGGTATGCAAGTGGCCGAAAAAGCGGGGGTCGGGGGTGAGATGCGGCAGAAAGAGCGGTCGAGAGTGCAGGAAGTGCCCTCAGAAAGTGGGATGTCATGCATCTCTTGTGGAGCTGCATCATCCACTTCAACATACATGGGAGAGAAATGGCCCATGGTCATTTCAGTTAAGGCAAGTTTAAAAAAAAATCAAAATTAGTCCACAAGTATGTTACATTTATTAACATAGCTGCACCACAGTGTAGTGTTTTGTTTGTGTGTGGGGGGGGAAGGGCACATTTGTTCCTTGCTTCGTTGATATTGTTAGAAGTACAGAAAAAAGACAAACTCATCCAAAACCTAAAAGTGCCTTTCCTGTTTCATTCCAAAAAATTGAAATACTGTATTGTATTTGGTGCTTTTCATCTATGTGATGAGCTCAGTGCCACAGCAAAACTCCTGAAGTTATTGGAGACTTCTTTGGCCAGGATTACCTTTCCATAATCAGGTAAAAACACACACATTGCATTTGATTTAAAATGTAACTGCTGACACCAAGGTCTTCATAGTATTTTATCAGCACTCACTTAAGAACTCAGGGGCCTGATAATGGGATATTGAACTGCCCAGGCCAAAATCTTTTGTTTCTTAATCGCCTTATAAGAAGCAGCCCATTAGTATATATTCTTTTCATACATTGGCTTTAAATCTAACTGCTCAAACTATGGGCCATGCTACTGCAACTGCTAAAGTCTTCATGGTATTTGATCACAACTCATTTAAGAACCCTGGGACCTGATAGTGGATATTTAGCTAACCAGGTCACATCTTATGTTTCTTAATCACCTTATAAGAATCCAACCATTAGTATCTATTCTTTTCACAGATTGCTTTAAAATCTTAACTGGGGGCTATGCTACTGGCAGTGTTAAAGTCTTCAGGGTATGTTGTTATCATAACTCACTCAAAGGAGCTGGGCAATGTTTTCTTTTACTGTACATTAGTTAGTTTCTTGCCCTTCCATCTTCTTTTCTATACCAGTTATGTATTCTAATATGCTTTGACCATTTTTGATACACAATCTAGCTGGGGTACCGCAGATCAGAGTTCAGCCCTCCTCAGTGGCTACCCTCAGTGACTACTGCTCTTTCCTTTCATATTTTTAAAACATTCTGTGACATCAATAACATCATTCCATGCTATTAATCTGAATGGCCTGGCTTGGTATGATTGATGTCATAGAATGTTCAGGCAGTATGAAAAGAGAAAGCACCAACTGGTGAGGAGAGAGGGATTCATGGTAGTTACAAAGGCAACCTAGTTAGAGTATTCATTTTTCAAAACAGGTCACATACATATTAGAATATTGGATATACACTAAAGGGACCACTGGAGGGCAGCTCAGGTTGTAAAAATTGTTCCCTATCTCCTTTCAGAACCCTGGGGCCTGATAATGGATAGTTAAGTGACCAGGTCAGATCATGAGTTTCTTCATCACCCTCTAAGAAGCTATCTCATAGTATATATTCTTTCTATATTGGCTTAGAAGTGTATAAACATACTCAAAAAATATCTCTGAGGAGTACATTTCTCAGTTGGTAGCACATCCTCCTCTGGACCAGAAGCTTGTGGGTTCTCCTCCCACAGCAGGATTGGACTTGTTCCTAAAAAAACACTGCCACCTGAGTGCAGCATTAGGGGCTGCTGTGCGTTACTTTTGGGGAGTGCTGTCCTTCAGATGAGACATTAAACCTAGATCCCTGCTACTCATCCTGGTGCTATCCTGGTGGGTGTCCACGTGGAAGTAAAATAACCTAAGGCAGCGTTCTTTGCAAAGAGTAGGGGACATTCCAGGTGTCCTGACCAACATTCCCCTTCCCACAAAACCGGTTCAGCAATTGTCCAGGCTGTGTGTGGGTGTTGATGTTTGATAAGGCTGCCACTACACATCCAGTCACTTCACTACCAGTCTAGCATTGTTTGTGAAGCACTGTAGGGTACACTGTGTATGAAAAGCGCAATATAAATGCTGATTCTTCTTCTCTGAGATGCTCTGGCAACTTTTATTTGCTCTGTGTTGTTGATACTGCCAAGTCAAGGAGGACTATTTTCAGTCAGTCTGATTGCTCCACCACAACTGCATGTGACTCACTGCAATCTCTGAAATATTACAGTAGAATGTTCATATTGTGCTGCTAACGGACTAAGCCTGTGACATCCTGCTGTCCTGGAACCTCTGACAGTGGCCATCGCTCTTTTTGACTCTTACCCTCTCTCCTCTGCTTAACAGAAACAGGAGTCTTAGTGGAGAAAGATTCCAACCCATTCGTGATGAAGAAAGGAGTAGCAGTCCTGCTAAGAAGGCCAAAATATTTTGCTGCTACAACAAGGCTTGGGAAAGCAAGTTTTTCTGAATCAGATCTGCAGGACCAGGAATGGAAAATTCTGCCAAATGCACTGTCCGTGGCTTTACTTTTACAGTGAAGTGGGATGGTGAGGCTGCAGTAAAGAATCATGAAAAAACTGAAAAACACCAGCAGCTGACACACCTTCAGAAAGAAAATCATGTAAAGAAGAAATTTTTTGTTGCAGAAAATAGTTCTGAAAGCAATAAGGTGATGGCAGGCAAACTTACAAAACTATACCACGGAGTCCAGCATCATCACTCCTACCTGTCCAGAGACTGTGGAATGAAGAAAGCCCAGCAGATCTACACAGACTCAAGTATTGCATCCAAAATCAGTTGTGGACGAACAAAGGCAGAGAGCATTGTCACCAATGTCCTGGCACCTTTTGGATGAGGAGCTGCTGTTAAAAGAAATGGGCAATTCATTTTACTCTGCTGCATCGGATGCTTCTAATAAAGGCAATAAAAAAATGTTTCCAGTTGCTGTGCAGTACTTTGATCCCAAAAAGGGGATTCAACAGAAACTGTTGGGCTTTTATGCTCACAATGAAACTGCAGATGCTGTCACAGCAAAAATTATTGAATCCCTGACCAGCAGAGGTTTAAAGCTTGCACACTTATCAAGCTATGCTGCAGACGATGCCTCTGTAAATTAGGGGAAACGGCATTCAGTTTTTCAAAACTTGAGGTCAGAAGTTGCCCACCTTGTGTCTGCCAACTGCCTGTGCCATGTCATCCATAACTGTGCCAGGAATGCCAGTAAGGCTCTGGGTAGGTATGATGTGGAAAACACAGTAATAAAAGTTTATAATGAATTTTCCAGCTCTGCTAAGAATATGAATGAGCTAAAAAACATGTTTGCCTTTGTTGAGTTGGAATGGAAGGATCTGCTACGCCGTGTGGTCACTCGCTGGCTTTCCATCCTGCCAGCAATAAACAGGCTCCTCCAGTGCTGGCCTGCAGTTAAATCATACTTCATCAGCCAGGGTTCAGATGAATGTCATCCTGCTATTTGGAGGTTCACTGCAGAAAATGAAGATGGGTATAGCAGCAGCGATGAACTTACTGAGGGAGAGTGCTATATCCATTTTATGCAGTATACAATGGGCATTTTCCACAAACCAATAGCACTGCTGGAGAGTAAAACTGTGACAAGTACAGAGGTGTATGTCATAATGCAGAACTTAAAACAGGAACTGGAGAAAAGACTGAAGGACAACTTTTTTGGCTACAAAGTGACTGCAGACATTTCCAGGAAACATTAGAGACAGAATTTTAAAAGACTTCTGTGGGTTTTACAGTCGTGCCATTATGTATTTAAAAAAATGGTTCCAATTTGAAACAAGTCCTCTTCAGGGGATGCAGATCATGGCACTTAGCAAGCCAGAAATGGCATGGAATGAACTGCTCCACTGTGCAGAAATTCTGCAGCTCACGAACATTTTGGACATGGATGCACTTTATTCAGAGTACTGTCTGCTGAGAAATGTACTGCGAGTACTGAGTGGTATGACAGGGTCTGTGGCAGACAAATGGGTAACTTTTTTTGCCAAGGCACCAGAATGTGAAACTCTTCTACAGCTGGCACAGTTTGTGTTGTCAATACCTGTCAGCAACAGCTTTGTAGAAAGAGTTTTTTCTATCATGGGGAACTGCTGGACAGATGAGAGGAACTGTATGTCTGTCAGTTTAGTAAAGGCTGAACTGCAGGTTAAACTGAACTTTCAGCACAGCTGCTCACAGTTCCATGCCTTATAAAAAAATATATATATAAAGCGGTTAGATGCAGCAAACTCAAATAAAAAATACAAATTCAAAATACAGTGACAATGAACTGATGAGACGATACGTGCCAAACAACTGCCAGTTCTGCCAGTTTAAAAGTAGAAATCGTATATGTGCAATCATTGTTTGGTAGTGCATGTGTCCCATGTGTGCAATAGTACTTTACAAGTTGTAATGGGTGTATTTTTTCTAATGTCATTTCTTTTCCTGTTTCTACTTCTGTGCTTTTTGCTCATACCATAATATGAAAGTGTGTTTTACATTTTTAAACGTCTTAACTTTCAAAGTGCAATAAACTATTATATTATTAATTCATAAGTGGTGTTGTGGTGCAGTTCCTTAATGTCCATTGTCCATTGGTACAGTAAATGTATGTGGTGGTTTCAGTTGGTCATCAGTGTTTAAAGGGGGCAAGCCCAAGAAGGATGTGTGGTTTAAGGCTGAAATAGGGGAGGAGCTTAAGGTCTGGTTTTTGCCTTATTCAGAGGTAGCAACCCTACTGTCAAGGGGAAGCATGCTGGGATGCTTGGGCTTCTTGGTGTGGTCATGTGCCACGTTGATGACCATAGAGTCAGCTTTGGGCCGACTCCCCCAAAAACAGTTTATCAGCTGCAGCATGGTAGAGCCTATATGCTTTCTTAGGCACCACTGGGGTTGAAGAGGGATGATTCGAAGCTGCCCTTGTGATAGCTTCGTAAAAGTCAATAAAGGAGGGCACTACCACGGGGAGGGCATCAGGCTGACTCAAACAAATGGCCAGCCAATGCTGCTCCGGGTCCTGCTCCTCCGTTTCCCAGCCCATGGTGGCCTGGATGTGCCTCAAGATGTCCATGAACAA
This sequence comes from Neoceratodus forsteri, assembly GCA_016271365.2. Classification (NCBI taxonomy): domain Eukaryota; kingdom Metazoa; phylum Chordata; order Ceratodontiformes; family Ceratodontidae; genus Neoceratodus; species Neoceratodus forsteri. The sequence continues at coordinate 804,962,661 of CM028133.1, forward strand.
TGGATTATTAGGTGACTTAGGAACCACCTTAACAGGCTCTTCGCCCTCAGAAGAGTCCCCCAGGGTGGAAGAAGACTGAATAGACCACGTCATCCTCATCCTCTTCATCTGGCTCACTTTCAGTTGGGGGACACCCGTCCTGGCGAGTGTTGGAGTCAGCTTTGGCTCTGGCCCCGATATACTGGGGGCATTGGGACCTGGCCATACCTGGTCAAGGGGAGAAAGATCCCTGGTGGACCACTGAAGGGACAATGGAGCCAGGACCTGAAGAGCGGAGGTCTGCTTTTGCATGAAAGACCATCATGTGGTAAACAGGGCACTGTAATCCACCGGCACAGATGCTAGCAGAGTGACCACCTTTTTCAAGCACTAGTTTGCCACACACTTTGTGGAGTGCTTGGAAGACAAGGCAGGTGGGGACGACAAACTCGAAGTAGGTAACACCGAAAAATCGATTTTAAAACTAAAGAAAATAAAACTAAAAAAGCGCAATAAGCACGGGAAATGACGATCGACTGCAGCTGTGACATCTGCGAATGTTCGGTGTGCGCAAGTCAACAGCGGGAAAGAACTGAGTAGGGTATGAGGGACCGCCCGCCTTTATAGAATAGGCCAACGTCAGAGGGTTGCTGTTGGTGGTCCCCTGTGGTAGAGTGCTAGCTAGAAAGTTTCTGTGTGGTCCTGGTGCCTGGCAGCCAAGTCCTACCGGTGTTGGCCTGCTGCAAAGAGCTTCCTCGAAGTGAGATCTGTTGGGATCCTTCTTATGTGAGTACCTGATCCCATTTTAGCCCCCAAAAATATGCATTCCCTGGGTCGGAAAGGTAGCTAGGCACTGCCATGGCTCTGAACATATCATCAAGCAGCAAGGACCTGACAGAATCTCTAATGGTAACCCCCTCCCCCTTCGTCTGCTCAGACACTGGTATGGCTTCCCTCGAGGCATACCCAGAGGGAGGCCCTTCCTGGATTAGGAGCACTACAAATCAGCATAAAGCTGGACATGACTCCCCTATATGAACGTTTGCTTGCCAGATGTGGGATATGCTCATGAAACATCATAGTAAGGATCTACAATCACTTGCACGTGAGAACCACTATGGTGCAACCCCAGGTTGAGGGTGGATGGTTGGCAACAAAAGGGCATTTGGCAGGTTGAGCATATCTGGGACCCTAGCTCCAGACTCATTTCAACGGCTAGCGGATAGCTGGAACCTACCCTGCACAGATTTTTGGTGATACTTTCAACTTACACAGTTCCTCACCAAGAAACACCCCACCACACCTCCAACTGATGGGGAGCCCTTGGGGAAGCTTTCGGATTCTTGGATGGGGAATTCCACCCAGTTTAGAGGGCTTATCTATAATTCCTCTTAGGGCCCTGACCTCCCTTCATAAGCAAAAACCTGTCTGGGCAACTGAGCTAATTACTGTATAGTAATATCAGAGGGGAATGGGCTAGCATACTAAAAAGTGGCTCACTCCAACTTCATACTTCTTTGTTATCAGTTCATTCAAAAGAAAAACATCCACAGATAGTATCGTACCCCTGAAGTGAATGTACCTTCTCCACAGTGGGTACCCTCATGTACATCTTACAGGACTGCCCAGTCCTGCAGCACTTTCGGAGTCAAGTTCATTACATTTGTACTAAAGTGGTGGGTCATCAAATCCCCAACTAACATAGAAACATAGACTTTGACGGCAGATAAGGAACGCTTGGCCCATCTAGTCTGCCTATTTCCCTACCTACAGGATAGGCCGTAGATCCTAGTTAACCAACAGCCTATTTCTTCCTACCCCCCAAGAATTGTCTTATGTCTGTCCCATGCATTCTTGAATTGTCCCCCAGTTTTAGACCCCACAACCTCCTCAGGAAGGCTGTTCTATGCCTCGCTGTATCCTTGCTCTTGGCTTTTAGGAGGCTCCTTCCATTTTCCTCACTGCACCCAATAAGGGACAGGGTGAGATGGCTTCTATCAGCAGCCCTAAAGGTGAAAACAACAGATCCTACTCAGATGGAGGTCAAATATACCTCCTACTCCCTGGGAATGGCTCACTGCAAGGACCAAGTCAGCTGAATTTGAGACTCTCATGCACTGTGGCCGATAACCTTCCTGCTATAAGGGGCCTGTTCATAACTTAGAAAATAAGCTGAAGGTAAATTCATTTTTATTGTTACCTGGATTGTAGAGTGTTTTACCCCCTAGCTAGGCTGATTACTTGCAGCAATGCTTGTACCTTTCTGTTTATATATTTTGGAAACTATGTGAGACAATGTTGGTTTTGCCAAATTGTACTTTTTGTTTAATGTTTGATATTAAGCATCTCTTAAAAAAAGTTAAAAAAAAACATGCATTTCAGAGGCAGGATGATGAGAGGGAATGACTGCCACTGTCTAGGACAAACACTTTTGGGTATGTGAATTGAGTGTGGCTGCCATCACAAATTGCTGAATGAAGAAAACAGAAGCCAGAGCCCAGGCAACCTTCACCATTAAAGTTATTGCAAATTGGTTTGATTTCTGCAGTTTAATGAGTCTGCCTCATGTATCCAAGTTGAGCTGAAGGAGGTGTTAGGACGAGCAAGATGCAGGTCAGCCTCAAAGAGGAAAGGACGCAGAGTTGCTCCAGCTGATGCATCACTCTAGCCGAACTCTATCATATCCTGACTTGCTAAGGCAGTTGATTTAGGTCAGGCGATCTCAGTGGCAGAACTAGAGGGGGGCTGGGGGGTCAGTCACCCCTCCTGGCTGCCCCAGTGTGAGTAGTGGTGCCCCGCCATCTTTATTCAATGTTTAGTGCCCATTGTGGAGCCCATGACTGACTGAATGGCCCCCCCTGGCTCCCAAACCTGGCTCCGCCACTGGGTGATCTCTCTAGTACTTAGTCTGCTCCAGAGTAGTAGCTAAGAAATTTGCTTCAAAGCCTCTCTGCCCCTAGTACTACTCTATAGTCAGGTGAACTCTTTTCTTATTTAGCCTGACAAGGAGCTGTACTTAAGGATTACTGCTTCAGGCTCCACTGCCTTTAGTACCATTCTGCAGGGATTAAGAAATTCTCCTCCATTGAAAATCCCTTCTCTTGCCAGCACTTGTAGTGCCCATTGAGTGATAGTCTCATAATGAGGGCATATTACCTGATTCGATGCTTGTCTTTGCTCATCTTATATGTATTGGACCCCAATGTGAATCAAAAAATAACTACTAGAGTGGAGAATGACTCTCTTTTGACATTGTCTGACCGGGACTTTTCCTATCAAGTAGAACTTGTATGTGCTCTTAACTTCCCCTAGCCCACTGCTGGTCCTTCACCTGCACTGGCTTACAGGAACTCTCCTAGAGCCTGCCCACAGGGGTACACCACCATCTGTATACTTCCCCCTACTCCCATTGACTCTCTCGGTCACGGTATTATTGTATGCAGCATCAGGCAAACTGGGAACTAGCCTCAGAACTCCCTGTACTGCCGCAGACAAATCATGTAACCGAAAGAAGACTCAGCCACCCACACTTCTCCTAGGACTCTGCAGGAAACTCTTGTTCCTGCTTTTACTATACTCAGGAAATGTTGAGCTTAATCCAGGCCTTCTGGCACCCATGGAATCCCCAGCAGAGCTACAAAGCCTCAAGGGGCTTAGATTCTTGCATGTTAATGTATGTAGCCTATTAAAAAAAAAAAATCACTTCAGTTCAGACCTGGGTATGTCATACTGCTCCAGATGTTCTGGTGATTATGGAGTCCTGGCTCTGACCAGCGACCAGTAACAACAAAGTTAACATCCCTTCCTACTCTTTGTTCAGAGCCGACAGGCAAACCAGAGGTGGTGGGGTAGCTATTTACATCAAGAATAAATTCCCTGCCTCCATAATTGACTCAACTTCTGTCCCAAAAGAATTTGAAAGCTTGTCATTAAAGATTGAAATTGCTACCGGTGTCTCATTATGTATAATAGGATGCTACAGATCCCCACCAGTTGGACTACAGTTGTTAAAACATCTCCGAAACATCTTGGGTTTGGCATCTTCAGAGTATATCATACATACATATACAAATATACATATAGGGGACTTCAACTTAGACAGGCTCTCCAGTGCATCCACCCCACTTAAAATGTTCTCCGATTCCCTTGAGTTGTCACAGCTAATAAACAAATCTACTCATCCTAACAAGCTCAACCCTAATAGCAGTACTCTCTTGGATATCATTGGATATCACTGTGGCCCACTGACTGCAGTCAGCCCCAGGAGCACTCCGATTGGCTCCATATAGCTCTGCATTGTTAATGTTTGACTATATTGTGCTAGATTATGTTTTCTGTTAAAACTGTCTTGTTTGTATTTTATAGCTGAAGTTTTCTGATTTAATGCAAATGCCTGTATTGTGTTCCTCATATGATCAGTAGCGATCTCAGCTCAGGCCTTTGAACCCCCCCTTCACCTTTTTACGCTAGTATGGTGTTTTAAATAGCACTATTATTGCCCTCTGGACTTGGAGGCACCTTGCCTAACATTTTGGTCTGCAAACCCCGTTAAGCCAGTCTGCATTTCTTTTTTAGCTCCATGAGCAGCCCCACCCTCTGACTTTCTTATTTAATTCTCCTCTTCTCCTTCCAGGTAATCTTGAGAGCCACAGCCGTGGTTCTCTGACTTAACCCGACCTGCCAGACTGCCACCGCAGTCCAGGTCTGAAGCCACCAGCCCCTCACAGAAACACAGATGCGGACTTGCCCTCAGGGACTGATTACCTCCAGGAAGGGAGCCCTAGCTGCCAATTTTTTTCACCTACCACCCCTCCCCGGTCCTGATTAAATACATAAACCCCACCCGGCCTTCTAGCTCACTCCTGCTGGCTATTGCCAGCCACGCCTTATTAGTTATCTAGGCCTTAATTTTTCATTGGTACCCCATCCCCCCACAAGATCCACTCATTTTCTTGGCCTTCTCAAGGAACTGTTGCAAATCCTGTGGTTTTACTGGTAAAAGTAAATATCTCTACGTTAAGAATGCCATCTGCGTCTATCCTTCTCTATAGTTGCCTTATATTACTTTGTTATACTCTACCCAAAATTTCAGTTTGCAACTCGGACAAAGGCCAGTTTCCCTTCTCTATCATCTACCAAGATATAGCCGCCCACATTAGACCATGGCATTCTACAACAGGGACGTCTCCTCTATGGTCATGCCCCACCTCCCACCAGGCCATAACTATAGAACACGTGCAATTCCCAAGGATGGTGTTGGCTCTATCAGTTCTCTATGTTTTATCCCTAGCAAATAGCAATCCTGCCCTTAACACAGCCACCACTAAATTAATGTACGCTAGAAGGAGTAACAAAAGAATGTTTAGCATGCTAAGACACCACCTTAAAAAACTACTACTGCTTCTCCTACTCTGTTCGGGAAATGTTGAATTAAACCCAGGTCCACCTATTTCTCTGGACGCCCCTGCGGACCTCCCTCAATATAAAGGCATTAGCTTTCTCCATATCAATGTCTGTAGTTTGCTAAAGAAGATTGACTCTATACAGACCTGGGCTCTACACGCATCTCCTGATTTCTTCATGATAACTGAATCCTGGTTCACACCCTCGACCCTGGACAAATCTATCAACGTACCTGGATATATCATCTACTGCTGTGATAGACCGACTAGAGGGGGAAGGGTTGCAATATGCGTCAAAAGCAAATTCACAGTCACAGTCTTTGACTGTACCTCAAAGGCTAAGGAATTTGAATGCCTTGCTCTAAAATTATCACTTTCCAGCAAGAAATCACTCCTTATGGCAGCATGCTACCGACCACCGTTGGTGGCTGGGCACTTCTGCCACACCTTCAAAACCTTCTTGACTCTGCTGATACCAAGTGTATTCTAATGGGGGATTTCAATCTAAATTGGAATGATGACAGCTCTAAGAAATTGAAAGATCTATGCTATGTTAATGGTCTGTTACAAATGGTGACTACTATAACAAGACCTAACAGAAAAAACCCTGAGCGCAGCACCCTCCTGGACCTTATCCTAGTAAACAAACCTCACACTATCTCGCACACTGGAGTATTCTTCAACGATATAAGCGACCATTGCGCTACTGCCTGCATCAGACATCCTTCCCAAATAAAAACAGCCTCCAAATTCAAACTGAAAAGCAGCCTGAAAAAGTTCTGCCAGTACACTTTTCTGAAAGCTCTAAGCAACATTCGTTGGCAGGATTTCTACCTAGCCCCCACCTTTAACGAGGCATTTAACATCTTTCACAGCCTCTTACTGGAGCTAATAGACAAACATGCCCCACTAAGACTGATCAAATCAAAAAATAAAACTCCTGGCTGGTTCTCTCCCATCCTGAAGAAAGCACTTAGGGATAGGGACTACTGGTGGAAAAAGGGAAATCCACCTGGAGGCTGATTGGTTAGCATTCCATTACCACTAGGAATGCTTGTACCAAGCTAATTGGTCAGAAAAGCTAGGTACTTCCAAAAGAACTAGAAGACAATAAAAACAACTCTGCCAAATTTTGAACATCCTCAAACAAGTCGAAGGTCAGTCCACTGCAACACCCCTTCCAAACAAATTGTGTCTGATGGTACCACCTATACGGACAAAGTTGATATACTAGAAAAGCTTAATGATCACTTTGCCACTGCAGGGCTTGCCTTTGACACCTCACCTATCAGCAAACTTAGCCCGGCAAGAGACTACACTGTTGGCTTCACTGATAATCACAACCATAACCAACCGCATCCCACCCCTTCAGCTTCCTCACAATTACGTTCAAGCAAGTGGAGGACCTCCTCCTTTCTCTGGATACAAAAAAGAGTGCGGGTGCAGATAATATTGAACCTTACTTCCTAAAACTTGGCCATACCTATCTGACCACCCCCATTACACACTTATTCAACATCTCTTTGATTCAAGGTGAGCTACCTGTCTTGTGGAAAACTGCCCACATCCTACCATTATTCAAGACTGGGGATCAGAGTGATCTGAACAATTACTGGCCTATTTCTATACTATCCGTCCTCTCTAAATTACTTGAAAAAATTGTCAACATCCAACTTAGAGAACATTTGGATTCACAAAAGTTGCTAAACCCAGCTCAGTCCGGCTTCAGAGCCAAACATAGTACAATATCGGCTCTTGCCAAAGTAACTACAGACTGGCAAATGGCCTTGGACTCTAAGAAGCACGTATTTGCCCTCTTCCTTGATCTAAGTAAGGCCTTCGATACTGTGGATCATACCACCATGCTTACTGCACTGAGTAACATCGGACTTGATAGTTCTGCCATTAAATGGTTCACCAGCTACCTAACCAATAGCTTACAATAAGTCAAAGCCATAGGAGATCTGTCCCCACAAAAATCCTTGTTACGAGGAGTCCCACAAGGCTCCATCCTGGGCCCTATCCTCTTTGCAATATACATCAATAATCTGGACTGCATGGCTGGGCACAGCAATGTGCACTTATTCGCAGATGATACTGTACTCTATACCACAAATTCATCCTTGGATCTGGCCCACGAGTACTTACAGAAAGACTTCGTCACCCTCCAATACAACCTTTTCACTCATAAGCTCCTCCTCAATGCCAAAAAGACTAAAGCAATGATTCTCTCATCAAAGTCTACTTCTGGATGTCCACATATCACACAGATCCGAACACTCTTAGATGAACCCCTTGAAGTAGTTGATACCTTTAAATACCTAGGGTTCTGGCTGGATAACAAGCTCAACTTTCTATGCCACTTAAATGAAACCTTGAAGAAACTAAGACAGCGATTAGGTTTATTCTATCGCATTAAACACCTACTCAAGTTAGAAGCCAGAATGAGACTAGTACAAACTACATTCCTACCTATACTGGACTACGCTGACTTCCTTTACAGTCATTGCCCATCAATGATGCTAAACAAACTGGACACCCTTTACCACCAGGCTTTAAGATTTATCTTAAATCTACCCCGTAGTACACATCACTGTCGTCTATACCAGGTTTCGGGATGGACCTCACTCTCAACTAGAAGAAAAAGGAATGCTCTCCTCTGGTTTTTAGAGCATTATCTGATAACCTCCCTGCATACATCTCGAACATCTTCAAACGGGCTAAAGGTTCCTATGGCCTGAGACGCTTCTCCTTAATCTGCTTCCAGATTCCTAGAGTGAAAACTACCCTTGGCTCAGCAGCAATCAACTTCTCACTTCCATCACTTTGGAACACTATGCAAGACTCATTAAAATTATCCTCACTTCCAAGCATTTTCACATTCAAAGCTCTATTAACGGATTATCTGAAGGAATCATGCAACTGTTTCAGATGCCGATGACCCCTAAGCCTCGGGTGCCACTCTCAAATCCTATGCCTAAGTATCTCATCCACCCCACATTCCTAACAACAGAAACCCAGGACCTACAAGCCTAGTTCCCTTAATCCAAGATGACCCTGCCTATTGTCTTTTACCTACTCTGGCCTCCCTTTTAGCTGCCTACTCTTTCACCCCAATTTCTACCCTATTCCTTAATACCTCCTTATTTTTTATCATTTAGGTATGAGCTCTTACTCAGCGGAGACTATATGGGATTGTTGTCTCTTCTCATTTCAGCAAAGCTTATCATTATGTACCTTTGCATGTTAATTATGTTGACCAGTATATATAGGCCCATATTGACCGGCACCTTCACAATGTTTTTTTCTTTTTTTTTTTGCACCGTTGTCCACCATAATTGTAATCTTACGAAGTGTACTGTATTGTATTTATGCCCAGGACCACCTTGAAAATGAGTTTGCTCAATGGTGTTTATGCCTGGTTAAATAAAGTGATTAATTTTAGTTAACAAACCTCATTTATTCTCCTATGCTGGCATCTTTTTCTCTATTAGCGACCACTGCTTCATCGCGTGTGTAAGATCCACTCTTAAATCCACAACTGCACCAAAATTCTCCTTTAAAAGATGCATAAGCAACTTTGATCTCCATGGGTATATATCAGAGCTAGGCAACTCCGTGCGATGGCAGGACTTCTATCTAGCCAAATCCCTGACTATGGCTTATATTTTCTCAGAAATTGTGCTAGGGGCTGTCAACAAGTATGCTCCCATAGTAAGAGTTTGTGCTAGAAACAAATCCTGTCTGTGGTTTACGGAAGACCTGAAAAATGCTTTGCAGAGTAGGGATGTACTCTGGAGAACTGCTAGGAAAACTAATTTAATAAATGACTGGAATTCTTTCCGGAGGGCAAGGAACCTCTGCACCAAAATGGTCAGAGAAGCCAAAGCTAATTTCTACCGCTGTCAGCTGGAGAGCTCCTCAAGAAATGCCTCCAAATTCTGGAGGACGATCAAAGACATTGAGGGTCACACCACTGTTAATTCCCTACCTACTAAATTATTAATAATACTGTCATCTCCGACAGACCGTCTATCCTCTACGCTCCCAATAAATCATTTTGCCACTGCAGGGCTAGCCTTTGACTCCTCTCCCACAAATATCCTTCACCAACAACTTGGATTGGATACACAAGAAAAACCCATCCCCAGTCCATCCTTCTCTCTGCAGCCTACCTCCCTGAAAGAAGTCGAAGATCTTTTCCTTCAGTTGGACACTAAGAAAAGTGCTGGGGCCAACCTCATTGACCCATACTTCTTAAAGGTCGGCTACCATGTCCTCGCAGTCACAATTACTCATCTCTTCAACTTATCCTTGTCCCAGGGTGACCTACCACCCATTTGGAAAAATGCACTTGTGGTCCCTTTGTTTAAGTCAGGAGATCCTAGTGGCCTCAATAACTACAGGCCAATCTCCCTGCTTCCAATCCTGTCAAAGATGCTGGAGAAAACAGTGAACTCCCAGATTCGAAAGTACCTGGAATCAGAAAAATTGCTCAACCCATTACAATCTAGTTTTAGAGCACAGCACAGTATAATCTCTGCGCTAGCGAAGGTGACAAACGATTGGCAGCTTGAATTAGACAAAAAAAAAAAAAACTTTGTGCAGTTTTCTTGGGCCTAAGCAAGGCGTTCGATAATGCTGATCACAGACTGCTTCTGTCGTCCCTCCGGAACATTGGTTTGGATTCCCTATCCCTTAAATGGTTCTCCAACTACCTCTTGGGACGACTTCAACAAGTAAAGGCAGAAGGGGAAGTTTCTCCACCAAAACCCCTATTGAGAGGTTTACCACAAGGCTCCATTCTTGGTCCCTTATGCTTCACCATTTATATTAACAATGTACATGCCCCCATCAAAGAAGCACAAATACACCTATTTGCGGATGATATGGTACTCTATGCTAGTAGCCCCACCCCGATGCAGCCTGTAAAGCCCTTCAAAATGAATTTAATCCGCTGCAACATCAGCTTATAAACCAGAAACTGCTCTTAAATGCAAAAAAAACAAAACAAAGCAAGGTTCCTCTCATCCCTTCACAATGCAATAAATCCTGCAATTGCTGGGACACTCCCACAGATCACTACCATTCTAGGTGAGCGGTTGGACTGCGTACCAAAGTTCAAGTACCTGGGGGTCTGGTTAGACCATAGACTTACTTTCACAGATCACTTAGAAGAACTGGCAAAGAAACTTAGATAAAGACTTGGTCTGTTCTTTAGGATTAATAATCTCCTCACAAGAGACACTAAACTGAAACTGGTTCAAACTACCTTTCTTTCCCTATTGGATTTTGCAGATTTTCTATATAGTCAGGGACCTGCAGGTACCCTAGCCAAACTCGATACACTTTATCACAGAGTCATAAGATTTATCATGGGTCTTCCTTACTCAACCCACCACTGTGCATTGTACACGGCCGTAGGATGGTCATCCCTTGCTTACAGACGGCAAAAAAATGTTGCGGTTTGGACATACAAAGCTATCCCAAATAAATTGCCCCAGTATATCTGTCTGTTTACCTCTTTGCACTCTGGGGAAGTATGCCCTGAGAAGCACCTCATATATCTATCTACCTTTATGTTTACAACACAAAATCTCGCATTGGCAGAGCAGCCATCAGCTTTGTGCTCCCTTAACTGTGGAACAAGCTGCAAAAAACATTGAAATTAACTCACCCAATCAGTTTAGCAGCTTTTAAATCTCTATATCTACATCATAATAAGGAGCCCTGTGCCTGTCTACCCTAAATAGTGACTCCTATAGTCCAAGTACACTCTTAATTACTACTGTTAAAAGACTGATCACATCTATAATCGACTCTTCCCTCTCCCCTTTTTCTGCCCCATATATCTGTCCCTTCCACATTCCTTTGACCCTGGTTACAGCTCTACATTCTCCATACTGTATCACTATATATCTTTTTATATTAGGTTCTATTTGCGTTCGGTGCACCTGATATGTATATTTCTTTACTTATATGAAAAATTGTGTCCTACCCAAAACTAGCTGTATCTTCTGTTCCAAACATATACTACTGTCAGTGCTATCTGCTGATACTTTGTATATACTGTATTATTGTATCTCACTTTATTTTTATTTTCTTGTGTGTTGCATCTCATGTATATCGTCCCTTGTTCATTGTTGACAAACCCAAATCCACCTTGAAAATGAGCTTGCTCAACGGTGATCGCCTGGTTAAATGGTGGGATATCCAAAAAGGAACAAAGGGAAGCAAAATCAGCAAAGAAGTCACACAACCGGCAGGGGTATGCTTGCAACCCAGTACAGTGATGACAAAACTGCTCATTATTGAGGATAGCACAGTGCAGCTTGTATTAAAAGCCCTGGCAGCTGTAGTTGTGCAGGACAGATAATAGTCATAGAATAATATCCCTCCATGCCAGAGATATGAATATGAGTCCAGTTCTAGACTGAGTTCTGTCAAGTTGGCAGTTCTGAAGAGACTGGAACTGAGGGAAAATGAAACAGAACTGAGAGGTAAAGGGGAAACACTAATGAACTATGGGGAGCACTTTACATGCACTAAGTGTTGGGTAATAACAAGCTGCATAGAGAAAACCATGACTGGCTATCACTTCACTCTCAGTCAGCTGAATAACAGTAAAACATTACTGAGAGACTAGCTGGAGGGCAGGGTCAAGCATAACAATCACTGGTAGTAAAAACAGTTTACTTGTTTCACCCTGCTTATGATCTCACAGCTTATATAGAATGACAGGGTGTACCGCACTAGTTAGTAGTAGAAAACCAGTGCCCTGCATGGATATGAATGTTGAAAGGAAGATTTATAAATCTGATTACTGATGCTGGTTACTAATTGGATAGTTAAAAAAATGAAAAGAAGCCTTGAAGGCTGTAATTAGACATGAAATGCTGGTGCCGATCGATGCTTCCTGCAGCTGTGCAAGTTTGTTGCTGAACACCAGGAGGGATTAGAACCGAGGAAGTAAGTGATTTGTAACAACATGATGTCAGTTACTTTTCAGTGTCCTTCCTCTGATAAAAACTACAGCTAAGGATTGTGTCAGGATCCATGTTATGGAGAAACATGAAAAGGTTTCATGCAAAGCATAACTGGAAGGCTATGGCTGTAGTTCAGTGGACAAGCAGCCAGACACTCCCCCCTTCCTGTACTATATAAGCAGTTCCTCTGAGCCTCTCAAGCACTTTTTCTTTGCAGCCAGAGGCTCTCTTGGTCTGTTCTTTCCTGCTGGCTGGAGCTTGCCCCCACCTCGCTATTTTGGCTTCTACTGGACTTGTCTGTTCTGCATTTGATTTGTATTTTGCTTCCAGCTATGTGCTTCTTTGTTCCCTGTTCCTCTATGTTTGTGTGTCTTTTGTTTTACCTTCTTTTGGGGAGGGCTTCTGTTTCTAAACTCCTTGTATACTGTTAATCCAGAGCTCATGCTATTTGCTCCCATTTACTCACAATGCAACTGCAATTATCCGTGTATTTCAACTTACACCACATAGCTGCTCTCCATACTATGCAACTTGTTTTCACCTGGTTCAGGCTCACTCTGAATCCACGCCTATGCAGCTCAATCCTGCTTCAACTCATACCACATACCTTACTGCTGTTGTTTCACTGCACTACCTGGCAATAGCTGCTTCAGAGCATTGCCTCCCTCCAATCTATGTTCATCGAATCCTGCAACTCATAGTTACTCAATACAGATGCTGCTCTTTATGCTTGTACATTGTTAATGTAGTCTGGTGATCAGCGAAGCTACCGCTGATCCTGTAAACTAGTTTTAATATCTGCATATGGGTCTCAGCACCTTCCATCACTTTGTTTTTGCTATGGCGGGGACTTGGAGGTGTTGCGGGAGTCGTGGCCCCGTGTGGCATACTTATGTTCTAAGCCTGCCGCTGCCACCAAAAATCCTCAGAGTATTCGTCACCTTTCACTGGCTTCCTTGAATGCCTTGCTGGCTTGCTCCGCTATTCATATTTGCTGCTTCTCCAACCTATGTGCAGGTCCAACCATTGTTACTCTGCTTTACAGACCTACATGCAGGTCTGACCATTGCTACTCTGCCTTACTGACCTACGTTCAGGTCCACTCATTGCTCACGCAATCATTGCTCAATGCTCGCTACCATCATCTGACCTATGTGAGGTCCCAGCACTCAACACTCATTCAGCTCTTCTTCAGTTTTCTGGGGCATGCCAGCCATACCATTCTGGCGCAGGGCCTCCCTGCACCCGACAGTCTCACTTTGCATTTCTAAGTCTGCATCTTGAGCATGTCTGACTTGGGGTGGGGTCCTTCTCACCTGGCCCATAGCTGGGAATGTCCTCGCTGCAGGCCTGGCTTTAACCATTCGAGATTCGACAGCAGCTCTTGGTACAGAATTTAAGACTAACCGTGAAGGGTGGTTACAGCAATCTCCTTTGGCTCTAGTATTCTACTAGCAAGGCACCTTCACTGCATTCTCCCTACGACTGCCTCTGGTTCACCTGGTTTATTTTTAGGGTGAACAGGTCAGGTGAGTGCCTCAGCAGTTGTTGCTGTCCTCTTCCCACCTTGGTTGCCCCCGATGCTGCAGAGCATTCTCACAACCTTCCACGGTGTTCCCGTTAGAGGGATCGAGCGAGAGCTTTCTAAATTGGAATATTTTCCACCCCCCTTTTTATTGGGTTTCTAAATTGCAGCAGCAAAGCCGTCACAAAATAAACATTCCAAACCTGGAGGGAAGGCAACCTAGGCCTTGGATACCCAGAGATTTCAAGTTTGTTTTGTTTTTACTTTCTCTCCTCCATGCCTCATGTCATAACCATTAATTAGCCATAGTTAGTGTCCCCTAGTTCCTTTAGGTAGGTTCTGCTGTTGGATGGAGGTGGATGGTGTCCCTACTTGCCATTCCCTCTCTCCTTAGGAGGCCCATTAATCTCCAGCACAACCAATCGTACTCATGCCACTGCTAACCTGCACATCTCATTACGTTACTAAGCTGCCAGATGCCTTATCTACTACTATGCCTCACAGCTACTGATTCCTAACATGCTTTGTATTACTACATTTGTTTTTGGAGATCCTTCCTAAGGTACCTTTAGCCAAGGGACTCGTCCCACGGCACCTCTAGTGGTGGAACCCTCTTTGAGGATTGCTTGCCTTTGGTACCCCATACAGGGTGGTAATTCCTCTGGAACAGAGAGTGCGAATGGCCAAAACCAAGTAACACAGTTGCACAAGCATATCATCATACTGGCTGCATAGGCTACTAAATTGGAAGGCTATGCCTGTAGTTCAGTGGACAAGCAGCCAGACACTCCCCCTTCCTGTGCTATATAAGCGCTTTTTCTTTGCCCCACCATCCTCCCCTCCTCTTCCAGCAGCATAGTGTCTCTCCTTGGGATCCTGCCTAAGGTACCTTTAGCCAAGGGAATTGTCCTGCGGCACCCCTAGGGGTGGAACCCTATTTGAGGGTTCCTTGTATCTGGTACCGCTACAGGGTGGTAACTCCTCTGGAACAGAATGCATGAATGGCCAAAACTAAGTAACACAGTTGCACAAGCATAACATCATACTGGCTGTGTAGGCCACTGAACAGTGGTGTGATCACAGAATGACTAGTGTTGGTGCTGAAGCCAGGTGATGACATCAGCATATCATGAACTCAGAAGAGTGGACAGACCCAAGAACGAAGCAAAGGCATAGAGGACCCCGAAAAAGAAAAGCCAGCACTGACAAGAGCAACACTGGAGGCAGAGGAGGAGGGAGGTTTTTTTTTTTTGGGGGGGGGGGGACTGCCAACCGAAAACACCACAGGAGCAGTAGGGTAGCAGAACAGGGAGAGAGAAGGGAACAGAGAGAAGCAAGCAAGAGTAGGCAACAGGGGGGGGGTGAGAGCTACCAAAGGACACTCTGCAGAGACGGCGAAACAAAGGAAGGCAGCAGGAGGGATGGTAAACAAAACAGAAAGAGGGCAAAAATGAGAAGGCAGACAGGGAAAGCTGTAAAGGGGAAGGGGACGAGCAAAGAGGAAAACCGCAGCAGTGACAAAGCATAATGAAAGCAGGAACAAGGAGACAACAGAAAAACTGAAAAGTGAAGAGCAAAGGAGAAGGAAGCACAGGCACACAGACCATGCAGCTGCCCAGTGCTTGAAACACAAGAGCGTGGATTGCTGGAAAAGGTTGGCTTTTATTTGGAGTGTGGGAGGAGTTCATTTCCCCACACTGAATCTTTCAGGCAAAGCCCTATTAGCTGTCTGTGCTGAAACAGGCTGCTTAAACACATTTAGAGACAAAGTTTTATGTTTTTCACCAATAGGGAGGGATGCCCTTTTAGAAAGAGTCAACCCCAGGTTTTTCAGAAATTCACCATAAACTGGTGATGGCTGCTCAAAAATGTTCCCTTTCCCAGCTAGCTGGTCACATATCATCTTAATAAACATGAACAAAGAATAGTCTTCCATAGGATGAGAAGAACCAGTCTTCATCTCCTGTATTATCAGGAATGATACCATCATACTCTGTGTTCCAAGTTCTTCCTCTTCCTCTGCACAGATGGTAGAAGTAGTAGAGGGCAGTGTTTGCTGTATTGCATGAAATATTTGCCACACATTCATAAATTCTTCCAAGGAGGACTCCAACTGAGAAACAAACCAGTCCAACTCAGCCCTCCACACTGGGTCTACTGCTTGGATCTTTCACCAGTTCATGCCCATAGGTGACAGTCACTTACCATCCTAAGGAGTTTAATTCCTTCGGTCTTTTACCACTTTCCTCCCCTTATAGTATGTGCTTCTTTTCCCCTTGAGGCACTAAGAGATGCATTGCTCTCCTCTGTATGCCTCGACCTTATTAGACCTGCCACTGATTGAGGATTCAGCCAAATCCTGAACAAACAATTGGTCGCACATGCTAACACCCTTCACGGTGAAGATTCCAAACACTGTGTGTAGATTGCTTAGTGCTCACATTTAATAAAAGTGCAGCATATTAGCAGAGACACACAGATGCAGCAGGACTGCTCCAAAGTTTTAGGCTTGCATTTTTTTTCAAGAGATTGGCAGTACAAGTGTATACTTCTTAAATACTTGAGGCTCTTAGGAAACAAATACCATTTTACAACCGGCACAGCATGAATGACTACACGCATAGTGCTAGAAAAATGATAATGCACACACTGAAAGTTAAAAAAAAAAAGACTTTGTACTTATTATATACTTAGAAATATAGCCAATTACAACTTGCAGGTACGCATATTGTTTTGCAAGGGACACCAGGACAGGCTCCATCATGGTTAATTGAAAAACATGAAAATATCACATCAGACAAGGAACAGTAACTGGTTTTGACCAAAAAGAATCAATGGTCATATCAATTAAATTAATGGAGATCTACAAAAAAAAAAAACCTGGAGAAAACAACTAGTCGCCACAGGTTACAAAACAAGAACTATCTCCATTCTGTCATTTAAACCCGGTGGTATCACTTGGCCTTCAGTTTTAATACCCAGAAAGACTTCCTCCTAGCAAAAGTCATTTCGAGATCTCCTCCCTTAACTCCCACACTCACTCTCTTGATGCCTGTGAAGGTCAATGTATCATTACTCAGACAAGTGGCCAGCAGTAACATAATCTTAATTCTGTATTGCCCGCATATGATCCCCAACCCTCTTCTTCAGCTTCCTTGGTCCTCCCAACATAATAAGCCCCACATACACAAGTCCCCAAATCAAGAGCGGTATCCCAGTTTAGCCAAATCTTATGTAAAGAGTTGTCACTCCATATTTATTAAATTTGTTTTAATGGGGAGCTTGTGTAGAAACTTGTGGTGAAAGTAAAAGCCTTTCCAATTCTCTCTTTGTAGCTGTTTTATAGAAACATAGAATTTGACGGCAGATAAGGACCGCTTGGCCCACCCAGTCTGCCCATTTCCCTACCTACTGGATAAGCTACAGATCCTAGTTAACCAGCAGCCTACTTCTTCCTACCCCCACCCCCTAGAATTGCCTTACGACTGTCCCATGCATGCTTGAATTCCACCACTGTTTTTGACTCCACAACCTCCTCCGGAAGGCCGTTCCATGCATCCACAACCTCTCTGTGAAAAATATTTCATTACCTCTGAGCCACCCCCATCTTCAAATTGTGCCCCCTTGTTCTTGCACACCTCTTTTTTTGAAAGATGCTACCCTCTTGGACTTTGTTGATTCCCTTGAGGTACTTGAAAGTTTCTATCATGTCCCCCCCCTCCTTTCCTCGAGGCTATACATATTAAGCTCCTTAAGTCTCTCTTCATATGTCTTCCGGTGCAGACCCTGCACCATTTTAGTTGCCCTCCTCTGGACAGCTTCCATCCTGTCTATGTCTTTGCAGAGATTGGGTCTCCAGAACTGCACGAGTACTCCAGATGGGGCTCACCAGCTGTCTGTACAGAGGGATAATAACTTCCTGTTTTCTACTGGTGATGCCTCTCCCTATGCATCCCAGTATCCCCCAGCCCTCCTTGCTGCCCTCTCATTGCTTGCCCACCTTTAGGTCATCCGAGTTTGACTACCCCCAGGTCTCTTTCCATTTTTGTTGTTGTTAGTATCTCACCCCTCATTGTGTACTCTTCCCCTGGGTTTTTGTTTCCCAGGTGCATTACCTTGCACTTCTTAGCACTGAATCTAAGCTGCCATACATATGACCATTCCTCTAACCTTGCCAAGTCCCTTCTCATCCTTTCCACCCCACCTCTGCATCAACTCTGTTGCAGATCTTTGTGTCATCTGCAAAGAGACATACTTTTTGTCGCTTATAAAGACATTGAAGAGGACCGGTCCTAATACTGAACCCTGCGGTACCCCACTAGTAACCCCCCTTTCTTCAGAGTGAACTCCATTTACTATTACTGTGTCCTATTCTCCAGCCAATTCTTTACCCAGGCTGTCATCTTGGGACTCACTCCCAGGCTGGCTAACTTGTATATTAATCTTTTGTGTGGGACTGTATCAAATGCCTTGCTAAAGTCTAGGTAGGCCATGTCCACAGCCCCTCCCTGGTCTACTACTTTGGTCACCCAGTCAAAGAAATCTATCAGATTCGTCTTTTATGGCTGTTTTATGGCAGAATCTCTGACAAGATTCACAATCCTGTCTAAAATGCTCTGGTTTGAAATGCTTGAAAACACATACCACTGGCCCCTTACAGCCACTGTTTAAAACCTGGTTGGCTAGTATGTTTTTTTAGGCTTTTGTGACTTAAAGTGATACCAGAACAACACAATTTAAATAACACTTTATTCTACTGTGGTTTCTAACATAGAAAAAAAAAAAAAACACGAGAGAGAAGGGAAAACCCTTGGTTCCTGTTTAAAAACAGTAGCGAAATCAGTAAGATGGAATCAATCACAATCAGTCCCTGAACCAGACAAACGCACAGAAAAAACCCTAAAAATAATCAGTGTATTAATCAGAAAAATGTCAAAGTCTGAAACTGACTTTTTAAAAATGTTATTCATGTTGCCAAAGCATTTTTGCACAACGAAGTGCAAGGTGTCAAGTCTTTACTGTGGCTGAACAATATCAGACAGCTGAGGCTCAGGGTTTGCATGAGCAGTGCTTAAATTGGTTCAAGCTATTCTGCACGTTCCTGGGCAGACAGCATGTGCAGGCTATCTGCTTAAAGTGGTAAGCAGATGAAAACACGGACATTGTTAGTAAGAAGCTGTAATAGGCAAAAGGATGTCCCCCCAGACACTGAAATACGCCTTCTGACTCAGAATACCACAGCAATTTTTTTTTTTTGCCACGTCTCATGAAGGGTTTCTAGGAAGAAATATTGGAGGTGGGTAGTGGGAGGTAGAAAGTGTTCCCTAGTTCATCAACCCCTTAACATCATCGGTAGTGGTAGCCAGTTCAGAATCTGAGGTACCCTCAGTCCCTGTCAGCAAAGTCCACCTCAGAACTGGGAGTAGGTATCCCCAAGGACTGACCCGGATGCCTACCAGAGTGGAGGAAGAGTGGACAACGCCTAGAGGTTAGACATGCTTGAAATCCTGGTATGACCTGGCCTTGAAGGAAGAGCCTACAGTAACAGCAGAATCCCCCCGCCACATGGGTCCGGAAACCAGGAACCAAATGGGACAGGGGCCAAGGATGGGACTGGAACTGGTAGCTATGGACTCAACTTTCTCCGGTCCGAGAGAAAGGTCCCATGCTGGGCAAGAAGCAGGTTATAAGTAGCCTGAGGGAAGACACCTAAACTGACCTTTCATGCACTGGGGCTCCAGATACATGAAGAGCCAGCTGGGTCTGCGTCATCTGATTCAAGTCCTCTTGGGGACTGAGAATCCAATGACAAGTCAGGTTCCAGGACTGTGTTGGACTCTGTATCTGACCATGGTTATTTCTGCAGCAGGTAGAGACTAGGAACCAGCTTACTGCATGGTTTTGGTATTGGATGGACCCCGGGTCTGCTCCTCAGTACTGGAATCACAGTGCCTATGACCCAACCCGAGTGGACCAGGTCCTTGGGGTTCTTGTGCCAATGCGAAGTTAACTGATCCAAACCAGATCAACCCACCCTTGGTTAAGTTACCAGAATCCGGGGTCTTAGCCCATCTCACACTTGACTTCCTGGACATTTTATGGCCAGAACTGAAACAGAGCAATGAAGTATTTGAGAAAAAAGATACATACAGCAGATCTAGGTGCAACCAATCTATTTGGCAGAAAAGATATTCCAAATAGAGGGAACGGCATACAAGAGCTGGTGGTAGTCACATGTTTACAGTTTGATTCTGATACACTGGGTTCCAGCTGCTGGCTCCAAAGTCAGAGTAATTCTCAGTATATGACTATTCTAAACTGCCCATGCTGAATTAATGATGGCAAAATAAGGAGTACGTTAAACATTTTAATTCTTACATGAGACAAAAAACAATATGGAAACATTTGTGAATAGTGAACTATCGAGTTAACAATGTAAATATGTTTGTTTACATTAAGAAATACAAACTTCACCAACACAAAAAGTACAAAAACTAATTGGAAACACTTTCTCTCCCCACATTTAAAGCAACTATTAGGTTGACACATAGAAAATTATTTCAATGGATAAAGAGTTGGTTGAAATATCTGTAAATCTGAAAGGTTGGACTCATCACCAGCTGCCAAAAAAATCAATTTACATTAGCAGAAATGTGTCACAACATTCCCCCTCCAAAACAGAAATTTCAAGTCATTCCATTCTTCATTGTTAACAAAATGTAAGAAAATAGGATCAATGCCCTTGATAGATCACTTACAGCTCAGGCATGTTAAGAAGCTAAAGTCATTATCCAGTGTTCGTGAGAAAAAAAACTGGTTGCAGCAGAAATTTCTATAGTTTGCAATCCAAGTTTTCTTTTTTTCCTTTTGGAGGGGGTTAACTACAGTGCTGACGAGTTATGGTGACAGTAAACATTTTGTTGGAGAATATGCCCCCCTTAAAGTGTCCAATATCTCAAGGGAGACCTGCAAAGCATAATATTTATACACATTTTAGCAGATTTAATGTATTTTCTGCATTTGACTTCTCCTCTTTTTTTTATAATTAAGTAACGTGAAAAATCAGATCACTTCCATATAAACTTTGCTCAGGCTGCTTGTCTACACATCAGACATCACATTACTGTTCTATAATGTATGGTCGGACGTTATCTGCAAATATCTATAGTTCATAGTAATATCATTGATGTGATGTCACAATGTTTTTAACCCAATAATGGTATGTCACATCAATGGTACAACAAGAAACAATCTGCGCATGCGCATTTCCTCGAACCGCTGGCCTTACTGAACAGGCCACGGTTACTGCTGAGAATTTAGAAGGATCCAGGCCACAAATTTTTTTTTTTTTTTGTTTAAATTGATCAGACCGATGCCCATACCCTTTAAAAGATAATGTATGGGCATCAATCAACCCATTTTCCCTTCTCATGGTTGCCATGACAACTTAAGAAAACCTCTCGAGCTGCCCTCTCAAGGTTATCTAAGTCATCATAGCAACCACTAGAAGCGATAACAGAGTCGTTCATCGATGCCCATACATTATCCTCTATTTAAGAAATCACTATTGCCAGGGAAATGATTATTATGCTATTAACAGAGCATCATGTAGTCTGGCGCAGACAAGCAATCAGTGCAGATG
Source organism: Neoceratodus forsteri (assembly GCA_016271365.2). Classification (NCBI taxonomy): domain Eukaryota; kingdom Metazoa; phylum Chordata; order Ceratodontiformes; family Ceratodontidae; genus Neoceratodus; species Neoceratodus forsteri. Next base: position 804,984,195 of record CM028133.1, read on the forward strand.
GAAGTCTTGGGTACAATGACCATTTTCATGTTACCATAGTTATGAAGAAAAAAAAGGGACAAGCAAAATACATAATATACATCAAATATAAGCTGAATGGTATATACTATAGCAATGCCTTTACAGTTTCCCCTGTAATCTTAGGGGCTATTCAATGTCCAAGCTAAACAATATATTTAAAAGAGAACAACAGTAAACCTGTAATTTTTTTCCTGTAGTAGCAGTTTTTTTTTTTTTTTTTAACACTGGTTCCCATTCTGTTATTGTTCAGCCTTTATCAGCTTTTAAATAAACTAAGTGGGGGTTTCTGATTTACACATATGTGGTAAGTGCCATTTAGAAGTTAGTGATGCAGTCTATGTCCCCTTGAATCAGAGTTTCATAGAACACTGATGAAATGAGACAACACGCGTTCTTAACAAGGACACAAGCTACATCATATAGTTTTAAATTGATCATTACCTGCAGTATGTATATCAGAAATATGCAATAAATTTATTAAACAGCCAGCAAAAATGGAACAATAAGAGTATATGAACCAGTATGGGAAAAAACACCTGCTATAGAAAACGCATACAATGTTTTTGTTATGCTGCACATCAAAAAGCGTTTGTACCCAATCACCTGGTCAGTGAAATGCTGTATTTAGGCACCTTTATGAAAGCTTAAATGGAAAGTTAAGAAAATGATCAGGCCAAATGCATGACAAATAATGCAGCATAAAAATTATGGGTTATATGGTAAGAAACGTAACATCTTTCTGTGCCAACAGCTGTTACAGTATGGTGATGAAATGGTGGTCATTAAATGTTAATAACAAGTAAAAAATGGGACAGCAGACCATATATTGAAATCTTTTCAAAACTGTAATCTTGGAACAAAAAAAGTTAAACTTTTGTAACATTAAAGATTTTTGTTGTCAGATTGAACTTTAAGTATAATTCTGTGTCTGAAAGAATATTTCACAGCCTAAGGATGTTTTGATGTGGCAAACTTGGTCCCTCAAGATCCTAAAAAATAATTACCGAAAAAAGAAACCGCTACGGACATCTAAAGTAAGTTGGATAACAATCAATAGTTCATGAAGATATTGTACAGCTCCTACATCTGTAACTTCTTGACTATGTGATGAAATAGTCTTTCTGAGATCACCTTACAGACAAAAACATCTGATACAGCTACTGCTGTCTGGGCCGTGAACTACATTTTGGTGCTTCCCTTTTATCTTCTGCAGACCTTCTTTTTCCAGTTCCGGTCTTATGCTTCACTAGGGGTTCTCTGTGAGCTTTTGGTTTCAGCTCACCCTTTACTTTAAAGAAATAAGATTCATTTAACAGAGTCTGGACATATTTTCCTTCTTCTGATTTTCTGCACTCTGTAAAAGGATACTTGTGCACATTCAGTGGCTTTTCATCATCTGAAACTGTGTTTTGAACAGCTGGACTTGCACTTTGGTTGGCATTATGAGATACATGCACTAAGGCCAATGCAGGAGACACATGGATGCCATCACCTTCACCGAACATTGAACAACAGGCTCTTCTATGACTTGTAGTGTTGGCCCTCATTCTAGTTGGCAAACTAAGGTCAAGTGGCGGCTCAGAGAATTCGTCTGACCTCCTGCTGAAGTGAAGAGAGGTAACTGGCGATGATGAACTGAAGAAGTCCTCAGTCTGAGTTGCTGTATCCTGTACTGACCCCGCTTTTTTTCTAGAAAAATGCAGTCTGCAATCATATGCAGATCCAGCAGGAGGGCAGTATTCATTGTACTCTGGGATATGAGAAGACGACAGTAAATGTACATGTACTGCATCTGCTGACCTATTACGTTTATATGGCTCTTCACTGGCTACACATCCAGAGGATTTTAATTTTTGTGAGGAGGAACAAACACTTTCACCACTAGATCCTGACAGAGGCAAAAATGACTTCTGAGTTATGAAAAGGTCTTGGCTGTTGCAAACATCATCTTTAATCTCTTCTGGCTTTGTTTTAACTGCATGGAAAGACTTTTTATCCTTCATTTGCTGCATGCTAAATTCATCTTCCGAGTCATATGTGTTTAATTCAATTATCGGTGTAGGGCTTGAAGACAGAAGAGGTTCTGTACTGCTGGGGCGGCTGTCAGATGCACTGTATCCTATTCTTGAATCATAACCAGCAAAGCCTTTAGGAAATGAACTACTTCTATTCGTGTTGGATGCACGCCCATGACCTAAGTGATGCGCAGATGAATCAAATGCTACTTTTTTTCTGTGGGGAGTCTGCACCCAAGGTGCATCCTGGGAACAAACATCTGCATGCTGTTTTAGTTCATCATTTAATGGGTTTGCCTGCGATGAAGGAAAACACAAGAATTTATATACTACCTTCTGTTCCGCACGAATGTTATTAATTCCTTGAGGAGATTTAGTGTGTCGCCACTCTTTTCTACGTTTTACTTCTGTCAGATTGCCGTCATTAACATTTGCCATAGTACAGCCTCCTAGGAAATGTCGATTCTTCTTTGAAGTACCAGGCAAAGAGAAAGGTGTAAGGGAACATTCTTGGCTTTGGTATGCCTCTAGCTTGTCTACCTTTTTCTTCTGAAGAACATCTTGGTGGTCATAATCATGTTTGTTCTTTTTCACCTTTTTGTGCTTCTTTTTTGAAGAAATATCTGTTGTCCTGTTGGATATATCCCTTAAAAAACAGCTTATATCTTCAAATGAGTTGCTTCCCATTCCTTTTGCCTTGCATTCTTTTTTGTGTTTTTTAGTTTTATCTTTTTTTTTGCTGCTGTCTTTCATTTTGTCTTCCTTGTACTCCACAGAAGTCACAAACCGATGCAGAGCTTTTAGGTCTTCCTCAGTTACCTCACACTGAGACATCTATATTAAAAAAAATATTAAAAAAATATTAAACATATTGCAATTTTTTCCCTGAAAAACATATATAAACTACCTCTACTTTTTTTAAAGACTCAGACAATTATTTCTTTTAATGCAGAGTATGTTGGGTAACCATTTAACCCCTTAATAGCTTCTGTTTAAAGAAACTATGCACGCATACTGTAATTGCAAATATGTGAAAGTTATATTTATTTTACCTGCTAAAATAAGATCAGCTTTTTTTCAGCATGCAATGACCCCCATTTTTAGAAGTTCAGTGTATCACTGAACAAGTCGGCAACATGCTAAAGGGGATTAGTACAACTGGACAGAGGCCATATTCAGCGTTGTGTGGCACCATGCTGACACAGCACATATGCACAAAATAAGAGGAATGGCTCCTGCCTATAGGGCACAGTGGTATACTCAGTGGTTTTCAATGCCTTAAACAGCCACTGTGGCAGCACTGTTTAAGGCATTCAAAGCACAACCGATGCGCCATTCTCTCCTTTCTGGTCAAATGCCATCTGGCAGATGGAGGCACAGGCTGTCAGTCACTGCCAGTGTGTCCAGCCCTTGCACCCAATCACCAGTTCAAATTGCCCATTTCATATACTCCCTATCACCTTGGCAGTCTAGTGCATGCCCCACCCCTGACCGCACGTCCAAACTGTGTATACAGTGCACATCCTTTCACCTTTGTAGTCAAGAGGCCCCCCACTACTGGTCTGAACTGTCAGTGTTGTAACAGCCCTATTTCACTTGTAGTGTAGTTTATTGGAAATAGGAAACACCCCATTGTGCCTTAAATTGTAACTAATTATTTGCCACCACTGTACTTGAATTTTCGAAAAACTGCACTGTATTCTTTTACTGGTCAGTATCCAATTGGCATGTAGTTTACCACTGTCTTCCTGAATATGCCTATACTATGTGTACTATGTATACTGTGTTCTCACCTAGTGTTGTTGTTATACTTTTGTTACTGGTTACCCGTCATTTGTATTGTGCCTACTTGGCCTGGGTCGTGCCTATTAACAGTCCCCTGGACCACTGCACTCTACCCGGTCAACAAAGTCATAAATAAATAAATAGTTGTCCCCCACCTGATTGCAATAGCTCACCCCCTCCCCATCAAACCTACTCAACACCCTTCTTCTCCAACCCCACCCCCGGTGGCACCCCACTCACCTATATGGCACTCCTCAAACATGCAGCCACCCTAAGAAAGTCAACGGCAAAGACTCTCCACTTATTGAGTGACGGGGCACAAGCTTGTGCCTACTGTGTTTATTTACTGAATATTGGTAACCGAGAAAGGCACTGAGCCATGGCTCATTTCCAGGTATGACCAATGGGAAGGACACAGGAATAAAAACATATATATTGAAAATAGTACAGGTATTTATATATAGCAAATTTCTTCTGTCAATGTGGACATCAAGAGAGGTACAGCCAGAAATGGATGAAAGAATGTGCACTTTTTTTTTTTTTGGTTGGTACTATTTATGGGAGCCTCGCCCTTAGCAATCAGACATCCCCCCCCACCGTGCTGACCAGGTATTAGACCCCTCCCCTTCAGCCTCCACGACTTACTCCTCATTGTGGGGGGGGAGGGGGTTGAGAGACCCTCATCCCACCAGTCCGGATCCAGTTTGGGGGAGGTGCCCTCCTGGCGGCACTGTAAGGTGGACGTCTTCATCTGAGGCGAGAGCTCCATTTTGACTTTTTCACCCCAGTGGAGAGGGGCATGCAAGGATGTAAACAGAGGGCGTGCACACATGTTTACATGTGCTCCTCCAGACGATGGCCCCATCTCCACCCCCCTTCTTGCAGCGTCGGCACACTGCCCTCCAGCCGCCACTAAGGGCCAGTCGGTGCTGACCACTGGCATCCCTCCTCCCCCCCCCCCCCGGAGAAGGAGAGCAGCCCCTCAGGTGCTCAATCCTTCTCCAACCCTGCCAACCCCCGGTGGACTGTGCTCGTAGCCGAACACGGGTCGCCAGCGTAGCGCGAGGCAAGGCATCCGGCACCTCAGCCATCAGCACCACTGGGCCGGCTAGAATATAGACTTATAAATAAATCAAAAGTGCAGGCTAACAGGCCAGTGGAATAACTGAAAAAAGGTGCTCACAGGGGCAGCAAATGACCAAAGGGGAGAATAAGATAGCGGCAGGAGGAGTACAACAGCATCTAGCCAGGGCAAGAGAAGGAATACAAAGGAGCAAAAAAGAGTTTAAGCTGATGTCTGAGTGAGAGACAGGATTAGGATGGCCAAAATGGTCCAGAAAGCTACACAAACACTGGCAGAAGCACCTTGGTGACAATTTCCCAGTCTACTGGGAGAGAGATGAGTAATCCTTGTTGCAATATAGGGCATTAAGTTTGGGGTGGAGTTTTCTGTGAATAGCACTGATGTGGGGGCAGAGAAAGTGAGCCTTCCTTCCAACCACATGTAACTGGACAGATCCTTGAACAAAGAGGCTAACTCAGGCTCCTAATTCTGTGAAGGGGAGAGTGAAATTGTTCTTGTGCCCAGAAACTGGATCATCCTTACAGTCATAGGTTTGAGAAGAGAAGTTGTCAAAATATCTGTTTTATCCAGACACAGAAGCTGCCTCTGAGGAGCCCCCAAGCTCTTTCAATGAGTCCTGATTTTCTTTACACTGTGTGGATAAAGTCTTCAACAAGGAGTTGCAGCAGGAGCCTGCAATCATGGTACACAGCCTGAAGTGGAATTTCTTGTACATGTGGGGTCCTTCCCAGAGGATGCCACAGGAGCTATGTACAGTCGTGGATGGTCAGGCAAGCGTCCAATGTCTGACAGTTGGGTCCTGGAATGTCAAATGATGCTGCAAGGCAGATTAAGTGGCACACACAACCTGAGCCTGTGTGAATTAATCCAGTTCCTAGTGGGGTTGTGTGCCTCATGTAGTGAGATGCATAAAGCTATCCCTTTGAAGAATGTGCTGCTAGATATTGACTGGCAGTCCAAATATGCAGTAATATGAATAATTCTGAGTTTTAAGGTTGTCCTTCGATAATCTTTTAAAAAAACAAAAAAAAAAAAAAAACAGACTTTGGTGCTCTTTTTGGAAAATTCGCACCCAAACAAGAGTCAGAAGGCCGCTGCACTGAACAAGGCATGCACATCATTGTTCTCTTAAAAGTGCAGATACAGCCATTCCCAAGATGGCCAGTGGCCCATCACTACACATACAATACCCAACACCCTGCTTAAGGCAAAAAACCTCCTACAATGATGTTGCTGCAAGTGGCACTTAGTGCACATCTGCCTAGGCTGCAACCTCAACATGGAGCGATTTAAATGCATGGTGACCCTCCAGTGGGACACACTCTTTCCTTCAGAGTAAAGAAACTGCCCTGTACTCAGCAGAGGGGAAAACATGCCTCCCAGTATGAAGGGAACATAAGTTCTGGCAGCCCTGACAGGCACTGCAGACCAGACTCCTTCAGTGATGCCCCACTGTGGGAGAAAAAAAAATTATTCACCATAGTAATGTTTCTTCTCAGGGATCCCTCACTATGGTTTCACTCTATGTACCATTCTCCATGGAGATGGATGCCATGGAGACAAAACAATTCTAAGAATTGAACTTAGAATGTGTTTTGAAAAACTCTGCTCCCACCTCCTACCCTGGCAGCTGTCAGATTTGTTTCTATAGTCAGAGTAGAAGGTGGCTATCAATTATAGCTATAAGCGTACCAAATACGTATGCACATTTTACATTTTTGAAGAAAACGCCAATTAAGAAAAACAATAATCTAAGTGTACATCGTAAAATGTAATTATAAAGAAAACACAACTCACAATTGTAGTAAACTGCAATAGTAATGCTCAAGCAACCTAAATGCAACTAACCGATTATAGTGAGAGCCTATTTTCGAGTTTTGAAAGGGGAAGCAGGGTGGGAACGTGAAACCATAGTGAGGGATCCCTGAGAACAGTTATATAATAAGTGAGGAGCATTTTCTCCCATAGGGAAACCCAGTTATTATTCGCTGTTATAACCTGCGGGATACAATGATGAACATGCGCCGGGTTTCCCTCGCTCTGCACATGAGCCCACCGCAAGCTTCTCTTCGTCTGCACCAGCCTCGCTCCTCAGCGATACTGTTGGGTCAGCCCCGCTCCTCAGCAATAAGACTGTTCACCAAAAGTCAGAATCGTGGGTGAGTTCTTGTTCAAAAAAAAAAAATAAATAAATAATTAGCCTGGCTAAAAGAAAAACACCCCCCCCAAAAAAAAACTTTCATACGGTTAAAAAACAATAAACGTATGTTTTTGTCAGGAGCCTACAGACCGCGCTGAACCCAGACCGGTCCACGGCTCCATAGGCATGTCTGCTTTTTTTATATAAATCGCTGTGGCGAAAAAACAATCCCCAGCAATTATATGAAATAAAGTTTGGGTATGGGGTCATACCTCAAAATTTTTTTTTTTTTTTTTTTTTTTTTTTTAAACACAGAACCTCGGTGAAGGACGCCATCACAAACCCCTTTATGCTTCACCGGGGTTTACCTAGCTTCCCACACCTTGGGTGTGTGTAAAATTCGAGGTATGACCCCTTAACCCAGCCATTATTCTGTATGTAAAAACTTGCCTTAATAGTAGATCTTCAAGAAAATATTTTTCATTAGGCCACACCTTGGGAACAATAAACTGTCAGTCAGGACCACTCGGACTTTTTGCTAGCCAGGGGTCACCCACAATGATGTACAACACCAACGCATGTATAACGTGGGCAGCCCTATCACTTGTCAGCTCCCTGCTGCCAATTGGCCCCAGAGGGCTTCCATTAGTGAGAAACTGGGAGATCAGACCAGCACTAGGCATACAAGCGGAGGCAAGGGGCTAGAGACAGGAAGCATGCAGTAAAGCTTTAGGCACAGCATCTGATATAACCCTCATGAAATAAAACAATGGGAATGAGGAAGGGTGAGGCATGGTCTCGTGAGAGGAGATTCTCTCGGAGATCTACTGTTATGGTACGTTCTTACGTAACTGCTCTATTTACATCGAGGATATCTCCTCCATTAGACCATACCCTTGGAACGACTCCCATGATGCAAGTAATACAGTACCTTAGTATTCTACGAACATCCAAAGTATGGAGCAGCACCTCACTCTGGGTTGGTATGCGCGGGATAATATACAGGAATGTGTAATTCAGTGTAAATTCAGATACCACCTTTGGCAGAAACTTAGGATTCGTATGCAAAGAGACTATCTTTGTGAAAATCAAATAAGGAGGCTCACACATTAAAGTCTGAAGCTCAGAAATCTTGCAACTTAAAGAGGGCATCGCAATTAAAAACAATGTTTTCCACGACAGGAAAACTAAGCCACAACTCACGGCAGGCTCTAAAGGAGCCAACCTCAACTTCTCAAGAATGAACTTCAAGTCCCAAGGCAGGACTGGATTACAGATAGGAGGTTTCATATGAAGAATACCTCTCAGTAATGTACAAGACATCTCTAATTGTGCAACCATATGACCATCAACAGGGGCAAGGAAAGCTGATATACCTGCCAAATGCACCTTAACAGTGGAATACTGCAGGCCAGAGTCAGACAGGGAGAGCAAGTATTCCAACGCAGCATTCACAGGACACGTAAAAGGGTTCATATTCCGGGAAGTAGACCACAAAGTGAAGTTTTTCCATTTCGGGTATAAGTATGTCTAGTCACAAGCAGGACATCAGGGGCCTGATATTCAAAAATCTGCCTGGGCACAAAGCCGAGTTTGCCTGCACAAACCAGGCTTTGCGCCTGGGCAATATTCAGAGGGGGGCGCAATGTAACTGAAGAGCTGGTGAACTGAATATTGACGCAGTCCAATATTCAAAGTATGTGTGCCATACAAGGCCGTTTTGCCCATTCCCCTTGCGTGCGCACATACCGGCGAATAAAACCTCAACTTATTCCCTTGCAACCCTAGCAGCTGGCAGAGGAAGTGCAGCAGCCCCTGACCCCCAGCACTGAAGTCCCTGGTACTAGTGGCACCCCCAACCCCCGATCGTCAGCCCAATATTATAAAACGTCATTTCCTGGTGCTAGTGCCCCCCGCATCCCCCATGACTGGTGGCCCAATGTAAAACAGAAACTTTCCCTGGTGTCTAATGGTCCCCCTAACCACCATCAATCGCCAGCCCGATGTAGAAATGAAACTGTCCCCGTATCTGGTAAACCCGCCCCCAATGCCAATCACTAGCCTTATGTAAAAGAGACACTTGCCCAATCGCCAGCCTGATGTCAAACAGACACTTTCCCTGGTGTGTAGCGTTCCCTCCCCCACCCATGTCTCATGATTTATTTAGCAGTCCCTGGTGTCCAGTGGTCTCAACCTGATCACCTGCCCAACATACTGACATGGTCCTTTCCCAATCCTGATTCCCTGTAGTAAAAAGTTAAACCATTACCTGGCGTCTGGCAGAACCCACCCCCACAAATCCCCTGTATTAGGAATGTATTCCCTGGTGTCTAGCTGACCCCACACCCCGGCAGATAGTGCCCCACCCCCATCCCGAGCCAGCGACCAGCACAGCCCTCCACTCTCCACCATGGCTGGCCGACAACTGAGCTGTCAATGAGCATGTACACAGGACCTTCCCCGATGTTTCAAACAGTCATGTATTAAACTCATTTTACATAGTACTGTACTTGCAAGGTTGTATGCATGTGTTTTTGTGAGAGGTATTTTCATTTTTCCGTAGTTTCATTTGTTTTGTAGCTACGTTTTAGCCCCACTTTGCTCGTCTGCGCAGTTCAGCTGCCCGACCACGTGCTCTTGCATATCACTACATGGAGAACGAATGGAAGGAGCAGCGGTTTTGCTATGGAAAAATGCTATACCTTACAATAATATGTTCAGCATTGTTCCCAGTGCCCCTTTACAAGACACCCTGTTATCAATGCAGCATGGCAACTCCAGTGGCTAAGTAATGTCGTGTCTATTTGATTTCATACAACATATTTCATGTCTCAGTAAAAAGTTAACTGTGAATGACAGTTCTGTCAGTCGAGATTGGACACTGTCAGCTTGTTCATCGATGTTATAGCCCTGTTAAGCTGTAGTCAGTAATGTCTCCATGGCAGTTTCAGCAGCAGGAGTGCCTTATTAGAGACATTTTTTTTTTTTTTTGTTAATAAAAAGACATTCTGTCACCCCGACCAAAATTCACTGTCTGCTCCTTCCCGGACATTCGCAACATACTGAATGACGTTGTAACAGTCTCGTAAGACTGTTCCATCAAGTAAGAGAGGGAAAACTAGTTAAGTTTTAGCACATTTAAAAAATAAGTTGCTAAGGACATAGGTTCGAGTCCCGGGGTAGGTAGGAGCTGCCACATAGGTAAAGGGTGGCTCCTGCAGTGACACACAAAAAAAAAAAAGGCAGTTCCAGAACCGAACATAGTAGTAAATAAAAAAGAATTTCTAAAATAGTAAAGCTGTGTCAGTGTGGGCATATCATTAATTGTTAAAATAGGATGCAGCCCGGTGGGGAGTATGGAAAGGACTCCTGGACCTGGCTTTTCTTACCAACACACAGTTTTTATGCTTTTTATGCTTTTTTTTTTTTTTTTAATAACTGGCAGTATTTTGTACATAAATATAATAGTTTATAATAAAAATGGTAGTTTAAGTCACTTGTGGCCAGTGGTCTAGTAACTCAATTGCCCTATCGAAACACTGCTCTGGTGGTCCAGTGGTTTGATTTGGTTTGCCTGGGTTGTCTTGTAATAACTTTATTTTTTTTTTTTAATAAAGAGATAGTTTTCTGTGGTAAAAGTAAAGAAGCTGCTCTGTTGTATATGTGAAGACACACAGTGGCAGCTGCAGGCGCCGTGCACGCCAAGAGGAGGAACGGGGAGTGGGAGTGACTGAGAGTCAGTCCCACAGCAGAGCGCAGCACACTCTGTAAAGGAATCTCCAGGGTTGCTTCAGGGTGGCCACTCCTACACTGTGAGTCAGGCTTCATCCTGTTCTTCTGAGAACTACCTTGCGATAGTGCAATAGTGAGACGCAGTAAAGGCGTTCCTCTTGCAGGCAGGATCAACCAGATAATTTCCCTTTTCTTAGCTGAGCAGGCGATAAGTACCAGGGAAATGGATTTAGAGACTCGCTCACATAAATCTAAAATGAAGATGGGCACAGTCTGATTATGGAACTCTGTGGAAGTCCCACAAACTTTGAAAATAGAAGGCATTTTGAATATAGCTCACAAAGCAGCCATTTTGTAATGGGAAAAGAGCAATCTGATACGGAGGAAACCATGGCTTCACAAACCGTAAAATACATTAAAAACACATATTTTTATTAAATTAAAGCCATAGAGGGGCCGAGAGAAGTCCTGGGTAATCAATAAAAATACACTTATTTTTAAGGATTATTCACAGGCAAAACCAAAGCAGTTTTATGGACAGCTCTGCAGAGGAAAGTTGCTTACAGTTTAAAGACATTGGCCTAGATATTCAAAAGGGTTGCGCCAGCGCAAGTCCAAAAATGCGCCATTCTGCGATATTCAGCGGGAGGCAGTTGCGCCCCCCCCAAATCACGTTGAGCAACAGCGCAATGATAATGAATGTATGCGCAACTGAAGGGGGAGGAACCATGCATAAATGACGCAGTGCGATATTCAACAACATGCGCCATGAATGGGGAAACAGCGGAGATTGCGCCATAGCCGAAATAAGCCAAAATAAAAGGAACAAGGGAGAGCGCAAAGAACGCTACAGGGAAGCCACAAGTTGCTGAACTATAGCCAGCCACACAGGCAACACACATACACACAGGGCAGGACAGTGAAAGGGCACCTGGAACCCACAGGCTCAGGGAAGGTGGGGAGCCACAGCCACAGTGCAGAAGGGGAAGTGCCACACGCACTGGAGGCCAGCACAGTCAGGTGTTCCTGGTGCAGGGAAGTAGCAGCCAGGACAGCAGGGGAACACAGAAACAGCTGCGGGGGTGAACATAAGCCAGGGACACTGCCAGTGCCACCATCCAGATGGAGGCAGTAATGAGAGGTGAGAAGGCGGGCGGCAGAGGGGCGCGGCCGTGGAAGGGCCCGTCGGCGGTATGCCCCCAACAGGCAGTACCGAGCCCGCACCAGCTTCGAGCTGTACAGTGATACTGAGATCGTGGGCCAGTACCGCCCGAATCGGGCAATTCTGAGGCAGCTCTGTGAGCTGTGCAGTGATGTGATGCACGCACACACACACACGACAGAGCCATGCTCTGTCAGTGGAGACTAAAATGACAGCTTGCATGTGCTTGCTCGCCATGGGTACCTTCCAGAGACCAACAGGGGACACCGCAGGCATAACCCAGTCGGCCGCGTCACACCACCTCACCCAATTCCTCAGCGCATTGCAGCCACATGCTGCGGAGTACATCCATTTCCCCAGCACACCAGCGGAGCGCACAGCAAACATACAGGAGTTCCACAGGGTAGCACGAATGCCTGGCGTGCTTGGGGCAATAGACTGCACCCATGTGGCCATCTGCACACCACCTGGCCCCGAGGGTGCCACATACATGAATCGCAAGAGCTATGCTAGCATCAACTGCCAGGTGGTGTGCGATGCCAGGGGGCGCATAATCAATGTCTGTGCCACGCACCCTGGGGGAGCACACGATGCCTTCATCTGGCACCAGTCAGCACTGTGCCACAGATTTGAGAGTGGGGACAACCCCACTGGCCACTTAGTGGGTGAGCATGCAAACCACACGGACAAACACAGGGCTTGGGAGGGGCATGGTCAGAGGTGACATGGGTAGTGGCCTACATGGCCCGCGGCAGGGCGATGCTGATCACCAAACTAATCTCCACCCTCTACACACAGGTGACAGTGGATACCCACTCTGTCCCTGGCTGCTCACACCATACCGGCCCGCGACCCCATCACAGCAATGCTACAATGAGGCTACACCACCACGTAATGATGTCATCGGGTGGGTGTTCCGGGATGCTGAAGGCACGCTTTCTGTTGCCTGGACACCTCCAGCGTGCCCTACAGTACAGCCCCTCAAAGGCCTGCGGTCTATTCCTGGCCTGTTGCATCCTGCACAACATGGCCAACGCATGTGGGATAGCCGTACAGGTCGAAGAGGGGGACAGCGATGGGGACGATGAGGACGCCGGTGACAACGGTGATGGGCAGCCCCCCCCTTGGGCAACGGAACCCCGGACTGCTCCGGCTGGTACAGCTGCACCGGGACACCATCACGGAGGAGCACTTCAGCCAACCCAGGTAAGTCATGGGGCCATGTGCAACCACCAGTGACAAAGGCACAACCCACAAACACGCATGGACACACACCAGGGGTGCATGCCGTCAAGGGGAGTGGCCAGGCATGGAACCACACACACTGTCAGGGAAGGGTGAGGTCTAACATGGCACACGGTCACACACACAACTCACCAGACATGCACAAAGGGTAGGAGGCACACTGACCCAGAACGCCTCCCCTAGCCACACACGTCCACAGACCACCACGCCCACTGCCTGTCATTGTGCGTGTGTCAGACGCTTGGCACCATTGCACATTGACGTACAGCGCAATGCAGGCATCATCATGCACACGCAACTGTGGACCGCAGCCAGGAGGGTGTTTAGATGGACTGTGTGTGTGCATGCAGGGCCGGGTACCCACCCGTGCATTGCCCGCTGAGTGACAACGCACACAGGGCAGCATCAGACAGTAGCCATGCTGGGAGACAGGTCAGTCATGCGCTACAGTGCCCTGGCCGCCACGGATGTGTGGGTGGCCCCGCCGAGACCCGCCAGCACTGACAGACTGACCACTGGCCTCATGGGATGGCACCCGATGGTCCCCAGGGTTCCACTGTGTGAGCGGGCCGTGCTCGCGCCGGGTCTCGGCACACACAGAACATGCCTGCGCCAGGCGTGCTCGGGATGCCCACAGCTAAACCTGGTGTCGGCAAGGATGGTGCTGCATGACGCCGGGAAAGGGGGGTGGACACTGCACTGCGCAGTGTCTGCGACACATGGGCAAATAACTGTGTGCCCACTGTGGCCATGGCAGCGGTCACATCCTCCCGCATCTGGTCCATCCCTGCCAGGAGCAGAGCGGTTTCTCTGCTGCGACGCTCCTCTGCCCGCTCCAGAGCCACACTCAGTGCATCCACCGCCATCACAAGCCACATCTGCTGATTAACTGATGCTTGCAGTATGCGGATGTGCTCATCCAAGAGGTCATCTGCCTAATCGGCATGCTGTCCCTCAGGGTGTGCGTGGCCCTGATGCTCAGCACCCCTTGAGGGTGGGCGCTGCACACCACAGCCAGGCCTGGGCATGTCCACAGGCGGTGCACTGACGCCGCCCCCTGACGCTGTACTCCCAAGCCCACTGGCCAACTGCTGATGCTGCCCCTCCAGCTGCCGCTCCCCAGGGCTCAATGGTGCTGCCGCAGTGGCCGCAACACTCCCACTGTCCTGTACACACACCAGTGCTGCCCCACCGGTGCTGACAGGCAGAGTCTGGGACTGTGATGACATGCAGGCCTCCACGGCGGCACCACCCACAGCCATGGCCATGATGTTACCTGCTGTGTGGCCATCCTGTGGCACACACGTGACACTGCCCATGACGTTAGCGACATCATCATCTGTGACAGACCTGGCACCAACCCGAGTCCCAGCATGCTGGCATCCGTGGACGCTGGCACGCTGGGACACGGGCATGGCCTCCTCTGCACCTGCTCCAACATCATCAGTCTGTACATCCAGGCGGCCCACTGTTGCACTGAGCCGCGTGTTCCTGTGGAGGTGGATGGGCCCTCCTCCATCTCCATCTGACCCGGCCTCAGTGGAGGGCCCACCACCACTCAGGGCTGTAAGGGAAAACAAAGTCGCGTTCGCATGTGACCTACCCTGCCCCCCATAGACAAACCATGACCTACCATGCGGTGACGGGCTACCACTCATCTGGAATCCACCACCCGGAACACCCTCAATGGCACAATGCTGCATGCTGCCAGCAACCCTCTCCTCCTGTGGGGTCAGGCATAGCACCTCCAGCTGTCCCCCACCTGTCGCAGATCATGCTGCCCTGACGGCAGCCACCTTCTCCTTAATCCTCCTCCTCCTGTCTGTGCCCATCTTCTTCTTGCACTCCTGCACGGAGCGCTGGTGGCTGCCATAAAGGTTTACAGCACGCGCCACCTCCTCCCATGCAGCAGCACGGGCCTGTGGTGTTCCCTGGCGTCCGCTGAGAAGCGGCTCCTGGTCTAGGTAGGCCTCAAACAGAGCATCCGTCTCGGCCTTCGTGAAATTTGGCCTCCTCCTCCTCCTCCCACAACTCTGTTCCTCTTCCTCCACAACTCGCTCGGTCATGATTCAGCCTGTGAGAATGACAGGTGTTACCTGTGACTGTGCAGTCCCATGCATGTCCCAAAATCCACAGTCCACACTCCCAAACAGCATGCAACTCACCAACAGACTGCAGTAACCGACTATGGCCACTGCAGCCCAATGTCGCACTTTTATAGCGCAACCCATGCAAATGAGGCGAGGCGCATCTTTAAGTGGATGCAAATGCAGTGACTGCGCCATTGAATGGCTGATTAGCTGATGTGCATATGACGGCTGAATATCGCGCTTTTGCATTTTGGGCAGTTGTGTTGAACGTGCTGAGCCAAGGGCGCAGTTCTGTGACACACACAGTACACACCTAACTGTGCATGCCCGGGTTGACGACGCAGGCGCCTGCCACGCTGCTGACGTACTGTGCGCGGGAGGCAATGCAGGGCACGGCCACCATTGTGCCAGTGGCACTACAGCGCTGTTCACCTATATGGCGCTGTGGCACTGGAGCGTCGTAGGTGCACTGGGGCAACAACGCGGTAGGCCGCTACAGGAGGTGGCACACAGGCACCTAACTGCGCTAGACGCACTGCGTTCCAATCGTGCTGTGGCTGTCCGTGCGCCAGAGACCCCTGACCCTGTGTCCGACCTTTGCCCCTTAGGCGCCATGCATCAAGCATGGCTTTCCTCTCGCACTGTTCGGTGACAGCACGATAGGGAATGGCAGTGCTGTACCGTGCAGCATCTGCACGTGGCGGAACCGTGCGGCAGACCGCCATTTTGACTTAACCGAGCAATAGAGATGGCGCGGAGAGGAGCAGCACAGTGAAGCCAAGTAGAGATGGCCATTGTGGAGCCACTTGTTGGCCCACTGTTTGGTGAGGCACCCCTGGACAGGTCCAGGAGTGAGGTGTGGCAGGAGGTGGCCAACGCCTTGGAGGAGGCCACCGGTATGGGGTGGACAGCGGAGCAGTGCCGCCACAGATATGGGGACCTGAGGCGGAGGGACCTGGACTTGCTTGCCCGCCTACGGGCATGTGCCAGGAGGGGCACGGTGCCACGACCAGGTAGGTGCAACATCCATACACTTTTATCTTCCATACGGGTATCATGGTTGCATGTGTCCGGCACATGGGGGGGGGGAACCGTCCGATGTTGGCCGTGGTGGTGTTATCAGGTTGTGGGGTGGGTGGGTCTGGCTGTGTGGGATTGCACACACATGGGGACGGAGGGGACTTTACTACAGGATTGTACTGATGTTCCTCTCTCCATGTTTGCACCTTAGGCCCAGATGAGCGCCGGCTGGCAAGGGAGAGGAGGCGCCAGCAGGAGGACCATCAGTCTGGGAGGGCGAAGGTCCACAGAGGCGGAGGGACCAGCCTCATGATGGTGAGTGCCTTACATCCATGATTACTTTTGCATGCTGTGTAACAGGGCAGGCAGCGGGGCATGGCCACCATCCACTGACATCACTGCCATGCACGCAACTTGGTACAGTCAGCACTGTCCAGTGGCACTGCATGTCTGGGAGTGCATCAATGGTGGTCCATGCATGCACCGGCTACCTGGCTGTGCCACTGCCTTCGCACCACATAGCCATGTCACTGAACAGCCACGGTGGTGCTGTGCAGGACTTGACCACTGGGTGTGTGCACCGGTCCACATGGCTGTGTGCGCCTGGGTGGGCAGGTATTGTGGACGCGCTCACTGTGGGTGGTCACACACCATCACTGAGGCATGTCCCATGGCCATATGCCATGCACAGTGGGTGGGCTGCATGGGGCTGTGCGTTCACACCTATTGACTCTGCTCTCTTGTCCTAGGTGGACGGCAGTTGCAGGCCATCTGGCAGATGCTTCAGGAGATACTGCAGGTGGCCAGGGCCTCCCTGGAGTTATTGCAGTGGATAGACTGTGTGGGAGTCCGACGGAGGCATGGCGGGAGGAGCAGCCAGAGAGGGGAGCGGGGCCCCCGCTGACCATACTAATGCCCCTGATTTTCCCTACCCCCCTGGACCCACCCTCACACCCCTCCTTCTCTCTACCATTTGTTCACCCCTGCCCCTTACCCATCCCCACCTTGCCTGTGGCTCTCCCCACAACCTTTTGTAAATATATGTAAATAGTTTTGTGTGACTTTTTACAATACATTTGGCTTTGATATACCTAATGTGGTGGTCTGTTTTGCAGCGGCTACAGGCGCTCAGCAGCAGTGGTGTGCACCTGCCCATGGAGCCCACCACCCGCCCCGTCCAGCTGGTGGGTGGCAGCACCCCACCTATGCCGCCCCTGACAGCTCGGTAGGGCTGCACCCGGTGGTTCAGAGCATGAGCCAATGGGCGTGCAGCCCTACCTGAAAGTCAGGTCCACTGGACCACCAGGGATATTGGACTTTGGAGGGGAAGGTCTGATGCGCGATCGGATCGGGCTACTCGGGAAGGACTTTCGGTTATGCCAGCGATTGGGCTAATTGGGAGAGGACTTTTCAGTTATGCCCATGATTGGGCTAATGGGGGGTGACACTTCAGCCGCGATTGGGGGCGGCGCAGGTGCAGCGGGAACAAGTCAGGGCCACCCACAGGTGGCAGCAATGCGCAGCTCACCTGTGAGTGGCCTCGACTTGTTCCTTTTTTTCAAGCGTAACTTTGTGCAGGCGCAGGTAGAGTTGCGCCTGCACGCCAACTCTGCAGCCCAGGAGGCTGAATATCGGGCTGTGCAGTTTATCTATGGGCGCCCCCGTGCCTGCATACAATACTGATCGCCCAGGCGCATCAGGATTAGTACAGGCGCACTTTTCCCTTTTAAATATCGCACCGGGGCACATCAGTGGGTTGTGCATGGCGCAACACTGTTGCGCCATGCACCAGTGGTATGAGAGGAACACCCCTTCCGCCCTTTGACTACAGCGGGAGCCGGCGACCGATCCACCGAAGCAGATGGCAACTGGGCAGGAGGGGTACTTACTGAAGTGGAGGCCTCTCTCAAGGCCACTACTTCAGTCTGGCCATACTGGACAGAGGGGGACCGATCCTGGTCCCGGCGCTTCTCCTCCCTTCACTCAGTAGTAGGAGAGGAAGAACGTTCCCGCAGCTCCTGCAGTTCTTTTTCCATGGAAGCCAGGCACTTCTTGAGCAGATCGGCTTCAAGGGCTTTCTGGCGTCTGACTTGTGTGGCCCTGTTGAAGGACAGGCAGGTCTTACAATCCTGGGCCTGGTGTTTGGGGCCTAGGCAGAGAACACAGCGGGAGTGGTCATCCTTCTTCGGGCAATGCGACGGAGAAAACATGCAGTATCGAAACATAGAAACAGACTTTGACGGCAGATAAGGACCGCTTGGCCCATCTAGTCTGCCCATTTCCCTACCTACAGGATAGGCCGCAGATCCTAGTTAACCAACAGCCTATTTCTTCCTACCCCCCACAAGAATTGCCTATGTCTGTCCCATGCATTCTTAGATTCTCCACAGTTTAAGACCCCACAACCTCCTCAGGAAGGCTGTTCCATGCATCCACTACCCTCTCTGTGAAATAATACTTCCTCACATTGCCCTGAACCGCCTCCTATCTTTTAAATTGTGTCCTTGTTCTTGCGTCTCTTTTTCTGAAAGATGCTACCCTCTTGGACTTTGTTGATTTCACTGAGGTACTTAAAAGTTTCTATCATGTCCCCCCTCTCTTTTCTTTCCTCAAGGGTATACATATTAAGCTCCTTTAGTATCTCCTCATACGGCTTCTCTTGCAGACCCTGCACCATTTTAGTTGCCCTCCTCTGGACTGCCTCTATCTTGTCTATGTCCTTGTGGAGATGGGGTCTCCAGAACTGGACAAAGTACTCCAGATGAGGTCTCACCAACTGTCTGTACAGACGGATAACAACTTCCTGTTTTCTGCTGCTGATCCTCTCCCTACATCCCAGTATACCCCAGCCCCTCCCTACTGCCTTCTCATTGCTTGCTAACCTCAAGGTCATGGATATGATTACCCCAGGTCTCTTTCCTTTTTGTTGTTGTTACTACCTCCCCACCCATTGTGTATTCTTCCCTGGGTTCTTGTTTCCCAGGTGCATTATTGCACTTCTTTGCATTGAATCCTAGCTGCCATACTTCTGACCATTCCTCCAACCTTGCAGTCCTTTTCATCCTTTCCACGCCTCCTTGTGTATCAACCCAGTTGCAGATCTTTGTGCCATCTGCAAAAAAGGCATACTTTTCCTTCCAGTCCCTCTGCAATGTCACTGATGAAGACATTAAAAAGGACTGGACCCAATACTGAACCCTGCGGTACCCCACTAGTAACCCCTCTTTCTTCGGAGTTTACTCCATTTACAATTACCTTCTGTGTCCTGTTGAGCAGCCCATGTTTTACCCAGGCTACCACCCTGGGGCCCACTCCCAGGCTGGTTAATTTGATTATTAATCTTTTGTGTGGGACTGTGTCAAATGCCTTGCTAAAGTCTAGGCAGACCATGTCCACAGCCCCTCCCTGGTCTACTACTTTGGTCACCCAGTCAAAGAAATCTATTAGATTTGTCCGACATGACCTTCCCGCTGTGAACCCATGCTGCCTTGGGTTCTATATCCTGGCCTCTAGGTACTCAACTATTCTTTCCTTCAGAAGTGAATCCATCACTTTCCCTACCACAGAGGTCAGACTGACAGGGTCTGTAGTTTCCTGCCTCTGTCTTGGTCCCACTTTTGTGAAGAGGAATCACATCCGCCCTTCTCCAGTCCTCGGTACCACCATCCTCCATGATTTATTAAAAAGAGTAGCCAGTGGTTTCACTAGTTCCTCCATAATTCTTTTAGAATTCTGGGGTGAATTCCATCAGGACCCATTGCTTTGTCCACCTTCAGTTTTAGGAGTTCTTGCAGAACCCCTTCTTCTGTGAAAGGACTGGGATCGACCCCCTATTAAGAGTGCTTCTGTTAATTGGATTAGGCACTTCCCCTCCTCTTTTGCAGAATACTGAGCAGAAATATTCGTTCAGTATCCTGCTTTTCACTGTCCCCCTCTGCCCACCCACCGTTCATTCTATTCAGCCTCACTATCCTCCCTTTGTCTTTCTCGCTCACTGATGTACCTATAAAAGGTTTTATTCCCCTTCTTAACTGGAGTTGGCTATCTTTTCCTCACTTTGGGCCTTTGCTATTCTGACTTCCCTCCCTGCTTCCTTCTGCCTAAACTGGTACAGCTCTGTCCTGCTCCTTCTGTGTTTCCTTATACTTCTGGAATGCTATCTTTTTCTTCCTGACTTTCACAGCCACCTCTTTTGAGAACCATAGTGGCTTTTTCTTTTGTTTTGATTTGTTTATTTGCTTCACACAAAGGCTTGTTGCCTCTGTGATGGCAGTTTTGATGATTCCCCATTGTTGCTCCATGCCTCCTTCTAGCTTGTTTGCTAGTGCTTTTCTGAGGCACTCTCCCATCTTGCCAAAGACAGCCCTCCTAAAGTCCAGTACCCTCACTTTTGTATGGCTTGACTCTGTAGCCAAGTTTAACATCAACCACACTGTTTGATGGTCACTTGTCCCCAGATGGCAACCCACTTCTAGATCTGAGATCCTCTCACTGCCACCGTTTGACAGTACGAGGTCTAAGACTGCTCCCTCATGAGTGGGTTCCGAAACTAGCTGTCTGAGGCCTGCCACCTGTAGAGCATCAAGAATGGCCCTGCTCTTGGATGTGGCTGCAGCAAATGTGCTCCAGTTAACATCTGGCATATTCAGGTCTCCCATCAACAGTATCTCCCCTTTCTCTGCCATTCTAAGAATGCCTTCTATCATATCCTTGTCCATTCCCTCCCCCTGACATGGGGGTCTGTACACAACCCCTGTGCGGATTGTGGTGCCCTTTCCAGTCTCCAAGGTGACCCACAGTGCCTCCTCTCCTCCCTGTTTACTCTTTTGTTCAGTTGCTTTTATCCCTTCCTTTACACAGAGAGCTACTCCTCCCCCTCTTCTCCCCTGCCTGTCTCTCCTGTAGGTTATGTACCCTGGTATGTTAACATTCCAGTCATGGTTCTCTGTGTACCATGTTTCTGTGACTGCTACGATATCCAGGCATCCCTCTTCCATCAAGGCCACCAGCTCAGGGAGCTTGTTGCCCAGACTACAGGCATTGGTACTCATTACCCTCCATTTTCTGATGGTCCTACTCCCTTTTGCCCCATCCCTGTCCTTCTTGCCTTTGTCACTTTCTCCATTTACCCCTGCCCTTCTCCCTATCGACACCTCTATGTTGGTGTTTGCCGCACTTACTACCGTGATTATTTGGGGGGGGGGGGGCTAGGATTTCCCTGCTCCTTTCCAGTGCCTCCCACCTTGGCTAGTTTAAATGCTTGCCAATGAAGCATTTAAACCTATCACCTAGGATCCTGGTTCCCCTCCCGGACAGATGCAGCCCATCATGCCAGTATAGGCTTGCATCACTCCAGGTGGACCCCCAATCCCCAAGGAAGCCAAATCCCTGAGCTCCACACCAGTTTTTCAACCACTGATTGAATCCCATGGTGCGGAACACCCTAGCCTCTCCTATGCCATAGATGAGCAGCACCTCCGAGAAGGTTACCGTGCGTGCTACTTGACTAAGGCCCCTCCTCAATTCCACAAACTCTTCCTGCACTTCTCTAATCCCTTTCTTAGCCAGGTCATTTGTCCCTAGGTGGACAATGACATCCAGCTCCCTCCCCTGTGCAGCTGCTCCGGCAATCCTGAGGATTCGCTCCCTGTCCCTCCAAGCCATGGCGCCAGGCAGGCACCTTAGCTCCCTCTCCCCTTCCTCCCCCAGTTCTACCTTCCTAACAATGGAGTCCCCCACCAGGAGTTGTTTCCTTCCCCTGTAGGGTCCCCTGCCACCCTCCTGTGGGTCTCCTTTGTGGAGGTTCCCAGCGTCCTCCTTGGTCTCCACTGCGGGTGCCTCCATAGAGGAACCACACTTTGCCAGAATGGCATAGGAATTGTGGAGAGGTACAACTGGAGGGATGCGCCTCTGTTCCACCACCCTCACCCTCCCTCAGACCACTGTGGTCCAACCGCTCCTCTTTCTTGGCAACCTCTGAGGCAACGGCAGTGGCACTGGTGGTCCCTGGATGGAAGAGGAGGTCCCACAAATCCTGGCCAACTCAGCCTGGAGATGAGCAACCTCCTCCCTCAGCCCAGAAGGTGCCTGCAGATGGGACAACACCACATCCTCCAGAACGTCTCCCGGAAGACTGCTGCTCCACAGCCACTGCACTGCACCACTCCAATCATGTCTTATTTCTGGCCCCTTAACTGTTTGCATCCTTACTCTTTCCTCTGTTATTCTCTTTCTCTCTCTCTCCTTACTTTCAGCCTGCGTGCCCTTTAAGCTCCCGATTGTCCTGTTCTGAGACAAGAATATCCTATATTTCTCAGTAGACCCCATACTTGCTCAGAGGCAGACCTCCAGCAGCTAGAGGGGGACGGAGAGCTACTCTTGCCCTTCTAGGATGGTGGGTCTTTGGTGGTTCTGTGATCACTCACTTCCTGCTCCCAAACAGGAAGCTCCTGTTGTCAGTCAAATCCTGTGCCTATAAAAATAGAACTAGCTTTGGGTGGAGACGAGGGAAGGAGGGCAATACAGTCCCAGTAGAGAAGTTCAGTCACACAGCAGTCCTTTCTCCTGGTGTCTTCTGCAAAGATAATACTTTGATAAAGGAAAATAAAGAAAACCATTAAGCGGAAAATGGTGGTGGAGCTAGTGGCGAAGTTCTCCGCAAGTATGACTGACATAGGTCGGCGGTGGGAAAGAACTGGTGGGCGGATACAGGGACCACCCTTTTTATTGTGTCACACTGATGTCCTGTCAGGTGATGCTGGGAGAGGTTCCCCGCTATGGATTGCTAGCTAGCAGTTTGCCGCGTGGTCCTGACACCAGAGGGCGCAGTCCTAGATGTAATGACCTACTGCAGGAACCCTGTCGAAATAAGATCTTCTAAAACTGAAGGTGGATAAAGCAATAGGACTGGACAGGATTCACCCCATAATTCTAAAAAACTAAGGAGAGAACTAGTGACGCCACTGACTACCCTTTTTAACAAATCATGGGAGGATGGTCTGGTACCCAAGGACTGGAGGGGGGCAGATGTGATTCCCCTTCACAAAAGTGGAAGCGAGGCAGGAAACTACAGACCTGTTAGTTTGACCTCAGTGGCGGGGGAAAATGATGGCATCACTTCTGAAAGAAAGAACTGTTGAGTATCTGGAGGCCAGGGCTCAAGGCAGCACAGATTCACAGAGGGAAGGTCATGTCAGACGAATTTAATAGATTTCTTTGACTGGCTGACCAAAGTAGTACACCAAGGAGGGGCTGTGGATATGGCCTACCCAGACTTTAGCAAGGCATTTGAAACAGTCCTACACAAAAGATTAAACAAGTTAGCCAGCCTGGGAATGGGTCCTAGGGTGGTAGCCTGGGTAAAATATTGGCTGGACAACAGGACGCAGAGGTAATGATAAGCAGGCCACTTAAGAAAGGGAGATTACTAGTAAGAGTGCAGAGTTCAGTACTAGGACGGTCCTCTTTAATGTCTTTATAGGTGATATTGCGAGAGGCTGGAAGAAAAGTATGCTCTCTGCAGACGACACAAGAGAGAGGGAAAGGAAGAGAGGGAATTGGCAGAGGAATAGTCAAATGTATGGCAGCTTAGATTCAGTGCTAAGGCGTAAAGTAATGCACCTGGGAAACAAAAACCCAGGGTAGAGTACACAAGTTTGGGGGGGGGGGGGGAGGAACCGACAACAAAAATTGAAAGGGACCTGGGGTTAGTCAAGCACAAATGAACTAAAGATAGGCAAGCAATGTGAGACAGCAGTAAAGAGGGCTTGGGGGGGAGGGATACTGAGATGCATAGGGAGAGACATCACCAGTAGAAAACAGAAAGTTATCATCCCTCTGTACAGGCAGCTGATGAGACCCTATCTGGTGTACTGCATGCAGTTCTGGAGGCCCCTTCTCCGCAAGGACAGACAGGATGGAGGTAGTCCAGAGGAGAGTAACCAGAATGGTGCAGGGTCTGCACAAGAAGCCATACGAAGAGAGACTAAAGGAGCTTAATATGTATACCCTCAAGGAAAGGAGGGAGGGGGGGACATGACAAACTTTCAAGTGCCTCAAAGGAATCAACAGAGTCCAAGAGGACAGTATTTTTCAGAAAGAGAAAAGTGCAAGAACAAAGGGACGCAATTTGAAGATAGAGGGAGGATGGCTCAGGGGCAACATGAGGAAAGTACAGTTATGTAAGAACTTACCGTAACAGCAGATCTTCGAGAGAGGCTCTTGCAGTAGGTAATAACCTTCAGGACTGCACCCCCTGGCAACAGGACCACACAGAAACTTTAGCTAGCAGTGTCTGACGGGGGACCACCCACCCTTTGTCAGCGTGACACTATATAGTGGGTGGTCCCCACGGCCGCCTTCCATTTCTCCCACCGGAGACCTACAAAAAGGAGCAACAGGAGAACGGAAAAAGAGGCTCCTGGAGCCTAAATAGTCTCATACAGGAAGAGTAGCAGAAGTTGGGGGAAGGAGGGAGGAAGGGGAAAAAGGTTACCTACTGCAAGAGCCTCTCTCGAACATCTACTGTTGTGGTAAGTTCTTACGTAACTGTACTATCTTATGGTCTCTAACAGTAGGTAATAACCTTGAGAACTGAGTCGCAAGCAGTGTAAAGAAGAAGGAACTGAAACACGGGTGGCAGGGAAAGTATGCAGAGAAGCAAACAAATTAGCACAGAAGGCCTTGGAGGACAGCTAGTCCAAAGCCAGT
Source organism: Neoceratodus forsteri (assembly GCA_016271365.2). NCBI lineage: Eukaryota > Metazoa > Chordata > Ceratodontiformes > Ceratodontidae > Neoceratodus > Neoceratodus forsteri. The sequence goes on from CM028133.1 coordinate 805,009,198, forward strand.
CCTGTGCCTAGAGGCAATGTCCATACTGTAATGTTTGGTGAAAGTATGGATGGAACTCCAAGTGGCCACCGCACAGACATCAGCAGCAGACACATTCCTGAAACAAGCAGTAAAAGCAGTCATGCTTTTAGTAGAATGCCCCCTTAACCTCCCCCAGGAAGGTCTTACCATACTTCTAGTAAAACACAATGCAGTTTGCCAACCACTTGGATAAACGCTGTTTGAAAACTGCTGCACCTTCTCTCTTGGGTGCAAAAGAAACAAAAATTTGATCTGATTTCTGGACAGACTTTGGATGGCTAGTGTAGTACAGCAAAATTCTGTGAACATCCAAAGTATGCAGACTTGCCTCCCCATGATTGGAATACTCAGGATAATACACTGGTAGTTGAATAGATTGATTCGACATGAACTCAGAAACCACTTTTGGTGAAAACTGAGATTGGGTACACAGAGCTACCTGGTCTCTCTGGAAAATCAAAGAAGGCTCCTTACATATCAGGCCCTGAAGCTCGGAAATCCTTCAAGCATAAGTAACTGCAATTAAACAGAGCGCTTTCCAAGACAAATGGCGCATATCGCAACTACCAGCCAATTCAAAAGGAGGCGTGGTATGTCTCTCTAAAATAAAATTTAGATCCCAAAGAAGTGCGGGATTGCGCACCCGGGGTTTTAGATGGAGGATCCCTTTCAGGAAAGTTTTGGAGACCTCCAGTTGAGCTACAGCTTTGCCCTTCACCAAGGTGTGGTAGGCAGAGATAGACAGGTGAACCTTCCGCGATGAGTAACTCAGGCCCAAGTTGGAAAGATGAAGCAAATACTCCATGACCTGAGGATCAAGACATGAGAAAGGGTGCCAACTCTTAGAAGTAGCCCAGATGGAGAAACAGTTCCATTTCATAGCACAAGTCGTCCTCGTGGAAGGCTTTCTAGCCTCCACAAGGACTTGAGCCACTCTGGAGGAGACTCCATAGCGTGAAGCAGCTATGACAGAAGGTGCCACGTATGAAGGTGAAGGGACCCAAGCCGTGGATGGACCAGCATTCCCCTCTCCCAAGTCAGGTGATCGTGACAGAGGGGCAGGGGAACCGTAGGCTCCACTGCAAGCTGCTGAAGTGGAAACCATATCTGGCAGGGCCAATACACGGCTATCAAAATCATGTGAGACCTCTCCGCTTGCAGCTTGAGCAGCACTCTCTGCAGAACTGGAAAGGGAAGGAAGGCATACAAAAACCTCCCTGTCCGGCAAAGAGACAGCCAGAAAGCACCATGCCTGGGAGCGAGCAAGCAAAACCTGGGTAGTTTTGCATTGAATGGGGAGGAGAACAGATCCAGGTCTGGACGACCCCATTGGTCGAATACGTCTTCAACCACCACTTGCTTGTGCTCTCATTCAGGGGTTTTTACTCTGGTGCGGCTGAGACTGTCTGCTAGGACGTTTTGCATGCCGGGAACGTGAACCGCTGTGAGGTGTATTCGATGCAGAACTGCCCAATTCCACACCCGCATCGCCTCCCTGCAGAGGGGATACGAGCGAGTGCCCCTTTGCTCGTTGAGATACCAGACTACACACATATTGTCCAACTGGACTTATAGTGGGCCCTGGCAGAGCAAGTGCCAGAAGGCTTGAAGAGCATACAGCACTGCCCTCATCTCCAGCACATTTATGTGTGAGGAAAGTTTCGATTGAGACCACAGCCCTTGAGTCCTGTGGGTCTCCAGATGAGCCCCCAAGCCCATCCCTGAGGCGTCTGTAGTCAGGGTCCAGAAGGGAGGAGGGGAGTTTGTAATGAGCCTGCCACCACAGGAGATCCTGTTGCATCGAACTGGAGACCATGACCATGTCGTCCAGGTCGTCCAACCTCTGATCCCACTGCACCCTGAGCGTCCACTGCGATATATGCATGTGGAGTCTGGCCAGTGAAACAGTGGGGATGGCCACTGCTGTAAAGCCACAGGGCCGAAGAACCGACCTGGCCGAAACCCACCCACTGGAGGCTATTGGGCAAGCCTGCTTCTGTAAAGCTTCCGCCCTGTCCTGAGTGAGGAAAGTCATACCCTGGGCCATATCCAGCACCACTCCAATAAACTGGAGACACTGGAAGGGACAAGTTGGGACTTTGGGTAGCTGACCGTAATCCCCACTTGCACAAAGAGGTCCAGGGTAGCGGAAAGGGAAAGTTTCAGCTGCTCCCTTGATGGAGCTGACAAAAGCCAGTCGTCGAGGTAGGGGGAACACATAGTGGCCCTGGCATCTCAGGGCCGGTGCCACTACCGCAAGGCACTTGGTAAAAACCCTGAGATGCCAAGGACAGGCCCAAGGGGAAGGCCTTGAACTGATAATGCTCCCCCTGGAAGGAGAACCTGAGGTAACAGCGATGGGCCAGAAGAACTGGGATATGCAGGTAGGCATCCTGCATGTCCATGGCACAGAGCCAGTGTCCCTTGTGCAGGAGGGGCAGCAGACCTGGGAGAGTTAGCATCAGAAACCATTTGTGCTCTGTGTGCAGGTTTAAAGAGTTGAGGTCCAGAATTTGATGCAGCTCTCCAGTCTTCTCTGCAACCAGAAGAAGTGGGAGTAATACACCTTTTCTACCTGGTTTGCTGGAATGGGCTCTATAGCTTCTTTCTGCAGAAGAGCCATTTCCTTCCTTATGAGGGGGATGTGCGTCTTTGGATAGTTAGATGCCCCCAAAGGCCTGGTTGGGGGTCTCACCAGAAGTTCCAACGTGAGATCCTGACTCACCAGCTGAAGGACCCACGAGTCTGTGATGATTGCCTCCCACCCCAGTAAGTGACTGGCAAACTTTCCGCCTACCGGTTCCCCTGACGGAAGATGGGGGGTGCGTCAAGAAGCAGAGAGAGGATTGGGAACAGCTGCCCGAAGCCCTCTGAGCTTTGGCCGGAGGGGTGGCTGCAGCTGAAGGGGCCCGACGTCTGGTCTGACATCTGGCTGTTTGATGTTTCATCTGCCACTTGGTCTGCCAACGAAATGGTTGCTTCGCCTTAATCTTGGCTGGTACATAGTATGGACCAACCATAAGGCCTTGCCCTTGTCCTGAAGGCTGGTGATTATGTCCTGTACGTCGCCACTGAAGAGGACAGAGCCCCGGAAGGGGGTATCCTGAATGGCTGCCTGGACGTCAGGTGCCAAGCCTGACACCCTTAGCCAGGAATATCTTCTGAGGCAAACCGCCATAGTGGTGCCCCTGGCCAAGGAGTTTACCGTGTCATACCTTGCCCTCAGTGAGTGGCGACGGGCAATCTCAGCGGACCTGATAGTGTTCACCAGGATGGACTTGGACTCGGCAGTCCGGCATGCCATCAGTGACAGGCTCCAGTTGACGAAACAGAGACCTCTAGTATACTAGCATGTGCGCCATGTAATTTAGGGCACTCATGGCCAGTGTGAAGAAAGAACAGAATTTCCTCCCAATTTGGCCCAGCTGCCTAGACTCCTTGTCAGGAGGGGAGGTGCTCATGTGCCTCGGCTTGGTGGACCTGTCATGAGCTACTGTAATGACCACTGAATCTACCTTTGGGTGGACACTGAGGTTGATCCTTACCCTCTGTGGCCTGTATGTCGGCCTTTTTTGCTACCACCAGGATGGAGGAAGGCATCATCCAAATGGTAGAAGCCAAGTCTTCATGAGGCTCTAACCACAGTGGCGTACGGTCAGGTGCTATCTCCTGCATATCCTGGTGCTCAGCTAATCTCGGACGCTTGGGATCCTGTACATCGGTCTTCCACTCGTAGACCTCTGCTATCTTTTTCTGGAGGTCTGCGAGCAAGGGGTCCTCTGGCGGCGATTTAGGGGACTGTTTGGGCTTGGGTTCCTCTGGAGAGGGGAGTCTCAAACTCCGAAACTGAGGAAGACCTGGACTCAGATTCGGAATCAGAGGATTCCGAAGACTTGATGTCAGGATGAGAAACTTCCTGAGACCTAGGAGGGATACTGTCTGTCGTTAGTCCAGTCAAAGGGCCTCTCTTCAGGCCCAACATAGACTGGCGCGGGTCCAGGGGAGAGGTGGACCTGGGAGTCCAACCCGGGTGAACCGGGGAGAAAGCTCTTGCAGGATACCATCTGTCCAGCTCCGAGATGAGCTGTGACTTGGTCTCCGACCTCCAGGACTGGAGGATGTCCCGGAAATCTGCCTGAGGCTGAAGAGGAGGAGGGGGCTGACAGACAGGCTGAAACCATGAAGAGAATCCTGGCATCGATTACCCAGACGTATGGTACCCATGCATCAGGTATCCAAACAAGGAGTAGGCAGGTGTATACCCCGGCATTGTAAAACCTGATGGAGGGTAACCTGGTGTATAATGTGGCGCTGGTTAACCAGGCGGAGGGTAACCCAATGGAGGCCCCGATGGTGGTGCCATGGGACCCTGAGGAGGCCTGAAACTCAGCCCAGAAGAGTAGGGTCAGGCACAGGACCAACAGGTTATAAACCTGGCATCGGAGCCAATGGCCCCGTTGGACAAACTGGTGGAGTGGGGTCCACAAGGTTGCTGGGAGGTCCAACATGAGGACCAGAGGTGACCAAGCAACAATGTCACCTGACAGACGATTCCCATCCCCCGCCTCCCGCTGATCTGGAGAGGGCAGAGAAGGTTCCACGAAGGGAGAGGTGGGTGTTCCCTGGTGGGGAGACCCAGCCAGTGAAGGCTGCGTTGAGACTGGCAGCTGACTCTCGTCTGGGTGGATGTTGTTGGGTCCTGCGCCAGAACCCAATGTGAGCGTGTTGGCCGGGGGCAGTCGTCGGAGGGTCCAATGACCGGCTTATTGACCTTGGCCGTGTGGACACTGGAGTCACCGGTGCCTGACTTATCAGCCTGGGCTGGGTGCTCGTTGGAAGGTCCAACGAGCGACTTATCAACCCCGCCTGACTGCTTAGACTCCACGGAAGAAATGGGTCTAAGAATGGCGGAGACCTCTGACTCCTGCGGCCACCGTGACCAGTGGCAGCGAGGGAACCAAGGGCTGCTCCTGGGAAGGTGGGGCAGGCTTGGAGGCAGCTGCAGTCTTCTCAGAGGAAGAAAGCTGTTGGTCACCCAAGGACAGCTGCGGGTGAGAGGGAGACAGGTCCTGGTCCCAGTGCTGCCCCGTGTCCTTCTTCTCCTTATCCTTGTGGGAGTCTGTAGGAGAGGATGAAGCGCACCTCAGCTTCTGCAGCTATTTTTCCATCATGGCCATCTTCTTTTTAAGTAGGTGGGCCTCGAGGGCCTGCTGGTGGCGCTTCAGTGTGGCCTGGTTGAAGCTCAGGCAGGCCTCACAATCCTCAGTCTTGTGCTCCGGACCCAAGCAGAAGAGGCAAAGGGAGTGAGAATCCTTGTGCGGAAGCTGCGTACCGCAAGAAATCGCATTTATTCTTATGCGACTCGGTAGAAGACAGAGAAGACATGCACAGAAGTAAGTCTTTGAACAATAAAGGAAGGAAAAACAGATACTCATCCGAAAAACTGATCTCCGTAAGGTCAGACATGCACAGGTCGACAGGGTCTTCCAGGGATGTGAAAAACAGAAAGGGGTCCCAACCACTCTCTTTTTCCCCCCAACCACTCCTCCTTTTGCAGTGATGGTATCAATGTTTCCAGGCATATCATTTTGAATTATTCCTTTTTTATGTGCCTGTTCAGGAACCTTAAGTCCGGAATAGTCCGCAATTCCCATTTTTTTCTTTTTTAATGTATCCTGAAAACAGAGCAAAAAAAAAAAATCACTGAATCTCAGTGTATCACATGGGTGCTTTGTTGTGGTGCGAAACATTGATTGTTTGTGAGGGTCTCCCTCTAAGCCCTGTTCTGTATTGGTATACTATTCACTCAAATATCTGTATGGAATGAAAGTAGCTTTGAAGTGATACACTGAGCTTTGGTGATTTTTGCACTCATGAATTGAGTGCTGGGTCCTTTGCGCACTTTGCAAAGGTTGCTGGACCTCTGAGCACCACACCGAAGCCAGCAGCCCTTTCTTCCATCTTAAGAACAGGCCTCACCGGCCCGGTGACGCAGAGGGTTGAGGCCCTGGATGCCACACCTCGAACCACGCCGGCGACCCAGATTCAGGAACAGACTCGGGACGCCGGGGGCTGGCAGGGGAAGGAAAGGATTGAGTGTCCGGAGGACTGCACTGCTCTCCTCTCCTGGGGTGGGTTAGGGGTTGGCCCTGCTCTGTAGCGGCCCCTGGTGAAGACCAAGGGCACTACACATAGTGGCGCAGGAGGGACTCTCGATAACCGGAAAAACAGCTTTAGCACCCGCCAGATGACGGCTTCCTTCCTCCAAGCCACCGGATACCTCCGGAGAGCCTCCTCCTCCACAGCAGTGCCCCCTGGGATTGTGACAAATACAGTGTGCTGGGTTTCCCTCTCCCCGGTGCCTTCCCCCTTGGAGGAGGGGGACCCGCCCGACAATGGGATATGCCGGGACAAACTCGGGGGTCGGCTGCAGTATGTGGAAGCAGAGGGGAGAGCTCCTGAAGAGGGATTGCCAGGGATAGGGGAGAACTAGGAGGCCCGAAGGAGAGGTGGTCACCGGAGTGTCAGTGGGGTAAAAAAAGAGAAAACACACACACACACACAAAAAAAAAAAAGAACAGGCCTCTTCCCGCGGGAGGCATTTTTATGTTTTTATTTTAGCTTTTTACCTCCAATTCAAGGAGAATTTTCTCCTGAGGTTTATTTATTTCGATTGCTTTCCCAAGAAAGACATACTAAGTTGAAACAGCTTGTTTCCAGATAAAGTGGTTGAAAAATCTTTGGGTTTTTCAATTTTTGAAAAGCTTGTGAACTGAATTGCCAACCTCTGACTCGATACCTCCAGTACCCACTTCTCTGGGTGATGAACGTCCATTCTTGGAGATAATTAGTCAGGAATTCTGTTTCTCCTGTGGCTTTGGGGTAGGTGCCTGCCTTTGCCTGACACCTCTCCTGACTCTGCCTCATTGGGCATCCCCCTGAGCTGGGTACTCACAGTAGGAATAAGGTCTTTGGTACTAAACTCTACCCCTTCCTCCACTTCCATATGGCCTAAAAATTACTCACCGTTGTCATGTTCATCGGTAAACTTTACAATAGCAATCAGTCCACTGGGTTGAGCTGCCACAAACGTAGAACTTATGCTAATTTTGGAATCTTAGAATTAGAATGAAGTTCAAACTCTGCACTGTGGTCACACTCCCCAAAGTCAAATTTATTTCTAAAGCTAGGGGGAGTTGTGACCACTAAAACTAGCTAAATGGCTAACAAACATTTATAAAAACATGTGTTATTACATTTTGGAAAACAGTAACAAACTTAAAGGAAAACTGCACTGAACTTGTAGGTCGCCCCCCCAAACAGGAGCTGTTTTAAAGTACTGGTTAAAATTCTGTTATTGTTTCACCTATACAAGCATTTTAGCAACCTCAGTGGGTGTTTGCTTTACAGTCTGGTGGTAAGTGCCATTTTAGAACTGTATGATGTAGTTTATGTCTCTATCAGCCACAGCGTTCCATAGTAGAACATGGATGCACTGTGCCAACAATAGAAGAGTAGAACAGGGACATAAACTAGATCATACTGTTCTAAAATGGTTCTTACCAGCATCATGTAAATCAGAAACACTCGCACAGATAACCAAAAAGCCTGGATAGCTAGTGCAGTAACAAAATTTGAACCAGTATTTAAAGAATGGCTTCTACTGGATTAAATGACTTATAGATTCAGTGCAGTTCTCCTTAAAGGCAGACAATAAATACTTGGTAGAAAAAACTTTTTGTAAGTGGCTGTGACGCTCTGCCACCTGCTTATTATTATATTTATAAATTGCAATATAAATACATGGTATGTGAACGTCTGCTTAGAAAAGAAAACAGCCTAGCAGTGGTAACAGTGACCTTTGTGACCCAAAGGTGACAATGTGCTGAAATCAGCAGGCTGTCATAAAACTGGCCAGTGGAAACACTGAAGACTTCCTTCCAGAGGGACAGTTTATAACACCTTGTAAAATGCTTCTGCTTTTGAAGCTGGGTCCAAGTATGCATTTTATGATCCTCAAAGGAAAGAGGACATTTGGCTGATCCCTGTTGGTTTTCACACCTAGAAGAGAACTGGTGACAGGATGAGGATTTATGAGCCATCAAAGGAACCTGCTTGCAAAGAGACCATCATATATTTTTTTTTTTTTTTTAATTGGTAACTGCCGATTTCCAGCCAGCAGAAAAATAATATTCTTTTTGAACATTCATACTTCGATTACAGAGTGGTTACATGGCTGACAGTGACCTACCTCATGGGTACTGTAACCTCAAGAGGAGGTGGAGAAATAGATTTTCAAATTGTCAAGCATCTGAAGGGAAAGACACGTTTTATCTCTGGACTCCAAGAGGAGTGAGACACACCTAAGTATTTATGTTATATGCTCTGCGTTTGGTATTTTTTCTATTTTAAATTTTTAGTAAACACTATTTTCCTTGAAATTCTGCCTGTGCCTTCTCAGTTTTTTTGCATGTGAATGCTGGAAAAGTGTTAATAATTCTGACAACTGTCAAGTGCTAAAGACAAGGGTGTGTTACTATTTTGCTAAAGGTAAGAATATACCTAGGTCTCATATTGAGTTGTAGGGGTACACTTGAACCTGGCTGGGAGTCCACTGGGTGAAGTATTGTACTGCATCCCTCGCAGAGGGTACATATCTAAGTCTGTTAACTGGGTATACTAGCACAAAGTGTTCATATTTGACCCCAGGACTCAAGGCTAGTAGGTGATTCGGAACCAAAACTGACAGGAGGGTTACCCTGTTTGTCTCCTGTTCAAACTGCTGCACTTCGAGGTTTGGCACTGTGGGAGCAGAGGGCCTGACCTGTGGAGCGCGTCTGTGACAGTGACTACTTATCAACAATTGTAAATGAACTGCAGCAAGTAATGCTCAAGCAAAAGAGAAGTGATTGTATGTACCTATTTTCAGGTTCTGGAAGGGGAGGCAGATCCCTTAAGAAGAAATAAAAAAAGGTATGCAAGAACTTACCGTAACAGTAGATCTTCAAGGGGATCTTAGTCATCAGGTTACACCATGGGAACCTTTGCCGTCGGTGAAGGGGAAGTCACACAGAACATTTTCGGCAGTACAACTCAGTCGACGTCACCAACCCTATATAGGCATAGGCGGTCCCTCTCCCTCCCCATTTCTTTTCCTCCTGGAGACAAAGGGAGCAAGGCTCTCGACCTGGGGAACTAAGGAGAGAAACAGGTACTCAGACCTAAGCAAGAAGACTGGATACACCAGATAGCCAGTTCCTAGACAGAAGCCCCAAGGGGGGGGGGGATGGTGGGAGGGAAAATATACCTGATGACTGAGATCCCCTCAAAGATCTACTGTTACAGTAAGTTCTTACGTAACTGTTCTATCTCCTTCGGGGGTATCTCAGTCATCAGGTTACACCATAGGAACAGGTACCAAGCAGCGACAAGTGGAACCATACAGTCTGGGAGGTTGGATCTCCATAAACTTAAGACAGGAGTCCTTGTAGCACAGCCCTGCCAAATCCTGCACAGGCTCTTGAGGCAACGTCCAGACTGTAATGCTTACTGAAAGTGTGGACTGCACTCCAGGTGGCAGCCACACAAATGTCAGCAGCTGAGACCCCTTTGAAACATGCCACCGAGGAAACCATGTCTCCAGTGGAATGAGCTTTGACAGTGCCAGACAATTCCTTGCCAAACTTGTAGCAGAACACAGTGCAATTAGCCAACCATTTCAATAAATACTGTTTAGAAACTGAAGCACCCTCTCTACCTAGGGCAAAGGAAACAACATAATTCAAAGTTCTGTGCATATCTAACATATGGAGCAGTGATTCCCATTAATTTGGCATGCTCAGGAAAATAAAGGTAAAGTTATTTTCCACAGTCTGCTTTGGGCATTTCTTTTGCTGCTATACTTCAGGAAGTTTCTGCATTTGTTAACAGACTGCAGATAACTTCTGGGTTTTGTAACAGGTTCTTATGTAATTCTTCTGTAGTTTACAAAAGGAAGTATTTTTTACTGGATTGTTTTTTTAGGCGCCGAGTACCATAAGACAGAACTAGCAAGGGAAGGCAGAGAGATAGCGAAAGGCGAAGAATTTACAAAACCATCAGAGTGATCAGTTCGTAGGTCTGACAAGAAAATTTGGTTAAGCAACCAGACAGAGAAGAAACAGAAAAGGCGGACACAGAAGAGATCCTTGCATTTAAATTCATTCTGCATAACAAATGGGGCAGGGCCTTATTCAACCTTGTCACATGGTTCTGTAAGCTAATGTTTTACAGCCTCATAGAAGTTATGTGCTCGGTGTACCCCAATGTCGTATTGTTGCTTTTCTATATTGGTTATCGAACCCTATAATATTGAGTGAGGAACATGTTTCATTAAAATGGTGCCTTCTTCATACCCGTTTTCACGCCATCTTTGCACGGCATGTGGCACAGTTACCTGGTCAACAAAAAATAAACAGCTGACCCTTTCCTAGAGTGGAGATGACTCTCTGCAGCTGGGATCGGCGCGACTGTTACACTCATGTAGCATAACGGGCTATCAGCACTCCATTAACGTTTTATAATTGCAAGGGAAAAATTAAGCGAGTTTGCATCGCAATTTGTGACCCAAGCATCGGGAAATGTGAGTCAATTGCCAGCATGATTACCAATGATTGCTAATCATTAGAAGCTGGACATCCCACTAATTAATTACATTTTTCCTGGTGTCTAGTGGTGCTCCCCCACCCTCCGACTGTCATCTCCATTACTGTCCCTGGTGTCTAGTGGGCCCCCCCGCCGCTGTCCCATTGTATATTTTTTTTTCCATCCTTGGTGTCTAATGACACCTCACCACCACCATACGATCGCTGTCCCAGTGATTTTTTTCTATCCCTGGTGTCTAGTGGCACCCCCCACCACCATCCAATTGCTGTCCCCCTTACTGTTTCGCACCCCACCTTCATATGATTGCAGTCCCCTAATTTCATTCCCTGGTGTCTATGGCACCCCCAACCACCATCCCATTGATATGCCCCTTATTATTTTGTTCCCTGGTGTCTACTGGCACCCCCTCACGCCACCCGATCACTGTCCCCAATTGTTTCATTCCCTGGCGTCTGTCCAGCTTTTTTTTTTTTTTTTTAAACCTGTAAGAAAGAAATTGGTCCCTCGCCGATCTAACCCCAACCCCCACTCAGCACCCTCCACCACACTCCCCCAATAACCCCCCACACACACACTCACATGAACAGGTACCAGGTTCGAAGGCCACTCCCCGATTGAAGACACATCTTGCTGCTGGAACTGGCGACTGCAGTATGAGAAACTAAGGTAAATGTGGTTCAATATATTTCAATGCGATTCATATAGTGAGCGGCCCACCAGGATGAAACCCACTTTTAAAGCACTCTGCAGAATTGGGTTTCATCCTGGGGGACACCACTGTATATTCATAATTCAGTTATTTTAGGACATTTTGACAATAAGTTTTCAACATTGCCTTTTAAGGACTCCCACCACATTATGAACAATATGACTGTAGTTACACAACTCTGCCCAAAAGGTGATTTCGTGGTCGCTTGGTGAATTCACCTTTCAGGCTGGATTTGTGTAATGACAGTCATATTATTCATAAGGTTGAGTCATAAGAAGTCTATGCTGAAAATTTAGGGTCAAAATATGAAAAAATGGCAAAGTTATGACCATTCATTGCAATTTCGCTACACACACTCGTTACTTGGCAATTTTTAATATTTTGACTCAAAATTTTCAACATAGCCATTTTTTACACCACCTCAGGAACATGACAGCTGTCATTGTTCAAATCCTGGCCAAAAGTACAATTACGTAACAACTTTCAACTACAGTAGAGCTTCGAGAAGAGCTCTTGCAGCAGGCTATTACCATTTGGACTATGCCGCCAGGCACTAGGACCCCACGGAAAAATTCTAGCTTGCAGTCTATGGCGGGGGACCACCCCTGACGTTGGCCCCGCCCCCGTCACCCATGGTACAAAGGGACAGGTCCCTGGCACCACCTCAGTTCGCCTGCCAGAGACCTGGCTGTATGAAGGATGGGGAACAGAGGAGATTCTTACACCCCAAAAAGGGAGAAGAAACAATACCTTCCTAATGAGGGGAAGGAGGTAGGGAAAGTACACCTGCTGCAAGAGCTCTTCTCGAAGATAGTACAGTTACGTAGGAACTTGTCGTAACAGTAGATCTTCGAGAGAGGTTCCTTCAGTAGGTCATCACATACAGGACTGGTGCCACCTGGCGTCAGGCCGCACAGCAGACTTTTCTAGCAATACCTGATTGGGGACTACCCACCCCACGTCACGTGACTGACATCAGCGTGACTTTATACAGTGGGCGGTCCCCATGCCCACCCTCCAGTTCTCCCGCTGCAGCCAGGAAGAGGCCTGACAGCAGGAGCTAACAGGACTTGGAGTCCCTGTAAAGTATAAAATGAGGGGAAGGAGGGAGGGAAAAATATGACCTACTGAAGGAACCTCTCTTGAAGATCTGCTGTTACAGTAAGTTCCTATGTAACTGTACTATCTTACTTCGAGAGGGTTCCTTCAGTAGGTCAACACATATAGGACAGAGTCCCAAGCAGTCCCTCCAATGAGAGACCGAGAGAAACTAGGGAGGAGGCATACTAACTCCAACAGAAAGAAATGAAATCCAGAAAGGATCCAGTCCAGGACAGAAGGCCCTGCAAGACGGCTAGACCAAAGCCAGCCCTCCGCCTAGAAGCAATGTACAGACTGTAATGTTTGGTAAAGGTATGGACAGAACTCCAAGTAGCGGCAGCACAAATGTCAGCCACGGAAACATTCCGTAGGAAGGCCGCGGAGGCAGCCATGCCCCTAGTAGAATGACCTCTGATGCTACCCGGCAAAGGTTTATCGTACTTTTGGTAACAGTACCGAATGCAGTTGCCTAACCATTTGGGAAGGCCCCGCTTAGAAACCGGTTTGCCCTTCAAGCTCGGGGCAAAGGAGACAAACAACTGGTTGCAAGAGCAAAACGTTTTGGTCCGACGGGTGTAACACCGGAGAATCTGATGAACATCCATCTTATGAAGGAGTGCCTCATCTCTGTTAGAGGGGAACGGAAAATACTGACTGATTCAGAGTGGCTTCTGACACCACCTTGGGAAGAAATCTCGGACGAGTTCTGAGTACTGCCCAGTCCCTATGGAAAATCAAGTATGGCTCCTTGCAGACTAGAGCGTGAAGCTCTGAAATCCTTTGGGCTGACGTGATAGCCACAAGAAAAAGCGCCTTCCAGGAAAGGAAGCACAAATCACAGCTCATAGCCATCTCGAAAAGAGGAGGAAGGGTTAGCTTTTCCAGTACGAAGTACGATGGGGGGTTTCAGATGGAGAATCCCTTTCAGAAAGGTTTTGGAGACTTCCAACTGAGCCACGGGTTTATCATCCACTAGATCATGGTACGCTGAGATAGCTCAGATATGGACCTTTAATGAAGAATAGGACAGACTGGAGTCTGACAAGTGAAGGAGGTATTCCATGCCTTGTGGGGCCAAGCAAGAGAAAGGGTTCCAGCCCTTAGCGGTCGCCCAAATGGAAAACCGCTTCCACTTCATGGCATAAGTGGAACGGGCAGAAGGTTTCCTGGCCTCGATGAGGACTTGAGCAACCCTAGAGGAAACCCCGAACAGGAACCCGCTATGTCTGCAGCAGCCAGGCATGGAGATGCAGGGTCCTGAGCCCCGGGTGTACCAGTCAACCTTGATCTTGGGTCAAGAGGTCGTGAGTCATTGAAAGTGGAACCGGTGGTTCCCGGGAAATCTGCTGTCGCAGCAGGAACCAAAATCTGTCGCGGCCAAAGAGGAGCGATGAGGATCATCTTTGCCCTCTCCGCCTGGAACTTGATGAGAACCCTCTGCAGAATGGGAAACGGAGGGAAAGCGTACAAAAATTTCCCTGTCCAAGATAGAGACAATGCGTCGCTACAAAAAGCACCTTGCTCTGGAACGAGTGAGCAAAACTTGGGAAGTTTTGCGTTTTATTGGGAGGTGCAGAGGTCGATTTCCAGACGCCCACAATTTTGGAAGATGGATTCCGCCACTTCCTGATGTAGTTCCCACTCATGAGCTAGGGTCTGAGACCTGCTGAGACTGTCCGCCAGGATGTTTAGAATGCCTGGAACGTACATGCCCACTAGTACCAGATGGTGCTGGACTGCCCAGTTCCACATCCACGTCGCCTCCCTGCGAAGGGGGTACGACCGGGTTCCTCCTTGTTTGTTGATATACCAAACTACCGACATATTGTCCATTTGGATTAGCAGCGATCCCTTTGGAAGGAGGGTGTGGAAGGTCTGTAGCGCGTACAGGACCGCCCTCAACTCCAGAACATTGATGTGGAGAGAAGTCTCCAAGCCGGACCATAGTCCCTGTGCTTGGTATTCCCCAAGATGAGCTCCCACGCCACATTCGAGGCATCCATGGTGAGGGTGGCTACTGGTGCAGGGTTCCAAAAGGGAAGCCCCAGAGAAAGATTGCAAGAATCCTTCCACCTCTGTAAATCTTTCTGAACTGCTGAAGAGACTAGAACCAGATGGTCCAGGTTGTCCAGGAGCTGACCCCACCGCACCCGCAAGGACCACTGAGTCATCCTCATGTGGAGCCTTGCTAGAGGAACGGTAGTGGTGGAGGCCCCCAACAGGCCCAGAAGGCGAAGGACTTCCTGGGCAAGGATGGTCCTGAGGAAAGCCACTTTGGAGGCCTGACAAATAAGGGTCTCCATCCTGTCTGGAGGAAGGAAGGCTCTGCACTGGACAGTATCCAGGACTGCCCCGATAAACTGAAGTCTCTGGGCAGGGATAAGGGATGACTTGGGAACACTGACTGTGATCCCTAGTCTGCTGAAAAGGTCCAGGGTAAAGCAAAGAGCCTCCAACAAAGAATCCCTGGACGGAGCTGAAATAAACCAGTCGTCCAAGTAAGGAAAGACTGCAGTACCCCTGCGGCGTAGAAACGTCGCGACCACCACCACGCACTTGGTAAAAACCCATGGTGCCGAAGACAGGCCAAAGGGGAGCGCCCAGAACTGGAAGTGTTCCCCTTGGAAATGAAAGGCAGGAATCGTCGGAAGCTGGGGAAAATAGGAATGTGCAGGTAAGCACTCTGCATATCCAGGGCACAGAGCCAGTGGTCCTCCATGAGGAGAGGGAGGAGGCTCTGGAGCGTCAGCATTCGAAATTTTTTGTACTCGACAAACTGATTTAGCTGACTTAGGTCAGGTATGGGTCTGAAGTCCCAAGTCTTTTTTTGAACCAGGAAAAAATGGGAATAAAATCCCTTTCCTCTTTGCCCGAAGGGGACGCGCTCTATTGCTTTTCTGAGCAAGAGCGAATTTACCTCCTTGCAAATAAGAAGAGCCTAGTCTCGAGAAAAAGAGGACTTTTTTTGTTGAGTTTCTGGAGGAATCTCCAGAAATTCTATGGTGTCCCCGACGGGCACTAGTTGCAGGACCCATTCATCAGAGGTGAGCGCCCTCCACTCCTGCGCGTGGCGGGCGAACCTCCCCCCCCACCTGCTCCCCATCATGAGACTAAGGATGCAGTGAGGCCAGGGAGTCAAGAAGTGGCAGGATGTTCAGGGGGAGAGCTTCCTGAACGTCTCTGATTTTTGGAGGCAGGAGGGGTGGCTGTACCCATGGCCTTTCGCTTCCCTTGGCAGCGCGCCTGAGTGTTCTTTCTCTGCCTCCAGATCCTTTTCCGAAAGGGCTGCTGCTGTTGCTGGGAGCCCGATCAGTACATTGACCTGAGAGACCGAAGTGCAACTCCTTTGTCCTCTAGGTCTGTGATAATATCCTTGGTGTCCCCTCCAAAAAGAACCGAGGCCCCTGAAGGGCATCCTGAATCGATGACTAGACCTCATTTTCGAGGCCGATAGGCAAAGCCAGGAATGCCGTCTGAGGGCAACAGCAGTTGCCGAGGTACAGGCCACCGAGTCGACAAAGTTGTAAGTGGCGCGTAAAGCGTGCCTACAAGAAACTTTGGAGAGGCAGAGATCCTTGGCAAGGTCCTCCTTTAAAGGCGAGGAATCCATGGACTGGACTCGCGCCTCCTGCTTGGCCAGGGTCGTTTTCTGATGGAACACCATGTGGGCCACGTAACTGAGGGACCGGAGGGCACACGTGGCTGAGGAATATATATATTTTTTCCCGAACTGGTCCATCTGCCTCGACTCTTTGTCTGGAGGAGTAGTGCTCATGTGCCTGGGCACTGAAGAGTGATCATGAGCTGCCAAGATGACTACAGAGTCAGCCCTGGGATGGGCCTTTAAGAAAGGAGCATCCTTTGGCATCCAGTAGAGCGTGTCCACCCGCTTGGGGACAGCTGGGATAGAATGAGGCATCTGCTAGACGGTAGTGGTAAGATCCTGGTGAGGGGCCATCCATGGAGGAATGGGGATGGGAGACAGAGACTCCAAGTCTAGGTGTTCCACGAGCCTCTGTCTCATGGAATCCTGTTCCTCCAACTCCCAGTTGAAACAGTCTTTCATGGCCCTCAAGAGGTCCGAGAAGGCAGGGTCTTCAGGTGGAGACTTTGGCGAGACCTTGCCTCTAGTGTCCTCAGGGTCCTCCAGGACCTCCACCAATTAATCCTCCCTCCTGTCTGAACGGTCAGCATCATCATCATCATCATCATCCACCTCCTCGACAGGACGGCATCTGGTATCTGGAAGTGAAACATCCTGTCAAGTCTTCCCCGAAATGTGGACAGTGGCTATTGATGAACTACTCGGGGAAGGGTACCCAGGAGACCGCGGTTGCGGAAGCCTAGTCTCCACGTCTGAAACCAACTCTGACCTAGCCCCCTGCCACCAAGACTGTATTAAGGTCTTGAAATCCGGGGTAACCGGAGGAGGGGGAGGTGGATAATAGCCCTGGAATCCCATATAATGAGAGAATGGATTAAATCCAGGGTAGAACTGCCCGAGATGACTCCAGTCCTGAGTGGGACCCCCCAAGGAGTGGTCCCCAGGATACCCCAAATTATAATGCAGGACAGTTCGGAGTCAGGTATCAATCTCCGTCGTCAGATCAGGCGTCGGAGAATCCATGTCAGACCCGCTGTAATGTAAATAGGTTAAGGGTCCGGCGTCGGGACAGCCTGTATCAGGGGAACCAACACTGGAACCGGCACCACCCGATCCGGCGTCGGAACCGGAAGAAGGGGCCCTGGCATCGGGGCCAAAGGCAAAGGCCGGTCAGCCGGTCCCAGTTGCGGGACTGTCGTCGGGCTAACAGGTGTTGAAGGAAGCGCTGGAAGCCTGCCGGAAGGCGGAGGAGGAGCCTCCACAGAAAGACCTGTAGGCCAAGGAGGAGCCTCCTTCTCCTTAACTTAGAAGGGGAGTGCGGAGAGGACCCCAAAATCTTGACAGGGTCGATGGGTTCTCCGCTGGTATCACCGGACGTGCCCACCAGTGAATTGGAGGGCACGGGCGAAGGAGGAGGAGGGAGAGGGGCTCTCTCCCTCTGGTCCCACCGGACGTCAGGTGAGGCACCATGAGGCCCCGACGGAGGAACTGAGCCCATGCGGTCGTCAGGGACAGCCGCCCCGGCCGACTTATCGACCGGAGCCGGGCGACTGCCCCCAACTGGGGAGTCGACTTACCGGCAGCCGCACGGTCCCCGGAGGAGCTGGGAGCCGACTTATTGGCCGAGGCGGCACGGTCGCCGGAGGAGCCGACAGCCGACTTATCCGAAGTTTTGTCTGACTTACCGTCTTGGGCAGCAGTGGGGCCTTGCTTATCGAGGGCCTGGCGTCATCCGCGGAGCGAGCCCGATCCCTAGATTTTTCAGACGAATCCCAGAGACAATCCATTTTTTTCTCTAAGGAAGCCAGGCAGGCTTTTAGTAAATGGGCCTAAAAGCCTGCTGTCTCCGCTTTTTTGTGACCTGGTTAAAGGACTGACACTCACGGCAAGAGGAGACTAGATGGTCCGGGCCTAGACAGAGAATGCACTTGGAGTGACTGTCTTTGTGCGGGATCTGCGTGCCACAGGACGAGCACTTCTTCTTGGGTGAAGACATAAGAAAGAACAGGAAATTTGAGAAAAAAAAAGCAGTGAGGGATAAACCAACACAATGAACTTTCACGACGATCACTAACTGGAAGTCTGCAATGTGACTGACACGAGGCGATGGCGGGAAAGAACTGGAGGGCGGGCATGGGGACTACCCACCATATACAGTCACGCCGACGTCAGTCAAGTGACGCTGGGTGGGCGGTCCCCCGTCAGGTATTGCTAGAAAAGTATGCCGTGTGGCCCGACACCAGGTAGTGCCAGTCCTATATGTGATGACCTACTGAAGGAACCCTCTCGAAGTAAGATCTACTGTTATGGCAAGTTCTTACATAACTACTATCTCACTTCGAGATTGCGCTCTTGCAGCAGGCTATTACCATTATGACTGAGTCCCAAGCAGTACAAGGATAAGTTCCAGGTCAGAAGGGTGGAGGATACAGAGACTCACAGAGGCTCTTAAGAAAGCAGTCTGTAAAGAACAGCTAGGCCAAAGCCTGCCTTTCTTCGAGAAGCAATGTCCAAACTGTAATGTCTGAGGAATGCATGGACAGAACTCCATGTGGCTGCAGCACATAGATCTGCTGTTGACACGTTCCACAGGGATGCAAATGAAATAGCAACACCCCTACTGGAATGACCTTTAACTGAGCCCGGTAAAGGTTTGCCATACTTTTGGAAGCAGAAAACTATGCAGTTGACCAACCATTTGGACAACATCTGATTCATCACTGGCGTCCCTATCATTCTTGGGGCGAAAGGTACAAATAACTGGTCAGTTTTCCTGGAAGACAGAGTATGGTCAACATAAAAATGAAGACCTCTATGTACATCCAGAGTATGCAACAGGGCCTTTCCATGATTGGAATACTCTGAGTAGTGGACAGATAGATGGATGTCCTGGTTGAGGGTAAACTCGGACACCACCTTGGGAAGGAATTTAGGATTAGTACGCAGGGATACCCTGTCCCTGTGGAAAATCAAATAGGGCTCTTTACACATCAGAGCCCGAAGCTTGGAAATCCTTCGAGTTGATGTGATGGCAACGAAAAATAGCGCTTTCCAAGACAGGAAGTGTAGCTCGCAACTTGCGGCTGGCTCAAAGGGTGGCAACATAAGCTTCTCTAACAAAAATAAGAGATCCCATGGGGAAATAGGGTACCAAATGTGTGACAATGTTCATGATACCTCGCAGGAAGATGCAGGGCAGATCCATTTGTGCCAGGCTGCCATCCACTGGTACATGATAAGCTGACAGTGCAGAAAGGTGTACCTTAATGGACAAGTAGCTAAGACAGATATTAGACAGGGAAAGGAGCTACTCCAAGGCAGAGTTCACTGAGCAGGTCTAAACGACGAGCACACGCCCACAGGCAGAAGTGTTTCCATTTCATGGTGTAGGTGGTCCTGGTTGAGGGTTTCCTCACTGCCACTAGGACTTCCACTACCCCTGCTGACACCCCATACTAAGTCTGCAAGAAACATGCATGCAGGTGCAGAGACTTGAGATTCGGGTGCATAAGAGTCCCCTGCTAGCTGCTAGAAAGGCTGTGGGCAAACCCTAGCTAATGTAGAGCATATCATTTGCTCCTGCCCCATTCTTGCGCAGTATTGGCAGGAAAAAAAAAACCAAGCTTCTAACCCCACCATATGTACTCACATTGACCCCGCCTAGGCAATTAAGATCAGTAAAAATCTTTATAGACAGATGGCACTTCCTCTTATTGGTGGCCAAAAATGTAATTACCACGCTATGGTACACAAAAATCCTGCCTTGAAAAGAAAAATGGAGACAATTGATATATGAGGTGTATAACCTAGAGCGAATATCGGCCAGGTTGCAAACACGTACCTCCGCTTTTGATGAAAGATGGCGTAAGTGGGTACTTTTCCAACATCACTGCAACCAAGACTTCATACCATAAATACAGTACTTTTAAAACTGGATCATCAGAATGTATGTGTAGCCATAAGATAGCTAAAGAGATGACACCCCTCTCCTCCTTCCCTTTCCCTTCTCCTAACTTAACCTCCCCTCTTCTAACCTCAGTTCTCTACTTTTTCTCTTGATTGTCCCCTTTCCAACTTGGAGAAAATAATACCTGTTCCCTATCTGTACCCTCTCTCAAAATCACTATTAACCATCTAGCCTACGAGAAATTTTGCAGGATAAGTTATGGAAACTGAAAAATCTTCTTAAAGACCACCAAAATAATGTACAGAGAGAAACAACGTCATGGTAACTACTATATCTGTGTAAACGTTAGCAGATTAGTGATACTACCTAGTTATCTACTAAAAAATGACACCTCACTGTTGAAAAGTCCTATTGTAATGCTGTATTGAAAACTGCAATTTAAAAAAAAAAAAAAAAAAATTAATGAATCCTCTGCTCCTGGAAGAGCAAGTGTGAGGACAGGGGCTGAGGAATCGGAGGTTCTATTGCCAATTGTTGGAGCAATGGGAACCAAATCTACTGAGGCCAGAAGGGTGCCATGAGAATCATGCCCGCTCGTTCCAGTTGAGGTTTGAGCTGGAGTAGTGGGAAGGGAGGGAAGGCATAAAGAAACCTACCTGTCCAGGAGAGGGACAAACATGTCTCACCAAAAACACCAGGCCCTGGATCTAGCGAGCAGAAACTGAGCAGTTTGGCATTGAGCGGGGACGCAAAGAGGTCCAATTCTGGAGTTCCCCAGCTTTTGAATAGATCGTCTACCACTTCCTGTAGTAGTCCTCACTCATGGGCCTGAGACTAAGAGTGACTTAGGCTGTCAGCTAATGTGTTTTGTACTCCTGGAACGTGCACTGCTGTGAGTTCCTGCTTGTGCTCCGCCACTCACCACCCAGTACCAGACTCTCATGACCTCTCTGCCACCGACATGTCTGTCCGGATCTATAAGGGACCTGGGAGGAGGACCGATTGAAACACTGTAAGGCATACAGAACGGCTCTCATCTCCAATACACTGATGTGGAGGCTGCCTTCTAGAGAAGTCCACGTCCCTCGTCTGATGTTCTTTGAAATGCACACCCCATCCCAGTCCCGAGGCATCTGTTGTCAGGACTTGCTGAGGACTGGGGCTTCAAAATGGAGACCCGGTCTCTAGTCAGGAGTGGGTGAGCCACCATTCCCAAGTCTGAAGCACAGCATTGGAGATCTGAACTTGCTGCTTGAGATCGTCTGAACGCTGATCCTACTGTACCCTGACGTTCCACTGCAGTACTTCTCATGTGGAGATGAGCTACCGGTACTGTCACGATGGCAGCTACCATGTGGCCTAGAAGTTGCAGAAGCATTCTGGCTAAAATCTGGCTTGAGGTGATTTTCCATGCCAGCACCAGCAGGCAATCTGCCCTGTATGAGGGAAGGAAGCCTTCCCTTGGGCAGTATCCAACATGGCCCCTATATATTGTAATCTCTAACTGGGCCAGGGGGAAGACTTGAGAAGATTTAACGTGATCCCCAGGTCTTGGAACAGTGGGAAAGTACTTTCCAGTATGTGCTGCAGCTGGTTCTTTGTGGGGACTGTCAGAAGCCAGTCATCGAGGTAGGGGTAGATGTAATGTCCCTGCCTCCGGAGAGCTGCTGCCACCTCGTCAGGCACTTGGTAAAGACTCGAGGTGCCGAGGAGAGGCCAAACGGCAGCACCCAAAACTGACAATGCTCGCCCGGAAGGTGACATAAAAGTACTTTCTGTGGGACAGCAGGACTTTTATGTGCATGTATGCGTTCTGCATGTCCAGGGAGCAAAGCCAGTCCCCCTGGTGTAGCATGGGCAGCAATCCTAGCAGTATCACCACCCTGAACTTCTTGTATTTGATAAAACTGTTCAGCTAAGATCTAGAATGGGACAAAGGTCTCCTGACTTTTTTGGAACTAAGTGGGAGTAATAACCCCTTCCTCATTGACTTGGTGGGACTACCTCAATTGCCTTTTTTGCTCAGGAGGGCTTGGATTTCTGTCCAGATGGGGCCTGTATGGGATGAGAAGCAATGACTGGAAATCGGTGAGTCATCTGGAGGTATTTGGGTGAAGTTGAGCATAACCCCTTTCAATAATCTGTGGAGTACCCACTGACGTAATGCTGGACCAACCTGAGAGGTAAAGAGAGAACCGCCCCCCTAGTGCCTCTCCCTGTAGCTTCACCAGAAGAGAGGGGCAGGCAGAGAGTCATGGTGAGGTTGTTGGGAGTGGGCAAGGGAACTCTGGCAGTTTTGGCATTCCTAGGTCCCTGTGCTCCTGAAGACAGGGGTGCCTTTTCTTTTGTAAACCCCCCCCTTTCCTGCTGTCATTTCCCCTTGCTGGCCTTATTGCCTGTGAAAGAACCAACACCTGACATTTTGTGGACCTCAAACTGCTTTTCCTGAGTCCTGCAAGCCTGCGATCATCTTTTCAGCCTCCTGGCCGAAAAGAACTGGTCCTTGAAAAGGGGCATCCTGCAGATCCTGGCAGAAGACCAAGACCCGCAACCAGAAGTAGAGCCGTAGGCATATCCCTGTGGCAACTGTTCTGGCAGCAGTGTCTGTCAAGTCACATGAGCACCTGAGGATGTGCTTGCCAACGTCAGCACCAGACTGGAGGATGGCTAAGAGCTCTGACTTAGCGGATTCAGGTTGTGACTGAGCCAAGTTCATGGCCTTGTTCCAGAAAGATTTCTAATACATCACCACATGTGCCAGAAAATTTAATAACCAGACCATGCAAGTGGCCGAAAAGTACATCTTCGGTCCAGATTAATCCATCTTCCTGGACTCCTTATCCGGTGGTTGAAGCTCATGTTTCGGTTGCTTGAGTCCTCCCATGTGTGACCATAAGGATCATCAAGTCCGCTTTGGGTTGCTCTCTCAAATGTGGTTCCTCCATAGAGATCCTATATAAGCGGTCAGCTTTCCTAGGAACCGACGAGGATGTGGAAGGGTGCTTCCAGGCTAGTTTCATAACATCCTAAAAGGGCTCCACTAATGGTGGAATGACTAAGGGTTTCGGGTCTATGGCCCCTAAGAATTTCGCCTGGCGGCACCTCACAGGGTTTAAATCTTCCATCTCCCGCTGATTAACTGAATGTGTTTTATCACATCTAGGAAAGAGGGATAATACGGAGGAGATCTTGGGGAATCCCTCCTTGGGATCGGAGATGGAAGAGAAAGTCGCCTTCTGATGAATCATAGGGGGAGAAGCCTCCAGTGGACTCGTCTGAAGATATGGACCGGCGTCTGCTAAAGCGACTCCAGCGTCTAGTGGAGGATCTGGACAACGGGTGATGATCATGCTGCCGCTGTCTGGGAGATTCCTGTCCATCGCCTCCTATAGCCGAGCAGGCTGGCATCCGGGATGGCGAAGGCAATCTGCATGGAGGATGGGTCTGTTGCCTAGGCGGAGCTGACCTAGGGGTCCCCGCGGAGGTGGGGGTTCTGCTCTGGTGTCTGGGCAGGAAATCCCCCTTTAATAGTGTTCCACCAACTGGTGAATAGAGCACTCACCTCAGCCAAGGGGACCACAGGGCCCAGCTTCGGGGTAGGGGCATCAGAGAGGCCTGGCGTAGGACCCTTCTGTTTAGTTCCCTTTAGCCTTAGGTCTGACGATGCCGCTGTATCTGATGTCAGGTCTGGTGGTGTCTCATCCCCGTGCGTTGGGTGCTCTGGCGTCTGGCCATCGGGCTCCCGAGGGGGAGGTAGTGACGGAGGGAGTGACGCCTGGTCCAAGGTTCTCTTGGAGGCAGGCGTCAGGTCCCCCTACATCGGGTCCATAGTCATCAAATCAAATCATATTTTATTTATACAAAGTGCCTTTCCGGGAGTTCAAAGTGCTTTTGCACAGTAAAACCAAACACATAACAATCGTTAAAACTATAATAAAAATAACACAGTAAATCATTTAAATTACACCAAATTAAAAACATCTGCGTCAACAATCTTACAAGACCAAGAACAATCTGGATAAACCAGCCTAAATAAATAGGTTTTTAAAGCTATCTTAAAACTTTGGACAGTCAGACACTCTATCCCCTGACAAAGTAGAGAATTCCACAGGGTGGGGACTGCAAAAGCAAAGGAACGAGCCCCCGATGTTTTCAATCGAACCCTGGGAATCTCCAGCAATCCCTCATTGGTGGAGCGGTGTGAGTGGAGGGGGAAGTAGGAGCAAAGGAGATCTTGCAAGTAACCGGGTCCCTGCTCGTGTAGGGCTTTATAGGTCGGTAAACCAAACTTGAAGGTGATCCAGCACTGTACTAGCAGCCAGTGCAGTCCACGGAGCATAGGCGTAATATGACTGGCCCTAGAAGAGCCAGTCAGTAGCCTGGTAGTCACATTCTGCACCAGCTGCAAGCGGCAGATATCAACCCCCAGTAGCCCTAGGTAAAGGATACTGCAGTAGTCAAGGCGGGAGGTCATGAAGGTGTGGACCAGAGTTAGAAGATCATCAGGAGGGACCAGGTGCTTTACCAAGGCGATATTCCTCAGATGATAAAATGAGACCTTGACAACAGCCGACACCTGGGATTTAAGTGTCAAGCCATCATCAAAAATAACGCCGGGGGCGGCTCTGACCAGGCAGAAGATGGCAGCATAGTTCAGAATCTCTGCAGGAATTACTGCAATCTAACCTCATCCAGCCTTCACCAGATCTTTCTTTGGTACCAACTCCTGTGACCATCCTGTAATCTTACTGCCTGACACAGTCTGTAAGTCATTTTTGATCCATTATCTACTTATATTTAATTATTCTACACTGTACTGCAGCATACTAGGCCTCATCCTTCAGCATTATGGCAGATCTCCAAGTACAGTAAAGCTCACTTGCTAGAGTGGAAGTAATGTTTTCTAAAGTGATGGCTGAGATTAATGATCTAAAAATGTCCACCCAACAGAATGCGACCACTCTTGAAACTTTTAGCCAGAAAATTGCATTTAATGAGAAAGCAACAGTCTGTAACACCACTACTATTCATGACCTCAAGGCTACTGTCCACAATCAAGATCAAACTATTAAATCCCTACAGGCTAAAACTGACGATATTGAAAATCGTAATTGTCGCAACAATTTACAATTTTTTGGCTTCCCTAAAGGTGTAGAATTAGGAGACACTACTGCGCTTTTATTACATGTGCTGCCTGCAATGCTTAACCTACCTCCTAACTAACGTTAATCATTGAGCGGTCTCACCACTCTCTGGGTCCCAGGTCAACATCAGACCAGCGACCAAGGCCTATAATTGCTCGCTTCTTGAACTATTCCCACACAGAATTAATACTGGAACGAGCCAGAGAAATAGGGAAACTTCAGTGGCAAGAGTTTAATATTTCCATCTACAGAGACTTTTCAAAAGATTTAACCATCAGAAGGAAGGCCTATAATCCACTTAAACAAATCCTCCACCAAAGAAGCACTAAATTTGCTCTACGTTACCCTGCGACACTACGCCTTTTCTCAGGCTCTTCCTTCAAGGATTCTGAAATCCTTGATGCCTTAGCCAACTATCTGGAGGTCTCTCTCTGCAATCTTACCCTGGGAGGTTCAGCAGCAATTGGCAACCCGAACACAGCTTTGGTATCTGCACGGAGGGTGGACGATGAGGTACAGGAATGTGGGGAAGTGTTGCAGAACTCACAGCCCCAAGCAGCAATGCCGCAACTGATTTAACCCCAAGGCAATCAACACGGCTGCAAGAGAAGCTTCTCTTGGGGCATTATTCTTCAAGACTTTCTTGCTGTTCTAGTGAGGTTTCACCCCAAACACCCCAAGCTGCAGCCTTTCACCTTCAAATCAACCCCTCTATTCCCTTGAGCAATAAGTTTGCTCTCTTGGAGGATGACATGCACTCCTCGCAGGAGGATCTTTCCCAGCAAATGTCAGACGAACATCCCTCTAATTTGGGCCCTGTGCCTCAGGGATGTATTTCTGACGATACTTCATGGGTAGAAGTTCTTGCAAGTTCCCCCCTCAAATCTTTAGAGCTGCCCACAAAGAAACGTAGGGCAAAGACCAAAAGCAAGAACATCAATAGTCATAATCCTGCTAATAAATCTAAGGTGTCATGAGCTTATATGGTCAGTAATATGGTCACAGTTGCTATATCTTGGTAGATTTTGCTTCCAGGATACTTAAAAGTGCCAGTACACTTTTCTGCCTAGCCGCGCTTCTACGGTCTATACTGGTTGCTTTCCTCCAGCGAGCAGAAAGCAAAGGCTATACATCACGGCGCAATCAATTTACTTTTTGTTGCAGTGTTTAAATCAGCAGCTTAAAGGTCTTCAAGGAAACTTTGATATATCAACAATGCCTTCCTAACCCATTATTTTAGAGTTGGATCTTGTACATTACCTCACTAAACAGGCTCTCCGTATCTAGCCTTTTACTCTCCAGTTTAGCAGTGCATCAGGTTTATAGTCTTTTGGCTTTTCAGTTGCATATCTTCAATTGGTATGCATCCCGATTATTGCCTTTTCTTTTTTCATATGTGAATTATTATATATTACAAAACAACTTACCCCTTCCATCTCCTGATGACAGGTTAAGTATTATTGGCAACTACATGTAATCTGTCTCCTTCCCTACGCTCCATTATTCTTACTACCTCCTGTTTACAATACGGAACTATCAGCACTCACAGAGGTGGGCTATGTTTGGTGTACTGTTGCAAAGGATTGTCAATCTACATCTTCCTTAAGCTCTTAGTTTACTCAAAGCCTACAGATATTATAGAAATCCACTGCTGTGTGGTCCCTCCAGTTTTTGGGGCTCACTGGACCTAGTCTTCTAAACCTAGTCACCCCATATAATACCTATTTAGGAGATTTTCGAGTAATCAGAGCTGATCTTTACTATGACTATCTCTTCTGTCTGCAGTTATCACTGAAGCCTATACCTCTCCACATCATCCCGATTTGTATTTGGCTCAGGGCGTAAGGGCTTAAATTGACCTCCCATTTCTTCTTTCCCCCTCAATATTGTATGTATTATGTACTTCTTCTGTTGCACTGCAAAGTATACTCAGAGTCACTCTAATGTGGTAATGATCTACTTTTCATTTTATATTTGTTCATTTGCATTCCACCTGGCTCCCTGAATTCCTTGCTCTATGTCTAGGCTGTACTGGCATCTCGTATACAGTTCATTAATTTACTGTTATTTCAAGCTGATATATCTTGTACTATTACTACTAATATTTATAAATAAGTTCTGGTGTTTAGCTTTATCCTTATACTTTGTCCTGTTGGCTTAGAATTAAGTTGAGGTTATTACAGCCCCCGCTTTTCTTGGTATTATTCCCTTTCAGTTTAGCTTATCAGGAATACTTACTTTATTATATTACTGGGCTCAGACTTAGGTTTGGGCCAATATTTATAACCGGTCCTCTCTAGTCTCCTCCCTATATCGACTGTCCCAGAGTGTGGTGAGATAGTCTCTTAGCCAGTTGACTGACTCATATCTCCTCACACCCATAAAACGTTTTCTTTGTTATTTAGCTTACTAATATTGTTCTTGTTGTTAATGCTCTTTTTTCCTTCTCCATCTCTGTTCTAACTTTAATAAGAAATATGTGCTACTCATGTATCATACATCTCACTTTGTTTGGCTTGAATATTTCTGCCACTCTCTGCATATACGTAAGCTCTCTATATTGTATTCTAATCATTCTCTGCCTCATTTACTTGTCCCTTCACACTCCAGCGATTATTCCCTTTCTTTAACACTGACAATATGAGTGACATACTTTTATATACATGGAATATGAAGGGACTTAATTCTCCTTGTAAACGGAAGCAAATTCTTTCACATCTCAAAAAACATAACACAAATTGCTTTCCTTCAAGAAACAAAATTATTAGCAGAGGATGTTCATAGCCTTAAAAGAGATAGGGTTGGTCAGATCTACGAATCATCCTATACCTCAAAAAAAAGAGTTGCTGCTATTCTTATTCATAAGAGTCTCAAATGGTCCCTTATAAACTCATTTTCCAATACTGATGGCAGATGGGTGATGGTCAAACTGAATAACAACTCTGGTCCTCTTCTGCTTGTTAATGTCTATGCACCCAAGTCCGATTCTCCGGAGTTTTTTCATAATTTAGCTCAACAGATTTTATCCTTTAACACTGATAATGCACCAGTTATCCTTGGAGGGGATCTTAACTTAGCTTTAGAAGCCAGCATTGACATAAGTAGCTCCACTACAGAGGCCCACCCCAGAAGTATCAAAGCCCTCTCATTACTAATGCAAGATGTTGGATTAGCTAACGTATGGCGCCTCCTTCACCCCCATGATCGAGATTTTACTTTTTACTCCTATCTACATAAGACATACAGTAGAATTGACTACTGGTTAGCCTCTCCTGTTATAATGGAAAAAACTATTGATTCATCCATCTCTCCCATCATAATCTCGGACCATTCCCCTGTCAAATTACAACTTTTGTGTGGCACATTATCACCCAAATCTTCTTACTGGTGGCTGGACCCTCTGCTTCTCAAGGATTCCAATTTCTTCCCATGATCAAAGTACAAATTCAGGACTTCCTCTTTCACAGTACCCCAACCGAATCTTCTATGTCCTCTGTATGGGAAGCTCTTAAAGCTACGATTTGAGGGAAAATAATCAGTTATGCTGCACACAGGAAAACAGTAAGGGAACAACAGCTGGCTGACTTGGAAAAATCTCTTAAGGTTAAAGACAATTTATACTTTTCTTCTAATAAGCACTGTCCTGATTCTCAACTTCATCTTGAAATTCTTCAATTTAAGAGTTAAAATTATCAAATTAATTTCTCGTAAACCAAACTGGCCTTGTTTAAACTGAAATATAAGTTTAGGAACACGGCAATAAAAATGGCAAACTCCTCTCTTACCAGCTCAAAGCACAACAAATGGAACGACACATCCTAAGCCTAAAAGATGAACAGGGTACGATTCACTCCGACATAAACCTCTATAAACAGTGTCATGAAAACCTTTTATCAAAAACTATACTCTAACACAAATCCTCCATCTACTTTAGAAATTCAACAGTTCCTTAAATCGTTACATCTTCCTCATCTTTCTACTCTTGAAACAAATTCTTTAGATGAACCCTTCTCGCTTCAGGAAATCCAGAAAGCTTTGTCTTCCTTGAAATCCAGCAAATCCCCTTGGGGTGATGGATTCCCTGTTGATTTCTATAAAATGTTTTCCGTCACCTTATGTTCCCTTCTTCTTAATGTTTATCAAGAAGCTTCCAATACTGGCAAGCTTCCCCCATCTTGCGCCGAAGCAATCATAACCCTCATCCCTAAGAAAGAAAAGACCCTATTCACCTCGCAAGTTACAGGCCCATCTCTTTATTAAACACAGATGGGAAGATATTTGCTAAACTACTAACCTCTCAACTTGAATCCTTGATTCCCAAGCTAACTGACTGTTCGCAAGCTGGTTTTATTAAACGTAGATGTGGTTCTGATCACCTACATTCCTTATTTAATTTAATTCACAAAGCCAAATCCCTCAAGACACCAGCTGCAGCCATAGCTATTGATTTCTAGAAGGCCTTTGATTCCTTAAACTGGGACTACCTTCATCAAGTTTTATCTTATTTCGGTCTTTCTCATACCTTTTGCTCCTGGATCAAGCTATTATACAACTCCCCTGTTGCTAAAGTACTTACTAATTCCACCCTTTCCTCTTACTTTCATCTAGCAAGGGAAACTAGACAAGGCTGTCCACTGTCACCTTCCCCGTTTATTTTAGCCCATGGAACCCCTGACTGCTTGTTTACGTCAATCTTTTGGCATTATGGGCATACCTGTGAGCAATTCAAGATATGCTTCTCTCTACTACACGGATGACCTCTTAATCTTACTTGAAAACCTGAATGAGGCTGGGCCCCTGTTGGTTGATTTGCTTATAATTTTACTAAAATTTCTGGCCTTGCTTGGAATTATGGCAAATCACAAACTATGCCCCTTATCGACCACTGTAAAGCCTTTATGAACATACCTCTTGGATTCCGCTGGTCACCACAGGGTATAACATATCTAGGAATCAAAATTACTAGTAACTTAGGGAAGATATGGGACATTAACTTTAACCCCTTGTTTGACAACTTCAAAACAATTCTGTACAGATGGAAGCTTCTTAATCTCTTTCATGGGAAAAATTGCAGCCATTAAGATGTCCATTTCTCCCAAGATTCTTTACCTCTTTGCCAATATTCTTTTAGTCGTACCATCCTCCTTTTTTGCTAAAATTGATAAATTAATAGGTAACTTTATCTGGGATGAGAAACCAGCGAGATTTAACCGCAACAAACTTCGATCATATTGGAGAAAATGGGGGATTCAGACTCTCCTGGTTCAAAGGCTACCTCTGGGCTTTCTGAATGGCCCAAACCATTAAATGGTTTTAGAAACCCTCCCCTCACTGACCACTATGGGTTGCAATGGAATCCGCATTGTGCCTAGGAAGAGTTCCATTTCCTTCATTTTTAAATCCCATTTCCTCTAAACTAAAATCTCACCCGACTATATCATCCTCTGTTCTTTATTGGAAACTAACCCACAAATTCCTGAAATCCAAACCAACACCCTGGTTTTATACCCCCTTATGGGGCAATCCACTGCTCACTGTAGAAGATCACCCAATTTTCTGTCGTACATTTATTTTTTATTTATTGAACAGTTTCACCAGGTAGGGCACACTGAGCAAAAAGATGCTAGTCTCCCGGTGCGACCTGGAAGGGGGGGGGATACATGGGAGACAGAATATACATTACATCGAGTTATACATAGGAGATCATGGTACATGATACAGAGTGTACAGTGAATGCATAACATTGAGTTTACATTAGGGTCTTGGTACATTGCTACATACAGGTTTACAGAGTGCAGATACATACAGTGGGAGGTGGAATATCGTACCTAGAATACAGACAACAGAGTGATACTGAGAATTTGTACTGCTGATGACAGGACTTGTTGTCTATGGAGAGGTTGACAGCAGGGTGGGTAGGAAAGCACAGGGATTTTGAACGCGCCCATAGCAGACAGACATAGTCAGAGGGATAACTGTGTTACTGGGGGCTGAGCAGAAGTGCTGGGGGGCAAGTGCAGGGTTGGATGAGCATATATGCCAGCATGAGAAAAGAAATGCTAGGGCTGTTGGTCAGGCCGCATAAAAAGAAGGGGGAGTCGAACAATGGGATATGATGATGGGGAAGGGGGTCAGGAGCAGGAACAACTTGTGGCGTAGTAGTCAAGTAGGGCAGAAGATATTGTATGTCTACAGGAGGAGTGGCGGATTTGGGCTTGGGCGTTCCATAGCTTGGGGAGTTGGAAGGAGAAGGCCAATTGACCTGCGGTGGTCCGCCAGAGAGGGATTGTCAATAGCCGGGAATCAGAGGACCTATGAGCATGGGAAGGGGTTGGTAGGGAAGAGAGGGTGGAGGTGAGGTAGGAAGGGAGAGCACCGAGCCAGAAGTTAGACACAAATTTGATACTGTGAATTAGCCGACGGTTATTTAGGGATGGGAAGGCCAGTGAGTGATAGAGCTCACAGTGGTGTGTACGTGGGGAGGCATCTTTGGCAAATCGGCAGAAAGCATTTAAGAGTGGGTCTAGACTGGCTAGGGTGGATTTTGGGGCCAAGCTGTAGACTATGTCGCACTAGTCAAAGGAAGGTAGAATTATTTTCTGGATAATTTCACGTCTCACCGGGGGCGGGAGACAACTGCGATTCTTGTAGAGGGCGCCAAGCTTGGGGCGTAGCTTTTTTCTGGACAGCGTCCACATGGGTGGTAAAGGACAGGTGACGGTCAAGCTAGACTCCAAGGTACCTAAAAGAGGGCACATCCTCTAGAATCGTTCCATCAAGGGTGTGGAAAATCTGTTATGAGGTGAATCTGGATAGTCTCTGCCTAGAGCCAAAAGTCATGGAGACACTCTTTTTTGCATTGAAGAAGAGTTGGTGGGAGTTAAACCAGAGCTGTACTTTGTTGAAATCAGCATGGAGAGTAGAAATGACTCCTTCTTGGGTCCGGCTGGTGGTGAAGAGGACAGTGCCATCCGCGTACAAGTGTATAGAGGTAGCAGAGCAGGTTTTAGGCAGGTCATTTAGTAGGACGGAAAAGAGAAGGGGGCCGAGAACGGAGCCCTGTGGGACACCAGTAAGGACAGGAAGTGGAGGCGAGATGGAGTCTGCTATTTTTACTGTGTTCTACTTTCCAGGTAGCCTCTGAACCAGTTAGTGGCTGATGTGGATAATCCAGCAGTGGATAGGCAAGTTAGTAATAGAGGGTGGGCTACTGTGTCGAAAGCTTTAGCTAAGTCGATGAAAATGGCTGAAGTAATTTGTCCTTTGTCCATCCCTGTAAGGATAGAATCTGTGAGCCTTAGCAGGAAGGTGGCGGTAGAGTGTTTTTTTCCTAAAGCCTGCCTGGAAAGGCATGAGGAAGGGTGACTCAGAGAGGAAGTGAGAGATTTGCGAGAGTACTAGGTGCTCCTGTAGCTTCGCTAGGGCGGGGAGCAGGGAGATGGGGCGGTAGTTTGATGTGGTGGTAGGGTCACCTCCTTTTGGTACAGGGATAACAGTGACATGTTTCCATACCTTCGGGATTGATTCAGTGGCAAACGAAAGGTTTAGGAAGGCGGCAAGGGGAGATGTAATGGCGTGGTCAGATAGGAAGAGAAGTTTGGTATCTAACCCATCCGATGATCTATCCTTTTTGGGTTCAGGGAGAGTAGGGCATCTAAAGTATCAGCGGGCGCAATGTGTTTAAAAGTGAAGTGATTTGGTCCTGGAGGTTTAAAGGTTTCAGACTGAGAGGGGGAGGTTATTTTTGGGAGAGAGAGGCAAGTAAGGTTATGGCACAGGTGGTGAAGTAGGTGTTGAATTCTGAGGCGGCCACGAGGGGTTCTGTGACGAGAGTCCCTTGTGTGAGTAGGCGGGGGGGGGGGGAATTGAGGATGGAGGGGAGAAAAGGGAGTTGATAACTATCCAGAATTTAGAGGGTCTACCGAGGTTGGCATTTAAGGTGTTATTAAAGTATTCGGCCTTGGCTAAGCGGGTTGCCTTGGTACATTTGTTATGGAGCACGCGGTAGGAGATATTGCCATTAGAGAGGAGCACAGATTTGTATAACTACCATGCCTTGTCCCTAGCGTTCTGGCACGCAATTAGTTCGGGGGAGATCCAGGGGAGGTGGGCTCCCCGGATTCTAACTCGACGCAGGGGGCATGTCTGTCCCAGACACTGAGAAAGGTATTCCAGAAGAGTGCAAAGGTTTAATCTATAACATTACTAGTAAGGAGAAAGTCCCAGATAGAGTGGGCTAGGTCGTCCAGAACAGGGGCGAGGTTTAGGGATTTGTATGACCTTTGTAGTAGAATATTTGGGGGGTATTTTGGTCGATGGATTTTGTGGAAGATGTAGGTGATGTGGTGGTTGCTTATCGAGTCAGGAAGTAGGACGGAGCTGATGACCAACCCGGTAGGGGTGAGAGGTGAGGGCCCAGTCAAGTAGGGAGTGACTGTTAGTCTTAGGGTTTGAGCGTGTGGATTCAGAGATGGTTTGGGCTAAACTGAGGGCGGTAATCTCAGCGCGAGCTTTGCTGAACGCAGGGGATGGCCAGTTGTGATTTAGGTCACCCATGATATAGAGCTCACCCGCAAGGGCAAAGAAAGCTAGGTGGGTTAGGAGGTCAGTGACAGTTATGGCCGGGGTACCAGGGCGGAAGTAGATACCAGCCACATAGATAGGGAGGGAAAAGGGCAGAGCCAGTTTTAGCATGAGTAGTTCATAGGCTGTGGGCTCAGATTTTGTGAGTGTGATAGAAAAGTGCAGGTCAGATTTGGTATAGATAGCCACTCCGCCTCCATGGGAGGGTCTGTCTTGCACAGTGATATTAAAACCCAGGATAGCAATGGCTGGGTCTGGAAGGTTAGGGTTTAGCCAGGTCTCACACAGGATGATAATATTGAGGATGTGCTGTGCGGCTAAGACTTGGAGGAGATAAAGCTTAGGGGCTAAGCAACGAATGTTGAGATGGAGTATGCGTAGCCCCGGGGGAGGGAGCTGGACAGGTTATTTGTGGAGGCCTTGGCAGGGGGAGAGACACTGAGGTTGAGGGCACTGGGCCGGGGTTTGGGTGTACGTCCCCTGCAGCAAGGAGCAGTAAGGTAATAGTTAACTGGTGAGAAAGGATGTAGAACCATTTTGATTTGGGAGAGTGCCTTCTAGTAGGTGGACTGGGATACCCAGCATTTGAACCATGGAGGGTAATTTGGTGGATGGACGATAACAAGCAGGACAGGGTGAAAAGCGGGGGCTCATTGGAAAGTAGGTCCAAGTGGTGGCTGGAAGGTGAGGTGGCAGTGTGGGGGACATGGGTAAGGAGAATAAGTTCGATCGATAGAGGGGGAGGGGAAGGGTAGCAGGTTAGAGGAGGAATTAAAGTGGGTGCCTAGGATAGGAAGGAGATGATGAGGAGTAAGTTCCTTGAATGCTGTGCCATGACTGAAGGAGCGCAAGGGGCACAAAATAAAACCAGATATGCGTTGGGGGGAGAGGGGCGGTTGTTTGCAGCTGGCTGGAGGGCCGTAGTCGCGGGGAGGAAGCTAGGAACCAATAACGGTAGACTAAGTATAAGGGGTTGGTCAAGGAGTGTATTTAATAGGAGGCCCGGGAGGGGGTGGGAGAAAAAAGCAGGCTGGCTGTGCGCTTTGTTAGCCTCGGGTAGCGACCGCTAAGGCAATTCGGTTGCAGGGCTTCAGAAAGCCGTACAGCAGCTTGAAATACCTCGGTCAAAAGGCACACCAATTGGGAGCTTAGGACTACCTGCCGGGCCAATCAGAAGTCACCTAGGCGGCAGGCAGACCAATGGGAGAGCCGCTGGAAGCTGGGAGTCTCCGGGAGTTTTGGCGTCAGTACCTGTGAGGCTTGGCCGGGCGCTGGGACCAGGAGGGCGGCTTGAGGTCATCCGAGGGGTAGGCGGCAGCGGCTGGAGATGCTGCCGGAGTCGGGAGGCACAGCTCGGGGCGCAGTTTCAGTCTGCGGGGAAAGAGGGAGAACAGCGTTAGATAAAGGCAGAAAGTTGGAGATAAAGTTAGGCGTGGGGCAGACGGGAGCTTGAGGAGTGGGTGGGGATGCGATTCTAAACAAAAGGAAAAATTAGCAATTGATTTGGGAGTGGGAGGGGATTTAGAGAGACAGAGGCAGGGTAATTAAGAGGAGTTACAGAAATTAAGATGTGGGGGGAGGGGGTCTGACTGCCGAGAGTTAGCGTAGTGCAGGAATTAGGGGAAGATAGGAAAAAAAAAAACAGCAGGGGGGTCTGGGAAGAGTCGCCGGTTCTTCGGGATTTGGAGAAATACTAAAAGACAGGCTCCCACAGACCATGGGTGGTGAGGAAAAAAAGCAGCAGAGAAACACAAGCAGCAAAAACAGGGCTGTAATCACTTAGAGCAATAAGTTTAAACAGGCAGTATAACTATGACCAACACAAAAATGACAAGGTTACAGCACTTTTAAGCCTGAAGTAGTATGTCAGTGAATTGACTACACAGATCAAAAACACAATGTTTCAGAGTTAATCCCTAAAATCATGCATTAGACTGAAGAAAGCAGGCTGACTGTGCGCTTTGTTAGCCTCGGGTAGCGACTGCTAAGGCAATTCGGTTGCAGGGCTTCAGAAAGCAGTAAAGCAGCTTAAAATACCTCGGTCAAAAGGTGCACCAATTGGAAGCTTAGGGCTACCCGCCGGGCCAATCAGGAGCCACCTAGGCGGCAGGCGGACCAATGGGAGAGCCTCTGGAAGCTAGGCATCTCCGGGAGTTTTGGCAGCAGTACCTGTAAGGCTTAGCTGGGCGCTGGGACCAGGTGGGCGGCTTGAGGTCGTCTGAGGGGTAGGAGGCAGCAGCTGGAGATGCTGCCAGAGTCGGGAGGCGCCGCTCGAGGTGTGGTTTCAGTCTGTGAGGCTTGGCCGGGTGCTGAGACCAGGAGGGCGGCTTGAGGTCATCCGAGGGGGTCAGCGAGACAGGAGGCACCACTCAGGGCACGGTTTCAGTCTGTGAGGCTTGGCCGGGCGATGGGACCAGGAAGGCAGCTTGAGGTCATCCGAGGGGGTCGGCGGCAGCGGCTGAAGATACCGCTGGAGTCGGGAGGTGCCGCTCAGGACGTGGTTTCAGTCTGTGAGGTTTAGCCGGGCGCTGGGACCAGGAGGGCGGCTTGAGGTCGTCAGAGGGTCAGCGGCAGTGGCTGGAGATGCTGCCGGAATCGGGAGGTGCCGCTCGGGGCATGGTTTCAGTCTGTGAGGCTTGGCCGGGCGCTGTGACCAGGAGGGCGGCTTGAGGTCATCCAAGGGGTTGGCGGATGGAGATGCTCCCGGAGTCGGGAGGCGCCACTCAGGGCGCGGCATCAGTCTGTGAGACTTGGCCAGGCGCTGGGACCAGGAGGGCAGCTTGGGGTCATCCGAGGGGTCGGCGACAGCAGCTGGAGATGCCGCCGGAGTCCAGAAACACCGCTCGGGGCGCAGTTTCAGTCTCCATGTTTCAGTACAAGGAGGAACAAAGACATTTTCTTTCTCGGAGATATCTTGGACCAGAATTCACTCACTCTTAGATCATTCTCAGACTTGCAGGTCACATGGAAACTTCCATAACAGGATTTCTGGAAGTTTTTACAAATTCGAGCAGCTTTTAACTCTCTCTCTAGTTTAGTGTATAGGCATACTCTCCTAAACCCATACATCTCGCACTGGACTAATTTATCACTAAAATTAAATAGCTCCATTTGCAAAGACATTATAGATAATCTACCTGATCAGTCTATACAGGCCAAAAATAAATGGAGTACTCTTCTTAACTACAATATTTCAGATGCACAATAGAGTAATTGTTGGCATATTGCACTTAACACCTTTAAAGATGCCCCTTAGTTATTTAATACAAACTAAAATCCTACATCTTTGGTATAGAACCCCCTCTGTGCTTCAACGAATGGGCCTATTATATAATAATAATTGCTGGCGCTGCAATTTGGCCAACGGAGATCTACTTCAATATCTTGTAGTCTTGTGCTCCCATTACTAAACTCTGGCATTAAGTCAGTTTACTGGCCTCCAGAGTAACAGAACAAAAACTACCTTTTGACCCCAAGCTATTCCTTCTAGGCATCCTTATCCCCAATAGCTCTCTCCTCTCACATGCACATTTCAGATGGCTAAACATCTGATTCTTATGAAATGGAAA
Source organism: Neoceratodus forsteri (assembly GCA_016271365.2). Taxonomy (NCBI): domain Eukaryota; kingdom Metazoa; phylum Chordata; order Ceratodontiformes; family Ceratodontidae; genus Neoceratodus; species Neoceratodus forsteri. The sequence goes on from CM028133.1 coordinate 805,046,480, forward strand.
TCAACTCTGGTGCCTTCTCTTTCAGATGTTCTTCAAAGACTCTCTCAGTATGCCTCTCTAGACCGATTATCTCATGTTACACATAACCGGCTCACTGTATATGACAGATGTTGGCAGAATTACTTCAAGTACATGAACCTAGTTCTTCTAGACCCCATTTCTTAGGGATATTTAGCCCTCCTTATTTTGTTCTCAGATGAGGTTTTCTCGAAATTTTTGTGCACACATTTCTCCTCTTGTTTCCCTTCTTCCCTGTTTTCTCCCTCTCTCCTTCCCTTCTTCCTTGCTTTTTTCTCTCTTCTTTCTTTCCTTGCACACTTTTCTCTTATCTTCACCTCTCCATTACTGAACATTGTTCATGTTACCACATTTATCACTTTTTGCAATTTACTGAATGCCTTGCCATAGCCTGCCCTAACATGTATTTCATATAAGGTTGCTATTTCTGATCCTATAATACCCTATTGATTGTAGCCCTTCTGCTCTCCACTTACATCCTGTCTAAGTTTGTGTTTTATTATCAACATATGTATGGAAGGCTTCTCCAATATGTTTATCCTAAACACTGTGTTTTGTTAAGTGATATTTTATACCTTACATGGAGCATAGTCTTCTATTGTATAAGATGTGTGCTTTCTTATATACTCAAATTTCAATAAAAAGAAAGTGGAAAAAAAAATAATTACCCCAGGTTCCACATCCGGTTTGAGGTAGTCAGTTGTACACCCCTGAACCATAGTCCGGATGGCTGTCCAGCCAATAAACCTGCCTCCTGGTGATCTGGGTCCACCACCAACACCTCGGTTTTATCTGTGTTTAACCACAGCCAACTGGTGCTCATCCAGTCCTGGATCTCAGAGAGAGAGTTATTAAAGACCGAGAGAATTTCATCCTGTTTGGGCACAAAGGACATTTACAGCTGAGTATCATCTGCATAGCAGTGAAAACTCAGACCGTACCACCTAATAATGTCTCCCAATGGCAGCATAAACACTGTGAAAACAGGTGATAGAATGGAGACCTGCGGTATACCGCAGGATAAGGAGAGGCGCTGAGGAATAAATCCCAGACACCACTCTGAGTCCTACCCTCAAGGAATGATCGAAACCAGCTGAGGACTGTATCAGACAGTCCACAGATAAACCACAGGCGCTCCAACAACACTCCATGGTCCACAGTGTCAAATGCTGAAAAGTGATCAAGGAGGATCAAGATAGAACAAGTCCTCCAATCCCTCGCTATTAGACCATTCAGCACCCAAACAAGAGACATCTTGGTACTATGCTTACTCCTAAAACCGGACTGTAGAAAATCACCGACATTGTGGGTGGACAAATGATCATCCAGCTGCAGTGCAACCACCTTCTCAATAACCTTACCCACAAAGGGCAGGTTAGAGACAGGTCTGTAGTTTGCCAGGCAATCTGGATCAAGGGAGGACTTAAGGAGTGGTCGTACAACCGTCTCCTTCAGGGGATTGAGGGAACGCCTCCAATGACCTCCAGACCATCTCAGCAAGGACTGGGCTGATTTCCTCAATGCAACCCACCAGGAGTCACAGAGCACCCCAGTCCCTTTTTAGGTACCCTCTTTTTAGAGCCCTGTGGATCAGATGATGGTTTGGAGGGTTTCGTCTGCTCCGGCTCTGTTGCGGAGTCAGAGGGCACTGTGGACTGTCGTCATTCCGGAGCCCTGGCCAACGACAGCTTGGAAGGCGAGCGCAGTTTCTTGTGGCACTCATGTTCCAGACATCTCTTGGTGTCGTCGGACCGTCATCCTGTCTGACGACCTAGAGGCAACGGCCTTGCGGACAGCAGGTTCCAACCTGCCGCCTAACAAAGTGTGGGACGATCCTTCTGGCTGAGACCCTAGCAGAAGCTTGTGGGGCCTGATAGCCAGAAGACTCCCTGGACGTCTGGGTGGAGGTAGGACGCTTCCTCGATGGTAACCCTGGGGGAGCCAGGGAAACAAGAGGGGCAGAGTCTAACCTCGCGCCAGAGGCAGAACTTTTGGAAGCCTTGTGTGGAGACCTGGGACAGGATTATGACCTGGACCTGTCCTTGTCCCTATGATGGTGTTTCCCGCTCAATTTCTGCTCTCTTGGGGAGGAGTCCTTGGTCAAGAAGGAAGACGAGCTGTGCCCTGAGTGGGTCTTCTGCATGGCAGCCACTTGCTGTTCAAGGAGGTATGCTTTTAAAGTCTTCAGGCAGCGGATGAGTGTCCTCCTATTGAAGGCAATGCGGGCAGGCGTCCGGCTTATGGTCGGGGCCTAGGCACAGAAGGCAGGGTGAATGGGCGTCTCTTGCCAGGATCTGCTTGCCGCATGCACACTTCAATTTCCGCCACTCTATGGATGAAGTTGGTTGGGTAAACATACACGACAAATTTGTTAAATTCGATGAAGGAACGATAACTGTGTGAAGCACGAAATATGGCGGATGACTGGAAGCAGCATGCATCCATGGAGCCGAGATGCACGGGTCGACAGCAGGAAAAAAAACTAAGGTGGTGCCAGGGGACCACAGCTTTATAACATGGGTGCCTTTGGGGGTGGGGCTGACGTCAGGGGTTGGTACCCCGCCATAGACTGCTAGCTAGAATTTTTCCGTGAGGTCCTAGTGCCTGTCAGCATTGTCGTAATGGCTCTGTCTCAAAGTGAGATCTGTCTTTTTGCACCTGTGGCATGGAATGACGTTGCAGTGGTGCAGTATCATATTTTGGCAGGGAATTTTCAGTACCAGGTACATAAGGTGGGGTAATAGGAAGACTATGCTGACAATTAGGTCAAAGTGGTAAATTGTCTCAGAACTATGAATGCAATGTCTATTTTACCAATATATGCAATTGTAAGTTATAATTATATACTTTAAATTAAAAATACCCATTTTAGAAAACTGCCAATCAAAATCAGCTGATTGCTAATCATTTTTCATTTTGATTAGCAAAGGCCGCCAATCAACTCTGACAATAATTTATGCCTTGAACTGGATCCCAAGCTTATTATCATATACAACAATGAAAAGGCAACTGGGAAAAGTGTGGAAATATGCTTTACAAACTAGAGCACTGTTTCCCTCACCAGGATTGTTTTCTCCAAATCATCAGTATAACGCAGGGTTTTTTTTTTGGATAATACATGACTTAGATGGACAGTTTAGTATGATTTTTTGAGCTCTGAGAACGCTCATATAATAGTGTACCAATTATAAACGTAAAAGTGCAAGTTACGCAAGAACTTACCGTAACAGTAAATCTTCAAGAGAATCTCTTGCAGCAAGCCACATCTTTAGAACCATAGCCATCGGGCACTAGGACCACATGATAACATTTTAGCTAACTGTCTACTGGGGCCGCCCACGCCGACGACATCCGTACATACATATACACACACACACATACATAATATATACATACAGTATTATATATACGCGCACACACACATACATACACACACACCCGCACACATATTAGAGGTCTATCAAGTCTGCTCGAATGTGCAGCTAGCACCCCCTTATTCTGCAGCTGCCCCCTCCTTCCACCTCTTCCCCTCATTAACCCCTCCCTTGTCCTGTCCCATCCTCGTTTGAAGCAGTCCACTGTTCTACTGCATACCACTTCAGCAGGTAACGCATTCCACCCAGCCACCACCCTCTCTGTAAAAAGTGTCTCTCATCTCCCTCCTGAACCTTCCTCGCCTCCAGTCTCATATCATGGCCCCTGGTGGCCCTCCCCTCCCTTACTTTGAACAGCCCCTCTGTACCCATCTTGTTTATTCCTTTCATGTATTTATAGGTTTCAATCATGTCACCCCGTCTCTCCTCTCCTCTCCTCCAGTGAGTACATGTTCAACTCCTTCAACCTCCTCTCATATGATAAGTCCCCCAGCAACTTGATCATCTTTGTCGCTCTGCGCTGCACCCCCTCTAGTAACTTAATGTCCCTCTTCAGATACGGACGCCAGTACTGCACGCAGTACTCCAGGTGTGGTCTAACTAATGACCTATACAGTGGCAGAATCACCTCCTCCCTCCTCGAGGATATACCCCTTGCAATACAACCCAGCATTTTGTTGGCCTTTGCAGCTGCCTTCCTACATTGTGCCGAGTTGTTCATTGACCCTGTAATGAGCACACTCAGATCTTTCTCCTCCTCTGTCTGGGCTAGCTGCACTCCCCCTAGCTGGTAACTCCTCCTTGGGTTCTTCATCCCAAAATGCAGCACCTTGCACTTTTTGGCATTAAAGCCAGTTGCCAGGTGTCTGACCAGGTTTCAAGCTTTGCCAGATCATCCTGCAACCCCTGCCATCCCCCTAGGTCATCCACCACCGCGCCTACCTTGGTATCATCAGCAAACAGACTGATCTTGCTCTTGATGTCCCATGATATGTCTGCAATGAATATCCCAAACACTGGTCCCAACACTGAGCCCTGTGGAACACCGCTCGTCACTGCCCTTGGGTTGTGAGCTCCCCGCCACCACCACCCTCTGTTGCCTTCCCTGCAGCCAGTTTCCTACCCATCTCACCAGCTTTGCACCGCCCCTGTGCCTACTAACTTCCTTCCCAGCCTTCCATGTGGCACTGAGTCGAATGCCTTACTGAAGTCCAGATACAGGACATCCACTGCATGGCCCCTGTCCAGTTGCCTAGTTACCCAGTCATAGAACTCGACCAGGTTGGTTTGGCAGGATCTGCCACGTATGAAGCCATGCTGTCTGCTGTCCTGTAGTCCTTTGGCCTCTAGGAGGGCCACCAGCCTCTCCTTCAGGATAGTCTCCATTAGCTTACCCACAATGGATGTGAGGCTCACTGGTCTGTAGTTCATCCTTGGGGCCACTCTTGTGGAGGGGAACCACATGAGCCATCCTCCAGTCCTGAGGTACACACCCCGAATGTAGTGAGGCATTAAATAGGTCTGCCAAAGGTCCTGCAAGGACCTCTGCCAGCTCCTTCAGTACCCTGGGTGGATGCCATCTGGGTCTGGCGCCTTGTCCACCCTCAGTGCCTTCAAACCCTCTCGAACTCTGCTCTCCATGATTTCCCATCTGTCACCACCCCCCTGCTTCTCCCATTTCTCCCACCTTGGTATCACCCCTCTTCTCTTTAGTAAATACTGAGCAAGTACTCATTTAGTGCTTCCGCCTTATTGCACCTGCTTCCACCCTACCCCTCCTCCCTAATCCTTACTATGTGTCCTTACAGCTCCTTTTCTCCTGATGTACTTAAAGAAGTCCTTCTCCCCCTTCTTAATGCCTTGTGCCAGCCTGAGTTCCACAGATGCTTTGGCTCCCCTTACTGCCCTTGTCACCTCCTTCGATTCTGTCAAGTACCTCCCTGTCCTCCCCTTACTGCTTTCTTGTACTTCCTAAAGGCAGCTCTTTTCCTCCTTACCTTTTCCATGACCTCCTTGCTCAACCAGATCGGTTTCTTAGCCCTAGCCTTCTTGCTCTGGGCTTTGCAGCAGGTTTTGTTGCCTCCACTATCCCCAGCTTTATGAGCTCCCACCTCTGGTTAGTGTCCATACTAGATTGAATTCTGGCCAGGCACCTTTTACCACTTCCCCCATCCTCCCAAAGTTGGCCTCCTGAAGTCCAGCACTATTGTGCCAGATTCCACCGTCCTTGACCATATCCAATGTGAGCCATACTGAGCAGTGGTCACTCCTGACAGCGGTTCATCCACTGTAAGTTCTCATCTAAAGTCCCCATTTGCCAGCACAAGGTCAAGGGTATTTCCTAACCTGGTTGGTTCACTGACCATTTGCAGCAGGAAGCTGTCCTGAAGGCATCCAGCAGTACCTGCTCCCTTCTGTTCCTGGTTGTTAGGGTGCTCCAGTCCACTCCTGGCATGTTGAAGTCCCCACAATCACCACACTACCCTTCTGCAGGTCCTCCTGATCTGTCCCGCTAGTTCCCTGTCTAACTCCTCTGTCTGAGATGTGGCCTGTACACCACTCCCATTTAAGAATCCTATTCTTGGAATCCAGGATTTGCATCAAAGTGACTCCATACTACCCTCCTCCCCTTCCTCCCTTACACACTTCAGTCCTTCCTTCACATATAGTGCCACCCCCCCTCCTTTCCCAATCACTCTGTCCCTACGAAATAATCTGTACCCTGGTACAGACAGGTCCCAGTCATTGTATTGGGTGGCCCATGTTTCCGTGATGACTGCAATGTCCGCCTCTCCCTCTGCCATGAGAACCTCTAACTCGGCAGTTTTCCTCCCAAAGCTCCTAGCATTAAGGGTAACCACCTTCCACCCCCCATCCTGCCCTCCTTTCCTAGCATCACCAACAGTACTTGCCACTTGTCCTTTGTCACTGTTATGAGGGGTAAGCTCATATGGTTTCCCAACCTGTGGTCTCTGCACATCTCTTCCCCAACTGCCACCCCCCACTCCTAGTTTAAATTCCCAACTTCCTCTATGTACTCCTCCATCCTCTGTTTCAGCACTTTCTTTCCCTCCTCACTCAAGTGTAGTCTGTCCTTGGCATAGAGACTACTGTCCTCCCAGGTCCCTCTCCACCCCCAACAGCCCATACCCTTTAGCACAACACCAGGTTCTTAGCCATCCGTTAAATTCCTCTATTCTCAGCTTTCTTGTTGTGCTTGCCTTTGGCACAGGAAGTATCTCTGAAAAAGTTACTGATCTTCCTGCCCCCTCACATAATTGTGCTAGTTCCTCAAACCTCCTCTGGACTGTATCTACTGTCTTGTCAGCCAGGTCGTTTGTCCCAAGATGTATAATTAAATGAGGCTTGTCCTACCCCTTCTAGCATATTTCAGAACAGACTGTCCCACCCTTTCCTGCGTCATTCCTGGCATGGCCTCCACCCAAATGCGACTATGCCTCTCCCCTTGCTACCCCACCTAACTCCTCTTAGTATTGAGTCCCCAGCACTAAGATTCCACCCTCTTCTCCCTGCTTGCTTCTTCATCTCCCTCTCTCATTTCCAGCTCCTCTTCTTCCTCCTGCACATTATTTCCCCCTTTTACCCCTGTTGCAATTCTCCCAGCAGAACTTCCCCCCGCTCCAGTTTGGTCCAGGCATTTATCAATTACTCCTCTAATTTCATCATTTCCCTTCTCCACCTTCTTCCTCTCTAGCAGTGCACAACTATTTTCTGCAGGCCCTTCACAAATGCCCGCTCCCTCTCTCTTCATAGTAACCTGTTCTCTCCTCTCCACGACTTTTGCCACTTCTTCGCCTCCCCTCACAAGTCCCTATCTCCTCCTTCCATTTGTCTTTTGTCTCCTGACCTGGTTTCCCTGGCAATTGTTCTTCCTAGCCTGGGCCCCTTTGTCTCTGCTTCCCTTCTTCTGACCCTCTCCTCACCACTGTTGGCTTAAATCGCCCTCCCTCATCTCCCCTTCTTCCTCCCTCCAGTATTGGGCTAAACCCACCCCCAATCTGCCTTGCCTGTCTTAGTTCCTCCTGCAGACCCTCACTCTCCTAAGTTTTTCTATGTGGTTGCACACTAAACATCCTCCCACACTCCAGGCAAGTTTTAGAAAGATTGGTGCACTGCAGTTGTTGCAGCCTACCACCCTACCCATTGCTGTCATTGCCCACCAGCGACCCCCCCACCCTTCCAGATGCAGGATACCAAACACTCCCCCAAGTCTCCCCTCTCCCTCCTCTATCAGTGCAAGACATTTTCTTTATTTTCTTTACCTTCTTTGTTGCACACGTTTAGATATATTGAGCAACTGCTTTTTATATTCCTATCCTTCCTATCCACACTCAAACACAGACTTTAAGTAGCCATTGCACAACCTTCTTCAAACTCCTACTCCTCTTTTCCACAATGCAACATCAATGCGAAGAAGTAATAATGAAAGCTCCTAGATTTGCATTTACTTCCCTTCCACTGACAGAGCAGTCACCTCTTCACTTGCTGCTGTTCCTTTCCTGGATGTCTGCTTTTGCTATGACAGGTGCATATCCTTTGCCTGTTTGAGGAAGTGATGTCAGAACCCTGGTATAAAGAAATAATGGACCAAGGTGGGACCAGCCCAAGTCTTCCAGAAACAATCAGGTAGCTGAGGCCTCTGGTCAGACCATTAGCACCCTTCCCCCACTCTGCACTCAAACTTTTCAGCTAGTGAAGCCAGCAACAATGAATCACAATTCTACTCAAAGCCCCCAAAATAAGTTTGCTACCCAAAGAAACAGGACTCCAATTCAAACAGCTTCACCAATAACACATCAAAATAGGCTTGGAATTAGAAGATATATGTCTCCAATTCAAAGAAACAGACCCAGTTAAATCACACCAATTATGTTTTAAAACAGAAGAAATAGGTCTCTACAAAAGCAGCCTGCCACACAGTGAATCAAACAAATGAGCCCACTTATAGCTACCAAAACAGGTTTCAAAATTCCAACAGCCCCAAACAATACCCTGTTAGCCCCTTAGTAGTAAGAAAGAAAAGAAATAACCTTCTACCAAGTAGAATCCACAAGAAACAATGTTAAACAAGAAGAAACTACTGTACTGTAGATCTGATCTTGTCCCCATTCTAGTTCCTTCTGAGAAGCCAAAGCACTGAGTTCCAAACTCTGTGATTTCCCTTGTTCTGCTTTCAAAATCAGACAGTTCCAAACTCTGTGATTTCCCTTGTTCTGCTTTCAAAAATCAGACAGTTCCAAACTCTGTGATTTCCCTTGTGCTGCTTTCAAAATCAGACAGTTCCAAACTCTGTGACTTCCCTTGTGCTGCTTTGAAAAACAGACATTTCCAAACTCTGTGACTTCCCATGTGCTGCTTTCAAAATTAGACAGTTCCAAGCTCTGTGACTTCCCTTGTGCTGCTTTCAAAATCAGACAGTTCCAAACTACATATATGCGTGTGTGCATATATACAAACACACACACACACACACACACACACACGTGGGCGGCCCACACCCTCATTTTCCCTGCCGGAGACCAGACATAAAAGATGTCCACTAAAGGAACCAAGACAGGGCAGAGGTTCCCGCCACTGGAAAGTTATAAATAGCAAGCAAAATACCTAGGAGAAGGAGACAGACACAGAAGAGCAAGGGAGGTGGAGGCACCGCATGGTTTCCTATTAGATTCTCTCAAAGGTCTACTGTTACAGTAAGTTCTTATGTAACTGCACTATCTTCATCAAGGATATCTCTTGCGGCAAGCCACACCTTTGGAACAAGTCCCAAGCAGTTCTGACATCGGAATAGTCTAGGTGGCTAGAAGCCACAGGCTCAAGAAAGGAGGCCTTGTAGCATTGCTAACCAAAACCTGCCCTACTTCTGGAAGCAAAGTCCAGACTGTAGTACCTAGTGAACGTGTGGACTGTACTCCAGGTAGCAGCTGCACAAATCTCAGCAGCCGAAACATTCCTGAAACAGACAGTAAAAGTAGCCACACCAGCACCAGGAAGTTCTAAACATTGCTTCGAAACTGGAACACCCTCTTTCCCGGGGGTGAAAGAAACAAACAGCTGCGAGGACGTCCTAATGTCCTTCATACAGTGCACATAATACCCGAGTATTCTATGTGCATCTAAGGTACGAAGCGATGCTACCCCTGGATTGGCACACTCTGGTTAAGACACAGGCAGGTGGATAGATTGATTTAAAGTGAACTCCGATACCACCTTAGGCAGAAACTTAGGACTGGTACGCAACTATACCCTGTCTTTTTGGAAATTCAAATAAGGAGGCTCACACATGACAGCCTGAAGCTCGGAAATCCTCAGAGTAGAAGTAATAGCAACTAAAAATAACGCTTTCCATGATAGAAGCTCGCACGTCATGGCTGGCTCAAAAAGAGACAAAGTAAGCTTCTCTAACACAAAATTCAGATCCCACGGTGCGGCTGGATTGCGGATGGGAGGCTTCAAGCGTAGGATGCCTAGCAAGAACGTGTGGAACACATCCAGCTGGGCAACCGTACTGCCATCAACAGGAACGTGGAAGGCTAAAATGGCTGACAGCTGCACTTCAATGAAGAGTACTGCAGCCCGGCATTGAACAGGGAGACTCCCTTGAGCACTGAAGAGAGACAGAGAGAGAGAGAGAGAGAAAGAGAGAGAGAGGGGACATGATTGAAACATTCAAATACATAAAAATGTATTAACAAGGTATAGGCACAGGAACTTTTTCACTTCAAGAAGGGCTCCAGGACCAGGGGACATGACCTTAGGCTGCATGGACTGAGGTTCTCTACCAACACCAGGAAGTTTTTCTTCACAGAAAAAGAAGAATCAGAATCAGCATTTATATAGTGCTTTTCATAGATCCAAAGCGCTTTACAAGCAATGCTAGACTGGTAGTGAAGTGACTGAACGTGTGGTGGGGCCATATCGCACATCATCACCCACACACAGCCTGGATAATTGCATGAACCAGTTTATGGGAAGGGGAATGTTGGCCAGGACACCGGGAATGTTCCCTACTCTTTGCGAAGAGTGCCCTTGGTTCTTTTACTTCCACCTGGACACCCACCAGGACAACACCAGGATGGGCAGAAGGGACCTCGGTTTAACGTCTCATCCGAAGGAAGGCACACCCCAGCAGTACAGCACCCCCCAATACTGCACTCGGATGCCAGTGATTTTTAGGTGCAAGTCCAATCCCGGTGTGGGACGAGAACCCACGACCTTCTGGTCCAGAGGCAGATGTGCTACCAACTGAGCCACGCTGACAACAGAAGAGTGGTGGATGCCTGGAACAGCCCGCCCCAAGAGGTCGTGTGGTCAACACTGTGGGGGGAATCAAGAATGCATGGGATAGACACAAGGGTGCCTTGACTACAAAGTGCAACTAGAGAGTCAAAATAGGCCTAAACAAATGAGCAAACTAGGTGGACCTCGCAGTCTCCTACTGCCGTCAACTTCTCTGTTTCGATGTTTCTAGAATCTGATTCACTTGTCAAGTGAAATGATCCAAGTGATGAATAGCAGCACACAGAGCAAAGCACTTCTACTTCATAGAATAAGTGGACCTGGTGGAGGGTTTTCTGGCAGCCACCAGGACATCAGCCACCTTCTAGGAAACTCCAAACCTAGTAATGGCCACGTCTTCAGAAACCATGTATGAAGATGAAGAGATCTGAGGTCCGAATGGACTAGAGTGCCCTGCTCCTGTAACAGCAAGCAGGGACACAGAGGTAAAAGTACAGGGGGGATTCCACTGCCAGCTGCTTTAGTAAGGAGAACCAGATCTGTCAAGGCCAGAAAGGAGACACTAGGATCAGAGTGGCCCCTTGCATCTGAGGTTTGATCAAAACCCTCTGAGAGGGAAGGGAGAGAAGGGGTAGAGAACCTCCCTTTCCAGGAGAGGGGCAATGTGTCTTGCCAGAAAACTCCAGACCCACAAGCGAGCAGAAAAGCGGCAGCTTTGTGTTAAGTGGGGACACAAAAAGGTCCAACTCTGGATGGCCCCATTTGTCAAACAGGTCTTCTACAACTAAGGTCAGAAGCCCCCATCATTCGTGCATTCTGGATTGCGAGCAGCTGAGGCAGTCCGCCATGGCATTTCAGACATCTGGAACATGGATGGCTGAAGGTTCTAGAGCCATGTTCTAGAGCCCAGTACCAGACCCTCTTCGCTTCCTGACACAGGGAATATGAGCGGGTCTCCCCTTGTTTGCTGTTGTCCTGGACTATGCTGGTGTTGTCCATCTAGACCAGCAGATGTCCCGGAGACATGAGAGTCTGGAAGGCCTGAAGGGCCCTCATTTTCAGAATGTTTATGTGGAGCATAGCCTGCACTGGGGACCTTGTCCCTCAAGTCTGATGGGGCCCCAGATGAGCCCCCTCCAACCTGACCCCAAAGAGTCCATGGCGAGGAACTGCTCAGGGGAAGGAAGGAGGAAAGGAACCTCTTTCAATAAGTTGCTGTGATCCATCCACCATTGCAGCACCTTTTTGACGGGGGTTGGGGAGACTAAAACTAGCTGCTCAAGGTCACTGGTGCATTTATCCCACTGGATCTTTAGTGTCCATTGGGGAATCCTCATGTGTAACCTTGCTAACGGCACAGTAACAACAGCCGCAGCCATCAGACCCAGAAGCCTCAAGAAGGTTCTGGGCATTACATACCAACTGTTGTAGACCAGTCGAGCCTGAGCCCTCAGGTGGACTGTCCTGTCCTGTGGCAGGAAGGCAAAGGCCAGAGCCATGTCCAGCACTGCCCCAATATACTGAAGGCACTGACCGCAGTCAGGATCGACTTAGGCATATAGACCATGATGCCCAGTGGCCGGGACAAAGGAATGGTGCACAGCAAAGTCTGAATTAACAAGTCCTAGGATGGTGCTTAGACAACTAATCGTTCAGGTAAGGGAAGATGTACATGCCCTCACTCCTGAGGGCGGCCGCCACCACTGCCAGACATTTGGTAAAGACCCGGGGTGCTGCGGACAAGCCAAAGGGCAAGGCTCAAAACTTGTAATGCTCCCCCTGAAGTGGAACTTGAGGTACTGCCAGTGGGGAGCAAACACCATGATATGCCGGAACATGACCTGCATGTCCAGAAAAGAGATCCGGTCACCAGGTCTGAATTTCCCCCAGCAGCACAGGAATGTGAGCTAGCAGGTAACGAGACAAAATTGGAGAGCATTCTGGAGGTCTGTTGTCGAAATATTTAGTTTGTATCTGGTTGATCCTGCCTCCCTCCCGCCAGCATTTTGAAGTGCACGTTGCACTCACAACCACCCGCAGCTGTCCCAGTATGATGTATGACATGGGAAGCAGCCAGGGGCACATCCATAAACAGCTTGTGTAAATGGAGCTATTAACAGCTCCAGCTTCCGAAGTACATATCCTGGTGGTATACCAGACCAGGTATACTGCCAGTGTATACCTGGTCTCTGTACCTACCGGGTCACAATGTCGTACGCTATAAGCGTACGACATTAGCCCTAACCCGGAATAGCTCTGTACGAGACAGCGAGTGGTGCAACCACTCGCATTATCCCAAGCAGAGGATAAGACCTCTGCTGGAATGGGGTCGTGCCAAGCAGCTGCCGTGGCTCAATGGACTGAGCCATTGCAGCATGGAACCCACGCGCTGCATCTGGGAGAGGGTTTGATTCTCGGTCCCAGAAACTTTTACTTTTGTCCGACTTCTGTGCAATTTCATGTTGAACCCCCCCCAGTTGAGAATCCTTATGGGGGGTTCAGGGGCGCATTCCCTGTAACAGAAGAATTATGCCGCATGTAAGAAATCATGCTGTACTGGCTACGATTTTTTGCAGACGGCATAATATCTGCGACATTATGACCCCGCTGCCCTCGGTATACCATGGGGACGTGTACTTTGGAAACTGGAGCTGTTAACAGCTCCATTTACACAGGCGGTCTATGGCCATGCCGCCGGCTGCTGCCCATGTCATACATCATACTGTTGGTTGTGGGTGGGCCATGCACTTCACAATGCCAGCGGAAGAAGGTCAGGATCAACTAGATATGAGCTAAATATTTCATTAACAGCAAGTAAAAAAAATAAATGAATACACTTCACGAAAAAGAAAAATCGGACCATGGCTTACACCCAGGCATGACCCGATTACTGCAGGACATTTCCCTTTAAGATACTTTCCCACATCTGCCCCTGCTTGAAGGGTCTGAAGCAATTCTTGCTTCCGGGTACCCTCTGGGAGAGCCTCTGCGGAGGCCTTGGCCATTCTTCAGAGTGAATTTTGGTACTTTACCATGTAGTCAATATAGTTAAGGATCCTGATTGCCTGGTTGGCAGAGGCAAATGTCCGTCTGCCCATAAGGTCCAACTTTCTGGATTCCTTGTCTGGAGGAAGAGAGCTAAGATGCTGGGCCCTCCTGGTCCTATCATGGGCCACATTAATGATGATGGAGTCTGCCTGAGGTTGCTCCCCAAAGAAGGGTTTACCTGAGGGAGACTGGTATAATTTATGAGCCTTCCTGGGCATGTCAGGGATTATGTTCAGCCTGTACCAGGCAGCCATGGTGGCATCCTCATAGACATCTATTAAAGAAGGAATTATAATAGGTGGAGAGTCTGGTAATTCCAAGTACACCAAGAGATTTCTCCTTACAATGTCCTGCTCCTCTGCCTTAAAACCCATGGCAGTCTGGAGCTGCCTCATGATGGCAATATAAGAGGGATCATCGGGGGGGGGGGGCATGGTGTGTAGTTCTCTGAGTCCTCTCCCCCAGAAGAGACCGAAGACGGAGAATGGGGCTACTGGCATCATCCTCGCCATTACTCCCTGGCAGGAGATTAGGGTAATATTCATTCTCGTCGCCGTGGTCTGAAGTGGGCACCGACAACGTGTGAGAGCGTGGACAAGTTGGACACGGCACCATGAGAGTAAGTATAGGCCCTAGTGTCACTGGCCCCGAAGGAGGGGCAAGATTACGCACCAAGTCCCCGAAAGAAAGCAACATAGTCAGGACAGCAATGACGGGCCACATCAGAGTGGGCTGCGGCACTGGCAGCGGAAACTGAGGGTCCGAAGGCATTGTCAGGGCAGGCTGCGGCATCGGGGGAAGGGGCAACTGAGGGCCCAGTGCCGGAAAAACAAGCTGAGGCATTGGCAGCAGGAGTGGGGAGTCAGATTCACCTGGGATGTTGACGGGAGGTCAACAGGAGGTACTGGGTTCGTGTCATTCAGGAAGTGGTCTGGAGTGGCGATGAGAGGGAGACTGTGTTCCCAACATCGAGGCAGAGACCACCAAGGAGACCATAGATATCACCAGGGGAGACTGGAGCCCCAAGGGCGACGAGCCAGAGTTGGCCAAGGGCAGGCTGGAAGAGAGGCCTCGGTGTGGGCCCTGAGGAAGGACCAAGGGCGACGCTGAAGGAGGAGGGACTCCAGATGACAGACTCATGCCCACCGGGGTTGCACCAGCAGAGCTCCCCAACTGTAGGCCCGCTGAGAAAAGGGGCCGAGACAGCAAGGGATGGGAAAGCAGCAGGGGTGAGAGCAGGCCTGATGCCAAAGCCCCCTCACCTGATTGGGAGAGTTGCAAACACTGACCCTGCAGAGAAAAGGGTGTGAGCTGCTGCAGAGGTCAATGCCAGAGACAATGAAGACCCAGCTGCAGCCAGTACCTTACGTGGCGACCGCATGCGAGCCGGGGAGGAACAGTCTCAGTGTTTGTGCTTCTCTCAATGTTTACGCTTCCTGGCCAACTTGTCCCGGGACTTGGGAGGACCGAGTGGCGATGATAGGGCCAGGGAGGTGGAGGAGCTTCTGGCCTGGAGTTCCTTTTTCCATGGCTTTTACTTGCTACTCCTGCAGGAATTTCTCTAGGTCCTTCTGGCAGCATCTCCGTGTGGCCTGGGTGAACCCACGGCAGACCTGGTAGGCTTTCACGTTATGGTCTAGACCTAGGCAGCGGATAAAGGTGACATGACCATCCTTATCATAGATTTTCTTTCCATACTCGCAGAAATGGAAACGTTTAGAAAAAATCAGTCGGCATACACAGACAGAAGAATCACTTTAAAATAAAGTGATCTGGAAAACAGGATAAATTGAGGACCAATGGACCCACCTAAAGGAAGCCATAGTGGAGGTAAACCTTTGCATCTGGCAAATACATAAAAGCAAGAGAAAAAGAAAGCCACTGTGGTTCTCAAGGGAGGTGGCAGAGAAAGTAAGGGCAAAAAGGGTGGCTTTCAGGAAATATCAGGGAACGCAGAAAGAGGACAGAGCAGTGTATCTAGTCAAACAAAGGGAGGCAGGAAGAGCAGTCAGGAGTGTAAAGGCACAGACAAAAGAAAAGACTGTCACTTTCTTTGCTAAGGGGAACAAGATCTTCTACAGGTACACTAGCGAAAAAAAAAAAAGACCAGGGAGGTGGTATAGTAATGCCAGGGCCCCTGGTGTTCTGCGGCAGAATTTTCTGATTTCTGCGGCATGATTTATTCACTTCTCTGGCAGAATGCAGTCCTGTCATTGGCTAAATATGATGTGATGACATCATATACTGAGCATAGAGGAGGGGGCTTCAGGATAAACGAGATGGGAATGAAAGCCTGACACTATGGAAAAACAGTATATTTATATGAAAATTCACCAAAAACAGTGAATTCTGCGGCACTATATATATTCTGCGGCATGACACAAATTCTGCGGCAAATTCCGCAACCACAGAACCGCAGAATTCCAGGGGTCTTGAGTAATGCTAAAAGGGGAGGAGAGAGACTGCGTGGAAGGAGACCAGGAAAAAGCATCAATCCTGAACAGATACTTCTGTTCAGTTTTCACAAAAAAAAGGTAAGGGAGGGTCCACAACTAGGTAAGAGAATTGGTAGGGAGGCTGACACAGGACTGTTCACAGAGAAGCATGTCCCAAAGGAACTCACAAAACTAAAGGTAGACAAAGCAATGGGACCAGATGGAGTAAAACATAGAGTACTGAAGGAGTTGAGAGGGGTACTGGTGGCAGCACTGTTCAGTGAGTCTCTGGATACAAGAGTTGTTCCAGAGGACTGGAGAAGGGCAGATGCAGTCCCGCTCCACAATAGTGGGAGTAGGGAGGAGGCTGGAAGCTACAGACCTGTCAGCCTGATCTTGGTAGTGGAGATAGTTAGGGAAAAGCTGCAAAAGATGGGATAGTGGAGCACCTTGAATGTAGCGGAGCACAGGATCAGAGGCAGCACGGATTCACATCAGGAAGGTCATGTCAGACAAATCTGATGGATTTCTTTGACTGATTGACCAGGGAAGTGGATCAGGGAGGAGCGGTGGATGTGGCATACTTCGACTTCAGCAAAGCTTTCAACGCCATTCCACATAGAAGGCTGATAAACAAGCTGGGAAGCCTTAGAATGGGACACAAGGTAGTGAAATGGGTTGGAAGTTGGTTGAGGGATAGAAAGCAGAGTGGTAGTAAACAGAGCTGGATCCGAGGACGGGAGAGTGACTAGCGGGGTGTCACAAGAATCTGTTCTAAGGCCAGTCCTGTTCAATGTCTTCAGTGACACTGCAGAGGGACTGGAGGGGAAGGTATATTCTTTGCAGATGACACAAAGATCTGCAATAGGGTAGATACTGATCTGCAATAGGGTAGATGCTCTAGAAGGGCGAAAAAAAATTAGAAAAGACCTGGATAAACTGGAAAAATGGTCCAGAGTGTGGCAGCTAAGATTCAATGCAAAAAAGTGCAAAAATCATGCACTTGGGGCACAGAAACCCAGAGGCGGAGCACAAATTAGGAGGAGAGGTATTGATTACCACCAAACAGGAAACAGACCTGAGAGCTGTCATGTCAGATGACCTTAAGGTCGCTAAACAATGCGCCAAAGCAGTGGGAAAAGCCAGCGGGTTGCAGGGTGGGGGTGGAATTGGAAGCGCCAGGGGAGGTCGACAGTAAAAATGCCGACCTCCCGCACAGTGACGGCACAATACCGATGCAGGTATTATGCCACCCAATCCCCCAGTGTTTTCTGTGGGGGGCTGTGCCCCCCCACTCCCCCAACTTTAGGATTCTCAACTCCAGGTCCGAGTTGGTCCGGGGAAGGGGCAGAACACTGGAGAGAAAGCAAAACACGGAAACGGACCATTAGAGTGACTGTCACTATAGTGGTCTTTTTCTGTGTTTTGCTGTTGAGGTGTCGAGCAAAAGGGGGCCACCCGTGGAATGTGGTGAGCATCATGGCCAATGACTCCAAGTCACACCTCCGACGCCTGTCAGTCTCTACGGGGTGGGGGAGAGGGGGTGTTACGGTTTGAAACCCTAATGCCATGGATGTCTGTTAGTATTTCTGCTCCAAATTTTTAACATGGGCTTTGTGGGACCCCACCTCATGAATAGTGGCACTATCATTTTATTACCCAATCCCAAAAGGTGATTTTGCATAGCGACCATGCCACAAGTGCGAAAACACATTTCGGGCAGGATGTGAAAAAATGACAGCTGTACTGTTTATGAGGAGGTGTGAAAAAATGGCAATGTTGAAAATCTGGAGTGAAAATATGAAAAACTGGTGAAATTACGAGCGAGAGAAGAAACTGCGCAACACACACCTGTAACGCAATCATTTTTGAGAATTTTTTCACCAAATTTTAAACATGGGCATTTTTGGACCTCTCCTCATGAACAGTGGCACTGTGATTTCTTAATCTGTTCCGAAAGTTAATTTCCCCACAGCGACCACACCATTCAGCACCACAGTTGTGAAAATGTTTCAGGTAGGATGTGAAAAATGACAGCTGTACTGTTCATAAGGAGGTGTGAAAAATGGCAATTTCAAAAATATGGAGTGAAAATATTAAAAATTGACCAAGTTACGAGCATGCACAGAAACTGCGCAATCCACACTCGTAACATAGTCATTTTTTAAAACTGTTTCATCAAATTTGCAACATGGCTTATTGGACCTCCCCTCATGAACAGTGGCACTGACATTTAGGTAATTGGTCCTGAAAGGTGATTCTGTGCAGTGAACGCAAAATCAATTTTCAGGACCGAGTAACGTAATGACAGTGACATACATGATCATGAGGTGAGGTCCCAAGAACCCCATGTTGACGAGGATGACAGCGATAAAATCAAAATTCCAATCACTGCTGAAGCTATATCCTTGTTCGGTCAGTGTCTTTCTTGATTGGACAGCCAACCTGACACCGATTATCTCCACATGCTGTTACTTAGACAACTGCGCTTAAAGGCTGTCAAGAAAATGAACGACTCCAAAAGACAGCTAACTATAACTGATTTTTTTCAAAGTAGCGCTCTAACAGCTTGTTCCACTTTGCTTGGACTGCCTCAAAATTTGACTGCAGTACGGTACTGTATTTTTATTTTATTTCATGAACTCTTCGATTTCACTAATCGTTTGTAAGTTTGATGTGCATAAAAGTTTGCTGTGCATATAAGTTAATAAAAACTGTTACCATTTTGACTACCTCGCTGCCAACGTACTTATTTCAATGTGACTCCCGATTTTCCGAATGCCCGATTATCCGAACGTTTTCGGTGTCCCCTGCGCATTCGTAAAATCGCGAGTCTACTGTACCACAGAACGCTGATGATAAAAACTGTGAACAGCCAACAACTATGTATCAGTTAGGGGGTACATGAAAAATGCAGAAATTAAGCTTTACATTTTTTCAGTGCATCCCTCCTACCAGTAAAATTAAATTTATACTGTACCATCTCGTTGTCAGATTCTTCATCTGCCAAAGAAGGGAAAAGACAAGAACAGCAGCTCCGTACCTTTTTCTTTTTCACTTCCTTTGAAGCCATTTAAGAGTAAGAGATAAACGTGCACTGGGAATGTAACAAAGAAGAGAAAGTTACTCACCTTTGTAACTATGTTTCTGAAAATAAATGTAACGGATATTCTCAGTAACTGCAGTCATGTCACCTCACAGAGATGCCCTGTAACTTAGAATGTGAATAAAATTTAAAGAAAGCCCTTTACACTGTGCTGGCTGCACAACATCTGACTCTCTAACACAGGATCGTTGGATGAAAAATAAAACATTATGACCAAAATAGCAAAATAAAAAGTATCATCTTGATACAACACTGCAAGATGATATGCTGCAAAGCTGAGTATGTCACAATGCTGACCCAACATAGCAAGTTAATAGCTTGTGCAGTTGAGTATGTCACAATTCATTGTGAACCAATCAGAAAGCAGCTTTCACAATACTGATGACATCACTAAAGCCACGTGCAGCACTCAAGCCAGCAGCTGAAATCAAAGAGAAACAGTTAAATCTTTATACAAGCATAGTAGTAAGCTGATGTTGTATAAACCAAATATGTAATGGTCTAACTCCGAATATACAGTTTATCATCCCTTTTGAAAGGGCAGGACTTTCTATAACTCACCCATGGCTCTGCTACAAGTTATGGTCCTGCCCCCCCATGAAGATAAACTTGCATAGTTTTAGTCAGTCTATTCCATATCCCATATATATGACATAGAATGACTTGCAATACACTTTTGAGAGTATTGGTCAGTTCATACCTCATAAGTAACAAAGCCAGAGTAAAAGCAACAGACCAACACCCTCAAATGAAGATAAGAAAAATTTAAGTCAGACCACGTAATATTCAATCTATACAGATTGTTTTGTGATATAAATAGTATAAAGTCTCAAAAAAAAAATATGCAAAATGTTAACTGTGTTCACTACAGTCACAGGTCAAACAAGCATTTGTCAATGCCGAATATTGTCTTGCTGGCATTGGTAGTGCAGGAGTTAGAGAGGCATAATAGGACTGGCAGTGAAGTATTGAACTGACGCCAACCATACCCCCACCCTGCAGAGACTGACAGGCATTGGGGTGTGCCTCTGGGTCGTCGGCAATAACACTCACGCCATTTCATCTCACCCTACCCTGCAGATACAGACAACTGTTGCATTGTGCCTTGGGGTCTTAGGGCCTTATGCTCACCCCATTCCATGAGGAAATATGCTGAGATGGGTGCACTATAGAAAAATGGGGTGAACTTTGGGGCCGAAGAGTCCAAGGCACACCTCGATGCCTACCACTGGCTGCAGGGTGGGGGTGGAATGGCGTGAGCATTACAGCTGACAATTCCAAGTCACATCCCTGGCGCCTGTCAGTCTCTACAGGGCGAGGTGTTATGGTTGGAAACCTTAACGCCCCGGGCGTTTGTTGGTATTTTCACTCCAAATTTTCAAGATGGGCTTTTGTGACCCCCCACCTCCTGAACAGTGGCACTATCATAGGGAGGCAGTATAATGCAGTGGTTTAAGGCTCTTAGTTGCAAATCTGGAGGCCTGCGCTTGAATCCCACAGCACCCACTTGCATACTGTGTGACCCTGACCCTTAACTTCCCTGTACTCCCAGGTTGTACCTGTAAACAAGTTTTCAGTGTGTCACCTGGTTAAAATAATTGGGGGGGGGGGGATCAGTTTGCTAGCTATAAGGTGATTTTGCACAGCGACAGCACCATTTGGCGTCACAGGTGCAAAAACACATTTCGGGCAGGATGTGAAAAATTACAGCAGTATTGTTCATGAGGAAGTGTAAAAAATGGCAATGTTGATAATCTGGAGTGAAAATATGAAAAAATGAAGTCACGAGCATGTGTAAAAACTGCGCAACGCACACATGTAATGCTATTATTTTGGGGATTTTTTTAACCAAATTTTCAACATAGGCATTTTGGGACCTCCGCTCATGAACAGTGTCACTATGATTTTGTTAATCTGACCTGAACACTGATTTCCCACAGCGACCGCGCCATTGGGCACCACATGTGCGAAAACACATTTCAGGCAGGATGTGGAAAAATGACAGCTGTACTGGTCGTAAGGAGGTGTGAAAAAATTGCAATGTTGAAAATCTCATGTGAAAATATGAAAAACTGTCGAATTTATGAGCGTGTGTGGAAACTGAGCAACACACGCTCGTAACACAGTAATTTTTGGAATTTTTTCATCAAATTTGCAACACAACCTTTTTGGGACCCCCAACTCATGAACAGTGGTACTGTTTCATTAATTGGTCCCAAAAGGTGATTCCGCGCCATGACAGCGAAATGATCTTTCGGGACAGAATAACGAGATGACAGTGCATGTGTTCATGAGGTGGGGTCCCATGAACCCCATGTTGAAAATTTGGAGCCAAAATAAAAACAAATGGCTGAGATATCCACCTAAGTTGACCCCCCATTTATGCCATTATACAGTTTACCGGCATTTCTTTAGTTCGCGGTCGACTCTGAAGAGTGCAGATGTGTTCCCGCTCCACCAAAGATCACAGCGCCAGACCTCTGGCCTGGTAAGTATGGGGTGAGAAGGTGGGGTGCGCAGAGGGTGGGTGTGCACTGGGGGAGGGGGGGCACCACAGACTTTTTTTTTTTCCCTCAGGTACAGGAAAAAAAATAACTAAAAACTGACACTATGCCAAGAGGATGGTTTTCTTTCTTTACAGGTGAAATACAACAAATGGACACACTGGGCCACAGTGTGCCCCTATGACTTTCGGGGGTATGCTGACCACACTGGGGTGGGCTCCCAGTGAGACACACACAATGGGGGGTGGGGGGGGGGGAGGAACAGGAACATGCCGACACGGTCGGCTTTCTAAGTGTGGCGCACACTGGGGTGGGCTCCCATTTAATGTGGGGGGGGTATGTGGACATGACGACACGGAGACTGCGCCCCCGATGTCAGCTTTCTCTTAGGATTGTGTGGCAGACAGCAGTTGCCGCCACCCTGTTTACTGAAATGTTTCGCCATGAAAGGCACATACAGGAGGTGTGTCATCTGTGCCGCTGCATGATGAGCTTGTCTCCGATTACAGCGGCACATTTATTTCAAGTTTGCGGCACTCTGCATGTGCTTGTGTCAGAGCTAGCATGCTGGCTCACTGGGGAATAAGGGACGCACCTACTAAAGCATGCCCTGCTTTCGCCACAACACTGACACACCTCTGGAACTGCTACTACCCCAATATGTTTGCACATACACGCAAGCCAACATAAAAAAATGGCACCTCACATATGAGAATAAATATCTGGGAATACTCAACGTGGCCAAAATGTGTGAAAAAAAATTCCGAGCAAGCTCAGTGATTAACTTCATTTATTTTGTACATGCTGCCAATAATAACATGCTTATCTGGCCAAATTTCACTTGTACGTGTGTGTATGTGTGCATATATGTATATTATAAATACATACACATTTATGCAATAGAGATGGACATATATTCAGTGTGATAAATGCGTTTATCTGAGTCACTGTATGTATAAATAAATTTATACATACGGTAACCATTTATACACACAGACCCACTGTTGCGCCATGCACAACCCACTGATGCGCTCCGGCATGATATTCAAAAGGGAAAAGTGCGCCGCACAAATCCCGATGTGCCAGAGTGCATCAGTAATGTATGCAGGCACAGGTGGGGGGTGTGCCCATGCATAACCTGCACAGCCTGATATTCGGCCCGGGATATGCAGAGTCATGCATGCGCAACCCCTACCTGTGCCTGCTCAAAGTTACGCCAAAAAAAAAAAAGGAACAAGTGATGGCCACCCACAGGTGAGCTGCCGCATTGCAGGGCACAACACAGCAGCATGGCCACCGAGTTCCTGCCACATTCCGGTGGCGCCCCCATGCCCCATCGCTGGCATCCGTAGTAGCGAATCCCCCCAAGTCCAATATCCCTGGTGGTCCAGTGGACTGACTGCTGCCTGATCGCAGGCATCTGTACCTCATCAAATACCCCTAAGACCCTGGTGGTCCAGTGTATTCCCCACCCCACCCGCCCACTGAGCCCCACCGCCTCGCTCCCGCCGCCCGACTGACCGCTTAGCAGGGCTGCGCCGATGATTCACAGCGTGAGTCAATGGGCGGTAGCCATACTGGTTACTTCCAGTCCAGATATGTGAATGAATCTATTTGCATATCTGGACTGAGTAGTATCGGTATGGTTGTGACGCCCATTGGCTCACGCCAGAACCATCGGCATGCAGCCCTACTGAGCTGTCAGTCAGCGGGCGTGGGGCAGCAGGCGGTGCTGCGCCGCGTTGACGGGGGTACACTAGGACCACCAGGGTCTTAGGGTATTTGATGAGGTACAGATGCCCGCAATCGGCAGCAATCAGTCCACTGGACCACCAGGGATATTGGACTGGGGGTTCTATTACTGATGCCTGCGATCGGCTCAGTCCGGTCCACAGGACCATCAGGGATATAGGAGGGTTTTGTTTTTTTTTTTTTTTTTTTTGGCGAATGAACACGATCGGGCTACAGGGGGCATCAGTCCCAGATGGCTGCTGCCTGGCAGGGCGCCAGGTGCACGTCCTCAGGGATCGGCGCACCTGCATGCTAATGGCATGCAGCTGGCCCCCTGTGCACCTTGCATAAATTATGGCATCATTTGCATGTCCCCTTTTGAATATCGCAGGTGCTGTGCATGGCGCAATGGCACTTGCGCTAGCGCATCTCCATGCTCCACTCTGGCCACTTGCGCTGGCGCAGTGCCACTCCGCCATGCACAGTCGGGGTGGCCAGGGTGCGATATTCAAAGCTGCTGCACCACAGCGCAACTCTGTTGAATATCGCCCAGACCACACCCCGGCGCAACAAAGTTGAGCTGCACCCAGGCTTGCGCCACAGCCTGGTGCAGTTTGAATATCCGGGCCACAGTTACTATGTCACAAATCTTTTTAGAATTCATTTAGAATGTTCGGCCTCAGAAGCAGTACTAACCATATTCAAATGGGAATAACTTTAAAATGAAAAAAGATAGCATGGTACTGTGAGCACGAAAATTGTTCGGCAGAAAATTATGTACAAAATGACTGGTGTTTACGTATAGATACCTTATAGATTTTTTACAATTAGCAAAAAAGCAGAAAAAAATGTAATTTTTTGTTCACTTTTTTGACAAACGAATGTGAATAACTTTAAAACAAAAAATGATAGCATGGTACTGTGAGCACGAAAAATGTTCAGCACAAAAATATCTACAAAACGAGTGGTGTTTCATTTATAGATACTTTTTTTTTTTTTTTATAATGAGCAAAAAACAGTATAAAATTCAATTTTTCTTTTCCCTTTTTTGACAAACAAATGTAAATAACTTTAAAATGAAAAAGGTGGCATTGTACTATGAGCATGACATTTGTTCAGCAAGAAGTTTTCTACAAAATGAGTGGTGTTTCATTTAATAGCAACCACTACGCTAGGCAGACATACTCTAGGAAAGTTAACCAAAACTCCCACAAATTATCATTTAAAATAAAGATAAACAGTCAAAACCAAATGTTCCTGCAATGACAGAAAGCATCCCTATTGCATACATGAAATATACAATGGTGAGCTGTCAGATAAATGATTTATCTACACTTGTGTTGTTTGACCTCAGACACCTCACTCGTGGTTTACGCCACTCATGAGGTTACCCAAGGTCAAACAGCACTTGTGTAGATAAATCATTTATCTGACAGCTCACCATTGTATATATCCTATATATATATATATATATATATATATATATATATATAGTGCCACTATAGTTGAGTTGTACCTCATTTAAGGTAAAGTGTGAAATTTGTCAGGTTAATAACTTTGCCACCATTAATAGATTTGCCTGCAATTTGGCAGGCATGGAGCGGTACCATAGATCTCTGGATCTGCCAAGTTTCATAACGGCCGGATATACGGTTGCGGAGCTATAAAGCACAATAGAAAGTCGCATTTACACTTTTTTGCACATTCTTTGCTTGTGCCTACAGGTCGCACGGTTTGAGCGACCGGTCTGAAATCTTCAGGGAACATGCAGCCAGGGTCCTCGGTGTGCCTTTCGAAGATTTCATGAAAAAATATTAAACAGTCCAAACATTATTCAAAAAACAAGTTTCCCATTACAGTCAATGGGAAAAGTTAACAAAAAGTTCGACAGAGTCACAAATGCAGTTTTTAGTGTCGCAAATTACCGCTGTAGTGTCGTGAGTCAGCCATTTTTTTTTTTCAGTTACTGCTCACAGAAATGTTTGGCATTTAAATTTGGAACCCTCTAGGGACACCATTCTTTTTGTGTTCACTTAGTCGAGACCCGAGGATGCTAGCCATGTCTTTTTTGGGGGGTTAAACACCCGAGAAATATGTTTTTCAAATTTTTGTAAACTGTAGTGTTGCAAAGTAGTGTTGCACTTGAGACACTTTTTGTTTTTTTTTTTTTTTTTATGGAGGTGTTGTGATTTGTGACACTATTTTGCGACACTGTGCCCAAAATAATATGAAATCTTTGCCACCCTGCTGCAAAAGAACAGTTTGGTCTTTTGGGCTGAAATTTGGAGGGAAGAAAGCCAAGATCCCATAGATGTGCCTTTTGGTGACAAAATATTAGAGGGCTGCAAAGTTACAGTACTCTGAAGTTGATTATTTTTCCCCCCAGACTAACATCACAGCGTCCGTCGAGCTTTTCGGGGCCCGTATCTCGGAAACGCTTTGAGATAACGGACTTTGTCAGAAAAATGCTTAGCCCCCCAGTAGGGAGCTAAGTGCAAAACTAGCTAAGAAAAGTCATAAATTACATGAAATTTTTATTTTTTTTCTACGTCGTACAGTTCCTGAGATATAAGCAATTTAGTATTCCAAGTGCTCATTTTCTGCTCCAAGGCCCATTATTATGCAACATTCTTTGTATTAACTGTGTTTCTCAATGCAGCTTTTGGGCGAAAAAGGGTGCGCGCTTCCGTTACTGTTAGTTAGCGTTTCCACTTGCATTTCCATAACCATTTGCATTTGCCTTTGCATTTTCATTTGCGTTAGTTACCATTTGCGTTTCCATTACTGTTTCTGTTTGCGTTTCGTTTTGCGTCACTGTGTGCATTACCATTTGTGTTTGCGTACGCGCTTCCGTTTGCATTTGTTTTCTTTGGCATCATTGTTGGTGTTACCATTACCATTTGCATTTCCAACTGTGGTACCATGACCATGCGCGTTACCAGCTGTGTTACCGTTTGCGTTACTGTTCACTTTGACATCATCGTTGCTGTTACTGTAACTGTTTGCATTTCCAATTGCGTTACCATTACTGTTTGCGTGTTAGTCACCGTTTGCATTTCTGTTGGCCTCAGCGTTTGCGTTTTCGGTTGCGTTTCCATTGTCAATTGTGTTACTGTTTCCTTCTGCGGCGCCACTGCCTTTACCGTTTGCATTTCTGTTTGCGTTTGTTACCGTTTGCATTTTTCTTACCATTTGCATTTCTGTTGGCGTTAGCATTTATGTTACTGTGTTTCTGTTTGCATTCTGTTGCCGTTAGCATTTGCATTACCGTTTGCGTTACCATTTGTTTTCATTAACGTTTGTGCTTGCGTTTCTCTTACCGTTTGCTTTATTATTTACATTTGCGTCACCATGTGCGTTACCGTTTGTGCTTGCATTTACGTTAATGTTAGTGTTACTATGGCATAAAAAAAAAATCACACAGTGGGAGCACGGGGCCTTGTTTGCGCTTGCATTTGCGTTACTGTTACCATTTGTGTTTCCATTACTGTTTCTGTTTGCGTTTCATTTTGCATCACCGTGTGCATTACCATTTGCGTTTGCACACGCGCTTCCATTTGCATTTGTTTCCTTTGGCGTCATCATTGGTGTTACCGTTAGCATTTGCGTTTCCAACTGCGGTACTGTGACCATGCGTGTTACCATCTGCATTTCCATATGCGCATGCGTTTGCATTTCCGTCTGCGTTACTGTTCGCTTTGGCGTCATCATTGCTGTTACTGTAACTGTTTGCATTTGCAATTGTGTTACCGTTACAGTTTGTGTGTTTGTCACCACCAATTACGTTACTGTTTCCTTCTGCAGCGCCGCTGCCTTTACCGTTTGTATTTCTGTTTGCGTTTGTGTTACTGTTTGCATTTTTCTTACCGTTTGCATTTCCGTTGGCGTTAGCGTTTACGTTACTGTTTCTGTTTCCATTTGCATTCTGTTGCCGTTAGCATTTGCATTACCGTTTGCGTTACCATTTCTGTTTTCATTAACGTTTGTGCTTGCGTTTCTCTTACCATTTGCATTATCATTTACAATTGCATCACCATGTGCGTTACCGTTTGCGCTTGCGTTACCGTTACTATGTCACAAAAAAAAAAAAAAAATTGCATGGTGGGAGCACGGGGCCCTCCCACTACCACATTTCATTCACTATTTATAGTGCTCATTCTCAAAAAGAAGGGAAATTCATGGCAAAAAAATTAATTTAATGCACCACTTAGGGTTGCTCCACAGTGACAAAAGTGAGGAAATTCTGTGTTAGGGTTGCCACCTCTTGCAACCAAGCCCACCCCGTCCCCACCAACAAGCATCAGGGTGTGCGCTGGAGTCGTCGGTCCTAACTCTCACCCTATTCTCCTATGCTGCACCACCACAGCTTGTTTACACATGGGATGGGGTGAATGTTAGAACCGATGACCCCAACACACACCACGATGCCTGTTGGTGGGGATGGGGGTGGGCTTGGGGTGCAAGGGGTGGCAACCCTAACACAGAATTTCCTTGCGTTTCTCGCTGTGGAACAACCTTAACTGATGCATTAAACTGAGTTTTTTGCCATGAAAAAATATGAGTCACATGAACAGCACTTTTTCCTTACAGAGGTTAACAGCTGTATAAGCAATAAGACACAGAAGGGTGAGAGTAACTTTGTGACAATGCACACCCAGGTGCACTGTGAGCCTTCAGCCTCCAGAAGTGCGTTTATCACATAACTACCCACACCTTGAAGTGTTTTAACAGGGAAGCTGACAAAACTTTAAAGTGCTTTTTTTATTATTTTAAAACAGATATTTTCTTAAACATGACTAGTATAAAGTAGTTCCCACCTGTTCATCACCTATCTTTCTACTCATTTAGCAGATGGAATATTTATCACGGAATGCAGGAATTTAAACTTCTGCAAAAGTCTACTGCCAGAATGTTCACACACAAAAAAAAAAAATTACTCAGCATACTAATGTTTCTTCTTGAGGGATCACTATGATTACACTTTATGCAGTCTTCTCAGCAGAGAAGGATGCCCCAGAGATAGAACCTATGCACATTTTAGAATCTGGAATGTAGGTTCCAATTCTTCATCCATGCTCGACTCTGGCTGATGCTCAGATAGGTTTTCAAGCCAGAGTGCATTAGTGGCCAGTGAAACTAGCTAAAAGGCTACCAAAATAAATATTTTTAGAAAACTTTGTATAGAATTTTTAAACAGCAAAAAAAAATTAGAAGCAGACTTGTGAAATTTTACCAAATAAACAATAATAAGCTTACAACTGTGGGAACTGCAACAGCAATGTTCAAGCAATCTCTATGAAAAAAGGAACCGATTCCTGCATGAACCTATTTCGGATTCTGGAAGGGAAGACAGGGTTAGAGAGTGTAAATACAGTCCCAACCGCTTATAATGGGCACTTTTGTCAAAGCATAATTTGCCCATTATATGCAATGGACAGTTTATCATTTTGTTGTTTAAAAAAAAAAAATACACCACATGAAACAATTCTGCAGTGAAGCCAGGGCATTTACTGCTTGATCAAATGCACAAAGTGCATACAGTGTGTTAAATTAAGGACATTACTCAGCCAGTTACAAGGCAGGATATAGCTCACAGCACTGAAATCAGCACCGCAAACAAAAACAGCTAATTAAACAGTTTGCTAAACAGCAAGTTACTGTACGTGACAAACAGAAAGTTAGCTAAACAGATGCACGGCTTTGACAAAGCAGCAGAAGTAAAGTTCAGCACAGCACATTACATAGCAGAAATTTTTCTTTACTGTCACCACTTTCAAGCTCATCTTCCTCTTCTTCCATGTGACCTTTTGCAAACCACGGCACTAGATTTCTCAGAGCACACAACTGTTTTATGAACCTCTAATCACCTGTAATCACTCAGGTGCTTGAAAGCTGAAATGAGCACTGCACTAAGTATGTGCTAATTAGTCATCCCCGAGACGAACAGGTGCTTATAGGTGCTAGAACTCCATTGATGTACTTTCTGAGCTGCCCAGAATAGGTGGCATGTAAAGATCGTTATATGCGGCGTGATTAACATTGGATCAATTGAATCTGACAACTGGATTCTGCTTGCTGCCCATTTTAACCGACTGCTCGCATTACGCGTGGGCGCTGTAAGTGGAGTTTACTGTATGGTGAATTATCGCTTAAGAAGAAACATTACTACGGTGAGCAAATTTTATTCTCACTCCAGAAATCACTCAATGTTTACACTTTATGTAGACTCTGTAGCAGTACCCTTGGAGGCTGGGCCCAGTACCTAATTAGGAAAAAACGTCAAAAAGACAAAAGGAAAAAAGACAGCAGTTCCAAAACTGGCATCCCTTCCTGGACTGTATTTCCAAACTGTGGTGCTTTGTCAAGGTGTGTACTGTTTTCTAAGTCGTTGCTTTGCAAATGTCTAATGAGGGCATGCCACTTGAGGATGCCACCGAGGCAGAAGTACCCCTTGTGGAGTGTGCCCTTAAGCCTCCTGGTGGCATTTTTCCAGCTTTTTCATAGCAGAACTGAATGCACAAGACTATCCAGTGAGACAGAGAGAGATGTTTAAAGCTGGTTTGCCTTTGCCAACCTCACATTGGTAACAAAAAGCTCGGTACTGTGGAGCCTGACATCTTTTGTTCGATCCACGTAGATAAAACAGGACCCCCTTTAGGTCCAGGCTATGCAACTTTTCCTCACCTGTAGCGGAAGGCTCTGGATAGAGTACAGAAGGGTCACTGATTGATTCAGGTGAAATTCAGATACCACCTTAGGAAGGAATTTTCTATTGGTTCTAAGAATTACTTTATTCCTGTGAGGGATTCTGTGATTCTGTAATTTGGCTCTGTGCAGAGAGCTTACAACTCACTTACCATCTTAGCAGAGGCCACTACATCCTGGAATATGGTTTTCCACGTGACATACATTTTGTCAGCAGTTTCCACAGGCTCCAAGGGAGCCTCCATAAGCTGGGCAAGGCATATACTGAGGTGCCGGGGTGGAGAATAAGGTCCCTCACTGGTGGTTATAAATGATTGAGGCTAAGGTCCTGCTCGTCACTCATCACGTTGACTCCAGCGAAGGTTTTTTAAGATATGGCTAAGATTTCTAAAGTTACCCACACCGCAGAGGCAAAAACCTTCTGCTCATCCTATAGTACATGGTTTAGAATAAGTAATTTAACAGCACATACTGTTGTGTGGCTCACGCTTTCACATAGTGGCTAAACAGTTTAGGGTCTCTTCAGCCACAGTGGCTAACATTTTCAAAATCGGAGGGGGGGGGGACGAAGGAAGGCCTTTAAAAACATTCTGAAAATGGGCTATCAGACCAAATACTTACACTTGACAGCGAACATGTATGCTGACACTGCTGCTAAGAGCACCTTTAAAGTTGAATTTCAGGAGTACTTTCTGAATGAGTGGAGAGGCATACATATACTTCCCTGTCCAGTCCAATAACAGTGTGACCTCTGGGACTGCCCCTTTGGCTGGTGGTCTGCCATAAAGAACTGTGGTAGCTGATAGTTCTCCCAAGAGGGAAACAGGTCTACATCAGGAGTGCCCCACTTGCTGAACACTGTGGCCAGAACCTCCTGGTTTAAGACCCATTTATGACACCTATTGTCGTTCCGTTGTGTCGAAAACATTTCCTGGTGGTCCATGGTCCCCCCCCCCCCGATCACCATCTCATAATGTAGAAAATATTTCCCTGGTGGTCCTTGGACCCCCATTCTCTGATCATTGTCCCTTAGTGTAGAAAAAAATTCCCTGGTGCCTCGTGGTCCCCCCACCCTCCCATCACTGTCCCATAGTGTAGACAACAGTAACCTGGTGGTCCGTGGTCACCCCCACCCTGCAATCACCTGCCCCAGTACGAACTTGTAACTCCCTAACGTCCAGTGGCCCCCCCTTCCACCCTGTAATCGCCATCCCGTTATGTGTAAAAAAATCTCCCTAGTGCCTAGTGGTCTCCCCCACCCTGAGATCACTGTCCCTTTATACTTAATATAACTCCCTGGTGTCCAGTGCCGCCCCCTCACGTATCGATGTCTCTTTATATTTAATAAAATCCCTGGTATCCAGTGGTCCCCCACCCTGCAATCACTGTCCCTTTATATTTAACATAACTCCCTGGTATCCAGTGGTCCCCCCACCCTGCGATTGCTGTCCCTTTACATTTAATATAACTCCCTGGTGTCCAGTGGTCCCCCACCCTCAGATCACTGTTCCTTTATATTTAATATAAATCCCTGCTATCCAGTGGTCCCCCACCCTGCAATTGCTGTCCCTTTATATTTAATATAACTCCCTGGTGTCCAGTGGTCCCCCACCCTGCGATCACTGTCCCTCTATATTTAATATAACTCCCTGGTGTCCAGTGGTCCCCCCACCCTGCGATCGCTGTCCCTTTATATTTAATATAACTCCCTGGTGTCCAGTGCCCCCCCCGTGATCGCTGTCCCTTTATATTTAATATAACTCCCTGGTGTCCAGTGGTCCCCCACCCTGCGATCACTGTCCCTTTATATTTAATATAACTCCCTGGTATCCAGTGGTCCCCCACCCTGCGATCGCTGTCCCTTTATATTTAATATAACTCCCTGGTGTCCAGTGGTCCCCCACCCTGCGATCACTGTCCCTTTATATTTAATATAACTCCCTGGTGTCCAGTGGTCCCCCACCCTGAGATCACTGTCCCTTTATATTTAATATAACTCCCTGGTATCCAGTGGTCCCCCCACCCTGCGATCGCTGTCCGTTTATATTTAATATAACTCCCTGGTGTCCAGTGGTCCCCCACCCTGAGATCACTGTCCTTTATATTTAATATAACTCCTGGTATCCAGTGGCCCCCCGCGATCGCTGTCCCTTTAATATAACTCCCTGGTGTCCAGTGGTCCCCCACCCTGAGATCACTGTCCCTTTATATTTAATATAACTCCCTGGTATCCAGTGGTCCCCCCCACCACCCTGAGAACACTGTCCCTTTATATTTAATATAACTCCCTGGTATCCAGTGGTCCCCCAACCCTGCGATCGCTGTCCCGTTATATTTAATATAACTCCCTGGTATCCAGTGGTCCCCCCACCCTGCGATCGCTGTCCCTTTATATTTAATATAACTCCCTGGTGTCCAGTGGTCCCCCACCCTGAGAGCACTGTCCCTTTATATTTAATATAACTCCCTGTTGTCCAGTGGTCCCCCACCCTGCGATCACTGTCCCTTTATATTTAATATAAATCCCTGGTATCCAGTGGTCCCCCACCCTGCTATTGCTGTCCCTTTATATTTAATATAACTCCCTGGTGTCCAGTGGTCCCCCACCGCGATCGCTGTCCCTTTATATTTAATATAACTCCCTGGTATCCAGTGGTCCCCCCACCCTGCGATCGCTGTTCCTTTATATTTAATATAACTCCCTGGTGTCCAGTGGTTCCCCACCCTGCGATCGCTGTCCCTTTATATTTAATATAACTCCCTGGTGCCCAGTGGTCCCCCCCCACCCTGCGATCGCTGTCCCTTTATATTTAATATAACTCCCTGGTGCCCAGTGGTCCCCCCAACCCCTGATTGTCGGCCCTGTATGAAACACGCAAGAAAACTTAAAGTACTCTTGGAAGTGTTCAATAAATAGTCAGAAACTAGCAAAATAACTCATATTCCCTGGCATCTAGTGGCATCTCCCAGCAATTCTCCATTCCCATACCATCGTAAACTTCCCTGGCAGCCCCAACCCCCACAGGCCGCACACTCCTGTAAAGTACAGTAGACACGCACCCTGTATATACATAGGATGCATACTCCTTTACTTTCTGTACAGCGGCCAGCCGAGGAGGTGAGAGGAGGGCTGTGCCAGTTGCCATATCGGAGCCACGGCATCAGCACTTCAGGTAGGGGGGTTGGCAGGGTGGGGGGTCAGTGCCCACGGCACACAGGGAGCCAATGGACGACAGGGAAAGTTCACAATGGTACAGAGACAGGGAAATCAGTGGGTGGGAGGTACCACTAGACATAAGGGAATATGAGATATTTTGATCCTTTTAACTATTTATTGAACACAGGGTCAGCGATCAGAAGGCAGGTGGGACCACGGGACGGCAGGAAGTTTTACTAAAATTAACAGGACAGCAATCGGAGACAAGAGAGGGGGACCACTGGACTCCAAGAAGTGTTCTTAAACATAACAGGATGGCAATTGGAGGATGGGGGACCACTGGACACTAGGGAGTTCCGAGTTCTTACCGGGGCCAGCAATTGAAGGGTGGGGGGCCACTGGGCACCAGGGAGGTCTATATTAGTAAGTAAGTAAGTAAACTTTAATTTATAAAGCACCCAGAGGTTCTGGGCGCTCTACGTTATAAATCACAGCTTAACATACAAAACATGAACAGTAAGATAACAATACAAATTAACTACAATATTAACGAACTCTGGCCAGAGCCGATAGGGTTGCAGGAGAGGAATCTGGGTAAAAAATATTGAAATTTTTTTTTTTTCTATTTTTACACAAAATTTTCAACACAGCCTCATGATAACCCTGTCTCATAAAGAAGGGTAGAGAAAAGGTTCAACTCCTGGCCTAAAGATGATGTC
Source organism: Neoceratodus forsteri (assembly GCA_016271365.2). Classification (NCBI taxonomy): domain Eukaryota; kingdom Metazoa; phylum Chordata; order Ceratodontiformes; family Ceratodontidae; genus Neoceratodus; species Neoceratodus forsteri. Next base: position 805,080,537 of record CM028133.1, read on the forward strand.
CTGCAGGGACTGCAAAATCAACTTTTGAGCTGCAAACACATTTTGGGCAGGAGTTGAAAAATGACAGCTGTCACATTCATGAGTTGCTGTACCAAAATGGCTATGTTGACACTTTTGTGGTAAAAATATTGAATATTACCAAAGTTATGAGCTGCAATGGCAAGAGACTGTCTCATGAGAGGGTAAAGTAGACTTTGTCAGGTCAAGAATAATACTAAGGCTTGCATGTCAACCATAGCAAGCTGAGATGAAGTAGTAGTAATCAGTGTATTATGGACCAATTCTATGGGCACACTAGAAGATATTGGATTAGGCTGCAGTACCAATCGAGCCTTCAACAAGGGGTACATAAATGTTCCCAGAATCGTCAACAGATAGGCCATCGATGAATGTACTGAACAGCCAAAAATATCCTGAGTAGCTCTAGTGAAAAGGGCTGTCGTTGGGCCAGAAATCACCGTCAACGGACGAAAATTCGACCTGTGACAGAACCCGAAGGTGTCACTGATGAAGGGGTGGAAAGACAGCCAGAGGCTGCCGACGGAATAGAAGACGACATGGCAGCTGCCTCTGAAAGGGCTGCTAAAATAGCTTTTGCTTTAAGTAGTTCCTTCTCCCTATGTGAGACAGAGGAGGAAGGCATACTGGTCGGCGACAGGGAGAAAACCTGGGTAGTGTGTTTACTCTTACTAGTTTTTTTTAGGTTTCTCCGTAGCGTCAGCTTGTGTCGTTGACTAACGGGCCCTGACAGAATGATGGGACCCAGAGGACGATGATGAGGACTCATTGGACTTCGAGAGCTGCTCCAGTTCTAGGAGGGTGACTTTATACTCCGTAAGATACTCTCGAAGTTCTTGGAGTCACTGACGTTTAATGACCTTATTGAAACTCTGACACAGGACACAAGCACAGGTGTCGTGCAGAGGGCCCAAACACCTGACATAGACTTCATGTAAGGCCTCTGTCATGATATTCTGGCAACAGGTACACTTATGAAACAGAGAATCTGAAGACTACATGGGGTTAAGGAACGTGTCGATACTGGGAACGCCGCGTCAGTAAAAGGCAGTGAACTTTTTGTTGACTGAAGCTATACTCCAGATGGAGAATGTGTATCATGCCGGTTGTGAAGCGGTAGGAAAAGAACTGAGGCGCATTTGGGACCGCTCCCTTTTATACGTAATAGGACAGAACACGTGGTGTTGTCGGAGGCAGTCTCAGGTCAATTGCAGATAAATCCTTCCAGCTGGAAATGATGCCTGCGGCTGGAACGTTCCTAAAGGTTTGACCTGCTGCAAAGAGACTTCCTCGATGAAGATCTCTGTTTTACTACCACCTTCTGTCACCTAGCCCCTAACCAATTTCTTACCCAGTTTTCAACCTTAGGACCTACCCCTTAAGCTTCCCAGTTTCCTTATGAGTGTCCTATGCGGAATGATGTCAAAAGCCTTACTGAAATCTAGGTTGGCCAGGTCCATCACTCCACCTTGACCCAATTCCCTAGTCATGCAATCAAAGAAATTTATCAGATTTGTTTGACACGCTTCTCCCCTCCCCCACTGTGAATCTATGCTGTCCTGGGTCTTGTAACCCACTGGAGTCAAGATATTCCACAATCCCTTCCTTCAGCAGTGATTCCATGAACTTTCCCACCACCAATGTCAGGCTGACTGACCTATAGTTACCATCCTCCTCCCTGCTGCCACGTTTGTGAAGTGGGACTAAATCTGCCCTCCTCCAGAACCACTCCCCTTTCCAGTGAGTTGTAAATAGAACTGTCAGAGGTTCAAGCCAGTACCTCCCTTAGCTCCCTCAATACATACAAACTATTTGCCAGCAGATTAGGCCTTACGGTCTATCGAGTCTGCTTGAACCTCAGATCCCTAGTTGGGTGCCGAGGCCCCCGTGTTCCAGAAACCCCTATCATCCATCCTCACCCCTGGGACAGGCCATCATCTGATACATCCACTTTCTGTGTCTGTCCCACCCTCTCTTGAAGCCCTCCACTGTGGATCTCTGAACCAGCTCACCAGGCAGTGCATTCCAAGGGTCCACCACCCTTTCAGTGAAAAACCTCCTCCTCTTTTCCCCCCTCGCCCTTCCACCTTTCAACTTCAAACCATGCCCTCTGGTGATACCTCCCTGCTTTAGTCTAAAGATCCCTTCCACGTTTACCCTATTTATTCCCTTGAGGTACTTGAAGACCTCAATCATGTCCCCCCTGTCTCTCCTCTCCTCCAGTGAAAGCAGGCAGAGCTCCTCAAGTCTGTCCTCATACGTCAAATCCCTAGCCCTCGTATCATCTTAGTTGCCCTCCTCTGTACCCTCTCCAGGAGCTGTATGTCCCTCTTCAAGTGTGGTCTCCAGTACTGTACACAGTACTCAAGGTGTGGTCTAACCAGTCCATTGTACAGCGGCAGAATCACTTCCTTGCTTCTAGAGGTGATCCCCCTTACGATGCATCCCAACATCCTGTGTGCCTTGCTAGCCACTCTCACTGCTCAGAGTTATTCATACATGCATCCACCATGACCCCTAGGTCTTTTTCCCCTATTGAGGCCTCCAGCGCCTCCCCTCCCAGGGTGTACCTGTGTTTAGGGTTTCCCCGTCCAAGGTGTAACACCTTGCACTTGGTGATATTGAAATTTAATTTTCATGTGTGAGCCCAGCTTTCCAGGGTGTCCAGGTCCCCTTGCAGGGCCAACCTCCCCTCTTCTCCCTCAACTACTGCTCCCATCTTGGAGTCATAGTGAAGAGACTCATTTCACAACCTATACCCTCCCTGATGTCCGATATGTATGCATTAAACAAGATCGGACCCAGGACCGAGCCCTGCGGTACCCCACTACCAACCTCTCCAGGATTCGAGAGCTCCCCACAGACCACTACTCTCTGGGTGCGTCCAGCTAACCAGTTTTCAATCCATCTGACCATCAAAGGGCCTACTCCTAACCCCATCAGTTTCTCCACCAGACCATTGTGGGGGACAGAGTCAAACGCCTTGCTGAAGTCCAAGAATAATACATCCACAGGCTTTCCCCTGTCCAGTTCTGATGTTACCCATTCGTAGAACTCTACAAGATTGGTTTGACATGATCTACCTGGCACAAACCCATGTTGCAGACTATTCAGACCTCCCACCTCCTCCAAGTACACCCCCAATCGTTCCTTTAGTATACTCTCCATTAATTTTCCCACCACCGAGGTCAAACTGATGGGTCTACAGTTACCTGGTACTTCCCTCGACTCCCCTTTATGGATTGGCACCACATGTGCCTCTCGCCAATCCCTAGGTACCCTCCCTGTCTCAAGTGACCTGTTGAAGAGTTCTGCCAGGGGTGCAGCCAGTATGTCCGCCAATTCCCATAGTACTCTCGGATGAATGCCATTCGGCCCAGGAGATTTGTCTTTCTTTAGGGCCTTGAGGGCTAACCACACCCTTTTGGCGGAGATGGCATCATCCGTCCCCTATACCTTACTGGCCTTTTTATCCTTATCCTGATGTGACACCCCTGGTATCCTGGTATCCAAGGGTATACCCTTGGTTGCACCCCGACAGGCCCCATTGTTTTGTCCACTTTCAGATTTGAAAGTCCCTTTCCTCCAAACAAAAAAAAAAAAAATGAGAGGGAGAACTAGTGTCCGCCTTCCTCCATCCAAAGCTCCTGTACTTTTTTGTAGCCCTTCCCCTTCTCTCTCCTCTATGTACCCTCAACAAAAGTATTTGTTCATGATATCTGCCTTTACCTGGTCCCCCTCTGCACAGTCCCTCTCTTCCCTTCTTAACCTTACAATCCCTCCCCTGGTCTTCTTCTTACACTTGCGTACCTAAAGAATGTCTTGTTGGGGGGAAGGGGGCGCTGTTAAGCATGCCTACAGATTAGAAACTTATGGAGCATTTTGTGTAACTACATGTGATGCCTTACAGGAGTTCACTATATGTAACTGTCTTTAAAAAAAATGCATTAAACATAAAGCAAAAAAAAAAAAAAAAAATGTCTTGTTTCCTTTTGTTACTGCCTGGGCTATTCTCTCTTCAATTTGCACTTTCGTGCTCCTTATTGCTTTCCCCATTTCCCTCCATTTCCCCTGATACACTTTCCTATCCTCCTCCCTTTGCACCTCCTTATACCTTCTGAATGCTTTCTGATCTCTGTCAAACCTAACAACTCCATGAACCCTATCCAATAAACCCCTATATCATTCCCATGCATGCTTTAAGCCCCCTACTATTTTAGCCTCCACTGGCAATCTATTCTAGGCATCGACCACCCTTTCATTGAAGAAATATTTCCTCAGTTCACTGCTGACCCCCCCCCCCCAATCTTCAAATGCATGCCCCTAGTCCTAGCGGTTGTTCTCATTTGGAAGAGACTCCTCACCTGTGCCCTATTTACCTCTACGAGGTACTTTTAGGTCTGTCTCTCTCTCCCAATGTTGAGATACCACTATTTTTTTTGTAGGACTTCTTGTGTAAACAATGTACCATTTCAGGTGCCCTCTTCTACACCGGCACTACTCTATGTCCTTTCTGAGGTGTGATCTCCAGAACCGAACATAGTAGTCTAGATGTGGCCACACCAGTGAGAGATATAATGGCATCACCACTTCATTTCTCCTACTGGAGATACCCATCCCTATGCAACCCAACATTACATTAGCCTTACTGCCATCAGGACATGAGGGAGAATTCTTCCCCCAGGGTCTACCAAAAAGGGAGGGCCACACATTTTTTTTTTGTGGGGAAGCATAAATTTTGAGGGGATTTCCCCGGAAAAAAAACTTACAGTTTGGTGTTCTCTTGTCATGTTTTTGATGTGTTGAATCTTGACAGACCTGACCGACATCACTGGTGATGACAGGATTCCATGAGTATTCAGGATTGCTTCATGTTCATCTAAAAAAAACATAAGGGAACGTTAGTTAGACAGCAAATCCCAAAGAGACACTGTCAACCTGTTTTCCATCATATAATTTCTAGTGAAAAACCTACATTTTGTGATTGTTTACCTTCTCTAAAATTCATTGATGTTGCTGTTTGTTTCGTCTGTCTCCTTGTTTAGTAGAACTGAAATGCATGCTTACGTATATTTATAAGCAACTTTGTTTTGTTTACAATCCTGGATCTGTTCTTACTGAATATGTCCTGAACATCAGAAACACCTCTAAATAGTGCAGTCACCCATGATGCAACACCCTACTAAACTCCCACTGCAGCATGAGGGACTAGACTGTGTTGTGGGTGTTCCGAAGTCCAGGAAAGATGCAGTTGGAGCTAATCAAGGAATGTAAACAAACTTATTTTTGTGTGGTAACACCAGTATGGTGGGCAGTCTGTTTTTTACTTTTTTAAAGAAAAAAAGAATGAGAATTAAACTACCAACTACATCAGCAATCTTTATAGAATGTTGACAATCATAAAATGTGTTTTTTAAACTAGCAACACTTCGAGACCCAAGGGGGTTGACAGTGTCCCTTTAAAGAGTGGCAGACTAAATGAATGAAAACACAAAATACTGAGCTACAGTAAACCTGCCCCTAAAATCTTGACTCCGTAACCTGTCCGATGAGTGAAGCTGCAAGAAAACAATTATATACTTACTATAATAGTAGATCTTCGAGATAATCTGTTTCATTAGGCCACACCTATGGAACTATAGCCACCAAGCACTACGACCATATAGAAACTTGTTTTGCAGGCAATCCACTAGGAGCTGCCCAAAACAACGTTTTACATCGACATCTTCTCTTTATAAACATGGGCAGCACCTCTCCCTCCTCAATTCCCCACTGGAGATCATACTCGGAGGACCTCCCTCTAGGGAACTGGGACAGAGCTAAAGTTTCCAGCTACCAGGCAAGGCCGGAAACAGCAGTTAGTCCATCCTGGAGAGAGAGAGAGAGAGAGAGAGAGACAGCAGTAAAGAAACTCTGAGTCTAAGGGGGATGGAGGGTGGGACGGCTTGGCCTGATAAAAGAGATTCTCTCAAAGATCTGTTATAGCAAGTATATAACTGGTCTATCTTCTTCAAGGATATCTCTTTCAGCAGGCCACACCTATGGCAAGAGTCCCAAACAGTACTGTCAAAAAGACAGTCTGGGTCGCTGGAAGCTACAGGCCTAAGAAAGAAGGCCTTGAAGCACAGGCAGGCTAATGCCTGCCCTCCTTCTAGAGACAATGTCCAGACTGTTTTGTCTAGTGAAAGTGTGGACAGTACTCCAAGTTGCAACAGCACTGATTTTTGCAGCTGATACATTCCTGAAACAGGCAACAGAAGTGGCCATGCCTCTGGCTGAATGGCCACAAACAATCCCAAAAGTTCCTTACCATACTTCCTATAACAAAAATTATATAGTTGTCCAACCATCTGAACAGGAACTGTTTAGAAACCGGTATGTCCTCTTTTCCAGGGGCAAAGGAAACAAAAAGCTGCAAGGGCTTCCTGCAGTCCTTCGTACGATGAACATCCGAGTATTCTACGTACATCTAAGATGTGGAACAATGTTTCGCCCGGATTGGCATGCTCAGGAAAATAAACTGGTAGGTGAATAGTTTGAATCAAAGTAAACTCTGACACTACCTTGGGAAGAAACTTAGGATTGGTCCGTAAAGACTTTATGGAAAATCAAATAAGGAGGCTCACACAGCCTGAAGCTTGGAAATCCTTACAGCAGAAGTAACAGCAACCAAAATATAATGCTTCCCAAGAAAGGAAGCATAAGCCACAAGTCAAGGCTGGCTCAAAAGGAGCCAAAGTGAGTTTCTCTAGCACAAAACTCAGGTCCCAGGCTGGGACTGGATTGCAGATGGGAGGCTTCAAGTGCAAGATACCTCACAAGAATGTAGGGGCCACTTGTAGCTGAGCCACCACAAGGCCATCAATAGACACATGGAAAGCCAAGTGCACTTTGACAGAAGACAACTGCAGTCCTGCATCTGACAAAGGACAATAAATAGTCTAGAACCTGGTTCACTGGGTAAGTGAAGGAATCCAAGTGATGAGAAGTGGCCCACAAAGCAAACCGCTTCCACTTCATGGAGTAGGTGGCCCTGGTGGAAGGCTTCCTGGCAGCCACCAGGACATCAGCCACCTTAGGGGATGCTCCAAACCTCACAACAGCTATGTCTTCAGGAGCCCAGGCATGGATATGGAGTGACCTGAGGTCCAGATAGACCAGGTTTCCCTGTTCCTGTGATAGCAAGCCCCTGCACAGGGGCAGGGGTACTGGGGGTTCCACAGTTAACTGTTGCCATAAGGGAAACCAGATCTGACAATGCCAAAAGGGAGCCACGAGAATTAAGAGTAGCTCCCTCTATTTGGAGCTTGATAGCACCTTCTGAACCAGAGGAAAGGGCGGGGAGGTATAAAGAAACCTCCCTTTCTAAGACAGGAACAAGTCTCACCAGAAGACAGCAGGCCCTGGAATGAGCGAGTAGAAAAGCGTCACTGTTGCGTAGAGCGAGGATGCACAAAGGTCCAACTCTGGACGACCCCATTTGTCGAACAGGTCTTTGATCACCGAGGTCAGCAGCTCCCACTCATGCATTCTGCATTGCAATCTGCTTAGCTTGTCTACTAGGACATTCTGGATGCCTGCAACATGGACGGCCAACAGTGCCAGACCATGTTCTAGAGCCCAGTACCAAACACTCATTGCTTTCCTGCAAAGGGGGTTAGGCTGAGTCCCCCTTGCTTGTTTATGTAGTGTACTACACTGATGCTGTCCATCTGCACCTGTAGATGCCTCAGGGACAGATGGTTCTGGAAGGCTTGCAGAGCATATAGAACGGCCCCATCTCTAGGACGGTTTATGTGGAGGGATGTTTCCACTTGTGTCTGATGAAGACCTAGATGTGCTCCAAGCATCTACGGTAAGAATCTGCTGAGGGAAGGGGATGAGGAAAGGAACCCCTTTCTGCAAATTGCTGAGTTCCATCCACCACTGGAGCACCTTTCGGACAGAAGACTTTACTAGAACCTACTGTTCTAGATCGCTGGTGCACTGATCCCACTGGACTCTTAATGTCCACTGAGAGATCCTCATTTATAGCCATGCCAAGGGTACCGTGACAACAACTGCTGCCATCAGGCCCAACAGTCTCAGGAATGTCCTGGCTGTGACATACCTACTGCTGTAAAGTAGCTGGGCCTGTGCTATGAGGCCTCCGCTCTGTCCTGGGTCAGGAAGGCTAAGCCTTGAGCAGTGTTCAGTACTGCTCCTATGTACTGCAGTCACTCGACAAGGGGTCAAGACTGACTTGGCAGACTTACCATGATACCTAGGGCATTGAACAGCTGCCTAGTATGTCCTAGGGTCTCAAGACAGTTGCTCCTTGGACTGAGCTTTGAGCAACCAGTTGCCTAGAAAAAGGAAGAAATATAATCACTCTCTCCTAAGATCTGCTGCCACAACTGCCAAGCATTTGGTAAATACCTGTGGCGCAGCAGATGACAAGCCAAAGGGCAATGCCCTGAACTGGTAGCATTCCCCCTGAAACAGGAACCTGAGGTACTTCCTGTGGGGTGGACATACCTTGACATGCAGGCAAGATCCTGCATGTCCAGGGGGCATATCCAGTCCCCTTTTTGCAGGGGGGCAGAACGCCTTGCAGAGTGACCATCCTGAACTTCTTGTACTGAATAAAGATGTTCAGGTTCCTCACATAAAAAATGGGCCTCAAGTCCCCTGTGGATTTGGGGACTAGAATGAAATGAGAATAAAACCTCCTGTTCCTTTGTTTTCAGGGAACTGGTTCTGCCACCCTCTTCTGCAGCAGTGCACATATTTCCTCTATCAGCAGTGGTATGTGATCTAGAGAATAAGTTGAGGGAATTGGTGGAGGGTCTGGAAGCAACTCCAGAAATTCTAGAGTGTGACCCTGTTCTATTAACTGCAGGACCTAAGCATCTGCTGTAACCTCCCTACACAGTTCCAGGTGGAAGGAAAGGTGACCCCCCCCCCATCACCACCTCCAGATTTGGCACTGGAGGGTGGGAGGGCCCAAGAAGGAGTCATGCCAAAGCAAATATGGCAGCCATAACCACAGCTGCACCTCCAGCTCTACAGGATTTGGAGTAGGGATCTATGGAGGAGATTGGGGCTTACAAAGCTGAACCTGCTCTGCTTTTGCTATGCTGTCTGGCCCCACACCTAGGTCTGTTGGCAGTCCTGCGAAAGGAGACCCTCTGACTACTTCTCAGTTGTGTGCAGCAGAAGGAATGGACTGATCTTAGAGTCCTCCCCAAGGCTTGTAGGTCAGAGAGGATATCCTGCACATCTGCCCCAAGGAGCTTGTATCCTATGACAGGGGCATTCAGAATGAACTGCTGGACATCACAAGCAAATCCTGATTCCCTTAGCCAAGAATGCCTTGCTCGGCAGATGCCAGCCGCAGCTGCTCTGGCAGAGGCATCCAAAAATGTTGCAGGTAGACCTTAGGAGATACTTACCCACGTCAGCCCCAGTCTGCAGGGCCATGAACATATCCTGCTTTAGGGTACCCTCTTGGGGGGGGGGCTGCTTCTTTAGCCTCTTTCCAGAGGGTATTCTGATATTTGACCATATGGGCCTGATAATTTGCTATTCTGAGGCCCAGTGTGGCAGCGACAAGGTTCTCTTTCCCATGAGGTACAGTTTTCTCAACTTTTTATCTAGAGGAGAGAAATGAGCTGCTTAGGCACCTTAGACCTATCATGGGCTGCATTTATCACAACTGAATCAGCTTCAGGTTGAGTTTTCTTGAGGGGGCCTGGTATAGCCTGTCCACCTTTCATGGGCATGGCAGGAATCAAGTTTGGACTGTGCCAGGCAGCCAAGGTGGCATCCTCTAGTGCAGCCAACTGAGGAGGAATGAAGAGAGGTGGAGATTCTGGCAGCTCTAGAAACGCCACCAAATTTCTCCTAGAGATGTCTTGCTCCTCAGCATCAAACCCCATTGCAGTTTGGAGTTGCTTTATCAAAGAGGTCAAAGACGGATCTTCAGGAGTGGACCTCAGAGTATATAATGTGGAGTTTTCACTTCCGGTGGAGATGGGGGAGCCAGACCTCTCAGGTGGGCTCCTTTCTGTATCTTCCTCCTTCTCTTCTTCCTCTTGTAAAAGGAGATCAGGGTTGTATTCTTGAACAATGACAGGCCCTGAAAGCTGCAAGGAAGGAAGTAGGATGTCGACACCCTGGAGTGCGCTGGGCATGACAACCTAGCAGGCAGTGATGCTGGGGCTGGTCCGAGAGCCCAATCAACACTGCGCCTGGTGTTAGAGGAGGTATAAGGCACTGTAAATCTCTGCGAAGGAGAACAGCAACGTCTGCATGTCAACAGTGGCCTGCACTGCAGAGGCATCCTGCAACATCGAGAGGGTTGTCTGCAGCCTCAACGTCAATGGGTCTTCGCCAGCCATAATAGGTCCAGCAGGACAGACTGCCAGCCAACCTTGAGGGTTCTGAGGTTTGAGCAACAAGACTTGCAGCGTCGATGAGGGTGTCCTCAACCCCGACGTAGGCGGGCCTTCGCTGGCCATATCAGATCTGGTGGAACTCCCTGCCAGAGCCAACCTTGTGGTTTCAATGGTCTGAGCGGCCAGCATTGAGTGGTGACTGGGAGCACATGGGGGGGGGTATTCTAACTCTGCTCCCTCTCCTGGTGTTTGTGCTTTCCTGAAGATAGCTCTCGGGCCCTGGAAGACTGGCAGCCCAAGGAGTGGGCTGGCGATGCAGTGCAGCACTTCGCCTGGACCTCCATCTCCATTCTGGCTACCTGCTGCTCAAGAAGAAAAGTGTGCAGGTCTCACTGATGGCATCGCCGGGTAGCTTGGTTAAACTTCAGGCAGATCTAGCAAGCTTTAACATTGTGGGCCTCTTCTAGACAGTATATACAGATGTGACTGTCAACTGAATAGATTTTTCCACTACACTTCAAGTAACAGAAGAGTTTAGTGGCATGTCTCATCGACATACATGATAGCAATCACTTTAAAATAAAATTACTAGACTAAAAAAAAATATTAAAACTTAGAAAAATCAAAGATTCAGCAGTCGACTGTAGAGGCAGCATCTCAATGGGGTCTTTCGAGTATGGTCGGAGGTGGGAAAAGAATTAAGGAGCGAGAGGGGCTGCTCACGTTTATATAGGGAGGATGCTGACGTAAGGAGTCATCCACCCCAATGGACTGCTTGCAAAAGTTTCCGTGTGGTCCTAGCGCCTGGAGTTCAATCAGTGTGACCTGATTAAAAAGATATCCTCAATTTCTGTATTTCTGTAGACTTTGTTCCTGGCTCTCTGGCCCACGTGGGGATGTACCCCTTAGCATGCCCTTCTGGAAGCCACGATACCCCCAATCCAGAATCCACCCCAAAGCCTGATCCTGGAGGCTCACAGCTTGCCCTCTGTGCTGGGGCTCCCCAAAGGGAGAGACCAGTGTTTACCTTTAGCCCCCGCTCAGACTTACACTGGGGCATCATTCAGCTGGGTGACCCAAGGCTCAGTCCAGCTTCATGTTGATCTGGTCCTAAGGGTTTCTTCCTTAAGGTTCCCCCGAGAAGTATGGCACTGCAATGGCATCAGGAGCACTTCTCTGCATGCTACCACGCACTGTATGCTGATGCCTGCCACATCTCCACCCTATTTTAACAGTCCCTGACAACTGTTCTCCTATCCTCCACCAGGAGTCAGCCTGACACCGGGTGCTACTTACTCCTCCCCCACATCAGCAGCTAACATCAGCGACATGTTGCAGCAGCGTTATACCTGCAAGTTAGTTTTTTCCTGCAGAAACTATTTTTTTAATAATTTTCTTGAGTTGTTACTGCTCTTTCTTTGCTGCGCCTTTAGTAAATTGTTTCTGATGTACACTCTGATGTTGAGTGCCATTTTAGAACCATATGATGTACAGCAATGGCCTTAAGTTCTTGTTTTGTCACAATACATCAATGTTCTAGTACAAACCTTTGGTTGAAAACAGAAATAAGAATAGAATGGCAATGCTATGACGTCCTAGTTCATGTTATATCACGTGACAGTTTTTCCACATAGAGAATTATATGCCATCATTCCATGACAGAAGTATACACATTGGCATTCATGCTATTTCCATTCTAGTTCTTAGTTCTATGACTGAAAAGGACAACCAGCATTGTAAGATCTATAATGTCCCTTACTCTATTCAGGGACCAATAGTCACAAGGGACTGTTGTAAAATCTTTACAGCAATGATTTTTCACTGGTTCCTTACAACAGATCCCTGAACTATAATAAGCAAGCATTTGTCAATGCCGAATACTGTTGCGCTGGCGTTGGGTTTGGTAGTGTAGTACGGGAAAACATTTTGGGCAGGATGTGAAAAATGACAGCTGTACAGTTCATAAGGAGGTGTAAAAAATGCCAGTGTTGAAAATGTGGCATGTAAATATTGCAAATTTGCAAAGTTACAACAGTGCGTGGGAAATGCGAAACGCACGCTTGTAACACAGTCATTTTATGGACGCTTGGCATCAAATTTGCAACACAGGCATTTTAGCACCTCTGCTCATGTACAGTGTCACTGTTATTTCTTTAAACTGTCCCAAAAAGTGATTTTGCACAGCGATCGCGCTATTCTGAGCCAGACGTGCGAAAACACATTTTGGGCAAGATATGTGAAATGACAGCTGTACGTTCATCAAGAGGTGTGGAAAAATGCCAATGGTGAAAATCCAGAGTGAAAACATTACAAGTGCACAACGTTACGGGCGTGCATGCAATCTGCCAACGCACGCTCATAACACAGTCATTTTATGGAGTATCGTCACCAAATTTTCAACATAGGCATTTTAGGACCTCTGCTCATGAACAGCGTCACTGTCATTTTCATGATCTGGCCCGAACACTGATCTCCCACAGCGACCGCACTACTGTGCGCCGGAAGTGCGGTAACACAATTCAGTCAGGATGTGAAAAATGACAGCTGTTCTGTTCACAAGGAGATGTACAAAAATGACAATGTTGAAAATCTGGCGTGAAAATATTGCAAATCAAGCGATTCTGAGCCTCGCGTAACAGCTGCATAACGTACGCTCGTAGAACAGCCATTTTTGGGATTTTTTCCACCAAATTTGCAAAATAGACTTTTTGAGAGCCCACTTCATGAACAGCAGCACTGTTATCTTGTTAATCAGTCCCAAAAGGTGATTCCGTGCAGTGATTGCAAAATCACCTTTCAGGACTGATTAACGATATGACAGTGATAGAATTCATGAGGAGGGGTCCCAAAAACCCCATGCTGAAAATTTGGTGTAAAAATTCCCCAGAATGCCCAAGATATGCATTAAAGTTGAAAATCCCCTATTTATTCCATTATACAGCTTACTGGCATTTCCACAGTTAGCGGTCGGCTTTGAAGAGTGCAGACATGTTCCCTGTCCACCGAAGATCGTCGCGCCAGACTCTGGAGGGAAGTATGGGGTGAGGCTGTGTGTGGAAAGGCAGGGTGCGCAGTGGGTGGGTACGGGTTGGGGGGCAGGGAGACCGCAGAGGGACTGTTTCCTTCTTTACAGGTAAAATAATAATAAAAAAAACATCGGGAGACCGTTTCATTTTAATAGGTGCTTTTGCATGCTGGGGTGGGCTACCAGTGTGCCACCTGAGAGTGTGAGTGTGTGTGTGTGTGTGTGGTGGGTGCTTTGCCGGCGGGGATTAGGGCACCCGTCGGCAAACAAGGAAAGGGGAGGGGCCGCAGGAGCCGAGGGGATTGGCACCCTCAGCAAGCAAAACGGGGAGGATACATTATGCCAACGGGAGTGGCCTCCATCGGCAAAATTCAAGGAGAGGACATGCCGACGGGTATTGGGCCCCGCCCGGCAAAGAGAAACTTTTGGGGGCAGGAGCTCATGATGCCCTGGGGGATTAGGCACCCACTCGGCAATCACAAAAGGGAGGGTAACATGATGCCAATGGGGACTGGGCACCCCCATCGCACTCAATAAACGGTGGTGTTGACAGGTAACAGTGGCAGTCACTGCCGCTATGTTGCCTGCACATAGGGGGAGGAGTGCTATGGTCACGCTGCAGGAGAGCTTTGCTCTCATTGCAGCGGACCTTTTCTCTCATGTCTTCGCCTCATTAGCTAGGCAGGGCGTCGGCCCCTGCTGCTGGCTGATTGGGAAATGTGTGACGCACCTACTGGTGCGTGCCCTGCATTCGCCCAACAGTGACCGCGCCTCCAAATCTGCACTACTGCAAAATGTTGGCTGCGCAAGCACGCCAACATAAAAAGGATCACAGAACTTCTCCACATGGTTGGTAACCAAACTGCAATCACGTTGGGAGGAGGGCAGGGTTCACCATGCAAACGGGCAGTAGGACCACCCACAAAACACAGCGACCCTTTCAAGTCGGGTCAGATCTTTAGCAATACTCTGTCTTGTAGACCTAGTACAGGCACTCGGCACAGCCGTGTTAAAGAGCTACATAAGGGAAAGGAGCTGGTGGGAGACCACGATGATGGCAGCTCACATGGAGAAATGTGGCTAGGAAGGGAAATCCACTGGACACAAAAATTAATTTGGCTAAAGCATGGGAAGCGGGCACTGGACCACCAAGGCAGACTACTAAGGAACTGACAAGGACAATTTTTCTGGGCCCACAAGCAAGCATTCAGGTACAGGTTGAGCAGGCAGATGATTTAGGTGACAGTGCCTGAGCCATGGATCAGTGTCAATGGCACAGTGGCATGTGCCAGCCACAGATGTCTGTGAACGTTCTTAATCAGGTGTAAGTGTCTGCAAATCCTGCTTGCATACACTACCATTTGCCTACCCTAAATTTACACTGCAGCTTTGTGACAGGGGACCCCTCGCCCAAGGACTAAGTCAGCGCTCTGTAGATAACTACTGGGTGTGTGCTTTCAACAGGGCACCTGCTCACATTTTTTTGTGACTCTACACCTACCAACTGTGCATCGGGCCTCTACTGAGTGAACTTGACAGTTCTAAGTTTACATAAACTCAAACTGGACTACCCAGTGGCGGAGCCAGGTTTGGGAGCCGGAGGGGGGCATTCAGTCAATCACGGGCTCCACAATGGGCACTAAATAGTGAATAAAGATGGTGGTGGGGTGCCACTATTCACACTGGGGCAGCCAGGAGGGGTGACCCCCCCGGCCCCACTCTAGCTCCGCCACTGGGACTACCTAGTAATCAATGCCAAGTTTTGGACTGTAATCTGATTCTGTTTACGTGCACCACAGAACTCGATTACTGAGCTCTCAAATACTTACTAATCTAGTTATGTGGTGCACGTAAACAGAGCAGAATGCCCAAAAAGAAATGTACAAACTAATATTTTACTATTCCACGTACCTGACGGTTGTCACAGTCCACCTTTGAATCCTTGAGCATCAATATTGGCGTTTACATGCACTGACTAAATACCCAATTACTGGGTAACTGATTACTCAGTAATCTAGATAAATGGTGCATATAAAAAGAGAATAATGGATAGTTTAGAGTGTATTACCGGTCAGTAATACCATTGAGAGGTTCCTACATGTCCTGAACCACGAGATGGTATTCTGACCGGTAACACACTCTAAACCATCCAATATTTTTTTTAATATATGGATCCAAGTTGTTTTAGTCTGCGGTTGGCTGCTAACATAAAGGATTTTGACAGTTGTGGCCGACCCCAGCACCGCCTCGCTCAGAGTGTTTCTCCCTCGCCCGCTTGCCCACATAGAACATTGCATTGCTCTATTTCT
This sequence comes from Neoceratodus forsteri, assembly GCA_016271365.2. NCBI lineage: Eukaryota > Metazoa > Chordata > Ceratodontiformes > Ceratodontidae > Neoceratodus > Neoceratodus forsteri. The sequence continues at coordinate 805,096,268 of CM028133.1, forward strand.
TTGTGCTCTGCTGGCTTACACAGACACTGCAGGCCAGTAAAAAAAATACCCTTTTTCTCTTTTGTTGGGGGGTGCAGGATCAGCCAGATAAACTTTAAAAACAAGAATGGGAACTGCCGTGGACACCGCGCTCTCGGTAAGCAAGACATGACCGCCATGTTTTAAAAACTGTTTTGGCCACCCGCAGACAGAGAGCGGCCAATCATTAGCTGCGTTATTGAGCATCAATGGTTGAGTGACGTTTTAAACGTTTACTGATTTGTGGAGTTGTGGGCTTGCGCTGTTTAACTTGGCTGGTAATACTATCGTTCACGTCCGAAACGATACTATTATAGGTTGTGAATTATAGTATTAGCACTTCGGGAGTGATAGTATTACAGGGAAAAAAAACTGTATGCTTTAGTAGCATATTAAATCTGCTATCCATATATTAACAGTTAATACTGTAGATGGGGATTACACAGTTAGAACAAAAATTGACTGCCAGGGCTCAGCTCCCACCTAAAAACATTCACTGTAAACCACGATATGTATATATAGTATGTGTCTACACACTCAAGTACAACAGCATTATGATCATTGTTCTACAATCATTACTGAAGTAATACTACAGATTCCAAATATGACTGATCTAAATCCTGTGATACTATTTATCAAAGACAACATGTCAGATATTGTCTACATCATACAACAGGGGTGAGATGATATGCCATTCTTTATTTTAGCATAAAACCACCATCAGGAGAGATCATACTCTGCTGACATCACCAGAGCGTGATAACCGGATGCCAATTGTATAACACGGATACAGGACGTGCACGGGTCTAATATGGAACATATTTTCACTCCTGCACAGTGACCTCTGGATACTCACTGGTGGCCAGGGCCGGATTAAGGGGGGGACAAATGGGGCAAATGCCCCAGGCCCCCCGCCATGAAACTGGCCCCCCCAGTAGTCAGAAGCAAGAGACACTTTTAGTAGGTGGTCTGGTGGTTTGTAAATCATGCCACCTCCCCCTCACCGCAGCGCGAGTTAAGCGCGAGTCAACCTCCCCCATAGGCCCCCAGCAGCTTGCTCCCCAGCCTGACTTCGGAAGAAGCACATTTGTTAAATAAAATAAAAAAAAACACACAAGCCCCCTGCCACAGATAGGCCCCCCGGCAAGCCTACATTGCAGATTTCTCTCGTTCCCCTTCCCTCAGGTGGTACAGTACTGGTAAGGATTTGTAATAAATCATGCCTCCCCACGAGTCAAGAGTGAATCAACCCCCGAGCTTGCTCCATAAAACAACACAAACAAAAAAATGACTTTGGAGAGGATTTCTTTAATTAAAAGAAAACAAAACACAAGCCCCGGACCCTCCTGTTACAGATAGGCCTCCGGCAAGCCAACATTGCAGAAGATTTCTCTCGTCCCCCCACCTCCTCCTCCATTATTTGCAGCCTGCAGCTAGGGTCAGGTGACTTGCTAGAAAACAAACTGGCACTGTGTGGCACAAGAAGTGAAGAAGGCTAACTATGCAAGCACCGTGATCTACCTCCTTAGGATACTGACAGGTTTTCCACTTTTTGAGTCTGGGACTGGACCTGGACTGGTGCAAGTTGCGACCAGACCTGGGCTGCCACTGCATAATCGAGGACGCGCCAGGACCAGGAGCTTTGCATACAATCCATCCGGCAGCATTTTTAAACCACTCTTTCTTGGTGGTTTTGAGGCTCAGCATGCACTTTGCCAGCGGCAGCACCTGCATTCGCTATCTATGTACGCCACGGCCACTCTATCGCTAGCAGCATGATTAATCGATGCACTGTTCTAAACTGCCTGCTGCTGCTAAACAAAGGAGTTTCAAAGGGAGCGCCAAGCAACAGCAGACAGCTTGAGTTCAGTAAGTGGCTTAGAAAGTTGATATCTGTATTTTATTTTTATGCTGAGATAATTGATCTGAGCTTGTTCAAAGAAGAGATAAAGGGACGTGGGTGTGTGTGTATACATGCATGGATCCTCTAACTCTGAAATAAATGGAATGAATCATTCCTTTGATATCCCATGAGCAGATAAAGGTATGACATCAGTCTGTTTATTTGGAGTCATAGCATTTGTACATTGGAACTGCACACTTCTGTACAATGGGTACATACAGTAACTTACTGTTGTTTGGAGTAGGATGCATACCTCTTAGTAAAGCACTGTTTATTTTGTTTCATTTATTTCCTTAAAATAAACTTGTGATTAAAGAGGTTACTTAAAGATTACTTTGCTTTTCTGAACAGGGTCTGAGGAGGCGACTTCAATAAAAGCCCCAAAACTCACCACAGAGCATCTAGACCCCCAGAGCATCTGGAGCCTTGCGGCCTTCATGTCTTGTACAGTGCAATAAATATAACATTACAGACTATGACAACATGACAGGGTGTTGTACTTCAAGTTACTTTTTTCTCCTGTGAATAATGGAGGTAGTCTCCCCATATGGTGGTTGTTATGGTTAATAAACAATGTGCTCAGTAAATGTTGCGCAAAATAAAACATTTTGGTATGGAAAGTTGGGCGTTTTACATGGCCACCCAAGTTGTGAGTGTCCCAGGCCCCCCATGGCTTGATCTGGCCCTGCTGGTGGCTTCCTTACTCGTGAATATCCAAAGGTCACTCTGAAAGAGTGAAATATATTTTCCATATCACACTCGTGCCCATCATGTTATCACCTTATTCCCCAACTTTATCGCAAGTTAGTTCACAACCTGTAACTCCCATGCAGAACACACGTAAGAATTAAAGTACTGAGAGCATAGTTTTAGCAACAAAAACTTTAAATATCAAACAAGCTAACAATACAGTACACTCCCCTATGTTCCACCGACTTAGGAAAAACTTTGTAACAGTTAACATCGAATTACAATACTAGTACCTCACAAAAATACAGTCTGCTACTTTTTCAGAGTTAATCTCTCTTTGCTCGAGTATCTGGTTGGTTTGAAACTGCTTGAGCCGAAGTAGAACGCATGAACAATGTTGCATTCTACAAAGGCCCTTCTCGAATTCCGCGCACACAACCTGCACGTGCCGCCGATGGAATACAAAAGCGCGCCATGTACAGATGGTTGCATTTTATAGCAGCAGTAGGGACAAACAAAATATCTCGAAGGTAAGGTACCTTAAGTGAACGTCTACTTGGGTGATATTTTATTCAATAATTATTTGAATAAAGTGCGCACTTGACTTAGCTGCAGTTACAGGGATCACAGAGCTAATGCTGGACAGTCGGTGACTCCGCCATACCTCACCCTACTAGATACCCAACTTTGGAGAGAACAATCTGCCTTTGCGCCACATGGGTAACGAGCTTGTGAGGGGAGGACCCAGTTAAAAAATCTGACAGCACCTGGACACACAGTAGTAGCATTGATGACCCACCTTACCTGCCAAGCACCATAGCTAAAAATGGAACCACATATAATAACCAATCACTCCTTCGCAATTCTTTTTAACGGCATTCATTCGCGCATGCGTGGTGTTCCCATCCTAGTAACAGCCAAGCGACACGCGCATTTCCAATCCTAACCAACTTAAAACAGCCGCATGGTATAAAAAGCTCCTAGTTTTTTGTTTTTTTTTAGCAAACTGTATTTATGACATATTAAGATTCATGCTGTGTATATGTTTAGTTTTCTCAAATACTGTTAAAACAACTTTTACAGCTAATTTCGTTATTAATAACTCAGGTCATTAAAAATGGCCGCCACTCGCCATTTTTAAAACCCTTAGTATTTTAGTTGGCAAAACTGTTCATAATTTTTTTAGCAAACAAAACATTTCTGACATCCTTAGATACATTCTCAGTCTATTTGTACTTTCCCCATATATTTTAAAAACAGATTTTATAGCAAATTTATGTAAGTAATCAAGTCATTAAGGATGGTTGCCACACACAATTTCCACATAGCTCTTCAGGTAAGTTTACCTGTTGAATGTACAGTATATACTTTAAGTTGTATGGGTTTGTGGCAGGAATGGCTTGTCAGACTAACCTGATAGTATTCCTTGACTGGGTAACAAGGGTGGTGGGTAAGGGAAAAGCAGATTTACTGTACATTGACTTCAGCAGAGAATTTGACTTTGTGCCACACATACAGTTGTTGAAGAAATTAGAAGATCATTGCACAGCAGTGTACCTAGGTAAATGGGTGGGAAGTTGTTCATTCGTCAGGCAACAGAGAGTGGTGGTGAGCAGGGCCAACTTGAGGGACAGGGAGGTCATGAGTGAGGTATCATAGGGGTCAGTCATGGGACCAATTCTTTGCAATATATCCATCAGTCACAGGAGAAGTAATACAGAGCAAGATGTGTCTCTTTTCAGATGATACTAAGCTCTGTGGCAGAGTAGACAGTGAAGAGGGTTTAAGAAACATAGAACATGACAGCAGAAGAAGGCCAAGGGTCCATCGAGTCTGCCTAAATTTTCCCAGGACCTACCTTCTCCCCTTCAGCTCATTCTTCCCCTGTACTGCGAGCGTAGCTTATTTTTTGTGTCCTTACTATGCCCCACCCCTGTCTGAAACCCTCCACAGTCTTTGCACCCACCACCTCCCTTTCAGTAAAGTAGTACATCCTCACATCCCTCCTGAAACTCTCTCCTTGCAGTGGTGGGATCCAGAGGTCACCCTGGGGCGAAACGGGTTCCAGAGAGGGGTCCTCCCTGCCTGGTTCCCATACGCAAGGGCTCGACTTTGTTTGGGCAGATGACACGGCTGACCTCAGTGGTCCATCCTACTTAGGCAGTGTTATGCAATGCCAGGTCCATTAAAAACAAGACAGCAGTAATTGCTGATCTTGTTGAGTCATCGGACCTGGCTTGCATCACCGAAACCTGGCTGGATGAGAATGCTGGCCCAGTTCTTGAGTTTGCTGTTCCAGCCGGGTTCTCGGTGATACACCGCCCAAGGATGGATCACAGGGGAGGGGTGCAGCCATTTGTTTTAGAACAGAATTGGGCCTTGTAGATGTGCCAGTGGGGAAGACCAAGTCCTTTGAGTGTATCATTAGCAGAGGTGTGGGGTGCAGGATTTTTCTCATCTACCGTCCACCCAGGGGCGAGAAGCAGTTTCTGCAGGAAGTCGCGGAATTTGTCGTCGACATGGTGTTGGAGTCCCACAGCTTGGAGGTTCTGGGGGACTTCAGTGCCTGGGTCGACGACAAACTCTCGCAAAATTTGATCAGAACTTCCTCCAACTAATGAATTTGTTGGGCTTCACACAGGTTATTACCTCTGTGACCCATATTCATGATCACTCATTGGACTAGGTCGTCCTACTGGGGATGGAGACCTCAGACTTGGTGGTGGAGCCGGTCAGTTGGTCTGACCATCACACTATAAGGTTCAATTTCTATGCTCCCCCCTATAGGCCTGCCCCTGTGGAAATGGTCTAGTACCACCCTTTAAGGGGTTTGACCCCAGATGGCCTGATGGCAGTGCTGGACCTATCGGGTGTTCTGAATGTAAGCACGGATCCAGAGAATTTGCTGCAGGCCTATAACAGGGCTGTGGTGGAGTCCCTGGATTCTGTTGCTCCTGTCTGGGTTCATCCACTTACTCTTTGCTCTTAGTCCCCGTGGTTTGATGGGAATTTGAGGGAGCTGAGGCAAGTTGGATGAAGGCTGGAGCGGTGCTGGCGGAAGTCCAGCCTTGATGCTGACAGACTTAGATTGAGAACCCATCATAAGGATTAAATTGGCTATCTCCCATGAGAAGGCAGAGTTCCTGTCCAGGGAGTTCGTCACAGTACAAAACCGACCAGCTCAGCTCTTCCGGACCGTTGATAGACTGTGCAATCCAGCCTGTCTCCATTCGTGGAGAGCACTGTCACAAGAGAAGTGTGACAAGTTTGCTTAGTTCTTTGCTGCTGAGGTTGCCAACATCAGGTCTGAAATCTGTGTGGTCTGCTTCAATGGGGGTTGTGTTGGTCAGTGGGAGGTTGCCGCCCCTCTAGTCTAACTTTGACCGACTGACAGTCAAGAATGTCGTGAGGATCATCCAGAGTATGTGGCCGACCTGTTGTAGTCTGGACCTGGGCCCAACTCGCCTCTTAATGGGGTGCGTTTAGGTCATCAGCCTGGTCCTGGTGGAGAGAGTCAGGTGTTCATTAGAGTCAGGTGTGTTTCCGGACACCCTGAAGAAGGCAGTGGTAACAACCCTCCTCAAGAAATCCTCTCTTGACCTGGACTGTCTAGCTAACTACAGGTCTGTCTCTAACCTTCCTTTTGTGGGTAAAGTTATCGAGAAGGCTGTCATGCAGCAGCTGGAGGACCACCCCACCATCCACAATATCTATGACTCTCTCTCCAGTCAGATTTTTGGAAGAGGCATAGTACCGAGACGGCCCTTGTTCGGGTGCTTAATGATCTGATAGCGAGAGATTAGAGGACTTGTTCCATCTTTGTTCTCCTTGATCTCTCAGTGGCATTTGACACTGTGGACCATGGTGTGTTACTAGGGCGTCTGCAGTTCATCTGTGGGCTGTCGGGTATGGTCCTCAGGTGTTTCCATTCTTTTCTCACCAGCAGGTTTTGGAGAGTGGTGTCCAGGATTTTTTCCTCGGACCCAGTCTCCCTGCCGTGTGGGGTACCGCAGGGCTCTGTGTTATCACCCATGTTGTTCACAGTGTATATGCTGCCATTGGGAGACATTGTTAGGTGGTATGGGCTGAGTTTTCACTGCTATGCAGATGATACTCAGCTCCACATGTCCTTTGTGCCTGAGCAGGATGATGCAATCTCAGTATTTAATAACTGCCTCACCAAGATCCAATACTGGCTGAATGCCATTTGGTTGAAGTTGAACCCTGATAAGACCGAGGTGTTGGTCGTGAACCCAGGTCATCGGGTTGAGGGGCCTTCGACTGGGCAGCCTTCTGGGCTTTGGCTTGGGGGCAATCAGCTGTTGACCTCAGACCGGATGTGCAATCTGGGCATTATTTTTGACGATGGATTGACACTGAAATCTCAGGTATTGTCCATCATCAAGTCCTCATTTTACCATCTAAGGAATTGTGGAGAGGTTGTGGGATGACAGATGGACCAGACACCGAACTTCAAGTTCAACACACAGTCTCTGTGATGTTTATTAAAAATGCAGGAGACAACCTTCAGAAATCAGCTCATCTTAACCATGGACTTCAAATCTCTTTACACAGTGATCCCCCATGATGATGATCAGACAGCTTTGCAGCATTTCTTGAAGAAGCGGTAAGTCCAGCAGCCACTCACACACACACACTAACTCGTCTGGCAGAACTTGTTCTTAAACTCAGTGCTTTTTCTTTTAATAACAGTTTTTTTTCAGCAGGTCAGTGGAGTTGCCATGGGTACCAAGATGGGTCCCAGCTTTGCTAATCTGTTTGTGGGTTGGGGGGAGGAATGTTTTGTCCTCTCATTTACAGGGACTGTGCCTGAACTCTACAAACGCTACATAGATGACTGTGTGGGGCCACCTCCTGCTCCAGGGAGACCCTCCAAGTCTTCCTTGACAAGTTTACCATGGCCCATCCTTCCCTTCAATACACTGTTGAAGTATCCTCCTCTACACTGCCTTTTCTGGATATCCAACTGTCAGTACAGAACACTGGTTTGAAGACATCTGTTTATTACAAACCCATTGACTCTCACAGTTTCCTCCTCCACAGCTCCTTCCATCCTAAATATATCAAGAATAGCCTGCCTTATTCACAGTTTCTTAGACTTCGCAGGTTATGCAGTGAAGAGGATAAGTTCACTGAGCAGACCCAAATAATGCACAGTTTTTTATCAACAGAGGATACCCTAAAAGCACAATGGACAGCGCACTCTCCCGGGTCAGTAACATGCCCCGTAACCTTGACCCCTGCAGGAAGGATACTGTCACGCATGAACAACAGCAAATTCCACTAGTGCTTCCTTTCCATCAGAGCTCACCTTCTCTACGCAGGATCATCACCAGTAACTTTCCCATTTTGCAAACTGACTCTAACATTGGTGCTTCCTTTACAGAACCACCTATTGCCTCCTACTGCCAGCCCCCTATCCTGGTTAAAGGTAACCTACCTACTCTTAACAGTTCCTCCCTGCCAGGTACCAAACCTTGCATCAGGACTTGATGCTACACCTGCAGATTTGTTTCCAGTGTGACTGAAATTCGGGAGCCTACAGGTGTTTTTCACATCACCACGGAGTTCTCAGGCACCTCTACTAATGTCGTATATTGTATTCTTTGCAGGAAGTGTACAGCTATTTACATCGGAGAGACTGGTAGGTGCCTTGCTGACCGTTTCAGGGAACATTACAGAGTAGTCAGGAATGGTGACGCTGCTAAAGCCATTGTATCCCACTTTATCTCCAGGGACCACAGTGTCAGTGACCTTTCTGTGTCCTTCAGCAGGGCTTCTGAGATTCTGACCACAGAAAAAAAAATGGAAGCCAAGCTGATCATCCATCTTGGCTCCCAGCAGCCCTCTGGTTCAAATGATAGACTTATTTTCCACTAACATTTTTCAGCCACTTCTTATTTTCCCTAAAGTCTGTTTGCATCTATACACATTCAATTTCTTTTTCATTGTCACCATAAGTCTCCACCTCTATCTCCTTCCCCCACATTTGTCACCCTTCAGCCTTCTTACTAGGCCCTGTTAATTAGTCCCCACCTGGGGACTTCTCTAGCTCTTTCACTCCTATTTTGCTTTATCTTTCTCATCATCACCTTTTTGTTTCATAGATTCTCTCTTAATCTTGCCATTTTATCACTTCTTCTCCCTGAGCCTCCCCTTTTTTCTTTCCCCACATATATATCCCTCATTTTACCTCCCCTCACACTAACTTTGTTTTTTTTTGTCTTTTAGATACTTCCTGAAGAAGACCTAAAGTCAAAATGTAGATTTTTAACTCTATTTTCCATTTTCAGCGTGCTTTTAATATAACCATTTTGTTTTGATTTTAGATCACATGCTGACACAGTGCCTTGTTTTTGTTTTCAGAAATGGCATATCCCTTCTTCAGTACATCAGTTTGCAGCAACAGACTATGCAAATTTTTCCTAGCAGCTACTGACTCACTGATCTTTGATCTAAACCTTTCACTGAAAACCATTCATCCCTATGATTGCGTTGTTTGATTGGGGGGTGGGGGCTCAGAAAGAAAAAAAAAACAAACAAGCTATAGACAAAGAACCTCAGTGCAGAAGCACTGAAACAAGAGTTACACCCAAGGGCATTGACAATAGGCCAAGTTTCAAAGAAATGCAACATCACACATACTTCCATAATGAAAAGCATCATGGGATATATGCAAATCACTATGACATTTCAGATTGGCTCAGTTTACAGCAGGAATGCATGGTACCATTTAACATGCATTTAACAACACAACCAACTTAATTTATATACTACAGTCACCTAGTACTTTTTACCTTTGTCAAAAACACCTAGGCCCTTATATTCAAAGGGGTTGCACTTGGCACAACTGAGTTGCACTGGTGCAACCCCGCATAGCGCCCCTGAGGGATATTGAGAGGTTGCCTGGCGCGGCGCCGTCAGATCGCCAGGCGTAAATGATGGGTCAGATGCGCGAGATGCAGGGGTGCCCATGCATGCGGCACATCCCGATATTAACCCGGATGTGCGCGACATGCTGGCACAACCATGCACTGCGCCACATGGGGGGCTCAAAGTTGAGCCCATGCAGAGTAGGAACAACTGCCGGCCACCCACCCACCCAGAACACTGTCCGCAAGCACACACTGAACCCTGGTGGTCAAGATGAACTCCCCCCACCCGTAGCCATGATTGCTCGGTATATGTGTAAAGATAACTCCCTGGTAGTCTAGTACCCCGCCCTCCCCGAGTCCCAGATATATATAATACATAACCATCCCTGGTGGTCTAGTGGTCCCCCCTCCTGCCTGAGTCCCCGATTCCCTGATATATGTCATTATGACCGTCTGTGGTGGTCCAGTGGAACCCCCCCCCGGCTGTATTATCTTTAGTGGGGACTGGGGGGGCACTGAACTACAGGGTTTTCTTAAACACATACTATGTGATCACGGCTATGGGAGGGCTCTCAGGATCCCACTGCACAACATGCCGTGCAGGGTGCCAGGCGCTCTGCAAGGCATGCAAATGGGAGCCATAATGACATGCAAATGGCCCATTTGTGCCTTGCATATATTTTAGCCTTATTTGCATGCCCCTTGCTGAATATCGCGTGCGATGAACCTAGCACAACTGCACTTGCGCTGGCGCATCCCCGTGCTCCTTATCTGTGGCTTGTGCCAGCACAGTGCCACTGCGCCATGCGCAGCATGTGCGCTGACCATGCCATATTCAATGGTGCCACGCCATGGTGCATCGCCATTGAATATCACTTGGCCCTGGCACCGGCGCATCCTAGTTGCGCTGCTCCCAGGCTTGCGCCACTGCCTGGCACAGTCTGAATATCCCGGTCCTATTGCCATGATATTTTCAACATTTACAGGTTTTATAAACATAAGGTATATACATCAAGATATTTAATGACATAGTGCAATTACATACTAAATCTAACAATGATAAACACAGCCTGTTTTACATAAGCTCGGAGGTCACCACAATAACCTCCTTGTACAAGGACCTGAGAGGGGAAAAGGAAAATTAAAGAGGACACTATAGCGTAGTCAGGCAAGGGAAGGGAGTGCCCAAGGAAGCCAACCTTAATGGACTAGAAATTGTAAAGAATAGATTAGGCTAAGAAATAGAAGAACTGTTGCAACAGATTTAAGAAAAGGTTGGTCCTTAAGAATGGCAGGAGCTCCCTGTCACAAGAATATCACCCGGATTAAACACCTGGTTCTGCCTGACGACCTTCCAACATTGGTCCACACCTTTGTGACCTCCCACCTTGACTACTGCAACTCCTTGTACCTCGGGCTACCGAGGGTTGATAGCTGCCACTTGCAGCTGGTGCAAAATGCAGCTGCCAGGCTGTTGACTGGCCTACCTTGTTCGTGCCATGTCACACCTGTGCTCCGTGGACTGTACTGGCTGACGATTCAGTGGCGGATCACCTTCAAGGTTGCTTTGCTGACCTATAAAGCCCTACACGTACAGGGAGCATGTTACCTGCAAGAACTTCTGTGCCCCTGTCACGCCCTCTGCCCGTTCCACTCTGCCAAAGAAGGATTGCTAGAGGTTCCCAGGGTCCGTTTGAAGACCTTGGGTGCTAGGGCATTTGTGTTTATTTCTCCAACCCTGTGGAACTCTCTACCTCGCTGGATAAGGGAGTGCCTGACTGTGAAGTACTTTAAATCTGCACTGAAAACATATCTGTATGATCTTGCCTTTCCAGAGTAGGGTTGAACTTTGATGATTAATATTGATGTTTTAGATATATGTTATTAACTGCTATTTATGGTGTTTTTAACCGCTAAATTTTATTCTATTGTGTGTACAAATATTTGGATACTCATTGGCTTGCTTTTTTATAAATAAATTTGAGTTGAGTTGAGTTTCTATTCATGCCCGCATGCTGCTAAGCTGGTGCTCCTGTTGAATAGCTCTGTTTGGGGCACTCTATCTATGCCTTTCAGGAACTTAAAAGTTTCAGTCATATTCCCCCCTCTCTGTTCTGGCCTCCAGCGAGTACAAGTTTAACGTTCTCAGGCACTCCACATAGGAGACGACCCCCCCCCCCGGAGGCCCAGTATCATCTTCGTTGCCCTTTTCTGCATGGCCCTTAGCCTATCCTTGTCCTTTCTTAGGTGAGGGCTCCAGAACTGGACACAGTATTCCAGATGTGGCCTCCCTAAGGATTAACAAAGGGCGAAGATCACCTCTCTACTCCTACTATCTGTTCCCCTCCCTATACACCCCAACATCTTGCTTGCTTTGCTGTATGCCTTGCTGCACTGGCTTGACTGTTTTAAGGTGTCCCAAATAATGACTCCCAGGTCCCACTCTTCTGTAGTGGTATTAAGTTTAACCCCATTTAGTCAGTACTTTGTCCAGTGGTTATCTTTCTCCAGGTGCATTATCTTGCACTTTTTTTACATTAAACTTCAGCTGACACACAACTGACCATCTCTCTAGCCTTTGGAGGTCGTGTTACAGTTCCCTAACTCTCCCAACACTGTCCACCCTTCTGCAAAGCTTAGTGTCATCAGCAAAGAGGGCAAGTTTACCCTGGATTCCTTCACCAGTGTCACTAATGAACATTTTGAAAAGGACCGGGCCCAGAACTGATCCCTGTGGCACCCCACTTGTGGCCTCCCCTTTGTTGACATCACCCCATTAACAACAACCCTCTGTTGCCTGCCCTTTAGCCAATTTCCCACCCACCTGACTATGTCCTTTGCCATTACAAGGTCCCTCCAACTTCTTCAACAGGCACCTATGTGGCACTAAGTCAAATGTCTTACTGAAATCAAAGTACAGGAGATCTACAGTGAGGCCTCTGTCCAGCTCCCTTGTCACCCAATCAAAGAGGGAGTATCAAAGGGACCTACAAAGGTTAGAGATGGTCCAAGGTCTGGCTGCTGCAATTCAACACCAAAAGGTGCAAGATAATGCACATAGGGAACAAGAACCAAGGAAGGAATATTAGATGTGAGGGGTTAAGCTGGCCACTGCTTCAGAGGAACAGAACCTGACCTCATCGTAAACAACTCCCTTAAACAAAATAGCCAATGTAACAAAAGGATTATAGGCAGGGCCCCTGGTGTTCTGCGGCAGAAATTTCTGATTTCTGCGGCATGATTTATTCATTTCTCTGGCAGAATGCAGTCCTGTCATTGGCTAGATATGATGTGATGTCATTGATGACATCATATGCTGAGCATAGAGGAGGGGCTTCAGGATAAACGAGCTGGGAAAGAAAGCCTGACACTATGAAAAAACAGTATATTTATATGAAAATTCACCAAAAACAATGAATTCTGCAGTACTTTATATATTCTTCAGCATGATGCAAATTCTGCGGCAAATTCCGCAACCGCAGAACTGCAGAATTCCAGGGACCTAGGTTATAGGAAAGCAACCAGAATGTTGGGATGTATTGGAAGAGGTTTAATAGCAAGAGGCAAGAGGTAATACTACTTTTCTATAGATGGCTGGTAAGACCCCATCTGGAATACTGTGTCAGTTCTGGAAATAAACAGACAGGTTGGAGACAGTGTAGTGTAGAGTAACCAAGCTGATTCAGAGTCAGCAGGACACACCCAGTGAGGACTGGCTCAGGACACTGAACATGTAGTCATAGAAGGCCAGAAGGGAAAGGGGTGATGTGGTATCGACCTTCATGTTCCTGAGAGGAATAAGTAAGGTAAGCTGTGAGGATCTATTTAGCAGGAATGGTGAGTTGAAGCTGTTTGGGGAGGGAGATTCAGGAGGGATATGTCTTACGAGTAGGTTTTACTTAGTGAGAGAGTGGTTGAGTCATTGAACAGCCAACCGCAGAGGTGGTGGGTGCAAAAACCATTAATAGGTTACAGCATGGCGGAGAGAGTAAAGGTAAAGGGCTTAGAAGTTACTCAGGGGGTAGCAATAAGGCAGTAAGGCAGGGAGTAGAGGGGGCGAGGATGAAACCACATCTAGACAATAAGTCACAGGATAGGGTAGGAAGAAGTAGACTGTTGGTTAACTAGGATCTGCAGCTTATCCAGTAGGTAGGGAAATGGGCAGACTGGGTGGGCCAAGTGGTCCTTATTTGCCGTCTATGTTTTTATGTAGAGTAGGTTAAAACTGGGCAGACTGAATGGACCAGTGCTCTTTTTTTCGCCAGCACTGTATTTTAACTTGTTCAAAATGTTTTATTTTAGAATGTAAAAAAATGCAATCCACTTAGATGTTACAATATCAGGACATTGTCACAATGAGTTTTTAACACAGGACATTTTCAGAAACAATCTACTGGGGAACATATCACAAAAAAAGCTGGTTCTCAAGTGTAAAGCGGTCAAAAAGATAAAACAATAAAGCAATTTTTATGTTGCTTGCACGCATGTATAAGAAACATAGTGCCATCATCGGAGATTTCGGAGGTGTGTCACCTCCTCCTCCAATTCAGTCAGTGAGCTGGCAGGCGCGGCCCCTGTAAGCCAATGCATTTTGGAGCTGTCTATGACACGCTCCAAAATGCAGTGGCATACAGTTGAAAGGGGGAGCTACGCTGCAGTGAGCAGCGATAAAGCGTAGCTCCCCACACGCAGCGCGCGTCGCGCCCAGTGCACTGTATAGCCGACAGGGTGCCCAACTCAGCTGAGCTGTGTCCCCCGTAGTAGTGCCGCAAGTGTTCTTGGCCGACGGGGTGCCGCAATCCCCCTGCCGGCTGAACGCCCCTCGTTTTGTGCCACGCTGGGAGCTCACCCCAGCGTGGCAAATGTCCCACGACGCCTTTTTTTTTTTTAAAACCTGTAAAACAAAAACGGTCCCGTGGCGCATCTCCTGACACCCCCTCCCACAACCCGCACCCACCCACTGTGCACCCAGCCTCCCGACACCCCCTCTCACCCCATACTTACCTCCGGACTCTGGCGCGATGATCTTCAGTGGACCGGGAACACGTCTGCACTCTTCAAAACTGACCACGAACTGAGGAAATGCCGGTAAGCTGTATAATGGGCTAGATGGGGGTTTCAACTTTGTTGCATATCTCAGGCGTTTGGGAATTTTGCAGATTTTCAACATGGGGTTTTTAGGACCCCTTCTCATGAATGATGTCACTGTCATGGCGTTATTTGGGCCGAAGGGTGATTTCACGCAGTGACTGCAAAATCACCCTTCGGGCCCGAATACAGGCATGACAGTTACATCATTCATGAGAAGGGGTCCCAAAAACCCCATGGTGAAAATTTGGTGCCAAAATTCCAAAAAATGACTGTTTTACGAGCGTGCGTTGCACAGTTCCTACGCAGGCTCGTAAGTTCGCGAAATTTCAATATTTTCACTCCAGATTTTCAACATTGCCATTTTACCACACCTTCTTATGAGTAGTACAGCTGCCATTTTCACATCTCACCCAAAATGTGTTCCTACCATGTAGCGAGAATGGTGCAGTCGTGTGAGAAATTAATGTACGGACAAATTAAGAAAATCACAGTGACACTGTTCATGAGCAGAGGTCTTAAATTGGCTATGTTGAAAATTTGGTGAAAAATTCTACAAATGACTGTTTTACGAGCATGCGTTATGCGGTTCTCGCTGCCTTCGTAAGGTCGCTAATTTTCAATATTTTCACTCCAGATTTCAACATTGCCATTTATCACACCTTCTTATGGTAGTACAGCTGCCATTTTCACATCTCACCCAAAGCGTGTTTCTGCCATGCCAGCACACAATGGCGCGAGTCGGTGTCACGAGATCAATCATCAAGGACAAATTAAGAAAATCACAGTGACACTGTTCATGAGCTCAGGTGTTAAAATGGCTATGTTGAAAATTTGGTGAAAAATTCCAAAAATGACTGTTTTACTTGCGTATGCTAGCAGTTCCTATGCACGCCAGTAGTTCGGACTAATCTTTCAATATTTTCACTCCAGATTTCCAACATTGCCATTTTGCCACACCTTCTTATAAAAGTACAGCTGTCATTTTCACATCCACCCAAAACGTGTTTCCACCCATGTAGGGCGCACAATGGCGCAGTTGGTGTGCGAATAAATGTCACGGATAAATTAAGAAAATCACAGTGACAGTGTTCATGAGCAAAGGTCTTAAAATGACTATGTTGAAAATTTGGTGAAAAATTCAAAAAAATGACTGTTTTACGAGCATGTTGTACAGTTCCTACACACGCTCGTAAGTTCGCGAATTTTCAATATTTTCACTCCAGATTTTCAACATTGCCATTTTACCACACCTTCTTATGAGTAGTATAGCTGTCATTTTTCACATCTCACCCAAAACATGTTTCCGCCCATGTAGCGCACAATGGCGCAGTCGGTGTGCGAAATCAATGTACGGGACAAATTAAGAAAATCACAGTGACACTGTTCATGAGCAGAGGTCTTAAAATGGCTATGTTGAAAATTTGGTGAAAAAATTCCCTTCAGATGTTCTGCAATATTACTAATGAAAACATTGAACAGAACTGGCCCCAGGACTGATCCCTGCAGCACCCCACTGGTCGCCCCCTCTCCCTAGACTGCATACCATTTACCACCACTCTCTGCCTCCTGTCTGTTAGCCAGTTTCTAACCCAGTTTACCACCCTTTCCCCCATGTCCAGCCTACCCAGCTAGTTTATCAGCCTCCTATATGGGATGGTGTCAAAGGCTTTGCTGAAATCAAGGTAAGCATTGTCTGCTGCCCCACCCTGATTCACTTCCTTTGTCACCCAGTCAAATAAATCAACCAGATTTATCTGACATGATGTCCCCACTGTGAATCCATGTTGTCTATGGTCCTGGGTTCTGATGGCATCTAGATGCCCCACTATCCTTTCTTTAAGCAATGTCTCCATGATCTTCCCCACTACTGAGGTGAGGCTGAATGGCCTATTGTTCCCTGCCTCCTCCCTGCTGCGGACTTGTAGGGGACCACATGTGCCCTCCTCCAATTCACTCATGTTGAATGACTCAGTGAACATGGCTGCCAGAGGTACTGCTATCTCCCTTCTCGCAGTTCTGTTAATATCCTGGGCGATGCCATCTGGTTCCATCGCTTTGTCTACCTTCAATTTAGTGAGCTCCTGCAGGACTCTTTTGTCCACCTCTTCACCCCCTTGGCAACTGCTGTACTGCTGTAGCCCTTGCCCCTCCCACTCTTCTGTGAATACTGAGCGGAAAGACACAGTGGATGTCTTGGGAGGAAGGCATGAAACTGTCACTTCCAAATACCTAAACAGCACATACAAGCAAGCAACATTCGGCATTGACAAATGTTTGTTTAAATAAGAACTCAGAACTGAACTTCAGAGAGACCAACACTGTGGTTGTACTGTATTATAATTACTGGGTCTCATTTTATTCCTAAGGGAAACCAGGTTGCAATTTGCCATTATAACCAGATTTTTATAACAGCAAATGCATGCCGGGTTTCCATAGCTCTGCACTTCCGCCAGCTGTGGTTAATCCCTTCTTCAGTGCCTGACACCAACCGAGAGACTTCACCACCACTGGGACTCGGTGGTAAGCTGGTGCTTGGGACTGCGCTGAAACCTGACCGGTCCGCTGTCACACAGGAATCTCTTTTATTTTATATGATTGCTGTGGCAAAAAAATAATATCCAGCAATTATATAACATAAAACAGAGTTGTGTGTAAAACTCAAATTTTACACACACCCTCGGTGTTAGATGCTTTAATAAACCCCTCTAGCTTCACTGTCAGGTTTTATGTAGCATCCAACACTTCGGGTATGTGTAAAATTCTCATTAAACACACAACCTCATATATTATTCTATATATAATTAGTGACTAGCGCTTTTTCCCATAGGGAAACCCGGTTATAATTTGCCATTATTACCAGCTGGTTATAACAGCAAATTATAACCAGATTTCCCTCAGATCGTGCATGTGCCAGTTTAGTTATGCGGTCTTCTTTCAGCAAGCGACATTCACAACAGCCCTGTCATAGTCGGCATTGAATGTTTTTTTTTTTTAAAGTCTCTTCCCATAGTTGCTGGCAGGGAAAACCAAACACAAAATATTTAAACATACTGGCTGCTTTTGGTTTCCCTGACAACATGCAAGAGCATGCGGATCTCCCAACCGTTTCCTATCGGAAACTCACCACAGCTCTGCAACCGCCGTTCACCAGTAAGTTAAAAGAAAAAGAAAACTATACATTGTTGTTCCACATAAATAACTGGATCTCTGTAAATTGGCAGACCACGGACCGGGACAGCACAAAATCCTAACTAGTTCATGGCTGCCTGAACGCCAGTCTGTTGCCTAATTTTACAGTATATAATTGCTGAGGCGAAAAAGTGCACACCAGCAATTATAAAAAATAAAATGTGGGGTGGTGTGTGTAAAACTCGATTTTACACACAGCCTCATTGTGGGATGCATTTAATAAACCCCTTGGGCTTTGCCCTCGGAGTTTATGTAGCATCCCACAACTTGAGTGTATGTAAAATTTTGTTACACACACCACCCCACATATTATTCTCTATATAATAACTGGTGACGCCCCTATAATGACAGGACATGCACACCTGAGAAAACGCCGTAATAACCCGTTGAATTCTGTGTAAGGCCCCCATTGGGCTTACCTGTTAGGGCTTCGGTCCTCTGCTCTCCTGCCGGCATCCTGGCAGTGGCTCCAGGTGGGCTCCGGACCCTGTGGTGCCCATCTTGTTTTCTCAGCCGCGAGCCACCGAAATCCATGTCTTGGCCCCATGTGTGAATTTCAGCTGAGTTCTTCTTGGTGTTCTGTCTCACATTCAGCACCTATGGATCTTGTTTTTGGTCCGGGGAGCTGCTGATAGCCCTGGACCGCAAATGTAAATAAACATTGCAGCACATGTGACCACCAGGGACAGCAAATTTAAAGGAGCCATGGCTCCAAAAAAGGGAGTTTAGAGTGTGGCTGTAATTTATTAATATCCTCAGCTCTAGGACAGGCAGCAGAGCTGGGGATTGGTGGGAAATTAAACCAGAGCACCTCCGGGTACAGAAAAAGTGACTATCTGTCCTGGCAAGGGCTACAATACTTAATATATAGGCTGGACTGTTTGGGGGCTTAATGTAAACAAATAGCGCAACCTCCATGGGACTACAGACAAAGGGGGGGCTACTGGGAAAAGTTGTAGGACATCAAAAATGCCCAGGAATGTGGCAGTCAATCAAAACAGGAGTTACCAGAATCTATAAATAGGACTGTTTGCCCGCGAAACGGGGGTTGAGTGAAAGCTGTGAGGACAGACTGCTGTGGGGCTTCCCAGCCCAGTTCCTGTACCTGGTTCCCAATGACCTGTCTGGCCACAGCAGGAAGGAAACTGCAGAGTGTTTTTAGCAGCAGAAGAGACGACTTTGCCAGTTTTGCTTCAGCAAGATAAATTTGGCAGTGCTGCAAAGAGAACTACTGGAAGTTCACTGGAGAGAAAACACTTTCTGTAGTTGTTCAGTAGAGAAAGTGAAAGTGTCTGGAGCTGCAGGGTGAGAGCAGAGGCTGTAAACTGTGTAGCCTGAAGATAACCGTGCTGCAGCTGTATGAGGAAATCCTGAGCAACCTGTGTTCTCCCCTCGGAGGGGTAAGTGTGGAGAGCGACATTTTCAGCCAAGGGAGAGCTGGAGCATGCTATGGCTAGAGTCTGTGCAAAGGCCCAGCATAGCTGTGCATAGAGAAACCAAAGTGAGAGCGCTGGGGTAAGATACTGTGCAAAAGCCCAGCTGTAGCCGGCCTGGTACTGCTGGAAGTTGAGGCGTCGGATGCCACACCTTGCACCATGCTGGCTACCCGGGTTAGGGAATCAGCCTAGGCTGCCGGGGATAGGCAGGGGCGAGAGAGGATTGAGCATCCGGAGGACTGCTCTCCTCTTTCGGGCAGGGAGGGATTGTCATCCCGCCTGTCGAATGCCCTCTGGTGGGGTCTGGGGGGCGACGCAGGATGGGAGGCATGCAGCCAGCAGGCATGATGTGAGGGTGCCCCCACAAGCACGCACTCACACCTAACGTCAGGGTGAGGGGGAGCCAGTAAAGAGGAAAATGGCAGCCAGGGGGTCCATGAAGCCCCAAATCCCATGTCACGGCAGTCCTCCATCACCACCTTCCCCGGATTTGGATTCTGCTCCGGAAGGGGAGGGGAGTACTCCCTTCCCAGCCCCACCACAGGGGGTAATCTGTGGGGGTCTTGGGGGATGGTTGGACCCGTGGAGTAGTGGTACAGTGTGGAGTTACTTCCCCATGGGCACTCGGAGGATAAAATGTAACTTGGCTCAGTATAGCCTAGAGGTTAGAGTAATGAGCTGTGAATAAGCTTGGTACATGCAGCAGACCAGACCTGGGTTTGAGTCTCACAACCTCCACTTGTGTACTGTGTGACTCTGAGCAAGTCATTTAACCGCCCAGTGCTCCCAGGTCGCCCCTGAAAACAGGCACTTGTGCCTAGTGGGCCTTACCTGGTTACCAAAGACTTAAAAAAAATTAAAAAGCCCAGTTGTTAATTGGGTGTCCAGCATGTGCAATAGAGGGGTCTAAGAGGCTATACCTGCCTTGTCCCTAGACCAAAGGCTGAAGAAGACGACCAGTGGAGAGGAAGACGGCGAGAGGCCCTGCCTGATGAAAACCGCTTACAATGGCCTCTGAGGCAGAGCTGGCAAGGCCAGGCAGGCGAAGACCAACTTTCTTCAATTTTCCTTAATCAGCCCTGCTGCTGTGTGGTGCACCACCAACAAGATACCTCCACGGTACTGTGCAACTGCCATTTGACTGCAACTCTGCCTGCTGAACCCCCCCTTCCCCATGTGGACTTCTGAACTGTAAGTACCCCCAGGCTATGGCTTTGGGGAGTCTTTATTAGCTAGCTGGTTAGCTAGTTAGTTTACAAGGGGTAACTCCTGGGCTGAACTGCATCCAGTGTAAAGCTAAGTCTAGGCCAGCAGTTACATTGTTCTACAGTTTCCAATTGTTGAGCCCCGACGAAAGATTTCCCTGCTCGAGCCAACAGCATCATCACCCCAGTGAGGTACCTACCACATCAAAAAGGGCCAGTACTTAGGGTGCACCCTAGGTGGGAAGCGGGAATCTTGTGTGGGGTATCATTTGTTCTAAACAGTGCTACACTGAGTTATTCCCTTTTTTCTCCTCCCGCAATAAATATTATAATTGTTCGCATTTTTTATCTGGTATTTGCATATTATTGTGAAAAGGGAGGGGAGAATATTGTTGTGGGAAAGTATCTTGGGGGCAGCTTACGTATTTTCCTGGGGGGTAGTAACCTGTTCTCTGTCCACAGGTATCCTTTGCCACTTCCCCAGGTGGTGGCACCATGCCAAATATCTGGCCCACTGAGGAACCCAGGCTGGCACCCTCAGAGGTGTTGTACAGCATGGACTGCGAGGGCCCTAGAGCACCAAGGTGAGTCAAAGGGCTGTTACATTTGTAGTAGCTGGATAACAGATTATTACAGCATTTTCCCCCTCACACTTTCAGTTCATTGAAGCGCAAAAGAAAGCACACTGTATTTGTGCGAGTATGGTGGTTGCTCAGGGACATGCTCATACGCATAAATACAGCTTACAGTTTTTCTCTCTGTTGAAGCCTTGCACCAGTTATTATAAAAAATGTCTGTGCAAAGTTTGTTTTATGAGGATTTTTCACACACCCTCAGTGTGTAATAATCTCATAAACCCCTTGAGTTTCGCTCTTGGAGTTTATGGATTATCACACACCTCGGGTGTGTGAAAAATCCTCATAGCACACACCTACACAGGCATTATTCTCTATTTATAAAATAGCTAGAATAATCTAGAAATGTCATTGGCTGAGAGACATCACCTGACCATGCATTAAATCTCTAATAAATCACACCCTATTGTGGCTTATTATTTACATAATACATAGATAGATACAGGGTGACCGAGCCATAATACACTGGACTAGATAGGTGATCATCTGACACATTCTAGGTCTGTTACTCAGTTGTACCCATTGGATGCCAAGAGATGTTCTCCACTGAGCAAGGCTGCAGTGGGAGTTAATCCCCGGCTAATGTTATGGGTCTGGGGTAAAACACCAATATGGAAACTGAATGCCTATTCCATAATTGCTATGATACTCTCCGAGAGCCGAAAGGCTTCAGAGAAGAAAAATATCCTGAATTTAAAAAAACACTATACTAGGCTACAACAAATGGAGAACTGGGTGCAAGCAGCAGAGGAGAGAGTCGCCCATGTGGAAGATGGGACTAGTCAGCTGCACTGGACTCTGGAGGGCCTTTCACATCATACTCTCCTTCTCCATGACAAATGCCTGGATCTAGAAGCATGGTCCAGATGGGATAAGTTATGATGATATGGCTTGCCAGAAAGGGCCAAAACTTGGGAGGATGACCAGTTTTATTGAAGACCTTTTAAATGATGCATTGGCCTTCCTGGCAACCATGTCTTTTTGCATCGAGAGAACACACAGTGCCTTCACCCTGAGGCCTACAAGGCCAGCCTGGCGACCAGGATCGGTGGGGGATCAAATTCAACTCCTATCAAGACAAAGAGGAAATTCTGAGGTGAGCAAGGCAGAAGAAAAATGTCACCTATAACTCAGCAAGGCTCTCCTTTGAGCAAGACTACACACCCCAGATGTCATGAAAAAAGGACAAGTGTATGCTGGTATCCTGCATACACTCTAAGAACACCAAGTCCAATTCCAAATACCTTACCCAGCATGCTTTAAGGTTTTTTGGGAGATGAGAGCACAAGTATACAACACCCCCATGGAAATTCTCAGTGTTCTGCGCAAGAAGGGCTGGTCTGTTCAACCTACTTCAAGCAGCTGCTGTCAAACCTCATCTGCCTACCTTAGATTGGAAAATCACTCAGAAGGACAAACAGATGAGTGAGGGCCAACAAGTGGCTCAAGCTACTCTGAATGAAGCTCAAGATATCCTCCAGTCCTTCACAGCATGCAGTACTACTTCAATCCAGCTTCCACCTTCAGCAACTGGAACTGGGGGCGTGGCTAGCAGCCAGTATGAGATGTGTCTACATTGAGTGCCTGCTTACTTTTGCTCAAGCTACTCTGAAGGAAGCTCAAGATATCCTCCAGTCCTTCACGGCATGCAGTGCTACTTCAATCCAGCTTCCACCTTCAGCAACTTGGTCGGCTCTCCCTTTTATAGGCAGTTGGTGATCATATGGGAGTGAGAATAACCTGTCAGCCCACTTCTCCATCTGCAGGTTATCGTCTACTGCCACTAGTGGCCGCACTCCCCCCTTTCCCAATCTGTCTCCTTCCTTCAAGGCCAGCATCTCCTACACCCTTGCTCAACGCTGCCACCCAGTGGCTCTACTTATGCTATCATTTTCCTCATCTCTGGTCTTTTCTTGTGCTCTCACTCTCGCTAACCTCCCCTTACCTTTCCCGCCCCTTTGACTCATCATTTCTCTCTCCTCCTTTGTCCCCTCTCTCCAACCTTCCCTCTGATGTCACCCTATGCCTGTGCTACCTAACTGAATCCTCTGCCTCACCTAGGTGGGCTATTCTAATTATTATTCACATCTCTCTCATTAACATTCTCCCTCCTCCCTCCCTTCATCTTGGCATGGCTGCTCATCCCCCCCCCTCACGGGTGTATGGCCTCTGCCTCAAACCAGCCAGCGCTACCATCTCCCCCTCACCCCCGCCTGGTTCTCCTCAAAGGGCTGAAATGCCCATTAATGTTGCAGCCTACTAGCCAGCCTGGCGGGCTAACGGCCTGGGTAGCCCACTACCACCCGATATCTTGGGTTTATGGAACTTGGCTCAGAAACCCCAGGTCCGGACTCCGTGATCTCCCCGGGTATAGCATTATCAGGCGAGACGTGCGGGCAGAAAGCAGGGCGGCGGGTGCTACTTGCTACAAGGCGCACCTCAAGTCTCCTCCATTAATCTCCCTCCCAAACCCTCCCCTACTGAGCTCCTGCATGCCCTCCTCCTCCTACTTGGGCACACGAAGAAACTGCACTTAATATGTGCCTATAACCCCCCCAAGGGTGGTCCGCAAGGACTCTCCTCTCCTCTCTCCTCCATAGTACCAGCGACACTGTGGGGACTAACAAAGTCCTAGTCATCGGTGATTTTAATCTGAACTGGCTGGCTCCCAACTGCAAGGAATATGAACCTCTGCTCTCGGGCCATGCCTTGAGCCAGGTCATCACTAAACCTACCAGGCCCTCTGCCCGGGGGAATAACGGGTCGCTAATTGATTGGGTCCTGACCAGCAGACCTGACAGGATCACATCATCGGGCATCCTTCCGGACGCCATCTCTGACCACTGGCCCACCTACTGCCGTGGGAGTTCAGTCAAACTCCCCCAGCAAAGTGACTGGCAATGAGGGACTACCTAGAAATACCCAACATTTCCTCTCCGACTCTCACTTGTTGACTGGTCAGGGGTCACAGCTCTAGATGACCCAGCACTAGCCCTAGAGGAATTTCTTTCCAAGTTCATCCCTGTGCAGAACAAGCACGCCCCATCACCAGGAGGCGTGTAAAGGCGCTGTCACCAAATGGTTCATGGTGGCCTTTTTCCCTAATGAAAACTAGGGAAAAAGCTGGCGACCATAAGGCCTCCCAAAGCATTACTGATCTCCTTGCCTACAGGACCATCAGGAACATATGCAAAAAAGCCATCCGCTCTGCAAAAAGCGAATTCTGTAAGTCCGCCCTGCTCTCCTCCGCCTCCAATCCGAGAAATTTCTGGCAAAATATCAGAAACGCTGTCGGTGGGTCGGCCAGAGAGCAGGTCACCAACCTACTTATTGGCGGGGTCAGCTGCAACAACCCCCGCACCATCTCTAACACTTTTAATTTGCTGTTCTCTGAACCCCCCGCCCCCCTTTGTGCTCCACCCCTGGGCCCCCTCTTTCTCCTCCTGCTGGGTCTAACCCCCATCCCCCTTTCTTCCTCCAAAAAGCCACATGTTACGAGACCCAGAAGCTCCTCGCCAGCCTTTCCCCTCACAGTGGGGCTGGTCACGACTGCTTCAAGCCTAAACTGCTCAGGCAAGGGGCCCACCTTCTTGCCAGGCCTCTCACACACATTTTCAATTCCTCCCTCAGTTCCGGGTCTATCCCGGCCATCTGGAAAGTGGCAAAAGTGGTCCCAGTCCTAAAGCAAGGCAATCCCAAGGACCCTCAGAACTATCGCCCCATTGCAATCTTGTCTGCAGCCTCCAAGATCCTAGAGAAAATCGTGGCCTCCCGGCTATCCCTTTACATTCAGGACCATAATCTCCTCTCCCCGGCCCAACACGGATTCAGAAAAGGACACAGCACGTCCACCGCCCTCGCTGTTGTCACCTCGACTATCAGAGCAGCTGCTGACCAGGGGAACCTCACTGGTGCCATCTTTGTGGATCTTTCCAAGGCATTTGACAAAGTGGACCACTCCCTTCTTTGCTCCACCCTCTGCTCCCTTGGCTTCTCCACCTCTGCCCACGCGTGGTTCCTCAACTACCGCTCAGGCAAGCAGCAGTTCACTAACTTCAACCGTACTCACTCCTCCCCCCCTCTCTCGTCCACCGCGGGTCCCCGGATCTGTTCTTGGTCCCACCCTCTTCTCCCTCTTCAACAACGATCTCCCATCCTCCGCCATTCATGGGCGTGCCACTCTCTACGCGGATGACCTGGTCCTTCTGACCAGTGCTCGTGACATTGCCACTATTAATGCCCAGCTTAATGCCGACTTTCATCGATCCAATCCTGGCTAGTGGATCACAGGCTCTACATCAACCTCAAAAACCAAGCCATGCTGTTGGGCTCACGGCACAGAAGCTAAAGTCCTGCCCTTCCCCCTCCAAATTCTGGACAGCGGTAGTCCCCTGCAGACCGCAACCTCATTCAAGTATCTAGGCGTCACCCTGGACCCACAGCTTGATCTTGCCCAGCATATTCAGAATGTCTTTAGGACCACAAATGTAAACTCGGCCTTGCCTACAAGGCTAAAAACTGCCTTACCTCTGCAGTTTCGCTTTTGGCGCCAGCCGAGGGCTCTCCTCCTACCTCTGCTATGGGCTGGTTACCTTCGCTCCTATGCCCCCTTCTAGCCTCCAGAAATGGGACACAGCTTATAATAACATCTGTCGCTTTGCCCTTTCTGCTCCACCCCTGACTCACCGGTGCGACCTCTACTCCCGACTTGAGTGGCCTCCTCCTGAACGTCATCGCACCTTCGTGCTTGGTAATTTCCTTGACAAAATTATAAGGTCAGCCACACCTCCCTACCTCGCCCCTCCCGTTAACCCTGGCCCCCCCCCCATCAGCTCAATCAAGAGAGGCCCTCGATCGGCTCGTTCCTAGAACTCACTCCCTCATGGGGACGGGCCTTCTCCTCATTGCCCCAAACTCTGGAACTGTTCCCAATCCTTACCAGTCCGCCCCTCTCATTCCCGCTTCAAAACCTCGCTCTGGACTACCTGAAACCCTCCTCTGCCTGTCCCTGTACCTCCTAGCTCTACCCATCCCACCTGGATCTCTTGAGCTCCCAGGGCCTCCCTGCTCTGTACACCTTCATACCTGGTAACACTTACTGTCCCTCACTCCCTCCCCCTCCCCTCTCTCCTCCTCCCAACCTGGCCTATCCTCCCACCCACTCCCCCATCAATTTTTCCCCCATCCAATGCAACTTACTCTTACTAGCACCCATTAACCTCACAAAGTGTACCCGAATCCACCTTGTTTACCTTAAAATTTTCTTACCCTCCCCAATTGTGTGTACCTGCCTCTCCCTACCTCTAGTTCTAATGATGCATTGCTTCCTTTTTCTTTTCAGGTATTGTTCGTTGTTTTTTCTTGATTACCATACTTGTACTTTACTGTTTGCTTATTCTGTCAATCCCGTTGTTTGCCTTTATTGTATGATACCGACTCTGGTTTACCACCAACTGTATGTAACTGATTCCTGTATGCCTCCACCACTGTAACCCTCCCGGGTCGCACCTGAAAATAGGCGCTTGGTGTCTAGTGTGCCCTACCCGGTTAACAAAAGCAAATAAATAAATAAACTAGAACTGGGGGCGTGGCCAGCAGCCAGTATGAGATGTGTCTACATTGAGTGCCTGCTTACTTTTGCTCAAGCTACTCTGAAGGAAGCTCAATATATTCTACAGTCCTTCACAGCACACAGTACTACTTCATCCCAGCTTCCACCTTCAGCAACTGGAACTGGGGGCATTGCCAGCAGCCAGCATGAGATGTATTTACATTGAGCTCCTGCTTACTTTTTCGGAAAAAACATTTTAACGCAATAAAAACTTGTAATTTTGCCTTCTAACTATGGTGGTGGCTTTCAGTACTCGGCCAGACCTTTGATATTGAATCTTGGCCAGTTACAATGGTGGGAAAGCCTAAAAATCAACCACCGCAGGTTGAGCCCAGCAAGAGAAAACAGCAAACACTGTGGGCCAAGCACATGGTGCAGAGACAGGCCCGGGTGGAAGTGAGTCGTCTGAACCCTCTAATGCTGCTCTCTTGATTACAAGGTGGCTAACCCCAGCACTAGATTTACAGCTATGGATACCAAAATGGATCTTCTGTCCACAGATACCAAACTGGCTATAGATTCTGCTAACAGATCTGCAGTAGTGGTCGCTGGCATAATTTCAGAAAACAAATTGCTACACCTTTGTGTAGAGCACCTCTATAATGGATCTTGGGCATGCAATATTCAACTTTTGGGCATAGCAGGAGACAGAAGACTCTGACCCGTGACATTTTATCTTGGAAATTTTGAAAAAATATTTAGAATTAGATTTACATGGCATGCTGTACAAAACTCATCGGATCACTCCCGTCAGAGAGCCCTAGAAAATCAACCACTTACCGTCCTGATTATCACCTGTGGACCACACATCCAGTGAAGAGCTTTTAACAGCAGCTAGATTCATAGTCCCTTTGAAACTCCTAGATGGTACTCCTTTTTATTTGTTTCCCTGATTTGAGTTATGTGACCTGGCAGAGGAATAAAGGGTTTGATGCGATGCGAGCCGGACTGTGTACTCTGGGAGTTACCCACGTCCTGCGGCTCCTAGCTAGATTGCAGATCTATTATGCAGGTAAAACTCATGTTTATTCTGATCCTGCCAAACTGGTAAATGACTTGAATTCATAAAAAAAGACTTTGCTCAACAGCCATCCGCCTCTGGACAGAATCAGGCAGAGGACACTTGATCGGGACATTTAGTATTACTGCTGTTTCGATTTTACTGTTCTGCAGTTCTGTTTCTAACGATGTATTGTTTATTTAACTTTTCTACCTGTTGAGATGCATCTCTAAAATAGTGGGTTTCCCCAGTGGTCTCATTGGGTTAGCATAGTGCTGCTGGGTCCAGTTACTCAGAAACTGTGCACTTTATATTTGTCAGTGTTGAGTATCTGCTATCAGCATTGGATGCTCTGGGGCCTAGAGTCTAGGTATCTTCCCAGGGAGCTCAGATGCTTTTCTTTACTATATAACGTAAATAGTTCCCTTCTGCTAGCACTGAGGTTTTTTCCTATAATCCAAAAGAGATACTGTGAGGTGCAGTTTAGAGCCATGAAAGTACCGCTTATGGGTTACTCTGTTAACTGCTTCATTAGGTTATGATGTACTACTGTGCAAACGTTTTATATGAAAAGTTGTCAGCTTTATTAATTTGGGATAGCTTACTGTATGTCTGCCCCATCAGCAGGACTCTGTTTATCATGCTCTACAAGTTAATAGAAATGCCTTATTGCTTTGTAGCTTTACATGGATTATAAAACTCCACTGTGGCATTAAGGGTGCTAGATGCCCAGGTGGACCCTTTTTTCCAGAATGTTTGGCCATATCCATGAGCATGCAGCAATGGCCACTTGGGGTTTTGATTCCTCTGTAGTATTACACAGTTTTTGCATTTGCCCCAAATGTTGTAACGTGGGAAAATGAGCACGGTATCCTATTGTCATATTTCTTGAATTTTGTTTAATGTGCTCTGCAACGATGTACTGTTTACTTGTGTTCTGCACTGTGAAAGTGAATAAACAGAAATAAAAAAAAAAAAACTTGAACTTTTACCAGAGACTGTAGGCAAACATTTCTTCAGTTATTCTGTTCTTTCATGTCTGCTTCTTCATACAGAACTGAACTTTATCGATTGAAGTACAGGTAAAGAGTTTCTGCATGATTCTGTTGATCCCCTCTGTAGTTCTGGGGGCCTCAAGCTTTTAATTTTTAATTACTTTTGCAAAGCCAGCATCTACATACCTCTCAACTGTACCACATTACGAGGAACGTTCCTCATTTTACTTCAGAAAAGCTCCCTGTTCCACATTGTGAGCACTTGTCCCACATTCAGTATTAACATTTTAAAGCAAAAATCTATAGTAAATGATGCAAAAATTATATTATTCAAGTAATAACAGATTTTCTGGACATAAATGCAAACATTTTAATAGTGTTCTGAGCTTCCTAGGTAAAGATTTGATTAAGTGTTCCACATTTTGCTCATTTGTTCCACATTTTGAGAGGCAATGTTCCACATTTGGGGGACAAAAGGTTGAGAGGTATGAGCATCTAGCATCTTTTAGAGGTACAACTGTGTGTTGGACACATTCATATTAAAATGCAGCTGGAGGGGAGAGGACTGGGCTCCTGATTACCAACATGGTTTAGCTGATGACATTCCTGCTCTAGATTGACAGTTGGGGACATAGAGACATTATCAGCTAGTTTCTGCCTGCTCCTCATGGGGGGAAGGGGTGAGCAGGGTGCTGTTTGGGCCCAGGGCCTGGGATGGGGCATAGCTTTGGCCGGATGGCTATACCAGCCCCTGGGTCGTGGTGTTGTGTCAATGCCTTCCTGTTGCCCCTGGGTCCTTGCGAGTGGGGGCACTGCTTTAAAACAGGCCTAGGCAAGTTTGTACACTGGTCGTAGCCTGCTCTGCTGGGCTTGCAAGTAGAGTGGATGTATTTCATCTTTTTATTGTTATTTGCTTCCTTAGAGCAACATCGCTCTTTTATCCTGCACCTCGCTAACCCCGTGCCGGCTGAGTGCTGTGTTATATTCACTGTATTCCAAATACAGAAGCATGACCAGAGGGCTAGCCTTTTGCTCCTTCACTTTGAGTAGTGGTTCCCTTCAGATGACTCCAGATTGCTCTTGTTCATGGCATGTTGGTTGGTGACGGGAATATCGTATTACAAATGTTTTGTTTTCCTCTTATTTCAAATTTCTTATTTTCTATCACTTTGGTTGTTGATACAAGGGGAAACTCTTTAATACAGTCCTGGTTTACCCACACATATGTTTATCATTGGACTCTTTCACAGGTAGTGCGAGGTATATTTTATTTAATACCCACTGAAGTTTTTTTGATTTAATATTCAATTGCTGCATAACCCTGTATTTTGCATATTTATGCCATCAGTTTGCTTGCTTCTGGGCATGAGGGTGTCTTTCATTTGTCCTTTTTTTTCATTGCCCTTACTTGGAGGCCTTGGATTTTGACCTCTCTGTTTTTACCAGTGCTAGAAGCCTGAAAGGAGCACTAGATTCCATGATCTGTTGAGCCTCCTACACATCCCTGAGATGCATTGCAGAGCTGCATAGATGGAAGCCTTATCCCCCACATGCATCAAATTGGGTATTGTTACTCAGCAGGATGGTCCAGATCAGGTTATCTGTGCCGGGGGCCCCTCTCCATAGGATAGGTACATCCACCCAATTGGGTAGGACATTGCACCCACAGGGTTCACTCAGTCCAATAGAGGACCTTGTAGTGAGTCCTTCTCCCTTGGAAGTGCACCATTCAGTCCACACACCTGTCAGGTTCCAGTTGAACATGTCAGGAGAAGTGGATTTGCTTAATGTTGACTCATGTTGTGTGTTTTCTTTGTTGACTGTGTCTAGATTATTGTTACTATTTTATATTGCTACTATGAAGGTATTTTTTATCTGTAAGCCCTCCGGTAAATGGAGAGGAACAGCAGTGCTTGTGCCCGACCACCCCTTTTAAAATAATTGTATCAGATACTGATAAGCAAAGCTGTCTTGCTATGTTTAAAGGAACTTCATTTGGTCAGATCTTCACTTTAGTAAGCTTGTGTAACCCCTAGGTGGCGCTATCCTAAAGGCTACTACCCCTGCCTGCGTGACTAGGTGCAGGTTGAGGGGCCTGAACTCGTTGAACGGGTGCCTCCACCCAGAGGAATAGTTTTGGGGTAGCATAACTGCCATTGGTATAGCCTTCTGGGATGCTATAACCTCCCCCATCAACCCCTATAGTGGCCTAAACAGCATAGCAGCAAAACATTCACATGTACCATATGGCAGTAATGACTTGCTGACACCCCTTGCAGTTGCCACCAGGGCTGGATCCTCTGCAGCTGCCCTGGAGACCCCCTGTAAAGTGAGACCTGTAATGCAACAGTTCAATGGAGCACAATACCCCCACCAAAAAGGTACACACTAGCCAGGTTAAATGCAAAAACAACACAATCTGATTTATTCAGGGGGATATGAACAGGGGTGGGGCATGAATCTAGCAGATGATTAACAGATCTGATAATTTCAGGCTGAATATGCATGCACAATGAGTCCCTTGTACACAGTGACACCACGCTGTGTACCCAGTTGTTAAACAGGCTAGCCTGAAGCGTTGCCCGGGGTAGGCCAGCATTGCAGCTGTTGTTGGGGCCTTTAGGAAAGAAAAAAAATTACATGCACATCAACTCAGAATTTGTAATCTGGAGCCGGGTGGCTCAGTTTGTCATAATAAACCCAAACAAGTAAATAAGATGATGCACAATGATTGCAGCTTTGTTGCAGGGAGCTACCCTGTTTAGCTGTCACGCTACCCAGAACAGGATGCAGGTCTGATGAGATGAAGACAGTTCTGGGTATTTCCTCTGAGATCCAAAAGGTTCAGTTGGCTGAGGGAACTGTCTGTCACAGCAAGGGCTCCCCCTCCAGGTCCATTTAGTCGCCACACCTTAAAAACTACAAATCCTACAGATATCAGTCCCACAAGACCTCTGGGGACAGTCTCTATTTTAGGTCCTCTGAGGTTTGATTGGTCCAACACTGGCAGTCCAGAACCAAAATGGTGGCTCCTATGCAAAAGTTCAAACTACAATGGAAGGCAGGTTAGACAAACTCCTATATTATTATTATTATTATTAAAGCAGATAAACAGCAAACAATCACAGATCCTGAAAGGGCTCCCTCTGCACATATAGTGACTGCAGAATGGAGCAGAAATACCACTCATCGGGCGGGTCATGAGCCTTAAACTACTCAGTCCCAACCCAGACTAATTATCTCACACATAATAGATATCTCTTAAAGAGACAGGCATGGAGGCTTTACAATAGCACTCTCATGCAGACAATCAAAACTACTGCAGATATTCCAGTGGCAGTTTAATCTCATCTTGTTGAAAGATCAACAATATGTAAAAATGTTAAAACATAGAATCCCTCAATTTTTCTCAGAAAATTCCTCTCCGGATCTCTCCAGTGCTATAACATGGGATGCAATGAAGGCCACACTTCGAGGCGAAACCATTGCATATGCAACCAAAAGGAAAAGGGAGCTTGAGTTGACATACAAAAAACTCACAGAGGACCTTAAAAGCTACCAGCTGCTCTACAGAGAGGCGGATGGGGAGGTGAGACAGAGAATTCGTGAAACCAAAGCCAAAATACAAAAAATCTTATATACAAAAACCCAACGAACACTGCTTTACTTAAAATAGGCAAGATATGAGGGTGGGGTGAGAGGTGCTCGCAGATTAGCCCAGCAGTTGAGATATCAAAAAAAGATGACTACTATCCTTAAAGTAAGAGACCCCACCACTGGTCAGTTATATTACAGGGAATCAGATATCAGACAAATCTTTATTACAAATTACCAGAAACTATACCAACAAGAGGTTCTGGCGGGGAGTGAGGACAGACAGAACTTTCTCAAGGACCTTCCTCTCCCTCATCTAACTGAAACGCAGAGAAATCCCTCGAAACCCCTATATCAATCGAAGAGGTTCAAAACTCCATTAAAGCCCTTTCCACACAACGTTGTCCGGGACCTGATGGTCTACCGGTGGAGTGGTATAAAATGTTTACAAGGGAACTGTCCATTAAAATGTTGTTAACATTCTGAGAGGTGGCAGATGGGGAACCTTCCCCCCCTTCCTGGGAATATGCCACAATAGCGGCTATTCCAAAGCCAGATAAGGACCCAACCAATCCCTCCTCCTATCACCCACTACTGAACTTAAACATGGACTATAAGATTTTCATGGCCGTTTGGACGTCTAGGTTGGAAGGGGTTTTTGGCTGACCTAATCCACCCCGACCAGGCTGGTTTCATTAAAAAAAGAAGTACTATGGGCAACATTCGTAGGACCTTGACTGTGATTGAACATATCCAAAATCATAAAATTCCCACTGCCCCCCAGAGCCTGGATGCTGAGAAGGCCTTCGACAGGATGTCCTTGCCATTTCTCTGGGACACTCTGTCGAAATTTCACTTCCCTGAATCATTCATCTCTTGGATGAAAAACATATACAGTGCTGCACGAGCCTATGTGAGAATTAATGGAGGCATATCCTCTCCTTTCACCCTACAGCATGGGACCAGACAGGGCTATCTGCTATCCCCCCGATATTTGCCTTATACTTGTAGCCTTTGGCTGTGGCCCTGAGAAACTCTCCTGAAATTGAAGGCATCCCAATCGGTCAGAGGGAATACAAACTCAGCCTTTTCACTGATGATGTTCTCTTGACCCTCCTATCCCCGGAAGATTCAGTCCCGCTGTCTGGTCCATCTTGAAGAGATCTGAGGCAGTGGCAGGCTTCAAACTGAATATTATCAAAACTGAGGTTCTCCTATTCAATTTCTTCCCCTCCAACACACTGAGGCATCTTTGCCCACTCTGTTGGAGAGCTATAAAACTCAAATACTTGGGGATTTATGTGCCCCTCGACTTGGGAGTTCTGGAGGTGATTAACTACGAGCCATTAACCATTGCAATCCAGAATGACTTAAACAGGTGGTAACCCCTCCATTTTTCTTTCTTTCAATGCATTGAAATTATCCGCATGAACATTTTGCCTCGCCTTTTGTATCTGTTTCAGAATATTCCCTTCCTCCCCTCTCCATACTACTTTAAATCCTGGGACAGGATGATTTCCTCTTCATCTGGAGGGGGGGGCAATGGCCTAGAATTCGGTTATCAATATTGAAGCTGTCCTTGACCTGGGGACAAACTTGCCAAACCTATACGTCCAAGCTGCTTTCCTTCATACTTTCTTCCTTTGGCTATCTAAAAACTATAAAATGCCATGGAAGTCCCTTGAATTCTTACTGAACGATATGCATGACATATCAAAACTTCTCTTTTCCTCAGATAGCAAAACACCCCCATTGAAAGATTTCTCTCTGATCACATCCAACACACTAAAAGTTTGGCTTAAACTGAGGAACAGATCAGAATTTAAATAAATTTTTGATTATTGTAACATAGTCTTGGAAGATGAAGCCTTTGGCCCCTTGAGTGGTGATGTCACCATCTCTGAGTGGAGGTTAGATGGTCTCTCTCATGTATTCCAGTTCCTGGATGAACATGGTGTTCTCCCATTTGAAAACTTAGTGGAAAGTTATGGCTTAAGGAGAACAGACTTTTTTTCGGTACTTGCAAGTGAGAAATCACATTTTGAGACACTGTACGATAATAGCCAAAAGACCCTCACCACTGCCACCACTTCTCAAGATGTTTATAGATTTCATACTGGGTAATCCCTAGGAACACTTGATAGAGAACATATACAAATCTCTTAGAGAATTGACAGCCAATTCCATGGAGTCAATTCTAAACAACTGGAATAGGAAGTTGGAGGTAGACTCTGCACTTTGGCAATCAGCAGCCCTTTCATCAGTAAAAGTGACATCTTCCCCATTTTGGAGAGAATTCATTTAGAAATGTAGAAGTAGATTTTTTCACCCGCCGGGCAGTCCTGATTAAGTACTTACCAGGCAGCTATGGACACTACTGGAGAAAATGTGGCTGTAGTCTGGTGGACTTAGGACACATCATGAAGCACTGCCCTCTTCTCATGCCCTTCTGGTGCTCGCTCCAGACTGTGCAGTCTAATTGCCTGAGGGAACCAATAGAATTGACAGCAGAGATAGTCTTGCTTTCTATCTATCCAGACCACTCCTCTCATTGGACCAAAACATTGCTGCTGATTTATTTAGTTGCAGCCAAGAAAGCCCTCACCAGGAGATAGATGAAGGAACAAGTGCCAACGACTGGAGAGTGGAGAAACACGATATACCAAATGGAGAGCTTGTCTGCTACAATATTGAACAAGTCATGAGAATTTCAGTCTAAATGGCAGAAATGGGTCCTTCACCAACTCGAGGTGGATCCTGACTTCATTCTATAAGAATTTAGAAAACAGGAGATGGGGTGGGTATGGGTTAAAAAGATTTATGTAAACACCACCAGAGAGGGTCCGGGGTTTATTTTGGGAGAATTGTATCTTAGATAAACTTTGATATACTGTAGTTCCTACAGAAATAGGAGATGAAACTGCTATAGTGATTCAGGTAAACAGGACCCATATCCTCAATGTTAAATATTGTTGTTAAATGCCTAAACCTCTACACTGATGCTGACTATGTATATAACTATATAGATGTGACCATGCTGTATGAAAAAACTTTTGTCTAAATAAGAAGAGTTTAAAAAAAAAAATACTGCAGACACAGGACACCATTCTGACAGTGGGCATTAGGCAGCTCAGGAAGACATCTTAGTAAACCCCAATTTGTAGGGGAGGCTACATTTGTATATCCATACATGATCCTGCCCAACTCTCATTAAACAACTCTGTCAGAATATTACTGCTTTTCAAAATAGCATGTTCATTCTGGGAGGTGATTTTAACTTGGTGCTAGACAACAGAGACACTACCAACTCTAGGCCTTCACGTTTCACATTGGCACAGTGTGTTACTCCTTCCTCGAAGAGGTTAGATGGATTGACATCTGGAGAAGCACACACCACACTGACAGGTCTTACACTCATAATTCTGCCCCTTATGATGTTTATACCTGGCTAGATTTGTTCTTAGTTTCTCAGGAAAATGTCATTTGGTGGTGCGCTGTGACATCCTGCCTATTTTACTGTGGGGCCATGCTCCCATTAAACTGGAATTGCAGTTAGGCCACAAAAACATTCCATCGCTCTGGTGGTTCAACAGTTCCCTTTTTAAATGGTGAAGGCTTCATGCAGTGGGTGGTGGATCATGTAGATCAAATAGTTAATGAAAATTCAACGGATGGGGTATCTACGGCTATACTATGGGACATGATTATGGTTGTGTTATGTGGAAACATAAGCTTACTTCTCATCTGTGAAAAACTAAGGAAACTCAGTTACATGATCTGCAGCAAAAACTTAAAGTCTTGCAAGAGCAGTACATGCACAAAGATAAATCAATTCTTCATAAGCTTACTCGGCTCAAATGTAAAATACAGGAGAGTTTAGATCTGAAGACAGAGATGACTCTCAGATACCTCCTGCATAAATATTATGAGGGAGAAGTCAGGACCACCAAAATGTTGGCATATAGACTCAGACAGAAAATAATACAGGATACTGTCACCCAGATTCTATATCTAGTGTCTCAGAAATTGGCCACAACTCCAGAGGCCATACTGGAGGCCTTTCAGTCCTATTATGCCTGTTTGTACAGTGCAGATACAAACCCCTCTTTTGAATCCATACAACAATATTTACAGCCCTTATATCTTCCTACTTTGACTATTCCCCATCAGCAATCCCTGTGGCTCCCATTACTGCAGCGGAGCTCTGCAGCCATTGGAAATCTTAATAATAATAAAAGTCAGGGGCCTGATGGCTACACAGCAGAATCTTACAAGTCCTTTGAGAACACCCTGCCTGCACTGCTGAACTGCGCATGCTGGAGAGTTCTAAATGAAGGGGTTGTGCCCCCTACATGGAAGCAAGCAACCCCATCAACCATTCTGAAGCCAGGGAAAGATAGGACTCTCTGCACCTCATACAGACCCATCTCAGGCCTTAATATTGGTTATAAGTTATTTACTACTATCTTGGCCGAGTACCTTAAACCATTATTGCCCACACTGATTGGTAGTGACCAGACAGGGTTTGTCACCTCCTGCCAAACCCATGACAATGTTAAGAGAATGCTTCATATTCTCCACTACGCCACCTGTTTGAATCACTCATATTTACTACTCTGACATGATGTAGAAAAGGCCTTTGACCTGGTGGCATGGTCATTTTTATTTTAGGTGTTACACCACTTTGTTATTCCTCAACAATATATGGCCATGTTAGAAACCCTTTATGGTCACCCACTTGCGTAAGGTTAACGGCCAGATTTCTCCCACATTTGAAAGAGGAACATATCAGGATTTCCCCTTATCCCCTCTTTTAGTTGGTTTTCAGTCGAACCCTTAGCTCAAACCTTACGTCAAAATCTAGATATCACAAGTATACATTTAGGCAATAGGGAACATAAATTGGTCCTATGTGCTGATAATTTATTAATTTATTTAACTAACCCTGACCAGGCCCTTGCCCCTTTGTTGAACGCCCTCTCCCAGTTTGGACAAATTGCAGGCTATAGCCTTACAATGACAAAAACTAAAGTATTACCAATCAACTACAAACCCTCCAGAGAAATTAAACAGTTTTGATTTAAGTGAAACCTTCCATTTTTGAAATACTTGGGGGTGCTTCTCCCTAAGGAGGCACATAGGGTTTGTGCTCTTAAGTAGAAAACATTTACACAGACCCCTATTTAGGACCTCTATGTCTGGTCTCACCTTCCACTCCGCATTATTCAACAAACAGACAGCATCTGAATGACCATACTGCTGAAAATGCTATATTTAGCACAGACCCTGCCCATTAGCCCCCCCCCCCAATATATTTTTAAAAGTGGAATAAACTAATTGTGAGATATATTTGGCAAGGGAAAAAGGCCCATATTCATTATACGGTACTACAATTGCCTAAAAGTAAAGGAGGCTTCTCACTGTCTAACCTGTCACTTCACCACACTGCATCCCAGCTGCGCACACTCTTTTATTGGTTAAGTCTTAACTATAAGGCACTTTGGAAAACTACTGAAATGTTAGAGGAAGGCCTTATTCATGTTAAAAAATCTTTATTGACTTCAACCCCCATCCTTGACACAGAACCTGGCACCAACCCCTACACAGTTAATGCTCCTCATACCTGGTTTACTGAATTATGGCTGAAATACCTCTTTCTATTCTGTTATCGTATTTTGGCCATTACCAGTACAGCAGACTTTTTAACCTCTCATTTGGACCATAGTTTTGAATGCCAGGCACAACAAGGCCTCGTTTGTTGGTTCCAATGGTTTAAGGGGGGCATAGTTTGGACTTTTGAGGACTTACTGGCCACCTATAATATCCCTCTGTCACATTTTGTTTTCATTACTTACCGATTAGGGTCTGACTCCGTCCCTTCATACATTCTGAGCAAATACAAACGGAAATGCTACTTTTAGTCTCTTTGATAGAACAAACCTTGAAGGGGGAGGATCATACCAAGCATCTTATCTCTCCGTTATACCAGGCTTTACTATTTCTTCAGGGCTCTTCAGCTGACAATACAAAAACTGTGTGGGAGAAAAACCTAAACATTAACATTATGGACCAACAATGGGACTTCTGTCTTCAAACTGTGCATCAGGTTCCCTCCTTCCATATATGGAGGGAGTTTTCCTGGAAAAACACTACTATATTTCATCACTCATACTAAGCATGCTGGTGGAGGCAGAGACGGTGGAGGGGTTCAAGAGGGGGTGGGACAGATACAGGGG
The DNA here is from genome assembly GCA_016271365.2 of Neoceratodus forsteri. Classification (NCBI taxonomy): domain Eukaryota; kingdom Metazoa; phylum Chordata; order Ceratodontiformes; family Ceratodontidae; genus Neoceratodus; species Neoceratodus forsteri. Next base: position 805,134,767 of record CM028133.1, read on the forward strand.
AAGGGTTCTGGAAGCAAAATCCAGTGCAGCAAGAATATCCGGAACTGGGAAGGGAGAAGCCAGAGAAGGCGAGGGGGGCAGCAAGGTCAGCTCCCAGGGTGGGGGCTAACCAAATGAGCAGACACGAAAGACCATTAGGCCTATTCTGCTGGCATTTTAGTACGTTAGTAAGCAGGTGGAGTGTCCTCATGCCACACCACGCCCAAGACGTGTATAAATCTCACAACAACACAACCCTGTTATGCGTTATTGCTTAAATGTATCTTGATCTCAGCAGACCAGATGTACAGGTATGAATGAGTATATTGGTAATGTTATGTAAGCAGTGGACAACCCTTGTTTATTATTTTATGCAGCACTATTGTACATTCAGTGGTACTTTTGTTGTCTGTTCATGTTTTTATAAAAAAATAAAATTTGAAAAACATAAATGCACTGGACTAGAGCCCTGCCCTGCTTGATTAAAGCTGCCTTTGCTGCAAGGTAAGCTGTATCTGCAGGTTGTTATTTGTTCCAGCTGTAGCGTGTTAAGTTGGTTCAGCCAAGCCTAGACTGCACCCTGCTTTGGTATGCTTCCTTTTTCTGTAAGTTACAGACTATTCTTGTAGCATATAGTGTGAGTTTCTTCTGCATGGATGTCCATGCCAGCTGAAACCTTGTTATACCACAGTTCAAAAGTCATGGAGTGTGTATGTACCCTTTTGTGGTACAACAAGGTTCCAGCTGATAAGAAATCCTCGAGGCAGCTGGTATTTTTCACAGCACTGCCACATGCAAAGCAAGCAATTCAAGTTCTGAACTGAAACTACCTGCCTGCCATGGGAGTGCTGTAAAAACTATGCACTATAAAAAAATAGTGGTTGGGCAACCACATATCCAACCAGCCTGCGCTGCCGTCTCGGGCTTCTGATTACATCAGACCTCTTAAGCGTCGCTCATGAGGTCTGATGTAATCAGAACCCTTCTGTGGCAGCACAGGCTGGTTGTGCATGGTTGCCCAACCAGTATTCTGTATGTTTTAAAGCAAACTGTCACTCTGGATAAAGGCTCTCTCTCCTTCTCTCCCTCTTTCCCTCCCTCCCTACCCAACCATGCTCCACTATTGACTTTTATCCCTACTGCGATCTCTGCTAATAACTGAATAGAAAGACCTAATGTTTCCAGCCAGACTCCATCAGTATTCTCTATTTCCTTTTTTTGTGCTCTTGTTTAACAAAATCTACAAAATCTAATGACTTGGCAAATGGGGAGCCAAAGGAAGTTCAGGAAGAGTTTAGGAAACTGGGGAAGGGTCTCAAGCAAGTAGCTACTTCTATCACTTTCTCAGAAGTACTACCTGTGGGAGGCAAGGGAGAGCATAGGAGTGCATGCACCAGGAACTTTAACTCATGGTTGAAGAACTGGTGCTGTGAGGAAGGGTTTGGATTCATTGGTGACTGGGGACCCATCTGGAGGGATGGAGGTTTGTTCAAGCCTGACGCCTGCATCCATCCTGGAGGGAATCCAAGCACTCAATGATAAGTTTAAATGCTACATTGATAAGCATTTAAACTAGCAAAGGGGGTGGCAGGCCAGCAAGGATGGTACCTTACTTGCTCACCCCACAGCTAGTAATGGAACCAGTGAACCAGAGGAGTGGCTATCTCTGCAAAGCAGTGTGCAAAAGTTGGAGATTAGTGTCCAAAAGGTGGATAAGCAGAAAGGGCAAAATTCAGCAGAAGGGCAGACAGCAAGGAGAACCAGGGATAATGACAACCAAGGAAGGGGCTGGCTAGAACAGTGAAGCAGTCTAGGAGGTCAAATCATGAAAGCCATGTGTGCAAATGCCAGGAGCCTTAGCAACAAGATGGAAGATCTGGAGGCTGTCATGGTACAGTCAGACCTGGACATTGTGGCCATCACTGAAACCTGGTGTAATGATAACCATGACTGGAGATGGCCATACCTGGCTACAACATATTCAGAAGAGACAGAGCAGGCAGGAAGGAGGAGGAGTGGCACTGTATGTGAAAAATGACATAAGGGCCACACAGATCAGGAGGAACAAAATGGGGAGAGACTGTGGGTTAAGCTGGAAAGGAAAATGGGGCCAGCCATCCGCACAGGTGTGGTCTATAGACCACCAGCCCAGGAGGAAGAAACAGATAGGAGTTGATGCTAGCCATCCAAAGGATGGCTGACAAGGGTGAGGTAGTACTGGTTGGAGACTTCAATATACCAGATGTGGACTGGAGCATCCCAGCAGCAGCATCAACTAGGAGCAGATTTATCCTGGACTCTCCTTCAGGGTGCCTTCCTCAAGCAACTGGTCATGGAACCAACTCGGCAGAAGGCAATACTGGACCTTGTGCTCACAAACAGGGACAGTGTGATGGGGTAACAGTGGGGAGCACCTGGGTAACAGTGACCACCAGTCATTGTGGTTTGAAATCACAGAAAGAGCAGAACCAAACCACACAAAAACACGTATCCTAGATTTTAGGGGCAGACTTTGGGAAAATGGGAGATGCTTGAAAGAGGCATTAAGGGAATGGGACAGGAATCAGGGATTGAGGAACAGTGGGCAGTATTTAAAATGGGATTATAAGAACAACAGAATTATGCATTAAGCAGGTTAGCAAGAGGAAAAGAAAGAGGAGACCATTATGGTTTTCCAAAGAGTAGCAAAAGAAAGTGAAAGCCAAAAGACTGCATTCAGGCAATACAAAAGACACAGGCAGAGGGATAGGGAGAAGTACCAGGAGAAACAAAGGGAGGCAGGGAAGTTAGTAAGGAAGCCAAAGCTCAGACAGAAGAACATATTGCAAAATCAGTGGTTAAAGGGACAAAACCTTTACAGGTACATAAGTGAAAAAGAAGGACAAAGGAGGGATAGTTAGACTGAAGGGGAGGATGGGAGCAGCGTGGAGGATGACAACAGTAAAGCTGACATATTGAACAGGTATTTCTGCTCAGTCTTTACTAAGGAAGAGGGGTAATGGGTCTGAAGGGAGTACAAGGGGTGAGAATGGTGCAGAAATGGACACAAGTCCCTTTACACGAAAGAGGGTCCTGAAGGAACTGGAAGTAATAAGAGTTGACAAAGCAATGGGGCCAGATGGGGTGCACCCCAGGGTCCTTAAAGAACTAAGAGAGGTGGTGGCTGAACCTCTGGCTATCCTGTTCAGCCAATCACTGAAACAGGGAGGTACCCAAAGACTGGAGGACAGCAGATGTAGTCCCCTTATACAAAGTGGAACAAAGAGGAAGCAGGGAACTACAGACCAGTCAGCCTCACCTCCGTAGTGGGAAAGATCATGGAAGCACTACTGAAGGAGAGATTGGTGGAACATCTGGTTGTCAATGGACTACAGGACCCAAGGCAGCATGGTTTCACCAGGGGGAGGTCATGTCAGACCAACCTCATTGAATTTTTTGACTGGGTGACTAGGGAGGTGGATCAGGGAGGTCAGTGGACATGGCCTATCTGGACTTCAGCAAGGCCTTTGACACTGTGCCACATAGAAGACTATTACACAAACTGGGGAATATGGGTGTGGGCAGGACAGTAGTGTGGTGGGTAGGTAACTGGCTGGGTGGCAGGACACAGAGGGTGGTGGTAAATGGCTGTCACTCCACAGAGGGAAGAGTGACCAGTGGGGTACCACAGGGATCAGTGCTGGGACCGGTCCTATTCAACATCTTCATCAGTGACATTGCACAGGATATAGAAGGCAGAATTTCACTGTTCGCTGATGACACAAAGCTCTGTAACAGTATAGACACACCAGAGGGTGTAGACAGAATGAGAAGGGACCTGCAGAAACTTGAAGAATGGTCAAGGGTTTGGCAGTTGAAATTCAATGCAAAGAAGTGCAAGATAATGCATATGGGGCACAAAAACCCTGGCACAATATATCAGTTGGGGGTGAGGATATAGCATGCACCAAGCAGGAAAGGGATCTTGGGGTTGTCATCTCTGATGACCTCAAGGTAGGGAAACAGTGTGACAAGGCATCAGGTAAAGCAAATAGGATGCTGGGATGTATAGGCAGGGCATCACCAGCAGGAAAAGGAGGTCATAATTCCGCTATACAAGACACTAGTGAGGCCCCACCTGGAGTACAGTGTACAGTTCTGGAGACCATACCTACGTGAGGACATAGACAGGGTAGAGAGGTTCAGAGGAGGGCAACAAAGATGGTGCATGGGTTGCATCACAAATCCTATGAAGACAGGTTGAAGGAACTGAACATGTACTCCCTGGAGGAGAGGAGGGAGAGAGGGGATATGATAGAGACATACAAGTATCTTACAGGGAGGAACAGGGTGCAGGAAAACACTATTTTTAAGCAAAAAAGATGTTTCAGGACTAGAGGGCATGGGATGAAGTTGGAGGGAGGACGATTCAGAGGAAACATGAGAAAGAATTTCTTCACAGAACGGGTGGTGGACAAGTGGAACACCCTGCCAGAGGAAGTGGTGGTGGCTGAAACAATCACGGGATTTAAGAATGCATGGGATAGACATAAAGGAATTCTAGAGGTCAGGGGTAAGGGGAAATAGACTTCTAGGAAAACAAACTGAACTTACAAGCTCAAATGGGCAGACTAGGTGGGCCATAGGCCCTTATCTGCCGACACTGTCTATGTATCTATGTACAGTATGTGCTGCGTATTTTAAGTATCACGGCTTGCTCTGGCATTTTCATCCAGTTGCTCCTCTACTGATGGCCTACAGGGTTTATTTTCCCCCTTCCCTTGTTCTGTATCGCTATCATCCTTGTTGTTGGGGGATGATACCTGCCATTTTCCTTTCAGCTGGGAGCATGTTCATGGCATTAGAATGCATCCTGGGGCCTCGATCCTAGCAGACCCTGCCAGGATTCCATACCTGTTTTGTTTGTTTTGTGTTTTTTTACTCTCCAGGCCGTTGTCTTTCAATATGGTGAACTAGGGCACCAACGTTTTCTTTCCCCAGTTCAAGGTGCTGTGCTACTTGTGCTTGGTTCCTTTTCTGGTGCATCTGCTCCTTTAAGGGCATGACTTTAGCAATCAGTATGTGGCCATCCTTGTGTGCTCCAAGTGGAGGATGTTCTCAACCTGTCCTCCTGTGGTGGGGCAGTTTTTGCTAGGCTGTAATCAGATCAGAGTTTCTTTTGTTCACACAGCCACTTGTATGCTGTGTGGCTTATGTGAGCCAGTTGTCCTCCATGTTCTGGTACCAGGCTTCGGCTCTGGGTACATTCCCAAGAAGAAAGAAAAAAAAAGTAAAATCCATCTTCCACTATTGCCTTGAAGAGAAATCATTTTCAGCTTATCAGTATGCCAAGTCTCAAGAACCCAGAGACCATTACCTGGGACTTGGTCAGAGATCATTTTATTAAAGGACTTGAGTTTACTCAAGGCAATCTGCTGCCACTAATGAGGGTCTTTAGACTCCTTACACTGTAAAAAACTAAACACACTTACTCTTTGACTGTGGTACCTGATCCAAACGTGATTCCCCAAATAGCTCCCACGAAACCAGTTACTATTTAAATCCAATCTGTGCTTGAAGCAGACAGAAAAGGTGCTTTAAATTTTCATCAGCACAAAGTGGATCTTTACCCTGACATCAACCTACAAAGCAGGCGAGACGATGTTGGTTTCTGCTGTTTCGATCAGAGGTCACAGAACTCAGAGGGAAGTTCTCCTTGCTCTATTCCTGCAAGGCCTCGGTCATTCTTGAGCCTACCAAGTTTATTTTCTATGACCCAGAGTAGCCACAAGCTTTCATAAAACCTGACAAGCAACACAGAAAAAAAGACTCCGAATCTTCCTCGGATAATGAGGGGGATTCTGAAAAGGATGTCCCAAAGCTGAACTACAAAGAACCCCTTAGTTTAGCATCACAAGCACAAGTATGAGTCAAGGAATGAATATCTAATGTGTGAAATAATGAATCTACATTTGAATGTTCTAAATGGGCAGACTGGGTAGGCCAAGTGGCCCTTATCTGTCGTCAAAGTCTATGTGTCTATGTAAATGGAGTTTTAGTTTAAATAGCACCAGCATTTCTGGCTTTCTCACCATTATTGGGGTATATTTGTTTTCTCTTTGTAGGTACTGTTACTAGTGGCCATGTCAATGATCTTAATGAAAATGGCTTGTAGGCCATAATTGAATACTTAGAGCAATTGAATTTAGGGAACAATATGTCTTTACAGATAGTCTTGCATTAAATATGTCTATTGTTTGGAATGGTGCGTTATATAATACTAAGGGCTTTCTTTCACGATATTTTTTCATATGTGGCTAAATAAGATAGTCCATTCAGTATGGAAAATTATGTTGTTTGACTCTTTGCAGTGAAGTAATAGCAACATTTATTTCTGGTTTATTTATTGAATAGTTTTTTTGAGGATGGTGATATGGGGAAGGATAGTCTGAAGTAAGGGAGCAATGATTTTTTTTATTTCTCTTTTTAGGACTTCAGTGGGCGGAGCCCTGCAGACCTCCTGCAAACAAAAAAGGATTTTTTTTTCCGACCGAACAGCAGCATAGAGTTACCTTACAGTCGCCACCATGTCCGTAAAGCACTCCACTCTCTCCATTAGCAGTCATACAGCACTATGTTACATCGTACAGTTCAGTGAAGTTCCACGTGCAGAGGTCACGGTAGAACACAGCACAATCCACCATGTCCAATATGGCTGCCAAACTTTCCTGCACATGCAAGACTACTTGTGCATGTGCAATAGAGTTTGGCAGCCATCTTGGAAATGGCAGGCTGTGCCATGTTCTGCCATGACCTCCTTCAGCAAGACTGCAGACAAGACTGTTTATTTTTTAATGATATATTGTTTCCTCCTGCCCATCCAACCCTCCCTCTCAGCACCCACCCCCTTCTCCAGAAACATAGCAGTGACACTGGGGGTGCCCAAACCCCCAGTGTCTTGATTTTGTTAATATATATTTTTCCCTCCCTCTCAGCACCCACCATCCCACACCCTTCCCCCAGAAACAGAACAGTGACACTGGGATGCAGAATCCCCCAGTGTCATGATTTTTTTTTAATATTGATATGTTTTTCCTCCCTCCCAACCAACCATCACTCTCAGCACCCACCACCCCACCCCACCCCGAAACATAACAGTGGCGATGGGGATACCCAGTGTCGTGATTATACATATACATACACACACACATATATATATATATTTTTCCCCGCTCCCTCTCATCACCCACCACCCCTCCCCAACCCCAGTGACACTGAGGGTTCCCAATCCCCCAATGTCGCAATCACAAATCCTCAAAAAAAAAAGTCCATTGATGTCTTTTGCAGCCATTACTGTCCCCCCACCTGACCCTCCCACTTGGCACTCACCACCCCGCACCCCTCCCAAGCCCTTACTTACCCATTGGGACCAGACCCCCACAACACCCTGCAATCTATGTGCTAAGGCCAATGTGTATACTTTTAGGTCTACATCTAAAAGGGAAATAGGCATATAGGAGCTACAGATCCCCGGGTCTTTGCCATCTTTATGAATTACCGAGATCTGTGCATATTGCCAACACGGTGGGGCCTGTCCCCCCGGATCGTCCGACATACCTCCCCCAGCAGTGGTGACAGCTCTGAGTTTAGGGTCTTGTACAGTTCTGCCGCAATGCCATCCAGGCCAGTGGCTTTTCCAGTTTTTAATCCCCCTACAGTGGTGAATATCTCTCTGTCTGTGATGGGAACATCCAACCTTTCCATTTCCTTTTTTGAGAGTTTAGGAAGTTTAACCCTTTGGGAAAAGGAGTCTAGTTTCTCCTGGTGCCCTTCTCCTTGCTCCTGACTATAGAGCTGTTTATAATAGATTAAGAACAGCTTGGCTGTGCTCTCTGGGTCTACGATGTGACTCCCAGGATGTGTAGGGGAGTGGAGTCACGTAGTTGTCCTGGTGGCCACCTCCCTCCCGAGTTGCCAAGCCAGGAGTTTACCAGCACGGTTGCCCACTTTGTAAAACCTCTGACAGGAATAGTGTATTTGGCCTTCAATCTTCTGGTCAAATATCCCATTTAATTTCTTCCTAGTTTCCTCTAATTCTCCCCTCACCACTTCATTCAGGACTATTTTATGTTTATCCCCAGGGACCTCCCAAAAAGTATAGTGGGTGATCACAGAATGAGATGAGTGAGGAGTGGGGTTTCTACTAGTCTCTGCAGTATTTACTGCCCTAAATCAATTTGATTCATTATTGAAGTTTGCATTATGAAATATATGCCACTTGCTAGATTTCTATGTTAGTGTGACCAATGCCCCATTTTTGGTATTACTGTACTTAATGTGAATATAATAATTGAAATAGTACGGTGTTGTTTCACATGGGTATCTGCACGTTTGCTATGCAGATATCAATCTTATGACATCACTGATGGACTAACTATGGTGTCCTGTCAAAACAGTGAATTAGTTTCCATGAATGAATAATAGTGCATGAAAAACAACGAGACAGTACATGGTTATTTCAGTGATGTAGGCAGAAATGTAGTTCAGTGATGTAAGACAGCTGGTGTGTGCTGCAGACTAGTGCTGATAGTGCAGCCCAGCAGTTACACACCTGTATGTGTGATTGCTTCATCCAGCAGACCTGGGTTCTATACTAGCGCTTCCTGCAGGGATTTTTGTTGAAAAAAAGGTTGCACCTGCCTTCGCACCCCCCGTCTCTGTTCCCTCCCGAAATTGTAATATGAAATCTACCCTCCCATCTTGTCCCCCCTAAGTTGTGTCACCCCCAGAGTGAAACTATTTAATCTGCCCCTTCTGACTTTGTCCCCTCCCTAGTTGCTTTCCTCTGGAGTGAGAAGATTTAATCTGATTCTCCTACTCTCCTCCCCGAAGCGCCATTCTCCACTTTGCGCCAGTTATGTAAGTTGCTTATTTCTTTTCCAGTGATTTTCACAGTTTTGAGTGCTTGCTATTATTTCTAGTCACTATTTTTGTTGGAGCTGATGTTCATGTGCTCTTATTATCTTCACAATTTTGCATTTGCTGTTTTGACATAAGGCCATGGATACTGTTTTGTTATTTCTCCACCTCCTGATAAAGCCTTTACAGGCAAAGTGCAAGGGCAATTGTCTACTGCATAGTGAGTGTTTACTAGCTCTGCACTGTCTGCAATTTTTGCCTGAGTATTGGCAAATAAAAAGTTTGCTGGCTACATGGCACCGAGCGATGGGTGTTCGCTCGGCATGCTGGCAACCCGGGTTCATCCCCCAAGCCCAGACATCAGGAATAGAGTCCAGCAGGGAGGGAGTCATGAGTGTCCTATCCCAGGTGGGTGGGATGGACCCAGACCGCTTGTTAGGCAGCTTCTGGTGGTGGCTTGTGGCTGGTGTTCATAGCGGCATGAAGCCTCGGCACGTTGTTGAACATCCCCCCCACAGGATGTGCAACAGTTGGACCACTATATAGGAGGGTATGGTCTTTCCCACCCACCCACTCAGGCCGACACTGTAGCTCTCGCAAAAATTTTCGAAAACTAACAAATTCTGCAGCAATGGCTAGGAGTGGAAAGATAAATATAACATTCTTCATCTTTAGCAGCACTAGACATACTGTACTAGTTGCTAACATGCACAAGTTATGCATTAAATGTTGACCTTTAACAGGACTAGAAACAATACTCAATGTTTAAACGTGTTTTGGGTATTGTAAGTATTGAAATCCTAACTGCAATTGTTTTGTATTGCTTAAATTTCATTCTTTTGTAAGCGGAATGTTTAAACCTGTTTTAGGTGTTGTAAATTTTAGAAATGTTTAGTGCAATTGGGTTGTATTGTTTAAATGTCATCCGTTTGTAAGTGAACTGCAATACGGACACAAGGATTCCGCACAGTATGGTTTTAGTGTACACATGCTGGAACTACCTTCAACTGTATGCACAGCCACCAATTAAAAATAAAGTTTGTAACAAAATATGATGGTAAAAATGTAGTTATTCTCATAAAAAGTCATATCATCTTCCAATATAGCAACTGAATGTTTTCTTCCGATAAACAATCCTAAACAGTTGTAACTCGCAACTGAGAATCGTCACCGATAGAACAGCACAAGCAAGCAAGATATGTGTCTCCAAAGTATTAAATGAGTACATAATTCCAGTTAGAAATAACAAAACTGTGTTAATTTGACAAAACCCACTATGTTAAAGTGACGAACAGTAAACAAGACAATTAATCCATGGACTACTTTATTGAGTATCATTCTAAGTGGAAGGATACCATATTCAGATGAAAACTTTTCTATATTTACAAAAAAATACATAACATTTTGGGAAGTTACCAGAGCACATGTTATAAGCACAATAACCCACTCCAGGATGTGGGGTTACTAGGGATTAATCAACACCCTGGGTGCTGTAAGGACACTCAGGCTTCACCCTCATGCCTCACAATGCGCTCAGGGTGTTGATTAATCCCCAGTAGCCTCACACCATGGAGTGGGTTATTGCTTACTTGATACATACTTCTCTAAAGAGATTTTAAAGCAGCAGTATTTATTAGTCATCATGTTCTCTTTTAGCAACAATGTATTGCTAGCAAAAACTTCGGTATACCATTTTTTCTATTTTCTTTCATTCTTGAACTGAGATACATGATTGTGAAGTTTTTAGAAGTTCTTGCTTGCTTGCAATACCCACCGTAAAAAAATTTAACATCTTGGTGTAGTGTTATTTACCAACAGAAACATGTGGAAGCCCCATTATAATAGTGTAAAACCATCATATAAATCTAGTATGTACCGTCCAAAGGTACCTGCAACAGAAGAGATTTTTAAATATTGGGAGTGGTGTCCATCTTTAATGACTTTGGTCATTTATTACAAAAAATACAAGCTTTTCCTCTTTATGTATACCAGAGGGAATTAAAAATATTATGCTTATGAGTCAGAAATACATGCAGTCACCCCTTTGCCTTGCCAAGCAATCTGTCTATGTGCACTAATAGGGTGGTCATGGCCCAAAATAGCTCCTATTTCTAGGGGTTTAAGTGATTTTCCAGCTCACTAGGAGCCCTCTTGCAAAACGTTTCCTCACATTACCTCTGAACCTCCCTCCCTCCAATTTCATCCCATGACCACTAGTCCTGTAACATCTCTTCCTCTGAAAAATAGTCTTTTCCTGCACCTTGTTCCTCCCCGTGAGGTACTTGTATGTCTCTATCATATCCCCACTCTCCGTCCCTCCTCCAGTGAATACATATTCAAGTCTTTCAGCCTGTACTTGTAGGACTTGTGATGCAAACCCTGTACCATCTTGGTTGCCCTCCTCTGAACTGTCTCTACCCTGTCTATATCATTATGTAGGTAAGGCCTCCAGACTTGGACACTGTACTCCAGGTGTAGCCTCACTAATGTCTTGTTCAGTGGAATTATGACCTCCCTTTTCCTGCTGGTGATGCCCCTGCCTATGCATCCCAGCAACCTATTTGCTTTACCTGCCACCATGTCACACTGACTCCCAATCTTTAGGTCATCAGAGATGATAACCCCTAGGTCCCTTTCCTGCTTGGAGCATGCTATATCTTCCCCCCAGCTGATATGTTCCTGCCAAAAGGGGGAAGTTCCCTTTGCATGTGAGCAAATGTTTTAATAGTCCCATTCTGTAGCAACTGCAAAAAATGGTGTAAACTCAACCTTTTCCAACGCTTAAAAGTCACATCTGATCTGGGTAGCAGGAACTCTAGGCAGCTATATATCAAGGTGTACTGGGTGGGTAAGTGAATAAGTGAGATTAAGTTCCTTCGAGCCTGGAACCCAAATGGTATACAGTTGTTTGAGCCAGGGATTTGAAGCCGCCTGCGCTGTAAGTTTTTGTAAAGTGTTCTCAAAAAGCTCCAGAAGGCCTGGGGAAATACAGAGATTGCTACCAAATTCCATGACCATCCAAAGTCCTTTCTATACTTAATCCAGGGCAGAAGCTGTGCCAGCTGGTAATAAAGTTTCAAGTTCGGGAGACCTGCCCTGCCCACTGATTTAGGTCTCTGCATGCCACACCATTTAACATGTGCCTTTTTCTTACTCCAAATAAAGTGATGAAGGGCTTTGTTAATCTTCTGTCAGTCTATGGCAGGTATCTTTAGTGGGAGAGTTTGAAAGAGGAATAAAAAGCGAGGTAAAATGTTCATTCAAATAGTTTCTATTTTCCAGAATACACACAGGGGGAGCAGCTCCCAACGTTTAAGATCAGTGTTAATTTCTGTGATCAATTTATTGTAATTAGCCAAATTTTTTTTTGTATTGCAGTTCCGCTTACAAACCTATACCATTTAAACTATACAAAACAATTGCACTAAACATTTCTAAAGTTTACAACACCTAAAACAGGTTTAAACATTCCGCTTAAAAAAGAATGAAATTTAAGCAGTATAAAACAATTGCAGTTAAGATTTCTATACTTACAATACCTGAAACACGTTTAAACATTGAGTAAAAAATAAAAAGAAATGCGTGAGAGTGGGCAACCCTGTCTGATGCCCCTATCAATAATGAGAGGGTTGGACTCCGTGCCATTAACTTTAATTCGAGCTGTCAGAGAACAATAAATACCATGAGGCTAAGTGAGAAAAGCCTGTCCAAACCCAAATTTAGACAAGGTGGCAAACAGGAAATTCCAATCCAGCCTATCAAAGGCCTTTTCAGCATCAATCATTATTGCAATTTGTGGCTCTGGAAAGTGTTTACTAGCATGAAAAATATTTAAACATCTGCAGATATTATGCAAGAGATGTCTTTGAGGGATAAAGCTGGACTAGTCAGGGTGCACCAGCCTGGGCAAAAAAAGATTTATCCTGTTCACCAGTATTTTTGTAAAAATGTTCAAGTCTGTATTAAGTAGAGATATAGGGTAATAGGATTCACTATACAATGGCTCACCTGGTTTAGGTGTCACTGTAATGAAGGCTTGCTGCCGAGAATCAGGCAGATCCTCAGGGGTCTCAATGGCGTTGAACACTTTAGTTAAAAGGGAAACCAAGTGCTGTTTGAAAGTGCTATAATATTCTGCTTTAAAGTCATCTGGACCTGGAGACATACCTGTGTTTGGGGCTAGGATAACTTGTTCAACGTCCTGTGAGGAAATGGGTCTCTCTAACAGTAAAGTTTCTTCATCTGTGAGATGGGGGAGATGTATGTGACTAAGGAAGTCCTGTACATAGCTCAGCCCTGTCAAGGGAGAATCTGATGCCTTATATAACATTTAGTAATAATAATGGAAGTGTGATGTTATATCTTTTGGTGTAAAGGTGATTTGACTAAGGAGAGGATAAAAAAGTTTGTTTACAAACAAGGTCAGCTTGTTGTTTATGTATGCGAAAGGCCAAGAGACGACCTGTCTGTTATCGTGTTCGTAGTAAGTTTGATTGGTATATCTGAGTTTACCTTCCATTTAGTATCCAGCAGAGACTGTAATTCCCCTCAGGCATCAGTCAAATGATTTAAAACCTCTTGGGATCCCTCTTTTTTAATGACTCTCCTTGAGGTCCTTGACCCTAGTTTCTACATAGAAACATAGAATTTGATGGCAGATAAGGACCGATTGGCCCACCCAGTCTGCCCATTTCCCTACCTAATGGATAAGCTGCAGATCCTAGTTAACCAGCAGCCTACTTCTTCCTACCCCCAACCCATAGAATTGCCTTATGACTGTCCCATGCATGCTTGAATTCCACTGTTGATTTTGACTCCACAACCTCCTCCGGAAGGCTGTTCCATGCATCCACAACCCTCTCTGTGAAAAAATACTTCCTTAAATTACCTCTGAGCCCCCCCCCCCATCTTCAAATTGTGCCCTCTTGTTCTTGCACACCTCTTTTTTTGAAAGATGCTACCCTCTTGGACTTTGTTGATTCCCTTGAGGTACTTGAACGTTTCTATCATGTCCCCCCTCTCCCTCCTTTCCTCGAGGCTATACATATTAAGCTCCTTTCGTCTCTCTTCATATGTCTTCCAGTACAGACCCTGCACCATTTTAGTTGCCCTCCTCTGGACAGCTTCCATCCTGTCTATGTCTTTGTGGAGATTGGGTCTCCAGAACTGCACACAGTACTCCAGATGGGGTCTCACCAGCTGTCTGTACAGAGGATAATAACTTCCTGTTTTCTACTAGTGATGCCTCTCCCTATGCATCCCAGTATCCCGCCAGCCCTCCTTGCTGCCCTCTCACATTGCTTGCCCACCTTTAGGTCATCTGATATACTACCCCCAGGTCCCTTTCCATTTTTGTTGTTGTTAGTATCTCACCCCTATTGTACTCTTCCCCTGGGTTTTGTTTCCCAGGTGCATTACCTGCACTTCAGCACTGAATCTAGCTGCCATACATTTGACCATTCCACTAACCTTGCCAAGTCCCTTCTTATCCTTTCCACCCCACCCTGTGCATCAACTCTGTTGCAGATCTTGTGTCATCTGCAAAGAGACACACTTTTCCTTCCAGTCCTTCTGCAATGTACGCATAAAGACATTGAAGAGGACCGTCCTAATACTGAACCCTAAATGTCCCACTAGTAACCCTCCTTTCTTCTGAGTGGACTCCATTTACTATTACTCTCTGTGTCCTATTCTCCAGCCAATTCTTTACCCAGGCTGTCATCTTGGGACCCACTCCCAGGCTGGCTAACTTGTATATTAATCTTTTGTGTGGGACCTTGTCAAATGCCTTGCTAAAGTCTAGGTAGGCCATGTCCACAGCCCCTCCCTGATCTACTACTTTGGTCACCCAGTCAAAGAAATCTATCAGATTCATCTGGCATGACCTTCCCGCTGTGAATGCATGCTGCCTAGGGTCCTGTGCCCCTCTGGCCTCTAGATACTTGACAGTTCTTTCCTTCAGAAGTGATTCCATCATTTTCCCTATCACTGAGGTTAAACTAACAGGTCTGTAGTTTCCTGCTTCTGCCTTGCTCCCACTTTTGTGAAGAGGAATCACATCTGCCCTCCTCCAGTCCTCGGGTACCACTCCATCCTCCCATGATTTGTTAAAAAGGGTAGTCAGTGGTGTCACTAGTTCTACCCTTAGTTCTTTTAGAATTCTGGGATGAATCCCATCAGGCTCCATTGCTTTGTCCACCTTCAGTTTTAAGAGTTCTTTCAGAACCCTTTCTTCTGTAAATGGGCTGGTATCAACTTCTGTATCCAGAGTGTTTCTACTGTTTGTTTTATGTACCTCCCCCTCTTCATTTGTAAATACTGAGCAAAAATATTTGTTTAGTATCTCTGCCTTTTCACAGTCTCCCTCTGCCCACCCTCCCTCCCCTTTATTAAGCCTCACTATCCCTCCTTGGTCTTCCTTCACTCCCTGATGTACCTATAAAGGTTTTATCCCCTTCTTAACTGAGTTGGCTATCTTTTTCTCGGTTTGGGCCTTTGCTGTTCTGACTGCCTTCCAGCCTCCTTTTGCTTTACAGTACAGTTCTCTGTCCTGCTCCTTCTGCGATTCCTTGTACTTCCTGAATGCTTTCTTTTTCTCTTGAACCTTCACTGCCACTTCCTTTGAGAACCATAGTGGTTTCTTACATCGTTTTGTTTTGTTTATTTGCTTCACACAAAGGCTTGTTACCTCTGTGATGGCAGGTTTTATTATTCCCCATTGTTCTTTCACCCCTCCTTCCTGCCCATTTGCTAGTGCATTCCTTAGGCACTCACCCATTTTGGCAAAGTCAGCCCTCCTAAAGTCCAGTACTTTTGTCTTGGTATGGCTTGACTCTATTGCTGTGTTTATTGTGAACCATACTGTTTGATGGTCGCTAGTTCCCAGATGGCTACCCACTTCTACATCTGTGATTCTCTCTCCATCTCCATTTGAGAGAATCAAGTCTAATATTGCTCCCTCTTGAGTGGGCTCCAGTACTAGTTGTCTAAGGCATGCCCCCTGTAGGGCATCTAGAATAACTCCACTCTTCGAAGTGGCAGCTGCAACTGCACTCCAGTTAACATCTGGCATATTCAGATCACCCATCAGCAATAACTCCCTTTTTCTGCCATTCTAAGTATACTTTCTATCATTTCCTTGTCCATTTCCTCCCCTGAGAAAGTCTGTCATAACCTCTGTGTGGATTGTGGTGCCATTGCCTGTCTCCAAATTTACCCACAGTGCTTCTTCTCCTCCCTGTTTACCCTTTTGTTCTGTTGCTTTGATTCCTTCCCTTATGTAAAGAGCTACTCCTCCTCTTTTACCCTCCCTGTCCCTCCTGTAGATAGTGTATCCTGGTATGTTTATGTCCCAGTCATGGTTTTGTGTGTACCATGTTTCTGTGACTGCCACGATATCCAGATGTTCCTCCTCCATCAAGGCCACTAATTCAGGAAGCTTGTTACCCAGACTACGGGCATTGGTACTAATTGCTCTCCATTTTTTGATGGCTTTACCTTCTGTTGCAGCATCCCCCACTGACCGTTCTACCGGTCTTTTTCTCATTTAGTACCCTGTTTTGTAGGGAGAGGCTGGGATTTTCCTGCTGCTTGTCAGTGCCTCCCCCTTTGACTAGTTTAAAAGCTTGCCAATGAAGCATTTAAACCGATTGCTCAAAAGACTTGTTCCCTTCCTGGAGAGATGCAGACCATCCTGCCAGTATAGGCTGGTGTCCCTCCAGGTGGAACCCCAGTCCCCAATGAAGCCAAACCCTGTGCTCCGCACCATTTTTTCAACCATTCATTAAACTGCATGGTGCTAGTACCCTCGCCTCCCCATGCCTTTGACAGGCAGCACCTCTGAGAAGGATACTGTGTGTGCTACTTGTCTTAGGCCCCTCCCCAACTCTGCAATGTCCTCCTGCACTACTCTAATCTCATGATGAGCCAAGTCATTTGTCCCTAGATGGACAATTACGTCCAGCTCAGACTCCCTTGCAGCTGTTCTCGTGATCCTGAGGATGTGCTTCCTGTCCCTCCAAGCCATGGCACCAGGCAGGCACCTTACTTCAGTTTTCCCAACTCCCCCAGTTCTATACCCCTAATAATTGAGTCCCCCACCAGGAGCTGCTTCCTTTCCCTGTGGTGTCCTCTGCCTCCTTCCTGTGGGCCTCCCTTGTGACAGTTGTCATCAGTCTTCTCTGCGGGTGCATCCATAGGGGAGCTATGCTCCCCCAGAATGGTGTATGGATTGTGGAGTGGAACAATTGACTGGGTGTGCCTCTGTTCCACCATCCTCACCCTCCCTGAGCCCACTGTGGTCCAACTGCTGTGCTTTCTTCGCAACCTATGAGGTAGTGGTGGTGGCGCTAGTGCTCCCTGGATGGGGGAGGTTCCCTTCCTACTGTCCAGTGTAGCCTGGGGGAAGGTTTCCACTACTGTCCAGTGCAGCCTGAAGACGGGCAACTTCCTCACTCAAGGCAGATAGTTGTCTGCAAATAGGGCAGCATCTCAGCCTCCAGAAAGACTCCCGGAATACTGCTGCCCCACAGCCATTACATTGCACTACTCCCCACATGTTTATCTGCTTTTTATGTTTGTTTGTTTGTATTTGTGTGTGTGTGTGTGTGTGTGTGCGCGTGTGATTGGTTATATAGAAATATATATATTATACAATGTGTCTGCTTATATTGTCAGTGCAGTGTGCTAGAGAGGATATGACAGTGATATGCACCTTGCACTCTTGAGGAAATGATGTCAGAACCTCAAGTATAAAGGAACTATTTCAGGGGTGGGTGGGGTGAGGGGTGGAAGGGTTGGGCCTAAACTGTGCCCTCACAAAACAATCAGCTAGAAGCTCTCACCCACCGCTGCGATGAGTGCCTTCCTGTCAGCAAGATACCCTACACAACAATTTGACAGAGAAAGTACCCTGCTAATCAAACAGAGAAAAATCCAGACATCCAAGTCAGACACAGGTAAACCTCTCCAGCCCCAAAACAGCCTGGTGGTTTGTTAGCCACAAAGGAAAATCAAATATGCAGTTATTTCAGCCCTTCTGAAGATGCTGACAAGATAAGCAGTTTTGAAAACCCCCTTCCTGAATTAAAAACTAAAAGAATTAAACACAAAGCAATACCACTGTAAAAGTGAGGAAAACTTCTCTCAGATGTAAGCAAGAGAGAGAGATTAGTTACAGATATCTAGTCCAATATAGTATATCCCACGCAGCTTCTCAGTTGTTTCAAAGCACACCCAGTACACAACTTGGAAGAAGATGGACTTCTAGTTTGGATCGCTTCTCCAGGTGCCATTTTTTTAACTGCGAAGCGTAGGAAATTATTCTTCCTCATAGGGCAGCCTTTAAGGCATCCCTGAGTCATTTTATTTTAATGTCAGAGTTCTGATGATCTAGAAGGTAACTCTTGATAGTTTCCTCTATTAAATGTTTGGATTCTTTGTCATTAACGAATGAAGTGTTCATGCACCAGAAGGTTGCTCTAGTCCAGTTCCCCAGTTGCAGCACTATAGAAACTAGAGCATGGTGGGACAGAACCCTGGGATGAATGGCGCAGCTCTTAAACTTGTGGAGAGCTGTTTTGGAATTAAGAAAAAAGTCCAGCAAGAGTAAGACTTATGCACAGTGGAATAGAAAGTATAATCTAGTTGACCAGGGTTCAGTTCTCACCAGACATCAACAGTGCCAGTTTCTCTATACCTGTCCTGAACATTTTGCCCATTAATCAGTTATTGGCCATACATCCTGAAGAGTGATCTACCTGGAGATAAAGGACACAGTTATAGTCACCACCTATTATTACTACTATACCTTCTCCCAAAGAGGCTACCTTCTGAAAAAGCTGCTTGAAGAAAGCTGGGGTGTCTATAATTGGGGCACATAAATTTATCGGATGTAGTTTATTACCAAAAACCCCTTTAGAAATGATAACAACCCTACCATTTTCAAGGCTTTCTACATGCAAAATATCTAAAGGGATGTCTTTTCAAAGCAGGATGGCCACCCCTGCCCTTTTACTGGAGGTATGGGAAGCCAAAACCACGTGACCAACCCACATCCATTGACATTTGGCATGTTCAGTGTCTGAGAGTCTGGTTTCCAGCAAAAATCCTATGTCACAATTAAGTTGTTTGAGGTGCGTGAAGAATCTTCATCCTCTTCACCACTGAGTTAATCCCCTGTACATTATTTACTCTGTATTAAACAGTATGAATTGAAAAGGAGAGATTGACCTATTTACAGAAAATAAGTTTTGATTATTTGTTTATTAAAAGATTACATTGATTATGGATTTAAGGCTTTATAAAAAGTTTTCTTTTTACTATAGTTTTAGATAGTACAATGGTTATTTACTCTATATTAAACAGTGTGAACTGAAAAGGAGAGATTGATCCATTTACAGGAAATAACTAGATTGCTATTTGTTTGTTAAAAGATTACATTGATTATGAATTTAACATCTAAGCTAAAAAGCATAGATCAGGGTTACTGAATGTATGTATTAAATTTATTAGCATCTTTAAACTTCTTGGCCCATATTTTCAACACAGATGCACAGTACAAAGTTGAGACGTGCAGCGCACCTTGGGAAATGCATGAAAGCGTGATATTCAAATGGGAGGGATGCGTCGCGCATGTCAGAATGTGCGATCGCGTATAGATAGTGTATGTAGTGCAGAAATAGGGGGCGGTACATGAATGTGCTATGCTTAGGAATATTCAGCCAAAATGTGTGGCACATGTGCTGTGCATCTCAGAAATGTGCCACGCAAAGATAGGATGAAAAAAGGATGGCCTAAATCAGTCAGTCACCCACAGGCAGGCTGCAGAACTGCAGACAGGTGCTCCTGAGACAGCCTTTGGGTGTGCACCAGGATGTGCTTTAGGCACCCATACACAGCAGTCATTCCAGGACAGCAGTACCCAAAGCCACAGGTGCTGTGACACCCCTAGCACCACCCAGATGGCCACCTCTCCACCGCACCCAGGACGTAGACACCCAGCTGCCACATGCTGGTGCCATTGGGTGCACCCCTGGCACACCAGCAGTGCAGACAGCCACAATGCAGCACATGTACCAGGGACCATGGCCTCCACCCATGTGGCCTTCAGGGCACCACCCAGTGGTGGCATGTGTCCATGGTGACGTACGGGGCAATGGTGCCCAGGTGGCCTGACAGTACTGATGGCAACATGGCATGGTCCAGGGTCTGACCAGTGGCACACATCCACAGTTGGACACCATTGGTGCACACAGCACACCTGTGCCAGGCCCACACCACCTGGAGCCACAGACATGACACTGATGGTACTCATGCAGTGTACAATGCCACAGGGGCACTGCAGTGGGTCAGCGTGGTGTTCCAGTGGTGGACATTACACAACTGTGGGCAGGGCAGGGGTGGCACCACCTGTGGCCTGGAAGTGGCATGGGCATGCCACATGGACACCGGACCCTTCCAGTGTTGGGTGTGCTGCCCCATGGGCACATACTTGACCATTGTTGGGGTGGCCAACCAGGTTGCCCGGACAGTTCTAGGTGGGTCCCACTCACTCGGGTACCCAGTCACCATCTACACCCTGGCATCCCTTGCATGTCTCAACCCTTTTCCATAATAACGGGGTATGTGGGGCATTGTAGGTGACTGTATGATGTATACAGGGCTAGTATATCACAGTCATGTGGCATACTGATCAGATTGTGTCACCCTGAGCCCTCCCATATTGCTTGTCCAGTTGGGCCTCTGTAGCCACTGTCCAGGTAGGCCCCTGTACCCCAGTCTGACCCTGTACATGGCCATGAGCGGAAGCCTTGTACTCAGGCCATTGCAGTCCACCCACACACACATATACAGTCAATTCCGCTTGTATGCACATGCTCGGGACAAGCGGAATTTGTGCATACAAGCGGAATGGCATACAAGCGGGAGTAGCATTTGTGAACAGTACCTTCAACCAGATGCAGTCAGAAACTTCATACAGTCACATAAATGCAGCCTTAGTAAGCAACACTTGATCAAACGTGTTTTAAAAGCACTAAAAGTACAGTACTAAAATACACTAAAGTATATTGGACAGCACAGTACAGTATTTTATTTCGTTTTTAAAATTTTAAAATTACGGACGGCAGCAAGCAACACAAAACATGGTAAAAGTTCATTCTAGCACAGCACCTAATGTTTGGGGTGCAAGTCGCAAGTCTTATGCAAGTGTGCCAGTGCTCCGCTCACATTTTCAGTTTCAGGTACAAGCCAGGTTGCAATAGTTGTGCCCCTGCTAGTTACAGCATCAATGTGTTTTTCAAATGAGCAAAACCAATTGTAGTCTGTCTGTTCCTTAGTTTCAATAAACCCACTGATTTTTTTTTTTGGATCATCCCCCATACCTCAGCATTTGTCGGGCTTTCTGGTTCTTCATCAGCTAAACACAGGACAGGTTCCATGGCTACTGCTATGGCTGACACACTTATGAAGGAACGTCATAACTGGGGTTTTTAACCTGTTTTCACAGGAAATTGACCTTAATTGCACTCGTTAGTGTAATGAGTAAGTGTGAGGTGCTACATTAAAGCACAAGACAGGACAATACTGCAATTAGCATTAAGTAAGCACTTTGAAACGGGCATACAACCGAAAATCACAAGGCATACAAGTGGATGTCATAAGCTTAAAGAGATAGCAAAACAATCTGGACCAAGCTAAAACTGGCATACAACCGGGAAAGGCATACAACCAAATGGCATACAAGTGGAATTGACTGTACCTTCACACCAGCCTACTAGGCTGCAGTACCTCCTGTCATCTTTGTGGAGTGGTGGGGCTGCCCTGCAAAGCTGGATCTGCACAAGCCACTGGTATGTCACAAAAGTGGGAGCAAGGCAGAAGCAGGAAACTACAGACCTGTAAGTTTGACTTCAGTGGTATTCAAAGCTCTATTAATGGATTATCTGAAGGAATCATGCAACTGTTTCAGATGCTGATGACCCCTAAGCCCCGAGTGCCACTCTCAAATCCTACGCTGAAGTATCTCATCTACCCCACATTCCTAACAACAGAAACCTAGGACCTGCACGCCTAGTTCCCTTAATCCAAGATGGCCCTGCCTATTCTCTACCTTTTACCTATTCTGGCCTCCCTTTTGGCTGCCTACTCTTTCACCCCAATTTCTACCCTATTCCTTAACACCTCCTTATTTTTTATCATTTAGGTCTGAGCTCTTACTTAGCGGAGACTATATGGGATTGTTTTCTCTTCTCATTTCAGTAAAGCTTATCATTATGTACCTTTGCATGTTAATTATGTTGACCGGTATGTATAGGCCCATGTTGACCGGCACCTTCACAATGTTTTTTCTTTTTTTTTTTTGCACCGTTGTCCACCGTAATTGTAATCTTATGAAGTGTACTGTATTGTATTAATGCCCAGGACCACCTTGAAAATGAGCTTGCTCAATGGTGTTTATGCCTGGTTAAATAAAGTGATTGATTGATTGATTGATTGAGTGGTAGGGAAAATGATGGAATCACTTTCTGAAAGAAAGAATTGTTGAGTACCTAGAGGCCAGCAGGACGCAGGACCCAAAACAGCATGGATTTACAGCAGGAAGTTCATGTCAGACAAACCTAATTGATTTCTTTGACTGGGTGACCAAAGTAATACACCAGGGAGGGGCTGTGGATATGGCCTACCAAAACTTTAGCAAGGCATTTGACACAATCCCGCACAAAAGATTAATAATCAAGTTAGCCAGCCTGGGAGTGGGTTCCAGGGTGGTAGACTGGGTAGCAAACTGGCTGCACAATAGGACACAGAAGGTAACAGTGAATGGAACACATTACGAAGAAAGGGGGGGGTTACTAGTGGAGTACCTCAGGGCTCAGTACTGGGTCCAGTACTCTTTAACATCTTTATAGGTGACATTGCAGAGGGTCTGGAGGGAAAGGTATGCCTCTTTGCAGATGACACAAAGATCTGTAACAGAGTTGATACACAAGGAGGGTAGAAAGGATGAGAAGGGACTTGGCAAGGTTGGAGGAATGGTCAGACATATGGCAACTTAGATTCAATGCAAAGAAGTGCAAAGTAATGCACCTGGGAAACAAAACCCAGGAGAAGAGTACACATAGCAGGAGGTACTAACAACAATAAAATGGAAAGGGACTTTGGGTAGTCATATCAGATGACCTAAAGGTGGGTAAGCAATGTGAGAAGTCAGTAAGGAGAGCCAGAGGGATACTGGGATGCATAGGAAGGGGCATCACAAGTAGAAAAAGGGAAGTAGTTATCCCTCTGTACAGACAGTTGGTGAGACCCCATCTGGAATACTGTGTGCAGTTTTGGAGACCCCATCTACGCAAGGACATAGACAGGATGGAAGTAGTCCAGAGGAGGGCAACTAAAATGGTGCAGGATCTGCATCAGAACCCATATAAAGAGAGACTGAGAGAGCTTAATATGTATACCCTTGATGAAAGGAGGGACGGGGGGACATGATAGAAACTTTCAAGTACTTCAAGGGAATCAACAAAGTCCAGGAGGGTAGCATCTTCCAGAAAAAGAGATGTGTAAGAACAAGGGGGCACAATTTAAAGATAGAAGGGGGATGGCTCAGAGGTAATGTGAGGAAAAAATTTTTCACGGAGAGAGTGGTGGATGCATGGAACCGCCTTCCTGGGGAGGTTGTTGGGTCTAAAACAGTGGGGGAATTCAAACATGCATGGGACAGACATAAGGCAATTGTGGTGGTGGGTTGCAGGAAGTAGGCTGTTGGTTAACTAGAATCTGCAGCTTATCCATTAGGTAGGGAAATGGGCAGACTGCATGGGCCAAGTGGTCCTTATCTGCCGTCAAAGTCTATGTTTCTATGCAAATGACTTGACTACATTCCAGTAATAAGATGCAAATGTGGGTAATGGGCTCGGACTGTGCAGTGAGGCCATTTGCATATCCTGGCTGAATATTGCACTTCTGTGCACCGGGCATGTGACCACCCATCATGCATTTCCGTATGCCCCATACAGGTATTGGGACACCTGCCACGCATCTCCCACAGCACAATCATGCATGTTCGGGATATTCAGTCGTATGTGCACAATTGCATTCTACAGCGCATCGTCTGAATATACCAATGTTTTGCACCAGCGCAACTGAGATGCACAGAACATGGACTGAAGCAATGCAGCCAGCCACTTTTGAATATGAGGCCTCTTGTCTATAAATAGTGATAATGCCAAAAGGGTAAATTTGATGTCCTTGTGTTCATCAGAAACACAGACAAACAATGAATGTGAAACAATATAGAACAGCAGAAACACTGGGATTAAAATTGCAATACTGAGTGAAAATGGGATTGCACTAAGTTAATTAGACATAAATGATCATTATACAAAGTTGGGAAAGCCAGCAGGAGAGCTCATATACACTATAGGGTGGAAAGGAAGTTTCTTCTTCAGGCTTTGCTTCTCCTGGGGATTGAAAGAACCCTGGACCTATGGAATCCTTTAATATGAAACATTTTCAGGCTTTGCTGCTATGTCACCTAAATGTTAGTGGCTTCTTAGCACACAAAGATGATGTTACAGGCTGGGTAAAGATGGAAAATCATGGCATCTTGGCCTTTAGTGAATCATGGCTAAACATCAGCACCCCAAATGAACACATCTGCATTGGTACAAGATTTATATGTCACACAGAGTAAAACGTATTGGTGTTGGAGACTTGCTTTATATAAAGGATTGTTTTAATTGCAGACTGGTTGAAGCAATGAATTTTAATGGTACTGCTGTGTATTTAACTTTAAAAGTGAAGCGTGGGGGTGTATTGGGTACTTCATTATATGTTTCCTGTGTGTATCTGTTTCCAAAAGTGCAAAGTCAGACTTGGATATATTGAACAGACTGGTGGCAGTTCATAAAGGAAAAATAGAACATATTATATTAGGTGATTTTAACCTAGATTGGTTGGTTTTAGGGAAAAATAATAAAATCTATGGTATGGTGTCTGAATATAACGTGGTGCTGTTAATCAGTGATTATACCAGACCCAATAATAAGATGAAAGGCAGGTCTTTCATTTATTAGATACTAACAGGCCCAGTGAGATAACAGGTGTTTTTGCAGACAGCATCTCACTACAGTGACTGACACAGCCAACCTCATACTTCCTCCTCTCTGGCCACTATCTGGAAAGACAGGGAGTGTGTGTCCTATGTTCTGTGCAGGTCAGGCATCCTCTGTACTGAACAAGGAGTGCATGGCCTGTGTACTGTACAAGTGTCATGCACTCCTAGTATAGTACACAGGCTGCGCACCCCATGTATAATACACTGGATGCATGTCCTGTACAGGATATAGGACACATGCTCCCTGTCTTTCCATATGCAGGCTGGCCAAGGAGTTGTGAGGTGGGCTGTGCCAGTCACCATAGTGAATTCCTGGGGCACCGGGGAGACTGATGGGGGGGATGGCATGGTGTGTGCACGATGCCAATGGCAGGGGGCACTAGACACCAGGGACAGCTGACATTCATACAGGGATGGGGGAATTAATGGCTGAGGGGTGTCACTAGATGCCAGGGAATAGTTGCAGTATTACAGGTCCAGCCATTGAAGGGTGGGAGGGATTACTAGGCAACAGGGGGAGTTTGTACTTTCACCAGTGATGGGGCATGGAGGATGGGGAGGACCACTGGACACCAGGGAATATACTTCACGTTACTGGGCTTGGGATCAGAGACTGGGAAGAACACTGGATGCTAGGGAAAATAATCCATGTTACAGGGTCATGAATCGGAGACTGTGGGGTGACTACTGGATGCTAGGGAATATCATTCATGTTACGGAGCCAGAGAGGGAGACCAGGGGGACCACTGGATGCCACAGACTACTTGTATGGTTACAGGGACAGCATTTGGAGGGTAAGGGGGAGCAGTGGGCACCAGGGAAATGTTTTACTTTCTATGGGAGAGCAGTTGGAGGTTGGGGGGTCCACTAGACACCAGAGACATGATTTACCTTGTACAGGACAACAATCAGTGGGAGGGGGGATCACTAGGCACCAGGTTGTAAATGTACCTGGCTGGTGATCGGAAGGTGGGGGGGAACACTAGGCACCAGGTCACTGTAGTGGATTCCCACAGCACTGGCAAGAATGGTAAGGGGGAGCTGGCAGGGTGGGTGCACGAGGCCAGCGATGAGGGACTGCTAGATTCCAGGGACAGACAATGTTCATACAGGTATGAGGATCAGTGGGTGGGGGTCTGCCACTAGATACCAGGGAATAGTTGCAAAATTACGGGTCTGGCAATTGGAGGGTAGAAGAAACCACTAAGCACCAGGGCAGTTTATACTTTTGAACACAGAGGATGGTGGGGGGGGCACGAGACACCAGGGAATACTTGCTTTCTATGGGTGCAGGCAGTCAGAATGGGAGCAAAGCAGGTCAGGGGGGCATAAACCTGCCCCTGCTTCCCATGTAAATGAGCCCATAATGGGCATGCAAATGGCCCCTTAGCACCTTGCATGCCCAATGGGCTCATTTGCAAGGAGCTGTCTGAATATAGTGCCGGTAGTCCAGATGTGGTGGTACTGTTCCCTGCACTGGCAGGATCCATGTTGGGCAGTGCTACTTGGCTTAGCGCTGCACTGACATGCCCCTATATTCAGTCAGATTGCACCAGTGTGCTGTACCTGTGAATATAGCATCCTTAGGGTTGTGGCAGTGGGCAAGCACAGAGTAAAACGTTTGCACTCTATTCTGCCCATTTTTGAATATTGGGCCCCAGTTCTTTTAGATACCTGAAAGAGTAGGGCTTGTTATTTATTTAAAAAAAGTTGCTTGGTCTGATATATATATATATATATATATATATATATATATATATATATATATATATATATATATATATATATATATATATATATATATATATATACATACATATCTATTTATATCTATTTATATCTATATATATATCTATATACACACACACACACACACGTGTGTGTGTGCGTGTGTGTGCATGTGTGTGTGTGTGTGTGTGTGTGTGTGTGTGTTGATGAAGCAGTCAGAATTTTTAATATAAAGCTTGGAAATGTAAATAAATATGCCCCCTTAAGAAGGCGAAGGATAAGGAATAATGCTAGCCCATGGATAACTACAAGTCTGCTGAAGATGATGAGATCAAGAGATAATTATGGAAAAAGTAGTTACGAAATAGGTCAGACTCGGCTCTTAATGATTATAGGCATTTATGAAATCAGGTGAACATACAGTAGTCATTAAAAAGGCAAAACAAGACTACTGTAAAAACAAACAGTTGGAAAGTGTTGCAAACCCAAAATGATTCTGGAAATCTTTTCAAGACGTTTGTAAACCAAAAATGAGGGATGGAATTGAAAGCATAAAAGCAGAGAATAAAATATTTTATGATGAAATGCATATTGCCAAGGAGCTAAATTAAGTTTTTATTAACATGACAAGCTGTAAGGAAACAATAAATGAGTCTGCCCAAAAATGTGATTAGGACATTGTAAATACATGTGTGGTAGCAACAAAATGAAGCTTTATGAGACAAACAGAAAGCTGTGATAAAACTCCTGAAAAGTCATAAACAGTAATAAGGGAACTGGGTTTAATGAAATGCACCCAAAATCCCTAAAGCTGGGGGCGTACTACATTGTAAAGTCAAGAACTTTTTTGATTAAAGGGACACTGTCAACCTTTTTGCATCATATTATTTTTAGCTAAAAACCCACATTTTATGATTGCTTGCCTTCTCTAAAATTCACTGATGTTGCTGGTTGCTTTATCTTCCTCCTTTCTTAGTAGTACTGAAATGCATGCTAATGGTATAGATGTAAACAACCGTGTTTTGTTTCAAATCCTTGCTGTGCTCTTACTGCATACTACCTGAAAACTAGAGACACCCCCAAAACTTCAGCCACTCATGATACAATTGTCTGCTCTCCACTTAATGCATAATTAGTGGGCTAGACTGTTTTAGGGGTGTTCCCAAGTCCAAGAAAGATGCAGTGGGAGCTGACAAAGGAATGTAAACAGACATGTTTTGGTGTGGTAACACCAATATAGTGGGCAGTCTATTTTTCACTATTTAAAAGAAAAAAAAAGAATCAGAATCAAACTACCAGCTACATCCGCAGTCTCTACAGAATGTGAGCAATCATAACCTGTGTTTTTTAAACTAGGGACACTTTGAGCCACTTAGAGGGTTGACAGTCCCTTTTAATATGTCATGTTCAAGTACTGTTCCCTCATGTTGGAAAACTGTGTTATTTACCCGTTTTTAAATCTGGAGATAGAAGTGTTATAATACAGTTTTAGGAGAGGATACAGTACGACAATGGCCTTGGTCAGGCTGATGGAAGATATTTATTTATTTTTTCTTACTCTGTTTCTCTCCCCCAGAGGCCCACGTTCAGGCAGGCACTCCAGCTCTGTCCCCCGACATCCACCAGCACCAGCTTCTGCCCCCAGGGCTTACCCCCCACTGCTCTCAGGATCTGGTTCTGCTGGTCTGACTGGCAGGGGACGGAGCCTGCGGGTGCCCATCATCATCCAACCACCGGCAGTTTCCCTTATGTTTTTCTCCCTGCAGAGAGAGGCATGCTGGGCCCCCAATGGCAGTGCCATGCACGCTCCTGTATGTGGCACACCAAGCATCTGCCCCAACTCTGCCCGTCAGTCTGGCAGCATCAGTGTGCCAGCCCTTTGCCTCTGCTAGGGGCCAGCAAACACTGACTGCTGCATCCCCCCCCCCCCGAAGATGAAGAGCTGTCCTGGGGATGCTCGATCCTCTTCCTCCCCAGCAGGTCCCCGGTAACCTGCTCACACCGTGAACACGGGTCATCGGCATGGCAGGAGGTAAGGCATAGATGCCTCATCCCTCCACGCCACTAGGCCAGCCAATGGAAGATTATTATTTTATTTTTATTTTTTAGCTTTATTTCTTCATCTACACCCCCGGGCATCCTTCAGGAGTGCCCACTCGGAGTGCGCCCTACTCCCAGCCTGAACCCTCACTTCCCCCCTGATCCCCTTCCCCAAACGACCTCAGGCAGGCTCGACCCCCAGTACCATCTCCGGGGTTGATTCCACCCTCCCTCGGCGGGGCTCCTTAAGTGTGAGGTGCCTACCTGTTGTACCGTTGGAGTCGGGTGTGGAGGAGGATCCTGAGTCCGTTGAGCTGGCATTTGGGATGTGGGCAAACCCACATCCCAAATGCCCCCCTTGGCCACTGTCATCTCACCAATGGTGTAGGAGGCTTTTTCCATTTTCCCCCGACCTCAACGTGCATGGCGGCGTGCACGCAGGCAGCAGCCCCCATAGGCGCCTTGCCACACTCGTCCCCCATCCAAACCGTGCTGCTGGACGAAATGCTCCCAGCTTCCACTAGGGGCCACCACAGAGCACGGTACACTCCTGGATCCCACCTCAGGAGAAGAGAGCAGTCCTCCGGACGCTCGATCTTCTCCTTCCCCGCTGACCCCCGACGGCCCTGGCTCGTTCCTGAGCCGAGGTCGCCAGCATGGTGCGAGGTGTGGCACCAGAGCCTCAACCCTCAGCGCCACCGGGCCGACAAGATTTTTTTTTTTTTTTTTAAGTCGTATTTTATCCTCCTCCCATATCTCCAGCCCCCACATCATCGGGAGCCCCCTGTGGAGTCTGCCCCCACTTCTGCCACCTACCTTAGCCACCCGAGTTCTCCCATGGAGCCGTGGTTCTACCCCCCCCCGGGGTGGGGATGACGTGGGGCCTCTACAACCTGAACACTCCTGGTTTCGTTAGGATCCTAGGACCGGCCAGGCAGGTGTTAGCCCATAACGGCTCTGCTCTGGAGCTCCGTCTTCCCGGTGCCTGGAGAGTATTTTTCCCTTATTCTTGCAGATGTGACGTGCACCCAGACGTCAAAGCGTGGCCGCTGGCGTCAGTCACGTCTTCCCCCTGTATCTGACTCAGCACTTACTGTATCCCGGGCCTCCTCCTGGGGCCAGTCAAGTGCCGAGCCAAAGTCCCCCTTCCTCCTGGAGAAGACACGCAGTCCTTAGTATGCTCAGTCTTCTTCCCCCGGCCGGCCCTCTGATTCCCCGGGCTTGTTCACGAACCCAGGTCGTCGGCATCGCAAGTGGTAGTGCTACTGCTGCACCAGGGGACCAGCCTCGATGGAAGATATTTATAGCAGTATAGAACAAGGACTGCTGACGGAGGCTATGTTCATCGACCAGACCAAGGCCTTCAATCTAGTAGATTAAACTGTGCCGATAAGAAAACTAAAGGACCATGGAGTGAGTGATTTTACTGCATGTTGGTTCAAGATTATTTGTCAAACAGAGTACAAGTAACTAAAATAGTTACAGTTAAATCTGAGCAACAGAAGATTAATCTGGGTGTCCCTCAAGGTTCCATTCTCAGTCGGCTCCTGTTTTCTATGTATGTAAATGATCTACCAACAGTATGTAGGGATATATCTACAATCATGTATGCAGATGATACAGTACTATATGTAAGCAATAAGGCACAAAGGGGTGTGTGTAAACCATATTTTACAGCACGGTCAGGGGCGTAGTAAGGCACGAGGCCAACAGCCGCGTGACTTCAGCTGCTGGCGTGCTGTAAATATGGTTTACTAATACCCTGAGTGCCTTCTGCGTATAAAATTTACTCCTTTTTTTTTTACTTTTGACTATTGGGAAAAGCATGTTTATATGTAGAAAAATAGATTTATTTTGTGCATTTGTGATAAAATAGTCCTTCCACCCACTGCAAGTGATGTCATTGATGATGTAATTGTATTATTGCCTACTTTCTTCTTCCAGTTTTTTCTCTGTTGTTCCCCACATTCTAGATATGGAATGTTTATCATGAAATGTTTACCACAGAATATATGAATTCAAAATTCTGCTCGGTTCCACTGGCAGAATGTTTCTCTCCCAACACACTACACACATAGACAACAAAGGCCTTAAGGCCTTTATAGTATCTGGGTGCTGTCTATTGTGAATGGATTTCAGCAACTGCTGAAATCTTGTTGTAGTACAGTTCAAAGGTCAAAAAAGTTGTTGTACTATCGTTCTGACGTCACATCGATAATACAACAACTTTTTACCCTTGACCTGCCACCTGATTGGCTCAGACAAGGCTCTCTAGAAAAAAAACCAAAAACATGGCGGCGTGATTTAGCGAGCGCCTAGCAGCGGAGCCACTGACTTAGAAGTCGGGAATCGGGACACGGAGAGACGATCATGGATCCCTTTCTGAAAACACAATTTCTTTTTTTTTCTCCTCGATTTTAAAACTAATGATGTGCAGAGGAGAAACTGAGAAGCTGGATGGAGCATAAGCGGGAACGGGCGCGAGCAGAAGCACCAGACAGAATGGGAGCAGCACGTACAGCAAGCAACGGAAACAAAAATAATGTAAAACACACAAAAAAAAACATATATTATACAAAACAGTGGATGGGTGAACATCCACAACTAAGTCTGCGTTCCCATCTTGGGCAGTTGATGACATCAACGAGACCTCTTGAGCTTCGCTCTCAATGTCTCTGTGATGTCATCAACTTCCTCGATGGAAACACAGCCTTGTTGTGGATGTTCACCCATCCACTATTCTATATGACAAAAAGCCGTGAGGGCTAGCTGGGACCAAGTGGCTAATGAGGAAGGGTCCTGGCTCCCACCGCGGCCCAACGTCGCCGCCTCTAGCCGCCTCCCGACACAAGACCACCGGTAAGGACTCTCCTAGCCTGGGGAAGCTGAGATACACAGCGATTGGCCGACTGAGCTCTGTGCTGCGCTCTGATTGGCCGCCGGCTCCAGACATCGTTGCAGATTGGTCTGGCTGACTTTGGTGCTTAGCTGGGCTGGGAGCCCATTGACTTTCAGTGCTAAGTGCCGAGATTTTACGCCCACCCCCCCTCCAGCCTTTATTAAATAGTCTGCTTGACACCGGCCCCTGCTCTAATACCCACCCACTGCCTCGCATCCTATTCTGAACCACTAGCCTAACCACTCCCTCTCCTGAGCCTCGCTCTGCTGCTGCTACCCTCAGAGATCTCTGCAAACTGCACCTCTCAGTGTCACTCCTCTGTTTTCTTTTCTAGCTCTATAGACCTCCTGGTTCCTCCCCATCCTGCTCTCCTCTCTAGCTACTATGCCTCATTCCACTCATGTCTTTCTCTCCTTTCTAGTTCTGTCCGTGCTGCCAACCTTAACCCACCTACCCACCTCCTCCTATCCATCACTACCCACTAAGCTGGTCCTCCTGGCTAATTTCCCAATATCTGGCACATTGGCAACCCCCCACCCTAAGCATAAATGGTGCCAGTTAGTTATGGACTGTTTAATTATGATCAAGTGTGATGACTACAAGGGGACAACCTGGCACCTATTCCTGATAGATACCTTACATTGGGATGCAAGGCGCCTGCGCTGGTCTAAAACCCATAAGATCACTAGAATGCCTACCACCTACTATGAAATACGACAATGGACCCTCAAACTCTTACTCTTCCTCCTCCTAATATCTGGAACTGTCCACCCTAATCCTGGCCCAATTTCATACAATACAAACAAGCCTACCAGAACGGATGGGGGACTCACTTTTGTCACCTTAAATATTTGTAGTCTGCTACCTAAACTAGCCTCACTACAAACTTTTGTCAGTCAGCATAACCCTGATATTCTAGCCATTGTTGAAACCTGGCTGACACCGAACACCCCGACCATGCTATTTGTCTGCAAGGCTACAAGATTTTCCGGCTGGACAGGACGACAAAGAGGGGTGGCGGCTGTGCCATCTACATAAAGGAATATCTCAACTGCCTCACCATTACCCATACCACCACTAACTCTGCCTTACAGCTCCTCCCTATCAAACTTCTCCTTGGTGCCCATAACAAAGTCCTCACGGTTGCTGCTATCTACATCCCACCTAAAGATCCTGGGTCCGGCCTACAGTCTGTACTAGATTTCGTTAGATCCCAGCCTCCTGATGCAGAGCTTCTCCTTCTAGGTGACTTCAATATCAACTGGCTTGCCCCAGACACAGGGACGACTAAAGACTCAATCCTAGCAGCAAACCTAACTCAGCTGGTCAACTCGCCCACTAGGAAAAATTATAAATCCAGGAAAAGTACATTAATAGACTGGATCCTCACCAATCACCCAACCCGAATAAATAACATTGCTGTTCTTCCAGATTCACTTAGCGACCACTCTCCTGTAATATGCACCTGGTCAAACAAATTTAGAAAACCACCCCCTAGAACCATCACTAGCAGAGTACTACCATTTGGAAACCTTACTCCACTCAAGGAAAATCTTAGACAAAAAGACTGGTCTCCCATCTACGCTATGCAAAACGTCGATGAGGCACTAAACTACTTTATCTACACCTTCAATGCTGCCTGTGACTTATATGCTCCTATAAAAAAGCGCAAAGTGAAAGCACACTCAACTCCATGGCTTACTGCTAAGCTAATGGCACTACACAAAGGAAGGGACCACCTATGGGCTATAGCAAGAGACTCTGGCTCTCCGGCCGACACTCTAAAATATAAACAAGCCCGAAACTTCTGCACCAAAGAGACCCGACGAGTCAAGAGTGACTACTTCAAAACAGCTCTTTCTAATACCTGGGGTAAAGGAAAACCTTTCTGGGACTATCTAAGAAATATCAAGGGTAATCAGTCCAAATCCTCTCCTACCGCAATGAATGTGGCAGGCACTACCACCCTTGACCCTATGATCATAGCAAACTCTTTAAATGAAGCCTTTACCGACCTCAGTGGAGTCATTGCATCTGATTTCTTCACCGCTGCAGACCCCTATATCTCTACATCCCCCACTACCTCCACAAACACTCCAGCATTCCACCTAAAAATAGTGAAAGCACACGAAGTTTACAGATACGTAAAGAAGGCTATATCTAATACAAGGGCAAGCAGTGACTCTCTTGACCTCAAAATTCTATCTCTTACCCTGGA
The DNA here is from genome assembly GCA_016271365.2 of Neoceratodus forsteri. Classification (NCBI taxonomy): domain Eukaryota; kingdom Metazoa; phylum Chordata; order Ceratodontiformes; family Ceratodontidae; genus Neoceratodus; species Neoceratodus forsteri. The sequence goes on from CM028133.1 coordinate 805,168,646, forward strand.
TGTAGTACTACTCCTCCCCCTCACCAGAATATTCAATCTCTCCCTCTGTTCTAGCAAATTCCCTGGAATATGGAAGGTTGCCATAATTACTCCAGTGCACAAAAGTGGGGATAAGTCCCTGCCTGGCAACTATAGACCAATTTCAATACTACCCCCCATTATCAAAGGCCCTTGAACGTATGGTAGCTGACCAGCTTACAGACTACCTGGAGAAATATAACATTCTCTGTGACCAGCAACATGGATTCAGACAAAGGCATAGCACCGCCACTGCCCTGCTCGAATTCTCAGAAGTAATCCACAAGGCCTTGGATAAAGGACTCCTCACCGGAACTGTGTTTATAGATCTAACAAAGACATTTTGACACTGTCCACCATGGCCTACTAGTCAATCAACTACATTTGCTTGGGCTCTCCATAGGCACTGGTGCCTGGATAAAAAGCTACCTTGCACAACGCACCCAGGTGGTAAAAATATCTGGAATCCTCTCAGACCCTAAACCTGTCCTCTCAGGAGTTCCTCAAGGATCAATTCTAGGCCCACTACTTTTCAGCCTTTTTCTAAACTCCCTACCTAAATCCTGCCTGGAAAAAATCATACTTTATGCTGATGATGCTGTGATTCTATCCTCCCACAGAGACCCTAACTGTTTACGCCACAGGCTACAACAGGCGTTTACTAGTGTTGAGGAGTGGTTTGTTGAACACAAGCTAGTCCTAAACCAAAAAAAAAACAAAATCTATGCTCTTCGCTAGTCCGCAGAACAAAAACAAGCAGGCACCACTTACTATCAACACCTCACTGGGAATTGCTCTTGAACAAGTGGCTATCTTTAAATATCTTGGAGTCACATTTGATCAAGGCCTTGTCTTTTCATCACATATTGATGGTATCTCCAAAACTATTAATCAGCGGCTCGGAATACTCTACCATAACAGACAACTTTTCTCCCATCCAGCGCTGAAGCTAGCTATTCAATCCTCGATCATCTCAGTCATCGACTATGGATTAGTTATTTATGGGTCCGCCCCCTCAAGTACATTGAAACGGGTCACAACCTCCCTAAACAAGGCATGTCGGCTGCTCACTGGTGCTCATCGACTTACTCATACCTGTGAACTCTATGCTGAGACTGGGTGGCTACAGCTATCAAACCGGATCAAGTTCCTCACCTGCCTAATGGCCAAGAAATCCATCATGGGCCTCACCCCTCCCTGCATACAAGGCCTGCTATGTCAGAACCCTAGTGTACGATCCACGAGAAGATCAGAAACCCAGCTTCTGCAGGTCCCCCACTGTCGGACCACACATGGTCAATGATCTTTTGCCTATCGTGCCCCCAACTGGCTAAATACCCTCAGCACCTCTATAACTGCCTCTTGCTCGTTAGGAGTTTTTAAATCCAGACTATTCTCTCACCTAACCACCACAAACTCCTGTGACTGTATCTGATAATCTCATAATCTATTCTCTCCCATCCTCCTTGCCCTTCTACTTGACAATGGCCTAGTCATGGGTCCTCATCCCCTACTAAGGTCTGCTCCTGTCCTCCTCACCCTCCACCCCCTTCTCTTTCTCTCTCTTCTCTTTTCTTCCTTTCTCCGCTTGTAATTCCTATGCTGCCGCTCACCTCCCTCTCATATCTTTCCTTTCGGACCACAGGGAAGGGAGGATTGAGCTCATGTGACCTCTATACTGATGATAGTGCTTAAGTTATTTATTCTGCTGTACAGCTATATCAATTTTTTTATCTATTTTTTTTTTTTGTTAACTATTTGTGCAACTCTGTACCTTTGTCTGTTCTGTAAATGTAAATGTTTCGACGCTGAACCTTTGTAAAAGAGCCTAGGCTCAAAGGTATTAATTCCTAGATTTTACAATAAACAATAAACAATAAATATGTTGCAGCCAGAGACTCAGTTATCTCACTGTCAGGGCAAGAAGAAGAGAATTCCCTGATAAGCAGTTAAAGATAGAAGGGGGAATTTTGACTGTCAGCAAAGAAACAGTTGTAGTGAAAACTATAAACAATACTTATTGTTTCTAATTTGTTTATGTATGTAAGGAGAGTGTGATAATCAGGGAAACAGCATTTAATTCATTTGTTTTATTTTTTATTTCAGGTAGTTTTATTTTTAGGGCCCAGTTGAAGTTTTTTTTACAGTGTAAAGGTAGCAGCCATGTTTGTGGTGGAAGATGAGCTCTGGCAGTAGAGGGCTAACTGAAATGCATGTGTTCCAAATGCCCATTGATCTGTGTTGCAGACTCTTCGCTGCTGAGCAGCCCTGTTTTTTACCCATGTGTAAACCGTATTTTATACATAAATAAGAGCCAATCAGATTACATGATTTTACCCTGCCATTTTATAATGTGCTGGTAAAACAGGAGCAGACCTAGAGGAATGCCTGCAAGACACCTACAAGAAGCTGGAATATTGGTTCTATAGAAATAGACTTTTGCTGAACAAAAAAAAACCTAAGGTGATGACTTTTGGAACTCATAAATGATTAAATACCTACAGACAAACATTAAACATATACAGTAGGCTCTGAAAATAAACCACTTGAAGCAGTAGAGAATTTTAATTATCTAGTTATAACCCTAGACCAAGCAATCACTTTGCAGGATCATTTAAATAAAGTAAGTAGAAAAGTAAATAGTAAGTTAGGATTTCTCTATAGAAACCAAAGTAACTTCACAAGAGAAGTTAAAGAAACCACAACAAAACAGGTTTTATTTCTTGATTTAGAGCGCACTTCAATTTTATTACATCAAGCTCCGGAAAATGTACTGTCAAAATATGTTGTTACATTTCATAACATATGTCGATTTGTTATAAGATCTTCCGAACAGACTCAGTTGTGAATTATGGGCCTCATTCACTATGCCTCCATGCCATGTATCTGAGGCACATAGGCAATCCTATGTATGAATTCCATGCAGCAGGAGTCCCGCAGCATTCACTAACTGTGCACTGGCCAGATGTGCACTGGATCCCTCAGCTGTGCGGGCAGCTACGAGCCACATAAAGGCTGGGGGTGTGTCTCAGGGGCATGCCTGCACTCCGTGCGATTCACTAAGGCGTGGAAGTGCGCAGAGTGCCACGCACTGGGGTGCATGAGGTTTGGCAGGGGGACCCTGCTGCAACCATATAATATGTCACCACCGAAGATTCCTCCATGTACACCCAGTCCCTGGACATGGGTAGAGTAGACTTGTGAGGAGTCGTGTTAGGGTTGTGCGCCACCCCACATAGCCCAAACTGTCTGGTGGCAGGTAGGTTTGTTAAAAAACAAAACACATGTCATGTGGTATCCCCCATCCCTGATCCCCTGTAGTGTACTATCTATCCTACCCTGATGGTCTAGTGGACCCCCTCCCCATCCTCAATCCCCTCGTAGCGTGTCATAGAACTGCTTCCCTGGTGGTCTTGAGGACCCCCTTCCTATCCCTGATCCCCTCGTACTGTGACAGAACTGCTTCCCTGGTGACTAGCAGACCCCCAGCCCCCCGCCCTGACAGGTATCACCCCCCCACCCCCCATCCTGTCCCTCAGCTGGTCATCAGCACAGCCTTCCTCTCCAGCATGGCCAGCCACCATTTGAGCTGTCAATAATGAGCATGTATTGTAACAACTGATTGTACAGTATGCAGTCATTATTGACAATTCAGTCAGCAGCCGGCTGTGGTGGAGAGTGGAGGGCTGTGCCTGTCATTGGCTGAAGAACAGGACAGGAGGGTGGGGTGGTGGGGCGATACCTGTTGGGGTCGGGGTCCGTTAGTCACCAGGGAAGTGGTTCTATGGCACACTACAAGGGGATAGGGAGGGAGGTCCACTAGACCACCAGGGAAATGGTGCTATGACACACTACGAGGGGATCGGGGATAGGAAGTGGGGTCTGCCGGACCACCGAGGAAGGATAGATACTACATTACAGGGGATGGGGGGACCACACGACACTTATTTTATTTTTAATAAACAAATGTGGTCAACAGAGATAAGAAAAACAATGTGGGTGCTTCCTTTTTTTTCTGTTCCTGAACACGCAGTGCCCCATGGACAGCGGAATAGTGACAGGGGGTGCACTACTGCACTCTGCACTACTGGGCAATGTGGCCATGTGTGTACTGGTTTACTTACCAGGTACAACCGGTGTCCCATCCATTCCATGGGATCCGCGCCTTCCCATGCGCCCCTGCATGGGCATGTAAGGGATCCACTGAGGGGCTCAGGGCAGGCTTCTGATTGGATGCCCAGAGAATAAAGGCAGTGCTCACAGTTTTCAGACTGGGTGCTGGTACATAAAAGTCATAGTCAGTAAACAAAACCCAGCATTCCATGCTTCCATTGTTATGGTGTTTTACTGTGCAATTTTAAGAATTTTTAACACAGTACTCCGAGATACAAATTCAGTACAGGTTCCTCACCACAAGTTCAGTGTCCCAGGCCAGCACTTCAAGGTGCAATACCTCTTCGTCAGGGATACCCCTGACGAAGAGGTATTGCACCTCAAAGCGCTGGGCTGGGACACTGAACTTGTGGTGTGGAACGTGTATTGAATTTGCATGTCTATTACAGAGGTACTGTGTTAAAAATTCTTCTTAAAAATGTACAGTAAAAAAAACATAAAAATTGAAACATCTGATTTGATGCCCACCCAGGGTCCCTGTAAGCGTGTGGGTTCAATAGCAGACACCAGTCACAAAATTGAAGTGCATAAAAAACACTGGCATAGCGTTTATCATTTTATTTCCAGAAAAAAAAAAAAATTATTATTTACAGAAAAGAAATAGGTTAACTTTCACCAAAACAAAAGTAAACAAAAACCCAGGCAAGTCTTGCAGTCAGACCCCTGCTCTTCTCAGTATCTAATACTTCCAAGCTAGTGTGTAGGCATTCACACTTCCATTCCTTCACCTGATCAGAAGATACTGACCAGTCTCCTTCCTCTCCCTATCTGACAAGGTCTTCTGGTGGAGGCCTTATATAGTACTCAAAAGGGGCGGAGTTTGAAATTGGCTCCACCTACTCTCTGACATCACCTCCATTTGGTTGCTATAAAGGCAGCCATTTCGTGGGCTGCCAACCCTATAAGAAGGGCTTCCCAGATGACTTTACCCAGGTAAGTAAACCATAATAGTGAAAAGAGAAGTAACCTAAATATTAAATGTAAAGAATCTAGAATCTTTAACCAAGGGCAACAGATGAGGGGCGCGCTCCCTATCTTGTTTCCTTGTAAGGTTCTAGATTCTTTAATAAATAGCCAGTTTGATGTTCTAGTGCAAAACCCAAAGAAAAAAAAAACAGTTTTTATTTATAAAACACATTGATCTCCTATTTACATACTGTAATTCTAGCTAACAGAGTTTTTACTGTGTTTATTTAACAAATTTTGGGATTCCCCAATGGCTGCAATTCTCAGCCAACAGCTGTTCATTTTTCAGCCTTTTAACAGAAAGGCAGCACCTTCTTTAAACAATTACAGCCCCTTTTGAATGAATATAGACACTGCAGGGCTTACTTCTTTATGCTCTCAGTGTCCTTGCATAAACTCAGCTCCTTTTTATTTCCTTGGAGCGAGCACCAGAACAGGACTTCAGGGTTACTTGCTAGGGAGCGTAGCACTGCTCCTTAGCAAACTTTTCTTTACTGGTGTAAACCCTCTGCATAGAAAGCGGGGGGGGGGGGTGCTCCTTTAGCAACATACTTTTGCTTTGTCTCACTTTTCTAACAAATGCTTTTAAGGGCAGTTACACTTTATATTAAATCCCATTACCATAACTACTATCAAGATGTACAAACTAGAATTGGATAACAGGGATAGTAAAGCTTTAAGAATTGCCAGGTTGGCCACCCTGTCAAGAAAATTAGTATAGATAGGAAGTTAGAGGAGCAGACAGGAGAGAATGAAAATGAAAACAAAAAGGGAGGGGGACATCTTGAATTTCTCTTCTTTTTGAAACTTTTTTATTTTCTGCATTACAGGACCCTGTTACAGTCCGCACTCCACCCCTGCACAGACCCACTCCAGCAACATGTGACTGCGTGCTGGGGTGGGGTGGGGCCGTGGACAGGTGGCTGGCATTTGTGAATACCACGTACTGCTCACCTGTCCACAAGTGCAGAGCTGCGCGGGCAGGGAATGTGCCTTTGGCACATGCTTTACTCCTTTTAGTGAATAGGGCCCTATATGCATGTATTAAGGTCCTGGCACCACAGGTGAAGATTTACCAGAAAGTTGTGAATTTTGTATAGAAAGTATTTATATTTGCCATTTACGTTAAGTGAAAAAATCAGTCAGGTTTCTAAAACTGTATCTTTATAAAATACATCAGCAAAAAGGTTTACTGAGAAACTTTAAAAACAAAGTTAGCTGAAAGACCTTTTTTTTACTATGGACCTAAAGTACTAAATCAACTGGTATAACAGGATGTTGATCAGTCTGTAAAATACCCGGTGTTTAAACAGAATTCGAGTATGTGTCTGTTGTCAACCTATGCATGTAAATGCGAACATTTTGGTATTTTGATTGTTTGCTAGATGGCTCTTTTGGCAGATTTATATTATATATTAATTATGTTTTTTTATGTAATGTTTTTATTTTCCATTGTTGTACCTTACCCCCAGGCATGGCTGAAAATGTATCTTTTTGATCCTGTCCACTTTCCTGGTTAAACAGAAATAAATGAAATAACAAAAAAAATGAAAATAAAAGAAGAATGCCTCAAAGGACATGAAGGATGTAATTTTCTTTCTCTGGTCCCACATGACTGTGAGAAGGGCCACAGGTCATCCACTTGAGGGTCAGTTATTCTCTGTTGAGATGTGCACACCCAAAATCTCAAAGCTAACAGACACTGCATCACAACCTTAAATCGTCACATTCATACCGTTCACAAAGTGCACTTCAAGAGTTTGAACCCCAGTCTAGCTCAAAGGTTTGATGTGCCAGTAATCAGTATTTCTGAAGGTATGGCATGAAATTAAAAACTCAGTGATCTGACACAACGTCTTTTCTGTTGAACACCTACTCATGCTGGTTCGCCCTCCTAAGTGCACTCACACCACTGTTAGGCTCCTGAGCACATAGTTGCACAAATGTCAAAACCTCAGACACATGTGGATTGACATCACAGCATTCCTCCCTGTTCTACACACTGTCAGCTTGGGGTACACACACCTCTTGCAGTTTCAGCTTCATACACATTTAACATGGCACACAGTCACTCTACACCAGATGTTCACATACATACATTTATAACACCATGCACCACTAAGTGAGCAGCAGTAACCCCCACCACCACCACCAGCTATACGCAACTGGAAAGCACCAGTATCACAGCTGCAGCGTCATTACCACCAGCTGAAAATAGGCAGTGGCTCTGTGCAGGGGTTATGTGCAACAGCTGGCAAGTGGGAATTAGTGTGGGTAAGGGTGCACTGCTGGGAGTAGCTTGGGGTGTTTATTGGGGGCTGGTACAGGGATCAAAGCATATGGAATTGGTGGTGGGAGAGGTTAGGTAAGAGTCAGCTGAGAGTATATCTGAGAGTTTTCTGGAACTACCTGCCATCTGATATGGGAGTAGGGGACTACGTGTTAAAGGTAGTAGAGAGTAAGAGATTAAGAGGGTTACATATGTGAACTGCTTCTACTCTATCTATGTCCTTCTGGAGTTGCAGCCTCCAGAACTGGACACAGTACTCTAGAGGAGGTCTCACCAGTGTTCTATACAGTGGCATCACCTCCTCCTTCCTTCTGCTGGAGATACCTCACTCTATGCACCCCAGCAGTCCACTGGCTCTCCTCACAGCCTTCTCACATTGTTTGGTAACCTTTAGACCATCAGATATGATTACTCCCAGGTCCCCTTCCTGTTTGGTGACCGTCAGTACCTCCCCCATCATGTACTCCTCCCCTGCCTTTCTGTGCCCAAAGTGCATGATCTTGCATTTTGTTGCATTGGATATTAGCTGCCACACCCTTGACCACTCCTCAAGCTTGCTTAGGTCCCTTCTTATTTTCTCTACTCCTCCTGAAGTGTCATCCCTGTTGCAGATCTCCATGGTGTCTACAAGGAGACACACCTTCCCTTCCAGACCCTCTGCAATGTCTCTTTACTCAGCCTTTTCTCTCCTCTCTCTGGATGCTAGGCACCTTTCCCATTATGACTCTTTTATCCAAATTCTGGTTCGGCACCATTCCCTCAAATCTCACATCCCTCCTATCCCCTCCTCCTTCTTCCTCCTACCCTCTCCGCAACTCTCTCTCTCTCTCTCTCTCTCTCTCTCTTTCTCTCTCTCTCCCCGCAGCTCTATCTCTCTCTGCATCTCTTTCTCTCGCTCTCTCTCTAAATCTACTGTTGGCCAGTCTGCATTTTCTTACCGGTTTCCTAAACTTTGGTCCTTGCTTCCCCTTTCTATTTGTTCTGCCTCTTCTCCTTCCTCCCTAAAATCTCTTGTTTATGACTTTTGTTATCCTTCCTGCAACTGTCTGTGACCCTTTCCTCTCTTACTCCTTCATTACTTGCTACTGGTTGTCCTGTTCTTACTCCTCTTTCCTAGTTTTGCCCTGTGCATGCTGTTTCACTGCTGTTTCCCTTCTTACATACAGTATACAGATTGTTATATTTTTTATTGCATTTCATTACTAAATTGCCTCTAATATTTATGATTCTGCTTGTAATTCTATATCATTGTATTTGACTTCTTGCATTTTTAGTAATTATATTGTTTAAATATCTCCTTCTCCCCTCTCCCCAAGACACACCCAGAAAATGAGCTGTTATAAGCTCAGTATGTATTTTCCCATTAACATTTTTAAAGAAATAAATGAATACAGCCACCTAAGGTTCACCTGGTCTCCACCTCCCTCCCTCCCTGACCCTCAAGGGTGAAGATCATGCATCTCCAAATTCTGGCCTCTCCAGGGCTCTCATATGCCTTACCCCTCAAGGGTTCAGCATCTTCTCTAGGCCTCCTTGCATGGAGGCTGGGTGAGTGCCTTTCAGCAGCTGTTCTCCTCCTCTGTCTTAGTGGGTGGGGGTGAGCCTCAGTGCAGGGCACCTTCTTTAGTTGCAGAGTTCTCTTGTAGGCCCCTCACGGCGTTCCTGTTAGAGGGACAGAGTGAGAGCCCTTCCTCTAAAATATTCTGCAGAACTGGGTCTCTAAATTGCAGTAGTTGAACCATCACTAAATTATCCCAAGGCTGGAGGGAAGGTGACCAAGGCCTTGGATTCCTAGAGGTTTCCTCCTCTTAGGGTTTTTTCCCTCTCCTCCATGCCGAAGGTCATAAAAGCTAGGTAGTCCATAATGCAGTACATTTCTATTAGTTTACCAAGGTAGGTTTCCGCTGTTGGATGGAGTTGGATGGTGGCCCTCCTTTGCCATTCCCTCTTTCCTTTGGAAGTCATGCCCCTGCTATCAGTTCCGATATCTGTCTGTCATTGCTCATCTTACAAACATATGAATATATGAAATTTGCCAGCAGATAAAGCCCTAGTGGTCTATCAAGTCTGCTCAAATGTACAGATAGCATCCCTTATTCTGCAACTGCCCTTCCCTCCCACCCTTCCCCTCCCTTGACCATACCCCTTGCCCTGTCCCAGCCCCTTTTGAAGCAGTCCATTGTTCTACTGGATACCACTTCTGCCGGTAACGATTCCACCCAGCTACCAGCCTCTCTGTAAAAAAGAGTCTCCTCATCTCCCTCCTGAACCTTCCTCCCTCCAGTCTCATATCATAGCTCTGTGTGTCCCTCCTCTCCCTTACTTTGAACAGCCCCTCCGTACCGGTCTTGTTTATTCCTTTCATGTACTTGAAGATTTCAGTCATATTCCCCTGTTCCTCCTCCTCCTCCAGCGAGTACATGTTCAGCTCCCTCAGCCTCCTCTTGTATGGTAAGTCCCCCAGCCCCTTGATCACCTTTGTCACCCTGTGCTGCACCCCCTCCAGTAACTTAATGTCCCTCTTCAGATACGGCCGCCAGTACTGCACGTGGTACTCCAGGTATGGTCCAACTAATGATCTATACAGTAGCAGAATCACCTCCCCCCTCTTCGAGGATATACCTCTTGCAATGCAAGCCAGCATTTTGTTGGCCTTTGCAACTACCTTCCTACATTGTGCTGAGTTGTTCATTGACCCTGTAATGAGCACCCCCAGATCCTTCTCCTCCTCTGTCTCAGCTAGTTGCAGTCCCCCCCCCAGCTGGTAACTCCTCTTTGGGTTTTTCACCCCAAAATGCAGCACCTTGCACTTTTTGGCACTGAACCCCAGTTGCCAGGTGTCCAACCAGGTTTCCAGCTTTGTCAGATCAACCTGCTACCCCTGCCATCCCCTAGGTCGTCCACCACGGCTCCCATCTTGGTGTCATCAGCAAACAGACTGATCTTGCTTTTTTATGCCCAGTGATATGTCTGCAATGAATATCCCAAACAACACTGGTCCCAACACCAAGTCCTGCGGAACACCACTCATCACTACCCTTGAGGATGAGAGCTCCACACCCACCACCATCCTCTGTTGCCTTCCCTGAAGCCAGTTCCCTGCCCATCTCACCAGCTTTGCACCCACCCCTGTACCTTCTACCTTTCTTCCCAGCCTCCCATGCAGCACTGAGTTAAATGCCTTACTGAAGTCCAGGTACAAGACAGCCATTACATGGCCCCCGCCCAGTTGCCTAGTTACCCAGTCACAGAACTCCACCAGGTTAGTTTGGCAGGATCTGCCACTTACAAAGTGCTGTCTGCTGTCCTGTAGTCTTTTGGCCTCCAGGAGGGTCACCAGCCTCTCCTTCAGGATAGTCTCCATCAGCTTACCCACAATGGCTCACCTCTCTGTACTTCCCTGGTTCATCCTTGGGGCCACTGTTGTGGAGGGGCACGACATGAGCCATCCTGCAACCCTGAGGTACACACCCTGAGTGTAGTGAGGCATTAAATAGGTCTGCCAAAGGTCCTGCCAGGACCTCTGCTAGCTCCTTCAGTACCCTGGGGTGGATGCCATCTGGGCCTGGCACCTTGTCCACCTTCAGTGCCCTCAAACCCTCCAGGACCCTGCCCTCCATGATTTCCCTGTCCATCACCCCTCCCCCCTGTTTCTGCCCTCTCTTCCCCCTTGGATATCACCCCCCTTCTTCTCCTTAGTAAATACTGAGCAGAAGTAATTGTTTAGTGCTTCTGCCTTATCACCCCCTGCTTCCACCCAATCCCCTTCTTTCCTAATCCTTACTATATGGTCCTTACAGTTCCTTTTCTCCCTGATGTACCTGAAGAAGTCCTTCTCCTCCTTCTTAATGCCCTGCACCAGCCTGAGCTCTGTAGATGCCTTGGCTGCCCTTACTGCCCTTGTCACCTCCTTCAATTCCTTCAGGCACTCCTCCCTGTCCTCACCCCTCCCTGTTTTTTGTACCTCCTAAATGCAGCTGTTTTCCTACTTACCTTTTCCATAACCTCCTTGCTCACCCAGCTAGGTTTCTTTGCCCTAGCCTTCTTGCTCTGGGCCTTGCTGTAGGTTCTGGTTGCCTCCACCATCTCCAACTTTATGAGCTCCCACCTCTGATTAGTGCCCATACTAGGTTGAATTCTGGCTGGGTACCCTTTTACCACTTCCCCCATCCTCCCAAAGTCTGCCCTCCTGAAGTCCAGCACCCTCATGCCAGATTCCACTCCTTTCTTACCCATATCCAATGTGAACCATACTGAGTGGTGGTCACCCCCCACCAGTGGTTCTTCCACCCTAAGTTCCCTCACAAACTTCCCATATGCCAGCACGAGGTCAAGGGTATTCTCTAACCTGGTTGGTTCACTGACCATTTGCGTCAGGAAGCTGTCCTGGAAGGCACCCAGCAGTACCTGCTCCCTTCTATTCCTGGTTGTTGGGGTTCTCCAGTCCACTCCTGGCATGTTGAAGTCCCCCACAATCACCACACTACCCATCTCACAGGTCCTTCTGATCTGTCCCACTAGTTCCCTATCTAACTCTTCTGTCTGAGAGGGCGGCCTGTACACCACTCCCATCCTGAGAATCCTGTTCTTGGAATCCAGGATTTGCATCCATAGTGACTCCGTACTACCCTCCTCCCCTTCTTCCCATACACACTTCAGTCCTTCCCTCACATATAGTGGCCCCCCTTCCCCAATCACTCTACCCCTATGAAATATCCTGTACCCTGGTATCGACAGGTCCAGTCATTGTATTGGGTGGTCAATGTTTCGGTGATGGCTACAGTGTCCACCTCCTCTTCTGCCATGAGAGTCTGTAGCTCTGCAGTTCTATTCCCAAGGCTCCTAGCATTCAGGGTGACCACCTTCCACCCCTTCCTCTTCTTCCCTCCTTTTCTAGCATCACCACTAGTACTTGCCCTTTATCCTTTGCCACTGCTATGGGGGGTAAGCTCATATGGCTTCCCAGCCTGTGGTCTCTGCATGTCTCTTGCCCACTTGCCACCCCCTGCTCCTAGTTTAAATTCCCAACTTCCTCTATGTACTCCTCCATCCTCTGTTTCAACGCTTTCTTTCCCTCCTCGCTCAAGTGTATTCTATCCTTGGCACAGAGACTACTGTCCTTCCAGGTCCCTCGCCACCCCCACACCAGTTCATACCCTTAAGGATGACACCAGGTTCTTACCTATTCATCAAAATCCTTTATTCTCAGCTTTCTTGCTGTGCTTGCCCTGGGCACTGGAAGTATCTCTGAGAAAGTTACTGATCTTCCTGCCCCCTCACATAATTGTCCTAGTTCCTCAAACCTCCTCTGGACTATTTCTATCATCCTGTCAGTCAGGTCGTTTGTCCCCAAATGTATAATTAAATGAGGCTTCTCCCTACTCCTTCTAGCATATTTTAGAACAGATTGTCCCACCCTTTCTGCTGTCATTCCCGACATGGCCTCCACCCAAATGCGACTATGCCTCTCCCCTTTGCTATCCCACCTGACTCCTCTTAGTATTGAGTCCCCCAGCACTAAGATTCCACCCCTCTTACTAACTAATTGCTTTCCTTCTTCCCCACCTCTCACTCCTGGCTCCTCCTCTTCCTCCTCCACAGTAGTTCCCCCTTCTTTTTTTTTTGTACTTATATTTTATTGGATTTTATGTAACTGAACATTATATATAGTAGTTTCATACAGGCAGGCATTACAAATCTGTTAACACTTGTATTTCTCAAGAACATCATTTTGACAGTAACACCACTGATAATTGTGCCCCTGTTCAATGTTACACCACTAGGGGGTATGCTAGAAATTACCGATATTTAGTTTATAGAAATCAAACTGGAGTATAAATCCAGACTAATTAAATATATCCAAAATCATAATTGTGATTTTATAATAACCTTTGCAGCCATGAGTAGGGACTGTATAATAGGGTATCTATATCTTTCACCCTCTCAAAGAGGATTCATTGTCCCTTTCCATTGACATCAAGTTATTATGAAATTAATAACTCTCTATGCAATTCAACTATTATTTCACCCTTTTAAACCTTTCAAACACATTTTTTCTTAGAAAAAAAAACAGAGATGTCCCCACCTCTGACTCTACAATGCGAGGCCAAATAAAATTTAAACCATGTCAGGTTAAGTATATTCAGAAACTAAGGTACAACCCTGCTAAATAGAAAGCCTCATGATGTTGTAGACATGTATCACTCAGTTAGGTTTAGAGCAGAAGTCCAAGTGAGGGAAGGGCATAATACTGAGACAGTTGTTCCCAAAGAGCTGGATGATTTTAGTTATCTAAAATACGATTATCTGACATATTCTCAGCCAAAAAAAACATAATGTTCACCATCTCTTTAGTAATTTGTGTCCAGAGATAACAGTCTCTCAGCCACCAACCTTTCTCTCTCTCTCTCTCTCTCATAGTATTTATAGTTTCAGTTTTTGTTTCAATCCTAGACTTCTTCTTCTGAATCAGAGTTCTGTTTACTAGACAAGAACTGGCTTTCCAATTTCACCAGTAACTTGGCATCGTCATTAGGGTCCGAAAATTGGAATACCTTTCTTCCAGATACGATCCTGAGGCTAGTTGGTATCAATAGGACATGATGCACGCCCAGGGCTCGCAAACGAGACCTAATACCATCGATTCCCTTCCTCCTCGCTCTGGTCGCATAACTTAGAATGGGAAGGATATGCACCCTGTCCTCCTGCCAGTGGAGAGGGCTAAGTTGTTTTGCTTTGTTCATAATTAAGTCCCTTTCTTCTGATGATCCAAGTTCCATTAAGATGGTCTGAGGAACAGGTTCGCCCGTAGTGGCTCTAGGCTGCCCACCACATGGTGAGATGTGGTAAAGTTTTTTTTATGATGAAGTCATCTTCCAACTTTAAAATTTGAACCAGCAGTTCTTTCATGAAGGCTTTAGAATTTTCTCCTTCAGTATTTTCTGCGAGACCCAAAAGTTAAATGATAGGTGAGCGGGCAGCATTCTCTAGATTGTCAGGCCACCGTCTTAATGAATTGTTTTCTTTGGTAAGCCTCATAGTAACATCTAATGCCTTCTCAGCTGTTTTCATTGCCCCTTTAATGTCCTCTGCTAGAAGTGCCACTCTGTTAGTTAGTTGTTTGATCTCTGAGCCAAAGACCTCCATTTTTTCATCGAAACCTTGGATTGCCCCGAGTAGAGACATGTTAGATGGCTGGCTTCAGTGCATTCCCCGCCACCGGGGTGCTGATCTTTGCTTGCATTTGTTCCTGGATCTTTAGAGCGGGCTCCTTCTGAGTTTGCTGCCACTTTGTTACCTCACACCATATCTCCAACTGTGGGTACTCCTTCTTGGACATTCTTATACCCGTAGGCTCCCGAGGTAATGCTTTGTCCATTGATCATTAATAACACTTAAGATATTACCATTAAAATGGAGTTTTAAGGATTTTACTGGTGATTGTTGTAGAGCTGCATAGAGAGGATGTTCTCAGCTCGACTGCTGGCCACACCCCCTCATAGTTCCCCCTTCTGCCCCTGTTGTAATTCCCCCAGCAGAACTTCCCTCCACTCCAGTTTCATCTGGACTTGTATCAGTTACTCCTCCAATTTCATCACCTCCCTCCTCCTCCTTTCCCTTTAGTACTGCAAAATAATTTTTCTGAAGACCCTTCTCCAATGCCCACTTCCTCTCTATTCATAGTAGCCCATTCCCTCCTTTCGACTCCATGACTGTTGCCACTTCTCCTCCTCGCCTCACCAGTCCCTTTCTTCTCCTTCCTGTTGTCTTCTTTCCCTTGACCAGGTTTCCCCTGATGCTGTTCTTCTTTGCCTGGGCCACCTGTCTCTGCTTCCCTTCTTCTGACCCTCTCCTCCCCCTGTTGGCCCAAATAGCCCTCCCTCTTCATCTCCCCTTCTCCCTCCCTTCAGTGTTGGGCTGTAACCTCTTCCAGTCTGTCTTGTCTGTCTTACCTCCTCCTGCAGACCCTCAATCTCCTTTTTAAGTTTCTGTATTTGGTTGCATACTAAACACCTCCCCATCCTCCACACAATTTTTGGAAAGATTGGTGCACCACAGTTGTTGCAGCCTACCACCCTACCCATTGCTCTCGTTGCCCACCAGTGACCCCCCACCCTTCCAGATGAAGGATACCCAATGCTCCCCCAAGTCTTCCCTCTCCCCCCTCTATCACTGCAAAACATTCTTCTCCTTTTCTCAATGTCCCTTACCCCTTCGTCATACACTTTAGATAGACTTGAGCAGCTGCCTTTCAAGTTATATTCCTCCTGTCCACAGCCAAAAAGAAACTGTAGGCAACTATTGCACAGCCTCCTTCTAACTTCCATCCCTCCTTTCCACAATGCAAACACCAATGCAAACAGGTAAAAATGAAAGCTCCTTGTGTCCAGATGATCTGCTCATTTTAATAGAAAACTTAGAGTCATCTGCTCAACCACGCATATATTTAATACATTTGCTAAGCTTTCTGGGCTGGCAGTTAACCACCAAAAAGCTGAGGTACTACCTTTAAATGAACACTGTAAGCCTCCTATGAACAATCTTCTCAGCTACCGTTGGGCTCCGCAAGGTAATACTTACTTAGGGATAAAAATTTCACCTAATTTTGATAAAGTCTGGGACATAAACCTTTCTCCCCTATTATCAGATATTAAAACTAACTTAGAAAGGTGGAAAACCTTAAACGTGTCTCTATCTGGTAAAACTGCGGCTGTTAAAATGAATGTCTCTCCGAAGATACTGTACGTAATTGCAAATATCCCATTAAAGATTTCTCCTTCTCTTCTCTCTAGAATTGACAAGATTATAGGAGACTTTTAATGGGAAGGCCATATCCCAAGGTTTAATTGCATTAATTTACATTCTCACTGGTCCCATGGTGGTTTTGGCCTACCTAGGTTTTTAGCCTACCTTTGGGCGTTCAGAGCCTCAAAAACTATTAAATGGTTTTCTAAACCCAGTCATAACTCTCCACTGTGGCTCAACATGGAAGCGTCTTTGACTCCAGGACAGATTCTCACCAGCTTTATATTTTTAACCCCTACCACAAATTTAAGGAAGCATCCCACAATCGCCACATCAACACATTACTGGTTCAAAATGCATAAATGGCTTAAAACCAATCCCACCCCTATGTCTTACACCCCTATCTGGGAGAACCCAAAAATTTCCCTAGAAGGTAAACCAATATTTTGTACCTCATGGAAACACTGAAATACATTCTTTCTGGGAGATATCTTAACTGAAGGCAGTAAAACGTTAGACTCCTTCAGTAACCTACAAGCCAACTGGGATATACCCAGACAAGAATTCTGGAAGTATTTACAAGTCCGCTGTACTACTCTTTCCATCATACAGCAAACAAACAGGGCCCCATCCATTTCTTCCTACATCAAACTATGGTCCAATAGTTCATCTGGCTTAGTTAGCAGAATTTGCAAACATATTAGAGATTCCTTACCGAATCAGTCCCTTTCAGCTAAAAACAAATGGAATACAGTTTTAAAAGACAACATAACAGACTCTCAATGGGATGAATGTTGGAGACTCTGCCACTGTACTTTCAAAGATGCATGTAGCAGAGCCAACCCATTGGCGCTGAGGGTTGAGGTGCTGGACGCCACACCTTGCACTACGCCGGTGATCCGAGTTTGGGAACGGGCTTGGGTGCTGGTGGATTGGCAGGGGTGGGTTGAAGATGGAGTGCCCTAGTGGTGCTGTCCTCCTCAGGAGAACAGGTTGGGTCAGTTTGGCGTGCTGTCGACCCCTGGTGGAGACCAGGGGATGTTGCAGCAAGCTGGGCAGCATGAGATCAGCATGGCCGATGCCCGGCAGGGTTGCCATGCACCAGAGCATCGGGGCATGCCCACGCAGGGTTGGGGAACCAGTGCAGAACAAGGAAAAGACTGTCTCATGGGACAGGCGATGGCATCTGTCCCCCCTTTTCGTCAGCCGGGTTCTCCTCGGCTGGCCTTCCAGTTCCTCCCCCCAGGCCAACACGCAGCCAGAGTCTGACTAGTAAGGGAGCCCAAAGAGGTGAAGGGCTACCCTCCCCGGGCGGGTGAAACCGGGGGTGCTGGCTGCAGGGGGGGAGAAAGGAGGCACAGACTGCGGGATCCACAGGCGGGGCAGGATAAAGGACCGGATGCACAAGAGAAGGTCCCACGAGCCATAACCAGAGCGAAAAAGATAAAAAAAAGATGCACGTAGCATGCTCATTCAATATAACATTCTTCATCTCTGGTATAGAACCCCGTCTCTCCTTCATAAAATGGGTTTACTCCCTGATAATCTTTGTTGGCATTGTAACTCACCAGATGGAAATCTACTACATATTCTGGCTATGTAAACCAATCTCTAAACTATGGCAATCCATCCACCAAGTAGCTTCCAACATTATTGGATGCGCCATTCCTTTTGAACAGAGATACTTTTTAGAAGGTGTTAAAAACAAAGACATAAAATTATCAAAACATCAACATAGATGGTTACATATCTTATTCATGCAAGCTAAAAGATTAATTTTAATGCACTGGAAATCCTAGATAACACCTACACTGACAGATATTCTTAATAATCTAACCCAGATTGCTTTCTTGGAGCGCCTCTCATATTTGGCACAGGACCGACTGAATGAGTTTAAGTTCTGTTGGCAGGACTTTTTAAATTACTTACATACCTCCGTATAAGAGATACTCTCGGATTCACTAGTACACTCCATAGCCATAACTTCACTCTATATAATAGTTTCTTTTCTTTGCAGTTCTCTCTACAATTATAGAGTTAAGTAGTTTAGGCATAAGATTCAGTTTCCTTTCTTTTTTATTCTTTCTATTGTAACCCCCCTGTTACCCAGGGTTACTAGAACCCTAGTAAGACCTAGTAGTAGGCAGGGACAGGCATCTAGTAAAACTCCAGTTAAATGGATTTCACTATGTCTTGCTCTGTTTTCAGTCTCTGCTGAGCTGGAGCTATAACATCATTTAGAACTGTTGCAGCTGCATAAGCCACACTGGAATGTTTCAGTTGGAGGTTAGAGTAGAATGTTGGGGAATTTGAAGTCAGTCTGTTGCAGTCTGTAGTAGAGGAAGGAAGTGTTCTGCTGTAAGCAGGCCCTCAGAGTTCTAAGCTCTGTCAAAGAGCTATTTTTTTGTAGAGGTGTGTGTTCTCACCTGGAGAGGAACACAAGAAGAGCCAAGTGAAGTAGTAGAGACCGCTTTCACTGGTTCAGGGCCACATCCCTGCGGGGATGAGGGGAAGAAATCAGCCTGTTTCCAGGGGCAAACCCCCTGGTCCGGCTAGGGCACAAGAAGCTGCCTGAGTTTAAGTTTGTGCTGAGGCACCAGAAGTTCTGGACAAGATTTCTTTGAAGAGAAAGCGCTTATGGGGCACCTGCAGCCAAGGGGTGAGTTTGCGCTGCTAAAGAGCCAATGTGTTTTCACCTGAGACAAGATGAAACTAAAGTGACTGTTGCTGTGGGCTCAGGAAAAGACAGCCAAGAACAGTTTGAAAGATGTGGGGATTGGACTGCTTAACTCTGTGGGGGGGGGGTCTACAGTAATGGACACAGCCACTTTTTAAATATATTCAAGTTCAACACAAATGGGATGAAAAACAGTAGTTTGGATGTGATATACATTTAAAGAGAATCTACATAGCAAAGTGTTTTAAGGATGAGGTGTTACAGTCCAGAGAAATGGCCGGATATGAGTTATGGGAACAAGAGGTGGGAGACCCCCCCATCAGTAGTAACCAAATTCACCTCTACGGGTTTGCTTTGGGACACCTGTTGCTTTCTCTCAGGTACTTGGCCAGTGCCTGAGGAAAGTACCAGACATGGGATTGATGAGGAAGATTCCGTGATGGAGCCAGAAGTCCTCATAGGTGGTTTAGGGAGCCACCAGTAAATGTTCCATTCTATATGGAAAGTGTCCAAAGGGCTGGCAATGGAGCTGAGCCAGGGAAACCGAAAAAGAGTTGAGTTAGGGCAGAGTGCCCAGAGTGTTTTGAGACCTGAGGGTTTCAATGTAAAGAGGATGTGTTCTGATCTCCATAAATCTGCATTACCAAGAATGTAGCCCCATGGGGGTCCATCTATGCTTTGTTATTCTGTTGGATGTGAATAAAAGCCATACTTTAGAATCTCAACTTCTGGTATTGGACATTTCAGTTATTGCTTCCTGTGTCTGTTACTTGGGTGCCCCTGACTAGAAGTCAAACTTAGCCAAAATACTGAGCAACAGTTTTTTCCCCGAGCCCAGGTCCTAGGTACAGGGTTACATATGGAGGCACCGGACAGCGCTAATAACACAAAAATACCACCAACCCGACCCCTGGGGTAACCCACTGGTTACAAAAATGGAGGCAACCACTGGAATTCTGTTGAAATTTGGGAGAAAACGCAAGAAAGGTTGCTCAGAAAGTGCCTAGTGTTTTGGCTGTCTGGCAGTAGGTAGCCCAAAAAGCTGATGCAATGTAAACTAAATGTGCCACTGTGTGCTGCTGTCTATGTGCTGTTGAGATATTGCCAACTGTTACCAAGGAGCAGTAAAGACCGAGTGTGTATGCCCTTGTCCTGCATCAAATTACAGCATTTGCCAGCTTTTAAAAGTGTTTGTGACAAAGAAAAGTGTGGAAAACTGTGGGTAGCAAAAGGAAAATTGTGCCCTAGATGTTGGAAATGCTTTCTGTGTGAACTGAGAGACTTGTTGTGCTTAATGGCCATGAAAAATGGTTGAAATGGGCTCCTGCCAAGGAGTCGTTGAAGAAAAAAAACAGTGTGGTTTTGCAGTTTAAATTTTACCTGGATTCATTTGGCTCCCACATGGACAAAAGTTCAAGAATCTGCAGTTGGCAGCACACAGCACCAGGCGGAGCCTGTTGGAGAAGGCCTCTCAAAGTGTGGCATGAAGCTAGAGGGTACAGATTTACAGACAGAACAATGTGCTGATGTTTCAGAGTCTGAGTCACAGAGAGACATTTCAGGAAGAGCATCAGTAGACCCTTGGAGAGAGGGGCCTAGCCCAAGTGTCATAGGTGAAGACGAGACAAGGGAGGCCTTTGAATGGGAGGTTTTGACCTCTGCGCCCAGCGAAGAGTGGATAGTCTCAGGAGTGAGGATGACTGCTCACTCCTGGGCACAGATTCTCAGTGAGGAGGAAGAAGAAGAGGTGGAACCTATGTGACCTTGTGAAAAAGGAACTGGTACACAGCCTCAAGCTCTTGCTTCAGAGGAATGCATGGAAGAGAGTGGTGATTCCACTGCCCTGGCTGTGCAAGAAGAAGCCAGGGATCCATTTTTTGTGTCGTTAAGAATGCATAGCTGGCAGAACCAGGACTGGCCGGCCCAAGCTAGCCAAAGGCCTCAAGTTGACCAAAGCTAGTAAAGAGAAAAGACTGGTTTGTAGGAGTTTAATGAAAGCTACGGAATGTCCTTTCCTACCTTTCCTTGGAGAGTCTGGGAGGAGATTGAAAAAAGCAGGAAATCCTGGATTTGGGAAGAAGCAATGAAATGTGTGCATCCTGGTGCAAACAAGCATGTCAAGAACAGAATGTTTCAAGAAAAATACAGCCAGTGGAAAAGAGGCAGGACACTGTTTATGGACACTGTTCGAATTGTGGATGGAGAAGGACATGTAACCTTTCACAGTGTGAATTATGAGCACCCAGATGGGGTGATAATTCAAGCACCTGACCCATTGTGCTATTGGCCACAATGCAAAGACCTACCTGCGAATGTGCCCATGCCTACCAAATGGAAAGCAGAGCAGTGGTAGCCAGTGCTGCCACTCCAGCAGTTGCCGTACCTATGTTGTTCTACCAGTCTGGACATCCAGGACTCAGATGCCACATATTCATCAGTTCTACAGTGTACTGGCTTTCCAGAATCCATCAACTGGCCCACCAGATGACTTCAGATCCAGAGAGGACACCAGCCCAGCTGTATCCTGATTCATCGCCTGGGTATTGGATGACTTCAGACCAGCTGTTGTCCTTTTTGTTCCTGTTCCAAGGTTCCATCTCCAGAGATGACATCATCCCAGCAGTTTCTAGATGTGCCCTCCTGTGATTTCCTGGAAGATGTCCGTCCAGCTGTATTGGAAGAATGCTGCCAGGGAAAGTCTTCGGCCGAGAACCAGGTGTGGTATTGTGTTGTTCTACAAGGGACTGGTAAGTCCAGACTTTTCTATTCTTATGGCATTGCAGTACATACCCTACACTAGCAGACTCCAGATGTTTAAACTGTCCTCAAAGACGCTCCCCTTCAGGACTTTGGCCTGCTAGAACTGTGTTTCACCGGGCTCCGGCCCAGGAGAGACTCTTTAATGGACTTGCCTTTGGGCACTGTGGTCACTAGATGGGACTTTTAGGGCACTCCATCCCCCGAATATGGTGTATTGTAAGTAATGTCATTGTTTCTACTGTTTTCTAATGTTTTTACAGTTTTTCTACTTTTCTAAAAAAAAAATATTTTTTTTTGGATTCTACAGTGTTTTGATGGTAGGGGTTTAGATAGACTGTGTATGCAGATTAGGAGTGTGTGTTGTCTTTCTTTTTCTTGCAGGTGTTCCTGAAGAAGATAAGAAGAGAAGACAAGAAGAGGAGGAGGGACTCAGTGGAGTTCCTCAGTAGTACTTTAGAGTGTAGTGTTTAAAGTACTGTTGTTGTTGTTGTTGTTGTTACCGTGTGTAACTTTTCCTTCCACAGGTATGGTTGTGGGGGAGTGTGGGAGTAATGCATAGTGTATGGTATTAGCGCCTGGTGTGTGGTTGAATGGTGTCCAAGGTTGGGGGGAGGTCCCCTGTTTGTTTTGTTTTTGGGAATTTTGAGTTAGAGGCAGACAGGTTTCCCCTAGAGGGCTTGGGGGGATAGCAGGCTATGGTTCTGAATAGCCATAGGGGTCGCAGCACTGATCTATTAGGGCTGTGCTCTGGACAGTTCTTCCAGAGCCACTGGGTACCCATAGTCAGTGGGTAGAGTAGAGGCTGATGCATCAGCCGATGGCCTCTGGGCCCTTAGTGTTGCCTTCCTGTGCCTAGCACATGGTAGAAGGTGGCATGATCACCCCTCTCCGAGGTAGCACATAGGGTAGGATGGCCTAGGTCGGGTCACTAATGACTGCGGACAGTCATTTTCCTGGCCCAGGGTGAGTGTGACCCCCCTGTTACCGGGGGTTACTAGAACCCTAGTAAGACCTAGTGGCAGGCAGGGGACAGGCAGCTAGTGAAACTCCAGTTAAATGGATTTCACTGTGTCTTGCTCTGTTTTCAGTCTCTGCTGAGCTGGAGCTATGACATCATTTAGAACTGTCTCAGCTGCACAAGCCACACTGGAATGTTGCAGTTGGAGGTTAGAGTAGAATGTTGGGGAATTTGAAGTCAATCTGTTGCAGTCTGTAGTAGAGGAAGGAGGTGCTCTGCTGTAAGCAGGCCCTCAGAGTTCTAAGCTCTGTCAAAGAACTATTTTTTTGTAGAGGTGTGTGTGTTCTCACCTGGAGAGGAACACAAGAAGAGCCAAGTGAAGTAGTAGAGACTGCTTTCAATGGTTCACGGACCATCCCTGTGGGGATGGGGGGAAGAAATCGGCCTGTTTCCAGGGGCAAACCCCCTGGTCCAGCTAGGGAACAAGAAGCTGCCTGAGTTTAAGTTCATGCTGAGGGACCAGAAGTTCTAGACGAGATTTCTTTGAAGAGAAAACGCCTGTGGGGCACCTGCAACCAAGGGGTGAGTTCGCTCTGCTAAAGGGCCAATGTGTTTTCACCTGAGACAAGATGAAACTAAAGTGACTGTTACTGTGGGGTCAGGAAAAGACAGCCAAGTACAGTTTGGAAGATGTGGGGATTGGACTACTTAACTCTGTGGGGGGTCTAGAGTAATGGACACAGCCACTTTTTAAGTATGTTCAAGTTCAGCACAAATGGGATGGAAAAACAGTAGATTGGATGTGATATACATTTAAAGAGAATCTACATAGCAAAGTGTTTTAAGGATGAGGTGTTACAGTCCAGAGAAATGGCCGGGTATGAGTTATGGGAGTGACAGGTGGGAGACCCACCATCAGTAGTAACCAAATTCACCTCTACGGGTTTGCTTTGGGACACCTGTTGCTTTCTCTCAGGTACTTGGCCAGTGCCTGAGGAAAGTACCAGACATGGGATTGATGAGGAAGATTCCCTGATGGAGCTAGAAGTGCTCATAGGTGGTTTAGGGAGCCACCAGTAAATGTTCCATGCTATATGGAAAGTGTCCAAAGGGCTGGCAGTGGAGCTGAGCCAGGGAAACCGAAAAAGAGTTGAGTTAGGGCAGAGTGCCCAGAGTGCTTTAAGACCTGAGAGTTTTAGTGTAAAGAGGATGTGTTCTGATCTCCATAAATCTGCATTACCAGGAGTGTAGCTCCATGGGGGTCCATCTATGCTTTGTTATTCCGTTGGATGTGAATAAAAGCCACACTTTAGAATCCCAACTTCTGGTATTGGACATTTCAGTTATTGCTTCCTGTGTCTGTTACTTGCGTGCCCCTGACTAGAAATCAAACCTAGTCAAAATATCGAGCAACAGTTTTCTCCCCAAGCCCAGGTCCCAGGTACAGGGTTACATGTGGAGGCACCACACAGCACTAATAACACAAAAATACCACCAACCCAACCCCTGGGGTAACCCACCGGTTACACTATAATACAGTGCACCTTAATATTTTATGTATAGTTTGACTAGGACATTAAGAAATACAAATGACCAATACATTGTAATTCCATTCTATATTGTCATGTGCGTTGCCAAATGTTTCACATGCATATATTTTAGTGTATCATTTCATTGGCTCACTTTATCTGTACTGTATATGTATACTAATATAATATGCTTTGTTTTTGCCAAATGAACAAATTAACTGCAAAAAAAAAAAAAGAGAAGCTCTGGCAGTCAGTCCCCCTGGCCTCTGCTAGGGGTCTGTCAAGGGTCGGCAGCTAACCCACCCTCCCCAAGGAGGAGGAGAAAGTCCATAGGATGCTCAGTGCCCCCCCCAGCCAGCCCTCCAACTCCCAGGCCTGTTCCTGAATCTGGGTCATTGGCATCACAGCCGGAAACACTACTTCTGCAACAGCAGGCCAGCTCACCAGTTACCTCTATCAGTAATACTATCCTACCTTCAGATACAGCAGCACATACTGCTAACAAGGCTGACAATTAATCTAAAACACAGGCACAGCAACCTGATAAGGGAAACCTTAATCCACCTGGTGGTCAAAGAACACTTGAAGATCCTCATCACACTTCAGATAATGATGCACACCAAGACAGGCACAATTCAGATTCCTCTATGAAGGAAGATAATACAGACTTCAGAGCTGGCCCTTCTACCTCAAGACCACGTTTTGCTCAAGTTTTCTATATAAGAGCCAACCCTACTTTATTGAAGGACTCAA
The DNA here is from genome assembly GCA_016271365.2 of Neoceratodus forsteri. Classification (NCBI taxonomy): domain Eukaryota; kingdom Metazoa; phylum Chordata; order Ceratodontiformes; family Ceratodontidae; genus Neoceratodus; species Neoceratodus forsteri. The sequence continues at coordinate 805,193,515 of CM028133.1, forward strand.
TGAAGTTTTTCACTTTAGAAATGTATTCACCTATACATGTGTCAGGTGAGGATATATCCGATATCAGCTTCAAGTGTCCCCAGTGTCTAGAAAGATTCTGAGCTAAGTTCAATCAGTTGAAAACATCTCCATTATGGGCACCTTTCTTAGCCATACCTCTAACTCATCCTCTGTTAAAAATAATTACTGTCCTCTTTAGGAATGAGGGGGCTAGAACAATGCAGTGTGGTACAGGGTCTCCTGGACCCAGTTATGGACACTGAAGAAAACGTAGACTGGGGGCTAGAAATTTCAGATGAAACTGCAGCAAAATGAGGGTGGGGTCTCCAACCTACTGAACAGTTTCTTTTTAGGAGAGATTGGGGGGGACTGTTTTTTTTATGCAGGTCAACCTAAGATGTGTTATAAATGTGGGGCTTGTTCACACCTCAGCAGTGTGATGACTAACTACACCGCAGGTTGTGTGGAGAGTAATGCCACATAGGAGTGGCTTGTCAGAATCTGTAGAAGTGCAATCTCTGTGATGAGAAGTGGCACACATACCACCGGTGCCCCTGGGCAACATGTAATAGGGATGACTGCTTAATCAAAAACACCTAGTCCAGAATGCTCAGCAAGTCACCCCTATTGTTAACATGACTCTACCCAGACATGATATTAGCAGTGTTCCTTAGTTGGGAATCATTCCCCTGTATCCCATTCTGAGGCTACAAGGATGACAGAAATGACACAACAAAGATGATAACCAGACCTTCAAACTATTGTTCCAGATCCTATGCCAAACTAGCACCTCTTCCATTGCCCCAACAGCTACACCCTCTATGTCTGAGATACAGCCTGACTTGATCTACTAGGAGAAAGGAGCAGATTCAGGACATGAGCTAATACCCCCAACCCCCCTTGAGCAGAAGCCACCACAGGTGGCATGCTAATGGTTACCAGAAGGAGGTCAAGAAAGATCATACAAGCCTCAGATCATTCAGCCTAGCTCTGTCCAATAAATCTGAGGTCCTCAGCAAAAAGAAAAATTGGGGTGACTGACACTGGGGAGCTTGATTCAGATGCTTCTTCTATAATATCATCTTTGTTCCCCCCTTCTGAAACAGAAGAAGAAGGGACAATTGTATCCTGAAGACCCAGGAAGTATAAAGCCAAGATTACATCAGTGGGATTTACCCGGTTGTGTGGAATAACAGCACCATGTTACCCTGTTCCAGTTTAAAGTTGCCTCCTTGGACACTTGTTGTACTAAGAACCCTGTGAGAAGAAAGGCAATTTCTTTCCTTTGTCTGATCTACCTTTTGACATATTATGACTGCAAGAAAACAGATTTTTTATGCTAGCTGATGTCAACCAAGTGAAGACGGACTGGTGGTGAGGGCAGTCCTTTTGGTCTGTTGGGGTGGCTGATGCAGATGGCCTAGGCATTCTATTTAAAGAAACAGGTGTTAAAGTCAGAAGATTAACATTGTTCCGGGTAGAGCACTACTACTGGACATTCAATATGCCACTACTCCTTTACAGATAATCAACATCTACGGGCCCCATGTGAAGTTCGTAAGGATTGACTCATTTAACAAAGTTGCAGCCTTATCTGCACACTTCTGGTAATGTGCTCTTGAGGGTGGAGACTTTAAATGTAAACCTGATGTTGCTGGAATGTGTGATCATGGAAAAAATATACTGTGATACCAATGCTCTAAAACAGATTATAACAACAGCAGGCTTGATCACTGTGTATAGGTCTAAAAAACCAACAGGGGATGCTAAATACTTCAGAGGTCCTCTATCTTCCAGGATAGGTTGTTTGCTTGCCTCAACAAATCTAAACACTAGTTCTATAACTACTTTACTGATTGAATTTTAGGATCATGTTTTTTTTCTATATGTAGTTTTTCCAATTTTTTCCCCCATTTTCTCCCGTAATTCTCAGGACCCCAGAAGACACAGCAGTGCATACATGTGAAGGTGCATACGCACTCCGGGTGCTGGCTCAGCCTCTTTCACCCTATCTCTGGCAATCGCTGAGCTCCTCCATAGCCCAAACTGCCATCTGTCATCCACCAGGTGGCAGCCATGTGCTGGGGCAAACCCTCATCCCTCCCTGGGAGAGGAGAACCACCTCAAGGCAGCTTAATCCTGCCCCCCCCACTGACCCCCGACAACCTGGGCTCATTCTCAAACCTGGGTCGCTGGCATGGTGTGAAGTGTGTCATCCAGTGCCTCAGCCCTCAGCACGACCGAACCGATTAGGATCATATGTTTTTAGGGTGTAATTTTTCTTCCACTTCTAGATCTCCAGGACCAGCAAAGAGCACATGGAGGTTTAATACATCTTTACTGGATCTTCCTGAACTTCAGATCCAAGTAAAGCAATCATTAACAATTCGTAAAATGGTACTTTGTTGCTAGGAGGCTCCACTAGCCTTGTGGGAGGACACAAAAATTTACCTAAAATAACTTTTTCAAGATTGTGGTAGACAAAAGGCAAGATTAGATTATCTTCAGTATTATCTTTAAGATAATTATATAAATTAATGTCTTTGGCATCTACTACATCTGGGAACTTTCTCCCATAAATACTGGCTTTAAAGTCCTCAATGAAAACTGTTCAGTACAACTGGGCATCTTGCCTATATGCGGAAATTAAATCTGGTATCCAAAAAACATTTTATGGTGACCCTTTTTCAGCATGTAAAGAAAAGGCGTCACATACTGTTGTTACCTCTTCAAAAATCAGACTCAGGTGTCATAGTGTTGGATATTCCAGGAATACTTCAAGTAATGGATTCTTTCATTTAAAAAACTTTTGGCACCAGCCCGGTGGTGCCGAGGGCTGAGACGCTGGATGCCTTACCTTGCGCTACGCCGGCAACCCATGTTCGGGAGTGAGCATGGGCTGCCAGAGGTTGGCAGGGATGGAGAAAGATTGAGCTTCCGAGGAACTGCTCTCCTTCTCCGGGGAGGGGGATACCAGTAGTTGGCACCAACTGGCCCCTAGCAGTGGCTGGGGAGCAGTGCGCCAATGCTGAAGAAGGGGGCAGAGATGGGGCTGATGTCTGGAGGAGCGTGTGCGGACACATGCACGCTCCCTCTGTTAACGTCCTTGCATGCCCCTCTCTGCTGGGGAGAAAAGAAAGTAAAAAATGGAGCTCTCACCTCGGCTGAAGACGTTCCCCTTACAGTGTCGCCAGGAGGGCACCTCTCCAGAACTGAATCCAGACCAGTGGGTTGAGGGTCTCCCCACCTCCCACCACGAGGGGTAAGTTTTGGGGGCTGAAGGGGAAGGGGTCTAATATATGGTCAGTGCGGGGGGGATATCTGATGGCTAAAAAGGCAAGGCTCCCATAAATAGTACCAACAAAAAAAATAAAACACCTTTGGCAAGGAAAGTATCCCCCCCAAAAGAAATCTTGATTTCCTTCCCAGCCTTCACCCTCCTCCCCTTTCTACAACTTTGACTAATCCTTTAATTGCTCCATTACAAGCTGAGAAATTAGCCCAAGTGATAGGGTCCCTGAAGAATGGGTCATCCCCCTGGTATGGATGGGCTACCCAACACATTTTATAGACTCTTCAAAGGCTTGATCTTTGAGTTCCTTAGCCCCGCTTTTCAGTAAATTTTGGATTCCGGAACTGCTTCCACATCTTTTAATACAGCATTATTAGCATTTCTTCGTAAAAAAGGGGATAATTCTGGTGTACTCAGCTGGCGACCAATAAGTATTTTGAATTCAAATGATAAAATCTTTTCAAGTCTGTTATGCAAAAGACTGGTCAAGGTGGCAGAACATCTAATTGAACCTGTTCAGACCTGCTCAATACCAAGGCATTACAATTTACGAGAATTTATACATCTTACATAACATAGTGGAACTAGGTTTGCAAAATAAAATAGAAGGCATTTTATTGGCATTAGAGCAAATTAATGTTTTCAATAAAGTAGCTCACTTTTATTTCTACTGAGTATTGGTTACATATGGCATACCAGTCCAGTTTATTTTTTTTTCTCATTTATCATTTTCTCCTCTACAGCCACAGCCCTGCTCTACATCCAGCCACCGCTCCACTCCGCCGCCGACCCTGAAGCTCGCATGCCCAGCTGGCAGACGCAACTACACTTGAGAAAGGGGGCCCCCATAGCCCCCCGTGCCTGGCAAGGAACCAGTACCAGCACATGCCTCCAGGCATCGTCGGTCCGTGGAGCTGCGGCTATCAAGCTGCCTCAGACCCGTGCTGCCTTTTTCCCCTGTTCTGTTTTTCCCCATTGGGACCATGGACGTGCAATGACGTCCACGCACGTACATGCAGACGTCTGCCGTGGTCCCCCCCGTTACACTGCTGTCTGCGGTACCTCCAGGCATCCCCAGGGCTCGCTGCAGCACGGTGTAAAGTCCCCATCCCAACCCAGGACCAGGAGAGCTGTCTTCTGACACTCAATCCCAGTCCTCCCCTGCCGACCCACGACGCCCTGAGCTCGTTCCTGAACCCGGGTCACCGGCGTAGCGTGACGTGTGGCGTCCAGCGCCTCAACCCTCAGTGCCATTGAGCCGGGCACAGTCCAGTTTATTGCTTGGATCAAAGCCCTATATAATCAGGTAGTGGTTAATCTTCTGGTAAATGGCTTCCAGTGGTCTACTTTTAAATAAAGTGGGGGTCAGATTGGTTTGTCTCTTTAGCCCTTTATTATATATTTCATCTTTAGAACTCTTACTCAAGCATACTGTGGCAAACTGCAACACAGTCAGAGTCAGAATAACAACCCCTCTAGGGGGCAGTCAGCTGAAAGCAATCCCCTACGCTGACGACCTGTATCACGTAGTTGCAAACCTGGAGTTGGGGAGAGCTGCAGTGAAGGCCTTGGATTCCTTTTCAAAAGTCTCTGAATCCCAAATAAATTTATCTAAATGTTCTGGGCTTCGTATTGGCACTATATCTCTAGACATAGTATCAGTTGAGAGTATTCCTTAAATAAATGCTCCAGTCAGGATCAGTCGTCTTAAATTTAACCCCAGTGACTTGCCAAGTCCACACTGGCATGAGAAATTTGGTGTTTGTTCACAAAAAGTGAACATTTTGAAATTCTAAAATTTTTCCAAATTGAAAAGGGTTCACTTAATAAAACAATTCCTGGGCCCTCAACTGACCTGTTTATGTTTTGTCTTTCCACCACCAGATTAGTTTAACACTAAGATTATTAGTCTCCTTTCTCAGTTATTATGAGGCAGTCATCTCAGCTATGTAAAATGAGAAGTAGCTTACTTTTCTGTATCTTTCTAACATGCTATTTTTTTGCCATAAAATTATTAAAACCATTTTTCCATGCGTTGTTATCCTTGGCATGATTGACTGTGGAGTGCTTTTCATCCCCTCTTACACATTTGGTTTGATACTACCCCAAATATTCGTAAAACAATTACTTTTCTGATGTATGCAATTTCTCATTTGAAATTACTCCAGCAGTGGAAATTAACCAAGCAACTGCTTATGTCTTTATCCAAGTCTCAGTTATATCAGGAAATATAATCCCAGAGACAACCTCAAGAACCAATTTTTAAAGTCTGCTACCCTGGGAAAACTAAATTGGTTTTACCACAACTACTAGATTCTAGGGTTTCCAGAAGAATGTGGGACGTTCTATAGTTGTCATGCCATGAACAGTTAGGGGTTAAGGACAACAGTAAACACAAAGTATCACAGATCGATTTTGCCCCAGACCTGTGTGTATTAACAGATAGAAACACTGGAATCTGTTTTGCTTGACTGTGACTTTGCTAAATCCTTCTAGTCTTTCTTAGCTTACAAATGAGCTCTCCCATAGATGGGAAGCGTGACTTACGAAAATATAGCCTTGGGTGAGTATTCGCCACACTGTAAGATATATCATTCTAGTACAATGACTGTCATGTTTGCCTTAAGTTCTATCTGTGGCAGGCAAGATGTAAGTTGGTGCTACAACAAGTTCAGTGTATTAATATGTCTGTATTGTTACAGGTGGAGAAAGCACTCGGTGATCTTCAACATACAGAATGAACTGCATTTTCTTCAAATAAATGTAATGCTTTTTGGAAGGGTATTTCATGACTCAATTAATGTTTCTTGCTGATACCGTCGTTTTCTACTGATACTTCAGGAATCAATGTCTTATTATTGAACTTAGTTATATGTTTTTTATTTATTTATGTGTTACCCTATGACTGATCAGTATAATAGGAGTAGGGTAATAAACAGGAATGATACACCTTTGTGTTCCTTCAAATACTATTTATCTTTTGGAAGTTAAATTTCTTGTTTTTTCTCTCATTATTCTCTTTAGTGATTTGCAAGACTGGTATGTATTTATTCCCCACCCCTTTTTTCTTGATGGTGTAGTCTTCGTGAGTCTTTTGTTTAATTGTCGTTTTAATTCCCATTCTGTGCCACATATGGCAGGTTGAACCTATAACATGGTCCGCAGGGATTTGCGATACATCCATAGTAAATAATTGTTATTTGTATTCATAATTTCTGGTTTTTTTTCTGGGTTTTCTCCTGTTCCACTCCCGCACGTCCCCGACATGACTTATGCATGTAGAGGCACACGCACGCATGTCTTGCGGGATGCCCCACCCTACAGGTCACCTGGTACCATCTGCACTCGTCACTGATCCTCCATGCAGTGACAGCGGGACTACAGGTGGGTGACCCCCCCCCACCCGGCAGAGGAGAGCAATTGCTCAATCCTGTTCCCACCTCCCCCTCCTCCGTGCTGGCACCCAGGGGACCCAAACCCGGGTCGACGGCACAGCGTGAGGTAAGGCATCCAGTGCCTCAGCCCTCAGCACCACCGGGCCACACCGATAATAAATTTAACAGTAGTACATTAATAGTATTGTTTGCCTTCCTTAGATTTTTTATTTGGCAGGACTGAGGTCTCCTCCCTTCCATAGCAGTTAGTAGTTACACACCAGGCTCTTGCAAAAATTGTTGTGGGGTCACTGAAAGAAATATATGAAAATGATAGAAAATCTGTTCCACGTAACATATTTAAAACATTATCAAAAATATTATTTATAGAGCTTCCTGGTTTACAAGAAGCTTTTTATAATCTTTGTCTTAGATCACCAGAACAGAGTATTGTCAAAAGGGATTTTTTTTATGTATAGCTTGTTGTACATTTCATTATTTTCTTGTGTTTTCTTTTCAGCAGTTTTGTGTTTGACTTGAGCAGTGCTTTGTTTTGAGATTTCCTTTTAATAAAAAATGCCCTAGTCTTGCAAACAGTTCATTGGGTTCTTTTATGTCCCCCTGAATATCCACTTGGCCAGAACCAGAGTTGGACAGAATGGACCTCGGATTAACATCTCATCAAAAGGATGGCACACCCCAGCAGTACATCATCCCTGTAGTACTGCCCTTTTCCAGAGCCAGTTCTCACATTTATAGCCCTAACCAGTGCTGGAACATAGCGCCTTCCCTCTCCTACCACCTGTTCTGATACCACTAACCAGTCCATCTAAATATGTAGACAATGATGGCAGAAAAGGGCCCATCCAGTCTGCCACCCTACCCAACTACTCTGCACTGGCTGTGGTGGCCATCCCACCCCTTTATTTCTGCCACTCCTTTTCTATCTAACCCCATATACCTGTCACATTGCTGCTTAAAGCTGTTCACTGGTTTGGCCTATACCACAGCCTCTGGTGGCTTGTTCCACTTGTCCACCTCTTTCCATGAAAAAAGGCTTGCGGATATCCTTCTTGAATCCCTCCACCATGAGTTTAATTGACTTTTCCCTTGTCCCTCAATTTCAGCTCAAGGAGAAAAGTACCTTTGTATCCTCTTTATTTATCCCAAGCAGGTACTTCTATGTTTTGATCTTGTCTCTTCTTTTTATCCTTGAGGATGTGCATGTGCAATTCTTGCAGCCTCTATTCATTTATCTTGACCATCTTGTTTGCGCTGTACTGCCTCCTCTTTGTCGCACTCTCTCCTAGGGTGTGGACTCCAGTACCTTGCACAGTGTTCCAGGTGTGGTCACACCAGTGACCTGTACAATAGGAGGATCACCTCCCAGCTTCTGCTGCTTATCCCCCTCCCTCTGCATCCCAGCATCCCATTTGCCTAGATCTGTTACAGTGTGCTGTTTGCTAGCTCTCTGATATTATGACCCATAGAGCCTTTCCTCACTGGTGCTTTCCAGCACCCCCATTTCATACTGTACTCTTGGATTCCTGTTTCGATTGTGCATCAACTAACATTTTATAGCGTTGAAGCCTAGTTGCCATATCTTTGACCAGCTCTCAGACCTGCCCAGATCGTCCCTAAGTTCCCTTATCCCTACCTCTGTGTCCACCTTGCACAGATCTTAGTGTCATCTGCAAAGAGGCAGGTCTTGCCCTTGATTCCTCTCCCTATGTCACAAATGAACACACCAAAAAGGAACGGGCCCTGTGCTAACCCCTGTTGTGTTATGCTTGTTACTTCCCTTATTTTGGAAAACTCCCAATTAACCACTACACTTTGGGTTCATTCCCTCAGCCAGTTTTCCACCTATGTCCCCAATTTTCCTCCACCATTAAGTCCCCAAGCTTGTTGAGGTTGATCAAGTCAAGGGCCTTGCTGAAATCCAAGTATACTATATTGACTGCCTTCCCCTATCAGCTGCCCTGGTCACCTAGTCGAAGAAGTTGATCAGATTCATCTGGTAAGACCATCACCTCCCTCGTGAACCTATGTTTTCTGGAGTGGTGTAGCCCATTCCCCCTCAGGATGTCCACTAGTTCCTCCCTTAATATAGATTCCATAATCGTTCCCACTGTAGAGGGCTATAGTCTACCTCATACACACATCCCTCACCCATGCCCACACTGATAACCATTGTCAATTCTACTAAATAGATCCTACTTCTCATAGCAGTCATGCACACACTTTATCCCCCTGCCAGTAGGGATCGTGGGGCATCATGTACTCTATAGCCATACAAATGCACATCAGTTTTATGTGTTGCACAAAAATATCCACACAGCACTGAAATGCACTCAGAACTCTCACTTGTCAAGCTAACCAACACTTCCTACAAGTCATGAAATGTGATATTCACACCTTACAAGCAGATTACTGCAAAAGTTGAACACTGATCTCCTCAAAGGGTTAAAGTACCAATTATCCTGTGGTTCTGAAGGAATAGTATGAAATTAAAAAGTAAAATACTCTCACCGAACTGACATTCACTCAAACACCTACTATAGGCAACCAAGAGCACCATTATCACATCCCTCCAACCTGACCCCACACTGCCCTACTTAGCCATTTGCCACTCCCTGCACCCATGTCCACTGGTTCTGCCTTGTCAACTTGTGTACTAGTCCCTGCCAGTCCCTGCACCCATTCCCACACAAGCAACACTTGCCAGTCCCCCTAAATGAGCTAGTTCACACACCCAGCACCCAAGCTGACACAACATTGCAGTTGTCATAGACCCTGCCCTCTCACAGAACCCATGCCAATCCTCGTGCCACCTGCAGGCTCCATTGATAGCCACTGCCCTCTCTCCCTGAACCATTTCCCACAGCTGTAGCCCTCACCAGTTCACATATATAGCCACCCTGCCACTCCCAGCACCCATGCCTATGCTGGTATCACCTTTACAACTCCTGTACATCCTATTGTCTGAGAGGGTTATGGCCATCTGCCCCCAACCTGAATCCACAACCTCCCTAGTTACTTTTAGTGGAACTATGAGTCTCCTTTCTCTGTCACAGACATTTTTGAACCTGTTTGTAGTACCTGCACTACCACTTCCTTTGGCAGTCTGCAGCCATCCCACTACATTGCCCATCCCCACTCCCAGCTCCCATATACACATTAATGTCAGCTTGCCTGCCCCCATCCATAGCCTGGTCTCACTCCCTTTACCTGCAGCCTCATTAGTAACCCTTTGACAACCACCTCCAAATCCCATTCCCACACTGCAACCACCAAACACCTCTATACAGGCCTCATACGTAAACTCTACCATCTCACAACTAGTCCCACATTTGTAGTTCTCACTAGTGCACGTGCATAGCTCCTGATCACTCTCAGCACCCATATTTATACACACATTACCTTGACAGTCCCCATAAATAGACTTTGACCACTCCCCACCATACTAGTCTCCAGACCTAGACCCTGCACTATCAGCAGTCATGCTCACACTCTTGCCACCTTGTCAGTCTTGATTGATAGCCACTGTCCACTACCGGCACAGGAATTACCACACTCATAGTCCTAACCAGTCCCCATACATAGCCCACTTCCATACTCAGCACCCATGCCCACGATGGTATCACCTTTCCATCTCCCGTGTATTAGACCTGCGCACTCCCAGCAACCACATTAGTACCCAATGGCAGTTCCTGTACATCACCCATTCCCACTCCATGTACTCATGTACATACTACTATCATCTTGCCTGCATTGTCCATAGCTTTGGCACACTCTCTGTACCTCATGCTTTACTTGTAATGCATTGCCAGCTCCCTATATGGCCGATTGTCACTTACAAAACCCATACCAACACTGGAACCAACTTGACAGTCTCCATAGAGTCCCCATACAAATCTATGCTCTACTGTCTACCAGCACATATTCACATACTTGGAACCATCACCATTCCATGTACATATTGAGCAGCTGGCATGGAGTAGCCAGTGACTATGAGAAGGCAGGCATGTTTGGGTCTTCACTCACAGGTCAGCTGCTCTGCTGCCTCTCTCTCATTCTCAATTCCAGAAAATCTCTCTATAAACTTTCCAACCTGGAGACTATCTGCTATAGTAAGTGGCAGCGTGAGAGAGTGAGGGAAAGAATGTGGGCCCAGATGGCAATGGCAAACATTACAATGTACCTAAGTTGTGTAGCTGCTGTGACATGCAGTGGTGACCTCTTGAGAGTGCTCTTGCTGCTGCTACAGATGCCAGATTAGGTCCAAAAGGACTGCTGATGGCATTGCTGAATGGCCTAAATGGGGCCATATTAATGTTCTGCCATTAGCAGATTCAATGAGGCTCAGGTGGGAGAAAGGATATGCAAAGTAGGGAAAGTGCTGGAACGTGGACTTGTAAAACATGGTCCAAAGTCAGCAAGAGTTTAGCTAAATACAAAAACAAAACCTTTTATGTTGTTGGTAGGGTATTATTTATTTATTTTATTTAGTTTTTTTGACCAGGTAAATGTACTAGACAAATTCTGCCTATTTTCAGGCACAACCTGGGGGAGGGGGATACAGATGAATGCCAACTGACTTTTAACCAGATTAAGCTGTTGGTGGTATTTTTAGTGAATGGGGGGAAATTTGGCCAGGGCACCAGGAAATTCCCCTACTCTTTTCGAGTAGTGCCATGGGATCTTTAACATCCAACTGAACTACCATCAGAACAGGCAGATGGGACCTCGGTTTAACATCTCATCCAAAAGATGGCACCTCAGGAGTGCAGCAGCCCCCTCATGCTGCACTGTATGTGTCAGTATTGGGATATTAACCCAAGTGCCTGGTGTGGGGATAGAACCTACAGCCTTCTGATCTCCCAGCCTCAGAGGTGAGTGTGCTACCTGCTGAGCCACTGACACTATGGTATGGTATGGTATGGTATGGTGATCATCTGGGATGGGTGTGCTGATCTGGAGGCTGGAAGTGTGGCCCAGGAATGGGGGGGCAGAAAGGCTGGTCCACTGCTGGTCTGTTGGGAAAAGGATGCTGGCCTGGGGCCTAGAAGGGTAGTCCAGGTGTAAGGCAGCCAATTGCCTGGTGGGAAGAGGATGATCCGGGGGTTGGAACTGTGGTCCAGCTACTGGTAGTCAGGTTGGCTAAGGGTGGGTAGGCTGGTCTGGGGGATGGAAGAGTGGCTGGCTGAGGGTTGAAGGCTGCTGATGGGGCTGAAAGGCTGCTTAGTTGGGGATCAGAAGCTGGTTAGGAGGTTGGAAGGGTGGTCCAGGTGCTACAAAAGTGGTACAGGTGAAGAAAGCAAGATTCTTTGAAAAAAATCTACTATTTAATTGGGATTCTCAATCCACTTTACTACCGAGGGTATCCTGTAATGCTCCTAGTAAGCAGCAGTGTAACCATCCTCACTTTGAAAGCTTGTATAGTCTTCATATCTGCATTCTCTGATGATAGGCTGTGCAATACATTCATTGTCCTCTGCGAGAAGGTTACTTCAAAAGTTACCTCATTTGAGCTACAGACCATGTCATGTGGGATCATATAATAAAGATAACAGATCATGTCACGTGGGACCATATAATAAAGATAAAATACCGATCCTTCTACACACATTAAGTACCATGGTTGCTGGTCACACTTTGCACACCATCAGCCAAGAATCAGTACTTACAGGCTAATACCATCCCTGCAGTACATTATGTTGCATCTCTACTAGGCTATCCTGGGTCTATTATTCTGGGTATATGTGTTGTAAAATAAAGGTGTTGAAACCAGAGCAGATGAGGGCATAGGTCTCCTGTGAATGTCAGACTGGTAGGAGTGGTGATGTGCACCATCCTGCCAACGGAGGGTGGGGGAATACATCTCAGTGGTCTGCCTTCCATAGATGGATAGTGTGGAGTTGAGGGAGCAATGGTGAGTGTGAAGTGGGCAGGTTAAGGTAACGTGACATTCATTTTGGTGGTTATTGTTCACTGGGAGGGCTGTCACTAATTCAGGTTATTATCCTATTTAGTATTAGAAGGAGGATTCATCTTAAAAAAAAAAGACCTGTCCAGGGTTCTGAAAACCAACAGGGCTGGTAAGTGATTCTGGAGAATGCAGGATTTGAATGGTCCAACATTTTACAGTATTTTATTCCAGTTTTTGTTATTCAGGTAGGTTTACTAGACTGAGGGCCTATTTTCAGAAATGACCAGGAATATAAATCTGATAAATACAAGAATATGCGGTACAATGATAATAAATATGTCATAAACATTCAGTCAAACATCCATTAAAAATCATTAGCTTTGATGGGCCAGTAGCCAACAGAGCAAGTGACTTGAAAACCATGGGCAGTGTGCTCCATGCTCTGAGCACAGCCAGTGATCACAAGACCACATTTTCTCTGTAAAAAAAAATCAGTGCTCTGTGCTCCTCTTGCCTTTCTGGAGCACAGTTATAGGCGGGCATTCCTAGCAGTGGGGCAGTGGTGGGGAGTCCAGAAGAGGCATTTGGATACAAATCAGTTTTTTTTTTATTATTATTACTTGCATGGAGGTCAAACTTAGATCCACAAGCCACTGGGTGAGCAGGCAGCAGCTAAGTTAGTAGGTGGACCGGCAGGGATCAAGTGAATGGGTAGCCAGCAAGGTAGTGTACACTTGGACATGCTGGCACGGAACAAGTATGTTGTAGTCGGCCAGAACAGGTTAGTTGGTGTGTTGGTAGGCAGGCACAGAAATCATATAAAAGCAGCTGGCAGACTAACATGCATGTAGGCAGTCAGGTAGGGAATGTGCATGTGTAGTTTTGAGTGGGTTTATGGGCAGGTGACAAACAAGTGTGTGGAAGAACGACAGGGAGGGAATGAGTGTATCAGTTACAGGCCTACAGCTGAATGAAAAGAAGATGGATGAGCAAAGAAGGAAAGTTGTTATATTTTTTAAAGTCAGTAGACAAAAGAAAGGAGAAAAACAGTTGTAACAGGGACAGAGAGAATTGAGGCTAAAGGAAGATGAAAGAATGAAAGAAAAGATGAGAGAGAGAACAGAGTTGGAATGGCCCATCTGAATACCTAGAAATTTCAAGGTGGGCACCCCCTTTGTTGGGTACGTGGCCACCTTCTGAACTCTGTAAATCTGTGCATTTGTCATTTATTTGCTAATTAAATGGGGTTGTTTGGACACTGCAAGTAAATGCATGATACAAATATAGAGCTGATGGTCTCAGGAACTGTACCTCAGGACTGGAGGATGGCTCACGTGGTACCCCTACATAAGAGCCATCCCAAAGATGAACCAGGAAACTATAGGCCAATGAGCCTCACATCCATAATGGAAAAACTGATGGAGACAATCCTGAAGGAGAGGCTTGTGTCCCTTCTGGAGATCAATGTGCTGCAGGACGTTAGGCAGCATGGGTTTGTCATGGGCAGATCTTGTCTGACCAACCGGGTGAATTACTATGACTGGGTAACTAGACAGTTGGACAAGGGCCATGTAGTGGATGTCCTGTTTCTGGACTTCAGTAAAGCATTCAACTCAGTGCCGAATGGGAGGCTGGGTAGTAAGCTGACAGGTACAGGTGCAGGGGTACAAATGGTGGGATGGGTAGTAAACTGGTTACAGAGAAGGCAGCAGAGGGTGGTGGGAGGGGAGCTCTCATCTCTGAGGGCAGTGACAAGCAGAGTACTGCAGGGCTCAGTGCTGGGACCGATGTTGTTTGGGTTGTTCATAACAGACATTTAAATGGGCATCAAGAGCAAGATCAGTTTGTTTGCAAATGGCACCAAGATGGGAGCAGTAGTGGATGACCTAGGAGGGTGGCATGGGTTGCAGGATGATCTGTCAAAATTGGAGACCTGGTCGGACACCTGGCAGTTGGGGTTCAATGCCAAAAAGTGCAAGGTGCTACATTTCAGGGCAAAAAAACCAAGAAGGAGCTGCCAGCTGGGGAGGTCAGCCAGCCATGACAGAGGAGGAGAAGGATCTGGGGGTGATTATAACGGGCTCAATGAACAACTCAGCACAACGCAGGAAGGCAGCTGCAAAGGCCAACAAAATGGATTGTATTGCCAGGGGTATATCTTCAAGGAGAGGGAAGGTGATCCTGCCGTTGTATAGGTCACTGGTTAGGTCACACCTAGAGTACTGCATACAGTGCTCGCACCCATACCTGAAGAGGGACATTGAGTTACTGGAAGGGGTGCAGCGCAGGGCAACAAAGATGATCCAGGGACTAGGGGACATACCCTATGTGAGCAGGTTGAGGGAGTTGAACATGTACTCACTGGAGGAGAGGAAAGACAGGGGGGAATATGATTGAAACCTTCAAGAACATGAAGGGAATAAACAAGACAGGCATGGAAGGACTATTCAAGTTAAGGGGGGTAGGAACACTCGAGGTCACGACCTCAGATTGGGGGGGGGAGGTACTGGAGGGAAATGAGAAAACACTTTTATACGGAGAGAGTGATGTCTGAGTGGAACACATTGCCTGCAGAAGTTGTATCCCATAGAACAGTGGACTGTTTCAAAAGGGTATAGGATAGGGTAAGAGGGAGGGTCAGGGGAAGGAGGGGCAGCTGCAGTATAAGGGTTGCTAGCTGCACACTTAAGCAGACTCGATAGATCATAAGGCCTTTATCTGCTGGCAAATTCATATGTTCGCATGTAATGTATCAAATGTAAGTGGAATACTGATAAGAATGTGTCACCAAGGGCCCTCCCTTATTGATTTTCCAGATGGGTCCCATATCAACTTTCTAGGTGGACCCCCATACCCAAGTCTGACCCTGAGAGAGAAAGACCAGAGTAAGAAGCAAAACAGGAAAGAAAGATCAATAATCAGAGGAAAAAAAATATGAAAATAAAAGGCAACTCATGGACACAGGTAAGCCAGAAGATGTAGAAAGACAGCAAGACCAACAGTCATGGTGTTCTGCATGTATCAAGGGATGCCTGGTGGGTACTTCCATTTCTTTTAAGAAGCTGCCTGTTGTCTTCAACAGGTTGTCTTTGGAATATAAAAAAAATAAAACTATTTTATTTTATAAGTTGAACTCTAGACCACCAAAAGTTTGAATGATCTGTTTCTGTGTTGTATACTTTTGTTGAAAATTGTTATATGGTGAAACTGAAACTGGTACTGATGTCCTGTCACACCTGTAGAAATAAAGGGAAAAATGGGCTAATGAGAGGGGGAAGAAATGGTAGAGAAAGTAGACACAGAGTTGTGGAGCAGTACAAGTAAGGTGTGGTTAAAGATAAAAGGGACGGAAAGAGTAAAAACAAGAGAAATATAAAATCTAAAAAAATAAATGAGACAGACAGAGGCAAAGAAATGACAAAGAATAGCAGTGATTCAGGTTTACTCTTCAGTGTCCTGGGTAGCCTTATTTAAATATAATATAGCCCAAGCTGTACAGTGGGCTACTGTAAGTCTCCTTTAAACTTGGAACACATTTCTTTTACAGTAGAGCATACTTGGCATATAGTGTATGAGAGAGTGTTGTTGTGTATAAAAATCGATGACTGGAATCAGTCTGTTGTGCGTTAGTAGTGACGGCAAACTCCTGTTGTGCTTCACTGAAGACGTCACTACTAACGCACAACAACATTGAATCAGTGCTCGCGATGAAATCTCCTCAGTCATGCCGACCGTAGTCAGAGCTGTCGCCTAGTAAGCAGACCTCCTAGTGGATGCCCTGAAAACAGCAACAGATAAGACAATTTTATGTGTCTCTCTCCCTAGGCTACTTGTTTATTTGAAAAAAAAAAGCATTCTCGCTAATCGCGATGCCGCTGTATATGAGTGCCTTCTCATACACTATAAAAGACTGTGTATGAGCAGGCATACACAGACAACAGTATGCTTGAAATCTCGAGGTTTCCTTGGTGACAGGAGAACTCTCGAGCTGTGCTCTCGAGGTCTACTGTCACAAAGGAAACCTCTCGATGCAAGCATACCCTTGTTGTGTATGCCTGCTCATACACAATCCTCTATATAGTATATGGTTAGGGTTTATTGTGGATGGAAAATGATGGCTTTCCAAATCCTGTTGTAGGACAGTTCAAAGGTCAAAAAAACTGTTGTACTATTGTTCTGATGTCACATCGATAGTACAACAACTTTTGCCTCTTGAGCTCCTGCCTGATTGGTGGAAACAGTCCTTGATTGAAAAAATACATTCTAAAATGGCAGATTCACTTAATGAGCGGTTGGGCGAGCAGACAGTTTGGACATGGAGTGCCATAATTGTCCCTGTGTGTCCAAACTCTCAATTTGTAGTTTTTTAAAAAATCTCTGGCACAGTTACAGCGAAAGCAGAGTGGCACCACAGCAATTAATACCGCTATATTTGGGGACATGACCGAAACAGAGCGTAACAGCAGTGAGGAGGACCGGTATCTTGGGGGATGGAACTAGAGGGAGGACCAGTGCAGGAGTGTCAATGCAAGGTATGAACCTTGTGTCCATTTGGGGGAACCATATACTATAAAAAACAGTGGATGGTTGAATATCCACTAATAAGCCTGTGTTTCCATCTCGGGAGTTGATGATGCCATGGAGACCTCGCGAGCTTCTCTCTCAAGGTCTCTATGACATCATCAACTTCCTCGATGGAAACACAGCCTTGTTGTGGATAGTTATCCATCCACTATTCTATATATAGTGTATATAGTGTATCCAGGAAGGCTTTCTTCTTCCTGGACTGCTGGCCCCATTTGTCCACCTCCTTCATGTTGTTGGCAGCATTAAAGAAAGTATGCTTAGTGGGTAATTAAGGAGCTGCTCTGTTTTCTTCCTCTTCAGGCCTACTACCCAAGGCTACAATGCTGCTGCTAGACTCTTTCTTCAGATTTCTTATTCCTTTTTTTACTTGCCTGGTTTGAAGAACTTGCCATTCACGGCACACCTCTATTAACAGAATGAACATAAGAGAACATCCCAGGCCTACCCCATAGACTACCAACCTGCTAGGTGAGGTAGATATCGTCACTGTAAAGAACAGTGCCTATTAGGCATCAGCAAATGGATAACCTACAGCTTGTTGGGACTGAATCAAGACAAGACAAAAGAGCTGACAGTGGATGTGGGTTTTCAGAGACTGGCAGGAATGGGAGGTGTGGTGGCTTGGTGATATATTAATTTCATCCCCCTCTCAGCTAATGACTGGATAAAGAATCTGGGTTTCATCATGGATTGCAGTTTGGCAATGGGATATCAGGTGTCAGCTATGGTCCATGGTGGCTTCTTCCAACTTAGGAACCTCAATCACATGAAACCCTCTCTGGACTCTGAGGACCTCAACACACTGGCACATGCCTTTGTTACTTTGAGGTTGGACTACTGCAGCAACCTGTACCTCAGGTTGTCTGATGGATCAACACGTCATTTGCAGCTGGTACAAAATGCCACAGCTTAGTTGATTGCTTGGTGTCACAGCTTCATGCATTTCTCTCCTGTGCTGCAGACATTACCATGGCTGCTGGTGAGATGGCATGTCTCCAAGATGTCTATTAACATACAAAGTCCTACACAATGTGGGCCCAGGCGCTTACTTAAAGAGCTCCTTTGTCCATTTGCTCCTAGCCACCCTCTCTGCTCCTCCGAGTTGGGTCTTTTGGAGGTCCCCAGATCTAAGTTGTTGGGAGACAAGGCATTTGCGATTGCAGAGCCAAGTTTATGGAATATGCTGCCCCGTCATCTAAGAGGGGCCTTCCTCAGTGGAGTGTTTTAAATGGGGGCATAAATAGCATCTATTCAGCTTGGCCTACCCTGATTAACTCCCTTTGTTAATACTTCTAGGGTTAACTTTAGCGATATTGTGGCTAGGTGGCTGTGATTTTTGTCAGGTACATATCTTTGTATATATGACTGCTGTTAATTTGTGTTTTCTGTAAGGCACCCTTAGCCCACAGGATAGGGTGTAAAATAAACTAAATACTATTACGACTCCTAATGCTTACCCAGACCCAATCAGGTCAGAGCTGAGATTCTCAGATGCACAACACTCCCCCACTGCCCAGTCACAACCTCCCTCCCTCCCATGTCCACAGATTAGAAGACAAAGACTGCAGGATGGCATGGAACCTCTGTTGTTCATTTTACAAAATATGTGGCTACAATTAATTGTGCCAGACTCTGAGGCCTCAGCTCCTACTCAGAGTGATTAAACTGTAACAAGACTACCCTAGGTTAGAAAATAAATACACAAAAGGCCATCCCAGTGGTCCAGCAGCAAAGGGAGGTGTCAGCTGGGGCAGGAACCTGGTGAAATCAAGGTCAACAGGGCCTGAGCTGGCTATATCCCTGGGACCAGACTATATCCCTGTCAGAGCATGGTCTGAGTGAAAAAGTTAATTGAAAAAAGGAAATGCATCTATGCAATAGTGTACACTGCGAATGCCTGCCAATGTCCTTCCCCCATGCTGCAGAGAACACCTCTGACCATAATGACCTGTGGTTCCATACAATCAGAAGGCTGGATCCTCAGCACCAGTTTTATCATTTTGGAGAAAGCAACTGAGTTCAGCTCAGTGCAAGCCAGCTCACATGACACCAGCTGTATAACTTCACCAGAGCTCAAAGTAGGAAGCCTGCAGCTCCACAAATGCTTCAAGACTCAGGAATCTCCTAGGGGTAGTAGACACTATTGCAGTCAGTGTAGAGCTGCTGACTTCCCCCAGAACTTTTGAGTTTTGGAATGTATGCAAATTAGAATAATTTGGAATGCTACATTCAGAAACTGCTGCCTCTTTCTCCCTAACAGCCAGACTCAATTTTTCTGTGTACACAGCATGAGTTTCCCCCAAGACTGCACAGCAACTTCATTGCAAGACTGTTTATGTTGTTGAAAAAGTGGCATTTATTCAATATTTTATTCATACTCTGCCCCTTTTAGTTAGTTACTTAAGATTAGCTTATATTGGGTAATTTGACTTATTTTTAGCAGTACTTTGTTTTAAACAAATATTTTATCCATTTAAAACGGATTTATTTAGTCTAACTGGCCCAGATATTCAAAAGGGTTGCGCATGGCGCAACAGTGTTGCCCCATGCACAACCCACTGATGCGCCCCAGCGCGATATTCAAAAGGGAAAAGTGGAGTGTTTTAAATTGTAGACGCGATCAGTAATGTATGCAGGCGCAGGTGGGGCCTACGCATACCCCTGCACAGTCTCGATATTCAGCCTGAAATGCAGAGCCACGCATGCTAACCCTACCCGCGCCAGCACAAAGTTGATCTAAAAAAAAAGGAATAACGGATGGCCATATACAGTGAGCCGCCGGTACAGGGCACAACACGGCAGCTGCCACCTGTGGGTGGCCACCAGAGCTCCAGGTGCACCTGGCGGCGCCCCCCCCATGCCCGATCGCGGGCATTTGTCATAAAATAAAATAATTTTGTCCAATATCCCTGGTGGTCCAGTGGACCGCTGTCTGCCCGATCGCAGGCATTTGTGTAAAGAAATGAATAATTCCTATACCCCCGGTGGTCCAGTGGACCGCTGTCTGCCCGATCGCGGGCATTTGTGTAAAGAAATGAATAATTCCTATATCCCTGGTGGTCCAGTGGACCGCTGTCTGCCCGATCGTGGGCATTTGTGTAAAGAAATGAATAAGTCCAATATCCCTGCTGGTCCAGTGGTACCCCCCTCCCCACCGCCCACTGAGCCCCACTGCCCTGCTTCCCCGGTCAGCCGGCGGGCGACAGCATCCACCGCCTGCCGCCCGCCGCCCGACTGACACCGTCGGTGGGGCTGCCGCCCATTGGTCCTGGCGTGAGCCAATGGGCGTGCAGCGCTACACACATTCCAGATATGTGAATGATTCATTCACATATCTGGAATGTGTAGTAGAGAGTGCACGCCCATTGGCTCACGCCAGGACCAATGGGCGCAGCATTACCGACGGTGTCAGGCAGCAGGGCGGCAGGCGGTGGGTGCTGCTGCCTGCCGCTGACCCGGGGAGCGGAGCGGTGGGGCTCGGTGGGCGATGGGAGGGGGTACCACTGGACCACCAGGGATATTGACTTATCCATTTCTTTACACAAATGCCCGCGATCGGGCAGACAGCAGTCCACTGGACCACCAGGGATATAGGAATTATTCATTTCTATACACAAATGCCCGCGATCGGGCAGACAGCGGTCCACTCGACCACCGGGGATATAGGAATTATTCATTTTTTTATACAAATGCCCGCGATCGGGCTGTGGAGCACATTGCCAGCTGCAGGGGGTGTCGGTCCCCGACAGCTGCTGCCTGGCATGGCGCCAGGCGCAAGTCGTCAGGGATTGGCGCACCTGCATGCAAATGGGGCCATAATGTCATGGAAATGGCCCCATTTGCACCTTGCATACATTATGGCCCCATTTGCATGTCAAGTTTTGAATATCGAGGTTGCTGTGCATAGCGCAATGGAACTTGCACTAGCGCATCCCCATGCTCCACTCTGGCCACTTGCGCTGGTGCAGTGCCACTGCGCCATGCACACTGAGGGTTGCCAGGGTGCGATATTCAACACTGCTGAGCCATTTTGCAGCTCCGTTGAATATCGCCCAGTCCACACCCCTGTGCAGCCAAGTTGAGCTGTGCCCAAGCTTGCACCACAGCCTGGCGCAGTTTGAATATCTGGGCCACTGTGTGTAATTTGCGGTTCTGACAGTTAGCTACTTAGTTTTAAACAAATGTTATATTTAGTCATTTAAAACTGTTTAGTTTAAATCACAATCAGTTCCTGTTTGCTACAAGGAACCAATCACATTTTTGAAAGTATACACTTTTGATTACTTATTTTGTGGGTAGCTATCGGTTCCGTTTTCCCTCCAGGAACCGATCGCCTTTGAATAAAAACAAATAAGTTGTTTAAATCGTGGTTCCTTTTATATTTAAGGAACCGACCATAATTGTTCTAAATTTTAACTCTATAAGACATTTTTTAAGAGTCTGCTGACAGTTTGGTATGTCAGACAGACTGAAAGAGGATGGGACCCACAAGTTTTAAAAATAGTATAAAGTGCTTTCAGATCTTTGCTAAGACTGATCACCATGATTTGCGCATAGAATGATGGGGTCCCAGCCATATTTTTTCTAAACTGGGAAGTTTGGAGTACTTTTGTACAAAAATGGTTAAGACAGCAAAAAGATTGGGGG
The DNA here is from genome assembly GCA_016271365.2 of Neoceratodus forsteri. NCBI lineage: Eukaryota > Metazoa > Chordata > Ceratodontiformes > Ceratodontidae > Neoceratodus > Neoceratodus forsteri. Next base: position 805,215,347 of record CM028133.1, read on the forward strand.
CTTCTGCTCCCACCTCAGTGTCACCAAAGCGCAGTAAAGAGGGTCCTTCTTCCTCCCACTCAAAGACAAAGGTGAGACCCTCTAAAGACATCTCAGGCCCCAAAATTCCTGAAAAGGGGTCTGAGCATACAAAACACAAAAGAACAAGTGAGCTGGCACCTGAAACTGTGCCTGCCAAAAAGAAACATAAAGAGAAAAGTGTTGTGCCTCCTGCTGAAAAGAAAACAGGAGCTCCCAACAGACAAAGTAAAAACAAAAAAAAATCCCTCTGCAAAGGAAATTGCTAAAACCCTGTATGTCATTTAGGCCCTACAGGCTGCAGGTTCCATCCTGGGTTCACCGGTTAAAATCCCACCACCAGTTCCCAGTGACCAAGGGCTTGAAGTTTACATTGAGGAGGTGGGACTGGATCTAGGGGAACCCATTGAACCAGGGTATCCCCAGATCAGGAGTTTGGTCCCCACATGTGGGCATGATGTTTTTTCATCCCACTTCTCTTTTATCAGGCAAATGGCTGACACCCTGGGCTTCACCTCATGGGAATCCATGGATGATGAGGAAGAGGCATATTTTTTGGATGTGATGGGCCTCACTCCCACAAGAGAGGTGGTCCTTCCTAACCATAATTCCCTAAGGAAGGCTGTTTTTAAAATGATATAGACACCTTCCTCTGTCCTCGGAGTGGACAAGAAGGTGGAAAAAGAAATAACAACTGGATAGGGTTTCTGCTGATTATGTCTACACCCATCCAGATCATGAGGATGTTATGCAGGCTGTAGCCTATGATAAAGCAAAACTTCCACTGGCATCTCACCCACCGGACAAAGATTCCATGGGAATTGACACAATGGGGAAGAAAGGTTATTTGGGATCTTCCCTTCTCAGACAGGCAGCTTACGTGGCTTATACTGCAGAGTACCAGAAAGCCCTATGGAGTCCATGATAGCTTTAATTGATAAGGTTTCAGAAAAGTGGATGCGAATGACAAAACTGAGGAATACAAAACCAGCTATTGGAGTACCTCAGAGAGAGAGAGATGAGAGAGAGAGAGGGAGGGAGGGAGGGAGGCCTCCATTCTTATAGATCCACAGGAAGTGGAGGTAGGGGTAGGGGTGGTTACTACCCCAGATCTTACATCCCATATCCCTATACCTGTAGAACACACACAGGTTGAGGGTATTACAGGGCAGGAGATCTGCTAGTTCCAGCTCCTGGACCACAGTCCAGACAGAATCCTGACCACACAGATCAAGTTGCCCCAGTAGGGAGGAGACTGTCTATTTCAAACATTGGGAAAACATTACCACAGACAACTGGGTACTGGAGGTAGTGAGTCAGGGTCTGTGTCTACAGTTCAAACAATTTCCAAAAAACTCTTGCAGACCAGGGCAATAGAGTCAGACCCCTTGCCCAAAGGGGAAGGGGATTGTACTCAAGATACTTTCTGATCAAAAAGAAAAACAGGGACTACCATCCAATCTTGGATCTCAGATACCTAAACAGACACCTGGCAAAGCCCAGTTTCAAAATTGTAACACTGGCAGTAGTTACTTTCACATTCCAATCGGACCTTGCACAGAAAGTACCTAAGGTTCTCTCTCCCCTCAGGTCATTACCAGTTCTCAGCACTCCCCTTCGGGCTCACTTCTGCCCCACGGGTATTCACAAAGTGTCTGTCAGTGGTGGCAGCTTACTTCAGAAGGCAGGGAATCAGTGTATTTCCTTACCTGGATGACTAGCTAGTCACAGGGAAGACATACCAGCAGGTAAAGGATTCCATCAGGGTGACCCAAAGTTCCCTGGAGTCATTAGGTTTCCTTATCAATGTTCAAAAATGTCAGATGGAGCCAGTTCAGTCACTGGAATTCATTGGAGCAGAACTGAACACTATCCAAGGGAAAGCTTTTCTTCTATATGAGAGGGTGTCAGACCTACTGACCCTAGCAAACTCCTTTGTTTTAGGACATCCCAGAACTGCAAGACAATTCCTAGTATTGCTAGAACACATGGCCTCAACTACAGCAGTAGCATCAGGCTCCAGGTTTCAAATGAGAGATATCCAGTATTGCCGCAGATCACATTGGTCCCAAAGAAGGGACCACATCTCAAATGTGGTGCCAGTTACAAGAACCCTGTTACTGGCTATGCAATGGTGGCAAGAAAGGGAGAACCTTTGACAGGGCATCCCTCTTCAGCAACAACACCACACGATGGCCTTCAACAGGGCGTCCCTTTTCAGCAACAACACCACACGTTGACCTTAACAGATGCCTCCCTCCTAGGGTGGGGGGTGTACATGGGCGACCTCAAAATCAGTGGAATTTGGTCACCTCAGAAGTACAAACTGCACATCAACCTTTTGGAGTTGAGAGCAGTCTTCCTTGTTCTAAAGGCCTTTGCCACTCAACTGAGGGGTCAAGCAGTACAAGTCAGGACAGACAACACAGCCACCATGTGGTACACCAACAAGTAGGGGGTACCAGATCTTCAAGACTATGCACAGAGGCAATGGAGATTTGTTACCTAGCTTGTTCTCTAGAGGTGCATCTATTTACCATTCACCTTCCAGGGAAGTACAATACACTGACAGATTCACTCAGCAGAATCAACCAGGACCATCGCGAATGGGCTCTGAACAGACAAGTGTTGGATACAATTTTCAGGCAGTGGGGCACCCCAGAAATAGATCTGTTTGCCTCAAAAGACAGTCATCAGCTTTCACTGCTTGCTGCAGGCCACCAACCTTGGGCACAGTGACCATGGATACGCTAGTCCTGGATGGTTCCATGTCAAAACGGCAAAACATTTATCGTGACTCGCACAACAGCAAGTAAATAATCGGCACTTAATCCTTCTCACGGTCTACAAACACAGAAACGACTCAGCAATACAAAAAATTTCACAGTAAAATTACTGTTTAATGCTCACCCCCCCCACACACACACACACCCCACACTAATATAATCAACTCCGGGGGGGGGGGAGAACACTGGGGGAAAGAGTATTACATGGGAGGAGGGCTACTACCGCTGGGGCACCACAGTTGGGGGAACTAGGGGACAGCAACCACAAAATAAAAAAATAACACCCACCACAAAGCACAAAAAAAATATTCCTCTGGGCAGTCCCAAACCCGGAACCATCAGTATCCTGAGTGGTGGCCGTATCCACCACTCCAGGCGACCGGCTCAGCAGTAGCACACTACTTTACCCCATTCAACCCACCTGATTATACCTCTCTCATGATCCTCCCTCGTGATTTGCCGTCACTGTCTTGTCATGCTTTACTCGCTATTCCCTTCCGTCGACATTCCCTACCAGTTGCTATCCCATCTCGGGTGATCAAATCGAGTAGCTCTTATTTGAGTTGCTCAGTTTGGTTCGCTATTATAACATGATACCATCCTGGATTGGATGGGGAAATTCCACTACCCTTTCCTCCAATTCCACTGGTGTGAAGAGTTCTTCTCACACTGAGGAGTCAGCCTGCAACCATGATACTGGTTGCACCAGACTGGGCCAGACAGCCTTGGTATCCTTTGTTGCTCAGTTTGTCCACCAAGCAGCCCATTCATCTGCCCCACAGGTTCAATCTTCTAACAGCCATCCAGGGTCAGATAGCTTTTCTGAACCCCGAGAGCCTTCGCCTGAAGGCTTGGTTCTTGAGGAGTTGGAATTTTCTGAGCTTATCTTATTAGAAGAGGTTATTAAAGTACTAAAAGTATCTTGGAAAACCTCTACAAGAAAAACTTAAGAAAATCAACCCCTTCAGGGCAGGTCTGCCCACAGTACTTGATTACCTAGTGCACTTGCAGTCTCTAGGCCTCAGGCCTGCAACCCTTAAGGTTCACTTAGCAGCAATATCTGCTTTATTTATTTATTTGATATTCGGAAATACAGAGCAAAAGAGACAAGAATGATTGAAAGTTGCTTACACAAATTTGAAAGGTATTCAAAGATTGTGGTTACAGGGTCATATATACCGTACACTAAAACATTAAATAAAATGTTGCAAGTTACATTCACAGACATTAGAGGCATAACATGGAATTCCCAGTTATTTGTCAATAAGTGTGGGTTTGTAACAAGAAGTTGTTAGGCAATGTTGAAATTAGAATAAGTGCACACCTTAGCAGTAGTAGGGATACTAGAGGTGGTAGATGCAGACACAGTCAGAGTACAGGGGTAAGGGATGGGGGAAACGTAGGTTGTATGGAAGAGTGTGTAGAAAAGTAAGATTATGGGTGTATGGGGGGGAGCAGGGGAGAGATAAAGATTAATACAACCGGAGAGGGTGAAGGGAAACTGGGGACAAAATACAAAGCTTAAGCAGGGGTAAGTTGACCGGAGGGGTAAATGGAGGAGACATGTCATGGAGGGGGTGGGAAGTGGGGGACTAGAGGGAAAGTAAGAGTGTGGAGTAGGGGAAATACAGCAAGCATATGTCCGGTTAACCTGTCTTAGCTGAAAGAAGCTATGGGGGAAAGCTCTACAGGAAAAAGACAAGGGGGGGGGAACGAGAGGGGAGGGGAAGAGGTGAAGGAGGTGAAGAATGTAGGTATATGGTTGAGATAGAATGTTTGGCTGCAGATGACAATATAAAGTAGAAGGAGGAGCTGAGATAGAGAGGGTAGGAAATAGAAAGTTAAAAATAGATTGAGGGTAGAATGTTAATCTAGGAATGATATAAAGAGGAGTTAGAACTGAGGGAGTTGAGAAGGTTAGAGAGGAGATTTTGGGTACATGATGGTGGAGGAAAAGTAGAGAAGAGATTGGCACAGGGGGTAGGATACAAGGGCTAGCAGAGGGGAGATGAAAATAGCACTAGCAGTTGCAACTGCTGGAAGAGGCTAGATAGGCACGTAGTTTCACTTTAAAAGGGCCTAGTTTGAGTTCTTTGACTGCAGGTGCTTGGAGAACAATAGCTTCACACACTATTTTTGAGACGTTTTTCAAAGGATTGGCACATATGATCCCTCCTGTTAGGGAACCAGTACCTTCTTGGGACCTGAATTTGTGCATAGCCAAACTCATGGAACCTCCTTTTGAGCCAATGCTACAGCTGACCTAAAATATATGGCAATAGTGTAGAATATCGGGTACACCTAGGAAGCTTGCCGTAAAAGCTTCCTGAATACAGTGCTGCTTTTGTCACGTGCCTTACCTAGCTGTCAGTTTATTTAAGTTGGGGGGCTTTGCCCCCCCCCACACCTTTTTTTTGTTTGTTTGTTTTTTAGAGGGTGGTGTGAGGGCGAACCCCAACCCAAATAAACTACTAAAAAGTAAATGAGCGGGCGACTGTACCAAATAGCGTAACTTGAGCTCTACACTAATAGCATAGCTCCTACACGTACCTGATATTCTACACTATCACCAAATATGTCACATGGAAAACTGTTTTTCTAGTGACGGTTACTTGTGCAAAAAGAGTGTGCGAGCTCCAAGCTCTTTGCACTGATCCCAATTACATTATCTCCCATAGGGACAAAGTAGTCCTTACAACTAACAGGAAATTCCTTCCAAAGGTGGTAACTGAGTTGCAGTTGAACCAGTCCATCACACTGCCAGTACTTTTCATAGCCAAATCCAGTTCAAGTGAACAAACACTTCATAACTTAAACATAAAAAGATCCCTCAGCTATTACATTACACACACTAAGGACCTCAGGGATTCCCACTCATAGGTGTTTATTACCTACCTGTGGTGAAGTGGGAAAGGGCAGGCCAACCTCAAAGGGATCAGTTGCTTCTGCTACAATAAGGCTGACAAACAGCCACCACAGGGCCTCAGGGCACATTCCACTCATAGAATTGCCACCTCTGTGGCAGCTGCAAGGGACATCCTCTTGCTGGAAATCTGTAAAGCAGCTACCTGGAGTACAGTCCACACCTTCACAAAGCACTGCTGCCTGGACGTCCAGTCCAGGACTGATGCAAGGTTAGGCACTGCAGTATTGCAGAACCATTTTCCTAAATAGGTTATGTACCCTACTCCCAAAGCACAACTTGGTAGACTGCACTAGTATCTAATACTGCTAGGAGATTCCTGGGGTTTGAAGAAAAAAGTATGTACCACAGTAATATTGTTTCTTACAAGGGATCTCCTAGTAGGATTTATTTAAAAGTTTTACCAGGAAAGGCATACAGAGCAGCAAAACGCTCATTTCCAGATGTGTCCTGGGGGGAGAAGGGAACAGGGATGAACAGTAAATGCATAGCAGAAGACATAAACAGGTAGTAAAATTATGCTGAGAAAATCAAGCATTTGGATGACAAATACAAATGTCAGACAATTTAACTTAACAACAATTAGCTAGAACTGTGTTATACAAACAAGCGAATGTAATTAATGTAAGGATTAGACCTCCCATCCCTACCTCCCCTTACATAGCCTGAATAGGTTCAGCAATACCTTCATGGGAGGGTTCTATGTGATAACAGCGATCACGGAAAGGCAATCACCGTTAGGGCAAGTGTACATAGGCGAAAATCAATTTCACCGATGTACACTTGCGGCGCAGACCAAAAGGGTGCCCCCGCACCCCCCTACTAAAGGATTATCAACTCCAGGGGGGGTGCATGTTGGGGGGAGTGAAAAAAAAAAGAATTAATGGACTGGCACAAAAATACAGACGCGCCCAGTTTCAAACCCGGCACCCTCCCAAACCCTAGCCTGCCACAAACCCACCACGCCACACGGCCAGCTCAGCAACCCACCACCACACTACACCTCACACACCCTCCCTCCCCTTCTGCCCATCACATGGCGTGCTCGCTCCCCCCATGCGCATATACATATAGCGACAGGATGTCACTATAGCCATATTCGCCCTCCTGTCCAATAGTCCTGTGAACAGGTGCAGCTTTCCGAGTCGCTGTTTTTGTAAGTGCTCAATAGCAGACGCCCTTATCACTGGATGCCTCATGTGTGTTTTCTAATATTGTCATTCATAATTGGCTTAACTTTTTATAATAACTAACACACACAAGAATGGCTAGGACCACTAGTTCTCTTTTTTGTGATTTTCTTGGTCTGTTTGGATTCCATCTTCTTTACCAAGGGTAGGGCTTTAGTGTTAATGGGGTTTTTAATTATTAATTATTAATTAGTGATTAGCCTACTGTTTTATCTACAAAATCAAATCTGGCTTTTAGAGAGAAAGAGGCAGCAGTTTTTGAATGTAGCATTCCAACTTTTTCTAATTTACATACATTCCAAAGCTCAAAGTTCTGGGGGCAGTCAGCAGCTCTACATTAACTGCAATAGTGTCTAATCCTGCTAGGAGATCCCTTGCAAGAAATAATATTATTGTGGTAAGTCATTTTTTCTTCTTTGTCACCTGCTTTCTCCCATTTGATTCTGCATCAGTAAGTATCCTCCACTGTTAAATATACAGAAACAGACAATAACAGCAGAATAAGGCCATCAGTCCATCCGGTCTGCCTGTAATATACCATATCTTACCTTGAGTGCTGTTATCTGTAAGGAGTTTTTGTCTGCACTACTCAGCCCCATGTTCCTTCCCTTACTTCTACTCCTCTGAGTAACTACTAAGCCTTTAACTCTGTCCCAGCCATGCTCGAAACCATTAATGGTTTTGGCACCCACCACCTCAGCTGGCAGACTCTTCCGCAGCTCAGCAACTCTCTATGTAAAACATTCTTATATCCTTCCTGAATCCCCTCTGCCAGCTTCTAGTCATGTCTCTGTGTTCTTAATTTGCTATTCCTGTTGAGTAGTTCCTTGCAGGTGTAACCCCCCCCCACGGTGGGGGCTTACCTTGTTACTGCCTCCTGCGGTAGTGCCATCATGTCCCCGATCCTGTGTGGTCCCTGAGTGCTCCTGCCGACCCTGTTATTTTCTTGCCTGCTTTGAGGTCCAGTGGAGCGTAAAGTAAAAGAAAAGCCGCATGCTGTGGCGGGTTGGGCCAATCGCCGTGCAGCTCACTGTGCGAGCTGCTGCTGTCTGCTCTCACTCTTTCTTCCTCTCGCACTATTTGGAGTGCCGCGGCAGTCATAAGTGAAAGACACTTCATGCAGCTCTTGAAGTACTGTAGCTGTTTTGTGTGTACCCCAGGCCCAGAGTAAAAAGGAAGATGAAAGGGAGTCTAGAAACACTCAGGGGAGAACAAATAAATGTTTTTAGAAGCGCTCTTAAGCGATATTAATTAAATGGGCACCTGTCAGTTTAAGAAGCAACAGAGGCTGCTCATGAATATTAATGAGCACTGATTGTGCCCTGGAGGGATAGCACTACTGAAGTAGTGACAGGCACATGAAGCCCTAATTTAAATTATACAATGGCAAGATAATGTCTCGTTCTCTGATTGGTCAGTGTGTGCCCGGGACAGTGATGTTATTGAACAATAACATCACCGTATTGAGTTCAGGCACACAAATGACCACAAAGCAGTGAAACAAATCCCTCCCTCCCCACGCATGCCACCGGGAAGCCGACAGTCCCTAAAGCCGTCACACCTTAACCTGGCTCGCCACCCCCCATCCACAAACAAACACACGGTCCCTACCTGACTGCCTCAATCCTTCACACAACTAAACAAAAGCTAGAATATAAAAAAAAAAACAGCAGCTGTCCATCTTTCAGTTCACAGTAGCTGCCTGTGACTGAGAAACTGCACACACTCAGCCATTTAAACAAAAACCCAAACATACTCGCGATCACATATTAAACGTTCGCCAGCTTCTCAGCAAACAAACTTTCCCCAAAAAGCAGTTTACCAAAATAAAAAAGACCTGTAACTTACAGGTTCCAACTCATGTCCCGTTACGGAGCAGAGCGGGAAACCGGAAGTAACCGCTCGGCTTCGGTGTTTTCTTTTTCGCTCTCCATATCTTTCTCTCAGGGCTCAGAAAATAAATAAAAAAACATCTTCAGCTGCTCCCAGGACAAGCAGCGGGAGCACACTGATTAAATATTCGACACCAAAAGATACATGACGAGTGAGTGTGTCTGTGTGTGTGTGGGGGGGGTCACCATGCACAAGAAAGGCACATGCTACCAACAGCACCACCTACTGGACTACTTTTTCTTTTATTTCTAAAATATGCCCCTCATACAAAAAATAATACAAATATTACAAAAAAATTGTTTTTTTTTAACTTTTTAATATTATTTTAAAATGAGCCATTGTATAATAGCAATAAGGCACTCCAGGGTGTGTGTTATTTAAGCAATAATGCAAGACAGGGTATGGGTTGTGCTGGGATAACGTCACGCCTTGCGGGGTTGGGCACGAGGCTGAAGGTCGAGTGCGACCAACGGCAAGGCGTGACGTTATCCCAGCACAACCCACACCCTGGAGTGCATTATTGCTATTATAAAATGGCTCAGTTGTAAAAAACTAGATGTGTAAGTTTTATTTTTTTAATGTTTTACTTCTAGAAAGTGGTATGTAACCTTGCGCTTCAAGAAGTAGTCCATGCATTTTTGTCCTGAATATTTTTTTCCGCCAGTAGGTGGAGCTGTTGTAACTGTGTAGATCACACACTGAACCTTGCTTCCATCCTGTACAAAATACTTGTTCTTTTGTGGTCTCCAACCCCCATCTTTATGTTCCCCTGTGTGTGTTTATTTTTAGCTCCCCTCTGTTGCTTCATTCTCTCTGTGAAGCTGAAAGTCACCCCCGCCCCCCCCCCGGGCTCATTTTGGAGATCGCTTGGTGCAGTTATAATTCTGATACCTGGAAAAGTGAAACAAGGGAGATCATCTGAAAAATTCCCACTGAGCGTAGTAAGTGAGAACCGTGATATGCTTTTTAAGAGGCGTACTGAGTCTGTTCTGGGAAGGCAGGGACAGCAGAAGCTGACCAGTCAGTCTGTTCGGGATGGCCGAGGAGAGTAGATTCCCATAGCAATGGATAGCATAGCACTGAAGGTGATGGGACTGAAGACTTTATAATTACTTTCTTTTTTTTTTAATTGAAGCAGTATGCCACGAAACACATGTTTAGTTTCTGTTTGAGAGACCGCTTAGTGTGTTTGGGATGGGCGGGGAGAGCAGAAGCCGCTGAACTGCGTGACTGGCAGTTGCACTGACTCAAGCAGTTCATGGAAGAAACAAGCATAGGAAGTCTATTTTTTTTACTTTTTCTGCTGGAAGAGTAAAGAGTGACATAGTGGGAGGGCAGTGAACACTACACTTTAGACAGCTTCAGAGCGAGAATGATTGAAGCGGACTGGCCAGCGACGATGATGACTGAAGCAGGGTGCAGTGGAGTGATTCCAGTAACAATTTATGAGGTCATCTGTATGCTGGGACTAGACCCGTGATGTTGTAATGGGATAACATCAAGGGTCCAGTCCCAGACTCACCAATCAGAGTCCATGGATTTTTCTTGCCATTTTATAATGTGTAATAACGTCACTCCTGGGGTGGTGGAAGCACTCAGCTTCGCCTCATGCTTCGACCCACCCCAGGAGTGAAGTTAATACACAATAACACATACCCTGTCATGCCTTATTGCTTAATTGATCCTGCAGTCGCTAGATAGGACAGAGGAACAGGCACAAATGTATGTTTTTAAATAAATGCATAAAAGTACTGTTTGACTTAATGCTAAAGTTGGGACACTAAGTAAAACTTTTTATTTATTTATTTTATTTAGTTTTTGTTGACCGGTAAGTGCACTAGACATATCCTGCCTATTTTCAGGCACGACCCGGGGGAGGGGGATACAGATGAGTGCCAACTGACCTTGAACCAGATTAAGCTGTTGGTGGTATTTTTAGTGAATGACGGAAATTTGGCCAGGACACCAGGGAAATTCCCCTACTTGTCAGAGGGGGAATCTCTGTCCAAGATGGCGGACATCCCTGTGGCTGCTGTGGAGGAAGCTATGGAGATGGGAGTTCTAGTCTCGGCTCCCACCTCGGCTCTTGTGGAGACTGCCAGTGGAATTCTTGTGGATGTACAACAGAATTGTGATGTTCTAGTATCTACTGTGCCTGTCCTGCCGACAGTGCCCGCACCTCAGTTGCTTGACACAGACATGGAACCTTGTTTTTTTTACCTACAGACGCTGTACTGGAGGATTTTTCCTCCTCTGCTCCTGAAGTGGCTTGTAATGCAGAGCAGGCGTTGCGTGAACGCCTGGCTGATGCTGAATGCAGTTTTACGCTCACTAAAAGAAAACTCTGCCAAGAACTTCATTCACTGAAAGAACTTCAATCTTTGAAAGAATTTTCGACTCAACGACCTGTTACTTCTCCCCCTGTCATGCCGAAAGTGTCAGACGGACATGTTATGGAGACTCACCCGTCAGCTGCTGTCCCGGAGCGTTCTGAGGCTCTGAATCCACTTGTTGTTGAGGCTGCTCCCTTTGACTCCCATTTGTTTGAGGAGGAAGGTGTCCGTGGCATGGAGACTGCTACCTCGCCTCCATTACTGCCGACACCACAGGTCTTGGATTCCCCTGCACAGCTTCCCTGGTCGGTGGACACAGCTCTAGGGGGTGCTGGCTGGGTACAGGAACCGGTTGCAGGAAGATGGATTTCCGGTCTCCTATGCGGTCCCCCAGTCCTGCTGATTTTCCTGAGCTACTGAGTTTGGCTGACAAGGCTGAGATCTCTCCTGACCCCTTGAGCTTACCGGAAGAACTGGCTTTAACGCAAAACCCTACTATGGCACATCTATTGGGACCTGAATCACGGGCTTTTTCTCTTGCTTCATCTCGGGGGGCTGCAGGTACTGTTTTGAAGCAAACTGTGTCACACAAGACTGAGCCTAGTCACTCGTTTTCTTCTTTATTCAAGTTTCCGATTCAAGCAGCAAAAAGACACAATGCAGTACGTCTAGTTTATAAGGGGGGGTTACCTGAGCTCCCTAATCGTGTATATGTTGCTCGTACGCTTCTTAAAGACTCATTGAAGTTTTTTTCTCATGAAATCTATGCGATGATTCACATTTCTGGTGAATCATCTTTTGATGTTAGCTTTCAAACAGCTCGTGGTTTGGAACGTTTCTGGACAAAGTATTCTGCTTTGCGGAACACTGCTCTTTGGACCCCGTTCCAGGCAATCCCTCTTTCAAAACCCACTTTTAAAACCATTACTGTGTTGTTTCGAAATGAGGGTGTTGATGTGGCTGATGTTCTCTATTGGTTGAAACAGCGCTGTAATGTCCAGGGTCAGGCGGAGGCCATCCTGGATACAGAAAATATTTGGACAGGGGGTTGGAAGAGTAGGGTTTTATTGCACACTAATGAGTCAGGTCCTGTACACCTGCCTAATTCTTTCTTTATTGGCCGGGATAGAGGGGTCCTATTTTACCCGGGTCAGTCTAAAGCTTGTTACCGATGTGGTGACCCCACACATCTCAGTAATGTGTGTGACAAACTAAAGTGTAATACATGTGGTGAATTGGGTCATGTGGGGGCACATTGTGTGAATGAGTGTAAATGCGACCTGTGTGATGAACTGGGACATACATTTCAGAATTGTCACTGGGCTGCCCACAATCAGGAGTCTCATGATGGTGGGGTTGATCAGCGTTTTATTATTACGCAAGCACAGAAGGCTCGTATATGTGCCACATCGGCAGCCCCGCCCTTGGCGGTTTTACAGACTTCTGAGCCGGTCCCTGTGTCTGCTGCAATGCCAGGGCCCGATGGTCTCCCTTTCTGAGAGTACTCTGGTTCAGACCTCAGCTAACTCTAAGCCTGCCCAGCATGTTTTGTCGATCCTTGACCCTCTCCCAGGTCCTAGCAATATGCCCCCTCCTCCTCCTCCTCAGGTATCAGCCAAGGTTGGCTGTCGAAGGTCCATGAGGAACATGTCCCGGGTACTACCTTCCCTTCCGGTGGGACTAGAGTCATCTCCTGTGCCTTTGTCTAACCCTTTTGAGCTACTCCATTCTGTCTCAGATGATGCTGGAGGCGAGTCGGACTCTTCCTCTGTAGCTTCATCTCTCCCTGATGGACCTGCTGAATCTGAACTCCAACTAGGTTCTGGTCTTTCTCAAAAGAAGAAAGCTAGGGTGAAACTTAAAGGGAAAAAGGTAGTTGGGAAAAGGAAATTGTGATGAGTTTTTCAGCCTTATTTAACTACTATGTCTTGTTTCACTTGTCATACTATTAATGTAAATAGTGTGATGTGAATGACAAAGAGACAACTGTTTTTTTCTTTGTTACGACTTTTGCCATTGGGACTTTTTTATTGCAAGATACCCAATTCCATACTACACAGGAAATCCAATATGCACAGCAAGACTGGTTGCAGGGACCTTCCTTTTGGTCCATCGGCCAAGATTCCTGTTCAGGTCTGGGGATTCTTATTAATGTCCCGGGATTCCGTTTATTAAAACTGTATGATGTGGCTCCGGGTAGGGCACTCATTCTAGATTTTGTGATTGGGCCCTATCCCTATCGGGTGATTAATCTTTATGCCCCTCAGACCAAAACGGCGCATATAGCATTATTTTCTTTACTCCGTCCTTTTTTTCATACTTCCTTTCAAGTTATTTTTTCTGCTGATTTTAATTGTGGATTGAGTCTCCAAGATAAGAGTTCTTTTGCAACTACTAGAAAGTTGTTTTGTGATTCCCAGGAATTGGGGAAATTGGTCCGTACTGCCCATTTAACTGACGCTTATTTGTCCTTTACTAAACAACATACCCCTACATTCCAGAAGGGTAAATTGGCAACGCGAATTGATTTTGTGTTTTTGTCTCGTACTTTAAATATTGCTTCTGCTAAGGTACAAGCTGTTGCATTTTTAGATCATAAGTTGTTGTCAGTTGGTTTGGGGTCTGTTGCCCCCCTTCATAAGGGACCTCGACTTTGGAAATTTAACACCTCCCTGCTACAAGTCCCAGCCTTTATGCAGTCTTTGTTGTCGTTTCTTCTGGCCCGTAAATCTGTTTTTATTTGTTATACGGACCCTATTCAGTGGTGGTTGGACACTAAGCATGATTTAGTTGCTTTCTTGAAAAATTATAGCCGTCAGAAATGTAGATGGGAGTATTTAGATTATTTGCAAAAGAGGGTTCACCTTCAGTCCTTACTAACTATTGCATATACGACGGGGCATGACCTCTCTCACCAAGTAAAATTGGTACAGGATGATATGTTGCATTTCCAAACAAGGCAATCACGACAACTTTATTATCAACAAAAATTTGGTACGGCTGGAACACATGATGTTGTATGCCCTTTTGAGGCAAATTCCCATCAAATTTCCCAGAAAACTATGACGTGTTTAGTTGATGCTGTAGGTGAATTATGCACTTCTCAATTAGATATTTGTCGTATTGTAACGGACCGCACGTTGGCATTATTTTCTTCTCCTCCAGTAGTAGCTGTTGATTCTGCAAGTTTTTATAATGACCTTGAAATCCTACTCCCTTCACAGTCTCTTTTGGACCAAGTTAGCTTACCTATATCAGAGCTGGATTTGAACTCGGCCATTTCCTCTTTACCTTTACAGAGGACTCCTGGTCTGGATGGTCTACCGGCTGCCTTGTATAAGGTGATGCGCGACCACTTGGTTTCAGAATTGACTATAGTGTTTAACTCCATGGTAACATGCGAAATTCTTCCTTTGGATTTTATGAAGGGTACTTTGATTTATATATATAAACAAAAAGGGGATTTACACTCTCTTGAAAATTGGCGTCCTTTAAGTATGTTGAATACTGATTTTAAGCTATTAATTAAAATAATTGCTAAGCGTCTTGTGAGAATAGCAGAGGTGGTTTTGCATCCTGCACAGTCATGTTCGGTACCTACTAGGAGAATCTCTGACCATCTGATTCTTCTTCGGGAATTGTTTTCTCATGGTCATGCCAATGAGATTTCGGGATTGGTGGTTTCTGTGGACCAGAAAGCAGCATTTGACTCGGTTAACCATGATTTCTTATGGGAAGCACTTCGCTTGTTGCATGTACCGGTGGTCTTAATTCACTGGATTCGTTGTTTTTATAGAACAGCCACTGTTGTACCAGTAGTTAATGGTTGGGTGGGACCAATGATCCCTATCAAGAGAGGGGTTCGCCAAGGGTGCCCATTGAGCCCTATATTGTATTTTTTTTTTCTGGACGTTTTGCTTCGTCGGTTGAATGCCCACCCTCAGATTCATGCTATTTCTAGCCCTGTCTTACGCTCGCCTTATAAAGCTATTGCGTATGCTGATGATGTCTGCTTTCTTGTAGCTGATGAGCCCTCTGTGGATATCTCTTCAGGTTTGTTCTACTTTTGGTATGTTTTCTGGTGCAGTCTTGAATTATGATAAAAGTGTGGGAGTCCGGGTGGGCTCTGCTTTACCACCTTTGGATTATATCGGTCCTTTACGTATGGTGGAAGGCCCTATTCGTATTTTAGGGGTTTATTTTGGGACAGTGGACTCTGATTTTTATAATTGGGATGTTAAATTAAAGAAGGGTAAACTTAAGGTGGCCCACTGGAATAGGGGCCAACTTGGGAAAAAGAAGCATGTTTTTATGATTAAATCTTATTTGATACCAACTTTCCTTTATTTGAGTTATATATTCCCTATTCCCAAACAACTAGAAACTACAGTCCTTAGCTTGTTTTTTCAAGCTTTTTGGGGGAGTAGATTGAACCCAATTAAAAGGAATGTGACATACTTGTCCATTTCAGAGGGCGGTTTACTTATGATTAATCCCCTGTTATTTTTTACCTGTATTTTCCTTACAGCAAACCTCAAGCCCTTGTTGATTAATACCCAAAGAGGGTGGGAACCTTGGTTTTACGATTCTTGTAGATTATGGTTTTGCCAATGGGAAAGTAATACCCTGTCTGTATTATGACATAATGTTAGTATACCAGTATATGTTAAGCATATTTTCTTACGTCTGAAACAATGGAAGATAACGGCCCAGATGTTATTGCCTTCCTCTCATAAAGTATTATATAAGACTTTACTTTCAACAGTATGTGCTGTACAAACACCCTTTGATAAATGCCCCAGCCAATATATCCCCCTTTTGTTTTTGTTACGTTGTAAGAGGGTACCTGCCCATATGTGGGACTTTCATTGGCTATCCTGCCATGAAAGAATTAACGTGAAGGCAAACCATAAACATAAGCAATTCCAAGACCGAATGTGCTTGAGACTGTTATGTTTAACACAACCCGAAGCTATATCTCACTTATTTTTCGAATGTTCTTTTATTCAGACTTGGTGGTCTTTTTTTGCATATACCTGGAAACTTCCCTTGTTTCAGACGGTTTCCTATTTGAATATTGTTTATGGAGTTTTTTCCCCTCAGTGGTCTTTCTGGCATATTGATACTTTGAATCTGGTGTTTGTTGTTATAAAATGGAATATATGGATGGCTAGGTGTTTGTTTACATTACAACAAAAAGAATGTATGTATATTGAGTTGGAGAAAAAAATTGTACAAGATTTAAAGAATATCTATTTGCAAGAAAGCACTTCTTTATCTGGGTCGCAACTTTTGGAACTCTGGAAGGCCCTTCCTTGAGTAACGGACTCTGATTTTGCTGTGACATGAATGTATACATCTTAGTTACCCAGTGTTTTTCCTTTGATTTTATTCTAGAACCTGTTTTTGTGTATTTCTGTACGATTTCTGTTACAATAAAACTTTCCCCTACTCTTTTCGATAAGTGCCATGGGATCTTTAACATCCACCTGAACTACCACAAATCCAGGCAGATGGGACCTCGGTTTAACATCTCATCCGAAAGACGGCACCTCAGAAGTGCAGCACCCCTCTCATGCTGCACTACAGTGTCAGTAGTGGGATACAGTATTAACCCAAGTGCCAGATGTGGGAAATGAACCCACAGCCCTCTGATCTCCCGGCCTCAGAGGCGAGTGTGCTACCTACTGAGCCACTGACACTGATAATGTCTGACTGGCAGTCAAGTTTGTCAGCCTCGTGACTGCTAACAGCTAATCAGACAGCCAGGGTCCTGAGGAGCTGCTGTGAAGGCTTCTGGGGAAAGGAGGCGGTTCCAGCTTTTGCCACCAAGACAGCCAGCCAATAAGGCATTGGGTAAGCCTATTAACTGCCTTTTCCCTGACTGACAGCTGGCATCAGCCAATCAGCAGCTGCTAGGATCCCCTCATTGTTCTATTCAATCAGTCAGGAGCTATGTTTGTTTCCCTTGACGCTCATTACGAGAGACAATTGATTCAGTTGTTGAGTTCAAGTTTGAATTCAGCCTGTTGGCTGGAACCTTCTGCCCCTTACTTTCTGAATGGGGGGAGAGGGAGGGGGGCAAAGAAGAAAAAGATGCCTAAGAGTTTCAGTTGGAATCTGAGTTCCAATGCCTGGAAGGTGCTACAGTTCTAAAAAAGTGAATTTAATTGTCTGAAGCAGGGAAGTTGCATGACAGTTGTCAGAGAGAAAGGAAGTTCTCTCTGATGTTCTTTGAGTAAAGGAAAAGGACTGCCTGGGGCCTGGGTGTTATATAACCTACAGCCCAGGGGTGCCTGTGTGTCTTCTACTGAAGGGAAGACAAGTTTCCCAGCACAAAGATGTTGTGTCTGAAGCAGAATCAAGGTCATTAGCTGGGGTTTCCTGAAGGAAGAGAAAATTGTCCAGATGCCTGTGAGGTCTGAGCATGTCTAAAGCAGAATCAAGGTAATCAGCTGGGGTTTCCTGAAGGAAGAGGAAATTGCCCGGCTGCCTGTGAGGTCTGAGTATGTAAAGAGATCTTTTTGGGTGCGTGCACGGCTGCTGAATGCCCAAAGGAAGCCTGTCTGAAATTTCCAGTGTGATAGAAAGTGAATCAGATACTGCACCTGATCGGTGAGTTGTTCTTCTGTTTTGTCAGCACCTGCACAGTGAGAAAGAAAAGTGTCTTCTGTTATCCAGAGACTAAAGAAAAGTGTCTTCTGTTATCCAGAGACTGTTTGCCAAGGTCAGGGTCCTCAAAGGAGCCCTTGCAAGTGTGTACCATGCGTCACTGGGACTGCCTGACCAGTGAGAATTCAGACACTGTGTGCTGTAAGCAACGGGCCACAGCTGCCATGCTGGTAGGTGGTTGAAAATGACTTTTCAGTCACCTAAAGTGACTACAGATTTCTTCTAAAGTGAAGTAACAGATTTGACTGTAAAAGCTATGAGAGACTGAACTCTTTCCTCAGCCATTTGTTCTAAAGAAAGCATTGCTGCTGATTCTAGTGCAGGTAAAAGGACAAGACTGCAAGCTGCAAATCTGGAATCAGGTAGGGAAACTGCCAACCCCTATCAAGTGAGGCTGACTGGGCCGCAAGGAGCCACGGGTACATGCCCGAGTGCTAAGGCACTATGATCCATCGAAGGAGCTGGACTGTGGGCTCACTCCTGGGTCTGGGTTCTTTGGTGGCCTGGAAGGTTTTGCGCTGTGCTCTGCACGTGGCCTGCTTGGTAAATGAAGAAGACAAGCTGCTACAGGCTGCAAGCCAGCTGCAACGTGCCAGGTTTTTACAAGCTGCAAGATGCCTGCTTCATGTCTCAAGCTTCTCAAATATCCAGTGTTCTGCATGTTCCATCCACCCCAAAGCTACAGATTCAGTGCCACCAGAGTTTGTCTGCAGAACAGTGAGTAAATGCAGGGATTATCCTGCCCCTGGGGTGCTGTACATAGCTGGTTTTCAAGTTTACGCCCTACAGCATAGAAGTTTAAAGTGCAAGGTAAAATGCCATTTTCGCAATTGCATGGCCTTTGGGGTTGTGAGTTTGTGATCTGATTTAAAGTGCACCAATGCCGGCCAACCAGCTACATCATTCAGGCCTGCAACTAGATCCTGGGTACCCAGCTAGGACTCATAGGGGTTATACTGGTACCAGTTTAGGAGTGGGTAATGTGTTATGACCTGTGGGCTAACACCTGTGTTGATTTGAAGTGAAATGCTGGTGGGAGGCGGACACTAAAAGTGTTTTACCTGTAAAGTGATTGATGTTTACAGAAAATGCAAATGTCAATGTTGCTAACTCTACTCCAATTTACCCAGTCCTGGCCCTCCTCATGTAAATAAATGTGTTTTATTGTTTTAGAGCAATATCTGACTCGTGAGCATATTATTAGCTGGAGTCTTTAATTGCAAAAGTTATTGAGAATGTGATTTTTGGTTTCAGGTATGCCAAATGTGTGGGATGACTGTAAGGGGAGGTGGGTAGGTACAGCATCCTGGAGGGTTGTACTGCTAAAATAAAATCTAACCCACTTTATATTTAACTCTGGGTGGAGGCACGTGCTATTTTTACCTGACCTTTGGGAAAGAACCCCTTTCTTTACATCAGAATCCGATCCCAGGCCCCTCAACCTTGTTTGAGCTTGACTGTGCTGACAAGACAGGGGTAGTAGCCCTTCCTTTTAGACCACAGCACCAGGGAAGGGGTTACACAGGCTACCTTGTTCAATCCTTTCAGGACCGTGAAGGTCTACATTGTGTGACTACTGCCTTTGATTGCTGCCGGCTGTCAGTGTAGCTGACTGCTCAATTGGTTTTTTTGAGCCTTGTTGAAAACAGGAAGAGTTGATCCACGAACTAACCAGGAATGGGATACAGTTTAAAAACATCTGTTGAAAGGCTTAAATAGACTCCGAATGAGGAGCACTTTTAAGACTTGTTTAGTTTAAGGTTATTTTAAAAGTTTTATTTTAGCCCTCACATTTTCAGAGCCAGCTGACCCTGTTTCAACTTCCGGGTCTGCTTCACCCTTAAAAGTTGCCTGCTGTGAGCTGGGCATGTGTATGCATTGTGTGACTACTGCCTTTGATTGCTGCCAGCGGCCAGTGTAGCTGACTGCTCGATTTGTCTTTTGAGCCCTGTTGAAAGACAGGAAGAGAGTTTGTCCCACAAACTAACCAGGGAACAGGATACAGTTTTAAAAAAACATCTGTTAAAAGGCTTAAATCGACCCTGAGTGAGGAGCACTTTTAAGCCCTGTTTAGTTTAAGGTTATATGTAAGGCCTCACCTTGAGCATGCCTCACAGTTGTGGTGTCCCTATAAAAAATCAGATTGTAAAACCCTTGAAAATATGCAGTGTAAGTTTACTAAACATATAACTGGATTGGAAAACGAATCATATGAATATAGATTGAACATTCTTAATCTCATGCCACTTGAGACAAGAAGGTTAAGAGGGACCTTCTTTTTCTTTTTGATATCATTCAGGATCCATACCTGATGGTGGAACTGGGTCTGGAATTTAAAGAGTGCTTACACAACACCAGAGGTCACCCACTCCAATGAATTGGAAAAAGGTTCAATTACCTTAGCAGAAAATTATTTTTTACACTCAGAGTTATCAACCCATGGAATAAATTACCTCTGAATATAATTATCAGTAGAACAAAAATAGAATTTAAACACCGGATTGATAAACTTTTACTATCTGGTCATAAATTAGCATATTACTCTAACTAAAGTATAAGAGAGCCTATGGGCTAATTGGCCTTCTTGCCCTTTCTCATCCTTAGTATGAACTTTAGTATGTCTCCATCATATCCCGTCTCTTTTCTGGCCTCCTGTGAGTACACATTCAGAGCTCTGAACTGTTTCTCACAGGATCTGCTCTGTTGGCCTTAAATCATTTTGGTTACTCTACGCTACACCATCTTCAGTCTATGAGTCATTTGGAGTAGTAGCCTGCTTTTAGGTATTATCAACAGACTATGGTGGTGTCCCAGTAAATTATTTCATTGCTTTACTCCCTTTGAAAATGTCGGTTCAACCCATCATCCCGTATTTCTGTGAACTACCCTTCTATTTCAAAAGCAAGTTACATCCAGTGATTTGCTGTCCCACATCACAGTTTTGTACTTAGTCTATACTGTAGCTACAGATCAGGTGCTGCCCACATCCCATGGTCTTGAACTCGCAACATCACACATAGACACCATGTCCCACCATTTTTTTGGGGGGGGGACTTGGACTCTGGCCAATAATGGGTTTCAGGCTGGTACTTGCCATGGCAACACTGGCCCATAGAGTGACTGCTGGTTCGTACATGGCAACACTGGTCCATAGAGTGACTGCTGGTTCATACATGGCAAGTCTGGCCCACAGAGGGGCTGCTGGGTGGTGCATGACAACTCTTGCCCACAGAGGGTCTGCTGGTCGGCACATGGTAACTGTGGCCCAAAGGGGGGCTGATGGTTGGTGTGTGGCATCTGTGGTTCAGAGGGGCTGATGATTGCTGCGTGGTCACAATATTAGGGTTATGAAACTGTTTAACCAGGCAGATGTTTCTTAGCCAGGCCTTCCCCAGTCTAGAAAAGTGTATCTGAACTGTTTTGAGACTGAGAACATGTGAACAAGTGAAGTGCGGACACTGCAAGTTCCCATACGAGTGGGGATGACTGGAGCATGGCAAGTACGACCCACAGAGAGCTGCTGGTAGCCCCTAATTAGCCCATACCCACTTCCTTCACCCATGCACACACTGAGTCCCATCGCAAGTCCCCCTACATAGCAGCAGTCCACTCATAATATTCATGTACACTTTTGCCAACTAATTACAAAGATCTCAGGGCATCATAAATTCTACAGTCATACAAATGCACACCAGTTTTAGGCATCAAACAAAAATATACACAAAGCAATTTAAATGTGCCCCCCCCAGCTAACTGACACTTCATGCAGAAAAAAAAGATGAAACATGTCTTTTGGTTCCATAGCTGAAGATGCCCTTTCTGGATCCACATCTACTCCTGCACTTTGCCAGCAGCCCCCCATCTTTCACCTCCCTGCTGGCCCATGACAAATGCCACCTGCTGCACTACCTCTATTCTTATCTGCCTTCCACCTCTCCTCTCTCTGTCCCCCCCAACCTACCTCACCTTTTCTCCCATCCACTTAGTCTCCCTGATTTCACCCTCCTCCTTTCCCTTTCCCCTCCCCAAAGTTTCACCTTATTGTTCTTTTTTCATCTACAAGACTGTGTTTTTTTTTGTTTTAATTTTATAAACTGTTATCTTTGCTTATGATTGTCTCAATTGTACCAATGACGTGGAACCTTTGTAAAAGAGCCTCAGCTCAAAGGTATTTGTAATCCTAGAATAAATAAATAAAATAAAAATAGATGTTACAAAAGCAAATAGGAGCTTGAGATTTTGAATTACATAGAATTCTTCATCAGAAAAATAACAGTTGGCTTGAAAAAGTACACTTTCTTAAAACCATTGTTAAAATCCCATTGGCTTACACTGCTTTTTAAAAATCAGCATGGATGGAACAACAGAGTACCATCACAAAAAAGGTATGTCAAGCTCAAATGTACTTAACTGATACGTTTCTTCCCTAAGAAAAGCCATGAAACATACAGATCTGGAAGCAAAGATCATACATAAAAAAAAAAAAAAAACAATTCAAAAAAATCACAAATTTAAATGGAATGAATAGCATCCCTTAGCTTGCTATTACTGACAGTCTTTTCAAGGTCAAACCCATAGATAAGCTGAACACTCAAGCAGGCAAACTCTGTAACTGAAATTATTAATGAATGTGTAATCAACCCAGATGTAGGACTTGTGAGCTCATTTCCACTTCAGATTGTGTGGTTACATCACAAAACAGACTATTCAGGATACAGGGGAATTATATCTGTACATCACGTAATGTTGTTTATTTCATGCAATGCAAGTTATGTCCACAAACAGGGTATGTTAAAGAGACAAGCCAAGCTCTCTGCACTAGAATGAATGCACACAGACATACCATTAATATAGAATAGAAACATAGAATTTGATGGCAGATAAGGACCGCTTGGCCCACCTAGTCTGCCCATTTCCCTACCTAGTGGATAAGCTGCAGATCCTAGTTAACCAACAGCCTACTTCCTCCTATGAAGATGAAGATGACTGACAAACCAGTGGGATTACACCTCTCACAATGACCACTCAATCTCAGACATGTCAGTAATGATCTTAAAAGGTTTTTAAAAATACACAACAGAGATGGACATTTGAGATTAAGCTTATTTTACTTCTCAGTATGGTAGCAGATGGCATGAAAATTGATTTGGGTTTCATGACGCATTACCACTCTTAAGCTTACACAGAATTTTACTTCATAGGATGGACATTTAACAGGACTTCAGTGTGTTTTTTTTTTATTTTCATAGAGTCCTTTTTAACTGGTTATCAACATATTTATTTCTTATCAAATATACATATGTGTCTGTGGGGTGGGGGATGTTGGGTTGTCTTGGGTGTGTGTGTATGAGGGAGTTTAGTGTGCATGTGTGTAGGGGTAAATGTCTGTGTTTTTTGAGGGGTTTGAAAGATAGTGTTTTGTTTTGTTTTACGGGAGGATGCTGTGTGTTGTGGGGGGATTGAGTTGACTGCCTACATATTTAGGAAGCTTACATTTGGGTACATGTCATAATTAAATTACAAGGTGTTAGGACTCTTGGCTGACATACACAGTAAATATATACTTCTTTTCTAGTTATCTTTTCGAGAGGATAGTTTAATTCCATGGGGTTATACAGATTCTTACGGCTGTTTCTGTACATATAGTTAATTGATTATATACAGACTCATTATTGAACTTTGAACATTTTAAGATGCATGTACTCATTTTTTAGATGGTCCTTGTGAGATTTTTTTTTATTATTTTTTTATTTGGCAATAATGCCAACAATTGATATTATCTTGTTAAAAATATTGTTATAACACTGTAGCTTTTAATGTTTATGGAGTGTGTCAACTGGTTGAGAGTATAGTTTAGAAAATATCTCCAGATAAGTTTAATTCTGTGTGAATGTATTAAACAGTTGTTCATACAATGTGCATTTTTCTTATTCCCCTCTTATTACCATACATATATTTCTGTTGTACAGTTTATCTACTATACTATCAAGTTTTAACTTGGACATTTGTGATATTAAATCTAAAGGTCTTGCTTTTAATTGTGAATGTATTCTCCTAACACACATATTCATTAACAATTTCAATTACAGAGTTTGCCTGCTTGAGTGTTCAGCTTATCTATGGATTTGACCTTGAAAAGATTCTCAGTAATAGCAAGCTAAAGGGATGCTATTCATTCCATTTAAATTTGTGATTTTTTTGAAATAGGTACTTCTAACCAATTAGAATTTGTTTCTGGTTTTTTTTTTCATGTATGATCTGGGTGTTAGTAGATTGTGACTCTGAACAATTGTCATAAGTCTCAGAGGAAGGACTTGGTTGGTCCAAAAGCTTAGACATTGTTTTCTTTTTGTAACATCTATGTTGGTCCAATAAAAGGTATCAAACCATTTGCTTCTGGATCAGTTGTTATAAGGACCAATATGGCAACTAATATATTTCTGTATGACACATGCAGATGAATTAAGCTAAAGAAACATATAGTATATCATGTTAAAAGCCTTCTAAATAAGAAAATGTATTTGTGTCAGGCAAAACTGTGGGTTTAAAGGCAACCTGTCCTAATGTAAATTAAGCATTAACTAGTTGTTTCCCATATTTATACAGCGTAAGTACTATTCAGATATGTTTGACTTAAAAACAATGTACAACAAGTCAATATTATTCATGAATATTTAGACTTGTACTGTTTAAACATGATCTATCTGTAACTCTGTAACAAGTGATTAGTTTCTGCACATTCAACACCCAAACCTAACCCAGATCCTCTTCTAAATGAGATGCTATTATCCTAATATGCCCATGTATCAACATGTGTCTGTATATACCTAATATTCTGCACTATTAAATAACAGTTCTATCAATCCAAATCAAAAACTTAAGTAATCATCCCCCCTGCCAAGTATAAATGTATTATTATTTTTTTACTTATATTTTATTTGGTTCCAAATAAAAAGAGTCAAGCCTTTATATACAAAAATTGGATGCAACATTTGGCCCAAATCATTTTTACAGAGTCTCGGTTTTATCTAATCAGTTTTCTTTGGTTGTTGATATGGTTGTCTTCTTATTAACAGCATTCCAAACATTTGTACAACCTGTTTTTATACTGAATACCCCTGTATTACTGTTTCTGGCCTGTTCCAAAATAGTTACTCAATTCATCTTAAAATAAAAAAACATTAACATAAAAACCTTTTCAAACCTTATCAAGGTGCAACTTTTTCATTAAGTACAGTTTGTTTAGTATACCATATGATCTGGGTGTCCTTCTCTGCAAACCTTGTTGGTTTCTGGGTCCATCTTCTCAACCAATCAATCAATTCTCTTACCTTATGATCCATTGAAGGCTTATCCAGTGGTGGTCAGCAAGTCAACCATTTAAAAGCAAGAAAATAAAAAGGAAGGAGTCTACGTGAGAGATCCGTGCGATGGGGCCGGAAGACATGGGCACCTTTCTACCTCTGCCAGGGTTCTAGTGGGCAGATAAGGAGGTACCATGGAGCTGCATTCCAATCCTCCTGACATCCAAGGCATCGGCTGAGGCTGAGACTCACTCAGAATTTGGTTTCTGGACCTAGAAAGTCATAAGCCTTCAGTGACCTTCCCTCTCAGACTATAATTAATCCTGGTCCAGTATGGGGATCCCCTCCGCCTCTTCTATCAGACACAAAAAGAGTAACCATCTGGAATTATATCTTTCCACCCTAATATTAAGCCTGGCTTTTGTTAATTCCATCTCCTGTATTTTTTTCCCCACAGGTTTTAAGCCAGTCCTGCAACTTTGGCGTATTGGTGAGCCATCTCTGAGTTATGGCCTTGTTGACTACTGCTACCAAAATATTACAAAGATATTTCTTGGTATTACCCCTTGTGGAGGGGTTGTGGGATAACAGATGGACCAGACACAGAACTTCAGGTTCAACACACAATCTCTGTCTGATGTTTATTCAAAATACTGGAAATAAGCTTCTGCAATGCCATATTCCTTCTTCAGTACATCAGTTTGCAGCAACAGACTATGTATGTCCTTTCTCTGCACTTATCCAGCACCTACTGCCTCTGATCTCTGATGTAACCACTTTTCAGTGAAAACCCTTCATCCCTATGTGGGCCCCATTTGCTTGGGTAGTGGGGGCGAAAAAAAAAAAAAAGCTAAAAACAAAGAACCGCAATGCAGAAACACTGAAAAAAGGCTTACTCCAAAGGGCACTGGCAACAAATCAAGTTTCAAAGAAATACAACATCATACATACGTCCATAATGCAAAGCATCATGGGATATATGCAAATCACCAGGACGTTTCAGAGTTGTTCAGTTTACAGCAATTTACATGCATTTTAAATAGTACAACTAACTTATTTCTATAATAGTCGCCTAGTTCTTTTTATGATTATCAAAAACACCTAGTGCCATGGTATTTTCAACATTTACAGATTTCATAGACATAAGGTATATTATGACATAGTGCTATTACATACTAAATCCAACAACAATAAACACAACCTGTTTTACATATGCTTGGAGGTCACAACAATAACCTCCCTGTGTGAGGATCTGAGAGGGAAAAGGAAAATTAAAGAGGACACTATAGCATAGTCAAGAGAGAGAGAAGGGGTGCCCAAGGCCAACCTTATGGACTAGAAATTGTAAAGGATAGAATAGACTAAGAAATAGAAGAACTGCTGCAACAGATTTAAGAAAGGGTCAGTCCTCAAGAGTGGCAGGAGCTCCGTGTCACATATCCCCCACCTTAAGAGGGAAGCAGTTATTGTAGACTGCTTACCACCTTCCTGTCCCAGGAAGGGATGGAACTTCCACCCATTAATCCATCCATCTTCAGAAGCTACATCTCAGGGTCCCTATTAACGATAAATACTCCATCATAAACATAGTGGATATCATCATTCTTTACTCTGAGGCATTAACACAGTCTCAACAGAGTCTAACAGTACCTTCCCATCTTCTTTTAGGGAAAGTATGTCATATTTATTAACCAAAAAAATCTGGGATGGCTGGAAAGTCCAGTACCACAGAAACAATTTCTCTGGAGTGAGTAATTACCTGCTCCAACCCCACCAGACATGTTAGTTTTAAGCAGGGGCCCAGTCCTAGGTTCAGCCTCTCTACATAAACCCACTATATGTCTCAATTAATTTCACTTGCTACAGATACAGACATCTGAGGGTAGACACTCTTTTGGTGTTACCCCAACCCAGGTTCTCATCCATTTTCCACCCACCTCCTCCTTTGCAGGTTTTTCATAATAAAAATAAAACACATGTACCACCTCTTTGATTTTAACATATTGGAACATTTTGGCAATATTAGCATCTTTAGCCTGCAGTATACCCCCAGTCAATACTGTTAATAGATTTAGCTGCATCAATACAAGAAAAAGTCCCTTTAGCCTTAGACTTCTTCTTGCTTGCTTGGAGTCTTCAACCCCAGCACAATATCACTAGACACAGTCCTACCTGGGGTCTCACATTCAAGTTCCATAGTTGCATCTCCAACCTCCAACAGGTAGCATCTTGGGAACACAGGAAACAAAGGGATATCCTGCTGAGTCAGGGGGTCCTCCTCAAACTGAGCCCACAAAAAATCCTCCTCTATCTCTTTATCCAAACTCTCCAGCAGGAACCTCTTGAGCACCTGGCACCAGTGTTCTGCCTCTCTGCGTAGTCGGTCTGCCTCCAGCCATTGCCCACTCATCCAGTGGATCATCCTCATCAGGGTCTCCCCATCCTGGGTGTTGTCTCTGACACCTCCAGTCTGCCTTGATCTGCATCTCTTCATCATCTTCAGGCTTGGCCTTCCTCCGAGCTCCCAGGTCCAGTCCAGGCAGCAGCTTTTCGCTGTCTGTCAGCCATGGTTCTGGTCAGAACTCCATGGACTTTCTTCTCCAGGTTTCTACTCTGGCAACTCCTGCTGCATCGGTCCACCTGGGATATCTGGACGATATCCACCAGAAAATGCCCCTCTTCAGCCAGTCCAGATATATCCAGCAAGTTATCCCACTGCTAACACCGAGTCTGTGGAGGGGTTGTGGAATAACAGATGGACCAGACACCAAACTTCAGGTTCAACACATAACCTCTGTGTGATGTTTATTCAAAATACAGGCAATAAGCTTCTGCAGTGCCATAATCTTTCTTCAGTACATCAGTTTGCAGCAACAGACTATGTATGTCCTTTATCTGCACTTATCTAGCACCTATTGACACTGATCTCTGATCTAACCACGTTTCAGTGAAAACCCTTCATCCCTCTGTGGGCCCTGTTGCTTGGGTAGTGGGGGCTCAAAAAGAAAAAAAGAGAAAAAAAGCTAAAAACAAAGAATCTCAGTGCAGAAACACTGAAAAAAGGGTTACTCCAAAGGGCATTGGCAACAAATCAAGTTTCAAAGAAATGCAACATCATACATACTTCCATAATGCAAAACATCATGGGATATATGCAAATTACCATGACATTTCAGGCTTGTTCAGTTTACAGCAATTTACAGGCATTTTTAACTAGCACAACTAACTTGATTTCTATAATAGTCACCTAGTACTTTTTACCACTATGACAAACAACTAGTGCCATGGTATTTTCAGCATTTACAGGTTTCATAAACATAAGGTATAGTATGACTTAGAGCTATTACATATTAAATCCAACAACGATAAACACAACCTGTTTTACATACACTTGGAGGTCACAACAATAACCTCCCTGTGCGAGGATCTGAGAGGGAAAAGGAAAATTAAAGAGGACACTATAGCATAATCAAGAGAGAGAGAGAAGGGGGTGCCCATAGGTGGCCAACCTTATGGACTAGAAATTGTAAGAAGAAGCCAGAAGGGGAAGGAAACAGATTCATTTCAGTGTTTTACAGTAATTGTACATTGCTATTTTTGTTTTAAACTTAGATTGTGGGCTTTTAGTGACACTGTAATTTCTTTGCTGTCTTTACTTAGAATTGTTTTTGGGCTGTTGAAAATTTAAAACCTAGTTTGTTGAGCTTGTAGTGGTGGTGTATTTCTTTGCTGTCTTTAATTGCTGCAAATTTTGTCTTGGCTTGACTGACTTGCCCTGTAGTTTGGTGAGGGGTGCTAATTGTCTGGCCCCCTTCCTCCCCTGCCACCAACTCTTAATTATATGCCCTGTTAAATCTGATTGACAGGAGCTAAGCACAGAATATAGTAGGGGTTGTGGAGTAGGAGGGGCATAAGGGGGAAGAAGCCCGCCCTCAGCACGACAAGTATTTTGACTCATTTTTTATTTATTTTTTTCCTTTTTAAAGAAAAGTATCTGAAGAGCAGTGGCAGGATTTTTAAGACAGTAAATTAATAAAAAGGGAACTAAGAGAGCTTCAGTAACAGACAAGTACTGGAATAGCAGTATATGTGTAGTATAATGTGGGGAGTGGTGCAATGCAGTGGCTATGGGGCAGCCATATTCAGGCAGACCTTCTGGACGCTGAGGTGCTGCCCTATCTGCATGCATCTCTCTGTACTGCAGGATGAGGTAGCCAGACTCAGAGCAGAAGTAAAGTGGGTCAGGAGTACCATCACCCCTATCCAGAGACCACCCAGTCCAACACCGCTGCTGCAAAGGATGCCAAGAACGAGGAGCACTTGGATGACAGTGGGCTCAGAGAGGGTTAGGGCGGTCAGGCAGTGGCACATCCCAGATCCTATTCCACTCAAGAACTCATTTGTCACACTGGAAAATGAGGACAACCAAATAGAGGTACCCAGAGAAGTGGAAGGAAAGGATGTGGAGGTTATCCAAGGAGGTGACCTCAGTGGGGAGTGCAGTTGACCCCAGAGGAGGAGGAAGCGAATCCTGGTGGGGGACTCCATCATAAGGGGGATCCACCTAGGAACATGGGAGGGGGGGACAGGGAGGTGAGGTGCCTACCAGGTGCCATGGCATGGAGGGATGGAAGGAAGATCCTGGAGATCGCTGGGAAGGCAAGACGGGAGGGTGAGCTGGATGTCATTAGCCACCTAGGTACTAATGACCTGGCAAATGGGGAGCCAAAGGAAGTTCAGGAAGAGTTTAAGAAATTGGGGAGGGGTCTCAAGCAAGTAGCTACTTCTGTCACCTTCTCGGAAGTACTACCTGCGAGAGGCATGGGAGACCATAGGAGTGCATGCACCAGGAACTTTAACTCGTGGTTGAAGAACTGGTGCTGTGAGGAAGGGTTTGGATTCATTGGTGACTGGGGACCCACCTGGAGGGATGGAGGCTTGTTCAAGCCTGATGGCCTGCATCCATCCTGGAGGGGAATCCAAGCACTCAATGATAAGTTTAAATGCTACATTGACAAGCATTTAAACTAGCCAAGGGGGGTGGCAGGCCAGCAAGGAGGGTACCTAATTGCCCAACTCCCACAGCTAGCAGTGGAACCAGTGAACCGGAGGAGTGGCTATCTCTACAAAGCAGTGTGCAAAAGATGGAGATAAGTGCCCAAGAGGTGGATGGGCAGAAAAGGGGCAAAATTCAACAGGAAGGCATACAGCAAGGAGAACCAGGGATAAACGACAATCAGAGAAGGGGCTGGAGTAGAACAGCTAAACAGTCTAGGGAGGTCAAATCATGGAAAGCCATGTGTGCCAATGCCAGGAGCCTTAGCAACAAGATGGAGCATCCAGAGGCTGTCATGGTGCAGTCAGACCTGGACATTGTGGCCATCACAGAAACCTGGTATAATGATAACCATGACTGGGAAATGGCCATACCTGGCTACAACATAGTCAGAAGAGACAGGGCAGATAGGAAGGGAGGAGGAGTGGCACTGCATGTGAAAAATGACATACGGGCCACAGAGATCCAGGAGGAACAAAATGGGGGAGAGATACTGTGGGTTAAGCTGGAAAGGAAAATGGGGCCAGCCAACCACACAGGTGTGGTCTATAGACCACCAGCCCAGGAGGAAGAAACAGATAGGGAGCTGATGCTAGCCATCCAAAGGATGGCAGACAGGGGTGAGGTAGTGCTGGTTGGAGACCTCAATATATTCCAGCAGCAGCATCAACTAGGAGCAGATTTATCCTGGACTCCCTTCAGGGTGCCTTCCTCAAGCAACTGGTCATGGAACCAACTTGGCAGAAGGCAATACTGGACCTTGTGCTCACAAACAGGGAGCGTGATGGGGATAACACTGGGGGAGCACCTGAGGAACAGTGACCACCAGTCATTGTGGTTTGAAATCACAGAAGGAGCAGAACCAAACCACACAAAAACATGTATCCTGGATTTTAGGGGGACAGACTTTGGGAAATTGGGGAGATGCTTGAAAGAAGCATTAAGGGGAATGGGGCAGGAATCAGGTGTTGAGGAACAGTGGGCGGTATTTAAAATGGGGATTACAAGAACAACAGAATTATGCATTAAGCAGGTTAGCAAGGGGAAAAGGAAGAGGAGGTCATTATGGTTTTCCAAAGAGGTAGTGGAGAAAGTGAAAGTCAAAAAGATTGCATTCAGGCAATATAAAAAGACACAGGCAGAAGGGGATAGGGAGAAGTACCAGGAGAAGCAAAAGGAGGCAAGGAGGTCAGTAAGGGAAGCCAAAGCTCAGACAGAAGAGCACATTGCAAAATCAGTGGGTAGAGGGGACAAAACCTTTTACAGGTATATAAGTGAAAAGAGAAAGGCAAAGGGAGCGATAGTGAGACTGAAGGGGGAGGATGGGGGCCACGTGGAGGATGACAACAGTAAAGCTGACATATTGAACAGGTATTTCTGCTCAGTCTTTACTGAGGAAAAGGAGGGTAATGGGTCTGAAGGGAGTACAAGGGGTGGGAATGGTGAAGAAATGGACACAAGTCCCTTTATACAAGAAAGGGTCCTAAAGGAACTGGAAGTAATAAGAGATGATAAGCAATGGGGCAAGATGGGGTGCACCCCAGGGTCCTTAAAGAACTAAGAGAGGTGGTGGCTGAACCCCTGACAATCCTGTTTAGCCGATCATTGGAAACAGGGGAGGTACCCAAAGACTGGAGGATAGAAGATGTAGTCCCCTTATACAAAAGTGGGAACAAAGAGAAAGTAGGGAACTACAGACCGGTCAGCCTCACCTCAGCAGTGGGGAAGATCATGGAAGCACTACTGAAGGAGAGATTGGTGGAACATCTGGTTGTCAATGGACTACAGGACCCAAGGCAGCATGGTTTCACCAGGGGGAGGTCATGTCAGACCAACCTCGTTGAATTTTTTGACTGGGTGACTAGGGAGGTGGATCAAGGGAAGGCAGTGGACACGGCCTATCTGGACTTTAGCAAGGCCATTGACACTGTGGCACATAGAGGACTATTACACAGACTGGGGAATATATGGGTGTGGGCAGGACAGTAGTGCAGTGGGTAGGTAACTGGCTGGGTGACAGGACACAGTGGGTGGTGGTAAATGGCTGTCACTCCACAGAGGGAAGAGTGACCAGTGGGGTACCACAGGGATCAGTGCTGGGACTGGTCCTATTCAACATCTTCATCAGTGACATTGTGCAGGACCTAGAAGACAGAATTTCCCTGTTTGCTGATGACACAAAGCTCTGTAACAGAGTAGACACACAAGAGGGTATAGACAGAATGAGAAGGGACCTGCAGAAACTTGTAGAATGGTCAGAGGGTTTGGCAGTTGAAATTCAATGCAAAGAAGTGCAAGATAATACATATGGGGCACAAAAACCCTGGCACAATATATCAGTTGGGGGTGAGGACATAGCATGCACCAAGCAGGAAAGGGATCTTGGGGTTATCATCTCTGATGACCTCAAGGTAGGGAAACAGTGTGACAAGGCAGCAGGTAAAGCAAATAGGATGCTGGGATGCATAGGCAGGGGCATCACCAGCGGGAAAAGGGAGGTCATAATTCCACTATACAAGACACTAGTGAGGCCCCACCTGGAGTACAGTGTACAGTTCTGGAGACCTTACTTACGTAAGGACATAGCCAGGGTAGAGAAGGTTCAGAGGAGGGCAGCAAAGATGGTACATAGATTGCATCACAAGTCCTATGAAAACAGGTTGAAGGAATTGAATATGTACTTCCTGGAGGTGAGGAGGGAGAGAGGGGATATGATAGAGACATACAAGTATCATACAGGGAGGAACAGGGTACAGGAATACACTATTTTTAAGCAAAAAAAATGTTCCAGGACTAGAGGGCATGTGATGAAGTTGGAGGGAGGACGATTCAGAGGAAACGTGAGGAAAATTTCTTCACAGAACGGGTGGTGGACAAGTGGAACATCCTGCCAGAGGAAGTGGTGTGGGCTGAAACAATCATGGGATTTAAGAATGCATGGGATAGACATAAAGGAATTCTGGAGGTCAGGGTTAAGGGGCAACAGACTTCTAGGAAAACATAAAGTAAACTTACAAGCTCAAATGGGCAGACTGGGTGGGCCATAGGCCCTTATCTGCTGACACTGTCTATACATCTATGTATTTATGTAAAGGGTAGAATAGACTAAGAAATAGAAGAACTGTTGCAACAGATTTAAGAAAAGGTCAATCCTCAAGAGTGGCAGGAGCTCCATGTCACACTCCTCACCTGTCTGAGGTATAGACCAACTATTAGGTTCCATCCCTCCGGGGCCTCCATCCATTCCATAATTTTAGTTATCCAGTCAAGCACCTCTGACCAAAATGAGTGTAACGCCCCACATTCCCAGTATATGTAGGTTGGATTGCCCTTTACTCCACAACCTCTCCAGCAATCACTGGATGCCCCTGCTTTAAAGTGCTTAGTTCTATGTGGTGCAAGAAAGTATCTGCTTACCATCTTTCACCTGAACTCCCTCCAGCTACCTGATAAGGTGGTTTTATGCACTGAGCTCCATATCTGGATCCATTCTTTGGGAAGCAATTGTCTTTGCATCTCTTTTTTCCCCATTGTGTCTGAATCTTACCCACTTCCACTACCCCAGTCCCTTCATTAAGTCAGTTATAAAGAGCAGATATAACCTGTTTTGTAACTGGTGTTTGGGTGAGGATGTATATCTGTTCTACTAATGGGTGCTGGATGTTCCGTAACTGGGTATGTAATCCTTCTCCCAAGATATAAGATCTAATCTGTAGGTACCTAAAGAAATCTGATTGAGGGAGCCCAAATTCTCTTTGTACAGTAGCTGCACAAATGACTTAACAGCCTGCCGTCACTAATTGTGCTATCAGTTCTAGCCCTCTCTGTCCCCACTTCTTAAATGTGATGTCTAGTCTGGTTGGTGTGAACCCACTGTGTTTCCAAATCAGTACCCACTGTACTTGCGTTTGATTGATTTTTAACTTTTGCTTTACTGCCACCCATGTTTTGTATGTGTGTCTTGTCCATTTATTTGTTATGCCTTTGAGATCTGACTGTGTATTTCCCATATCCCGCTATCTAAATGGAGGTTGGTTCCCTCCTCAATAGCCTTCCATACCATTTCCTTGTGTACATTTGGGAGATCTATCAGGTCGCCCAACTGTGCTGCTGCGTAGTGTTCCCTGAGATGGGGTACCCCATAGCCTCCCTCTTTCTTGTGTCTCATTAGGAGCTGCCATTTAATGTGGGGTCTCCTGCCTTGCCATATGAACCCCCTCATTTTGTCTGTAATTTCTTTCCAGTCCTTTCTGGGTATTGGGATAGGTAGATTTTGCAACAAAAACAAAAATCTAGATAGGATATTCATTTTATATATTTCCACCCTATTGGCGATTGAGGTCGGGAGCTTCTCCCATCTGTTAATATCTGTATATATTTCCTGCTTCAATTTCGCATAGTTCTTTTGACATATTTGGTTTAGGTATGTGAATCCCCAGGTATCTCACTGACTCAGCCTCCTATCTTCCAGGCAGTTTCTGTTTTAACTTAGCTGAGGCCTGGCCACTGATTTGTATGAATTTAGTTTTATCAAGGTTCTTTTTGAACCCAGATACCTCACCGTATTGATGTAGTAGGTCTAACATACTGTCAGTTGTTGTTCGTGGGTTTCTCAAGTAGATGACTGTGTCATCTGCATAAAGGGATATTTTGTTTTCTACCCCCCCCCCCCCAACTCTGATACCCTGTAAACCTGTGCTCTCCCTAATCATGGTAGCTAATGGTTCAATGCTAAGTGCAGACAGCAGTCGGGACAGGGGGCAGCCCTGTTTGGTGTCTCTACCTATGCTAAAGGTTTGTGATAGTGTGCCATTCACTCTGACCCTTGCCTGTGGGTTGTGATATATGGCTTCAATGGCTGTTAGGTACTGGTCCGTGAACCCCATCTGTTTCATGGTGGCCACCAGAATTGAACTTTTTTCTGCATCAATTAATACTGCAATTTGAGGGTTCCTACCGGCTCGCCTATTCTCTGATATATTAAGCATTCTCCTTACATTATCTCTTATATGCCTCCCTGGGACAAACCCTGTTTGGTCTGGGTGGATCAATGCAGAGGCGACCTGTTGCAACCTATTTGCCAAGATTTTGGTGAACATTTTTAAGTCTTGGTTCAGGGGAGTTATGGGTCAGTATGATTCGCATAGTTCTTTGTTTTTCTCTTCCTTAGGAATCATGCATTACCAGGCCATCATTCCATGTATGGGATCACCTCCTTTTGACAGTGATGATATAGTTCGCCTAGCGGGGGGTTGCCAATTGTCCTGCAAATAGCTTATAGAAATCTGTGCTGAATCTGTCTGGTCCTGGGGACTTATTTGAGGGGGTCCAGCAATCACCGTTTTGATGTCTAGGTCACTAATTGGGGCAGCTAGAGCCGTGCACTCATCCTCTGTCAATTTTGGGAGCTGCAGGTTCTGCATAAACCTCTGGATTTTCTCTTCTCAATGTGTCACCTCATCTTCCTTATATAGGGTTGCGTATAAACCTGCAAAGGCATGAGCTATCTTTTCTGGTTTGGTCTCCCCTCCTCCCTGATTCCTGTGTATATTTGATTCTGATTACATTTCTGTTTGCCGCTTCTTTCCTAAGCCGAAAAGCCAACAGAGCTGTAGCCCTCCCACCCACTTCATAATATCTTTGGGCCATGTATCTGAGCTGTCCTTCAATTTTTTTGGTCCCCAGTTCTTGTAGTTCTGCCCTGATGTTAGTGATTTTTTGCATAGTTCTTTTGTCTAAATGTTTTTATGTGTTTGTTCTAATTCCTTCAAGTTTGTTTTCTAGGGATTGTTGTCTTGCCACTCTATTTTTTCCTCACTGATGCCCAGCTAATGATGTATCCCTGGAGAACTGCCTTCATAGTGTCCCAGTGACCTGGTTCCTCTACCTCCCCGATTGCATTCAGTTGCCTGTATGTTTTTATCTGGTCTATCATCTGTTGTTTAAACATTTTGGCCCAGATATTCAAAGCTTTGCATGGTGAGCAAACAGTTTGCGTGGGATTAGCGTGGGTCTGCCATATTCAAAAGACCAAACAACATGCGCAAACCGCATTAGCGTCAGGCAAACCATAATATATGCAAGGGGCAAACTGAATATGAATACAGGCGCTATGAGATATTCAGCAACTAGCGTTGCGCTAAGGTGTTTAGTGCGACTTAGCACGACCCTTTGTGCGGTACAAATTACCGCCCAGAAAAAGCTGGTCTTAACTCTGGCAAACAGCTTTGTGCAACATTGTGGCCTTACGCGGCATTAGCGCAGCCTTGTGTGACCCTAACATATGACTATGACAGAGAAAAAGCCAGACGTGGAGGAAACATGCTGCTCACTGATGGCACCACAATGATGCCAACTGCTGTCTCCAGTCCCAGCCATGCCAGGCAGTATGTGGTGACCTGGCCCCCGGGGGCCACCATGGTAGTGTGGCCATACAGCAAACATCTGCAGACCATACATCTGTGGTGACTAACAGATGCCAGTACACAAATGCAGCACTGTGGGCATGGTGGGTGTTAAGGGGAGAGTGTACAGGTGGCCAGGCCTCACCACAGACTGGGTGCGGCCACAAGGCTGGGACACAGCATGCAGTGCACATGGGCTAGTATTGGGAATACCCCAATACCAGAGTGCCTATCCGATCGTACATTCCCCCCCAGTCACATAACGCACAGCTGCACATACACCACAACACACACAGCCAGCCATGTCTATGTCACTGTTAGCATCCCATACCAGATGTGCAGCATCTGTGGGTCACACAACAGTGTGACAGTACTGTCCACTGGCAGTACACACTGTAAGGTGGGCTTGTCACTATGTACAGTGCAGTTGTCATCACTACCCTACACACCATAGGCATTGCTGTGTCCCCCACACTACCAGCCCCCTTACTACTGTGGTGTCTGCTGTGCACTGTAGCATGCCCTACAGTGTGACAGTTGCATGCATCACCACCACCGCCTGTGCCTTTGCTGTGTTGTCCCCTGGGGTACACAATGCTATGCTGTACTGCATACGTGTAACCTGCAACTACCATCAAGCACTGTCAGACTGACCTACAGGTGGAGCTGTGGCCAGACCTGGCTAGCCCCTGTACTTCCAGATTGACCTACAGGTGGAGCTGTGGGACTCTGCAGTAACGCTGGGCAAACTGCATGCAAATCAGGGCATAATGTGATGCTAATCTGGATGTTTACCCAGAGACTACCTAAGTAGGCTCATTTGCATGTCACTTTTGAATATGGCAAAGTTTAGCACCAGGCAAATGTGTTTGCAGCGGGCAAACAGCTTAGCTCCATGCTAAAGCCACGCAAATGTGTTAGCGTGGCGCTAACGTTTTGGGGAATATTATACAGTTTTGAACACTTCTTTCACATCCGCTGCTGCCTGCTGCTGTACTGGGTCCACGCATTTGCTGGCACACACACTGGCCACATAGTTCGCCTCTACCTACCTTCACGTCGCTGTGCACTATGTTACTGTTGTGGTTTGCACTTCCTGGTTGCTATATTCAGAGCTGTCTTATTCCAGGCCTACATTTGCCCTGCACTCCCAGCCCAGTTTGGCTGGCCTCATTCCCATGCTACATTCAGAAGCTGTTTGCCCCGGGCTATTCTTTTTGAATATAGCTTGCTTTGTGCTCTGGGCTAAGTTTGATCACCTGGTAGTGCTAATTTAGCCCCGGGGCACAGTTTTGAATGTCTGGCCCTTTATCATTTAACAAAGATGTGTTAAACCTCCAAGTTGTGTTTCTTTGTGTCTGAGTTAGTTGAAGCTCCACGGTGATTGGTGCATGGTCTGAAGGTTAATCTGGTGAATTTGGCTTTTAAGAGCCCTATGCAACCCTGTTGTGTATAGAAAAAACATATCTATTCGGGAGTATTCGTTTTGTGAGTGAGCAAAGAACGTATAGTCTGTCTCTCGCCTCTGTTGTTCTCTCCACACGTCCACTAGGCCCTGTTCAGTTAACAAGGCCTTGAGTGTTCTGCTTGCTGTCTTGTTAGTGTTCTTATTCCCCGATGTTCTGTCTAGTTGTGGGTTTATCACACAGTTGAACTCTCTTCCCACTATTGTGTGGCCTTCTGTTAAGGTAGCTGCCTCCCGCAGTACTTCTTTAAAGAATTGCGCTGCTCCTGTATTTGGTGCGTATATGTTTAGTGAGTTGA
This sequence comes from Neoceratodus forsteri, assembly GCA_016271365.2. NCBI lineage: Eukaryota > Metazoa > Chordata > Ceratodontiformes > Ceratodontidae > Neoceratodus > Neoceratodus forsteri. The sequence goes on from CM028133.1 coordinate 805,253,690, forward strand.
TGTTCTCTACCTGCATTATTCCTGACACCAGAATCCACCTTCTTTCCCCATCTTTTTTTTTGTCTGAGTAACTTCCAGCCCCAATACCTTCTAATTAGAATTGCTACCCCATTTTGTTTTGCAGATTTGTGTGAATAGGCCAGTACCTAGCCCACCCATCCCCTGCGTAGCTTACCATGTTCCACCTCTGAGAGGTGGGTCTCTTGTATGAAAGCTATGTCTGTGTGTAACTTTCTGAGGTCAGCCAACACCCTCGCCCTTTTAACCACAGAGTTGATCCCTTTTACATTCAGGGATGTAACACATAGCTTACCCATTATTATAAGCTGTTTGTTCCTTACCCATAAAATCTATGCGACCCTCACCCAAGGACATAATTTGACCTTTTCTATCTGTAACCCCTAGGTGGTGCTATCCCAAGGGCCACTACCCCTGCCTGCTTGGCTAGTAGCAGGTTAAGGGGCCTGAGTTCTGAAACGGGTGCCTCCACCCAGAGGTCAGGGTTAGTAGTGGTCAAGCTAACCTGGCACAGCCCTCCAGGACACTGTAAACCCTAACTTTCCCCTCTAGTGGTCTGAACACTATACAATAATCACTTTCACAATACCCCTGGTACACCACACAAGTACCCACACTGTTTGCACTTACCACCAGGGCTGGTTCCTCTGGTTCTACCCTGGGGACCCCCTGTAAAACAAGGTTATGCACAGCAAATAGTAACAGTACAGTACTTTGAGCACAAACTGGAACCACAGTCAGATTACATGCAAAAAAACTTAGATCTGATTTATTCAGGGGACTTGAACAAGGAAGGGGCAAAATCAGGTTAATTAGCTTAAAGGTTATATCAATCAAACAGTTATGCATGCGCTTTGAGTCCCCCCACACAGTCACACCTCTGGGTACCCAGGTGGAGAAGAGGTGGACTAGCCAGGACTGTTGCACAGTACACAATATTTGTAATCCGGAGCCAGAGAGCTCAGTTCGAAAAGGAAACAAAACAGCAAGACAATCAGGTGACACACTCAGATTACGCTGTTGTTGCAGGGAGCTACCCTGGTATTTACTCACGATACCCAAGACTGGACACAGGCTGGATGAAAATCGAGACTGCGGGTGGTTGATCTGGAATGCCAGGAGAAGCAGGGGCTTACACGAGTTGCAGAGGCGTCGTGCCTATTCAAGCGTGGAGCAGGGGGCTGATCCCCAGGCAGGTCTCTCGTCAATGGCTTCTCTGTGCAGTGTGTAGTCTGGCTGGGCCAGTCTGGCAAGGCCCAGAGTGCATGAAGACAAATTCGGATGCAGTTCATTTTGGGCTGGATACAGCTTCCAGCAAGCAGAACACAGTTCACACAGTGGGGAACTAACTCACAACCAAGGCCCCTGGAATTCTGCGGTTCTGCGGTTGCAGAATTTGCTGCAGAATTTGCATCATGCCGCAGAATATATATAGTGCCACAGAATTCATAGTTTTTAGTGAATTTTCATATAAATATACTGTTTTTCCATAGTGTTAGGCTTTCTTTCCCACCTCGTTTATCCTGAAGCCCCTCCTCTATGCTCATCATGTGATGTCATTGATGACATCACATCATATTTAGCCAATGACAGGACTGCATTCTGCCAGAGAAATTAATAAATCATGCCACAGAAATCACAAAATGCTGCCGCAGAAGTCAAGGAGCCCTGCCACAGAAATCAGAAAATTCTGCCGCAGAACACCAGAGGCCCTGCTCACAACCCACTAGCAGCTCATAGCACATTTACATGCATGGGAATTCTACTATACCTGGCAAAGTGCTCCCCGGTCACAATCACAAAGTCTCTGCACACACCAGGAGCTTAGGGGTAGCTGGAAGTCCTGACAGGCCAATCGCATTCAGCAAAATCTTTGGTCTTCTTCAGGTTGAGCCTGGCCCACTTCAATAGCTTATTTTAGTCACACAAACTTGGATTTAGTCCAAAATAATTCCGTTTTCTCCCTCTCAGGAGCAGCAGCAGACATGTAAGCTAAAAACTCAACCCTTTCACAGTTTTCCCATGCAAATCCACTCAGGATTCCTGCCCAAAATACACTTGAGCTCTTCTCATTTCACTTCCCAGCTCAGAACTAACCGAAAACTGCCAGCAGCCCGGGACTTCCCCAAGATCCAAAAGATTTGGTTGGCTAATTTGGCTGTCAGTCAAAGCAAGAGCTCCCCCTTCAGTTGCAAAAAAGGCGCAAAAAGTTAAAAACTACAATTTTTACAGATTTTGACTTCAGACAACTCCTGTAGTCCGGCTACATTTTAGGTCCCACGAGAACTGATTGGTCCAATTTGCAGTCCAGGACCAAGATAGTGGAGACAAACAAAACAGTCCTTGCTATAAAGAAGGCAGATTAGACAAACTACATTATCATTATCACTCTAAATGATTTTCAGTAAATAGTTACATCTTTCAACAGAGCTCCCTCTCAGATTACTTGGGCTACAATCAGGCAGCTCTTAAAGAGACAGTGCACAGAGGCTATACAGGCTCTGGTAATCACATTTAAACTGCTAAAACGCAGGACACCAGCCTGGCGGTGAGCATGTAGGCAAAGTCAAGGAAGACATTTTGGGAACCCCCATTTGTGGGGGGGGGTTACATATTTGTTGCCTTCTGTTTTGCACTAGGACTTCCTCGTATTCTGGCTCTTCTGCATATTAACCAAGATAACTGTGAACTGTTTACAATAACATGGAACAATAATAATAACAACAACAATTTTAACTGTCTTTTGCATTTGATTGTTTCTTTCATGGCTTCAAGGTGACGCGATGGGTCAAGGGAGGAGGTAAACCATCTGTGTTCAATCCTAAAGCCGGTTTACCTCCTCCCTTCACCTGGTTGCACCGGATCTGGGTTATCCCTCACACACTGTTGTGAGGATTGACTCTCCCTACTGGGGAGCTCATCAAATCGCTTCTCAAGCTTTTAAGCAGCCATAACCTGGACTGCCCATCTCCATCTTACTGTTGTATTCTGCTTATGTCACGGACTCTGTCTTATCCCCTCCTTACTGTTCCCCCCTTCCCCCTTCCCTTAATATCACCATCTTATTTTAATATAATGGAGAGTCCCCCCCCAACCCAGTCCACAATAATAGTACTTTGGTATTTATTCTTTCCATCCTATTGGTTTCCATTCTCTGAGATTTTGTCGCTTCCCTCTCCCCTGGTTGATGTAATATTTAGGGTTCTGATTCTAGGTTTCTCCCTTTGGTTCACCTGTGATGCACTGGCTATTCATTCTTTAGTTTGTTTATTTTTTATCACCCTGGGGCTAAGCCATTTATCCTTTACTTCTTCCCTCACCCCTTGCTTTGCCATGGCCCTTACATTCCCCTTTTAATTTCTTTCACTCTTTTTAAAATAGTCTCTGTTCATTCTCTCCTACTCTCATTATGGGTTCGTATATTTCTTCCCCTGCTACATATCTCTGCAGCTTGAGTGGATGTCTTGCAATTTTCCCCCTGACAAGTAAAGGTTTAGCCAGCTTCCCACGTAGCTAAATTTAAGCCTTTTAAATTGTTTTGACTAGAATTTACATCCCCCCAGAGAAGGCCTCTATGTTACCTCTTGCCCCATGCAAACTTTTAATTTCCTCTGAGAGCTATCTCTCTCTGTACCCCCCCACCCCGGTCCGTTAACATTACAATTTATTAAAATGAGTACCTTGTACCAGTGGGTCTGAAGCGATGCATTATCATCAATGCAACGCGTAATGCCATCGTAGGTACAGAAATTGTCCACAAAAGTTCAGCTGGGGGCAGTTCCCCCCTAGTCTTCGATTTTCTGCCTTTCACTGATCTTCTTCCCTTCTGTTCTAGCCATCTTGGTGCTTTCCTTCTCCTTCATGTGTTTCCTGATGAGGGTTGCCACATCTTACTCGAGGTGTCTATGGAGCTCAGCGTCCAGTCTGTGCTGTTTTCGGTCACTCTCTGCTAATCACCAGGTTGTTCTTTCGAGTTCTTCCTCCAATTCCCCCATCTGGTGATCTGGTACTTCAATATTCCACCCCTTTAATACCTTTGCTGCTGCCAGTATCGATTCAAACATTCTAGGCCCCTCTTTCAGGAAGATCTTCAGGCATGCTGGGTACAACACGTGGGCTTTTAGACCTTTTTTTCTTTGATTTGCTTGGCTATCCACCAAGCTTTTTGCCGTTTAGCCTGCAATAGTGGTGAAACGTCCTAATAGAAATAGATCTGTTGCTGGTCAAACATCACTTTTTGTTGTTTCCACACTGTAGCTAAGACCAGCTCTTTAGACTGGTGGTGTAACATCTTCACCACTGTGGATATGGGATGTGTGCCTGCCTCCATGGGTTTTGGCCCCAACAAGCGGTGTGCCCTCTCCAGCTTTAGAAGAGTTCCCCGTGGCACCTTCAGGACTGTTGTGAGGAGAAAATCCACAAATTCTGTCATGGATGGAAAGCTGTCTTCAGCCCCTTCTCGCGCCGAATGGACTCCAAAATTATTGTGGTGCGTACAGTTCTCCATGTCTTCCATGCAGGCTAGTACCTCTCGGTCTGTATTCAGGAGGTACATCAGAAGTCTACCATGAGTATCCTGGGAGTCCTTAATCTCATCCACCTCCCGCTGTGTGGCTCCTAGCTTTTTATTGAGCATAGAAACATAGAAACATAGAATGTGACGGCAGATAAGGACCGCTTGGCCCACCTAGTCTGCCCATTTTCCTACCTAACAGATAAGCTGCAGATCCTAGTTAACCAACAGCTTACTTCCTCCTACCCCCTCACTAGTACTGCCTTATGTCTGTCCCATGCATTCTTGAATTCCCCCACTGTTCTTGACTCCACGACCTCCTCAGGGAGGAGCATCCACAACCCTCTCTGTGAAAAAATACTTCCTCACATTACCTCTGAGCCGTCCCCCCATTATCTTCAAATTGTGCCCCCTTGTTCTTGCATCTCTTTTCTGAAAGATGCTACCTTCTTGACTTTGTTGATTCCTTGAGGTACTTGAAAGTTTCTATCATGTCCCTCTCCTTCTTTCCTCAAGGGTATACATATTAAGCTCCTTTAGTCTTTCTTCAGTATGTCTTCTGGTGCAGACCCTACACCATTTTGTTGCCCTCCTTTGGACAGCTTCCACTCTGTCTATGTCTTTGCAGAGATGGGGTCTCCAGAACTGCACACAGTACTCCAGATGGGGTCTCACCAACTGTCTGTACAGAGGATAACAACTTCCTGTTTTCTACTATTGATGCCTCTCCTATGCATCCCAGTATCCCCCAGCCTTCCTTACTGCCTTCTCATTGCTTGCCCACCTTTGGGTCATCTGATATAATTACCCCAGGTTCCTTTCCATTTTACTGTTGTCAGTATCTCACCCCATTGTGTACTCTTCCCTGGGTTTTGTTTCCCAGGTGCATTACCTGCACTTCTTTGCATTGAATCTGAGCTGCCATACATCTGACCATTCCTCCAACCTTGCCAAGTCCCTTCTCATCCTTTCCACTCCATCTTGTGTATCAACCCTGTTGCAGATCTTTGTGTCGTCTGCAAAGAGACATACCTTTCCTTCCAGTTCCTCTGCAATGTCACTTATAAAGACATTAAAAAGGACCGGCCCTAGTACTGAACCCTGCGGTGCCCCGCTAGTAACCCTCCTTACTTTTGAGGTGAGCCTTTAAGCCTGCCAGAGATGATTCGATGGTGTTTACTGTGGTGATTACTTTTCCAATTGTCGCATCAGCAGGTGAAATGGGCACTCCTTCCTTGTCAAACTCGACCTCCTGCACCCCAGATGAAACTGATGCCAGGGATTGCACTCTAGATGTGCCAGACCTGACCGTCCTCATGGCGATTTTTTTCCTCAACCATAAGTTGTTTTAATTTACCTGCCGGTGTTCCTGGAGCCCCTCTCTTCTGACGACCAGCCATTATGGTATGTTTTAAAACGTTTTCTGCGCTGACATTCTTCTGTTAATCACTGGTATTCAGTAGTTTTATTCTCAGTGGAGATGGAGTACAAAAGCACGTGTCTCCAATAACAGCTTCCTGCTGTTTTTGACAGAGGAGAACTTTGGTATCAGAGCAAGAAACAGCAGTCTAGAACTACAGCTTTTTTACTGATAGATCACTTCTATCTAAGCAGGAGTCAGTACCTGTTTGGATTAAGCAAACAGATACTTTATTAGTAGAAGGGGGTCTCATTTAAGTAAAAAAGAAGAAAGTCACTATGTGTTTCTCTGAGGAAGGGGGCTGTATCAGCTTAATTTACTGAGTCAGGAGCAGAGGGTGAATCTAATTGGGGTGTGGCTTAGGAGTACAAAAGCAGGTGTCTCCAATTACAGCTTCCTGCTGTTTTTGACAGAGGAGAACTTTGGTTTCAGAGCAAGAAACAGCAGTCTAGAACTACAGATTTTTTACTAATTGCCCTCCTTCCCACCCCCTCCAGCCTAAGCCAGTTCTACTTTTATAGCCACTAGGTTTGATTGACGACAGGAACTTCCTATTTGGCAGTTGGAAGGAAAGGATCACTGAGACACATTAGTTTCATCAACCTTGAAGGAACCTAAAAAAATAACTCTTCCTCCCCTCCTCCCCGGCTGCTGGAGGTCTGAATCAAAGCACAGAAGAAGGAGACTACTGAAGACTACAGGAAGTTCCTGTCCCAGAACAGGAAGAGCGAGAGTTGTGAGAGCACATAGGCAGTAGGAAAGTAAGTGTAAAAATACATAGAGGGAGGAAACAGTAAGCATAGAAAGCAACAGGAGAGGGGACAAAAAATAAGTCAAGATGGGAGTGGTGCAGTGCAATGGCTGTGGGGCAGCAGTGTTCCAGGAGACATTCTGGACACCCCGATGCTGCCCTGTTTGCAGGCACCTCACTGGTCTGAGGGAGGAGGTTGCCCATCTCCAGGCTGACCTGACTAGGATTTGTGAAACCTTTTCCCCCACCCAGGGTTGACCAGGGCCACCACCGTTACCTCAGAGGTTGCCAAGAAAGAGAAGCAGTTGGACCAAGCTGGGATCAGGGAGGGAAGTGGTGGAACAGAGGTGCATCCCTTCAGTTGTACCTCTCCACAATTCATATGCTGTTCTGGCAAAGAGTGGCTCCTCTATGGAGGTACCTGCAGTGGAGACCAAGGAGGATGCTGGGAACCTCCACAAAGGAGACCCACAGAAGGGTGGCATGAGATCCCACAGGAGAAGGAAACAATTCCTGGTGGGGGACTCTATCATTAGAGAGTAGAAGTGGGGGAAGAAGGGGATAGGGAGGTAAGGTGCCTGCCTGGTGCCATGGCTTGGAGGGACAGGAAGCGAATCCTTAGGATCACGGGAGCAGCTGCATGAGGGAGGGAGCTGGATGTCATTTTCCACCTAGGGACAAATGACCTGGCTGTGAATGGGATCTGAGTGGTGCAAGAGGAGTTTGTGGAGTTGGGGAGGGGCCTTAGACAAGTAGCATGTATGGTAACCTTCTTGGAGGTGATGCCTGTCTGTGGCAAGGATGATGCTAGGGTATTCTGCACCATGGGATTCAATGAATGGTTGAAAAACTGGTGTGGTGCTCAGGGTTTTGGCTTCACTGGGGACTGGGGAGCCACCTGGAGGGATGCAGGCTTATACTGCTGCGATGGTCTACATTTGTCCAAGGGGGGAATCAGGATCCTAGATGACAGGTTTAAATGCTTCATTGGCAAGCATTTAAACTAGCCAAGTGGGAGGCACTGAAAAGGAGCAGGGGAAATCCCAGCCTCCCCCCACAAAACACAGTAGTTAGAGAGGTAAACACCAAGGTAGAGAAGTCGTTAGGGAGCAGGACAGGGGTAAATGCAGAAAAAGGCAGTAAGGACAGGGATGGGGCTAAAAGGGGTAAGGCCATAAAAAATAAATGGAAGGTGATGAGTACCAATGCCCACAGTCTGTGCAACAAGCTCCCTGAACTAGTGGCCTCAATGGAAGAGGGATGCCTGGATATTGTGGCAGCCACTGAAACATGGTACACAGAGAACCATGACTGGGATGTCAGCATACCAGGATACACAGTCTACAGGAGGGACAGGGTGGGTAAAAGAAGAGGAGGAGGAGTAGCTTTCTATATAAGGGAAGGGATTAAAGCAACAGAACTAAAGAGTAAATAGGTAGTTGAGTCAATGTGAGTCACCCTGGATACAGGAAATAGCACCACAATCCACATGGGGGGTTGTGTACAGACCCCCATCTCAGGGGGAGGAAATGGACAAGGAAATGATAGAAGGCATCCTTAAAATGGCAGAAAAAGGGGAGATATTGTTGAGGGGGGACCTGAATGTGCCAGATGTTAACTGGAGTACCTTTGCTGCAGGCACATCCAAGAGCAGGGTCATTCTTGATGCCCTACAGGGGGCATGCCTTAGACAGCTAATGTTGGAATCCACTCGGGAGGGAGCAGTCTTAGACCTGGTACTCTCAAATGGGGAAGGAGAAAGAATCTCAGATTTAGAAGTGGGTAGCCATCTGGGAACAAGTGACCACCACACAGTGTGGTTCACAATAAACATAGCCATACAGTCAAGCCATACAAAAACAAGATTACTGGACTTTAGGAAGGCTAACTTTGGAAAAATGTGAGAGTGGCTCAGAAAAGCACTAGCAACCGGGCAAGAAGGAAGGGTGGAGGAACAATGGGGACTAATCAAAACAGCCACCACAGAGGCAACAAGCCTTTGTGTGAAGCAAATCAACAAAACAAAATGAAGGAAAAAAAACACTATGGTTCTCAAAAGAGGTGGTAGGGACAGTTAAGGAGAAAAGGATAGCATTCAGGAAGTATAAGGAAACACAGAAGGAGCACGACAGAGAACTTAATCAGTTAAAGCAGAAGGAGGCAGGGAAGGCAGTCAGAATAGCAAAGGCACAAACTGAGGAAAAGATAGCCAACTCTGTTAAGAAGGGGGATAAAACCTTTTATAGGCATATTAAGGAGCAAAGAAAGACTGAGGGAGGGATACAGAGACTTAATAAAGGGGAAGGAATGTAGGCAGAGGGTGACAGTGAAAAAGCAGGGATACTGAACGAATATTTCTACTCAGTATTCACAAACGGAAGAGGAGGGGGAGGTACCTAAATCAAACCAGAGAGAAACTCTGAATAGTTGGGTCGATACCAGTCCATTCACAGAAGAAAGGGTTTTGAAAGAACTCTTGAAACTGAGGGTGGACAAAGCAATGGGGCCTGATGGAATTCACCCAAGAATTCTAAAAGAACTAAGGATAGAACTAGTAACACCACTGACTACTCTTTTTAACAAATCATGGGAGGATGGGTTGGTACCTGAGGACTGGAGAAGGGCAAATGTGATTCCACTTCACAAACGTGGGAGCAGGGCAGAGGCAGGAAACTACAGATCAGTTAGTTTGACTTCAGTGGTAGGGAAAATGATGGAATCACTTCTGAAGGAAAGAATTGTTGAGTACCTAGAGGACAGTGGGGCACAGGACCCAAGGCAGCATGGTTTCACAACAGGAAGGTCATGTCTGATGAACCTAATAAATTTCTTTGACTGTGTGACCAAAGTAGTAGACCAGGAAGGGGCTGTGGATATGGCCTACCTAGATTTTAGCAAGGCATGTGACACAGTCTCACACACAAAAAATTAATATACAAGTTAACCAGTCTTGGAGTGTGTCCCAAGGTGGTAGCCTGGATAAAAAACTGGCTGGACAACAGGACACAAAGGATAATAGTAAACAGAGTCCACAGTGAAGAAAGGAGGGTAACTAGAGGGGTACCGCAGGGTTTGGTACTGGGACCGGTCCTCTTTAATGTCTTTATAAGTGACATTGGAGAGCACCTGAAAGGAAAGGTATGTCTCTTTGCAGATGACACAAAGATCTGCAACAGGGTTGATACACAAGGTGGGGTGGAAAGGATGAAAAGGGACTTGGCAAGGTTGGAGGAATGGTCAAATATGTGGCAGCTCAGATTCAATGCAAAGAAGTGCAAGGTAATGCATCTGGGAAACAAAATCCCAGGGAAGAGTACACAATGGGGGGTGATATACTGACAACAGTAAAAATGGAACCCAACAGCCTGTGTGTCTTTCCCTAAAATTAGTACATTATTAGGAGAAGAGCTGGAATTCGTAACCAGATTTAAATACCTGGGAGTATGGATCGATAACAAACTCGCCTTCTCTGAACACATCGAAGACTTACTGAAAAAATTACGGCAAAGGCTTGGCCTTTTCTATAGGTTAAAACAATTCCTGACTACAGACGCCAAAGAAAGACTGGTCCAAGCTACCTTCCTATCCCTGGTGGATTATGCGGATTTTTTGTATAGCCATGGTCCCACCTCCCAACTGGCCAAACTGGACATGCTGTACCACCGTGCAATTAGGTTTATTATGGATCTCCCTAATTCTACCCACCATTGTGCCCTGTACGCGGCTATGGGGTGGACCTCCCTTACACTTAGATGCCACAAAAACACTGCTTTCTGGACCTACCGTGCCCTTATAAGCAAACTACCCCCATATATCACTGGCTGCCTACCTCTTAGCATTACAGGAAAGTACGTGCTTCGAAGCTACTCCTATGTCTCCCTCATAATACCCAGAATTAACTCGATTCGGTAAGGTGGCAATTAGCTTCATGTTGCCCACCCTGTGGAACAATCTGCAAAGGACACGTAAAGTGACCGTCCTTACCTCTCTTCCTAATTTTAAGGTGCTATACGCGTGAGCAGTGACCGAAGTATGCAATTGTTTCATCCGTCACCTACCAGCCCCTAACTCGTTTCCAGCCCGCCCCCAAGCCTGAATCCTGTTCGCGGCCACCTCCAAGACACGAGCGCAATTTCACCTAATAACTAGTGTGAAGCAGATTGCCCATCTGATGTGTTAGCGTTGCACTTATTACTCCATACCCCTCATATCGCTCCTTCTACTGTACACTACCGCATCCTTCTCCTATTATACAGTTATGAACCTACTTACCCTTGGGGTCTGTATACAGTATTTTTTATGTCAACCCTTGTCTGGGGTCAATTGTGCTTGTTATTTGTTTTATTGTCCCTGTATAATCCTCTATGTGGGCAGCGCCCTATCTGTACAATGTATTATCCTTACTTTGCGTATGGAATCTATGTATGTATGTACTTGAAAAACAACAGGTCCTCCTTGTAAATGAGTTCTGCTCAACAGTGACCGCCTGTATAAATAAAGACTTTGATTGATTTATTGATTGATTGATTGATTGATGTTCCTTGTTTTATAATGTGCCAGTATATAATCAGACTGCTGTATATATGGTAACAGACCTAGAAATCTGAAACAAAACCAATGTGAAACTTCATGCAGGTCATGCAATGTAATAATCACACATTATAAGAAGTTCACTGTGAAGAGCTGAACACTGGTCTGACATGCCCACTACCAGTGGTTCTGAAGGTAAGGTATGAAATTAAAAAGAAACATAACTCACACAAGTTACTTTCACTCAGACACCTACAACAGACAGCCAAAGAGAACCACTAACTGATTCCCACTCCTAGCACACATTGCCAGTTTGGTAGCACTCAACCATCCCTCTACCTAAAACAAGCCCACTTCTTGCATCCATTCATATACTAGTAAAGTAACCCTTACCAGTCACACTACATAGCCCTTTCACTCTTACAGAACCAAATACCCACACTCATAGCCTGTGCCCTTACTTGTACATAGCACATTTCAGCATTAGTAAACATCAAAAGTCCCCAACTACAATCTCCAGCACCCATTCTGATACTTGCAACCTTAACCAGTCCACCTATATAGCCCATACCACACAACTCAAATACAAAAGACTAGCACGGCAATGCGTCATCATGAAGCATGTAAAGCATGCCACCATATTGTGGAAGTCAAGACTTGCAAGCAACAACTGACATCCACATTTTGGGTGGCAGGCTCAGTCTCTGTGGCATTTCTGTCTGAATTAAATTTAACAAAACTCAAAGTTCATGGCTGCCAAGCAGAGTGAGAGTCTGTGAGTCAGGGACAGAGAGAGTGAGGGAGGAGAGGTGCAGTTTTCCTGTCTGCTAGGCAGTAATATTGCAGGACCCTAGGATGCACCATAGCAGCAGCTGCCTGCTGTGAATCTCCCGCTCCCCGGCCCTCTCCCGAACTGTGTGTGTGTTGGGGGGAGCTGTAATGGTAGCATGTCTGTGGGAAGGGAGGGTTTGACTGTGGGTTGTGGTGGGGACACAGCCAGTTTGTTCTTCTGAGGAGGGGGTTCCAACTGCAGGGTGGTAGCTGTCTGTGGAAAGAGGGGTTCCAGGTGTGTGCGCGTGTGTGTGTGTTGGGAGGGGAACTCACTGCTAATTTATCTTGGGGGTGTCAGATGCAAGGATGTGTCTGGTCTGTGGGAAGTGAGCTTCTAGTTGTGTGGGGTGGGGGGACACAGAGCCTGTCTGTTTTAAAGGGTACCCACAGCAGGGATCGACAAATTTCAAATATATGTGGTAGTCCAGGACAAGTGGCCCATCCAAAAATGGTAGTCCCACTGTCACAAGTGGTAGTCCAATGGTCGGATTGCCATATTTTAAGGAAAACATATAAAAAATTATGTAGCGGCAAAGTAAATGGCTGTGTATCATTCTATTATTATTGCTGCATAGATATAAGCTATAGAAAACAGTAAAAACAAATATGTAAATATCTTTAAATGTTTCTTAATACAGATTGTGTGATTTGAAGTCTGAGTCAAGTCACATGGTGCCCCAGAGACTCCATTCATTGCATTCAGTCCCACATAAGCCAGAATGAAGCAGAAAATAGGGCAAACATAATCAGAACTCCTCAGATTCAGAATTGTCACCAACATCAAGTGTACTAGTGGTGCTAGGACAGGATGATGATGATGGAGCAGCAGCAACAGTGCTAACAGTATGAGATACAGAAGCATCAGATTCAGTTGAACCAGCAGTAGTAGCATGCCCATAAACATGTCGAGTGCCTGGACCAGACAGCAGCCAGTGGTTTATTGCTGGATCTGGATTGAAGTCACACAGTTTGGGACCCACTACTGCTATTTGAAGAAGTGACTATAGTGTGTCATCTGCCAGACGTGTCCTTATTTTTGTCTTTATCAGGTTTTGAATGGAGAACACTCATTCGCACTTTGCAGTTGACACACTCATTGCCAGTAATATTTCCACTAACTCTAGCATATGAGCAATCTGGGGGTTTTTCTTCAGCAATCTTGTATACACCTACAGATAGGGTTTGTCAACTGCAGATTTCAGCAGAGCCTTAAATGCAGCATATTCTGATCTAATAGTTTCCTGCTGCTCTTCTGTAAAAAAATTAAAAGTATGCTGCTAAATTAGCCACTTCATTGGTCCCAAACTCCGTAAGTTGTTCTCTTGGTAGATCAAATTGCTTGAAATCCAGGCAGCTGAACCATTTCAGAGGCACCTCCGAGAAATTTTGAAATCTTACATCGATGTAAGATATTGCTGCATCTACTAAAGTATGCAGTTGTGTATCTGTCCTGAAATTTATCTCAGGACAGTTGCCTCTAAATGTGAAGGGAACAGTCTTCTCAACTCCCTTCTTTGGAATTACAAAGTCCATGCATCTGTCCTGTGGTTTGTAATTAGCTAGGAAAGCTGTCATGTATTTCCCTGGCTTTGATTTCAGTTCCATCAGCCGGAGGAGGCGGTCTCGATGAGGTGTAATACTTCAAGAATTATTAAGTCATCTCTTTGAAACTGCAGTGACAGATTTTTAAGAATGGGTAAAAAATCTTGCAGGACATAAAGAGATTTGACAAAGTGCACAGACTGTATCTCTCTTAACAGCACCTTTGCTTTTGAACCATCAGCACCAGCTGCAGTTTGTTGCAAGTGCTGAGCAACCATAGGTAGGTTCACCTGAACTGCATGTACTGAATGAGATCTGCTGGCAAGCCATCTCACCTGTTTAATTGCACTAAAGTGTGCCAGATCACTATCACTTGTGCAATTTCTTGAAGCTCCCTCATTTTTTTGGGACTATAGTGGTAGAATTTAAAGATGCCTTTTAGAGTATTTTCAAGGTTTGATATGAAAGGGTTTGTTTTCATCATATCAAGAACTGCCAGCTCCAGCTTATGGGCAACTCAGTGCATGGCAATGATGTGAGGACAGTGCTCCCGTAACTTTGTGATGGTTCCACCCCTTTCACCCAGCATTACACTTGCCCCATCAAAATTGGCAGAAATCAGACGTGGCCCCGGATTGCTCACATTCGATAGGTCAGTGATAGGAAGATGTAAAGAATCTAATGCAGTACTTATTGCATTAAAGACACCTTCAGCATTTGAGGATTCCAAAGGTACGGCCTGGATCAGATATGTACATATACAGTATCTTTTGTGTTAGGATTTACAAAACGGAGGAAGATATTTTCCCATTCAATTATAGCCACATCAGTGCTGCCATCAGCAAGAACTGTAACATATTTTGCATTTTTTAATAGTCTGCATCTGTGTGTTGCATGGAACAGCAGATGTAGCTCTGCAAAAGTCCCTGGCTCGCTAATCATTGGTGTAATTTATACCACACTTAATTCCATTTTTCTCTTGCAATTCACATACCCAATCCATGTCGGAAAAAGGGCACAGATTTTTTGCAATGGAGTACGCTGTGTTAAACAGGTGTCTCATCTTCACCTTTGTGGCCTCTTCCAACTGTGCAAAGGCTTGATAGAGTGGTGACTCACTGATATCACAATGAACTGCACGCTGGCCACTTTCCAGAATATGTTGGTTCTGGCATAGCACATGTGGACTGGACTTTTTGTGTGCACGTATTGACTCAATTCTAAAATTGTTAGAGCCTGTGGCAAACACATTTGTTTTTTTTTTTGAAAAGGCTGGTGTTGCAATAGTGGGATACTTTTCGCACACTTTGCAATACATCAATCCCTTTTTTTCATTGTATCTCAACCATTTATAAGTTGTCAGCCAATGAGGCTGAAACAGCCTGGCCCTTTTTTCTTGGTCATATTTCTTGTCTTTACTTCGCTTCTCTTGCAAGTCATCATCAACAGGTACAAAACTGCGTTTCTTTGGAAGTGACACAGGGGCTTCAGCTAAGGCCTCACTAGGCAGCTCACTGCTTAAATCAAATGCCTGATGATCACCTGTTCTATCTAGTGCCACAGATGCAGACTCCTTATTACTTTCATCTGCAAAGGTAGAAGTTGGTGTATTTATATTAGAAGAACTTGAGGATGCTGTTGGTGCTGCTGAGTCAGCCGACCAGAGGGATAATAGACTTTGCTGTTTACTATGCTTAGTACTAGTCTTCTGCATTTTGAATGCCTCAATGTCTGGCTCTCTGCTTACACAGTGCTTACTTATTGTTTTGTGATGCTAATAAAATTTATTCTGTTAAAGTGTGGTGCGTGTGTTTTTTTCCACTGGTGTTTGTTAGATTAGAATGGGGACGGGGGTGGAGGTGGAGCCGGCAGCCAGCAGCAGACAGTCACTTATATATTTCTTAACCTTTACAGGTTAAGGCTGCGTAAACTACAGAATCAAGGCAGTCAGGCAGTGGACGTCAAGACTGGGAAGAAATAGCAACAGCAATACTAAGGGGAGGAATGGAATGATGTTATTGCTGTTGCTTGCTTTGATGCTTACTTTTTTTGTTTATATTTTTTTACCTTTTTCTCACACTGCTGCACACACTTGCCAAGCAACCACATAGACAACACACACAATGTCCGTCCCAGTCCCAGTGACTGTCCCTGTGCTCGTCCAACACGCAGCACAGACAGACAACACTATTATTTTTATGTCCTCCCTCCTACATCCTCTCTCAGTCAGTTAGTTCTGTTTTTTTCGTTCACTTCACTTTCCCTTTACTTTTCTCAGGGCAACAACACAGAGCCCAGCAAGCAAACCCTTCCTCCTTTAGACAGACTTTACTGCCCTTCCGAGTCCCTACCTAGTGCCCTTGCCCTTTACTTTCTGTTCTGGCTGGCTGGTGGAATCGGGATGCAACCACAAACACACACAAGCACAAACACACAAAGCACAACCCACAGTCCCCTTAGCTCTCTGTGCAAAAACACTTGCTCTCTCCTCTCTTTCTCCTTAAGTTTTAAATGGGAAGGGATGGTCTCTCATTTGGTTCAGGTCATTCAATCAGTGCCCTTTTTGGATATTTTTAATGTCTACTTCACTAGCAGACTCAGTCTATCTATGTCCAGCCTGTTTTTGGCCAACTAAGTTTTATCACCACTTCTTCTGGTGCTAAATTCCTGTCCAACCAAACCTCTCTTGTTAGAGCCTAGGTTCCTTTAATGACAGACTTGACGGTGTAGTTTGTACTAGTTGTTGGAATCAGCTAGTATGCTGCACCTCTAAAGCTCAGCTGTACTGCAAACTAAGTGCAAACACAGTTTTTTCCCCTTTTCTTAGGGCAAGGAAGTGAAGCAAAACAGTCCAAGCCCTGCTCTGTTTGGTCTCTCTTGACTGACTTCTCCTAGGATGTTTTAATTGTTCACTCTCTGCTGTCTCCTCCCTTGTAAGAAGAAGAGTTACTTGCTACTCTAGTCTCTGGCAACACAAAGCCCAACCCCCTACTTCTCACTTCTACAGATCTGTTCTGGTGGTAATAAATTCATCTATATGCTGTTAGTCTTCTCTCCCTTACTGCAGCAGTTAGTTTTTTCTCTCCTTCTGGCTATTACAGGTCTCTCACCACCCTTAGTAGTGGCACATCACCCTCAGAAAGAAAAGAGCCAGGAAATCCCTTCTGATTTATTTAGTCCCACGCCTCACACACAAGCAGCAGCACCAACTCGACTTGTGGTCGTTGGTCTTGCTTTCCGCCCTCCCTTCCTCAGCTGACAAACTCCCCATCCAGTCAGTCCCTAAAACTCCTCTGATCTGATCCTGCTTTTGCAACAGTCGGGCACAACAGCAGCAGGAAGCGGGTCCCAGGTCAACTCCTCGCCACACAACAAATTACAAACTCAACTCAGTAGCTAAGCACACGCCACATCCTTTCTCCCAAATGAGCTGAGAAAAGTGAGTGAGCGTGAGTGAGTGGGGTGCAACTCCAACGATACCGGCGCCAAGTCATTGACCAATGCAATGGTGTTCTTACCACAGCAGCCCAGCTCTGTCAATGCCTGAATGGATGGCACACCTGCCAGTCTGATGAGTGGCTCCTCCTCGGCCCCCCCCCCCGTAGCTGTGGCTCGCTCCCGACACACAGCGCTCGCTCCTGGCACTGAAGATCATGTGGCTGAGCTCCCTGTCGATCACATGATGGCTGGCTGGTTGAGTGCCGTTGCCAGCAAGCTCCCTAGTGGAGGAACATGGCAGTGCAGCAAACAAAATGTTTTTAAAGCACTACTTGTCCGCGGACAAGTACCCCTGTGCCATCTGCTTGTCCCTGACTGTGATCTGGTAGCCCGGGACGTCGGGCTATAGGATTTGTCGAACCCTGACCCACAGCAGCACCACCAGGGTTTACTGGTTGAGCATGGATCTATTCACTGGATGTTCTCAGCTGCAGGACTGTAGCTGGTCTATGGAAAATGGGGTTGCAGTTGTGGGGAGGCTGTCTATGGGAAGGGGGGTCCAGATGAGTGGGGGCATGGTTGGTCCACTGCCCCTAACCCTTGACATCCACCCCCTGTGGGAAAGGGGGGATCCCAGCTGTGGGATGAGGGGAACACAATCAGTCTGGTTTTTTGGGGAGGGGCAGCTGCAAGGGGATAGAAACATAGAAACATAGAATTTGACGGCAGATAAGGACCGCTTGGCCCACCTAGTCTGCCCATTTCCCTACCTAATGGATAAGCTGCAGATCCTAGTTAACCAACAGCCTACTTCCTCCTACCTCCCACTAGAATTGCCTTATGTCTGTCCCATGCATTCTTGAATTCCCCCACTGTTTTTGACTCTACGACCTCCTCGGGAAGGCTGTTCCATGTATCCACAACCCTCTCTGTGAAGAAATACTTCCTCACATTACCTCTGAGCTGTCCCCCCTCTATCTTCAAATTGTGCCCCCTTGTTTTTGCACATCTCTTTTTCTGAAAGATGCTACCCTCTTGGACTTTGTTGATTCCTTTGAGGTATTTGAAAGTTTCTATCATGCCCCCCCCCTTTCCTCGAGGCTATACATCTTTAGTTCCTTTAGTCTTTCTTCATATGTCTTCTTTTTGTTCTTTTTTTTTGATGTATTATTTTTTCCAAGCTCCCAGCTTCTGCCTTCAGTTGTCCCCCAGCGTGCCCTCCCCCGAAGGTTAGACCCCCTCCCTTGTGCACCCCACGACTTACCCTTCGTGGTAGGGTGGTGGAGAGCGACTCAACCCACCCCAAACGGATCCATGCCAGGGAGGTGCCTTCTGTGGAGGTGGCACACTGCGGGGACCCGTCATCCAGCTGGAGGTTTTTCCACTTTTCTCCCTTGTGAGGAGACAGGGCGTGCAATGATGCCTGCAGTGAGAGCCACATGCTACCGCACGCACTCTCCTGCGTCTTGCCTGTCTCCTCCTTCAGCTATACATGCTGGCTGCCCTCAGCAGCCGCTAGGGGCCAGTGGATCGCCGACAGCTAGTGTCCCCCCACCATGGAGAAGGAGAGCAGTCCAACAGACACTCGATCTTTCTCCTCCCTGCCAACCCCTGACGACCTGTGCTCGTTCCTGAACATGGGTCGCCGGCATGGCTTGAGGTAAGGCGTCCAGCACCTCGGCCCTCAACGCCACCAGGCCAGCTTCATATGTCTTCTGATGCAGACCCTGCATCATTTTAGTTGCCTTCCTCTGGACAGCCTCCACCCTGTCTATGTCTTTGCGGAGATGGGGTCTCCAGAACTGTACACAGTACTCCTGATGTGGTCTTACCAACTGTCTGTACAGAGGGCAAACAACTTCCTGTTTTCTACTGGTGGTGCCTCTCCCTATGCATCCTAGTATCCCCCCAGCCCTCCTTACTGACTTCTCACGTTGCTGACCCACCTTTAGGTCGTCTGATATGACTACCCCCAGTCCCTTTCCATTTTTGTTGTTGTCAGCATCTCACCCCCAATTGTGTACTCTTCCCCTGGGTTTTTGTTTCCCAGGTGCATTAATTTGCACTTCTTTGCACTGAATCTAAGCTGCCATACATCTGACTATTTCTCCAACCTTGCCAAGTCCCTTTTCATCCTTTCCACCCCACCTTGTGTATCAACCCTGTTGCAGATCTTTGTGTCATCTGCAAAGAGACATACTTTCCCTTCCAGTCCCTCTGCAATGTCAGTTATAAAGACATTAAAAAGGACCAGCCCCGGTACTGAACCATGCGGTACCCCACTAGTAACCCTCCTTTCTTCACTGTGGACTCCATTTACTATTACCCGCTGTATCCTGTTGTCCAACCAGTGTTTTACCCAGGCTACCACCCTGGGACCCACTCCCAGGCTGGCTAATTTGTTTATTAATCTTATGTGTGGGACAGAAGGGGCAGATTAGCAGGATTGAAACAGGGGAGGGATGGGCACAAGATCCGGGGGAGAAGGCTGAGGTACTAAATGAGTACTTCTCCTCAGTTTTCACCAAGGAAATGGGAGGCTGCATCATACATGGAGGAGATGTGAAACTGGGGGACCCTTGCCGATCATCGGGTCTGGGGAGAGGATGGGCCATCACTGGCAGGAGAGGGGAAGGCAAGGCAGGGGGATGAGGTAGCAGAGGTGGAAATCATGACAGAGAGAGTGAGGGAAGCCCTCAGGTCCCTTAAGATGGACACTGGGGCCAGATAAATTACATCCCAGAGTGTTGAAGGAACTGGCAGATGTCCTGGCGAAACCCCTGGCGGAGCTTTTCAGCATTTCTCTGAGGACAGGGTGGGTGTCCCAGGACTGGAAGGTGGCACATATAGTGCCTATCCACAAGGGGAGATCAAGGGAAGTGGCAGGGAACTACAGGCCCATCAGCCTGACATCGGTGGTGGGCAAGGTGATGGAGGGCATTGTCAAGGAGAGGCTGGGGGGGGGACCTGGAAAAGTCGGGGTGCCTGGACGATGGACAGCATGGATTCGTCCCAGGGAATTCATGTCAGACAAACCTTGTGGAGTTCTATGACTGGGTGACGAGAGCTTTGGACCTGGGTAGACCGGTGGACGTCCTCTATCTTGACTTCAGCAAGGCGTTTGACTCTGTTCCTCACGGGGGCCTGTTGAATAAGCTGGGAGAAATGGGGGTGGGGAACCAGATGATCAGATGGATAGGCAATTGGCTCTAGGACTGGACCCAGTGGGCCGTGGTTGGCGGGATAGTCTCATCCCCAAGGAGGGTCATTAGTGGGGTCCCTCAAGGATCAGTCCTTGGGCCCCTCCTGTTCAATGCTTATGTCTCTGACATAAGGAAGGGTATCAGGAGTGAGTTGAGCCTCTTTGTGGATGACTCAAAACTGGGGGCGGTGGTGGATGGGGAGGAGGGGAAGGTGGCCCTACAGGAGGACCTGGAGGCTTTGGAAAGGTGGTCTAGAAAGTGGAAGCTGAGATTTAATGCAGGGGAAATGCAAGGTACTACATCTGGGAACCAGAAACCCGGGCCAAGAGTACACCCTGAGGGGGGGAATGCTACAAGTCTCAGTGGCTGAGAGGGACCTGGGGGTGGTGGCGGATGTCAAGATGAACAACTCTGAGACTTGTAGGAGGGCAGCGGCCAAGGCCAACAGGATGCTGGGATGCATCACTAGAGGGATCGCCTCCAGAAGAAGGGAAGTGATACTCCCCCTGTATAACTGCTTGGTGAGGCCGCACCTTGAGTACTGCGTGCAGTTTTGGAGGCCACACTTAAAGGGGGACATTGAACTCCTGGAGAGGGTCCAGAGGAGGGCAACCAAAATGATCTGGGGCTTGGGGAACAGGACCTATGGGGAGAGGCTCAAAGAGCTAAATATGTACACATTGGAAGACAGAAGGGACAGGGGGGACATGATAGAGGTCTTCAAGTACATGAAGGGGTTAAATAGGGGAGAAGCAGTCAAGGTGTTCGAAGGAAGGGGGCAACTAGAGGCATGGGTGGAAGCTGGAGGGGGGGAGATTCAGGAGAGAAAGGAGGAGGTGCTACTTCACTGACAGGGTGGTGGAGCCATGGAATGCGCTGCCCAGGGGACTGGTGGAGGCAGAGATGGTGGAGAGGTTCAGGAGGGGGTGGGACAGGTACAGGGGAAGGGTTCTGGATGCAAAGTCCTGTGCAGTGGGAATATCCGGGACTGGGAAGGGCGAAACCAGAGAGGACGAGGGGGGCAGCAAGATCAGCTCCCAGAGTGGGGGCTGACCAAACGAGCAGACACAAAAGACTGTTAGGCCTATTCTGCTGGCATTTTAGTATGTTGGTATGACTGTGTCAAATGCCTTGCTAAAGCCTAGGTAGGCCATGTCCACAGCCCCTACCTGGTCTACTGCTTTGGTCATCCAGTCAAAGAAATCAATTAGATTTGTCTGACATGACCTTCCCACTGTGAATCTATGCTGCCTTGGGTCCTGTGCCCCACTGGCCCCTAGGTACTCAACAATTCTTTCCTTCAGAAGTGATTCCATCATTTTCCCTACCACTGAGGTAAAACTGACAGGTCTGTAGTTTCCTTCCTCTGTCTTGCTCCCACTTTTGTGAAGGGGAATCACATCCGCCCTCCTCCAGTCCTCACGTACCACATCATCCTCCCCATGATTTATTAAAAAGGGTAGTCAGTGGTATTACTAGTTCTTCCCTTAGTTCTTTTAGAATTCTGGGGTGAATCCCATCAGGCTCCATTGCTTTATCCACCTTCAGTTTTAAGAGTTCTTTCAGAACCCTTTCTTCTGTGAAAGGAGTAATATCAACCCTCCTATCCAGAGTGCTTCTATTGACTGGATTAGGTATTTCCCCCTGCTTTTCCATTGTGAATACAGAGCAGAAGTATTCGTTCAGTATCCCTGCTTTTTCACTGTCACTCTCTGCCTAACCACCTTCCTCTTTGTTCAGCCTCAGCATCCCTGCCTTAGTCTTTCTTTGCTCCCTAATGTACCTATAAAAGCTTTTATCCCCCTTCTTAACTGAGTTGGCTGTCCTTTCCTTGGTTTGGGCCTTTGCTATTCTGACTGCCTTACCTGCTTCCTTCTGTTTTAACTGGTACAGTTCTCTGTCCTGCTCCTTCTGTGTTTCCTTATGCTTCCTGAATGCTATCTTTTTCTCCCTTACCTTCCCCACCACTTCTTTTGAGAAACATAGTGTTTTTTTCTTTCATTTTGATTTGTTTATTTGCTTCACACAAAGGCTTGTTGCCTCTGTGATGGCGGTTTTGATGTTTCCCCATTGTTGCTCCACGCCACCATCTTGTCTGTTTGCTAGTGCTTTTCTGAGGCACTCTCCCATTTTGACAAAATCAGCCCTCCTGAAGTCCAGTACCTTCACTTTTGTGTGGCTTGACTCTACAGCTAAGTTTATCGTGAACCACACTGTTTGGTGATCGCTTGTTCCCAGATGACTACCCACTTCAAGATCAGAGATCCTCTCTCCGTCCCCATTTGAGAGTACCAGGTCTAAGATTGCTCTCTCCCGAGTGGGTTCCAAAACTAGCTGTCTGAGGCATGCCCCCTGTAGGGCATCGAGAATGGCCCTGCTCTTGGATGTGGCTGCAGCAAAGGTGCTCCAGTCAACATCTGGCATAGTCAGGTCCCCCATCAGCAATATCTCCCCTTTCTCTGCCATCCCAAGGATACCTCCTATCATTTCCTTGTCCATTTCCTCCCCCTGAGATGGGGGTCTGTATACAACCCCTGCGTGGATTGTGGAGCCATTTCCAGTCTCCAGGGTGACCCACAGTGCCTCATCTCCTCCCTGTTTACCCTTTAGTTCTGTTGATTTGATCCTTTCCCTTACATAGAGAGCTACTCCTCCTCCTTCTCTTCTTCCCTCCCTGTCCCTCCTGTAGATTGTATACCCTGGTATGTTGACATCCCAGTCATGGTTCTCTGTGTACCATGTTTCTGTGACTGCCACAATATCCAGGCATCCCTCCTCCATCAAAGCCACCATTTCAGGGAGCTTTTTACCTAGACTACGGGCATTGGTACTCATTACCTTCCATTTTTTTATGGCTTCATTTCTTTTTGCCCCATCCCTGTCCCTACTGCCTTTGTCTTTTTCTCCATTTACCCCGGCCTTCTCCCTATCGACTGCTCTATCTTGGTGTTTACCTCACTAATTACCCTGATTTTTTTGGGGGGGGCTAGTATTTCCCTTCTCCTCTTCAGTGCCTCCCCCTTTGGCTAGTTTAAATGCTTGCCATTGAAGCATTTAAACCTATTGCCTAGGATCCTGGTTCCCCTCCAGGATAGATGCAGACCATCGCACCTGTATAGGCCTGCATCCCTCCAGGTGGAGCCCCAGTCCTCAATGAAGCGAAATCATTGAGCTCTGCACCAGCTTTTCAACCAGTCATTGAATCCCATGATGCAGAGTGCCCTAGCCTCATCCATGCCATAGACAGGTAGCACTTCTGAGAAAGTTACTGTGTGTGCTACTTGTCTAAGGCCCTTCCCCAACTCCACAAACTCCCGCTGCACTGCTCTGATCCCATTCTCAGCCAGGTCATTTGTCCCTAGGTGGATAATGACATCCAGCTCCCTCCCCCTTGCCACTGCTCCCACGATCCTGAGGATTCGTTTCCTGTCCCTCCAAGCCTTGGCACTGGGCAAGCACCTTACCTCCCTTTCCCCTCCCTCCTCCAGTTCTACCCCTAACAATTGAGTCCCCCACCAGGAGTTGTTTCCCTCCCCTATGGGGCCCTGGGCCACCCTCCTGTATGTCTCCATTGTGGAGGTTCCCAGCATCCTCCTTGGTCTCCACTGCAGGTGCCTCTATAGAGGAACCATGCTTCGCCAGAATGGCAAATGAACTGTGGAGAGGCACAACTGGAGGGATGCACCTCTGTTCCACCACCCTCACCCTCCCTGAGCCCACCATGGTCCAACCACTTCTCTTTCTTGGCAACCTCTGAGGTAGTGGCGGTGGCCTGGGTGGTACCTAGGTGGGGGAGCAGGTTTCCCGAATCCTTGCCAGGTCAGCATGGAGACGAATAACCTCCTCCCTCAGACCAGAGAGGTGCCTGCAAATAGAGCAGCAACGCAGTCTCCAGAATGTCTCCTGGAAGACTTCTGCTCCACAGCCAGTCCATTGCACCACTCCCCACATGTCTGTGTCCCTTCCAGTTATGGATGCTTTTTTGTTTTTTGTTCTTGTTTTAGTGTGTGCAAGCTTGTGAGTGTCTCTACCCCCTATTCAGTGTGCTATGCCTTTAAGGATATGAACAGGTGTATGTTGTTAGCAGTTTTGGGGAAGTGTTGTCAGAGCCCCTGCTATAAAGGAAGTTATGTGCTTGGGATGGGTGGCGTGAGGAGAAGGGTGGGTTGAAGTAAACCTATGCTGTCCAGAAACAATCGCCTACAACTCTTACCCTCCACTCCAGGGAGTGCCTTCCTCCCTTTCAGACACCTATTTCACAAAGGTTAAATAACAGGTCTACTCACAACTGACTGCAAATATCTCCCAGCCACAGTTCCTCCCTGGCAAATTAAACTTAAAACTACGAAAAGTCCACCCCAAAAACAGAATCAATATTAGTTACTTACACAGGTCCAAAAAGTAATAATTCAGTTCAGTGTAGGGATGACTGGTCTGTGGGAAGGGGGATTCCAGCTGTGTAAGGGGGCACAGAGGGGATGTTGCCTCTGCAGTGGGGATATTCTGCTGCCCTGGTGGAAAGCCGAACAAACCGGAGTTGTACAGGAAGCCCAGAGCTGTGCCGGTAACAGCAGCAGCCCCAGGACCTCCGTCAACAGCGCTACCCTGCTATGTCGGTGGAGTTCTCTTCCACGTTGTGCACCCAGAAGCTTGCTGCTAAGGTGGTGGAGGGCTCAGGAGGCTGAGGCCAGGGATGGGTGTAGGATTGGGAGTCTGAGGCCAGGGCTTCAAGAGGGTGGGGGTTGTGACTATGGACAGATGGATACGGGGGTAACATGCCATTAGGGCTGGGGGATGAATTGAGACTCTGCTGGAAGGGCTGTGGGTGGTCTGCAACCTGCTGCCATAGCTGGGGTGGTGCCATGGGAACCTGCAGCTATGGTCTGAGGCTCTATATCATGCCGCCAGGCTGTACGTGGGGCTCAGAAGACTGAGGCTAGGGTTTGGGGAGGAGCTTGAGAGCTGGAGGCTAGTGACTGGTGTTGGACTCAGCAGCCTAAGGCCTGGGATGGTTTGGTTTGGGAGACTGCTGCCATTGTTGGGAGGAGGGCTTAGGAGCATGCCACCAAGGTTGGTGTGGGGGGGGGGGAGTAATGAGCATGCTGCCATAGCTGTAATTTTAGACACTTCAACTTACTATGGTTCGAATATTCTCTGTACACTGTTAATTTTTCCCAAAATAGTTATTTTTAACATGCTGGAATAAATAAATCTCTATAGATCTGAATAAATAAATAAACAAATAAATCCATTTAAATCTCTGATGAGACCCCCACCTAGAGTACTGTGTCCGGTTCTGGAGTCCTCATCTCTGGAAGGACATAGACAGAGTTGAGGTGGTTCAGAGGGTACAGGATCTGCACCAAATGCCCTATGAGGAAAGACTGAAGAACCAAAATATTACACTCTGGAGAAAAGAAAGGAGAGGGGAAACATGATAGAGACTTTCAAATACCTCAAGGGTATAAATAAGGTTCAAGAGGGAAGCCTTTTTCAGAGAAAAAGATGCTCAAGAACAAGGGGACAACTGGGGCTTGGCTAGTCAAAGAACATGGTGGACGCATTGTAGCCGACTCCTCATGGCACTCCATTGAAAATGACTCTTAGGCCTCCTAAACTTGCTAAAAAAGATAACAAACGAGATGAGGAGTTTCACAAGGTCCATGGCCACCGGTAAATCTAAAAACAAGCAAGCCAAACTGAAATTTGTGCCAACTTCAGCACTGAAAGAACTGATCCCAGGAACTGTGACCTGTACTAGCTCCCAGGCCCCCCAGACTGCTGTCTCTGATAACCTGACTGTTTCTAACATGTCAGAGTTGGAGCGCTCACTGGTGGGTGTACCTGCCACCCTAGCCCAAATGCAACACGAGATGAAGGCTGGTTTTACAAATATCACAGTGCAAATCACTCATCTGCAGTCAGTAGTAACTGGGCTATCGGAGACTTCTGCAACACACACAATGTAAATATCCAATTTGGAGCATCATGTAAGTGATCAGGAA
This sequence comes from Neoceratodus forsteri, assembly GCA_016271365.2. Lineage (NCBI taxonomy): Eukaryota > Metazoa > Chordata > Ceratodontiformes > Ceratodontidae > Neoceratodus > Neoceratodus forsteri. The sequence continues at coordinate 805,279,941 of CM028133.1, forward strand.
GACTCCCCCTCCAAGCTCTTACCAGAGAATGGAACAGAATATGAAGGGCAGTGGAAGAACTTACAGCCAGACCTGATGATCAAGAGAACAGGTCGAGATGCTCCAACCTGCATATCATAGGACTGCTGGAGGGCGCTGAAGGCCGTAATCCAGAGTCAGGGCTGCATAAGTGGCTAATGGAACACCTGGACCTACCTCAAGAAGCGGCAGGGTTCGAAATTGAGCGTGCACACAGGTTGGGTCCTCCGCTAAAGCCGGGAGATAAATCTCGGCACTGTCTAATAAAATATCTCCACTTTGTAGACAAAGAATTGATCCTGCGTAAGGCCAAAGTGAAAGGTCCTATTCTCTTTAACAATGCCAAGGTATTCATTTTCCAAGACTACAGCCGTGAGTTACAACTGCAGAGACAAAAGTTTAATGCAGTCAAGACAAGACTGTACAACCTTGGAAGATCATTTGCATTAATGTACCCTGCTAAGCTCCATATTGACAAGCCAGGGCATCACCAATCTACTTTACTTGCCCAAAAAATGCAGAGAAATGGGTCGAAGAAGAGGAAGCTAGAAGGAAACGGGCTCACTCTCCGCCAGTTCAAGGTGAAGAGGGGAATAGATGAGTTCAATCAGGAGTGAGTATTCAGTAACTTTCCAAGGCTATTCTGTCAGCTGGCCCAGTTTTCTGCACGGTCTTACAGTTTTTGAATGGAGAGATATGTTGAGCCGTACAAATTGTGACTTTGGGGCCCATTTTTGTTTAACTTGCATGTTGCCCTGTTTCGTGGCCACTCTGCCATCTCTCCACACTATGAGGAACTTAATATTTCTGGGACGCACACCCCTCTGACCATCTCTGGGGGCATGGGTAATGACGGGGGGGTCACCATGAAACAAGCCCAGTACTCGGAGTGGTGATGGTGCACACATGCATATAAATCTTCCACCAGTCCAGTGTGTACTGATTGAAGCGACCTTGTTCCGTAATCCAGAGACTGTGTTTCTCATTTTATTTGCTAGTTGTTTTGCATCTTTCTCAGTGGCTGCAACAATGTCGGTGTACTATATTTAGCTAATAAAGGCTCATTCCTCAGATCAGTATAGGAGGCCTTAACAGTTAAATTGCAGCTGCATAGTGATGATTTTGTAGTGCAATAATAATCTCTTTTACCATCATTTGGTTATTAGTTATCAGTTGTTTGCAAGGGGAATCAATTCAGGCTGAATTAAGCCTGGATACGGGAGGGGGGGGTTATTTGATCTTTATGGAAGGGTGATGGAGAATGGGAGTGGGAGGGCAAGCTTACTCTTGTTAAAATGTTGGGGACAGGGAAGGTTAAGTGGTGGGGGGAGGCAGGGGGGGGTCCGGACCAGCCATCAGAGAGACTTTTGTCTGAAACTTCTGGTGTATGATCTTGGTCTCTCTCAGCATGCCAAGAATTTCAGGGGGCTGGTGGGGAAGATTTAATGTGCTACAAGAAGTGCATGGGGAAGTACATGGAATACTGTCCTATTGTCAATAAGCCAGAGGTACTGTGGAGAGAGAGAGTTGAGGGAATGAGGACCTAAACCCTTTAAATAAAAGCTGTAGCCCTTGTAATTGCCTAGATGCTTTAGAGAGTAATGGCTAGCACAATCAAAGTAGCAACATGGAACGTAAACAGATTAAAATCTGTACTCAAACAGAAGCGGATGGCAGCCGAAGTCAAGAAATCCAAATGGCAAGTAGTTATGTTACAGGAGACACACATGTCCCCGAGTGAGGCCCTGAAAACCAGTGCATCTCTGGGGGGAAAATGCTTTTCCTCTACCTTTTCTGCTAAAGCTGTGCCACAATCTGGTTCCCACACGGCTCTGGAGCGCGCATCTTGGGGCAAATTACTGATCCTAATTCGCAGGTACTCCCTAGCAAGAACTGAAATTCCAGGCACTGGCACTATCTCGTTTGGCTCAATATATGTCCCTAACGTACATTGGACATGAGGAGCTGGGTGGGGCCTTGGATTGTGGGGGTGACTTCAATTGTGTACATGACACAATCTGAACAGATCTAATACAGCCCTGGTTCCAGTCTCTAAAAATGCCAAATCCCTGGGAGAATTAGAGCAAGAATTCAATTTAATAGATGTGTGGAGACACAAAAATCTCACTGGTAAAGACTACAGCTTCTGCTCCCATGTGCACCAATCCTGTGCTCACCTGGACAGAATCCTGCTCAGCCCCTCCCTCCTCCTGCTGCTGGATCTAGTCAACTACTCCCTCATTGTGGTATCTGATTATGCCTCTCTCAGCATGGGGCTGGCAACACCTGGCTCATCACTAGTGGTGAGACAATGGAGGCTAGACCCACTTCTTTTAAAAAATCTGGAATACTTTTCTACTATGATCAAGCACATCAAGGAATTTATTTACTTTAATAAGAAGGGAGATACCTCTCACTACAGTAGATGGGAGGCCCTCAGGCATATGTAGGGGGGGCAAACCATTGCCTTCTCGGTACATGTCAAAAGACAAGGGGAAGAGGAGCTTAACCACCTGCGGGAGAAAATAGAGCTTTGTGAAACAGCCCACAGACAGAGGCCCAAACTGCCCCTCTATAGAGTAATCCAGAAATTAAAATGGCGTTATAATATATTAAGCAATGCAAAAATCAAGAGAGCCATTCTCCTCTCACAGGCGGGAGCTTACTTCGACGGGGATGGGGGGGACTGCTGGCCTGGCAGTTGCAATGCAGAGAGGGAGACAAAACGGTGGGGCAGATTCATGATCAGCTTGGCAATCTAGTCCAGGATCAGGAGGCCATAAGCAATGGTTTTATCACCTTCTGCAGCGCTCTCTATATATCAGAGGTGGCACCTACAGCTAGGGATTATGACCAGTTCTTTGTCAAAGCCCCCATTGCAAAATTAGAGAAAGGGGTAGCATTGGAGCTAGACTCCCCCATAACTAGACTGGAAGTTAGGGGTGCAATTGGAGCCCTCAGAGGAGGGAAGGCCCCTGGCCCTGATGGTCTGCCTATAGATTTTTTAAAGACCTTCTCCCATGTGTTATTAGAACCACTGTATTATATGCTTATGAAGTGCCTGGATAAAGGTGAGTTGCCCCCTTCACGCGATCTGCAACAAGTACGGTCCTGCCCAAACCCGGCAAGGATCCTTCCTGGTGTGCATCTTATAGACCAATTTCTTTACTAACAGCAGACTACAAAATACTACCTGAAGTGTTGGCCACTAGACTGGACCCGGTGCTCCCCACCTTAATTCACCCTAACCAAGCAGGTTTTGTACAGGGGAGACAGGGGAAACATAATATTTGCCACACGCTAAATGTGGTCCACAGATGGGGTAAAAATGCACAGAAACATGGAGCGGCAGTCTTGGTTCTCAATGCAGAAAAAGCATTTGATTGCAAGGAGTGGGGGTATCTCTTTGAAATGTTGAGAAGGGTGGAATTTGGACCCTTTTTTAGATCTTGGATAAGGGCGCTGCATAACAACCCTCAAGCGCAGATCGTGGTGAATGGGACGACTACCCCCCCTTCACCCTGGGTCAAGGAACTAGACAGGGGTGCCCCCTTTTGCTCCTGTTGTATGTGCTGTCACTAGACCCTTGGTGGCTGCACTTAGAGAGCACGGGGAGATCCGGAGCCTCCAGGGAGGAGGAGCTGAGCACAAGATAGCATTATACGCTGATGACCTGTTATTGTACTTGCAGTACCCAGCTCAGGACCTACCCCAGGTCTACCAGTTAATGAAAGAGTATGGTGGCCTATCTGGGCATAAGGTCAACTGGACCAAAAGTGAATTACTACCCATAGGTATAAAAGATAGAGTGCTGTTAATCTCAAACTTAGGTGGGCTACAGTTGGTGAAGACAATAAAATACCTTGGCGTATCTCTCAGCAAAACTTAGCTCCCTATAGGTATTAAATTACAGACCCCTATTAGCCAACATATCCGATGACTGTGATAGGTGGACAGCTCTCCCTCTGTCCTTACTAGGCAGGGTGAGGGTCATAAATATTACTATACTGCCAAGATGCTTATATATGTATCAATCACCCTCCATTAAAACCCCAAGGCCCATTTTAAATGAATCAATGCTATCCTGCACAGGTTCCTTTGGTGGGGAAAAAGTGCTGGGATTAAGAGATCTATTCTTCAGCTACCTGTCAGGGTGGGGAGTTCTGGGCCTACCAAATTTTCAAGGTTATTACTGAGCTGCACAACTTGCCTTTGTCCTGTTGGGGACCTCTGGGGGGGGCCTGGCTGGAGTTAGAGGAAGACACTCTTGTAGGAATGCTGAGGAGGGACCTCTTACCCCTGGTACTAACTTCAGACCAAACAACAAAATATAACTAATCCCTTCACCGCCAATTTAGTTAGCATCTGGACGGAGGTGCATAGGCACATTGGCCACCAGCATCAGCCTTCCCTCTATGCCAGTCTGCTGCAGACCGTGCGGTCTAGAGGCTCTTGCTCCATATCCTTACTGCAGAGACTACACCTTCGTAGGCAGAGAGGCTTAATCACGCTGAGCCAACTGTTTGAAGGAGGAATCATGAAGAGTTTTGCCACATTAAGGGAGGAATGGAGAATACCCACTGGAAACTTTTTTGTATACTTGACAGTCAGGCAGCGGTGTGGGATGTCCCTGTTGGCGTCTGACGGCTGGGATCATCCCTCCCCCTTTGAAGAAGAGTTGTTTAGGCCCCAAGCAGGCCCTAAACCGCTGTCTGTATTTTACAACATCATCCTTGGATATACCAGCTCAACTTCCAAAGGTATTAGGGACAAGTGGAGTCAGGATCTTCACGTTACAATTGATGCCAAAACATGGAACCTGGCCAGTCAACACCTCATTAATTGCTCCTGTAGTAACAAACTTCAGCAGGTGCAGCTGAACTTTATGTACAGGTCCTACATTACTCCCAAAACGCTGCACGCCATTGATATTCAAAAACCTAATGAATGCCCCAAGTGCAGAATTCAAGAGGGGGATTTCCTTCACCTAGTTCTGGCATGTCCTAAAGTGACCCCCTTCTAGTACTCAGTGCATCACATTATGAGCGGAATACTTGAATACAGTCCCTTGAGGTCCCCACTGGAATTGCTATTGGGTGCAAATCCTCAGCATCCTGGAGGGAAATTGTGTAACCCTTTATGGTCTATAACTCTGGTTAATGCGTGGAAGACAGTGGCGCAGGCATGGATGTCTACCACCCCACCTACCATTTCCCACTGGGTGAATAACCTTAGACTATGCCTATCCCTAGAGAAAGTCCAGCTTTATGCAATGGGCAAACAAAAGAAGTTTTCAGACATTTGGGTTCCACTTATCCTAGTGATGGAGCAGGGAGATTTTCCAATTTAAAGGCCTGGTGCCACCTGGGATTATTCCATGAGCATGAAAAGGTCGTCCCCCTTCGCCTCAAAATCATCTTTGCCTGCATTGCGGTGCACCTTCAGGCCCTCTTTGTGTCAAAGGTGTTCATAAGATTTTAAATATACAAGTATATAAGCATATAGGAATGCATACCTACAATACTACTGATTTGGTGGTTAACTATGAGAATGAGGATACACGGGTCACATGGTATGTCCCTCCCTCCTCCTACTCTTACTCCTTTTTCTTCCCTTACTCTTACTATTACTACTACTATCACTATTACTATTTCAACTTCAGCTATTACTATTAAAACTATCACCATTAGAACGCCTCTTAATGTGATGTCTATAACAGTGCCAAACCTAGAGCAATGACAGTGGTGAAAATTGTATGTGTTTCTATTAATTGTATGTGTTTCTATTAACTGTGTACTCACTCTTTCAATAAAATATTTTGACAAAAAAAAGAACAAGGGAACATGCTATGAGAGGCTAGTAAACAAGATGGATAGTCTGGGCATGAGGCACAAGGTGGTAAACTGGGTTACAAACTGGCTGATGGATAGGAGGCAGAGGGTGGTGGTAAATGGGATACAATCTGAGGAGAGGGAGGTGACCAGAGGGGTACCTCAGGGATCAGTCCTTGGGCCAGTCCTTTTTGATGTCTTCATTAATGACATTGCAGAAGGACTGGAGGGAAAGGTCTGCCTGTTTGCAGAAGACACCAAGATCTGCAACAGGGTGGACACTCTGGATGGGGTGGAGAGAATGAGAAGGGACCTATGTAAGCTTGAAAAATGGTCAGAGGTGTGGCAACTGAGGTTCAATTCAAAGAAATGCAAAATAATGCACCTGGGTCAAGGGAACCCTGGGGAGAGCTATAGGATGGGGGAGGTGAGTTGCTGAAGATCACCAAGGAAGAAAGGGACTTGGGGGTTATCGTTTCAGATGACCTAAAGGTGTCAAAGCAGAGTACAAAGGCTGCAGGGAGGGCCAGTGGCATGATGGGGTGCATACGCAGAGGTATCACTAGCAGAAGGTGGGAGGTAGTGATGCTATTGTATAAAATGCTGGTGAGGTCTCACCTAGAATACTGTGTGCAGTTCTGGAGGCTGCACCTTCGTAAGGACATTGACAGGGTGGAGGCAGTCCAGAGAAGGGCAACTAAGATTGTACAGGGCTTGTACCCGAAAACATACGAGGAGAGATTAAGGACCTCAATATGTACTCACTGGAAGAGAGGAGGGATCGGGGGGACATGATAGAAACATTCAAGTATCTTAAGGGCATAAACAAGATGCAGGAGAGAGACATCTTCTAATATAGAAGGAGTACAAAAACGAGGGGGCATGATATGAAATTGGAAGGGGGCAGGTTGAGGGGAAAATGTGAGGATGTTTTTCTTCACAGTGAGGGTAGTGGAAACATGGAAAAGTCTGCCACAGGAGGTGGTGGCAGAAAACACAGTTGGGTGGGGGATTTAAGCATGCCTGGGACAGGCATAAGGGAACCTTAGAAGTGGGGAGGAGGGTGAAAAGCAGTTGACCACATAGGGTCAGAGGCTGCAAACTAGGGCCCAGCAGTGCTTATCTGCTGGCAATTTCTATGTTTCTGTTTCTATGAAACTGTAGGGTAGACTCAAGGGAAATGTAAGGAAGCACTTCTTCAGAGAAGGTGATGGATGCCTGGAACAGCCTCCCTGATGAGTTGGTGGGAGCAAAAACTGTAATGAGATTTAAGATATGAGATAGATGTAAGGGAAACTTAGAGGTAATGGGTGTGCTAAAGCCAGAGATCAAGATGGGTCTGTGGTGTGACAGTGGGTAGGGAAAATGGGCAGACTAGGTGGGCCAAGAGGTCCTTATCTGCCATCAAATTCTATGTTTCTATGTGGAAATGCCACCAGAAATCAGCGTGCCACCCTAGTAACCAAAGGCTTTTCACCGAAAATTGTTAGGTGGGTGTATTGTTAGCTAACAGGTAGAACCCAGAGAGTCAGGGTAAATGGGGTATTGTCCGATGAGGAGAGGATCTCTAGTGGGGTCCCACAGGGCTCCGTCCTGGGACCCACATTATTCAACATTTTCATTAGTGACATGAAAATAGGATCGACAACATACACCCTTATTAATACAATCATTAGATCATCCAATAGTGAAAAAGATCTGGGAATAATAGTTAATCATAAACTGTCATCATCAGACCATTGCAATAAAGTAGCTAACTTATCCAACGCATTTCTTAGACAGATTATCATACTTTCACTTCTAAATCAGAACAATGTATAATTACTTTGTATAGATCCCATGCTCGCCTATATGCAGACTACGGGTCCTCCTTTTGGAGCCCTTACCTGACTTCTGATATAAAGAGGATCGAGAAGATACAACACAGGGCAACAAAAATTTTCTCACTAGCACATCTTGATTATGAAGAAAGATAAAAAAAAACCAAAAAAACAGGCCTTTATTCACTTGAAGCTAGAAGGACTAGAGGGGACCTCCTTCAGATAGTGATACTCCTTCAATCCCCCACCTAAATGGAACAATGTGGCATTGCATTTGCCACAAGAAAAATCATACCTAGATTGCAAAACAAACAGCTAAAAGTTTGTAAAGCTAGGACTAACAAGAGACTAAACTTTTTTTCTATTAGGGCCCCGAAGCTGTGGAATAAACTGCCACAAGAATTAGTGGATTGTTCCAATCTAACTACCTTTAAAACACATCTGGACAACTGGCTTTTTAGCTAAATCATTCTGGGGAGTAATGTCCCACAATGTGGGGGCCAATCTTGATGGGCCTCAGCCTTCTTTTGTCCTCAACACCTGGTAACCAGGTAACCAAGTAACTACACATGGATATCAATGAGGCAGCTTCTGCTTTTGACATCCATAGCATGGCGGTGCACTTCAGTGGTGAAGCACTGCCATTCTAGTCTTCTCTTTAGTTCTGTGCCCGTCAGCCCGGCAACACAAGAAAATAATTCTGGTCTTATTTCCAGGACATGCCAGCCAATGGGGGAAGAGCTGCAGAACTGCATCAAACAATTCAACATTCCTGTCTGGTACCACATCCCTACCTCTGCTGCTGTGAGTTCCAGTCAGCGAAAGGGGACAAGGGTGAGCTGGGAATACAGGAAGAGGATTGAAAAACCCATTGTAGGGGTTCTGAGAGGGAAGAAAGATTCAGGATGGGTACAAGGCATAGAGGTGGGGCAGGTCATTGCTTTATTTTATTTGAATATTAGTGATTGGAAGAAGCACATTGATTGCTTTTGATTGGGCTGTGGGTGAGAATGGAGGGGATTCAGACTGGAGTCTGGGGGTTCAGAGCAACGCTCTACATTGGAGACTAGGGGACAGGGTTGAGGGGGTGTTTAGCAACAGGTAAATGATGACAACTGTTGCTAGCATGCACTTGCACTGTTCCAGTCAGAATGGATGTTAAGATGGGGGTCAGTAGCTAGAGATTAGTGATGAATGGTGGACTCAGGAGGTAAAGCTGCAACTCCTTGGTGACTGGTGGTGTAGAGTGTTGTATGGTGGGTGTCCAGGGCCCAGGGAGGGAGAGGGCGTCCAGGGGGTCCAGGATGGAGGGGGCTTTGGAGGGAAAGGAAGGGGCCCAGAATGGAGGTGACCCAGGAGGGAAGGGGTGTCAAGGAGCCAGGGAATTAGATATCTGGGGGGCCGGGAGGAAGGTGCATTCAGGGGTCTGGGTAGGTAGGAAGGTATCCAGTAGGTCGGGGTTGGAGGTGTCTGGAGGGGGGCCTGAGAGGGAGGGAGAGGTATCTGGTAAGGTAGGGCATCAAAGAAGAACGTTCCCAATGAGCCAGGGAAGGTGGTGCCTGAGGGGCCATGAAGGGTTAGTATCTGAGGCTGTGGAAGGATTGCTAGTTAGTGGCAGGTGCAACAATGGGAAGGAGGCTAGTGTCCAGGGAACCCATATAGGGTGGGTAAACATGTGCTGGGTCTGAGTGCTGGTGTCAATGGGGGGGGGGCATGCAAGAATAGGGTGTGTTAAGGGTCTGGGGGGTCTCAAATGACCAGGGAGGGATGGGGATGCCAGAGTTGTTGTGGATGAAGGGTGTCACTGCTAAGGGAAGGGGCTATTGATGTAGTGGGTGCTGGGGGGCCATGGATGGGGACAGGAGTTCAGTGGGCTAGCTCTGTGCTTTTCACCCTATATGTTACCAACATAGCAACAGTCCCAACCAAACTAGATCTCCCACACGGCCTCTGTCTTCAGAATCGTTTTCCTGTTCTGCTGCCAAAAGCTGCCAACATAGAACTATAGAAAAACTAGAATGGCAATGGGTCATCACAGAGTATGTAAAGTGTGCAGCCATACAGTGGATGTCAAGACCTGGAAGTGGCCCATTGACATCCACATTGTTTAGGCAGCATGCTCATTCTCTGTGGTTGTTCCATCTTTTTTTTTTAAAGTAAACAAATACATTTCTTTTAGTTCTGTGACCTGTATAGCTGGCTATGTGAATTTCAATGTTTCCCCACAGTTGTCAGCTGATAGGGGGTCTGCCAGTACTTCCACTGCACAGCACTCTCCTGAATTGCAGATCACAGCTGGGGAGCCCAAACCAGTCCCTTTTTTAGTGCCCCAAGTACCCCTGTAACTGGAGGAGGCAGCTGCAGGGTAGGTGATCAACAGGGGCATTCCAGCTTCAGGGAGAGTGGTCGGTAGGGGATGCCTTCTGTCTTCTGGGTGGGGGGACAGCTGATGGGAGCATGGTCATCTGGGGGTGATACAGGTTTGAAGACTGAAGAGTGGTCTCTTCACCTAGGCTACTGAGCTCCCCCAGCCATGGCTGCATGCTCCTGAGCCTGCCATCCATTACTGACCTCTAGCTCCCTCACCCATCAGTCTCCTGAGCCCTCCCCCCACACATAGCAGTGCACCTGTTCCTTGATTTTTGTTCCACAGCTGGAGTTGGGGAACACAGATCCAAAACTGTTGAGAAGTTGTCACTATGCAGTGATGTTGAGAAAACTGCATGTTGTGAAATGTTTCAGCAGGTGATGCTGGAAAGCAGTCAGAAGCTGCACAGTGCACACTTCGCGCTATGCCGGAGACCCGGGTTTGGGAACGAGCCCGGGTTGTCGGAGGTCGGCAGGGGAAGGAGAGGATCAAGCATCTGGAGGACAGCTCTCCTCTCCTCTCCCGGGATGGAGGGGTGTTCCTGCTCGGTGCTTGGCTGGCCTCTGGCGGAAGCTGGAGGCACAGCAAGTGCTGGAGCGTAGAGAAGGGGCGGGGAGTGGCAGACATCAGTGGCAACACCTTGACATCAGGGCACTAGCCACTCCCTAGAACAGGGGAAATGCCCATCAGCTCTGGTGGAGATGGAGCCCTCAATTTGTGGCTGCCCTCCTGGCACCCAACCGACCGATGCCACCAGAGAAGTTCGGGTGTTGGAGCCCACCTCGTCCCCACCTGGGGGGGTAAACCATGGCTTCATGGGCAAAGGAGGGTTGACCAGGTAGGAGCGGACCATAGAGGGATGACTCCTAGGTGCTCCTGAGGAGACCAGAGCTGGAGGGGAGAGGAGGAATAAATAGAAAGTATAAATAAAAAAAAGAAGCTGCACAATGTGATGGAAAACCATCCATCCATAAATTTGTTCAAAGCAGTGCAAGTCTTTGACCTCAGACAGCTACCAGCACTAGAGAAACAGAAAGAATACTACCACTCTGGCTTCAGCGGCTTGGCAGACACTTCGAACTTTGAATGGCATGTGCACCAGGCAACAGCTGCCTCGCTTCCTGCGGATTTCAGCATTACAGAATGGTGGGGAGCACAATCACAGTCACTGGGCACACCGTCTTTACTGGCCAAGAGATATATTTGGTTGCCTGTCAGCACAACTGACATAGAAAGAACTTTCTCGGTATATACAGACCTGCTGAAAGACAACAGAAGAACCCTGAAAGATGACAATGTGAAACTTTTATTGATGCCAAAATATAACAAATTTTAGTGCCAGGCATTAGTTCAGTGCATTGTTGTGAGTAAACGGTATAGCTTGTAGAATCTGCTGTTTTCCTATAAGGAATATTGTATAAAATGTATTATAAAATGGCAAGGATAAATCCTGGAATCTGATTGTCTGAAGGAAACGTGGGCCAATAAAAACCATGACTGGGACCTAAACGTGCAGGGGTACACTATGCTTAGGAAAGATAGAAAGGAGGGCAGAGGGGGTGGAGTGGCTATTTTCATTAGAGATAACATAGAAATTGCTAGGGTAGAAGAGGCAGAGGGAAACGTGGAGGCCTTATGGGTCACCTTATGAACCCCAGCAGGAGGTAAGGTCAAGCCGGGTGCAGTATATAGGCCCCCCGGGATGGGTGATGTTCTGGAGGATGCTTTGCTGGACAACATCATTGCCCAGTGTGGACCAAAAGGGGAAGGAGTGGTGTTGATGGGGGACCTTAATATGCCAGGTACAAACTGGGGAACCATGTCCTCTAAGGTGGCCAAGGAGGAGAGGCTGCTGGACGGCTTCCAGGATGTGTTCTTAACACAGCATGTGATGGAGCCCACAGGGGAGGCGCATGTCCTGGACATGGTTCTGGCAGATGGGGATCTGGTAAGGGACCTGGTTGTAGAGGATCCCCTGACTGGGAGTGACCACAATACTGTCTGGTTTCAAATAAGCATGGGCGGAGGGGGGGGCAGAGATCTAGGATACTGGCAGTGGACTTCAGGGGGGCAGACTTTGTGGGCATGGGAAATATTCTCAAGGATCACTTGAAGGGGATTACATCAATGACAAATGTGGAAAAGAGATGGGAGGTCATAAAACGGGGAATTCAGAAGACAGTCAGGACCTGTGCTAAGGTAAAACGTAAGGCAGCAAGGTCACATAAACCATGCTGGTGGTCCAGTGAGGTTCAGGTAGTGGTCGAAGAAAAGAAGGCGGCCTACAAAAAATATAAAACAACAAGAGGGGATAGGGAAAAGGAAATGTACCATCTTGCATCTAGAAAAGTCACCCGGATGGTGAGGGGGGCAAAGTCCAGTAAAGAGCAGCGGCTGGCACAGGGGATACATGGAGGGGAAAAGGGGCTCTTCCAGTACGTTGTGGAGCGGAGAAAATCTAAGGGCCATCTTGGCAGATAGAGATCAGAAGGAGGGTGGGTGGAAGAGGTGAGGGACCAGGCAGAGGTATTAAATGAGTACTTCGCCTATGTGTTCACTAGGGAGGGGGATGGGATATCTACAAAGCAAGGCACAATGGGGACAGAAGTGGTAGTGAGTGGGATCAGGGAAGCAGCAGAAATGGAGCAAGAGGGAAGGAGAGTTACCCCAGGGGTGTCACATCAGGATAAGGATAAACAGGCCAGTAAGGTGGAGGGGACGGATGATGTTATCTCCACCGAAAGGGTGTGGTTAGCCCTCAAGGCCCTAAAGAAAGATAAATCTCCTGGGCCAGATGGCATTCATCTGAGAGTACTATGGAATTGTCGGACATACTGGCTGCCTCCCTGGCGGAGCTCTTCAACAAGTCGCTTGAGACAGGGAGGGTACCTAGGGATTGGCGAGAGGCACATGTGGTGCCAATCCATAAAGGGGGGGGGTCGAAGGAAGTACCAGGTAACTATAGACCCATCAGTTTGACCTCGGTGGTGGGAAAATTAATGGAAAGTATACTAAAGGAACGATTGGGGGTGTACTTGGAGGAGGTGGGAGTTCTGGATAATCAGCAACATGGGTTTGTGCCAAGTAGATCATGTCAAACCAATCTTGTGGAGTTCTACAAATGGGTAACATCAGAACTGGACAGGGGAAAGCCTGTGGCTGTATTATTCTTGGACTTCAGCAAGGCGTCTGACTCTGTCCCCCACAATGGTCTGGTGGAGAAACTGACGGGGTTGGGAGTAGGCCCTTTGATGGTCAGATGGATTGAAAACTGGCTAGCTGAATGCATCCAGAGAGTAGTGGTCAGTGAGGAGCTCTCGAACCTTAGGGAGGTCGGTAGTGGGGTACCAGAGGCTCGGTCCTGGGTCCGATCCTGTTTAATGCATACATATCGGACACCAGGGAGGGTATAGGGTGTGAAATGAGTCTCTTCGCTGATGACTCCAGGATGGGAGCAGTAGTTGAGGGAGAAGAGGGGAGGTTGGCACTGCAAGGGGACCTGGACACCCTGGAAAGCTGGGCTCACACATGGAAATTCAATTTCAGTATCACCAAGTGCAAGGTGTTACATCTTGGGCGGGGAAACCCTAAACGCAGGTACACCCTGGGAGGGGAGGCGCTGGAGGCCTCAACAGGGGAAAAAGACCTAGGGGTCATGGTGGATGCATGTATGAATAACTCTGAGCAGTGCAGGAGAGCAGCTAGCAAGGCAAACAGGATGTAGGGATGCATCATAAGGGGGATCACCTCTAGGAGCAGGGAAGTGATTCTGCCGCTGTACAATGGACTGGTTAGACCACACCTTGAGTACTGTGTACAGTACTGGAGACCACACTTGAAGAGTGACATACAGCTCCTGGAGAGGGTACAGAGGAGGGCATCTAAGATGATACGAGGACTAGGGGATTTGACGTATGAGGACAGACTTGAGGAGCTCTGCCTGTTTTCATTGGAGGAGAGGAGAGACAGGGGGACATGATTGAGGTCTTCAAGTACCTCAAGGGAATAAATAGGGTAAACATGGAGGGGATCTTTACACTAAAGCAGGGTGGTATCACCAGAGGGCATGGTTTGAAGTTGGAAGGTGGAAGGGTGAGGGGAAAGAGGAGGAGGTTTTCACTGAGAGGGTGGTGGACCCTGGAATGCGCTGCCTGGTGAGCTGGTTCAGAGATCCACAGTGGAGGGCTTCAAGAGAGGGTGGGACAGACACAGAAAGCAGATGTATCAGATGATGGCCTGGCCCAGGGGGGTGGGGATGGATGATAGGGGTTTCTGCAACAAAGGGGGGGGGGGTCTCGGCACCCAACTAGGGATCTAAGGTTCAAGCAGACTCGATAGACTGTAAGGCCTAATCTGCTGGCAATTAGTATTTTAGTATGTAAACTCTGAGCTGTGACGATATCTCACAATTTATTTATTTGCTTTTGTTTACCAGGTAAGCACACTAGACAGCCAAGTGCCTATTTTTAGGTGCAAACTGATTATCAAGATCAACCATTTACTAAAACTTTAGAGCCATTTTATAAATGCAATAATACACTCCAGGGTGTGGTATATCATGGGATATCATCACTTCTCAGATGCATGAGATGCTTGGCCTGTGGCGCCATGCCTCACAATGCACCGGAGGTATGATGATATCTCATTATATACCACTCCCTGTCATGTATTATTGCTTAACTATGAACTGAGGATCGTAAATAGAGGAATCTGATCGGCCGAGAGCTTTTTGAAACCGTGATGATATTGAGCTACATCATCACGGCTTCAAAAAGTTCCGGTGCCACCAGCCTCTTCGCTCTCTACTGTCTGAGAACTATTTTTTCAAAATGTACTCCTACACCACCCAAAAGCTCATTCATAAAATGTTTTAAAACCTGTTTGTTTTATTTTTTTTATTTATAAAACTTCAAACTCGGTTCATAATAGCAATAAGTCACTCCAGGGTGTGGTATATCATGGGATATCGTCACTTCTCGGGTGGTTGGGCGCACTTGGCCTGTGGCCTCGTGCCCAACTACCCAAGGCATGATGATATCCCATGATATACAACACCCTGTCATGCCTTATTGCTTAATTATATGACACCACAATAGGAAAAAATGATGAAACCAGCAGAAGATGACCATTTGGTCTATCTAGTCTGCTTGTATTGCGGGGTCCACAGCTTGTGGTACTGTTACTGCCCCTCCTCCCATTATATTATATTGAAGTTTGCTAGTAACAAAATGTCTAATGTTTGACCCTATATTTAGATTTTACATTTGTGATTTAATTGTGCCATATTGCATGACTTCATATTTTTTAACTTGTGTTTCCAATAAAGCTTCAGTGAACTGCAGGTCTTGTTTGTGTTGTCATTTGATTTTTTGGGTTTAGTAAGTAGAAAAAAGCAACATAAGAGGCATGCTCACTGTCCATTTAATGACCGAAAACCCCCACCAAATTCCCGCCAAATCACATTGCTTACTCCCGCAAATTCTGCCAAAATTTTCCACAATTTTCCAGTGCCCCTGCTGATAACTTTGAATTACTACAGCCGGCATTGGAGTGGCCTTCATGCGGCTGAATGGACTATACAAAAATAAACTCTTGTATGGGGGGGGGCATTCTTGTACATAATTTCTAATTTTAGGGGTCTGTACTTCTCGTACTCGAATATGACAAATCTACCAAAAAGAGAAGATTGTCTTTCAGTGGCATACTTCTCAACTGTACCACATTACGAGGAATGTTCCTCATTTTACTTCACAAAAGCTCCCCGTTCCACATTGAGAGGACTTGTTCCACATTCAAAGTCAACATTTTAAAGCAAAAATCTGTAGTAAATGATGCAAAAAATATATTATTCAATTAATAACAGACTTTCTGAACATAAAGGCAACATTTTAACAGTGTTTTGAGCTTCTTAGGTAAAGATTTGCTTTTATACAATGGGCACAAAGAAACACACTAAATCCTGTATTTTCACTGGCTGGCTGGCACCTTTTCAGTGTTGTAAATCCTCCAGTGTACCCACTAGAAAAGGTGCCAGACACCACTCGGCCGCATCAGGAACTCCATGGCAAATCCCTTCGATCATCGCAAACACACCACTGCCAAACACACGGACGGACGGCGAGATTACCTTGTCGTTAACCCATCTGATACTCCGTCACTAGCCTCAAAACTTCAGAAAAAGTGCCGCACCATTCCGAAAAAACGAAGCACCCCAAAGAAAAAAAGAAAAGAAGATGCAGTTCATTCTCTCAACAGCAAAGAGGATGAAAAAATTTGGAACAGTAGTGGTGGCAATCAGCGATCCTGCGGCACATGCGCAGAACTCACAAAAAAATCCCAGCTGTACCTCTGCAGTAAAAAACAAACGAGCAGCAACTTTCAAAACAAAAAGGACGTTTTAAATATTTTTTCTCTGTAAAAAAAACAAGCAGGACCTTTATATAATAGCAATATACCCCTCCAGGGAGTGGGTATACCGGCAGATTTACCACTTCTGGTGTCATTAAGTCACTTGGTTGCACCTCGTGACCGAACCACACCAGCTGTGGTAAATACACCAGTATAACCACACCCTGTTGGGGTATATTGCTTTAGTGTTCCACATTTTGCTCACTTGTTCCACATTTTGACAGGCAATGTTCCACATTTGGGGAACAAAAGGTTGAGAGGTATGTTCAGTGGTTTCCAACATGTGCATGCTAATACTTCTTTAGGCTGGTGGCTATGTTTTGCTGCTCCCTTGTGTCTACAAATCAGGCGATTACATCATAGATCATTAGTAGTAAGATCTCCTTAACTGGTGTGTTAGAAGAAGGGCATTTATGCACAGGACCATTTTCCTTAGCAGGAATTACCATCTTAAGAGCGTTATACTATACTATACTTTCAAGGGAATATGCCCCACAGATTTTTCAAAGCAGTCATTCACAACAGGGTACCTAAAAGCTGCTTATTCTGTGGATTTCTACTTTTGGTAACATTGTCCAAACAATGGTCATTTTGGAGCGAAACATCCATATCATTCCCCTGGAATCTTTGCACCTTGTATAAGGTCTTTACCGGACCTTTTACTTGTTGCAGCCAATTTCCATGTGCAAAGTCAACAACAAGAGGGGAGTTTGCTTTCACTATCCACATACAGCTACCTCTTTTGGGTGATTGTTACGATTTGCTGCCCCCTTGTGCTTCGAAGACAGGTGATCACCTAATTGAATGTTAATATTAAACTCTCTTTCACTGTTATCGTGGAAGGTTTTCATTCATGGGGCCATTTTCCTCTCTTCCTTAGCAGGAGACTTTGTCCTTCGGGAAGCACGATATAACATTTTTAAGGGAAGTTAATTCCTCGAACTCTAAGGCAAGGACTCGCAACCAGAGATCTGGGTGCTATCTACTTGAACCTGCTATACAGATGCCTTGAAAACTATAGTTTGGTGCATTGAAAACTATAGTTTGGTGTGAGACACTCAAATTGCTCCCCTGAATCCGTGTACCTCAAGGAAGAGTTTTTCTGGAATCTTTTAACTGTTGCAGCCAGCCTACATTTGCATAGTACTCAGCAAGAGGGAAATCTGTTCTTTCCATGTGGTCAACCACACCTAATAACAAAAAAACCCAACTTATAATAGGACAGAGAGCACCATTCATTTGCCCTCAAACCTCTACTTTGCATTTCCCTATAGAGAGAGAGGCTGTGACTGCTCCAACCACTTAGAGGACATTTTAAGCTACTTCAATTGGTGCCTACCGGCACTGAACATCACTTCACTTCTACAGGGCGCAGCGACATAAGTCTTCCTATGAGAGGCTCAGTTTGATAACTTCCTCTTACTCAGCTGAGGAAGCTTTAACCTGCACCCCATTTTATTTGTGGAGGCGCCAAATTTTAGGACCACAAACTGGAGACCTGGAGAAGGCATAGCCATGCTTTTTCTCTCCCACAAAATGGCCTGTGGATATCCTGGAATGGACCCCCTCCCTGCCCTTCTTACGGGTTACTCTTCCTCCAGCAGTCATTTCCATTTGGCACTAGCCAAGATGTCTACATCATGGTTGCCTTTTCCTTTCAGTTTCATTTTACCAAGCCTGTCCAGTAGGATATTCTACATACTTACCCTACCTTTGTGGAAAAGTTAGAGATCAGAGAACCTTTACACTTTTATCTCTCACAACTACCAGATTCCCTTTACTGGAGCTACGAGAGGGTTTTGAAGTGAACAAGTAAACACCCCCCACAAACACACACACACACACAGTAGCAGCTAGCTGCTTCAGGGGCCCATAGCTACTTGTTGTACTTTACCCCCACTGGGGTACTCCATCTATCCCACCTTTGGAGAAACCTGCTTCTCTCTGCCTTGGAAACAGTGTGTTACAGTTTCCCCGTGTTCTCCCTTGGGCAACAGGAGTTCTGTTTTTAAATGTTATTTTGAGTCCTCTACCGGTTCGCCCTGTTGGTGATGACAGTTTACACGATATTATGTTACTAACATACATATACTTGTTGCAAAGTTATTTCCAGTTATTCTATGAATTTCTATCATTACCGTCCTGTATTTCTTTTTCTTGCTTTGTTCTCTTTAAAGGAGTAGTTCACCCAGAATGTGCAAAAACATATGTTATGTAGAGTGTTTTGATATGTATGTTAAATCCTAGTGTGTCCTTCCCTCTGTCTGCTATTTGGAGTTTTTCCTAAATTGCCTGCTAGCTGTATGGTAGTTTTACAACCCCTGGGGAACTCCATAACAAATAGTTGTATTGGCTTTCTTTCTCCCAGGATGCCCCCTGTCTCATGTAACAGTGATGTAGCCATGTCTTTAGATTTAGCATGTGTATTGCTTTAAAATTAGTTTAGCAACAGGAGCACAAATAGCAACAGTTAGTTTAGCAGATACCTAAGAGTAAGTTAACTGGAGTTTCTGTAAGACAACAGCTACTAAATAGCTCCAATTCACTATTTTTGTTTTCTCTGTGCATGAGGTCTAGCTAGCAGGAGTGTTTTAACATCAAAAACACAAATAATGAATTAGAGCTGTTGTCTTACAGAAATCCCAGTTAGCTTGCTCTCAGGTATCTGCTGTTGCTAAACTAATAAAACTATTTGTTATGGAGATCCCCAGGGGTCATAAAACTACCATACAGCTAGCAGGCAATTTAGGAAAAACTCCAAATAGCAGACAGAGGGAAGGACACATTAGGAGTTAACATACATATCAAAACACTCTACATACCATATGTTTTTTGCACATTCTGGGTGGACTACTCCTTTAATCTGTCTCTGAGAGTGGGGGCTCACTCCCTTGTACATATTACCTTCCCCCAGTTACTTTAATACGACTATGTGCTCCCAAATTATATCTTGGAATATCAATGGAATCCATAGCCCCGTCAAACGAACTAGACTATTACAGCAACTAAAGTGTGATAAGCTAGATATTGCGTTTCTACAAGAAACACACTTGTCACAACAAGGACATGACAAGTTTCAGACCCAGGGATACTCAATGGTGCTAGTTGCCTCTCACAGTTCAGGTCACCGACAGGGTGTGACAGTGTTGGTCCTTCATAATATATCCTTTATTCTTCAAGACCAATACTCTGACCCAGAGGGCTGCTATATCATAGCAGTTGGTACATACAGCCCAAGTCACCCTAGCAAATGTGTACTTCTCCAAGCTCTGAGGGGTCAGCTGATTATGGAAGGTGACCTTAATATCACCTTATCGCCGCCCACATTAGACACAACAGGATCCCCCCACCACAGAGTGTCATGCATGCAAAAATGCCTCCACACTACTTTAGCACATCTAGGGCTCACTGATCTATGATGTTGTATCAGCCTAGATAGACTGTTCCACCAAGGGAATAGGGACAGTCCAATAGTTTTACTGTATTTACAAAATAAATAGTCAAGGACACAGGTTCGAGAACCAACGTAGTAGGAGCTACCAGAGAAATATAGGGTAGCCCCTGCAGTGATAAAAAGACTAGATTTAGTGTTCATAATTATACCACAGTAGAGATTAACACTTTAAAATAAGTTTGGTTGTAAAATACACTGTAAGTATATAATTAATTAAAGACAGTGGGATGCAGCACGGGGGGGGAAGTGGAAAGGTCTCCTGGCCCTGCCATTTTCTCACACACATGCAGTTTTATGTAGATTGTTGTGATTGGCATCATTTTTGTGGTAAAATATAGTAGTAATTGTTAAAATAGTTTATTGTAAGACTGGTGGCCCATGGACTGTTAACTGATTGCTCTAGCTAAGTTATACAAGCGCTGGTAGCCCAGTGTAGAATTCGGACTGTCTGAGTTGCCTGTGGAGATTTTTAAATAGTTAAAGTAATTATTTTATATTTGCAGTCACTCCTGAAATAGTAACTGCTCAGTGGTTAAGTTTAGAGATGCAGAGTGGCAGTTGTGGGCGCTACAGGCGCCACAAACAGGAGTGAGAAGGACAGTGAGCGACCGAGAGTCGGTCCCACAGTGAGAGCACTTGGCACTCAGTAATGGAATCCTTGGGTCTGCCCAGGGCAGCCGCCTCACTCAACAGTCACACGGAAGCTAGGCTTCAGCCTAGACGACTCTCCTGCTACACGCAGATCAAGAGGCAGCTGCACGATGCGCTCCTCTCGAGGCAGTATCAACCAAATAAATGATTCCCTTTTCTTTAGTTGGCAGGCAAAAACCACCAGGGAATGACGTCTAGGGACTGGCTCCTATTAAATAAAAATAAACAAAAGATGTAAGGGAGCACAGTCTGGTAATCGGGGCTCAGGAAGTCCAGACATAGTAAAGAAGTACACACACACACACACACACACACACACACACACACACTGTACTTAGAAATCACAGGAGAAGCCATTTTGTGCATTCAGCGGTGTGATTGTGGCACAGGGGTTCAAGGCTTCACACACATAGAAAACACATCTAAATAAATAACTATATTAAAAGGTGTGTGGGGTGGGGTGTGGAGGAGTTCTGGGCATAACATAATATTTTAAGTTACAAAAGTGCAGAGAAGTAAAAATGGAGCACTGTAAGGCAGACACTAACAGAATTTAAAGCCAGTCATGCTGCAACAGTATTGTCATGTTCAGAATTGTGTTGCCAAGTCAATTTTATATAGAATTAAACCAAACTTTGCACACACATTCTTTAGAGTGTCCTACACAAGGGAAAATAGGTTTAGATGCCGAAGTCTAAAATAGAGGAGTTTCTAACCTTAATAGAGAGAGTGGGTCCTGAATGAAACTAATCCATGGAGGCAGTTACACTGGAGATGGGGCTTAACATGGAAAATGAACATTTAATGTCTGAGAGAAAAAACTGTTGAACTAAGCACAGTTAAAGGGGAAACTACTATTTTGACTGGAAAAAAATAGAAAGGTGTTCAGAAGTGATTATTTCAGTACTTTAATGATAAAAGAACTGTAGTCTTAGCAACTCAGCTTTCCTAGAGGCTACTTGTGTACAGAAATCAATTCAGCAGAAAGCTTGGGAAGTCAGCTGTCCAGTCATTATATTGAAATTGTGCTTAATCCTTGGGAAAATGTTCTTTTTTTTTATGCCTCCTGCCCCCTTCCCTTCAGGCCACACACATACAGGACCCCCAGACACCACTTCTCCCTCGGTCACCATTCGCTGCCTCCACTACTGCCGGTTGTCCCCTGGTGACCCAACGTATCCTTTCCATTGGACAGGAAAATGTTCATTTTCAATGACAAAGAAAATGTATTTTAAAATTATTAAAAGTGATAAAAAACAGGACGCCTTAGAATGTTCAAACGGTCAGTTGAGCTTCAACATTGAGAATTCCATTGTGGCTTATGCTGCTGCAGACAGCAATTTGATTGATGCCGAGCTGCTGGACAGGTCAGTGTCCACTCAGTGACCACAGATTTCAATATGCTGGTGAGATTTTGCCTATAAAAAGAGCTGCACTGACAGTGTGCAGTCAGTCTGAGCAGGGAGAGCGACCAAGAAGGAAGGTGCCCATGCCAAAGGGGTGTCTGTCTGAAGAGGCCTAGTGAAGAAGAAAAATCCTGACAGAACCAGTTTAATTTAAATACAGTGTAGGAATAGGGGATCACCTGTATCCCAGAGTTGGGTCAGATAGGGCAGTAAGTGAGAACAGGGCAAAGAACAGAAAGTCTGCTGCTCCAAGTGCCTGATGGTGATCTTGTGTAACCAGTTTTCCTCACAAAAGAAGAAAAGCTGCAAATCTGAAAAGATTATTACATCTCCTAACAACACCTTCATCCTGCTGACTCAAAAAGGGGGCCCTCCAACTACATCAATCTGCAATATCTTTACATAGAATTTCTTCAGTAATTCCAAAGGAGTGTTGTATAGCAAAAACCTTGTTGATACAGTTTGGGGGCTATTTTAAAAGCCACAGTGACACTGTTTTACAGAGAATTTACCTCAAGCTTTCTGAATTTAAGAGACTATTGTCAAAGTGAAGGACTGAACCTGAAGAGACTGAGGGGGGATTCTGTCACAACTTTTAATATACCAGTATGCAACATTGTTTAATGCCATTGCTCAGTTTAAATGTTTTGCAGTGATGATTTTATGAAATGTCAACTGATTTTGAATGATTTAGAGTATAAGAAGTACAGCATTGTGAATGTATAATTGGATACCTGGGTGGGTATCTGGCAGAAGGGGTCACTGGGCTGACTTGAGGCAGATAAGGTCTAGTAGTCACTGTACACCTTTAAGGCAAGTGAAATTGGATACCAGGGAGGGTATGTGACAGAAGGGGTCAGTGGACTGATTGCTCAGAGGTATGACCCAGTAATCACTGCATTCCTTAGTTCTATATAGAGCATACACAATAATTGGATACCAGGGAGGGTATCTGGCAGAAGGGGTCAATGGACCAGTAGTCACTGGTTTCCTTAGTTCTACAGTGAGTAAAGCTTGGGGATTAAGGCCTAGATGGGTGCTTATCCTGGGAAAGTGTGACATCTGGAGGACTGGTTGGTGGTGAGTGCCTGCAGTCTCCAGGGGTGATTACAGGGTGATTAGTGGGTTGGTGGTGCCCTGCTAGGATATAGAGTATACAGTAATTCTAATTTATGTGTTTGAACTGTCATTTTTGCCTGAATTTAAACTGTGCCATTCGTGGCTGTGATTACAAAGATTTATTTCATAATTTCAGTAAACGTTTACCGTTTGCTCAACTACCCAAGTACCAGATTCCTTGCCTGCAGTACCAGTGTCTCACATTCCTGCAGGTCTGCAGGTCAGTCCGGTGCAGCATTCCCTACTCTTGGTAGCTCTCAGCTACTCCGGTTGGGGAGGTAAGGTACTGTCCTCAGGTAGTACCCAACTGGGAAAGGGTTGTTGCAAAGGAAGGAACAAAGAATCCTTGCTGTCACCTATCTCTGTGTGGAATGGTCTCATCTGTAGCTAGAGGGTAATGCAGTATGTGGGTGGTCCATCATAGTGTCACTTTTTTCCTACTACCCTGATATTCACCTTTAGAACCCCTAGAACAGGTTGCTCTGCCAGTCTGGACTATTTATTCACTACGACCAAACATTTAGATATGATACAAGACATCAGCCGTGGTCTGATCCTTCTTTTTGACAATGCCCCAGTACATGCTAAGAAAAACCTGGGTAAGACCCCTCTTCGGGTTCCATGGTGGCTTAATTTAGCTTTACTCACAGACACCGAATTCCTATAATTAATCCAAGAGAAACTACCACAAATCTCAAGTAATAATTCGGATCCCACCATCTCACTGTCTATTCTACGGGATATCGTAAAGATGGTGTTATGTGGGGAGTTTATTGCACATTCCTCTCTCAAAAAATGAGAAAGGGAAAAAATGATTCATTAAGCTCCAACACCACCTCACAACCCTACAATATTTTCACCTACAAGGAGACAGCTCTATCACTTTTACAATTTAAGCAGGTTAAACAGGATATATAGAAATTACTTGATTCCAAAGTAGAACAATCACTCCTTTACCTTACATATTATCATTATGGGGGGCAGGGGGGGCTAGGGGAGCTCAAAATCTTACAAAGGCAATTCAGGCACCAAAACCTGAGCCTACCTCTCCCAGATGTTCAACACTGACATGAGCACCTTTGCTATTCATCCTTCAGCTATTCAGGCCATTTTAGCCAAATACTACCAAAAACTATACTCTACAGATTCGGAGCATCCCCACAGCAAATACATAACTATTTATACTCCCTTCCCATTCCAAAATTGGAAGATACTGCTGTGCAGCGGTTACTAGCTTCCATTTCAGCTAAGGAAATTCATTCGGCAATTCAAGATTCTAAACTCTGAAAATCCCCAGGACTAGACAACTACCCGTCTGAATTTTTTTTAAAATTCTGATCTACCCTCGTACCTATACTCCTCCCCATTTTTCATACAGTACAAAAAGGAGCCACCACCACTGCCACAAACCTGGCATGATGCAGTAATTTCAGCCCTAGCTAAACCCAACAAAGATTTAAGAAGAAGAAGAATCAGCATTTATATAGTGCTTTTCATACACAGTATCCCAAAGCGCTTTACAAGCAATGCTAGACTGGTAGTGAAGTGACTGATGTGTGGTGGCGGCCATATCACACATCATCACCCACACACAGCCTGGATAATTGCATGAACTGGTTTATGGGAAGGGGAATGTTGGCCAGGACACCGGGAATGTTCCCTACTCTTTTGCGAAGAGTGCCCTGGGTTCTTTTACTTCCACCTGGACACCCACCAGGACAGCACCAGGATGGGCAGAAGGGACCTTGGTTTAACGTCTCATCCAAAGGACGGCACACCCCAGCAGTACAGCACCCCCAATACTGCACTCGGATGCCAGCGATTTTTAGGTGCAAGTCCAATCCCGGTGTGGGACGAGAACCCACAACCTTCTGGTCCAGAGGCGGATGTGCTACCAACTGAGCCACGCTGACACCTTAAGATATGCCCCTTCATACAGACGTATTTCCCTTCTGAGTTATGATTATAATATTTATATGACCATTCTAGCCCATAGACTTGGAAAATCGTTTACCTACGTTGATTGAGCCAGACTGGGTGGGCTTTGTGTGAACCCGCTAAGTCCACGATAGTGTGAGATGGACCTTCCTATAATTAGACTATGCCACAACCGTAAAATTCTGCTGGCTTTAGTAAGTCTTGATGCCGAGAAGGAGTTTGTTAAGGTGGCCTGGCCATTCTTGTGGGCCACCCTATCCACATTTGGTCTCCCAGGTGCATTCACTACCGCCATACAAAATATATACTCATCAAAGGCCTGTGTAAGACTTAATGGCTCCTTGTCAGATCCTTTTCCTTTAGAGCAGGGAACTAGACAAGGATGTCCCATATCTCCCTTTCTTTTTGCTTTCTACCTAGAGACCTTAGCACTCCATATCTGACAGGCCCCCCACATATCGGGGATCCCTTTAGGGGGTAGAGATTATAAACTCTCTTTATTTGCCAATGACCTACTTCTTACAGTCACTTCCCCTGAAGATTCAATCCCTAGACTATGGGAGATCTTTCATACCTTTGGAAAAGTATCAGGATACAAACTTAACACCTCTAAAACAGAGATCATAGTATATAACTACTCCTCATCCCCACATCTTAAAGCTACCTTCCCATTCAAATGGTTTGAATTGGCATTTAGATACCTGCGGATTAAGATTACTCAAAATTTAGATCATCTTGAGTTACTCAAATTTGAGCTCTTAATGCAACAAATCACTGAAGACCTCTCTCAATGGTCACAGCTCTATCTAGGCTTTTTCCACTGTATTAAAGCTATCAGTCAGAAGAGCCTTCCCTGTATTCTTTATTATTTATAAACTCTACCCCTAATGCTTGACCAGCTATATTTCAGAGCTTGTTTTATATAGAATGAGAAAACCCCTCGGAGTATATTTTCAATTTTACATCTCCCACAGCACAAGGGAGGTGTTAATCTCTCGAATCTTCCAAAATATGCCCTTGCAGCTCACCTGCACACTATATGCATCTGGATCATTCCATCTCTTGATCCCTATTGGAAACAAATCAGATTCATATTAAACGATTTACATGACTATGATCCCTGTCTATTTGGCAACCCTCCACTTTGTCTTTCCCTATCTAAATTCTACCAATACATGGCAACCACCTTAAGACAATGGATACAAAACAAAAAAAGTTCCTTCCCCCCCTCTCATCACTTCTGTCTTCGGGTCCTTGCCTCTGAAACAGAATACCAGCCAAATCAACTTGATGGAGGGTTCCAGAACTGGGCTAGGCTGGACCTTCGTTTCTTCCTTTCAGCTGTTAGACTCCCAGGGAACTCTCCCCATCACTACTCTGCCATCGTTCCACTTACTTAGACAGCTTCTAATTTCTTACTTACAAGGCAACACCCCAGATCATATAATCGGGTGAACTTACAAAGGCCTCAACAGATACAGAACACAGAAATAATAATAATGATAAATCTGACAGCAGAAAAGGACCTTATCAGCCCACCGAGTCTGCCCTTCCCCCCTCCCCTACTCATCTCCACTCTTATGGGCTCTCCCCTTCCCCCCACTCCCCAACCCCATATGTCTGTCCCATGACCTCTTAAATCCCTCCACCATTTCAGCCTCCGCCACCTCTTCTGGTAGTTTATTCCAGGCCTCCACCACTCGCTCTGTGAAGAATCACCCCCTCACATTGCCTCTGTATCGTCCACCTTCCAATCTTAGGCTATGCCCTCTAGTTTTAGCCCCCTCCTTCCTTCTGAACAAGCCCCCCTTCACTTTATTGATCCTCTCACGTATTTACACCATTTCAATCATGTCCCCCTTCTCCCTTCTAGTCCCCAATGGGTACAAATCTAGTTCCCTCCACTTCTGTTCATATGGTTTTCCTTGCATACCGTGCATCATCTCCTCTGAACCCTCTCCATCCCATCAATGCCCTTGCGTAGCTGCGGTCTCCAGAACTGGACCCTATACTCCAGATGTGGCCTCACCAAGGCCTTGTACAGAGGCATCAGCACCTCCCTCCGTCTGCTAGTTATGCCTCTCCCAATGCATGCCAACATTCCATTTGCCTTCCGCATGGCTTTGCTGTACTGGGTACCCACCTTAAGGTTGCTTGATATTATAATCCCTAGATCCCCCTCCTGCTCTGTTTTTTTTATTTCCTCCTCTCCTAGACTGTAAGTTGTTTGCTGGTTTTTACACCCCAGATGCATCACAGCACACTTTTTGGCATTGAATTTCAGTTGCCAAGTTTCTGACCACCCCTCCAGAGTCCTCAAGTCATGCTTCATGGCCTCAACCCCCCTGGAGTGTCCGCCCTATTGCAGATTTTCGTATCATCCGCGAATAGGCAGACCCTTCCCTCCAGACCTTCTGCTATATCACTGATGTATATATTAAAAAGGAGGGGTTCCAGTACTGACCCCTGGGGCACCCCACTCATTACCCCCATCACCTTGGAATGCACCCCATTTACCACCACTCTCTGACTTCCACCCACCAACTAGTTTTCCACCCACCTAATTATTTTCTGTCCCACCCCTAAGCTTTCCAGCTTATTTACTAGCCTTCTGCGAGTGACGGTGTTGAAGGCCACGTCCACCGCCCTCCCCCCCCGTCAATCATCTGTGTCACCCAATTGAAGAACTCTATCAGGTTGGTCTGGCATGACTTCCCATTCGTGAAGCAATGGTGCCTTCTGTCCTGCAGTCCGCTGTCTACCACGTAGTCTACCACCCTTTCTTTTATTAGTGCCTCCATCACCTTGTCCACTACCGAGGTAAGGCTGACCAGGTGATAATTTTCCACCACCTCCTTACTGCCCCCCTGGTGAAGTGGCACCACATCTGCCCTTTTGCAGTCCCTTGGCATACACCATGTATCCATGGACAAGTTGAAGAGTCTCGTCAGTGGGGCTGTTAGCTCCTCCCTCAGTTCCTGGAGTACCCTCAGGTACAAGCAGTCTGGTCCCATTGCCTTGTCCACCTTCAACTTGCCCAGTTCCTCCCTTACCCTGTTTATGCTGAACATACCAGGATCCACCTTTTTGCCTTCCCTCCCCCCACCCAGCTTGGGTCCCCTACCCTCCTCCTCTGTGAAGACCGAGCAGAAATATTTATTCAACACCTCTGCTTTCTCAAAGTCCCCTTCCAGTTGTATTCCTCCCTTCCCTGCAACCTTACTATTCCCTGCCTCGTCTTCCTTCTTTCCCCTACATACATAAAAAAAGTTTTATCTCCCCTTTTGGCCTGCTTAGCTATTTTTGTCCTTAGTATCTGCTTTAGCCCTCCTTATCTTCTGCCGACACCCTCCTCTTCTCTCTATAAGCCTCCATGTACTCTCCCCTTTGTATCTTCTTAGATTCACTGAATGCTCTTTTCCTTTCCCTGACTGACCCTGCCACCTCCCTTGTAAACCAGAGTGGTCTCCTCCATTTTTTGTTCTTTCTCACCTTCTTAATGCAAATTTCAGTGGTGTTCAATACTCCTTCATTGATAGTTCTACATAGCTTCTCCACATCCCCCTATATTCACCTTCCCTGCCATTTCTTCCTCAAATATCCTCCTCAGTCTGTTAAAGTCTGTCTTTCCGAAGTCTGATTTTTCTCCCTCCCTGTTTTTACCCTGAACCTCACAGTCCTGGGATCACTAGTACCCAGGTCGCCACCCACCACCGCCTCTTCCACATTCTCCCCATTTGTGAGGACCACGTCCAACAGGTTATTACCCCCAGTGGATTCCCTGGCCAGCTGTTGCATGAATATCCCTTGTAGCACTTCTAGGATCCCACTTCTCCTAGCTGATACCGCAGCCTGGATCTCACAGTCCACGTTGGGGAGGTTTAGATCCCTCACTAGCAGAAGTTCCCCCTTGAGAGCCATCTTCGTAACTACCTGTATTGGTTGTCTATTCCCTTTCTGACCTTGTGTTGGAGTTCTGAAAATCACCCCTATCCTCAATGATTCACCAGTCCGTTTGTCTACCATGACCCACATGAGCTCTGTCTCCCCTTCCTCCTCCTCCTGCCCTTCTATTGCCTAATGTCATCTTTGATGTATAATGCCACCCCCCCCTTTCCATCCCTGTCCTTCCTAAACAGTCTGTCGCTTGGAATAACTGTCTCCCAGGCATGATGTTCTGTCCACCATGTCTCACTTACCACTACTATGTCCAGTCCCTCATTCACCATGATGGCCTCCAAGTCCACCATTTTGTTCCTCAAACTCCTGGCGTTGGCTGATAATCCCTTCCACCAGGACTCCCCCCACTGCTCTCTCTTACTAACCTTTGCTTGTTCTTGCTTTTTCCAGTATTTCATCTCCATCCTGGGTGATAGCCTCCATCTCTCCTGCCTCTTTGAGTCGTCCCTTCCTTAACCCCCAAATCAGTTTAAATTATACTTTCTTTCCATAAAGTCCATAACTTTCTCTTTAGTACTGCTTGTCCCTCCCTGCTCAGGTGTAGCCTGTCAGGGATAAATAGGCTCTCATTCCCCCACTAACCCAAATCCCATCTGCCTGCACCAACCCTCCAGCCGTTGATTAAATTCTTCAGTCCTCTGCTTCCTTGATGTGCTTGCTCTTGGCACAGACAGTACCTCCGAGAAAGCAACAGAATGAAACCCTGTACTAATGCAGAACCTAGCA
Organism: Neoceratodus forsteri; assembly: GCA_016271365.2. NCBI lineage: Eukaryota > Metazoa > Chordata > Ceratodontiformes > Ceratodontidae > Neoceratodus > Neoceratodus forsteri. The sequence continues at coordinate 805,309,640 of CM028133.1, forward strand.
ATCTCCATGAACCTTGACTGCACCTCTTTTAGACTATTCACCTCCAGATCATTGGTACCTAGGTGGAACACCAAGTGCGACCTTTCATCTTGCTGCTTGTCCCATGAGGATATATTGTGCCTCACCTCTAGCACCATCATTCCTGGCATACACTCAACCCAAATGGCACTACTCCTGCCTCCCTTTCTCCCCCATCTGATTCCTTTTAGTATTGAGTACCCTATGAGCACAACCCTGTTATTCCCTTCCTTCTGCTTGTACTTTTGATTTTCCAGCTTACGCCCCTTCCTTGGCATGCCATTTCCCTCCCTGTTCCCATTGTCCTTCTTGTCCATCTCCTTCACCTGATTTTTGCTCTCCCACTGGACTACATCTTTCACTCCCCCCCCCCAGTGTCCCCAACAATTCCCCTCATCCTTGCCTCCCTTTTTGCGGGCCATGACCCTTCCCTTTGCTCTTTTCCTTCATCTGTACTGCCCGAATCTCTTTGTGTATGGGTACCCTCCCCCTTCCCCCTTCAATCCTAAACCTTCCTGAGCTCAATGTAGGCCCCCTCCCTCTCTCTTCTGTGCGTTGTGTCCCCCTTGAGATTGTTTTCATCCCCTCTGCTTGCTCTTTTTGGCTAGTTCCCTCCAGGTTCCCTCCCAAAGGTGCATCCCCCATTCCCGAACCTCTATCACCTTAGCCCCTCCTCTGTCTCCTATGAACTCCTCACAGCCGCACTCCCTGCTGTCATCCTCAAGTGCTCTCAGGAGTGCAAATTTGTTTTCCTGCTCTGCACCCTTGCTTCGCAGCCTGCTGTCTGATGCGCCCATTCCTAATTCCTGCCCCTTTTCTATAGGTGCTTGCTGTGCTTTTTTTGATCCTACCGCTTCCCCTGACCCCTCTCATCCTCTACTTCTCCTGTACCTAAGTCTCCTGTGGCCCCCTCCATGCTCCCCCCTTCTCCTCTTGCCCCTCTGGTGCATCCTCTGGACCTCCTCCAGTCCTCTCCCTTTCTTCTCATGTCTACCTCTACACCTGTTCCAAATACCCCTGCAGCCCCACCTATGTTCTCTCTTTCACCCCCCGCCCAACACTGGTATTCCCTCTGGACCTCCTCCAGTCCTCTCCCCTACCAGCTTAGTGCCCACCTCAACCACCCCGCCTCCTCTCTTAGCTGTGTAAGCTGTCTGCACACCATGCAGCCCCCCCCAGCCTCCATGCTATATCCAAGACCATGGCCATCCCACACCTACTGCATCCTACCACCCTCCCAAACATTCCCCATGCCCTAGTGGCCCAGAGACCATACTCCAGACCTAACTGATCCAGCTTCAGGCTACCTCTCCAACTTCGCTGCCCGTCCATTTGATCACCTTAGTCTTAAAAATAATGAAAGAATACCCCTTAAAACATAAAGGACACAGAATTAGCTTGTACGGTACCTTTCAAGTCCCCCCACTATAGCCCTTGAGAAATCATTACCCTTTTGAGTATATACCAAGGTCTTTGTCCCCTTCAGATCACATAATACAGTCTACCTTGTAATTGTCACTTATAAAAGACCCAGAATCAGCCTTTGCTGTACCCTTCAGTTCCCCTTACCACAGCCCTCCTGCAATCACTAGCATTTTTATTTTATTTTATTTATTTAGATTTTGTTGACCTGGTAAGTGCACTAGACAAATCCTGCCTATTTTCAGGCACGACCCGGGGAAGGAGGATACAGATCAATGTCAACTGACCTTGAACCAGATTAAGCTGTTGGTGGTATTTTTTAGTGAATGAGGGAAATCTGGCCAGGATACCGGGGAAATTCCCCTACTCTTTTCGATAAGTGCCATGGGATCTTTAACATCCACCTGAACTACCACCAATCTAGGCAGATGGGACCTCCGTTTAACGTCTCATCCAAAAGACGGCACCTCAGAAGTGCAGCACCCCTCTCATGCTGCACTACAGTGTCACTGTATCTTTCAATAATAAAAGACAATAATTTGCCTTTACTGTGCCCCTCAGTTCCCCTTACTACAGCCCTCCCGAAATCAATTGTTCCTACCACTTAAATCAAGTCACTCTATAAGATAAAATAATATATCAATTCACACTTTAAGACACTCTATAAGATAAAACATTGCGATATAAAAGTCCCCCGTAAGATAAAACAATAGAGATATAAAACAACAGAAATATAAAAGTCTCTTTTCCACTACCTCGCCCCCTATTTATGAGAAAACTACCCTCCTTCTCCAGTGTTGGTAGCTACCTCTGGGAGGAGCCCAGAGAGCCTATTTAATTAACGGAGGTCGTGGGGGGGCGAGGAGGTGGGGCCAGGGGGTAGTGGCAGTTTTTCTTTCCCATCAGCGACAGCAGAAACAGAAGTGGCTCTGCTTTTATAGTGAAGCCTCCCTTTTCAAAGTTGGTGCCCTGATTGGCTGCCCTAGAGTAGGGAGCCCAGTCCGCCTGCAGTAATGGCTGCAGAGTTTTTCTCCTGTGGCTAAGGCCACCGACTTTTCTTCCTGCGACTACAGCCGCCGAAACTCCAGCCTGCAGCTACAGCCGCTAAATTCCCCATCCTGCGGCAACGGATGCCAAAATCTCCCTGCGTGACTATGGCCACCAACTTCCCCAGCAGAGACAGCGGCCTCCCTTTTCAAAGTTGGTGCCCTGCGACCTGATTGGTTGCCCTACAGTAGGGAGCCCAGTCTACTTGCGGCAAAGGCCGCCAGCTTTTTCTCCTGCGACTATTGCCGCCGACTTTTTCTCCTGTGGCTATGGCTGCCAAAACTCCTGCCCTGCGGCTACAAACCCCCAGTCCTGCGGCAACGGACGCTGAAATCTCCCTGTGCGGCTATGGCCACTGATTTCCCCAGCAGAGCTACACACTATTCATCTTACAAAGATTGAATTTAGAGTTATGGCACGGGGTCATTCTGCCGCACATCAAAACAGTGTGGCTAAAAATGCTGCAGCGAAACAGCGCCGGGCAAAAACAGAAACAGGCAACACACCAACCTGTTACGCACACCGTGCCCATGAAACCAATGGGTCTTAATGTTTTTTGTGTGGGGGTCGCTTTGTCCCTCACACCCCCTAGAACTTAAGTAACTAACTCGGGGGAGGGGACCTTGGGGATGGGGAGAAACTTGGGGGGTAGTTTTTTTTTCAAATCATGTCAAAAAGTTGTAGCAGGGGAGACCGGGGGGGGAGGGAACCAAATCATGGTCCAGGTGCCCTAAACGCTCCTCTACGGGAGCAGCTCAACTATGCATCCAGCACCCAGCAACTTCTCCATCCTACCGTTCTGTATGCAGTGACAGGGGTAGCAGTATTCCCCACCGCTGTTCTACCCATCGCTGTAAACCCAGGCGCTCACTATACAGCATGGTTAATACCACGCTGTCTTACATGCATGGTACTCACCCAGAGTTACATACTGCACATACAATTGCTGAATGGAATAAATTCTCCATCAGCACATAACACCTTACCTTCTCGACCTGATGGAGAGAATTCTCCTAGAAATGGCATTCCTGATTCTTTAAACCACCGGATATAGTGGCCAAATATGCAGTTGAGAGAATGGCCGTGTGCGGGAGAGGATGCGGTCAACTCTCTGCAAACACAACACATATTTTCTGGGCATGCCCATCTCTACAACCCTTTTGGTAGGTAGTAATTCAAGAACTCAAGGCCATTTCCGACTGTCCAGGAGTGGCTACTTCTAGCAATCTCTCCAGAAGGGTCTGGATTAGACTGCATAAGTCTGTATAGTATTCATCTCTGTCACTGCAGTAAAAAAAGCTATTGCACGGTTTTGGTATGCCCCTAAAATACCATCACTAGAAGGATGGAGATCCATACTGCTGGCTATTTATACTATGAAACACATGACCTACAGCTATATGGACAAACTTCCCCATTTTGAGATAAGCTGGAGGAAATGGGTACTATTCCAACTGGACAGCTATCTTGACTTCGTAGCATGGGGAAGCCTCCCACACTTTCACTTATTATCTTTTATCTTTCTGTTATCTACTATCCACTTCTTACTTTATCTGTCTCTTTTTCACTCCTTTACCTTTTCCTACATAACCTTCCCTACCTTTTTCTTTTTTAAACTTTATGTTTATTGATTTCTCATAGACACAGAGTTTCATGTCACAATAGCCAGACATCAACATGTTAGTACAGAATATCTGGTATAGAATATCTTAATCTAGGCATATAGGTTACGGATTTGGGGGGTATACCAACATTACATTAATTGTCATTCTGTATAGTCCCAATTACTACACTTGCACATGAAAGATGGTCAGTCCAAGTTTTGTACTCCGAAAAAAAAGAAAAATTCAACATCCAGCGTTGATCAGACCCCTGTACCAAACATGGGAAATCTAAAATCGTAGTGTGCCCCCACACACTCTGACAACCACAAAACAAAACTCTATTTCAGCAACAACATGCTGTAAAGATATGAACAAGCTTAGCAAGCTAGAGTAATCTTCTGTTATTCTGAACATCAAAACAGGTTAAAAAATAAAGCATTCCATGTAGCAAGAAAGGAGGAATCCCTCCCTTTACTTTAAACTCTAGATAATTATTTAAAACCTGTTAAAATTCTTTAAAGTAATCCATTAACGATGTTAATAGTCTGAAAGTCATTTTTTTCAGGGTTGCTGACATCCTGCAAAATCCTTGCTGCTGGAATTAGCACTGAAGATTCGTTCTTTACTTTACCCCCCTTCAACTGACCTCATCATCCAACTCCTGGTCCAAATTAGCTCCAGTTCCTGAGGCCTCGAACTCCCATTGAATCTGCTGCATGCATTTGCCTGCTTCCCCTGGATCTGAAAACTGGAACGTATGACCCCTGCAGAAAATTCTCAAGTGCGCCGGCTTCATCAATGATTGAGCCACCCCCAGGCTCCTGAGAGTGGCGTGGACCCCGTCGAATCTCTTTCTGCGAGCCCTTGTAACTTAAGAAAGGTCCGGAAAACAATGTAAGGTATGCCCCTCAAAATGAAGTTGATTAGTATTACGGGCCACCTGGAGGATCTGCTCTTTCACCTCAGCGCTTGCCGTCACCAACAGGACTATCCGGGGTAGATCTTTCTGCACCCCAGCAGATCGGGGGGATATGCGATAAGCTTTAATAAAATGCTTCCCCAAGTCCTGTTCAAGCTGTAGAGCTATAGGTAGCCAGATTTCAGGAAAGAGAGAAGATCAGGGCTCTCGGACCTCCCCGCGGTAGCCCAATAAGTCTGACATTTGGTGCCCTGTTCACATTTTCCAGTGCCTCTAAACGGTAACAGAGCTGCCGATTTTCCTGTGTCACTTTAGCCACAGTCGACATGGCTTTTACTGCCTGGCTTTCAGCAGAGGATGCAGTTTTGGTTGCCGCTTCTATTTTCAAATCTTGCTCCCCCAGTCGATGTAACACCAACTCCACTTTTCCATCTATGGCTTGCATGGCCGCTTGCAAGACCTTCCAGGGCGGTTCACCAGAGCTATTAGCTGAAGTATTGAGTGTGGCCTGTTGCTCTATTGGGCCTGGCTTTTTGCCCCGCCAGGACCGCTTTTATTCATTTGGCCCATATTCGCGTTTGATATCTAGAGCTGCAGCACAGCAGCAGGAATCCGGAGGTATAAGTTATTTTACTCCAAATCTCCCAGCAATTGAAGAAATTATAACTTTGTTTATATCAGTTGCAGAGCAAGTGGGAGCCACGTCTGTTCAGTAGAAGTGCTCAATAGCCCTACCCCCCTTCCCTACCTTTTTCAACATAAGGTTTGGCAGACTAATATGCAGTTTGAAAAGTCAATAATATGATTTATGCATGCCCCTATAACTAATTATTTAAATATAGCTGTTAGATTGTCATATGCTTGCACAAAGAAATGTAAGTATTTTACGTTACTTTAAGATACCATAAATATAGAATGATCCAGTCATACAACTCAGTGTAGTCTCAAAGCAGACCTTCTGTATCAATGTCTTACCTTAAAATTTCTGGATCCAAAATGGAACTTAAGAGTTGTACTTTGGACTTGAGGTCACTCTCGTATGTCTTTATTAATTATTATATATTACTTTCCAATAATATGATTTTATCAGTGTTTTGATTACCGATTGTCTACTTTATTGTATGCAATTGTATCTATTATCTGCTCATTACAAAACCAATAAACATAAAGTTAAAAAAAAAAACACAGAGGCATGTGGCCCTGTGTTACATGCCCGGATGACCTCACTGGCTGTCCCTACTGGCAACCCCTCCATCTACAGTCCCAGACTGTGGCCAACTAAGGAACATGCATACTGTTTTGGCAAGGCACATGGCACTGCCCAGGGACAGCAATGTATGTGGCACAGCACAATGGCAACGGTGTATGTGGCACACTAGTGCAGTGTCAGTGCACGTGGAGCAGTGCAGCAGCGACAGTGCAAATAGCACAGTGCAGTGACAACAGTGAATGTGACACAGTGCAGTGATGGTAGTGCACAAGGCACAGTTCAGTGACAGAAGTACACGTGGCTCAGTGCAGTGAGGTGTTGACAGGTCACACGGCATAGTGTAGTGCCTGCTGTGTATGTGGTACAGTGCTGTGTCAGAAGTACACGTGACATAGTGAAGTGTCAGCAGTGCACATGACAATGCAGTGCATATGGCACAGTGCAATGACGGCAGTGCACATGGCACAGTTCATGACAGAAGTACTTGTGGCACAGTGCAGTGGGGCACTGACATTTCACATGGCACTGTGAAGTGTCTGCAGTGCATGTTGCACAGTGTGTGTCAAACGTGCCCCTGGCACAGTCACTGTCAGCAGTGCACATGACACAGTGCAGTGATGGCAGTGCAAGTAGCACAGTACAGTGACAGAAATACATGTGACACAGTGCTGTGGGGTATTGACATGTCATGTAGCACAGTGCAGTGTCTGCAGTGCACATGGCATAGTGCTGTTTCAGAAGTGCATGTTGCATAGTGATGTGTCAGCAGTGCATGTGACAGTGCAGTGACAGCAGTGTATGTGGCTCAGTTCAGTGACAGAGGTATATGTATTACCCAGTTACCAAAGACTAAAATAAAATAAAATAAAATGTGGCACAGTGCAATGGGGTGCTGACAGGTCATATGACACAGGGCTGTGTCAGAAGAGCAAGTGGCACAGTGCAGTGACAACAGTGCATATGGCACAGTGCAGTGCCAGCAGTGCACATGGCACAGTTTAGTGACACAAGTACATGCGGCATAGTGCAGTGGGGTGCTGATGGTCACATGGCACAGTGCTGTGTCTGTAGTGCACATGGCACAGTGCTGTGTCAGAACTGCTTATGGCAAAGGGATGTGTTAGCAGTGCACGGGACACCATGCGGGGACAGCAGTGCATGTGGTACAGTGCAGTGCATGTAGCATAGTTGAATGAGACGTACATGTAGTACAGTGCAGTGGGGTGTTGACAGGTCACGTGGCACAGTGCTGTGTCAGAAGTGCACATGGCACAGTAATGTGTCTGCAGTGCACATGGCACAGTGCAGCAACGGCACTGCACGTCAATGATGGCAGATCACATGGAACTGCCAGCATTGCCACATGCATTGCTGTCCCTGCATTATGAGGTATTGATGGCAGTGCCATTTGCCCTGCCACCACTGCACTGTCATGGCAGAGCACATAGCATGGTGCAGTGCCAGAAGTACTCATGGTACAGCACAGTGCATTGTACGGCACAATGGCAGCAGTGTGCGTGGAACAGCAAGGTGGCAGTAGTACAAGTGCGCTGTGTGGTGTTGCTAGTGCATGTGGCACTGCAAGGTGCACTGCAATGCTAGCAGTGCATGTGGTACAGAGTGGAGTCAGCAGTACATATGGCACCACACAGTGACGGCAGTGCAAGTGCCACTTACCCTCGACTCTCTTCTGCTGCTGCCAACTGTACAACACAAGGACATTCACTTGTGTTATACATGAGTTAATACAAGATAAACAAAGTTACATGTATAGAGCAAATTACAGACGGAGGCTGCTGTGGAGGATAAGTAGTGGCTGCAGTGGGGAAGGGGCTGGGTCAAGATATTGGGGTCAATGTGCATGCTAGTTTCATTTTGTTGCTGTTGTGTGTGTGTGGTTTTGTTGTGACTGGATACACAGAATTCTGATAGTCCAAACCATTATGTTGGTGGGGGTGGGCTGCCTTCTTAAATGGCACAGTCTGTATGGTCAAAATGGTGTCACTGTGTGCACAGGGTTGTGGTGTGGCTGTTGTGTTCAGTTTTGTTGTGGCTGGGTGCATAGTATTCTTATGGTTCAACCTGTTGTGATTATGGAGACTTACCTGCATGCATGGCACAGTCTGTGTGGTCAAGATGTTGGTGTCCATGTGTGCACAGGTTTGTGTTGTTGCTGTCATGTCGTGTCCTGTCATGTGTGGTGTTGTTGTTTTTGGATGCATGGATTTCTGATGTCCCCGAACAGTTACGGGCCTAAGAGGCTGCACTTATAAAAATAATAATAATGAAAGTAACTTCCTGTCACAGCATGTGGGAATAAACTTCAGATGAGGCAAATTTACAGGTTTAAAACACACCTTGGTGTGATATTTATTTTTCCAAAGTTAGAAAAATAATCAACGAAAACAAAAAAATTGCAAAGAAAATTACTACTTAACATCAGTAGTTTCTCCCATGATACTGTCCCGGATCTTAGAGCTCCTAAGACCCTTCTTATCTGCATTCAACAGCTTGTCTGCACAAACAGCAGAACCTCTCCTCCTCTCTCAGGGCTGAGCCCCACTGAACTGAACTGAACTTAGTGGAGAAGTTTTATATCTTTTGGTGGGGTATCATATGACTGAGCTCTTTTCTATTTACATGTCTGGACATGCTGTTTCATGTCTGAACATGTTGTTTCAAACGGGGGTGTTTCAGGGGATTTCCTAGTTCAGCTAAAGGTACAGTGTATATATCCACAGATATTGACTCTCTATATCTTTGATCCACAGTGACTAAGCACTTTTATAAAGTAAACCACGTTCTCATACATAGAACCTTATACAGTAACAGGTTTATAGTGTAAATATATGAAAATACCTTAAGGATTTTTTATAACTGTATTAATAAAGAAATTACTATTTTATATGGCTTCTGAATCTTTTTTATTTAAAAAGACTTTATTAACTGTATGTATTCCTATTTAAAATAGCCTTCATGTTTTTTGTACACAAAATGCACTTATGCACTTTACATGCCACCTCTCCGGGTGTCTGGCATCATTCCGGGGACTGGATGGATGGAAATGGAAAAAGAATGAAAAGAGATAACTAGTATGAAGTTTAGTAGGAATAGTAAAGAACTATGCTAGGTGGCCATCCTAGGGTAGGGGGAAAAGAAGAAAAGCAAAGAGAAAAGCGTTAACTGCTATGCAACAGAAGTTTTGGTAGCTAGAAAATAAGGAGATAGAAAAGTGGTCCATCAGTCATAGCTGAGGGTGTAGCCTAACTCCACCACACTTACAAATCAGGCCATCCAATCTGCCAAAAAAAAAAAAAAAACTCACCGCAGCACAAACCCCAGTGCTTCGCCTCATAGATGGGAGGCTTCATTTAAATATATAGGAGCATATTTTTATATAAGCAGTCTGATTGATTTGCTATGGTGTATGTTATAAATATATGTTTGCCTTTAATGATTTAAAATAAATTTTATGACCATGGACCATAGCCCCATACCCTCACAAAGCCTCCCGTCTATGAGGTGAAGTGCTGGGGTTTGTTTTGTGGTGAGTTTTTTTGTTTGCAGACTGAATGGCCTGATTTGCTCTCCTGGCCCCATTTAGCTTGTGGCCATGGATGGAGTTAGGGCATGTAGGTGACTGTGGTTGTGAGAGCATGCATGTCTATGTGTATGACAGTACAACGTGCACAGTTGTGAGTTTATAGAGGGGAAGGGGTGTGGCAGTGAGTTCACATTTTATAAAAAAACTGTAATGGTGTACATATGTAACATTCAATTTAAAACAAACCTAATGTTCAATAAAGGTGATGTACACTCACACTATGTGTGTTCTTTTTTCAGTCAAAAACATTTTTGTACACTCAGTCAGTGTCTTAATTGTGTTCTTTCTTTGTTCAATAAAAATGTTCTAGTTCTTTACTAATTCTAACGAATTATTTTAAGGCAAGGGTGTGTGTAGTTGGATAGTATGCATATGTCATGTGTACAGGGTCAATGGGTGTGTTACTGTTAATTGGTGTATGGGGTTGGTTGGTGGGTTTGACAGCATGCACAGGCATATGGGGTCAGTAGGTATAAAAGAGTAAATGGGTGTATGGCACCTGTGGGTGTTGCAGCGTGGAGTTGTGAGGTGTGCATAGGGGTATGTGGTCAGTGGGTGTGACCGAGTACATTGATGTATGGCATCTAAGTGTGTCTGTGGGTATGAGGTAAGGTGGTGTGACATCATGCAAGGGGAATGGGGTTGTGAGGTGTGATAGTGTGCAGGGGAGTATGTGGTCATTGGGTGTGATAGCGTGCATTTAGGTATGGGGTCAGAGGGTGTGACAGAGTGCATAGGTGTATGTAGTTGGTGGATGTGACAGGGTGCTTGGAGGTACTGGGTCAGTGGCTGTGATAGTATGCAGGTGTATGTGTGGTCAGTGTGTTTGACAGTTCCACACAGGAGCCTTTGAATATGGATCCATCGCCATGGGACAGTGCTATTAAGGTAAAATATCCGCTTCCAAATTCCCCACACCACAGTGATACCGCCATCTTGATTATACAGACAGTCTCATACATGCAGGTGGGCCCCCACAACTGTACGGGACATCAGAAATCCATGCATCCATGGGAGACCTTCCCCCCTTAGACTAAGGAGGAGGAACTATACTGAAATAATGATGGATAAGACCCCCCAACCAATAAACCTAGTGCCCACCTTATTAGCCACTAAAAATACGTACAAGATTATTTTGATACTGTTGCTTAGTCACCAGCTGCCTTGCCAGGTTATTACGTTTGTTGTATTTGTTTTTGGTTTTTTATTCTTATCCTATAGACATGTATCATATATGATGTGTCATTGACTCGTGGATACTTTAAAAATTAAGGAACCTTGATCAAAAGGGAATGTAATAACACATGACTGTGCCATGAGCAGTTCTGATGCAACACTGTGCAACATGAACTGCAGACAGTTCACTGTGCCACATGACCTGTCAACACCCCACTGCGCTGTGCCACATGTACTTCTGGGTTCCATGTCATAATAGCGATCGCAAAACAGCAATCACTATTATAGTGAGTGTATATCGCTGAAAAGCAAATTGGCGATATACACTTCAAGGCGACCCAACATCCGATTATAAAAACTGTCCCCCGCACCCCCCTGAATTAGGATTCTCAACTCCAGGGGGTGCAGGTCGGGGAAGGGGCAAAATCTGGATTTCAGCCAAATATAAGTGCCGCAGCTGCAACATGTACATGCTCCCTGTCCTGAACCCAGTACCTGCTATGCCAGAGCAAGCCACCCACATCACCACACCACACGGCTTGCTCAGAGGCAGCAGGTACACCAGTGCTTGAAACCCCCTTCCCTGTCCCTCCTTTTTCCCTTGCTCTTCCACCCTTCCATTTGCCCATTCCCATGGTCGCTATCCCATACCCTCACTATTGTACAGAGTAGCCCAGAATAATAGCACCCAAAATGAGTCACTATTTTTGTAGTCGCTCATTTTGGGTTGCTATTATGGAAGGCTAGGTTTTCTGGCCAAGGCACCTAGCTTCACCTGAGCTCTTTCCTTCTAGCTTGCTTAAAAGGACAGAACTAAGAACCTTACCAGAGTAAGGGAAAGGATTAAGACTTTTGGCTAGGCAGATTTACTGTGTGTTGTTGTTTTTATTTTGTACACACAGGGACTGTTACTGTTTGTTGCTAACATTTTATTGCTTTATTTTTCTCTGATTCACATTGCTGTTGCTGGGTGTACCTTCTGCTGCATTATTACAAGGTGTGCCTAGAGGTGTGTGCTAACAGACTACTGCTGTAATCTTCTGATTCAAATTGTCTTTTGCAAGGTATATCTTCTGTTACAGCTTTATTTTTCTCTGTAGCAAAGTGTTTCTTACAGGGTATATCTTCTGTGAAATTATTGCAGGTGGTGCTTAAATTTTTGTGAATTTTTATCATTAGGCTAAGCAAAATTACTGTTTGCCCCTATTTTATTTATTTACTTCTTGCTGCAAAGGTTTTTTTTTGTCTCAGAGGTGTTGCAGTCTCCTTCTCACATTGAAGACAGGGAGAGTGAGAAAGCAGCCACAGCTTCCTTGAATCAAGGAGGTTATTTTCTAGACTACACTGAACTGAATTATTACTTTTTGGACCTGTGTAAGTAACTAGTAGTGATTCTGTTTTTGGGGTGGACTTTTCTTAGTTTTAACTTTAATTTACCAGGGAGGAACTGTAGCTAGGAGATATTTGCAGTCAGTTGTGACTAGACCTATTACTTAGCCTTTGTGAAATAGGTGTCTGAAAGGAAGGAAGGCACTCCCCGGTGTAGAGAGTAAGAGCTGTAGGTGACTGTTTCTGGACAGCATAGATTTACTGTGGTGAAGCATGGTTCCTCTATGGAGGCACCTGCAGTGGAGACCAAGGAGGATGCTGGGAACCTCCACAATGGAGACCCACAGGAGGGTGGCCCAGGACCCCACAAGGGAAGGAAACAACTCCTGGTGGGGGACTCAATTGTTAGGGGGGCAGAACTGGGGGAGGGATGGGAAAGGGAGGTCAGGTGCCTGCCCGGTGCCAAGGCTTGGAGGGACGGGAAACGAATCCTCAGGATTGTGGGAGTAGTAGCAAGGGGGAGGGAGCTGGATGTCATTATCCACCTAGGGATGAATGACCTGGCTGAGAATGGGATCAGAGCAGTGCAACAGGAGTTTGTGGAGTTGGGGAGGGGCCTTAGACAAGTAGTACACATGGTAACTTTCTCGGACGTGCTACCTGTCTATGGCATGGATGAGGCTAGGGCACTCCGCACCATGGGATTCAATAACTGGTTGAAAAGCTGGTGTAGAGCTCAGGGATTTGGCTTCATTTGGGACTGGGGCTCCACCTGAGAGGATGCAGGCCTATACAGGCTGATGGTCTGCATCTATCCTGAGGGAACCAGGATCCTAAGTGATAGGTTTAAATGCTTCAGTGGCAAGCATTTAAACTAGCCAAGGGGAGGCACTGAAGAGGAAGGAAATCCTAGCCCCCAAATCAGGGTAATTAGTGAGGTAAACACCAAAATAGAGCAGTCGATAGGGAGAAGGGCTGGGGTAAATGGAGAAAAAGACAAAGGCAGCAGGGACAGGGATGGGGCAAAAAGAAATAAAGCCATAAAAAATGGATGGTAATGAGTACCAATGCCCGTAGTCTAGGTAAAAAGCTCCCTGAAATGGTGGCCTTGATGGAAGAGGGATGCCTGGATATTGTGGCAGTCACAGAAACATGGTACACAGAGAACCATGACTGAGATGTTAACATACCAGGGTACACAATCTACAGGAGGGACAGGGAGGGAAGAAGAGGAGGAGGAGTAGCTCTATATGTAAGGGAAGGGATAAAAGCAACAGAACTAAAGGGTAAACAGGGAGGAGAGGAGGCACTGTGGGTCATCCTGGAGACTGGAAATGGCTCCACAATCCGCACAGGGGTTATATACAGACCCCCATCTCAGGGGGAGGAAATGGACAAGGAAATGATAGAAGGCATCCTTGGGATGGCAGAGAAAGGGGAGATATTGCTGATCAGGGACCTGAATATGCTAGATGTTGACTGGAGCACCTTTGCTGCAGCCACATCCAAGAGCAGGGCCATTCTCGATCCCTTACAGGGGGCATGCCTCAAACAGCTAGTTTTGGAACCCACTTGGGAGAGAGCAATCTTAGACCTGGTACTCTCAAATGGGGATGGAGACAGGATCTCTGATCTTGAAGTGGGTAGCCATCTGGGAACAAGCGACCACCAAACAGTGTGGTTCACGATAAACTTAGCTGTAGAGTCAAGCCACACAAAAGTGAAGGTACTGAATTTCAGGAGGGCTGATTTTGTCAAAATGGGAGAGTGCCTCAGAAAAGCACTAGCAAACAAGCAAGAAGGTGGGGTGGAGCAACAATGGGGAAACATCAAAACTGCCATCACAGAGGCAACAAGTCTTTGTGTGAAGCAAATAAATCAAACGAAAGAAAAAAACACTATGGTTCTCAAAAGAAGTGGTGGGGAAGGTAAGGGAAAAAAAGATGGCACTCAGGAAGTATAAGGAAACACAGAAGGAGCAGGACAGAGAACTGTACCAGTTAAAGCAGAAGGAAGCGGGTAAGGCAGTCAGAATAGCAAAGGCCCAAACCGAGGAAATGATAGCCAACTCAGTTAAGAAGGGGGATAAAACCTTTTATAGGTACATTAGGGAGCAAAGAAAGACTAAGGCAGGGATACTGAGGCTGAACAAAGAGGAAGGTGGTTGGGCAGAGAGCGACACTGAAAAAGCAGGGATATTGAACGAATACTTCTGCTCAGTATTCACAGTGGAAAAGCAGGGGGGAATACCTAATCCAGTCAATAGAAGCACTCTGGATAGGGAGGTTGATATTAGTCCTTTCACAGAAGAAAGGGTTCTGAAAGAACTCTTAAAACTGAAGGTGGATAAAGCAATGGGGCCTGAAGGGATTCACCCCAGAATTTTAAAAGAACTAAGGGAAGAACTAGTAACACCACTGACTACCCTTTTTAATAAATCATGGGAGGATGGGGTGGTACCTGAGGACTGGAGGAGGGCGGATGTGTTTACCTTCACAAAAGTGGGAGCAAGACAGAGGCAGGAAACTACAGACCTGCCAGTCTGACCTCAGTGGTAGGGAAAATGATGGAATCACTTCTGAAGGAAAGAACCGTTGAGTACCTAGAGGCCAGTGGGGCACAGGACCCAAGGCAGCATGGATTCACAGCGTGAAGGTCATGTCAGACAAATCTAATTGATTTATTTGACTGGGTGACCAAAGCAGTAGACCAGGGAGGGGCTGTGGACATGGCCTACCTAAACTTTCGCAAGGCATTTGACACAGTCCCGCACAAAAGATTAATAAACAAATCTGCCAGCCTGGGAGTGGGTCCCAGGGTGGTAGCCTGGGTAAAACACTGGTTGGACAACAGGACACAGAAGGTAATTGTAAATGGAGTCCACAGTGAAGAAAAGAGGGTTACTAGTGGGGTACCGCAGGGTTCAGTACCGGGGCTGGTCATTTTTAATGTCTTTATAAGTGACATTGCAGAGGGACTGGAATGGAAAGTATGTCTCTTTGCAGATGACACAAAGATCTGCAACAGGGTTGATACACAAGGTGGGGTGGAAAGGATGAAAAGGGACTTGGCAAGGTTGGAGGAATGGTCAAATGTATGGCAGCTTAGATTCAATGCAAAGAAGTGCAAAGTAATGCACCTGGAAAACAAAAACCCAGGGAGAGCACACAATAGGGGGTGTGATACTGACAACAACAAAATGGAAAGGGACCTGGGGGTAGTCATATCAGATGACCTAAAGGTGGGCCAGCAATGTGAGAAGTCAGTAAGGAGGGCTGGGGGATACTGGGATGCATAGGGAGAGGCATCACCAGTAGAAAACAGGAAGTTTTTGGCCCTCTGTACAGACAGTTGGTAAGACCACATCTGAAGTACTGGGTACAGTTCTGGAGACCACATCTCCGCAAAGACATAGACAGGGTGGAGGCTGTCCAGAGGAGGGCAACCAAAATGATGCAGGGTCTGCATCAGAAGACATATGAAGAAAGACTAAAGGAACTAAAGATGTATAGCCTCGAGGAAAGGAAGGAGGGGGGGGACATGACAGAAACTTTCAAATACCTCAAGGGAATCAACAAAGTCCAAGAGGGTAGCATCTTTCAGAAAAAGAGATGCAAAACAAGGGGGCACAATTTAAAGATAGATGGGGGATGGCTCAGAGGTAATGTGAGGAAGTATTTCTTCACAGAGAGGGTTGTGGATACATGGAACAGCCTTCCTGAGGAGGTTGTAGAGTCAAAAACAGTGGGGAATTCAAGAATGCATGGGACAGACATAAGGCAATTCTAGTGGGGGGTAGGATGAAGTAGGCTGTTGGTTAACAAGGATCTGCAGCTTATCTGTTAGGTAGGGAAATGGGCAGACTAGGTGGGCCAAGTGGTCCTTATCAGCCGTCAAATTCTATGTTTCTGTTATCACGTGATACCGTACTTCTGTCACTGCACTGTGCCACATGCAATACACTGTCATGTGCACTGCTGTTACTGCACTGCACCACATGCACTGCCGCTGCTGGATGTACTGCTCCACATGCACTGACACTACATTACAGTGTGCTACATGCAATATCACCACTGTACTGCTCCACGTGCACTGCCATCACTGCACAGTGCCATGTGCCTTGCCAACACAATATGCATGTTCCTTAGCTGGCCACAGTCTGGGACTGTAGATGAATGGTCAATGATGTCATCCTGGCATGTAACAAAGGATTACATGCCTTTGTGTCATCTTGGCTTGAGGTTTGAATTCGGTGAGTTCACCGAGTGGGAGGACTTTTGAACTGTACCAAATAACTGTTTGGAATGCAAACACCACCACTTTGGAATATGAACAACAGTTTAGAATATGCACGGGAAGGATTATGAGCTGAATTATTTTTATAAAGTACACAGGCTAACTGTATATTATAGCACAGTACCGCTCAAAACCACTGATATGAGTGAAGCAAGCAGTCAACCTCCCTTCCCAGAAAAAGACAGCATTCTGTGTGTGGTGGTGATAAAGCTGCAAACCAACAGAAATTGAACCAGAATAAGCTATTGGGTGTTATGTTAAGAAATAGGGGAAATCTGGCCAGGACACTGAGTAACTATTCTAGAGAACTGTCATGGGATGTTTAATATCCACCTGAACAACCACCATAAAAGACAGACAGAACCTCTTTTTAATGTCTAATCCAAAGGATGGCACTCCACGATAGTACAGCATTCCTGTACTACTGCTACCATTAGTGGCAGTTTTGATGGTATGAGCATAATCCCTGTACTGGACTAAAAACCATGACCTTCTGGTTCACAGGCAGATGTGCTATAAACCAGCTGTCCCTCAGTGCCGTGATCTTTGGCTCCATGACGTTTGTCATACTGCTTTTCATTTAGGAACACTAAAATCTACCCTCTGGCACTCTACATAGATTGTCACCCACCCTTCTTCAAGAAAAAGTCACCCCACCCATCTGAGCCCCACCACCCTACCAGCAGCCCGAAGACTCCTTTCTCTGCCATAGACCTTAAAAATCTGTTAATGTCATTGTTTAAGGTTCAGTCATTATCCTCTCACTGCTGGGCTCTAATGCCAGTATCTTGTCCCAGCAGTGCTTTGGGTATTAATGTTACAAAGCACTACTGGTCAAGATACTGGTATTCAGGCCTAGCAGTGAGAGGAAGAGGATCATCAAGAGGTATTGGTCAGTAAAATTAATTACAAATAATTAACTGTAATTTTTAAAGTGCAAGCCCAAAGAAAGGAATCTGGGTAAAAGAGTAGCGTGGCTCAGACTGGTGGCAGTGGGAGATTACTAGAGACACCAGGTCAGCTAGGCTAGACAATACTGCTGATTATAGCCTCCTCCCAGGGTAGAGTGGGGGGCAGTAGTGAGAGGTAAGATGCAAACCAAGTGAAATTAAACCAGAATAAGCTGTTTCCTCCTTCTCTTAAGAAACAAAAATATTGTTACTTATAAAAACATTCTTTAAAATATTTTTTTTTTTATAAAACAACAAACCATTGTATAATAGGAATAATACCCTCCAGGGTGGGTGTTATACTGGGTTGTAACACGGCACACCGCAGACCAGCAGAATGGAGCCTCCGGATTCGCCGAACTGGCACAGCTGACTGAAACCGAGCGGGTATTAACCCACAGGTAACGCCCACTCGGTCAGTACCAGCTGTCGCCATGGAGGCACCAGAGGGTAGCCGCCCGCCCCGTCTCCACTGTGAGCACCCACCCGTGGCGCTGGAAAGCCACCAACCACGGCCGGAATCATTGAGCCTTCCAGTGTCCAGAGTCCCTGCACCGAGCCCACCGCTGTGATGTCAGCAACTGCCACCCGAGCACCGCGATCGTTGACGAGTGCTCCACCAACCGATGTTAGTAGTTGACCTGTGTCCTGTGACTTAAGTTAAATAAACAGCCTGTGCTCCACAATCTGTCTCCCATCTCCTCTGTCCGAACGGGTCCCGGCCGACCATGGTGCACGCCGGTGGTGATGCTGGTAGCATAGGCTCGTCGCCGCCACGAGCCTATGTTACAGCGCATTAATCACCTTCAGCCGGGCTCTGGCCAGGATTAATGCTCTGGCAGTTGATTCTCGCCGTGCCTCGGGCACCAACTCCCTAGCGGCATTAATCCACCGGCAGAGCCCTCCTCTGTCGGTGATTAATGCTTACATAAGATCCCACCTCAGGTGGTTGGGCCTGAGGCCACCAGCCCAGCAGTGAAAGGATAACACCCATCCTGTCAAGCATTATTCCTTTATTTAATAAATCCCCCAAAACTTGTAATCCATAGTGCTAACTTTAGGGTTACCACCTTTTAAGAAGCCCAAAGTGGGACATTTCTTACGGACACATGATTTCTCCTAGGACAGTGCGTATACTCAACCAATGCAACAGGCTTCTTTTCTCTATATAATAATCAGAATTAAGACTAACTATTGTAGTTTCTCAGTTTCTGCTATTGTTTCTTATCATTTTATGGTATTTTCATGAAGGCATTGTAGTTTTCTGCAACATTTAGTGGAAAGTTAGAAAATATATTTTCTACTATAAAGTAGGACCTGTAGCATTTTTTTAAGTTTCTTTGCAGGACACAGCTGCCCAAGTCAGGACTGTCCTGCGAAAATCAGGACAGGTGGTAACCCGCCTAACTTGGTTCAGTAATGTCCGCTGCAATCGTTTGTTTCCCGGCTCAAAAAATGCTTCCCTGTAGTGTTTTGCCATAAACATACTTTTTTTTTTAATAGTTCCCTGTTCGTAAAATAGGTAGACTGCACGGTTCAACGCCGCGCTCCCGGCTCTGTTTCGCCATCCACAACATGGCCCGCGCACGTGCGTACTCGCGGTAGTCACGGTAGAGGGGCGTTGCCATGCTAGGCTTTCGCGATCTGTGGTGCGAGCCCTAGGACTGCTGTAATTCTATGGAGCAAGCAAGGAACAGCCAGGCACCTCCGACGGGAAATGATGTTGTGATTAGCACCCCAGTTTTCTCTCGCGAGATGAGGGACGGCCATTTTTTCATTGATTACTGCTGCCTGTTAGTGGTGTAGTTGTGAGCTACAGCTAGGCTGCTGTCACTGCGTGTATTTTTATTATCGTTGCTGTTTTATTTTAGTATAATGACCGGCCTCGCTCTCCGCTGCTGACTCACGGCCCTGGGGTATTTCAGTCCGTCGGTTTCACTGTGAATGGAGATGGTGCCCAGCGAGGAGAACCAACTCCTCCTACCCAAAGAGGTAAGCCCAGACTCCGAACAGGACTAGCACAGGGGAGGCCCTGTCTGTGAGATTGTTGCTGGAGAGGGGGACGCAAAGTAACCGGGCTACTTAGCAGTTGTCCGGTAGGACTTTCAGATCCGGGGGGGGCATCATGTCTGCAGTCATTGATCGTACAGTTTACGGACACTTTCTAAACGGGCTGAATAAGAGAGAATAGCATATGTACGCTACTTTTACCTGTTTCCCAATGTTTGAGAGAAACTTACAGCAGCAGTGCTATATACCACGGAGCCACCTGACAGGTCCTAGTAAATGTTGTTAAAATTGTTTAATGACAAAATGCGAACGGATGGAGAAATTGACACACCACAAAACAAACTATTGTGCCTGTCAGTTGCCGGCAAGTGGGAGCGGTGTCGTACTTTCTACAGTAAGCTTAGAAAAAGTGCGGTGTTGTGTTTTGAGGCACCATCACGGGAGCTGTCACTTGCGAGGAGAGGCTAGCGAGTGTGAAAACCGAGGCCACGCACTGGCCCTTGCATCCTGATGGGGAGAGTTTTTACATTACAGGTGTCTTGTTAGGACATCAAGTATAGGTTTAGTTTGGTTTACTCTGACAGTGCGAATTGGTGAGAAGTTTAACTGCTGTTTTTCACTTAACATAGTATTAAAAAAAAATTATAATGCCCAATTAGTCTTAAAAGGGACTTGGTAAAGCACGGAAGCAAAATGACTAAGCAAACATTTGCTTGTTACAGTTTTTTTTTTTCTTCATGCGAAGACTGTAAAATACATACCTGTGTTGCTACTGGAGCTTTTTTGTGCAGTTTAGGCTAGCAAGCACTTACTGCAGTTCTTAGTTATTACTACTTTCATAGTTGCAGGATCTGAAATGTTGATGTCCAAAATCAACTCATTTAGCAGAAGTTTTAATGTTTAATGGATAGGAGACAGAAGGTGGTGAGCAGGCCGCAGTAATGGGGGGGGTAAGTGGGGAAGTTGTCCGGGGCCCCGAGCTCAGGAGGGGCCTCTTGAGGAGCTGTCATTAGCTGGTTTGGGAAACGGGGGCCCATTCCAAGTGACTTGTCCGGGGCCCCAGGATTCATAGCTGCAGCCCTGGGTGGTGATAAACAACACTCACGATCGGAGAGTGACCATCAGGGTGTCACAGGGCCCCATACTGGGATCAGTCCTCTTCAGTGTCTTCCTAAGTGACACTGCAGAAGAACTGGTCAGGAAGGTATGCCATTTTGCGGATAACACCAAAATAGGGTGGTCACACAGGAGGTGGTGGTGGAGAGAATATGTAGGGATCATGGGGAAACTAAAGTAGTGGTCAAGAGCATGGCAGTTGGTGTTAAATGCCAAAAAGTGCAGAATCATGCAGCTAGGGTTTAGGAACCCAGGACCAGTGTGTAGAATGTGGGGGCTATTGACCGTCACTAACAGGAAAGGGACCAGGGAATTATCATATCTGATGACCTCAAAGTGGCAGGGCAGTGTGACAAAGCAGTGAGTAAGGTGAGTGGGATGCTGGGGAGAGGTATCTTCAGCAGGATGGAGGAGATGGTGATGTTATTGTATTGCTTGCTTGTGAAACTCCACCTGGACTATTGTGTTCGGTTCTGGAGGCTGCACCTTAGAAAAGACTTAGGGTGGAGGCAGTCCAGAGGACGGCAGCTACTATGGTGCAGGGGTTGCACCAACAGCACTATGAGGTGGGACTGAGGGATCTCAACATGTACATCCTGGAAGGGAGGAGATCTGCTAAACCTACAAGTACCTCAAAGGGGTGAACAGGGTGCAGGAGGGGAGTCTCTTTCAAGTGAGAGAGCACCAAGACCAGGGTACACACAATGAAGTGGGGGGGGGGTTAGGCCGGGTGAGGGATTACTGCTTCACTGAAAGTGTGGTAACACCTAGAACAGAGTGCCAGTGTAAGTGGTGGAGACGAAAACAGTGCATGCAAGCGTGGGTTATACATAGGGAATATTAGTAAATAGGCAGGGGGAGGGTTGTCAGAGACCAGTTGTGGTTTGGCAGCAGACTAAGCAATGACCATCTGGGCCAAGAGTTCCTTTTCTACTGACAGTTTCTGTTTCTGCGACTACCTGTCTTTTCTACTGTTTTTTGAATATTTATTCGGGGGTATTCCATTAGAACTTGCAGCATCTTACTACTGCCAAGTAATATGATTGGAGTGGGTCTGAGCTGTTCTTATAAGAGTTTTCAGTTACAGCAAAGAATTCACAGGTAGCATCAGCAGACATCAGTCCATTTACATTTTGGGGCCTTCCTTCCTTTATTACTGAAGGCATTTCCATCAAAACAGATCCCCCCCCTTACCTAATCTGTTCATGTTTCTTATTCCTGCAGTGTAGTCATAAACCTCTATTTGTGATAACACAGACTTGTGAACATGATTCTGATGTCACAAGTAGAGTATGACTTCAAAGTAGGAAGAGCAGTGGGGACACATGACATAAAAGGAACAAAGAACCCCTTTTCATGCAAATGTCTTTCAGTAGTAAGTAATGGTATGTCTAAAAGTTTATATTTGTTTGAAATCTTATAAGATTCATGTACTGCCAGTGCCAACAGTTCTTGCTTTGTAGAAACCTGGAAAATGACTTTAATGATCGAGTACACTGCATGAAATTAATATTTATGGGAACATATATAAATGGTGCCCGTTACAGTTTAAAAACCTACGAGCAGTGTGGTCCATGAGTTTTCCCCTGGGATATCTCCCATGTGTGGGAGATGCGGCGGAGCAAGGGGAACATATATTAATTATTACTGGGGATACCCCACCTTGCAGTCATTCTGGGTGGCAGTCAGAGCACAAATTTATTTCTTAAAAAATTGGTGACTGGGAAGAGCACACTGAGCTGAGGCTCGTTTCCAGGTGCAACCCGGGAAGGAGGAAGGTTACAAATACAGCAGAGGGTTGAGACAACACGTATAAGTACAATACAACAGGCAAAATTTACATTCAATAGGTAGTGTAAAATGAAGCAATATACCACGATAGGGTGTGGGTTATGCTAGGATTTACCATGCCTGGTGTGTTGTTTGGTCACAAGGCTGCTGTCCAAGTGAGCCACACACACCAATCTGGTGAATTCTAGCGTTAACCACACCCTAGAGTGATATATTGAGATTATACAATGTCCTGTGTTTTTTTTTTTTTGGGTGTATTAAAAAAAATAAAGAGATTCTGAATTTAAATTATTTTATTAATTGTAGTGTTTTGCCAGAAAAAATAGTTATTTGCTGGTAGGGACTAGAGGTCCTGTCTGATGGTGAAAGTTATTGTCAAGACCCTATCTAATGCTATTGGTGTCCCACAGACATAGGTTCATTCATCTCCCATGCAACACCACACACACACACACTTACTGGTGTCCTGGGGATTCCTGTTTAAGTTCTGAGTGGGTGTCAGCATATTAGCGTGTGGGACTCCTGATGGAAACTGCAGGTCTGGTGATAGCATGTTGTGAAAGTGCCGGGTGCCGTACCTAAGGAACGTCGCAAGTGAGCACGGGAGATGGTGAAACATATGTGATAGGTGAGCTGGGTTATGGTATGTTTTTCTTTTATCTGTTGCTGCTTGCAATTTTCTGAATATAATCGGTGAAAGTAACAGGCATAAAACATTGATAAATCACAGCTGAAAAGCCGAGCCGTGATAGTGGGCATGTGCATAGCCATATGGATAGGCGCATGTTCAGTATCACTGCTGGACTTTTCAGCTGTGATTTCTCTATGTTTTAGGCTTAGTTTACAGTTAATGAAGAGTTTCCCGAGATGAGGATTCCGGAAGGAGTTAAAATATTTTAGTAGTTGATGGGTAATGGTGCGAGACGATTACGACAGTCA
Organism: Neoceratodus forsteri; assembly: GCA_016271365.2. NCBI lineage: Eukaryota > Metazoa > Chordata > Ceratodontiformes > Ceratodontidae > Neoceratodus > Neoceratodus forsteri. The sequence continues at coordinate 805,333,071 of CM028133.1, forward strand.
TGGGGCTTCAGTTTTGTGGTGACCAGCACGCTGTGAGTCTCTTGAACAGTGGTGTTTTTATGGTCTGAGTGATTTGAGGTGCAGTTCCTGATGCAGCTGACTGGAGGCTCTCACCTTTTTGTGTGGAGCGATATTAGGATTTACAACACCTAGAAGGTGGGTCAGCCAGGTGGCGCTGAGGATTGAGGCGTTGGATGCCACTCCAGCGACCCGGGTTCTGGAATGAGCCAGGGCCACTGGGGGTTGGCAGGGGAGGGAAGGGATCGAGCATCCGGAGGACAGCTGTTCTTTCTTGGGAAGGGTTCCGGGGCTTGCACCGCTCTGTAGCAACAACTGGCGGCTGTCAGGTGCAGCACAAAGCTCTTGGTGCAGAAGATAATAGGGGAGGAGCTTGGCAGGTGGCAGTATGCTGTGCCCAGCCACCGTTGCATGTCTGAGCTCCCTTCATTGGGGATAGGCGAAGGCACCTCTACTGAGCCACACTCCCAATACTGGGCGCTTGCCTCTCCGTCTCCCTGCCACTCCGGCCCAGCACTCTGTACTATAAAAAGAGTGCCTTGGGGGTTCAGATCCGGGGGTTCTACTAGGTCGGAGCATGGAGTAAGGTGTAAGCATCATAGTGGGAGGTAGAGATGGTGGAAGGAGGTAGCTGGCGAGAATTCCCCTCTAGAGGCGAAGAAATAAAGTCTACAAAAACACCTAGAAGGTGCCAGCCAGCCAGTCAGCATGCTTCATTTTCTAGCCATTGTATAATCGTTGGTAATTTGTATCAGGATGTAAAGGGCTTAGACCAAGTAAATCAACTCCTGGTAACAAAAGATATGAGTGATTGGAGTCAAAAGGGTGAGCAGAGAGTGGGCATGCTAGACCAGGAAGTGTGCAGTTTTAAGAGGGGGTGGGACAGTATCAAGCGGAGGGTTACTACTGGAAAGTGTGGGGGGCAGATACAGAGTAAAATCTGATAGCGGCACACTCAAGCAGACTTGACAGACCTTAGGACCTGTATCTGCTGGCTTTTTTTGTATGTTCATAGGAAGCACCTCTGTCTATGCTGTTGGGAAAGGACCACTCAAAGGATGGAGGCTAGGATCTGTACTAAAGGTTAATTTGAATGTTGTTGGTATTGGCTCCTAAACGTGTTCAGAACAGATGGGTTTCTTGCCAGATGCCAGCTACAACAGACCTGTGACTAAAACTTTGCCATTGGAAAGAGTGACATATGAACTTAAGGAGAAGAGAGAGTTATTAGAAAGGGTGTGGGGCATGTTCATGGACTCGTTCCAACCAGCAGAGATAGCCTTACTTTAGATGAGTTTTTTATTTAGTGTTGTCAGAAAGCCTTGGCTTTTATAATGAGTAATGTGACACTTGTATGGTATTGACTTGATGAATCATCCCAATCTTTATTTTAATGAACTGCATAGCGAGGACACAGTTTTATATATCCAGCATGGTTTTTGCTTGTTTAAATGTTTTTACTAGTTTCTGGTTTATTTAACATTAGTATGTATATGGAAGAGCTCAAATGTATCTTAGTATGACTGAGATATGGCTCTATGTTGTAATGAACATGTTTATGAATTTCATATAAAAACATAAAAAACAAATTACAAAACTCTTACTTTCTTTTCATAATTAATCCCCCAAGAGCTGTAGTCATAGAGGCATAGAATTTGTTGGTGGAAAAGGACTGCTTGGCCCACGCATTCTGCCCAGATGTTCCCTACCTATTCTGTCTTTACAGACCCTAAATGGTCTCCGGTGTCCCTCACTGTCTATTTACCAGTATCCCCCTATGCTTCTATCCTATGCATGCTTAAAGCCCCTCACTCTTTTCACCCCCACTGCCTCTGCTGGGAGACTGTTTCAGGTGTCCACTCTTTTCATTGAATTAGTATTTCCTCACATTCGTCTTAAACTTTCCCCCTTCGTTGCATGCCCTCTTGTCCTGGTGCACTCCACTATTTTAAATAGACTCCCCTCCTGTACCCTGTTCATCCTCATGAGATACTTGAGGTATTTGTAGGTCTCTGTCATGTTCTCCTCTAGGATGTACATGTTGTGATCTCTCAGACTCTACTCGCAGGGTTTCTCATGCAACCCCTGCACCATTTTAGATGCCCTCCTCAAGATTGCCTCCATCCTGTCTTTGTCCTTTCTGAGATACAGCCTAGAGAACTGGGAACAGTACTCCAGGTGGGGTCTCACCAGTAACTTGTACAGTGGTAACACCACCTCCCTCCTCTTGCTGGTGATACTTCTCCATATGCTCCTGTCAGGAGGTCTAAACCTCACTTTCAGATTCTTGGCAATATTGGGAATGCAAGTAATCACAGACACGTTGCATAACAGTAATAAACTTGTTTATTACTACCTAAAAGGATAAAGTCACAGTTGCCCTAAGCAGTTCTTACCAATACAAACCGGGAGCCAGTGCTAAGCGTTCCCTATACCTTGAGGTTTCTTTGTGTCTCTTGGGATCTCCGAGGTACAAGACTAGTGTATCACATTATATACCTATGATAATTACTATGGTTACTGTAAGATATAAACATTTCTAGTTACAGAGATGAACCCTATTGGTTAAATTAGAGGAGGCTCCATGGTCCAAGATAACATTATACAATTTTGTAGTAGTCACCAGTTTATGAACAAAAGAGTTCTTATACCGAGTCTTACATAACTCAGTGTAGTAGTACAAATCACCAAATGGTGGCAGTGCCGACTTACATATCATAATTATTCCAAGGACACAGGTGCCTTGGCATCTTACAGGTAAGAAATACACAGAAAATACATAAGAAAATATATGTATTAGCAAGCAAAGTGTATTACAACAATATGCGTACATATCCTGACATCTACTCTTGTACGGTAGATGCCCTTAACCCTATATGTTAGTATAACATATGCTTAAGCACTAGCTGTATACGTGTACCTCTGAGGGTACCAGTTAGGTGCAGGACTTCGTAACGCCCCCTCTAAGGCTCTCCAAGAACAACACAGGCAAATATAGGGAAGGGGCCGCCCACCGCGCAGCGTTGGATTTGCCAGACGCCAGCGACCCGGTTCGGGAACGAGCCCGGAAGCTGGAGGGCTGGCCGGGGAGAGGACTTGAGCGCCCTAGGGACCGCTCGCCCTGTCCAGGGGAGGGGTACCAGAGCTCGGCGGCTCTGCGCCCGGTGGAGACCCGTGGCACAGCAAGTCCGATGCAGAAAGGAGGGGTGACATGCCAAAACGGGCGCTTGGAGTGCCTTGACGCCGGGGACATGGCACGCCAGGAGGAAACGAAAATGCCTCGCTGCCTCCCGTAGACGGAGCACCAGGCCCCGACTATCTGCACCTGCCAGGCCTAGAGACAGCGCCCCGACGAAAGCAGATGTCCTGGGCGAAGCTCTGTCCCGCACGCCTGGGGGTACAGCCACGGCTCCATGGGGGACGGACTGCTCCGTTACCTGGCAGGTGAGCGAGGGCTTAAAGGCCACAGGTGTCTCCCAAGAAGGGAGAGCCGCAAGGAGAGGGGGAGCATAAATAATAATTAAAATATAGGGAAAGACCAGAGAGCAGTGGTCGTCTACAAACCCGACGCGTGAGCTTTGTAAAGGAACTCGAGCTGCTCACGGTGTTGGCGCAGTGTGTGCGGTAGGCAGAAGAGCATAATAATCAAAGTACAGATTAAAAATGCTTGTATAATAACAAAACTTTTAAAAGTAATTTCCAACCAGGTGTTAGTCAGTGCATCATTCATGTCACCATCATTAATCAATGAGAGGATAGCTTCATTGGCCTTGGTCATATTATTGCTGATGTGGATGAGGTGTGTGTCTTTCCTGTCTAAAAGTGATTTTTTTTTTTTTTTTTTTTTGAATATTCTGTTTATTAACAGTTTTCTAACACAAAAAAACAGCTTATACATACTACGTACAACAGAAGACAAATACAGTTACAAACACACAAAAAAAACCCGGTTAACCCCACAATACATCACACACATTCCATTTACTTACGATACAGTCGATTTACTAAGATAAAATACGATACAGTCGAGTGTGCAGTATTATCCCCTCATCTATGCATTCAAAGCTCCCCAGATGACTACCCATTATTATATGCAATGCAGGAAGCAAACAGCAAACATCCGGCCTCCATCTATTTATATTATACTGGAATGTTAGAACCACCAAAAAGGATGCCTACTAAACCAGGGCTTAACCGTTGATCCTCCCCTTTAGTCATCCCCCCCCCCCCCCAGCTGGGGGTACCTCTATACCTATCCAATACTCTGAGGCTTAAATATTCAACCCTGAGCAGAGCATTACATTTTCAGACAGGCTCAGAGTTGCCATAAAGGGGGCCCAGTCCCTTAAGAACACCTCCTCCCTATCTCTCACTATCCATGTGAGCCTCTCTAAAGCCAGTGTGCGCATAATCTAACTTCCGCTAGTCAGTCAGCGTAGGCCCACTCCCAGAAACCCAGGTATTCTGAATGCAGTGCCTAGCTAACACCAACGACACCCTTGCCTATCTAGGTAATAGTTGCCACTCTTCTTCTCCTTCTATTTTTTCCACCCCGAATAGGCAAATTAAAGGGTCACGGACCAATCTCCCCCCCCATCCCCTTATTCACCTCCTGGATCACCCCCCCCCCCCCCAAAAATACCTTATCAGAACCGGGCACGTCCAGAAGCAATGGAAGAAGGTGCCCAATCCTCTACCACACCTTCTACAGTTCGGCGCTACAGCAGGATGTGCCCGATGCACAGCCACTGGGGGCCAATAGATTCTGTGTAAAATAAAAAATAAAAAAAAAAAAATATTTTATAGATAGCTTCCTTAAATTTATTAATATCATAATTCCCTCCGGCATACCTAGCTCCAAGTCCCAGTTTCCCTCCGATATCTGGAGTCCTAGATCCCTTTCCCACAAGGCCTTCGTAGGACCCGTCAAGTCTGGTAGATTCTGCTTATCCTGTTTAACTATTTTTCCAACAAACCCTTTTATGTCTTTCTTAGCCTGACATACCATCTGCTCCATTCTATTTGGATGCAGCCTCCTCCTTCCCCCATGCCTAGTTGCCCTACATATGCTTTCAGCTGCAAATATCGAAATAGATGGGAGGCCCCCAACCCTATCTCCCGCCTAACCTTGTTGAACTCACTCAACTCCCCCTTCTCCAACAGTATCCCCATACACGCCGCCCCCCCTTTCTCCCATTCCAGGAACCCCCTATCCTCTATCCCAGGGAGAAAGAAGGGGTTCCTCTCAATTGGAAGTAGGACAGTCTCCCTCTGGGCCACCCCCTTCCGTCGCCAAAAATGGTGCCATACCTCCAGCGTCTCCCAGACTAATGGGTTACCCCTGCCCGAAAAAAAGTGATTTTAATGTAAGTGTGAATGGGTCTATGTGTACATTAAAATATGGTAAGTATTCAGACAGTGTGAGCAGATAATCGGGGTTACTATCAATGATGTCTGCATCAATGAGGGGGATGGAGGTTATGACAGTATGTCCAATCACAGTCTTCTGGTGGGGGACAAAACAAAAATTGGGGTTATCAATAGCACATGTCACAGATCCATAATTATAGCTTTTAAAGTTGGTTACCACACAATACTCCCCATCAGGATTATACTGAGAGCGAACAGTAGGGAGTCTCCACTTTTGCAACTGAACAGGGCAGGTGTAGGCTGTCTTCGAAATCTGTGTTGACAGGTGATGAACCTCCTCACGATATGATTGATAGAGCTTATCTGGAGCCAAAGTCGAATCCAAGGAATCCGTGCCATTCTTGGTGATGTGATCATCCATGGTGAAAGTCCAGTCAATGCTATCTGGAGACTAACCACAAACAGGTTGAATAACATCAAATACATCACATCAGCACAAGTAAATGTATTGCTTCTTCGCACAGCAGTCCGTGTGCGGAGCCACCCAGGCATCCAGGAAAGGATGGAAAACCAGTAGAGGTGGTAGATCCAGGCATTCTCTGTAGATGTCTTCATCCAAATGCCCAGTGGAGTGTACCAGTGCAAGTTTGCCGAACAAGGCTGTAGTGGGATCAAAATGTGGTAAAGAAACAAACATAGCATTTCTTATGGAACATTTCTTCGTAATGAAACAAGGACCAATGTTAAGGGTGTCTGGTCACAAACCCCAAGTTCCTAGCTGTGGAGAGAGAAATGGTTAGAGTTTGTTGCATACACATAGCAATACAGCTAGGGGTTTTACATCATGGACAATACCATTTGGAAATGCGTCTGTCATGTATGATATCAGGGATTCTTCCCGATTCCAGATCACGGAAGAGATTGTTGATGGTAGTGATAATGTATGAGCGATAGGCGGAGCAGAGGATTTCTCTAGCAGTGTATTGTTTATCTGCTTCTTTGTTGCTTTGTTGTATGAGTGCGTTAATCTTGTCTTTCGAATCAGTGAATGCCTTAGCAATGCGTGCATGTTTTATACAGTGTATCTTTCCTCCTGACTAAGGCCATCCACACCATGCAATAATGGGGGTAATATATTGTTAACCAGGCCAGTGGAAAACTTGGCAGAATGAGATTTGATAGCAGCAATGTCTGCTTTATTCCAAATAGACATAGCTGTACCAAAAAGGCCTGTGACAGTACCTGTTGCATCTGTGACATCAGAACTGCTAACTTCACGTGTCTTACGTTTATGAGTTTGATCGTCAGGAGTGGGTTTTCTCCTGAAGTTGCCTCTATGTTCAGTAGAATGGACCCCGGCAATAGGGTCTTGAGTATGAATCTGAAATGCAGCTAAACTATCAAGCAATAATGAACTATAAAATGGTGAAGTATTAGTATTATGACACATACCAAAAGTTTTCATATTCCAGTAAGTAAGATTAAACAAAACAGGTATATGCATAAACTGTAAGTTATTAATCAATGAACCTGGGAGGGCAGTGGCTGTTAGACCACTACGGGGACCAGGGGTGTGCTTTGGGCATTCTAAAAGCTGTTTATCAGTGGGTGGTAACACAGAGAGGTACATGGCTGCAGAGGCCATATGGTGTACAGCTAAAAATTTTCGTGCAGAATCCTTTAGACAAAGAATTTCAGTACGAAGGATCAATTAAGGCAGTAATGTTGTACAAATCAGAATGTCTTAATGCACTTTGTAACAAGGACAGAGAACCATTTGGGGATAATGAAGCATTGGGCCAACCCTGGAAAGTTCCTTTGGAGAGTTTGGCCACAGGGAGAATTTGTCCTTGCGATGTGGTTTGCCACTCAATTTGTAGGGTAGATTCATCAGTAGCAACAACTGAGGCAGTGAGGTAAGCATCGGAACCTTCCTGGACAGTAATCACACTATCTAGTATATTGATGGATGCTCTCTCTGAAGGAGATGCTGGATGATCAAGGTGTGGTAGGAGGTTTGGTACCGTGCCTTGGATGCAGGGGATAACTCCTGAGATAAGGAGATAATGGAACAAGATAGCCATCTTGTCAGTGTATCTGAAAAGCAAAATCAAAGATTAGTAAGTTAGTACTATTCCGCCCAATGGGGTGAGAAAAAGTAAGTAAGCTCCTTTATACAGTTTCAGCTGGTTTGCACGTAACCATTTGTCAGTCAACTTATTGTTATGCAGGAGTCTAACCTGATAGACTGCTGGACTGAGCTTGTTGACAATGGGGTATGGGCCTTCCCACTTATTGAAGAAGGAATGGGTGGGATGTGCAAATCGGAGTACCATTACTTGATCTCCAACCTGCCAATCCACTACTTGTGTGTGTTTGTCAAACTGTATTTTGGATTGTTGCTGGGCCTTGCCCATACAGTTGGCAGCATACAAGTAAGTGTGTGTGTGTGTGTGTGTGTGTGTGTGTGTATGAGGTCTTTTCTGAGTTTTTCCACATATTGGTCTACAGACACATGGTCTGCAGTTGGGGTGTGCTGGTCAAACAGCAGGTGTTCAGGTAATCTCATCTGTCTTTCAGTCATCACCTCAAAGGGTGTGAGCTGGGTAATGGCTGAGGGTGTACCCCTAATTGCCATAAGGAGTAACCGCAGTAGGGAATCCCAGGTTTTGGGATTGTCCTCAATGAATTTGGAAAGCATTTGCTTAATCCGTCTGTTGGCTCTTTCTACTTGACCTGAGGATTGGCGGTGGTAAGATATGTGGAACGCCTGTTGAACTCCAAGGAGTTCAAGGGATTCTTTCATCAACTCACCTGTAAAACTGGTTCCTTTGTCAGAGCCTACCTTGAGAGGTAGGCCCCACTTAGAGAAAATCTGTTCCACCAGGATTTTGGCAGTGGTCTTAGCAGTGCATGTCTTAGTGGGGAAAGCTTCAACCCACTTAGAGAAGAGATCAGTTACCTCAAGAGCATACTTGTTATTTCTGCTGGTGTTGGTCAGGGGGCCAATAAAATCAATCTGTATGGCATTCCAAGGGCCAGAGTGTTGTCGTGGTAAGAGTTTGGCATTTCACTTGGTAGGGATGGGGTTGTTTTGCGCACAAGTGAGACAATTGTCTATATACTGTTTAACGTCTTTGGTGACACCAGGCGGTGGTCTTAAGCATTTGAAGGGTGTTTTCCACTCCCTGGTGTCCACCAGTGGGTGTATCATGCACTTGGTGCAAGAATTCAGACCTGAGGTGTCTGGGGACCACCCACAACTTGCTGGTGGAATCATCTGGTTGGTACCAGACAGTGTGCGAAATTCCTATACTTTAGGTGCCCCAGGGCAGGCACTTTTGTTTCAGGACACCTACTACTGTTTAGTGCCTGCCCAGTAGGGCACCTAAGGTATTCCTGCAGAGCGCCGTGTTTTTTTTTTTTTCTCTCGTGCTGTGCTTTTCCTTTATTTTGAGATGCTTTCTATTTTCTACGGAAGTCAGGACATTGAGAGCACATGCGCAGAGCTCCGACATAGGGACACAATCATGACGCACTGAATTGCATGTCCAGGTGTCCACTGACTCGTTGCCAGAGGAGAGGAGTAGGTTGAAGTTCCCTTCATTTCTTTGCACACCCAGCAGCCTACCACAACTTAGAATGGGTCCGTCTGTCACTGCTGGAGGCGGGTTGGAAGCTCAAACACCAGTCGGTGACTGTATTTATATAGTTTGACCGCCTCATTTCTTTCATGCGACACCAGGACCCTGCAAAAGCGCGTTATTCAATCCCACTGAATTGACTTAGACTGTTAGGTCATGCCACGCTTGCGAGGAGTGAGAGTGCCCACAGCAACTGAGATCGCCGATCGTGATCAAACTCCTGAGCTACGGTAAAACTTAAAACACATTTCTGAGCCACAGTAAAAAAAAATTTTTAAGAAAGAACAAAAGCTCTTATAAGAGCTAGTACTAGTCCAGTGCAAATGAGCCAGGGAACGAGGGTTGTCAGACTTGGGAGAGGAGGATGAGACTGCGAAGGGAGGAAACTAGGAAAGAATCTCCCAGCCAGCATAGTTAGAATTCAAAAACCATGATCAGATATTGAGAAACGATTAAAAAAAAAAAAAAAAAAGTAAAACTAAGACTCACACCAACTCCGTTTTCATAAAGTTCTTTGGGGGTGGGGTGGGGAGTGAGAGTGACTCAGGGGGAAGAACCGAAGACAGTGAAATTTTGTGAAAGGCAAGCTGTTTACCAGTTAATTAGTTTACCCTAAGAATTTGTTACAGTTTGTGGGCTGGATTGTACTGCATCAGGCAAACAATATTGAAAAGCAGCAGCTCGACTGCAGTAGAGAGTGTCTCAGGGCTGCAGGGACCATTCTAATTCACTTTTCAAGCTACAGCATGTGTCTTTTTTATTTATTAAGTTCAGTTACTTACTTTTTACTGGGCCTGGGAACCGATTTGAATTTGAAAGAAAAATCTATCTCCTATCAATAAAAAGTTTTGTGTGTGTGTGTATGTGTTAGTTAAAGGAAGCTAACTAAGCCAGGCAGGTACTGCTATTGTCTTGTACATAAGTACCTAACAATAAAGGTTTAGAGTGGGTGCTGCCAATCTCAGGGTTTGAGGTCTGCAGCAGTACAGAAGTTGCTAGGGACTGAATTTAAAAAAGAAATCTGTCTGATGAAAAAAAGCTGTTTTTTTTTTAGTCTGTGGCTAAAATCTAAATACAGGAATCTGTTAAGATGAGCCTCTTAAAAGCTTTCTTATAAGCTACTCTGGACTATCTAAAATTTAAATACAGGGATCTATTCTGTTAAAGTGTCTTAAAGTTAAAAGCTGTCTTACAAGCTACTCTAAGGAGTGTGAGTGACTACCTAAAATATAAATAGAGGGTGGGATCTGTTAAATAAACCCACTCTACATTTGTCCTCAGCAGTACTGTAATAAATCACCCACAGTTTCTTTATCTGGTGTTGTTATTGACACAAAAACAACAAATTAGTGCAGACATTACTACTAGTGATGCAGAAAATTCTAATGCTCGGTTTGGTAATGACAATTGAAATTATGTTAAAACATGATGCGGCATGTAAATAAATTGCTGGGCATGAATTTTTACTGCTTACATGCCCAAGTGGGCAGGTACTTTTTTTTTTTTTTTTTATGAATTTCATACTCTGGTACCAGATGAGTTTGCCATCTGGTGACAAGTGTAACTTACCTTCATGCTTCCGGTAGGGGTTGTGTGTGGGAAGTTTCTCTTCAGTAGTCTTGTCAAGGAATCTGAACACTCATCCAGGTGCCCCCCGGAGCCCCTTCCTTGGCAAGGGTGTCTGCTATGTCATCGAAGGTATGATAGGGCACATGGAGAGAATGAGCTTTGTCTTTATGTAGAGTTTGTGTGCAAATTTTTGTGCCAGTGAACGTATGTATATTACCAGTTCCTTGTACTTCACTGGGCTGCCATCAGAGGAGAGGAAGGAGTTCTGCTGCCAGAAAGGAAGAAATTCTGTAAGAGAACAACAAACCCAGGTAGAGTCTGTAAAAATGATAGTATCCTCAGTCCCATGTTGGATGAACTCGAGGGCACAGGGCACCGCTGCCATCTCTGTATACTGTGATGATGCTACACTGCAGCGCTTAGATATTTTAACAGTAAGGGTAAATCACTAGAATGCCCATCCCTGCGATTTGGTCTCCCTGATAGTAGGATGCTGAACCATCAGTAAAGATGCGACACAAAGAGGTGTTGTCAAGTATTTGTGGCATAGCAGGGAGGAAAGGACCGGGATCTGGAAGATCAGGTGATTGCAGTGTACAGTCATGGGGTTCTCTTTGGAAAAGGAGTCCATGAGCCAGCATAGATGGAATTTTTGTCATTTGTACCTGTATGTCTCTATCCTGGAGAAGAAGTGACCAGTGTGTCAAGTCTGGTGTTGGAGACTGACCCTTTCTTCACTCTGTCTGAGAGCAGAAAGGTGGTTGGGATATGATTGGTGTTGATGATCAGTGGAGAGTACCCAGTGATATACAGGAAGTGCTTGACAGCCCAGTAGGTGGCCAGAAGGTTCCGTTCACTAAGGCTGTACTTCTGTTCCACTGGGGTCAAGAGCTGTGATGCATATGCAGTGGGTTTCAGGGTGCCATGAACCTTCTGGGCCAGCACAGCTGACATAGCAATGTCGGAGGTGGCACATTCCAGATGGAATGGTAGTGCTGGATTGGAGTTGACCAGAGCTGGGGTGGAGGCCAGGGCCTGCTTCAGTGACGTCACAGCCTGGGTGTGTGTAAGGCCCCAAGTCCATGGGATGTCCTTTTTGAGTAGCTCATACAGAGGAGCAGCTTTCTGAGCAAAATCACCAATAAAATCTCTCGAATAATTCATCATACCTAGAAACCTTCGAAGAGTTGCCACACCGGTAGGCAATGGCAAGTCTTGCAATCCCTGTATCTTCTTCCAAGTAGGGTTTCGACCTTGGTCAGTCATTTTCAGACCCAGAAAGAATACTTCTTTCTGACATAGTTGTGCTTTTGCTGCCTTGCATTTCAGGCCTGCTCTCTGTATGAGAGTCAGTAGCTCGTCCAAGAGATCCAGATGTTGTTTCTGTGTGGCTTTTGCCAGCAACAGGTCGTCCACATATTGCAAGAGACATTGGGGAGTAGAGAAACTCTCGAGGGCATCCATCATGTGCAGATGGAACAGGGATGGGCTATTATGGAATCCTTGTGGTAAGCATGTCCACGTGTACTGTCTTCCTTCAAAGGTGAAGGCAAACTTATATTGACTCTTAAGGGCCAATGGTAATGACCAAAAACCATTGGAAATATCCAGGGCACTGAACCATTTCAGGTCAGGGTTCAAGAGTTGTAGCACATCGGGTGCTGATGCCACAGTTTGGGAACAACTGGGGGTGACCTGATTCAGTTTCCTGTAGTCAATAGTAAGTCTCCAGGTGCCTGTGGGTTTTTTCACGGGCCACACTGGGGAGTTAGCAGTGGAAGCGTAAGTTCTAATTACTCCTTGCTTGAGGAGTGACTTGATTGTTTCTCTAAGAGAAGGCAAGGCCTCAGTTGGAAAGGGATACTGCCTTTGCCTCTCATATACTGGGCCTGGCACTTTGATGACAGTGTTTATTCTGCGACAGTCATGTTTGTTAATTGCAAACTCCTCCAGATGTCGTTGCAAAATGGGGAGAAGCTTTGGGAAAAGCTGATGACCTTTGAACAAATCTATGACATCATACTCCTTGTCATTGGCAGAGATTGTCACCACAACGTGTGAATCAGGGATCAAAATGGTATGGTATTGACCCTGAATCTGTATCAGTAGCATGTTGGCTAGATCCATCACACAGCCATGTGGTGCAAGGAAGTCAGTTCCTATGATACTAGGATGATCATGCATTACCATCAGTTGGAAAGTGTGTGAGGCCTTTAGATGGCCTAGCTCCACTGGTAGGGGTAGAGAACGGTATGCAGGTAGCCTAGTACCATCAACTCCTGACATGTTGGTCCTCTGTCCGGTAGACCAAGGGGATGTGTCTGAATGTTCATCATGTAATACAGATACAACTGCACCTGTATCTAACAAGACTACTAGTAGGCGGCCCCCGAACCCGGCCTCAGTGCAGGGCCTTCCATTTGTATCCAAGACCAGCTTGTTTACAATCCGGTCTGGGGCCTGTAATTGTCAATCTGTACTACTGGAAGCATGGAGAAGTTGGGCCTGACTCCTGTGAATCACTTCACCATGCTGCACTGATGCTATATAGGGAGGAGCTTCTGGATTCAGGCCTGTATGGGCCTGGAGGCCTGCACTTCCAGTATCCCCATGACCTGTTGTGGTCTGGGTCGCCGGTTGTACCGCCGGAAGGGCCTGTGCGGGAACAGCGTCCGCTACAGAGCGCACTTGTCCCAGGAGCTCTCGGAATTTCCGATTCTCTTCAGCTATCTTCCTATATGAAGGGCTTGTTCTTTGTTGTTGTGGTTTACCTTTACACTTATGCTTTTTATTCTTATGCCAATTCCGGTTCCCACCCCATTGTAGTTGTTGCTGGTGTTGGCTCTGTTGGGGGTGTTGGTTATCAGCTGGAGGGGCCTGTTGATATTGGGCCTGCGCTTCCACAGTGTAGTGCGTCGTGGCCTCTGAAGCAGGCTCCACGGCGGCTACCTTCTTGGAACCGTAGCCCAGATCACGGATATAGAGTTGGTAAACTCTCTGTTTTCCGAAGGGTGTCGGCAAACCTATCCGTATTGGGTAGGTGGTTGGCTCTACCTTTTCTTGTTCTGCAGGAATCATGTTCCTAAGGAACAGGGTCTTATACTCAGTAAGATCTACATCCGCAGCTTCTTGTGCCAGGTGCTTTCCTGCTCAGTAGGCCATCCAAAGTCTCTGGTGGTAAGTCACTGGACTTTCCTTTGCATTCTGTTTTACAGGGTATGCAAGCATCACTCCTATTACACCTGGGCTGTGAGCAGAAATGAGCTCAGCTGCAACCCCATCAAAGGTGGAGTGTCCATCCTGGCGGATGGCATCAGGGAGTTTGGCCCACAAACTAGGATCGATAGTCTGGCATAGTATTTGGATCTGGTATTCTGCAGCGAGACTAAGCATCTCACATTTAGAATGCACCTTTTCTAAGTGACAACTGAGGTTGTCGGATGGCTTCATCCGACCGTTACTGTCAGCTATTTGCTGAACAGAGTAGGCCATTTGTAGGAGATTACTGGGTCAATCAGGCAGAGGTAGATTGTCTCGGGCGCCGTCTAGTGCAGCCTGAGCTGCAGCCTCTGTCGCAGTACGAACAATACCATCCTGAGTGCCAGCTTCCTGCAGAAGCTGCCTAATCTGGGTTTTAATAGCCCATTTACTTCTCTCAGGAAGAGGTACATTGCCTATTGCAGTTTCAATCATCGTTTCTATCTCTTGCCTATCTTCCACATTAATAACGGCTATCGGTGGTGCCGTCAGGATCAGGCCTGGGCCTGCTCCCCCCACTATCATGGGGGCCGCCATGTTGGCGTATCCCATGATGGGCGTCATGACGTCGATGACGTATGACGTGGTGAGGGTGAAGTGGGAACCCGCAATGTTGTGGACGGCTGGGTGGGGTTTCTGGGCCATAGGGGTGTGACTGGGCATTGTACTGAGAGATGTCATCATCTGATACCTCCCCTTCAGGTGACGTGTGTAAGGCAGGGTCTACGCCTCCCATCGCCTTAACATGTCCATCCAGAACCTCCCGCTGATGGCACAGTTTCGCCATCTTGGTTTTACATTCAGCATGACTCACAGTTGCAACATCCATATCAACCTCATCTTACATTTGCTTCTGCAACACTCTATACCCGGCGCTCAGTTCGTGATTGTCCCTAGCAGCCACTTCTAAGTCATTACGTACCTGGTTCATCTTGTCCTGTAGCTCTCCCATCTCCTCACTCAACTGAGCATTTACAGCACTTAGCAAATCATTCATATGCAATGCCTGTCCCTTATCCTGTCTCAAACTTTCACACTCCTGCTTCAACATACAAAGTTCCTGTTCTCCAGCTTGAGCTGAATGATGCAAAAGTGAATCCTTTTCATTCCGCAAAGTTTGGAGTTCAGACTCCAAGTTCTGCTGCAGTCTAACACATTCCGTTTCCTACAAACCCATCTGTTGCTTAAGAGACGAAATTTGCAGATCAAGGGTTCGAAACCTCGCTTCAGAGGCTTCCAGAGCAGCATAGAGAGCCGCCACCATCAAGCCTTTAGCCTGGCGCTTATTGGTTGACTGTCTTGTCTCTTTGTACTGGGTTGAAATCCCCAGTATAGGGTTTTCGGATTGACTTGCGTCTCCATGGGAGGTAAGGAAGTTTGAGACATCGAGTCTCAGTTCTGTGCAGATATTTGATACGGTGGCCATTGTGTGGGAGGGAACGAAAAATCAAACTGTGAAAAAGGCGCCGTGCTATGTATCGATCCACAGCAGGAGCACTTTATTCACAGCCGGGCTACTGTAAGAGTTGTAGGCTTACAATTCAGAGCTGTAATGGAGTGAGTCGAGTCGGCATCGACCACACCCAAAAGGACGACAGCCAGACTTTGTAAGTGGCTACAAACTGGTTTTAAAACAGGAGAGGTGATACGTGAATGTACACCTAGTGTCCCCGTGGGAAAGGGAAAAGTTATAGCAACAAGTGAAAACTTACAAACACCAAATATCGCCTGCACAAACCTCACTTTCAGGGTCTTGCAATATTGGGAATGGAAGTAATCACAGACACGTTGCATAAGAGTAATTAACTTGTTTATTACTACCAAAAAGGATAAAAGCATAGTTGCCCTAAGCACTTCTTACCAATACAAACTGGGAGCCAGTGCTAAGCGTTCCGTATACCTTGAGGTTTCTTTGTGTCTCTTGGGATCTCCGAGGTACAAGACTGGTGTATCACAATATATACCTATGATAATTACTATGGTTACTGTAAGATAGAAACATTTTTAGTTACAGAGATGAACCCTATTGGCTAAATTAGAGGAGGCTGAATGGTCCAAGATAACATTATACAATTTTGTAGTAGTCATCAGTTTGTGAAACAAAAGAGTTCTTATACAGAGTCTTACATAGCTCAGTGTAGTAGTACAAATCACCAAAAGGTGGCAGTGCCGACTTAAATTTCATAATTATTCCAAGGACACAGGTGCCTTGTCATCTTACAAGTAAATACACAGAAAATACATAGGAAAATATATGTATTAGCAAGCAAAGTATATTACAACAGTATGCTTACGTATTCTGACATCTACTCTTATACGGTAGATGCCCCTATCCCTATATGTTAGTATAACATATGTTTAAGCACTAGTTGTCTATGGTGTACCTCTGAGGGTACCAATTAGGGTGCAGGGACCTCGTGTAACACTCCCCAGTATTCCACTGGCCATGCCTGCTGCCTTGTCACACTGCCCCGCTACTTTGAGGTAATCGGGGATAATAACCTCAAGGCCTCCTTCCTGCTTATTGATGGTCAGTACTCTTTCCCCTTCCCCCACCCCAGTTGTGTACTCGGCTCCTGGGTTTTTATGTTGTAGGTGCATGCTTTTGCACTTTTTTGGCATTGAATCATAGTTGCCATACCCTTGACCACACTTTTTCTTTTTTTTTTGTAATTATTATTGTGTTTATCCCGGGAGCTGGCAGGTGGGCTCTTGGGGGCCCCCCCCCACTCAGAGGGCTCATACCTGTCCCCAACCCACAACCCCATCACGGGGATCACAGATGTAGCTTCACAGAGCCTGCCTGCTCCATTTTTCAATTTTTCTCCCACCCGTGCGCATACGTGGATGGAGGCACGCGCACGCCGTGGCTCAGCAGAACCCTCCCTATGTGTGCATTACCCTCAGGCCTCCACCTCAGGGCAGTTGTACTGCAGGGGTGATAGGGTCCCTCTCCGGGAGAGGAGAGCTGCCAAGCGGCTGCTCAGTCCTGCTCCCTCTGCCCTCCCCAGCCAACTCCCAATGACCCAGGCTTGTTCCAGAACCCGGGTTGCTGGTGTAGTGTGAGGTGTGGCTTCCAGTGCCTCAACCCTTAGCACCACTGGGCAGGCCTCCCTTGACCACTCTTCAAGTTTTCTTATGTCTCTATCCATTCTCTCCACCTCCTCCCAAGTATCCACCCTATTACAGATTTTAGTAACGTCTACAAAAAAGGCATACCTTCCCTTCTGTTCTTATGCAGTGTCACTTATGAAGACCGGTCCTAGTATTGAGCCCTGTGGCACCCCACTGGTCATTCTCCCCTCATTAGTGAGTGCTGTGTACCACCACCCTCTGTCTATCCATTAACCAGTTTTTACCCATTTACCACTTTGAATCCCACTCCTAGAGTGTCCAGTTTTCTTATCAGGCTTCCCTGTGGCACAGTGTCGAAGGCCTTGCTGAAGTCCAAGTAGTCCGTGTTCACTGCCCTTCATTGATCTATTTCTCTCCTCACCCTGTTGAAGAACTCACTCAGATACACCTGGAATGACCTCTCCCCCCCATGAATCCATGCTGCCTTTGGTCTTGTAACCTTGTGGAATTTAAGATATTTTACTAGTGTTTTTTTTTTTTTTAACAAGTTTTCCATTATTTTCCCCACCATAGTTATCAGAGGTGTATACCCTGTGTTCAGGGAAATACCCAGTTCAGGCCTTTGCCATCATTTAGATGGCAGCTCATCTGGGGTTTTTCCCCTAGTTTTTCTTGCCTCTATCCTCCCCTTGATGTTGGCCATCCATCTTGTCATTGAATGACTCCATGTGGTCTGGGTGTGTTCACCACCCATTGTGTGGGAGCGGGCTCCCTGTCCCACTGCAAGGGTCTTCTGCATCGCTGGGCACCCGCTGCCTACCAGTTCTGTCCACTCCTGAACCTATGTTGCTTCCATGGAATTGAATTACGCTTCTGCTGGGCCATTGGGTGTCCCATGAAAAACTGTTTTTAAGTAAAGAGATTGCATGTAGCTAACAGAAGTCCAGAGATCTAGATGATATATTATGTATGTATATGTATTTGGGACACAGTGATCTCAGGCTATATCGTATGTAGACGCGATTGAGAGCTAGGTGGAGGTGAAAGAGTGGCCATCTACGTCAGAGAAGAGATCGAAGCAGTAGAGGGTGCTACCATTGGTGGGGGAGGGAAGGTAGAAGCACTGTTGGTTCAGCTCACTGAGTTGTCAAGTAGGAAGACTTGCATAAGGGTGGTTTACAGGCCACCAGGACAGGGAGAAGAGAGAGATAAGGAGCTGGGTGCAAAAGTAGAGAGGGGTCGGCAAAGGGTTGCGGTTGTAACAGTGGGAGATTTCAGTCTGCTAGGTAAGGACTGGGGCATCCCAGTGGCCAGGCATGCCAAAAGTCATGCCCTTCTTGATGTCTTGCAGGGTTTCATGTTGGTGCAACAGGTCAGGGATCCATCTAGACAGTCAGCCATTCTGGATATGGTACTCACCAAGTACGAAAGAGTAGGGGGAGTTTAGGCAGGGAACCACTGGGTTCCAGTGACCACAGTACTGTATGGTTATTGGTGGTCCTGGGCATCTCTAAGCCCTTGGCAGACGCTGACGTGCTAAACTTCGGGAGGGTGGATTTTATCCATATCGGGGCACTTGTGATGGACAGGTTAGCTGGGGTAGACTGCATCATGGGAGTGGAGGAAATATGGTGGTTATAAAAGGAACCGTTCTCAAGGCAGCAAAAACATGCACAAGAACAGTTATGAAGAGAAACAAGTATGAGACCAGTTTGGTTCTCTGAAAGGATCAGGGAGGCAGTGATGGCTAAAAAAGTGGGAATTTAAAATGTGCGAAGAAAAGACCAGGAGAAAGTTAGAGGAGCCAAGATGGCAGTTAGGCTCACAAAGGTAGATACAGCACTACATATTGCAGAGGATTAAGAGTTCTTTAGCTATATAAGACAAAAAAGAAAGATGGGAGGAGGAATTGTCAGACTAATGGAGGGGGCAGGGTAACGGAGAAGGATGGGCAAAAAGCATCTGTGCTAAATGACTACTTCTATTCTGTATTTAGCAGGAAGAATAACGGGCCCTTGCCAGAGAATGGCATAAAGACAGCTGGTGGAGGGGTCCTGGCAGTGAAACTACAGAAGTTTACTGCTGAAAGAGTCAAAAAGGGCCAGCAACCCTGAAGGTAAACAAGGCCCAGGGGTCAGATGGGATGCATCTGAGGGTGCTAAGGGAACTGACATCTGTGTTAGCCGAGCCCCAGGCAGGCTGTTCAGTAGCACTCTGCAGCAAGGGATTGTTCCCAGAGACTGGAGAATGGTTTACATGGTTTGACTGCACAAGGTACGAAACAAGGAGTAGCTGGGAAACAGTTGACCCGTTAGCCTTATCTCCATGGTGGGAAAACTGATGGAGACACTAGTCAAAGAAGATCTAGTGGAATGCCTGGAAAAAAAATGGACTTCAGGATAGTAAGCAGCAGGGATTTGCAACAGGGAGGTCTTGTCAGACCAACCGGATGGTATTCTTTGACTGAATAACCAAGGTAGTTAACGGCTGTCAGATTTACTCTACATCGACTTCAGCAAGGCATTCGGCTCTGTGCCACATCAAAGGCTGCTGAAGAAGATTGGGATCTTGGAACAGCTAAGGAAATAATAAAGTGGGTAGGGATTTGGTTGGAGGTCAGGCAGCAGACAGTTGTGGTGAATGGGGTCAGATCAGAGGCTAGGGAGATTACTAGTGGAGCACCCCGTGATCTGCTTTGAGCCCAGTCCTCTTCAGTATGTTTAGCAATGACTTGGGAGAGGGAGTTCTGTGTAGGTTGTGTTTATTGGCAGATAACACTAAACTCCATGGTAGGGCTTGAACTAACTGGACGTCTGCCCATCTTGGACAGCTGGTTTTCAGCTGGGATAGCCACTTTGGTGTGCTTGCCAGTCCCTTGGACAGGCACTTTTGCTGAAGGCAGCTGTTAGTATTTAATGGGTGCTAGGACCCAGTCATCGACCTGACATGGAGGAAGGAAGGTATATGATGTCTGTATGCACCACCATCCACCCCAGCCACTTTCACTTACAGTCTTCACTCAGTCTTGTGAGTACTCCTTCACTGTCACCTGCCTCTGCTGCAGAGACTTGAGGCGGCTGGCAAGAGCATAGATTGTGCATGCAACCCCGCATATGCTGTTCATCACTGCACATTAACGGTTGACGTGTCCTTGTTCTCTTCATTGCATGACTGAACATTATTAAGACAGGACACAGTGGGAGGGGAACGTTGTGCTGAGCTCAAAAAAAAAAAAAAGACTTGCTTATTAATTGAATCTTCGACTGACTTTAAAAAACAAAACTGCCCTTTTCAGGGCTGTGGGGGACAAAAAGGGTATTTAAAAAGATGCAGACCATTAGGAAAGGTTAAAGAGGAGAAAAAGATGGGCAGGGTTGGACTGTCCCAGCAAGGTGGGGGGGGGGGCGAGAGAGAGACGGCAGGCTTAGGAGTGCTGCTGTGCTGTTCTTTTTTGGCACTGAGACGTAGAAGATTACACATAAAGAGAAGTCCTTTTCAGGTCTGTGTGTGAGCCTGTGGAAAAAAACAGATTAAAAACTAAAATAAACAAACAAAAAAAAATACAGCTAAAACTGGCGACTGCTCTAAAGGACAAAGTGGAAAGAAGCAGCTGAGAGCAGAGTGGGAGCTAAGATATTGCTGGACCCTTGCCAGAGCTAGGACAGGTCAGAAAAAAAATATTGAAAGTGCTGTAAGGAAGGAGGGGGAAGAGAATGAACGCAGACTTGGGCAAAGGTGTTGTGGATTTTCAGGGCTTGTTTGAAGAAGGAGAACAGTTACTAACTATTGCTACTGGGCTGTACTGTCTCCGTTGCAGCAGCCTCGTGCACTAGCCTGTACCTAGAGAGGAGGAGGAGCTTGTGTCACGGGGCTAATAAAGAATTAAAAGCCTGGCCACATTCTGAACTGTTTGGTTAAAAAAGTTTTAAAAATATTTCACAGCAGTGTATGCCCTACCCTGCCCAAACTAGTTTAAGAGGCGGTACTCTGGAGTAAGTGAAAGATGAGTAACAGGATATGGTTAAATAAGAAGGAAAACTTAAATGCTGCTGTATAATTAATAGTAGCTGTGCTTCGTGGCACAGGGAAGATCCATTAAACAAAATAAAATGTAAAAAAGGTCTAAGTCTAGTACTTTTATTGTACAGATCAGGGTGGGACAAATGGGGTAGCAAGGTGGCCAATGGCCACTAAAAAAAAAAAAATGGTTTGGCTACCAGATTTTCAGTTACTGGCCAACTGGCTACCTGTGCACAAAGTGATTTTTTTGAGCACTTAAAAAGGATTGTTACTAAAAAATATATTGTTTTGGCTATCAGATTTTGAAAGCCAGTAGCCAAACTGACCACCAGCTCACAAACTAATTAGCTGCACCTTGGCACAGATTCCAAAACCAAAATAAGTGCCTGAAGTCCTACACAGCAAATATAAGACCTAGGCACAAACCCTGTTCCTATTGTTAACCAACAAGGGACTTTGTATGATTTTTCTTTTGGGATTCTATCCTAAATCCCATTAAGTTGAGCACCCCCTTCCTCTGCGTTTTGCAGTCACAGAGCGCAAATCCTTTCTTTAGTGGATGATTCAGTACTATGGATTAAGCAGAAAAAAATATTTCACAGCTGTACACCCTAACCCTGCCTGCCTGCCCTGGTTGGCTAGTTTAGAAGGGGCGAGGAGACTCAGGATTAAGCAGTACAGATTATTTCCCCTCAATATGCCCTAGCTAGCTAGTTTGAAAGGAAGGGTAAATTATTTCATAGGTACCCTACCCTTGCTAGTTTAAAAAGAGGGGGGGGGGGGACTGTGGATTAAGCAGGAAAAATATTTCACAGCAGTACAGCCTACCCAAGTTGTAGCCCTACGAGGAAAGAGGAACTAAATATGTACTCTCTAGAGGAAAGAGATGGGGGCAGGTATGATGGAAATGTTCAAATACCTCACAGGTATTGAAAAGGTACAGGGAGGTAGAATTTTCCATAGAAAAAGATGCTTCAGGACAAGGGGTCATGCTATGAAGTTGTGAGGCCTAAAAGGGGATGTGAGGAAATACTTCTTCACAGAGAGGGTGATGGACACTTGGAACAGCCTCCCAGCAGAGGTGGTGGGTGCCAAAACGGTAACAGGATTTAAGCATGCGTGAGATAGATACAAGGGGATCTTAGAAGTAAGGCAAGGGAGGGAGAGAAGACCAGAGATCGAGTAGGGTCTGCAGTGGCATAGTGGGTAAGGAATATAGGGCAGACTAGGTGGGCCAAGAGGTCCGTATCTGGCGACAGCTTCTATGTTTCTATATAAGGAGAGGAACTTTGTTAAGCAGGGAAAAAATATTTCACAGCAGTACACACTAGCTAGTTTGCAAGGAGGGGGATTCTGTTAAAGAGGAACTGTCAGCACTAAGAGCCTCACACCCAAATGTGGGACTGGTCCTAACTTACACTTTGTGTGTAAAACATATTTCTGTTTACTGCAGTGTAGTAAATTCTGTCTCATTAATTCTGCTGACCTTCAAACTGACATTTTTTGTAACTACAAATCCCAGAATCCCTTGCAGTTGACATCAGAGGAGGGCTGCAGTAGTGGGAGAGTCAATAGCCTGCAGTGCATGTTAGAGTTTTATAAACTCGGATCTTTTGTTTGCTACTCCCTGAGCTAAGTACAGTCTTAGGTGACTGTGCTTAACTTCAGGAGAATAGCTGAACTAGCAAAGATATGATCGGAGCTTATAAAAGCTCTAAGATACACTGCAGGCTATTGAATCTTCGCTGCTGCGGCCAGCCACCTCTGACTCTTAACTACTGAGAAGTTCAGGATTTAAGTTACAGAAAATGTCAGTTTGCAGGTCAACAGAATTAGTGTGAGACATTCGGTAAACATAAAGTTTTTGCTCACAGAGTACAAATTAGGACAAGCCCCATACTTGGGTGTGGGGCTCTTAGTTTAAGGGAAATTTCAAACACTAAGTATTGGGCTTTATAGCCCATTACTTTATATCAGCATTAGTTCCTTAAAGCCCAATTTAGAAATTTTCAAGCCCCTCATTTCAGGAGGGAAGGGATCGTCATTTGGGCCAAACCGCCGACCAGCCAATTCCTTCCATTTCCTGGTCCTCCAGTCCCGACCCACACTTAAAGATTTTATGACGTCTAACTAGGGAGAGCATGGAGGTGCACCCCATTGTAGTCTATGGGGGTAATATTCGAAATTATTTTTTTTAACAGCTACGGCATCCTTTGAGTTAAATGAAAATCACTGCTCAACAGTAGCATTCATTAATTTAAAAGGGCAACAGTCGTACTGTCTGACAGCCCCTTAAGCCCCTACATGATAGCAGACCTAAATAGGACTCAGTGTCTACTTTACACATCTTTTGCTTACTTCAGGGTAAGGCACTGTAAATTCAGCTTGGCTGCCTCGATCCCTTTCCCTTCCTGATACCACTAATAGCAAGCTCTTTCCCATGTTGCCCCTGCGCTCCTTTGTTTTGTTACGTAGGAGATTGTAGAACACTGGGGTGTGCTCCGCTGATTATAATGGGAGTGAGGTTTAAATGTCTTTGTTTTAATATTTCAGAGGGCCACTGAGGTCGAATCAAAGTCACAGCTCAACTAACATGGCTCTTGTTAGTTGAGCTTTGGCTTTGATTTAACTTCAGTGGCCTGTAAACAGGGTATGAAATTCAGAAAAAAAAAATTAGTTGCCCAGTGGGACACCTAAGTTCGACAAATACATGCCCATAAACTGATTTACATGCCACTGGCCCCTTGCTGGGCAGAAGGTTTATCTGTGCTGACGCAAACTGAGCAGGCCTTGGTCCCTCCACCGCCACTGGTCTCGGTGATGGCAGGCCCCTCGGATTCTTCCAAGGCTGCTGCTGCTCTTAGACCCATTACCACCTCGGGCTGTAAGATAGCCAGTGTGGCTGGTAAGTTGCTCGTTGGCCCCTCCGACCACCGCTCGGTTGGGGCTGATAAGTCGGGAGCTGGCTCCTCCGACTCCCACACAGCTCAAGTTGATAAGCCAATCGTTGGCTCCTCCGATGATCGCCCACTGCTTTGCATCCATCAGGCCCTGACATTACTCTGCTGGACGTTGGAATCGTCCAGGCCAGACATCCGGGTTCTCCAAGGGGTGCACTTCCTGACCCCCCCCCCCGTCGCCTGACCCGTCGGAGCTTCCACCGCTTTCACCAGATCTGCAAGCTCTGACGCAAGTCCACCTGTTGCTGGGGGTTCCCGACGACAGGCCATCCAGCCTTACTGTGGCTCCTACGCCACCTTTGGCGACACCCGACCCAGCTCCTCAGCACCTGCAGGTACCCTTGCCTCCTTTGGGTTCACCATCGGGCTTCCCAACGTCAGGTGCTCCTCACATTTTCTCAGACGAGATACCTCCCTGGGGCTCCTTCATCAGGGATTTCTGTCCCCTCAGGGATAATGGCAGGCCCATCAGGTCTCGTCCTCCCATGTCAGATTGTCCACCTGCGCCGACTAACCTGATGCTGGACGTTGTTACCAGGGAGCCAGATGCTCCAATTTCAGAAGTCCCGGAGGATTCCAGGGATTCTGAGCCGGACTTGGATACCTCGGAAACAGCTCGGGATTAGCGACCCCTTCCCACGAGGATCCGGTCCCTCAGGAATCCCCCAAGTCTCCCCCTGAAGATCCCTCCTTTGTGGACCTCCTCAAGCAGATGGCAGAGGCCCAAGGGTGGAACTCAGAGGCTCTGGACCCCAAAAGGCGAAGGTTAGCAGAGCATCTGGACTTCCCTGACATGTATCCGGTACTCACCCCTCCCTAGCTGGAACCCCATGAGGATTTAGCCTCAACCATTTGGCAGAGTCCCTCCTCCATTTTGGCAATGGCCAAAAAGCTGACCGGGTCTACAGGACACCTGAGGGGAAAGACCATCTGAGCGTCCATCCTAAGGCGGACTTAATGGTCATTACAGTGGCCCATGATAGATCCGCTAAGCCACAACATCTTAGCACCTCACCTCCAGATAAGGAGTCTAAACAAATGGACCAGTTTGGGAGGAAATTTCATTCATCTTCGACTCTGGCAGTCTGTGCTTTGAACTATGTCTCGCACATGCTGGAATTTCAGAAGACATTGTTCTGCCAGCTGGAACCTGCCGTTGAGGCCTTACCCGGACTCCGACTTCAAGGCATCCTTGGCTGCTACTATAAAAATTACTAAGGTGGCTGGACGCCATTCATTATGAGCCATCTACGATGTGGTGGATTCCTTCGCTCGAGGTGCAGCCACAGCTGTTAGCCTTCGAAGGTACTCTTGGCTGAGAGTATCAGGATTAGCCCCTGATGTCCAGTCGGCTAGCCAGGATGCCCCTTTTAAGGGATCTGTCCTGTTTTGGTTGGGATGCCCAGGACATCATTACTAGCCTGCAGGATAAGGGCACAGCACTCCGGTCGGTCCATACTATGTACCGTCTGAAACCACAACAACAAAAGCATCCTTTTCATTGGCAAAACAAATGCCGGGCGAAAAATCATCAAGCGCCCAAATGCCAGTTTAAGCGTAGGGCTCCCACAGCTCCCGCTGACCCCCTAGCCAAGTCTCCTCCAAGAGCTGCGGGTGTGGCCCTCCCTAACCCGTCCTCCCACTCCTGACTCGGTGACCGACCCTCCTCTTCCTTCGGAACAGCAGGTGGGCGGAAGATTCACAAGGTACCTGGGAGGCTGGGAGTCTATCATGTCAGAAGCTTGGGTGCTCCAACTGATAAGACTTGGTCACATTCTGGAATTTCGAGAAAAACCTCCGGACACCCCGCCGAGATTTTCTCGCCATCCAAGGGCACATATCCCATTCTTAAGGGAGGAAATCGGGGCTCTTCTTTTCAAGGAAGCGATAGTGCCCATGCCGGCAAACCAGTGTCAGTGGCTCAGTAGGTAGCACACTCGCCTCTGAGGCCGGGAGATCAGAGGGCTGTGGGTTCAGTTCCCACATCTGGCACTTGGGTTAATATCCCAGTACTGACGCTGTAGTGCAGCATGAGGGGTGCTGCACTTCTGAGGTGCCGTCCTTCGGATGAGACGTTAAACCGAGGTCCCATCTGCCTGGATTGGTGGTAGTTCAGGTGGATGTTAAAGATCCCATGGCACTTATTGAAAAGAGCAGGGGAATTTCCTCAGTGTCCTGGCCAAATTTCCCTCATTCACTAAAAAATACCACCAACAGCTTAATCTGGTTCAAGGTCAGCTGGCATTCATCTGTATCCCCTTCCCCCGGGTCATGCCTGAAAATAGGCAGGATTTGTGCACTTACCCGGATTTGTGCACTTACCCGGTCAACAAAAACTAAATAAATAAAAAGAAGGGATTTTATTCCCGCTTCTTTCTGGTTCCCAAGAAGACGGGATTTCAGCCCGATACTGGATCTCGGTACTCTGAATCTCTTCATAGAGTTCAAGAGGTTCAGGATGCTGTCATTGCAAAGCCTGCTGCCTCTTATGTCCCAGGAACAGTGGCTCTGCGCTCTGGACATGAAGGATGCGTATCTTCACATCCTCATTTTCGGCCGTCATAAGAAGTTCCTCAGGTTCTGTTTCCAAGGGGAGCATTATCCGTTCAAAGCGCTCTCTTTTGGTCTGTCATCCGCCCCACGCGTTTTTGCCAAATGCCTGGGGATTATGAGTGCCAGGACCACACTGTTTTTCTGTATCTCAATGATTGGCTCTTGGCAGCTCCATTGAGGGTGGAGTTAGAATCTTCCCTCTCTGCTACCCTGCACCTTTTCCAGAGATTGGGTATTCCAGTCAGTTACCCCAGATCACAGCTGGTCTTGTCCCAACGCCTTCAGTTCATTGGGGCGGTTTTGGACACAGTGCAGGGCATGGCCTTTCTCCCTCTGGACAGGTCAGATACCCTGGTGGGTCAGGCCAAGATTGTTTCTTCCAGTCGTCACATCTCAGCCAGAACAGTTCTTCGCCTTCTTGGCCTCATGGCAGTGGCTATTCCCACAGTCCCTTTGGCCAAACTCCACATGCGGATTACACAGTGGACTCTGCGCTCTCAGTGGGATCAGAAGGAAGACAATCTAGATTGCCCGATTCTCATCTCCACCCCAATGTAACGAGACCTGTTGTGGTGGCAGGGCCCCAGCAATCTTTTTGTGGGGGGCTCCTTTCCAGGCTTCTCCCCATTCCTTTGTTCTAACCACAGATGTCGGGACAGGGTTGGGGTGCCCATCTGGGACACCACAGAACCCAGGATCTGTGGTCCCCTGTGGAAACGTACTTGCACATCTGTGTACTGGAAATAAAGGCAGTACTTTATACTCTTCAAGCTTTTCCGCACATGCTTCTTCAAACCGTCCTTTTGATTCAGATGGACAGCATGTGCATAGTGTGGTACTTAAACAGGGAAGCACTCGCTCGTACCCTCTTTGCAGGGAAGTGATGTGGGTATGGAATTGGGCGGTAATGCACAAAGTCCATCTGAGAGCAGTTCACATCCCAGGAGTGCAGAACATTTTTTGCAGACAGTCTAAGCCACACCAGGGTAAGGGCTCATGAGTGGGAGCTAAAACAAGTGGTGAAAGATCACATCTTTGACCTGTGGGGTCGTCCAGAGGTGGATCTGTTTACAGCCCCATTAAATGCAAAACTTCCAAAGTTTTGCTCGCTCGATCCCGGGCATGTTGTTTTCTGGCAGGACGCGGTGTCGCACTCTTGGACAGGGAGGTTTCTGTATGCATTTCCTCCCTTCCCACTATTAGAAAGAGTGTTGACCAAGCTTCAATTGGACAGAGCTTGTCTGATTTTGATAGCTTCGTTTTGGCCTTGACAGATCTGGATGCTCCTCCTTCGGCTTCTAGCGGTGGAATCTCCGATTCCCCTTCCTCTGTCTTACGACCTTCTCACTCAGGCAAAGGGCTCACTGGTTCATCCGGGACTGAAGTCCCTTTATCTTCATGCGTGGCACCTCAGGACATAGCTGCTTCACGGTTTGGGGTTTCTCCCAGGGTAGCTAGAAGTCTGGTGGAAGCGAGAAAACCATCCAACCAGAACTACCTATGCCAAGAAGTGGAAGCGTTTCTCCATTTGGGCCACTGCCAAAGATCTGGACCCTTTTTCGTGCCCTGCCCCCCCCCCCAGGTCTTGGAGTACGTTCTTCATCTTTCTGACCTGGGCCTGATTTATTCCTCATTGAAGGTGCATTTAACAGCTGTCTCGGCCTATCATGATCCAGTAGAAGGAAAGACAGTGGCTCAGTTAGAGGTCTCCAGAACCTTTTTGAAAGGTATTCTGCATCTG
Source organism: Neoceratodus forsteri (assembly GCA_016271365.2). Lineage (NCBI taxonomy): Eukaryota > Metazoa > Chordata > Ceratodontiformes > Ceratodontidae > Neoceratodus > Neoceratodus forsteri. The sequence goes on from CM028133.1 coordinate 805,361,279, forward strand.
AAACCCCCAGTGCAAAATCCTGCGCCACTGTGGGACCTTTCTTTTTTGTTAGAAAAATTGATTTTACCTCCCTTTGAACTGGCTAGCTTTTGTGAGTTACACTTTTTGGTTGCCATTACTTTGGCTCATAGAATTTCTGAGCTTCAGGTCCTGATGTACAAGGTGCCTTATTTGAGTTTTCACAGAGACTGCGTACAAATCCTAAGTTTCTTCCTAAGGTCGTGTCGGAGACGACCCTTAATCAGTCCTTCGAATTGCCGGTATATTATCCCGAGTATTCCAGTCAGGGTGAAGCCATCCTGCATACGTTGGATGTGCACAGGATCCTTTGTTACTACATGAACCAGACAAAAGATGTCTATAAAACGGAACAACTTGTTTGTTTCACACCAAAGAGGGAGGGTGCGGCAATTTCCTAACACTGTCTTTCCAAGTGGCTGGCAAACTGCATTACTTTTGTTACCAGAAGTATGGTAAGGTCCTTCCGGGTCAAGTCAAAGGACATTCTACCAGGGGAATGGCTGCTTCCACAGCCTGTTTCAGGAACATCTCTGCTGCAGATATTTGCGCGGCAGTAACATGGAGTTCTGTCCAAACTTTTACGAAGCATTACAGTCTGAACATTGTCTCTAGGCACAGGGCTGGTTTTGGACTAGCAGTCCTCCCAGGACTCTTGTCCTAACTTCCTCAGTTGGTGTTACTTGCAATAAAACAATTAGCAACAGCTGTTTAGTACATGAAAACAGATGAACTCTTGGTGGATGTCTGTAAGATCTGCAATTACTGAAAAACTGGGCTGGTCTTAAATAAGACAGCCAAGATTCTAAACCACACTATTCTGAAACCAGTTTAAGTGTCAGGAGCCGGATGTGTAGTACAGAGAGAGAGAGAGAGAGCACGGTCCAGCGTTACGCATTTAAAACACATCACTTCCACAAAAGGACAAACTAAAGAGCAGGCCAGTGGGTTAAGACAATGAGCACTGTGGGATTTGTCATTTTTACAATGTTACTTGCTGAGTACCTTTATGTGATAATGGCCTTTAGTCCGATTTTTACAGAGGGATAACTTAACAGTGGAAACGATAATCAGCAAAGTTGAAAGCACAGCTCTCTGGCTAGAGTTATGCTGTTGAGGACAAGCTCGACAAATTCTGTACTGAATTGCCGCTGCTCCCTAACAGTGACACTAGCACTTCTGCCACTGTGACAAGTACAACTCGCGTCCAGTACCGTGGGTGCTGTGACATTTTGCTTAATTTTGAGAGAGGCTATACTTTGGATAGAATCAAACAGGCAGTAATGAAGGATGTAAAGGTCTTCCTCACATCAACAACTGCAAATCTTACTACACAATTTTCCAGTTTTAAAACAAAGTCCTCAAGTCATTCAGAATATTTAATGCATTACAACTCCCAGATAAGTCACCAGCTAGCCCTTCATGGTGACAAGGTCAGTACCCTACCCTCACCAAGCACTACAGTGTGTACTACCAAAACTCAACCATAATACAGTTTATATTGAAACTCACTGGTTTGAGCTTAAAGAGATCCACCAAGGTAAAAGAAAGTGCCTGTGCACCTAATATATAGATGCCTTACCTCGGGGACAGGACGTTAATGTGTAGATGTCTCAAAATAATTCTGTGATTAAAATGCAGCAGCACTTGTAAAATTCATTTTTACCGAGCCCTGAGGACTTCCCGGTCTTAAGAGCCGACCACACTCTGCCCCCGTGCTCAGCAAAGTTGTGACGCGATGCTAGGGAAAGCTTGGGGACATGCTCCATTACAGTTTATAGATGCCAGCTTTCTGATCGTTTTTTTTATATGATAATGGTCACTTGGTGATGAAATGTGGGCACTGGTCGACTAATAAGGCCCTAACAGTGTACCCACAGTGTAATAATATACCACCATGCATACCTTGTCATGTCTTGTTGCTTACATGGTCTCTGAATTGCTGCTTCCACAAGGGAGTGCTAAGATGGTTTCTGAGTGTACTGTATTGTTGTAGTTTTGTTGATAACTGGAAAAGGATTGCTTGGAAGTGCTTTCTGTTTTCAACCTCGTCCTGGGCTTGAGTGGTGTGGTTGGGAGAATACATATGAAATCGACTGATACTAAACCAGGTTAAACAGTTGTAGGCTTTAATGAATGAGGGAAATTTGGCCAGGACACTGGGGAAATTCCCTCTACTCTTGTGTTTACTGAGACAGTGGGTCATATCATGGCTACAAGTGGAATCTGTTACAGAGAACAGCTTTAGTCCAGCCTGCTGGCACAGTGGTAGCGTTACCACTTGTGATGCCAGTGACCTGGATTCAGGAATGAGCCTGGGTTGATGAAATGTTGGTCGGGGGGGGGGGATGGATGAGCATCCCACGAATGCTCACTCCTCTGGGAGGGTTCCTGGTTTCCTGCTGTTAGACTGCCACCTGGGTGGTCACGGGTGGGAATGCATGAGAGGAACCAGCATTCAGGGAGGGGAGCATCGGCACTGATGTCATGACGTCAGGTTGCTCTGCTGAAGCTTGCGGGATGGAGGGGAAAAAAATGACACTGCAGGATGCCGCCCGCCACTCCCCCGCAGGTCCTGCACCAATGACTGGGCTTGTTTTCACTCACCGAAGTTCTAACTCTGCCTGGGGTAATGGTGGCGCCCCTGGGTGGCCCTTCCTGTCAGGGAGTCATCCATGGGGGAACATAGGAGGAACGGTAAATCCCTGGAGAAGGTGGGTGACGGGACTCGGCGAAACTGTAAGCTGAAGGGGACCGAATGGAGAAAAAAAGTATAGTAAATAAAAAAACAAAACAAAAAAAAAAACAGCTTTATTTGTTGATTATGAAAGAGCCTGTTTTCCCAGGGAGTGTGACAGTGCCAGAGAAATTAATCCTGAAGGCACTGAAAGAACAAAGAATACCTTCCACAGTGTGGGATATTGTCTAACTATGTAGTCATGAGCATCTTAATGTGAGAGACGGTCACAAACATAAGCCAATTACGGAGTGACTGTGCCTGCAACTAGATTGTCCGTCTAAGCTGGAAACTATGCAACACTGAATTTTTTTTTTATTACAAATGTCTGGTCTTTTTTAGTTACACAATGGGGAAAAAAACATTTTTTGCCCAGGTATCGTATGATACTCTACTACTAGGTCATTTAGAGGAAAACGGGACAATTACACACAGGAACAGTACATATGATATTACTTTGTATTTAGTGGTCAGTATGGCAAATTAGATGTCAGTGGTTGTTGCAGCAGAAAGAGATTGCATTATACAATTTGTCGGCACAAATATTTGCACGTAGGTAGAGATCAATCTAAACATTTTTTGAAAGGGGTACACTGCATAAGAAATTGAGGAGCAGGCCTGTGGAGGCAGTCGCTGTTTTTCTTTTGTGACTATGCTGATACTTTTGTTGGCTTTTCCTTGTAAGCTTAAAGAACAAAATCTGGGTCCGGCCCGGTGGCGCTGAGGGTTGAGGCGCTGGATGCCACACCTTGCTCCACGCCGGCAACCCGGGTTCGGGAGCGGACTTGGGTCGCTGGTGGGTCGGCAGGGGGGAGTACGGCTTGAGTGTCCTACGACAGCTCGCCGTCTCCAGGAGGGTCGGGTGGGAGGGTCAATGCCCACCGCTCTTGTGCGACTCTGGGCTGAGGCTCAGGGGAAATCAAGCTCCTAATAGAAGGGAGATGGGCAGCCCAGACGCAGTAGACATTGGCATCTAGTGCCTTGACATCAGGGGCTAACGCTGCGTGGGGGAGGGAAAAAGTGGAAAAACTCCTGTCGGCTCTGGGAGGACAGGCTTCCTGGGGCATGCCTCCGATTTACCACTGCTCGCTGATTAACTCCAGACCCGATGAAAGTAAGATTTACGGGGGTCCGCCTGCCTTGCTCCAGCTTGGGGGCAAACCGGGCTACTTGGGGACTAGGAGGTAAGTATCGGTGAGCCGGTGGTAGGAGGATGACCCCTTGGATGCTCTGAAGGGTCGGGGCTGACGGACAGTAGGAGGAGATAAAGTATGATTTCAAAAAAAAAAAAAAAAAAAATCTAGTTTCTTTGTTAATGTGTATGCAGTGTTAAGAATTCTTATGTTTTTTGGCTTGTGCTTCTTTTGCTTTTGGTTTTTAAGAAAAATAAATAAATAAAAATTCCCCTGCTGTTTTCAAGATGTGCCAAATGATCTTTTAACTTGTGCCTGAATCAGTTGAGGCACTGATGTTATGTTTTCAAGAATGGGCAGTTCCATTTGACAACATTTTACAAGGTGTCTCTCCCCAGTTGAGGGCAAATCTGCACGTTTTATATAAATATTTGGCTGAAAATGGAGGTTTTTTTTTTTGTTTTGTTTTGTTTTTTTTTTTAATAAAAAATTGACCCCAGAGTGCTGATTTTAAAATGACACATTCTATTTTTTACTGGTGCTTCCCATTGAAAATGGAAAATCATTGGCCATACCTGGACAACCACCAGAACAGGCAGATGGGATATTGGTTTAATGTTTTATCTGAAAGATGGCTTCTCCAACAGTGCAGTGTCCCCCAGAGTGTGTGTGTGTGTGTGGGGGGGTTGGTGTGGTTACTTTTAACTAAGGGGAGAAGGCCCCCTGTAGAACTATCAGTACCACTTCCTGTGGCACCTTGTGTTTATTTTAGGTTCCACGTCCCACTACTGACAAAGGTCGAGCCGGCTCCATGGCATTTAGCCTAACGACTTTTGGCTGAACAACATTTCACCTTTGCTATTTTTGTCTAAAGTGACAAGTGGCCTAAAGAATTGCAGTACCTACCACATTGCATCGTGAAAGGAAAAAGCACAATAGGGTATTGTGAAAAGTCATTGGACAAAACTTGTTACTGGACCAGATTACGGGGAAAATGTTGTTAGACCAAACACCGTTAGGCTAAAAGACAAAACAAACTGTCATGAGGAGAAAAGTCTTTAGGCTAAATGTCGTGTCACCAGGCTGACACTGCTTGGCTTCTGAGATCTGATGAGGTTAAGTGCCAAGGTGGTAAGGGTGTAATCAAATTTGATTGCACTGTATGTATATGTACAGCAATTTCTACAGTATGCATCTGTGCTTGCTCCTTGTCATGTAGAATGTGGTTGGCCGAGGTGGTGAGCAGAGGAGCTGTGCTGATTGCCGTGTAATGACCTGACAGCGGGTCAGTCATTATGGGATGGTGAGTTGGGTGCGGATGGAGGATGTGGATGGTGGGTGCTGAGTGCGGCAGGCTGGAAAGGGGTTTTTCTCAGTAATCAGTGAGTGGGGAAGTAGACTAGACTATTAGGAATGGACTGTATCGATGTCTGTTTCAGATCAGTATGGCGAAGGTGGGGGTGGGTGGGGAGAAATAAACTAGCAAGGCCTGAAAGCTCTTGCTGTCAGTCTGCTACCTGACACTTGGTCCGGGGGGGGGGAGGGGAGAGGCAGGTGTTCATGCATGACTATATGTTTTTGTAAGAGAAGGGTTTTGAAAAGATTAAACAGCACTGTGACAGCAGCTGTTTAGCACTTCCAAAACCTTTGGGCATACCACGGTGCCCTTTGTGCAAGAGGAGCCCTCATTAGCTTGGGTGCAGTGATGTTTTCTGTATGTAGGTGCCGTCTGCTTAGTGTCACATACCAAGGGCCATGGAATATGGCCTCTGCCCGTCCAAATACGCAGAACCCACTTAGTGCTTTCCTAACGTGTTTAGCGGCCTACTGACCTTTTGAATATCGGGTCCTAAACTTCTCAGTGCTTCACTCTTCCTAGCTGAACCAATGGGGAAAAAGTAGAACCCACTGAAATGAGGTGTTGCATCTCAGGTGGGCTATCCTGGTAAATAAATTGTGAGAACAGTTTCCATTATTTTACTTTGGATGGATAATGGAGCCCTAATAGGAGCAGGACCCACATGAGACAACTATCAGGAATTAAATAATTTCAAACCAAAGCAAAAGGGGCCGTAAATATTTGACTTTTGATTACCAGATAAGTGCACTAGACAGTAATATGCCTGTTTCCAGGCGTGACCCAGGAGAGTACAGTTACATGTACAGTCATGTACACATTCAGTAAGGAAATAGACATTAGAAATGTTACAGGTATCTAGTGCAACACATGAACAGTAGCTATACAAAACCGGGCATGAATCTGGGTCGCAAGGAGAAAACAGTACATTGTGACAAAAACATTGCAACAAAACAACTAAAACATAAGATGCATCATCAGTAAAGCACATCAGACAATTAAGCAAATGCAACAAACACTATTCATTAGCATAAATAATGTAGACTGCTTAAAGGGCAGCAAAATGGACCATCCAAATGTAGGATGGGGGAATACACCAACAGAATGACAGGGGTCAGTAGATAGTTAGAAGTTGCCGACATACTGTAGGTATAGTGGTCAGGGAGGCAATAAACGGGTACGAGAGCCTGAGACAGCAAGATGGTGGTATGGCTTCCTTTTGAGGCAGGGATGGGAAGGCTACTGAGAGGGAGTTCCAGTAATTCTTGGCAAAGTGGGAGAAAGCCTGAAACTCAATGTTGGTCATATGTCTGGGAGCAGTTGGAAAGAACAGATCCACCCAAACAGAGGGGGTAAGCCAGGTTGGGGGGTTTCAGCATAACAGCTAAGGAGGAAGGAACCAGAGTTCTAAGGGATTCATCAGTAAGAGTGCCCAGAGCAAAAGAATGGCTAACCTCAGGAGATACCCACCATTGTCTTACTCTAGGATCAGCTGGTTAAGTCGGTTAGATACCAAAGCAAAGCAGCAGACACTGCTGTAGATGATGTCCCATTTGTGGTGGTTTGCTTTGGAGGTGTGTGAGTAGGTGACAGTGCCATAGGTAAAACTGGGAAGAAGGATGCCCTGAGCCGTGACAATTCAGGCAAAGGGTGTGAGGGCATATTTGGTTCTATAAGCTAGGCCAAGTGTGAAATTCACAGCTTTTTAGGTATTAGATATGTGTTGTGCAGAAGCTAGAGAAGGGTTGAGGGTTATACCAAGGTACCTGAAAGAGTTGACATTCTTAAGGAGGGAACCATCAATGCTGGAAATTTCTAGGCATCCAGTTTACTTTTTCAGTTTTGGGGCAGAGCCAACTAGCATTGAGTGTGATTACTAGCATTGGTGGCAGTTTGTTTTGGGACAGTCTGGAGTGGACCTTATGGAAATCAGAGGTTGTGTTACAGTTAATGTCAGCCAGATTTTTGGAGCGCATATGGAGCACCAGGTCATCAGCATAAAGCAGACAGGAGCAGGATACAGGGTTTAGGGAGAGATCCTTTATAAAGATGGTGAAAATAAGGGGACCACAGATTATAGATCCTTGAGGGAACACCAGCGTTTGTAGAGGTGTGGTCAGAAACAGTTGAATTAAATTTGACAAACTGTTTCTGAGTATTTTTGAGGTAGCCATCAAACAAGAAAACCACATCTGAGGAGATGCCTAGAGATTGCATTTTAATCTTGAGTAATGAATGGTCTACTAAGTCTAAAGGCTTTAAGTCAATAAACACCACCCTGTGAACAGACCTCTAACCATGGCAACCTTGGTATCATTTGTAAATTGGAGTAGAATTTTGGTGGTATTGTGGCCTTTTCTAAAGCTGTGTTGGGCATCAGGGAGTAGGTTATGATCAAGGAGATAATTAATGGTTGGACAGAAATAAGCTTCTCCCCTATTTTACTCAGAACTGAGAGGATGGCAATGGGGTAAAAATTTGTCATAGATTTAGGGTCACCTTTCTTGAAAATAGGGATGATTTTGGCAACTTTCCAGACCTCAGGAACAACCCCTTAGCACAAGGATAGATTATACATTCTGACCAGAGAGGGAGCTAAGTAGGAGAAGGTTATTCTTGGCATCTTGGCTCGAGGCTGTCTGAGTCAGCACTGCTGCAGACAGAGATGGAGTCCAGTAGTTGATGCACCTCCAGGATTGTGATTGCACCTAGGTGGAAGTGGGGGTGGGGGAGTGGAGTGGGGAAGGGATGAAGACAAAGGAGCATCCACGGAGGTGAGGGGGTGGAAGCCAGGGGCACTGGGGTAGGACAGGTGTATTTTGACACATCTAAGGAGTGGTAGTTGAAAGCAGTGGCAATTGGTGATAAGGTTATTACAGTTAACACTGTCCAAAACAGTATAAAGTGAAGTGGGTTTGCCCCCCATAAAACCTGTGGTGTAATTCCAGAATTTCCTAGAGTCCCTAGCAGCATCGGGCAGCAAACATTTACAGTAGGAGCTCTTGGCAAAATGATGGCTTTTTTACAGGTGTTTCTCCTAGTTCTGTAAACTACCCATTTGGGTGGGAGACCAGAGGATTTAAACTTGGACCAACTCTTGTTCCTACCCCTTTGTAAGGCAAGGAGATCCTTGCACAGCCACCTGGTTTGTTTGTTTGTTTGTTTGTTTGTTTATTTAAAATCTGGAAAAGTCCATGGGCCAAAGACCAGTTTACTTGGCGACCAGATAACAGTACAACAAAAAAAAAATAAACAAGTATAAACATACAAATTGACAAAAAAGACATCATACAAAATAACATTCACAAACATTTGTAATAACAAACCATTCTCTCTCCTAAGCTGGTCTCCGGGCTTCCTTTCTCCTGGGCTGTACCTCCTGATGCTGATCCACAGGCAGGAAACAGACCTCTGCAGCAGGGGACATCCAGCCCTCCACTTCCTGTTCTCCTCAGTTTACTTCCTGCCTTCAGTCTGGCAAGTACTATGCCATGTGGCAGAGCTGAAGACAGCAGACTGTAAGTTAAGCAATTTTGTTTCAATCAGGATCAGAAATCACTGCTGTATGTTGGAATCCCAGGGTGGGTGCCAGTCTCAGCCTTGCAAGCTAACAAACCATTTCTTCAAATTAGACTTAAAAACAGTCAAGGAATAGAGTGAGTCTGTCATGTCAGTTCAATTGGAAGATCAATTAAAACAAACATGCCGGCCCAGTGGCGCTGAGGGTTAAGGCATTAGATGCCTCACCTTGCGTCACGCCAGCGACCCCGGGTTCGGGAGCAAGCCTGGGAAGTCGGGGGTCGGCAGGGGTTGACAGGGATGAAGTGTCCTTCCCGGGGAAGAAGTAGGGACTGCGTTGCTCCGGTGCAACCCCTGGCGGTGGCCGGGGGTAGCCAGAGAGGATGCAACGAGCCGAAGGCAAGAAGGGGTGGAGCTTGGCAGACACTGGTCGTTATTGCACGACCGAGCTCCATTGGGACCAGAAAAAGCCAGAAATGCCTCTCTCACCGTTGGGAGATGACGGTGGCCCCAGTGGATCTGCCCACATCCCAAACGCTGGCTAAACACACTTAAGTTCCCTCTCCACGCGGCTGCCCGATGACAGGTAGGCACCTCATACTTAGGAGCCAGCCACCGAGGGATGGCGGAATCAGCCCTGGAGATGGTATCGGGGGTCGGGCCTGCCAGTGGTCATTCGGGTAGGAGGGAGATCAGGGAGAGATGCGGGGGTTCAGATTGGGAGTAGGGTTGACTCCGTGTGGGCACTCCTGAAGGATGCCCGGGAGATGTGAGTGAATAAAAAAACAAATAAACAAACCAAAAAAAAAAAAGTTGAATTATATAACAGAGACCTTTGACCTAATGATGTTTTCGATGTTGGCACAAAAAAACTAAAATGATGTGAGGATCTACAGTAGTATGTACCTGAGCTGATGAATGTTTGTGAAAATAAATATGAAAGCATGTCGGAACCCTCTCAAGAACAATCTTTTTAGCCATAATCCCCACCTGGAATTGAAATCTCTGATCCAATTGTAACCATCCAAGTCTGTTAGAGATTACAATGGTGTGTTAGTTTCGGCAGTTGGGAAGCGAATCTTGCTATTTGATTGATCAATACCCTAATTTTATTCAAAGTCTCTGATTAGCAGAGTGGTAAAAAAATAGACCATAGTCTACTGTTGGTAATCAAAATCTCTGGGACAGTTTCAATCGGGTTGCGGGGACAAGTAAAGGACTGATTCTATATAAAGCACCAAGCCTTCGATGAACCTGTTTTATAACAGAATTAATGTGAGAGTCGTAGGTTAAACTTTAATCAAGAATAAGCCCCAAATATTTAAAGCTAGTTACTTGTTCAGTGCTATTGCCCTCCAGGGTCTGTAGCATTAGTTTGGGGGCAGTGTTTAGTTTTTTTTCTCGGATTCAGGAATACCATGGTTTTAGTTTTCTTTCCATTCAAAACCAATTTGTGACTAATAAACCAGTTCTGAATTGCAGCAAAATCGCAAGCTAGTCGGTTACTTATATCGTCCAGATTGGAATCACTCATGAGGATCACCACAACATCAGCATAAAGAAAAATTTGAGTATTAACACAAACTAAGGGAAGTGTATTCAGAAATAAAGAAAATAGTAAAGGCCCCAGAATTGAACCCCGAGGAACACTCAGTGGAACAGCTGCAGTTGAGGAATAAGTATTCATTATCTTCGTAATTTGAGAGTGATCATTAAGGTAACTCCTGGTACACCCCAAGACCTCAGGAGGCCAACCCATGTTAGATAATACTGTTAACAGCATATTGTGGTCAACCAGATCAAAGGTCTTGGTCAGGTCCACAAAGGCAGCCACAGAGAAATGGCCATTGTCTAATGCCTGGTGAACTTCCTTTGTGAACCCGACCAAGGCCGTCATTGTACTATGTTCCGGATAAAAACCATGCTGAGCCGATGTCAAAAGATCGTATTTCAGTAAATATTCAGTCATCTGGTCAAACACAGTGTGCTCCAAAATCTTAGACAAGGGAGAAAGCAAAGAAATAGGACAGTAGTTTTTCACACTGGACGCATCCCCAGACTTGAAAACAGGAACAACAGTAGCCTGCTTCCAAGGCTCAAGGAAACTGTCAGAGCAAAGAGAGAGAGTGATTGAAAATTGTAGTAAGTGGGAAACAAAGGATGTCTGCTGTGATCTTCATGAGCCTGTAGTCCACCCCGTCCCTATCAACCAATGTGCGAGGACTATACCCAATCAAATAAGATAATACTTCCTCTGGAGAAAGTATCTTAAAATAAAATTTGGGTTTGGATAAAGGCTATATAAAGTTGTGCCTGTCCTTTCCAGAAGATTGGTCACAATTGATTCTGGAAACGTAAATAGATAAATCAGTAAAGTAATTATTAAATTCTTCGGCTATTCTAAGGGGCTCAGTTATCAACTCAGTCTATTTTTAAGCACTGGGTAGAAGTTGTTTTTTGTTTTCCGAAAAGCTCATTAAATAAATTCCAAGTATCTTGTACATTCCTGATCCCAAGCTGTTTTTGTTTCTCCAAGAAATATTGCCTCTTTAATGTTTTAATTATAGTTTTACATTTATTTCTAGCCTGTTTATAAAGTAACAAACTAGAACAATCACCAGATTTTTTTATAATTTTTCCATTTTTTGTCTCTATCCCTAAGCAGCTCAAGGGGATCGGAATTTACCTCTCTTGTCATCTCCCTGATCCTTAGTTTCTCAAGAGGAGCAAAACATCACAGAGGAGTAGAACTGTGGACAGAAGGCCTGCAGGGCATCCTCTGCCCGAGTAAATTTATCTAAATAAGACCAATCAATGTTCAATAAAGCCTCCCTGAATTTTACTATGTCTAATGTCTTAAAATTACAAGAAAAATATAAACGGGGGGGGGGGGATACCCTAGGTGTCTTGGCTGACCAACAGCAATATACTGGACTGTGATCACTGATACAGTCAGCCAAGACACCAAACATTTTAATTTTTGTCTTATCAGAGACCAACAATCAATTATTGAGGAAAAACCAGTAACATAATGAATCCTAGTAGGGGTTTGTATAATTTGTGTTAATCTAGGATCAGTTACAACGACCCTATATTTTTTAACCTCCTTACCATTCCAATTCATGTTAACATCCCCCAATATAACAACCTCTCGGTTGTGGGGGAGAGATTCTCTGTATGCCTTCAAGAGATCTAGGCCTTCATCTTGTGATCCCGGTGGTACATGCAAATCCTTTAAGGATAGACACTTATTATTTTTTATTTATTTAGATCTCGGATTACAAATAACTTGGGCTTAGAGCTGTTTACAAAGGTTCCACGTCAGCAGCATAATACAACAGGTTAACAGAACAAAAAGTATGGCAAAACAGTATACATAGAGAAAGGAGATCAACAGGTTTACAGACTAAACAGCGTATGGTAAAATAATTGCAAATAGGAAAATAAAGCAATAGTTGACATTCACAGTGAATTAAAGAATAGAAACGAGTAACGATAAGCAATTTCATGCACAGGAATGCATACAGTAAATTGAAAATCAGCCAAAACAAGCATTGTCAGTTGCTGGTAAAATCATAAGGTAAGTGGAAATCAGCCAACAGGCTTTGTCAGGACAGGCAGGGATGTCAGAGATGGTGCTAAGGAGATTTAACAGTAATCAAGTGCTAGGGTTTTAGATTGTCAAACAGGGTTTAGCGGAAACAGTCACAGGAACGAGTGGCAGAGAGTAGTCGCTGTAGCTTGGATTTGAAAGGGCCCAATTTGGATTCAGGACCGAGTGTTAAGGTTAGGGACAGATAATCACAATTAGGGTAGGAGGAAAAAGGATCATTCTTTGTGATGCAGTGATGTTTTTACTTACATAGAAAAGACAACCCCCACCTCTACAACCTCTTCTATCCTCGCAAAAGAGGTTATAGCCAGATAAAGCTACCACAGAATCCTTATTTTTCTCTGTCAACCAGGTCTCTGTTGATGCTATTACATCGAAATGATGCTACGTGGACCAAACTACAAATTCATCCCATTTTGCTTGTACACTCTGAATATTAAGGTGGACAAAATTAATAGAATGCTTTGGAAAATGGTAGGACTATTTATCATGTGGCCTGGGTTTAAAGGGAAACAATGGAAAAGACAAAGCTTTCCTCAGACACTGCAGAAACTATCAATTAGTGCTTTCAGACAGTAAGTACTTTATTTAATGATTTAGAACAGCTACCGACAACTTTCACTTCCTGTTGCTCGCAGCAGCCATTTCATGAGCAGCAGTGAGATTCCTGAGCTCACTGTATGCTAGTATGCCAGTTTCACCTCCGCTATTGGTTGGCAGGACATATTAACATAAACTGAGCTCAGGAAGCTCTCTGCTACTCATGAAATGGTGGCTGCCTGTAATAGAAAGTGAAAGTTGAAGGCCACTGTTTAAATCACTAAAAAATCAGTTAGAGTAATTTGTTAAAAAAATGTTACTGTCTGAAAGCACTAATCAGGCATTTTTGTAGTGCCTGGGTAAAACTGTACCTTTTCCACTGTTTCCCTTTAAATGAACAGACCCTGACAATCATAACATCATCATTATCAATTGTCATTTTAATATTACTGCAGCATGTGCAATTTTACACCGAGTTGCTGTCCACATTCTTTTAGGGCATTTAGTTGTCAATACAAGCCCAATAAGGCGTCCCTGTGTAGCTGTACCATCCCAGCAGTAGTTACAATTAAAATTATCATATAGGGAGAAATAATGAGTGGTAAGCCAATTAAATCTGCTGATAATCTCATGATCTGTAAAATGTCCCAGTTGATTGATAGGCCAAGAAACACTGATGTCTACTTTGGGCCATTGAACCTAAGTGAACTTCTGCTAAAAGAATAAAAACAATAAAACTAAGATAATAACACTTTAGTAGCAGACATACATAGATACATAGATACATAGACAGTGTCGGCAGATAAGGGCCTATGGCCCACCTAGTCTGCCCATTTGAGCTTGTAAGTTCAGTTTGTTTTCCTAGAAGTCTGTTTCCCCTTACCCCTGCTCTCTAGAATTCCTTTATGTCTATCCCATGCATTCTTAAATCCCGTGATTGTTTCAGCCCCCACCACTTCCTCTGGCAGGGTGTTCCACTTGTCCACCACCGTGCTCTGTGAAGAAATTCTTTCTCATGTTTCCTCTGAATCGTCCTCCCTCCAACTTCATCCCATGCCCTCTAGTCCTGAAACATCTTTTCGCTTAAAAATAGTGTTTTCCTGCACCCTGTTCCTCCCTGTAAGATACTTGTATGTCTCTATCATATCCCTCTCCTCCTCTCCTCCAGGGAGTATATGTTCAGTTCCTTCAACCTGTCTTCATAGGACTTGTGATGCAACCCATGCACCATCTTTGTTGCCCTCCTCTGAACCTTCTCTACCCTGTCTATGTCCTTATGTAGGTATGGTCTCCAGAACTGTACACTGTACTCCAGGTGGGGCCTCACTAGTGTCTTGTATAGCGGAATTATGACCTCCCTTTTCCTGCTGGTGATGCCCTGCCTATACATCCCAGCATCCTATTTGCTTTACCTGATGCCTTGTCACACTGTTTCTACCTTGAGGTCATCAGAGATGACAACCCCAAGATCCCTTTCCTGCTTGGTGCATGCTATATCCTCACCCCCAACTGATATATTGTGCCAGGGTTTTTGTGCCCCATATGCATTATCTTGCACTTCTTTGCATTGAATTTCAACTGCCAAACCCTTGACCATTCTTCAAGTTTCTGCAGGTCCCTTCTCATTCTGTCTACACCCTCTGATTATGTAGTGCTTGTGAACGTCTAGTGCAAGGACTGTTTGTTCTGTGATTTTTTATTTTTTTTTCTTGTGATGCTGTGGTACTGTTCTGCCTGTGGTTTACGGAGCTCCATAAACCACATATGTAGTTTATGAAGCTGTTGGGCGCTCGCTGGCAGTGGTTTATAACCACTAACCAGTAAATATAGTAGAATAACACATGTCCACAGGGATTAGTAACACTCATAACTCGCGAGCTGCGAACCCACAATTTAGTTATATCTTACGGCTTGTGCGGCGAGAAATGTTTTATTCCGCTCCAAACCATTATGTATCTGACATTTAGCAGATGGCACTTTTTTAACTTTGACTTGTCTTACCCGTGTTTTCCGGTATGTGTCTGCTGATTCATGAAGTTTGTATATAAAAAAGCTTTCATCAGGATTTTCTGACTTCATAATGCCTTTATTATGACATCATAGTGCTCATCATGGGTACAGACTGTGAAGTCACAAATGGCAGTTGGGAGGTCAGTTTGGAACCATTGTTTTTGAAACAGACTGTGGAAAAAGTATGTGCTAATGAAAAATACATGAAAGAATAGGGCCAAGCCAAAACTCTAGGAAGCATTCAAGATAAATGCTGCTGCCATAACCGTAATAGTTTAAAACATTTGAATTTAATAGATACCTGCCCTTTATTATGAGGCGAGGGGGTGAGAGGAGTTTGTGTGCATGATCATGTACAGCTGTAGGAGTGTGATGGGGAGAATGGGATCATTTTTGCTAACATTAGCCAGCCCTCTAGCCCCTCTTGAATTTCCCTGGTGTTCAGTGGTATCCTCCTCCCTCACCTTAGCCCTCTGCGAAACATTCCAGGAATCCCTTCCCTCATGTAATTCCATTGCTTAAACAACCATGGCATCCCCTCCTCCCCATACCCAATCCCTTGATAAAACAATCCTGGCAACCAGTGATCTGTCCATGTGCCAGTGCCTGTAGCCACGTTCCCTCCTGTCTAGTTTCTCCCCCCTTCCCCCCAGCCCCTGGTGACATCAGCTGGCACGTACCCTCCGCTCATTTCCATGACCAGCTGCCATCTGCTGCACGCAGGTTCTGTATTGCTATAAAAGCATGTACATCAGTACAGTACTTTTGAGAGTCGTCTTATCAAAATCTCAAATGCTGCCATTCTTGCTCCATTTTTTTTTTTCTCCAACTTACGTGTCTCTATATTAAACCTTGCACAGTGGTCCAGATACTTTTTAGGACTCAGAAGTATTTACTGCTAGCTTCTTCCACCTGGTAGTATTTTTATCCAAATGGTAGTAATAACATTCATTGACCAGTCTCATAACCCCCCTTCCCCAACACCAAGTCTCAACCCCATTGGGTGCCTGCAGCCACTAACTAATATTGCTGTGGAGTCATACTGTGACCTTATTTTTAACACTGTCATGTTGCAACAGTCCTTAGTGAGGAACTCCTGTCCCCACCCCTATGGGTCCCAGTGTAGTGCCAAGACTGGTAGCATCTCATTGTACTGCCAACTTTGTGCATGTGTACCACGTATTGCACCTTTGCAGGGTGGGAAACAAATTCCTAAAATCAGAAAGTGGGATTATATCATTCTAAAATGGTAGTAAAATACTCCTTTACTCCCCTTATCTGTTCCCCTGACCTTGCAGGTGGAAGATCACCCCATTTCTTAGTTTTCCAGAGTACACCAGTTCCATAGGAACCAAATGCATGTCCTCCTCTGGAAATCTGTTTGTGCCTTGCCATTACAGCACATGTACATTAAACCATTGTATTTGGCACCTACCCATTGATGTTTTGCACAGCCTAAACGTCACAGAGTAGCAAGTCACCTAAGCAATGATTTAAATTGTTTGAAAGTTCACAGACGTGAGGATTTCAGTGATGTGTGGGAAAGCCTCCTAAACAAATGTTTGCTAACCATAATTTTACCTTGAATAAAGCACCACAGCCTAAAATACAAAACAGAACTCTTTTGTGCCCCTTTTCATCCTTAATGCTTGGATGCCTCACTTTGCAGATACGTATAACTACTTTTTAAATTGCCTAAAAAATACTGCTTGTGTAGGTACAAAATCCATTTACCCCCATTCTAGATGTAGCATGTGTTAATCCTGGTCTCACTGTACACAAGACCAGGTTTAGCACATGTTATGTCCATTCAGTGCCTAAAATTCTTAGGTAGGGGTACGTGGTTTTGATACCTACACATCATCCTTGTTTGGACAGTTCAAAGATGGGGTGATTTTGTACATGTAAAGTGAGGTATCCGGGGGGGGTGGGGGGTGTGTGTGTGTGTGTGTGTGTGTGTGTGTGTGTGTGTGTCTGTGTGTCTGTGTGTTCTAGGCGAAAATGCTACAGTAGAATGGAGGTTGTATGAGGGCATAATGGCACTGGGTGCAGTAGATGAAGGCCAAGGGTGAAGAGC
Source organism: Neoceratodus forsteri (assembly GCA_016271365.2). Lineage (NCBI taxonomy): Eukaryota > Metazoa > Chordata > Ceratodontiformes > Ceratodontidae > Neoceratodus > Neoceratodus forsteri. Next base: position 805,378,283 of record CM028133.1, read on the forward strand.
ATCCTGGAAAGGCAGTTTGTTTACTTAGGGAAAGACAGGTGCAAATAAAGGAGAAGACTGAGGCAGGATTAGCATTAAACATTTTAATATTTTTTCAAAATAATTTTTGTAATCTCTGTTGAACTGTATATTTATGGGGATGCAGGTACAAAAACGTATACTCTTTTTAAATGCATATTTGTTTATTTGTTGTTGGTTCCAGCCTTTCAACAAAGCTCTTCAGTTTTTTCTCATGAGGTCTGTGAAAAGTGAGGTTGAAGCCATTTTTGCAGCTTTGAAGTGAGCTTCTGATGGAACATCCACAAAGTGAACCTTAGTTCAGAAACTCATTTACATGGGAAGAGGGCTAGTTATGGCTCAGCTGCATAGCTGCTGTGACTTTGTAGACCGATAATGGCACAGTAGATAAGCAGTCTGATTGACTGATACCATCTCCTCACGATATAGTCCAGTAAAACCCCAGGCTCTGTCATGGGTTACTGCTTATGTAATGCACTTCTGGGTTTGCTTTATGACATAATCGCCACATGCCCTAAGTGTTATAAGGAACCTGGCCAATGGCTAAGTGCCTCATTACAAACTTGGGGCATGCAGAGCCATAGCTTACTGCACAGACTGTCATATATTACCATTTGCTTATTGGACAAATGAGAAATTTTCAATATACAAGCTTTCAGGCCTACACAAAGCTGAGGAAGGGCTGTGTGAGGCAATACAGCTTGTGTGTTGATCCAGAAGCAAATGATTTGATACCTTTTAATGGACCAACATAGATACGTGGTGTTGTTAATTTCTTACTGGCCCAATAAAAGGAATCATCATATCACCTTACATGTTTTTACAACGTCGTCTTATTGGTCCACTAGAAGGGAGTGAATCACCTTATGTGTCTTTACAGTGTCAGTGTTTTTATTTGATTGATTTAACCAGGTGAAGTGGACTGGGTTATACAGTCCCTTTTTCAGCCACACCTGGGCAGAGATACACAAACTGTTGCAATGTACTGTTCAAATACAGTTCAGTACAAATATCAAAATGAATAGATACATGGTATGTCTGAATGTAATCAGTGGAAACAATCTGTAGTAGTTTAAACATTCAAATTAGTCATGTGTGCGACATTACCTGTTCCATCTGTATGCTCATAAACACGTCATCCACTGCAGTTCAAAGGTAGCCCTTGGCAATTGAGGAAGCTTGTTTGATGAATCAGTATTTGCTGACATTAAAAAGTGCAGCTTCTTGATATGACATTTGGTAAGAGGCAGTTTAATTTATTATCGGATGTTAAATTAAGTACTAAAATATCTCTGAGGACTTAAATACCAAATTCCAGAAAGCACGGTAGATACTTAAAACATTTAATTCTGGAAGAAAGCTGAAACCACCACTAGTATCTGGACATGTTGTGAAGTAATACTTCCCTGGCAGAGTGTCAGACTTCAGTGTTTGGGAAGGTCTGGTGAAGTCCTGGCAAACTGGCGCTTTGCCTAAAAAAAAAAAAAACCTTCACAAAGTTGAAGTATTTCTTATATTTTCCTGCAGGTCCCATTGTCAAACTTACTGGACCCTGCAGGCAAATACCTAAACAAACAAAAAAAGATTATCGAGCTGTTCCCATAACTCTCATAGCACTCCCATCGACCACCACGTCAGATTTTCCTTGTTCATCAGTGTAAGGAGCAAGCTAGTACTACAGTGCCTTCAGAAAGTATTCACCCCCCCCTTGGATTTTGTCACATTTTGTGATGTTGCAAACTCAAATTAAAATACATTTATATGGGATTTTTTTGTCACGTATCTACACACATTACTGTATAATGTCAAAGTGGAATGAAACTTCTGGAATTTTTTGTACATGTAATATAAAATAAAAAGCTGAAATGTCTTGATTTGATAAGTATTCACCCCCCTTTGCTGTGACACTCCAAATTGAGCTGAGGTGCATCCAATTTCCTTGTGAAATCACTCTAAAACTTGAATGGAGTCCACCTGTGGTCAGTTCAAATGGCTGACATGATTTCCATGATAGAATTGTGAGGAGGCATAGATCTGGGAAGGGGTATAACAACATTTCTAGGGTGTTGAAAGTTCCCAGGAGCACAGTCAAGTCCATCATTAGGAACTGGAAAGGCTTCGGAACCACCCAGACTCTTCCTAGAGCAGGCCATCCTCCCAAACTGAGCAACTGGGCAAGAAGGACCTTGGCCAGGGAAGTGACCAAGAACCCAATGACCACCCTGACAGAACTACAGAGTTCCATGGCTGAGATGGGAGAATCTGTCCAGAGGACAACAATCTCTGCAGCACTTCACAGATGTAGCCTCTATGGGAGAGTGGCTAGACGGAAGCCACTCCTGAGAAAAGGCCACATAATAGCATGCCTGGAGTTTGCAAGAAGGCACATGGCAGACTCTGAGACCATGTGGCAAAAGATTCTCTGGTCTGATGAAACAAATATTGAACTCTTGGGCCTGAATGCAAAGTGCTATGCCTGGTGCAAACCGAACACAGCTCATCACCCCGTGTAACACCATCCCTACCATGAAGCATGGTGGTGGCAGCATCATGTTATGGGGATGCTTTTCAGCGGCAGTGACTGGGGCACTTGTCAGGATAGAGGGAACAATGAATGGAGCCAAATACAGGCACATCCTTGAGGAGAACCTGCATCAATCTGCAATAAACCTTGGACTGGGGTGAAGATTTACGTTCCAACAGGACAACGACCCCAAGCATACAGCCAAACCAACACTGGAGTGGCTTCAGAACAAGAAGATGAATGTCCTTGAGTGGCCCAGCCAAAGCCCAGACTTGAATCCCGTTGAGAATCTGTGGAAAGACTTAAAGATTGCAGTTCACCGATGCTCCCCATCCAACTCGACAGAGCTTGAGCAAATCTGCAAGGAAGAATGGGCGAAAATCCCCAAATCCAGATGTGCAAAGCTGATACAGACATACCCAAGAAGACTCAAAGCTGTTATTGCTGACAAAGGCGCTTCTACAAAGTATTGACTCAGGGGGGGTGAATACTTAAGTAAACAAGATATTTCAGTTTTTAATGTGTCATAAATTTTTGTTACACAATAACAATATTTTTTCTCCTTTAAATTGTTGAGTATGCTGTGTGAATCAAGGGGGAAATAAATAATTTCAGTGCATTAAAAATTCTAGTAGTAACACAACAAAATGTGACAAAATCCAAGGGGGTGAATACTTTCTGAAGGCACTGTACTTACCAACAGCGGTGGCCCCAGGAATTAAGGATGATCAAGGCACAGGTGCGCAGGGTACAGAGGCCTTTAACCAGGCACTTTGATAGAATTCATATCTGGACTGTGCTGGCAACAGTTGTGCAGCAGAGGGTTTTACTGGGTCATATGCCTTGTCTTGCCCCTACCTGGGGCTGCCTCTGGTCTCAAACTTGTAGGCTCTGACTAAATGTACTTATGTTTTTGGAAAGTATTTACAGGATCAGTCGATGGTGATCTAAGTAAATACGTAACAGTCTGGAATGGCACATACACTGACCTGTTCTTCGGGAATCTACTCTGGGGGAGCCCTGCACATAAGCAGTATTGTACCTTTTGAATAAACATTGAAGTGCAAAGAATAAGTCCGCTTAATACTGTTTATGTGACTGGTAGACATCCATGGCAAGTTTTTCTATTCCATTTTGTATTTTTGCCCGCTTTATGTTGTGATGTCCTTGCAGGCGAGGACTTTTCCCATCTAAGTGTGCTGTTCAACTAATGCACTTTCTTGCAGATCAGGTCTCTAGGGTTGCCTACATAATATAACATACTGTACTAAAAAGCCAGTAGAATAGGTCGAATGGTCTATCTTGTCTGCTCGAAAGCCGGCAACCTAATGGCTGCCCACCTCACCGCCCAGCCCCCAGTAGTGTCTTCTCTAGATTCAGTTTCTCCTTGAACTTGTCCCACCCCTTCTTGAAGCCCTCCTCCACCAGCCTCCCTGGAAGTGCATTCCATGGCTCCACCACCCTCTCAGTAATGAATACTAAATGGCAAGTGAATTCTCATCTTACTCTTCATCTAGGGTTTTATTTTATTTAATTATTTTTTTGGTTTTATGCTTGGTAGATAGAACTGTAAATTCTGTTCTGGGAAGAAAAGGGCAAAGGTTAAATATTTCTGAAATTTCTCAAGCACTAATTCTTTTTTTTTTTTTTAAACTATAAAAATATGTTTATTGCATATAATCTGTGTTAATGTATGTGATCTTTAATCTGATATAGCGTACATTCATATTTGTCTGTCAATTCCTTATCCTCCCAGTCGGCTCATACAGTTTGGTAATTAGCTGCCACTTGGGGCATGGGGGTTCTAATTACTGACATGGGCCATACCATCTTCTAACTATATTCTGCCTTTGTGGGACACCATTGATACACACTTATTTTCCTGCTGTCCTACACCTCAGGGAGAAAATCCTTGCCAAGTTTTGTAAACTTTATTTTCTTTAGTGTTTCTAACCTTCTTAAACAGTTCCAGCAGTGCATCCTACTATGTTGCTTTATTTTCCAAACAGCAGGCATTAAAAAAAACCTGGGGGGAGGGGTGTCAGCTAAAGAACAGGTGTGTCTGGGTATCAAGCCATTGGTATCATCCGGCAGTGATTCCCCCCCCCCACCCCCCACGGGGCAAAATCCTTTTGGGACCTCAGGATGTGGAGGATACCACATCCATTGGACACCTCTTGCTGTTGGGTTCTTATTGCCAGGAATATGCGGGAGGTCAGGGAGGCTTGGGTAGATGTAGTCACGATTGTTACTTGGTTCACGGACCTTCTAGAGCTGTCTGTCCTTGCACCATGGACCCTCTGTAACAGGATCCAGTCTGTGCCTCATGGCTGATGCCAACTGTTTTTTGGGGGGGGAGGTATTTGAAGTGGGACTCTGGTTACATACAAAGCAAATTAAAGTTAGCATTATCAGATCCCAATTACACTCACAAGAAAATATAAATATCCTTTATCAATAAGAAAAACACACACTAGCTTGGGGTCGCCCCAAGGCCAGTGGCAGTGCACACCATTAGAAAGAGGATAGATATGCTTAACAAGTGCAGTGCAAAAGTGGAGTCCCCTGAGAAAGAACTATCAGGTTTGAAGCACCGGGGAGTATTGGTGCTATACATTTTTTTAAGATTTTACCACCTGCCTGTCTTCAAGAAATCCACTTTTGCACTGCACTTGTTAAGCATATTTTTTTCTTTCTGTTGGTTCCTACATTGTTGGCAGCTCTGTACATTCGGAAGTGCACCAAGTGTTTTGTTTCCTCCGCAGTTGAGGTAGCTAGACTTTGGGTGCTGACTTAGGTCACCCTCTCACAGGGTAGTGATGGTAAAAAGGTTTCCTCCCACCCTCAGCCCTTGCTCTGTGGAGTACCCCAAGGGTCTGTCCTTTTGCCCATGTTGTTCACAGTGTAATTGCTGCCCCAGGTGAGGTCAGTAGACGTTACAGTGTGGAGTTTCATTGCTATGCCGATGACACCCAACCGTATATGCCTTTCATGCCCATGACATGTGATGCAGTGGTGGTGCTAAATAACTGTCTAGCTGAGATCCAAAACTGGATGTCCTCTAACTGGTTGAGGCTCAATCCGGGTAGGACGGAGGTATTGGTGATTGAGCTGGGTCGCCAGAGAGTGGCAGACAGCAGGAGGGCTGAAACGGGATTGATTCTTGGGACAGCCCCTCTTTTGGCATCCGAAAAGGTGAAAAATCTGGCGTGATCCTAGACAGCAGACTTAGACTGACACTTGAAGCTCAGGTGTCATCTGTTGCCCAGATTTTTTTTTTTTTTGTATTTTTTTTTTTTTTACCATTTATGGGCTCTCGCCTGGATTAAAGCCTTTATACCTCCTGGTGACCTACTGTCACTAATGAATGCCTTTGTGACGTCGAGGCTTGACAGCTGTAACGCTGTGTACTTCTGGGTCAAAGAAGGGGTCCTGCGCTGCCTGCAGCTGTAGCAGAAAATGCGGTGGCCTGGCTGCTGACTGGCCTCTCAAGGTCTTGTCATGTGACTCCAGAGCTGTGCGGTCTGCCAGTTAGGTGGAGGATCTCCTTCAAGGTGGGTCTTCTCATTTATAAGGCCATATACGGTTCGGGTCCAGGCTATCTGCGAGACCTCCTGACTCCGGCCTGCCCCTTGCGTGCTCTCCGTTCTGCTGAAGAGGGACTTCTGGTGGTTCCCAGGGCCTGGTTGAGATCATCTGGTGATCGTGCCCTTTAAGTGGCAGTACCAGTCATGTGGAACTCACTTCCCAGATCTTTGAGCTATGTTCCCGCTAGCCACTCGCCACGTCGCCACTGGCAAATGTTTTTTAGCGTGTGGCTAAAATTTTCAACGATTTTTAAAGTTACCTGAGCCACAGAGGCTAAAACCTTCTGTTCATGCCATTTTTAGCAATAGTATAGTACATGATTTAGAATAACTTAATTTGGTAGTGTATATCGTGGTGTGGCTCATGATTTCACATAGTGGCTAAACAGCCTGGGGTCACTTTAGCCACAGTGGCTAACATTTTAAAAATCCTGGGGGGAACGGAGCTGAGGGAGGTCCCCCTTGGTAGAAGTCTTTAAACGTGGCCTGAAGAAACAGCTTTTTAGACAGGCATTTGAATCCTAAGTATTGTTTTTATCCTCTTCTGACCTTACTGTAGTTTTATTATGCTGTGTATTTATTGTAATTGTTTTAGTATGCTGTGTTTTTATTGTAATTGTTTTATTGTACTGTGTGGGTATTGTAACCATTTTACCTGCCTGATTTGTACAGCACCCTGTGCCTCCGGGAAAGGGTGCTCAATAAATAAAACCTACTACTACTAACACCTTGTTGAGAGGCTGCTAGAAGGCAGCGTGTCTCAGCCAAGGAGGGCTGGCAGCGGGTTCCAGTGTATAGCAAACCCTGTAGGTAGGCCAGGGAGCTTGCTGCTTTCGCAAGGGCATCCTGTACGTCTGAGGCTAAAGGGCAAGACTCATGCCAGTGTGACGTAACAAGGGCTAAACAATTCAGGGGGAGCTACTATCTAAATGACTACAAATCTGCATGAATAGGGTAGATCCCCGAGTAATGGTGTATATATCTGGGTGATGGCAGGGGCATGGAATAAAAAACAATACGGGGGGGGGGACGACAATAGCATGAACTTGGTTTTGTTTTGAAATGTTGTAGGACTGGGGTCTGTTTATGCCATATAACTTTTGTTTTGTAAGTAAAAGCAGACTACTGTCGCCAGCAAACATATGGCATAATGTGACACAACCATCACAGGTAAAATAATTTAACCCAATAAGGCATAAGGAGCAGCAGAGTTCTGGGGTGCATACGGAGGGGAGTGTTCAGTAGGAATGAGAATGTGATTCATCCACTGTACAGAACTCCGGTACAGCCTCACCTGGAGTGCTGTGCTCAGGTCTGGAGCCCCCACCTGAAGAAAAGACAAGGATAGGCTGGAGTCTGTAGAGAAGGGCAACTAGCATGATTCAGGGGCAGCAGGACAGATCTTCGAAAGGAGTACCTGATCAGCCATAATATGTACTCGCTGAAGCCCAGAAGGGAAGCAAGGTGACATAATTCGAGTTTCTCAAAAGAATAAATGGTTGAATGACAGCAGCTCTTCAGGTGTTGTATGGGGTATACCACAAGGTGACATGAGTACAAGTGGGGGGGGGGGTTGCTAAAAAGTGCTGCCAGAGGGGCGTCCAGCCCTGTGCTCAGTTCCTTTAGGATCCTTGGATGAATCCCATCCAGCCTCAGCGCCTTATTCTCATTTAAGGCTTCTAGTCCCTCCTAGACCCTCTCCACTGAGAATGGACTTACTCTTCCCGCTCCCTGTTGCTTACTGCAGCATGCTGGTCCATTCCTCCCACCGTCTACCATGAAGACTGAGCAGAAATAATTTAGTATTTCCGGTTTCCCTTGATCTTCCCCTCATGATCTCCCCGTTTATTCTTTTCCCCACATACCTGAAGAAGGTCTTGTTCCCCTTTTTTTGACCTCCTTAGCTATCTTCTTTATTAGTGGTTTAGTTGCTGTTATCCTCCTTCCTGCCGTCCTTTGTTTTGCCAGCTATACCTCCCTGTCTTCATCCTTCTGAATCTCATTGTACTTTCTAAATGCTGTTTTCAGCTGGCTCGGTGGTGCTGAGGGTTGAGGTGCTGGACACCACACTTCGTTCCACGCCGGCAACCCGGGTTCGGGAATGGACTCAGGTCATCAGGGGTCGGCTGGGGAGGGAAGGGATTGAGCATCCATAGGACTGGTCTCCCTTCCCGGGGAAGGATCCGGGCAAGCCTTGCTTCAGAGCAGCCCTTAGTGGAGACTGGGGACCCTGTAAGAAGCGTAGCTCGATGCAGCGTCAGGGGAGGAGAGGTGGCAGACGGCTGCACTTGGATGCGCTGCCATCATTGCACGACTGCGCTCCAGGGAAAACATCCAGAAAATACCCTGGTGGCTTAACGGAGACAAAAGGGGCCCTACTGAACGACCACATCCCCGTAGCCGGACCTACCTACCTGCCTGGATCTTCTCGTCCAACCCGACTCCACAGCTGTCCCTCTGATTTCCAGAAAGGCCATGGGGTGGTGGGCCTCCTCAGGTGATCCGGGGGGGGGCGGTGGGTGATCCAGGGCAGGCTGGTCCAGCCATGGAGTTGGAGGAGTCCAGGGTTGGAGATTTCAGGTGGAGAGTAGAGGTAGGATTGAGAGGGTACCCTGGAGAGATGCCCTAGACCGCCAGAGCGATAAAGAGATTTGTACAGAAAAATAAATAAATGCTGTTTTCTTCTCCTTCACTGCCTTTGCCACTTCCTTAGAGAACCACAGTGGCCTGTTCTTCCTCTTTCCCCTTGCTCACTTCCTTCAAACAGTATGCCGTTGCCTGGGCTGTACCCTCCTTAATTTTTTTTCCTTTCCTTTTTTTTTTTTTTTTTTGAAATTGCAATTTTTATTGTTATTCCATTTTTACATTAAAAAGCCAAACAAATGACAAAATAAAGAATGAATTAATAAAAAGGAAAGACAGTACAGTCATCCAGACAGAAATCAACCTTTCACCCACTTCCCTCTCCTTATAGAGGTCTTAAACTTAATTGTGTTATTAACCTTGAATATCTTCTCACTATCCCCTTCCATCATTGAGGGGGGGAGTCCAAGTTGGTTTAACACCCATTTGCCCTCTCCAACTATAAACTCCCCTAATCCATCCATCCATCCTTGTGCAGCCCACAAAATATAGATCCAGCTCAAAGAGATAGCACCCAGGAAGGAGGAGAAGCAAAGAGGAGAAAAGCAGAAGAAAGGGGGGAACACTCAACCTCCCTACCCCCATGAAAGAACAAACCACCAGTACTAACTCTAATCCTATCTTCCTCCTCCCCCACCCACGGTGGTGATTATGTTTATCCACCAGGGCTGTATCTTCACCCCCTCATCTCAATTTATGTCGTTTTGACCCTGTAACTACCAGCCCAAGATTCTCTCAGGTCAATCCAACATTTCATTAGCCAGGACTTCCACAATATCTATCCCTTCTCTTGCTCCCCAGAACTCAAAAAAGGGAAACCAGCGAGATTTAAATTGCTCAAGCCTTGAATTTAGGCTGGCAGTAAGCCTTTCCATTATCTTAATCTGGTTACAGCTCTCCAGCCACTGTTCTTCCCTTGGAGGGACCCCATTTAACCATAACCTCGTAATTGCTTTTTGGGCCACTGCCACGAGGATGGGAAACAAATAGTGTGCCTTAGGACCCTTGAGACCAGGGGGAGGTTCCCCCAACACAAGATACTGGGCCTTTTCTGGAATATCTATTTGGAATATTTGCCCCATATCTCGAGCCACCTGACTCCAAAAACTTTTAATTTTAGGGCAACTCCAGAAGATATGTTCATATGTGCCCACTTGCCCATATTTCCTCCAGCACCTATCTGAAAAGGTCTGGGCAAAATGCTTAGTTATCTCTGGTGTTCTGAAGAATCTCACCAGCACTTGCCATCTGAACTCCCTCCAAGAGGGTGAAACAGTGGTTCTGTGCGCCATCCTCCATATCATCTCCCATTTCGGAGCGTCTGCCTCTCCCTCCAGCCCCAGACCCTTTTCCCACTTTATTTGTAATCGCAATCTAGGTTCCAGACCCTTTGGTGCTCCTGCTGTGTATAATTTAGAAATTAGGTGATTTTGGGGTGCCGACCCACTGAAAAGTCCACCCAGCTGGTTCAGTAGAAGAGTAGGCCAAGTTGTCTTCAGCCCCCCCTGCATCTTTCTCTAGCCCCAGTATATAATGTCGAATCTGTAAGTACCCATAGAAATTTGAGGAGGGAAGGCCAAACTCCTGCCGTAGTTGGGCAAAACTCTTGACTGTCTCTCCCTCGAAAAGCTGTGAAAACCTCTCAAGTCCTGACCCCCGCCAGCGCTTGAAGAGCGGATTCTCTCTTCCAGGCAGAAAATCTACACTCTCCACAATTCTCCCTTGTTTTAGAACCCAAGGCTGAATTTTCAACTCCCTAATGGTCTGTGCCCACAGGGCCACTGTGGTCTTAAAACCTGGGTGTCTCAGAGCTTGTATTGTCCTGGGGGTAATCCTGTTAAATAAAATGGAAGTGACCGTGAATGGCTATAGCAGCTGTATATCCATTTTGACCCAGCTTTGCTCTTCCTGGGGTGAAATATATGTCCCTAAATGTTGCAGTTGAGCTGCCCTGTGGTACCACTTGAAATCTGGGACCCCCAGGGCCCCCTTGTCCTTTCGGTAGCTTCATGAGAGCCCAGCTGAGTCTGGGTTTCCTCCCCACCCAGATAAATTTGCTTAACACCTTTTGGGACTCCTGCCAAAAGCTCTTTGGGGGGGGGGGGTCAGAGGGAGAGCCTCAAATAGAAAGAGCAGCCTCAGAAGAATATTCGTTCTGACTGATTCCACCCTTCCAGTAATTGAAAGAGGAAGAGCTGCCCATCGTTCGGTCTTTTTTCACCTCACTCAAAAGTGCCATATAATTACTTTGAAATAGCTTGTTTAGGTTCCTTGGGATTTGTACCCCCAGGTGTCTGAACTTACTAGTGCACCACTTTAAATTAGTCCGAGTTTTCACCTGTCCTGAGATTTATGTGCCCAGTGCTAATATTTCAGATTTAGATTAATTAATTTTGAAACCTGAAATGGCCCCGAATTCTTTGAGAAGGTCCATGGCCACCGGGAGTGAGGAGTCCGGGTTTTTTAAATATAGTAAGGTGTCGTCCGTGTAGAGGGATATACGGTTATCCACCCCACGACTTCAATACCCAAAATACTTTTGTGGGAACGGAATGCCTCTGCTAGTGGTTCTATACTAAGGGCACATAATAAAGGGGAAAGCGGGCAACCCTGCCTTGTGCCTCTCCTAATTTGGAATGATTGAGATATTACCCCATTCATTCTCACCCTAGCCGAGGAGTTTTTATATAGAGCCTTCACCCAAGCTTGAAATTTTGGTCCAAATCCCTGTTTTTGGAGGACCTCTCCTAAATACCTCCACTCCAGGCGATCAAACACCTTCTCAACGTCGGGGGTGATCACCAGCGGGGTTCCTCCCTGTTCCTTTACTCCGGAGTGGGCCATAACTGTGAGTAGCCTCCTGACATTTTCATGGAGGTGTCTCCCTGGCATGAAGCCTGTCTGGTCCGGATGAACCAGTTGGGTCACCACTCCCTGAAGTCTATTAGCTATCATATTCGCCATAATCTTGACATCTACATTTAGTAGTGAAATTGGACGGTAGTTCCCACACAAAGTAGTCTCTTTACCCTGCTTGGGGATCACCGTAATCAAAGCTTGAGACCAGGTGTCTGGGGCTTCGGAGGGCAAGTGAGCTATATTGCACACCTGAAGCAATAAAGGAGAGAGTTCCTCCTTGAACCTTCGATAATATTCGGCTATATATCCATCCGGGCCTGGGGCTTTATTATGTTTCAGTTTTTTAATTACCTCTACAAGTTCTGATTGAATAAAAGGTCGGTCTAATTCTTTCTGAAGAGCATTGGAAAAGCTTGGTAGATTTATTTTAGAAAGGAATTTATCCATCATCTCAGCTTGATTAGTGGGTGCTTCGGACTTATACAAAGCCTCATAGCTTTGGAAGCATTCGGACATTTGAACAGGCTTCGTGACCAGCTTTCCCGACCCACCAGGGGCAGCAATTCCGGACACATACCTGTCAGCTTCTTGTTTTCGTAATCTAAGCGCCAATAACCTCCTGGCTCTATTTCCCCCTGTGTAGTACTTTTGGGTTGTGAATCTAAGAGCATTCTCAGTCTTTACCGAAAGAAGTTGATGCAGTTGAGCTGTAGCTAGTTTTAATTCCGCCATTATCGCAGCTCGTCCTGTTTTTTTGTGGATATCTTCTAACTCTTTAACTTTCCGTTCTAGCTCCATTTGTTTCTGTTGCCTTACCTTCTTCTGTTGAGCTGTGTAAGAGATTATTTCCCCCCTTACTACTGCTTTTAATCCATCCCACAAGAATTTCACCTTAGTTACAGAATTCGAATTTTCTTTAATATAGTTTTCTATTACTTCTTTCACCTTAGCATTAAACTTTTTATCAGCCAGCAGTCCCGCATTTAGGCGCCATAAGGATTGCTTGTGTTGGAGTCCCAACTTCACCGTAAGACTAATCTTGGCGTGATCCGAAAGGCAAATCGGATATATCTGTTGGTCTACTATAGAATTTAACCAACCTTTCTGAGTGTAAAACTTGTTTTCCGGGAGTAGGAGTCCTGTGAGTTTGAATAGAAGGTAAAGTCCCTGCTAGACGGGTATCTATCCCTCCATGTGTCCACAAGCCCTGCCTCAGCGCGTAGATGTGAGAGGACCTTCAGCCCCTTCCCAATATCTCGTCCCCCTTTCCCTGAGGACCTATCTCTGTTTACATCTTCTACACAGTTCCAGTCCCCCCCTATGATTATCTGTCCTTCCGGGAGTGAGCGATTACCCAAAAACCTGTCTGAAGAATTCTGGATTAGTTGGGGTAGGGGCATGACATTTACAATATGCATTACCCTCTCTCACCTTTACCAGACAAAATCGCCCATCTGCCCTCTTCATCTGCCGAGAAATCTAGTTGGGCGAAGCCTAGGCCCTTCCACACCAGAATTGCCACCCCCGCACTCTTCACTCTCTTGTGGGATGAGGCAAACACCTCTCCCACCCATAGGTGACGTAGTTTTTTATGTTCAGATACGGATAGGTGCGTCTCTTGCAGGAGCCCTATATCGCATTGTACTCTTGCTAGATATCTTAAGATGTTATGGTGCTTTACTGGGGATCCTAGCCCTTTTATATTAAAATAAACTATTTTCAGGGTACCCATACTGCAGTGGGGTTAGGTTTTCTTGGGGCAGATGACCCCTCTTCTACAGGTACCCATCGAGTTTTCTTCTTTCCCCTGTTCCCCCTGGAGGATGGCGCACAGATACCTACCCTTTTGTTCCTGACCTCTTTGTTTCAATTTCACCACCGTTACCCCTCCCTCCCTCCCTTCCCCCCCATCACAAAACAGCAATTGTTTCACTACAACAAACATAACTTTTATCCAACTATATACATTTAGGCCCATAAGGCCTTCGTTCGGAGGGAAGCTCCCTCCGTCCAGGAGCATGAGCCTCAGTCAAGCTCCACACCCCCGGCCTTCTAGAGGAAGTGACCGGAAGGTGGTCTCCTGGGGTGAAATGGCACTGGGAGGCAATAACCCCTTCCAAGGGTCACACTGTCCAACCAACAACAACCAAAGGGACTGGGTGACCTCCGCTGGGCTGTCTTACCTCAATACTGGCTTCCGGTTCGAGTGCGAATCTCGCGTGTTGGGTGGGTGCAGGTCTTGTAAGATAAATCAAGCACCACTCCCCTTTCCCCAATAACCAGATCCAGTGTTGTTGCTACCCATGTTTAAATTTTAACACTTCTGTAAAGGAAGCAGCATATTAGCAACATACATTTCCACATATTGCCTCCTGCTTGGGCCCTTCACTAAAGCCTTCTAAAGGGCCTTGACTGGTTGCCTGTTTGTAGCATAAGTTCCTGAGATAGCCCTTTAGGTCCCCCTTATTCGCACCTTATGCGAAGGGGGTGTGGGTGGGGACCACCTTACCCTTTCCTGGCAACTCTAGGACAAGAATGGAACCTGGAAGTCGTCCCTTACCCCCGCCCCCCTCCTTCAATACGATTCCCATCTGTCAAGCATTGTGGGTTTCCTCGCTTAAGTGATGTTCATTCCCAATATGATCTGAACCTTTCATTGATTTTAAGCTTAAAGTTCAAATTTTGATTTTAAATTTTAAATTTCCGGGGACTTATTGTGCAGTTTGCAGTGTCCAGTCTTTTACCTACTCCAAAACTGTCCCCCCCCCCTTCCTGCCCATCAGGAATTGTTGAATTTCAGTTATCCCCAAAGTTAGCTCAAGATGAGCCGCCTTAATCAGTACAGGCCTGTCTTCAGGTTTCTCGGACCAGACTTTCCCTCCGTTGATTCAAGAAACAGTCCCTTGTTAAGAAATACCAGGTCCTCGTACAGTTGCTGATTGGGATATGACCCTCCACCTCTTGCTGATCCCTTCTTCACCGTGGACCATCGCAGTTGCATGAGTGTTTGTTCCGACAGGTCTGGTTGCAGATCCGGGAGAGTAATTACTGCCTTCTGCAGCGGTTTACTGCCTTGCAAGAGGGAGTCGTATAGCTTGCTACCCGTAGGCCACATTACCAGTAGTTTAGCCGGGTACCATAGAAAAGCCTTAACCTGCTGGTCCTTTAGCTGTTTGATGACCCCTAGTACTCGTTTCCTTTTTGCCATCATTACAGGAGGGAAGTCGTGGTCGAGAAATACCCGTTTCCCGTCTAGATTTAGGTCCTTCTTACTCCAAGCTTTCCGTAGAACCATTTCTTTCACTGGGTATCGGGTGAATTTAACTAGAATCGAGCGGGGAGCATCTCCCTTGGGTTTAGGGCCTAGGGCCCGGTGCACCCTTTCGAGATCTAAGGGGTCGGATTCTGGAATTTCTAGCTCTTGTCGTAACCAAGTCTTAACAAACTCCACAGGGTTATCTTGTTTGGCTCCTTCGGGGAAGCCAAAAATGTGAACTGTTTTTCTACGGCCCCTTGACTCTGCATCCTCCGCTCTAGCGGTCAGTTCTCTCTCCCTTCTGACTAGGTAGGTAACAGCTCTTGTAAGTCTAATCGAATCTTCTCGGAGGCCTTCTAAACTCGATTCAGGGTCTTATGTTCTCCTCTCTAAATGCTTCAGATCTTGCTTAATGTCTTTTACATTGGTATCAATCCGTTGTAACATCTTGAAAATATATGGCGCCGTGGCGCAACCATCCAAGGAGCTTCCCCTCGAGGTAGTTTCATCTTCCTCTTCCCCGCCCGAGCCAGCCGCCAACTCTGAGGCCCTGGATCGGGGTATGCTCGGGCTACATTCTGGCCTCAATCTCCCTCTCGCTGTTTTTTTTTTTTTTTCTTTCCACTTCTGGCCCTTAAATTTACCAACTGGCGCATTTTCCTTTTCGAATTAGTCCCTGAATTTCCTCTCTGCTTTCAGAAAAACACTGGATTACAGTAGATTTTCACACTACCACCTCGGAGCTGAAGATTAAGCAGCCATACCGGGTGGTGACATCACCAGAAGTCCTTCTTTCCTTTTTTTTTTTTATATTCTTTTCTTTTTGCTGAGCTGGTAGGCGGCTCCAGCCCCTTCCAGGGAGGGGCTTGTCTCTCCGGTCCTGGCATGGAGGCAGCCTTGCCATAATGGAGCCTGCCAGCTCTGCTTTTCCAATGTTTTCCCCTGGGACTACGATCGTGCAGTGGGCAGAGTGGCTGAGCTGTGCCTCTGCGGAGGCAGCGTTACGCCCTGAACATGGGTCCTCCCCATTCTGGCAGCATGCCTGTGCTGACACCCAGCCACTGCTGGGTGTCGGGCAACAGTGCGCTGCGCTAACCCCGCCTCCCCTGGGAAGGAGAGCTGTTTGCGGATGCTTGATCCTTTCCCACCCCTGCTAAACCCCGTGCAACCCGAGTCCATTCCCGAACTCGGGTCGCTGGCATGGCTTGAGGTGTGGAGTCCAGTGCCTCAACCCTCAGCACCACCGGGCCTGCCTGCCTTAATTTTTCTCTGTTGAGCCTCCACTCCCCTTCTTCGAGGCATTCTCTGAGGCAGTTTCCCATTTCTTTAAAATCTGCCACTGTGAAGTCCAGGACCCTCGTCTTAGTCTGTTTATTTTTTCCCCCGTCCTATCCATATGCCAAGCCACACTGTACAGTGATCACTTGTACCCAGGGGACTGCTCACTGAGGTGTCACATCAGCAGTGCTGTGTGTGTTTGTAAGTACTAGATCCCGCACTGCCCCGTCCCTAGTGGGTTCCAAAACTAGCTGCCTGAGAAATGCCCCTAGCATGGAATTGAGTATGGTCCTGCCTCTTGATGTAACTGTAAAGCCAGCTTATTGGCTGCAGAAACGTGTACCTGCCGCCCGGGGTTACTCCAGTCCAGATGTATGTTTCTGTATCTTAAGTTGCTACTGAATCTTTGCCTAATGAGTTATACGGTTATCTTTTTTTATAAATTTATTCTTTCTGTATTCTACAAGAAACTGTACATTTTTGTAATTGTTCCTTATCTCCATTTGTAACTGTAACTGCACTTGCACCTGTACCTTATTTCTCTACCCGTTTCTGTAAATGCTTGACCATGCTGTTGTATGTGTCATCAGTATGGCCTGGGTCGCGCCTGAAAATGGTCGCCTGGATTAGTGCAGCTACTCAGTAAATAAATAAATAAATGTAGCTGCAGCGAGAATGCCCCTGTCTACCTCTGGCAGATTAAAGTCCCCCATTATCAAAATTTTGCTAGTGGCTTCTCCCAGGGATCTGTCTAAATCCTCTCCCTATGTTGGAGGACTGTGCACCCCGGCCCTGTGTGAATTACTGCCCCAGACCTCCTCTTTAGGCTGACCCATAGTACCTACAGCTCTTCACTGTCCCCCTCTTGCCCCATATCTGTGTGCATTAAGCCCTTTCACGTATAAAATAAACACCTCTGCCTTTTCTCCCTGACCTGTCCTTCTGGAACATGGTGTAGCCTTGGATGGGCACTTCCCAGTTATGGTTGTCTGTACACCGTGATTCTGTTATGGCCACCAGATCCAGGTCTGCTTCCGCAATGATTGCCCCAAGGTCAGAAATCTTGATCTTACTTCGAGAGGGCTCTTGCAGTAAGTAATTACATATAGGACTGATGCTGGCAGACGTCAGGACCCCATGGAAAAATTGCTAGCCAGCAGTCTCTGGTGGGTGACTGACGTCATGCGACGTCAGTATAAAGGGGCAGTCCCCTACGCCCGCCTTCAAGTTCTTTCCCGCCGTTAGCTCGTGTCAGCGCCTCGCGGTAAAGTTCAGTGCTTGTCAGCTCTGTCGTCGGTAGTTTTTACCGTCTTTTTTTCGATTCTTCGACTAAATCGTCAGGCATTCATCAGTGTATGTCATCCCCTACACCTTCCAAGCACAAAAATAAGTGCGACTCATGCGGCGCCTAACTCCCACACAAGGATGGCCATTCCCAGTGCCTCTTCTGTCTAGACCCGGATCATCAGGTGGAGAAGTGCCAGCACTGCCTTAAATTCGACCCCGCCACCTGCAGACGGAGGCAGCAGTCTCTGGAGGCCCACATACTAAAGAAGAATATGTCCTCCATGGAGAAGGACTTAAAAAAGCTCTGGCAGGCGTCCACTTCTGAAGGCCATCATAAGAAGAAAGCGAGGCTTGCAGATGGGCTCCTCATCCACCACGACTGAGTCATCGTGCTACAGGTGCGTCCCCTCCGAGGACCGCTCCATAGCGGCCACCTTGGAGGCTTCCAAGGTGGCGTTGGCTCACCTGTCGGGCTCAGGCTCGAGCCCGCCCGGCGCCGCAGAATATTGGAGGCCTCGCTCCCAGTAAAGCCACCACCATGCGGCCTACTGGTTCGAGTGGCCGGTAAGCCGGACGTCAGCTCCTCTGATGCCCACACGGAGACGGTTGATAAGTCTCCCGACCCTTCGGGCCGGTGCACGGCCCCTCTTCTGCCCGACCAGGCTGCTCCTCCTTTGCGACCTGCCTCGGACAATGGGTCCGATAAGTTGGACTTCGACTCCTCCAGCGTCTGCCTGGACTCTGCTGATAAGTCGGACATTGGCCTGGCCGATGCTGGACCCTCTCACGTCTGCCGTTCTCGACTCCCCGCAGCCTTCGCTGCCCTCCGGGGACCCTGGGTCTCCTCAGGCTGACCCCGGGGATTTTTCCCCTCCGTCCCCGGGCGATGCAGAGGTTTCTGTTGCACCCCTGTCAGGCCATCCACCCACTGGGACGACTGACCTGACGTCGGTTCCCCGGACACCGGCTCCGACACCGGGCGACATCCCGCTCCTGGATGCGGCTAGCGCGGGCCTTCGGCCCTGGGCCTTCTACTCTGGTTCCCGGGTATCCGACCCCATTGTATCCGGCGCCCGTCTTATCCGGCCCGCGAGTCAGCACCCCAGTACCCGACACAGCCTATCCGGCCTTGCGGTACCTGGTGCCTCAATGCCCGACGCCGGGTTTCCAATCGTCAGGTTATGGATACGCAACTTACGAGTACAATCAATACCCATATCCCCCATCTCCTCCACCGCCCCCTCAGCTGCAGGTGGACTTGAAGGAGACTTTGGCTTCCTGGTGGGCTGAGGCCAAGGCTCAGCTCACCAGAGAGGTGGAGAGTCATCTCATGACGATGGTGCCAGTTCCGGCTCCCGTACATCCGCGATGACAGACTCCCTCCCCACCTCCAGACACCAGGGGCAAGCCCTCTGGTTCCAGTGCGGGGTAGGATATGCTTCCCCGAAGACCTTGTAAGGGGTCCATTCCTCCCCCACACCGGAAGAGGGAGTCTTCCTCTTCATCTTCTTCCTCCTTGGACACCTCGGATGACTCTGACGGTTGCTCCGAGCCGGACGACGAGCCACACTCTCCGTCTAAGCCCAGGCCTAGGACTCCTCCAAAGTCTCCTCCGGAGGATCCTTCCTGTACGGAGTTGCGCAAAATCCAGGTGGTTCACAAGTGGCATTCCTTGGAGCCAGATCCACAGTGTAAGAAACTCGCTGAGCATCTGGACCTGCCCGAGACAGCTCCTACCTTGGTGCCACCTTTGATTGAGCCTCATGCCGATCTTGTTTCCACTATTTGGAAGCAACCGTCGGCTTTAGCCCTGCTTCCTCGGAAGTTGAACAGGCTGTATCAGGCTCCCGAGGGTGTTGACTTTCTAGATTCTCACCCTCGAGCTGATTCGTTCGTGATTAGTGCCGCTCATGGCCGGACAGCTAACCCGAAACATCTGAGCTCATCTCCACCTGACAAAGAATCCCATCTTCTGGACCAGTATGGGAAGAAGATCTTTGCTTCTTCCACTCTGGGAATTAGGGCCCTAAATTATGTCGGTTACATGGGGGATTACCAGAAGGCGATTCTTAGTGAGGTGGAATCCAAATAGGACACCCTTCATGACTCTCAAGTCAAACAGGAAGTGGCTGACCTCATCCGCTCTGCACGTTCGGCCAGTCGGCACATGCTTTGTGCCACGTACGATGCAGTGAACACTGCTGGTAGGAGCTCCACTTTTGCCGTAGGCTTATAGCGTCATGCCTGGCTGAGAGTGTCAGGATTGGTCCCAGAAGTACAGTCCGCTATCCAGGACGCGCCCTTCCGGGGTTCGGTGCTGATGTCAAGGACATCATCACGGGACTGCAGGAGAAGGGGGCTGCACTAAAGTCTGTGGACTCCATGTGCCCACCCCATGAAGCGCCAGCACCAACATCCTTTGGCAGTGAGGAATTGTGCAAAGATGCGAAACCCCAGGGAAAGCGGGCCAATAAACACCGGGCCCCTCCGTCTGCCAAGCCCCCTCCGCCCAAAAAAGTAGTGGGTGCTTCAGCCATGACGTTGCACCACACCACCTGACTCCTTTCCTCTCCCACAGCCTCTGGGCTTTCCAGAGGAACCGGTAGGAGGGAGGTTTTCCCTCCGCCTCTCGGGTTGGGAGAAGATAACGTCAGTTCTAGGGACATGGTTATGTTGCTCATCCACACTCTCTGGCAGGTATCCTTGCCGCTTTAATTCTTGCCGGAAGGTCTTCAAGCTGGCTCCTCCCACCCACCCGGGTGGTAAAGCTCTCGGCTCCGACCCATGACGCCAGATCTTCCTTACCGCTTGGAAGCTCAGGTTTCCTCCTTAGCGCTCTGCGTTTGAGACTGGATCCTAATTCTTAGGTTCACCCGAAATTGATTTTGAAGTTTTCCAAACTTCGGTCTTCTTTTTCCCTCGCGGTTGCGATGGACAAATCTGTTCCGGCTTTCGGGTGCCCTGCTGATCAGAAAATGTCCAGGGCGGATCCGCACTCCACATGTGTCTACTGTAGGCCTAGTTCCCGACCCCGCAGGCTTGCGGTTGTGCCGTTCTTTCTCGGCCAATGTTCTGGACGATCACGCTGCCCGTTTGAAGCTGGGCGCCCGAGAAACGTTTTCCGCCAGTAAAATCCAAAGAGGCTCGTTGGGCGGTGTCCACGGCGGCTGGCTCGGCTGAGCAGCTCGAGCAGATGATCGCCCTCGAGGAGGAAGCAGCCCAGGCTGCATCTTTCTTCCTCGGCCGCGGCATTTATCCCGCTCTCTCTGAGTTCCTCGTATGCAACCCGTTCAGGAGCTTTGCCAGTCCCTTTCCACGAGAGAGAGGGGCCTTGAGACATTCTTCGGCCCAAGAAAGGTGAAGGTAAGTCCCACGTTGGCATTCCTGGGGCGGAGAGGTCCCCTCCCGGGCAGCTGACCGTCAACCCGGTCGAGGTTGCGGCTGAGGCTGCTGGCTTCACGGTGCCCCCGTCAGGCCAGCCTGCCGAGACTCCCGTCGACGAAGTCGAGATTTTTCTCGATCCGTTAGATGGGCTATCGACTGGAGAAGCCGACAACCCTACTTCACCGGTTCCCCCGGCGGATACCGAGGATCTGCTTGCTCCTTCGGGACCGCAGTCCCTGGTTAAAGTTCCCGAGCCAAGGGAAGAGCGGGTATCCCCCACCTCTTCCCAGACCTACCCTCGGTCCCCCGGGGGGTCTCGGTCTCGGACCTCTTCTCGGTCCAGCTGTTCCCGCCGACATCGGCGGTCTCGGTCTTGTTACCAAAGTAAGCGGCGACACCGCTCTTCCTCGTCCTCCTCCTCCTCGGGTGAGAGGCTTGACATTGCTGGCGCTACGGGTTTGATGTGGCAGCAGTTGCTGTTATCTGGGCCTAAGCAGACCCCAGCTAAGACCCTGGCCATCAAGTGGCTGGCGCCGGAACGGCCGAAGCAACCACTCGCTCCAGTCGAGTTGCCCACCCCAGGGCCGGTTGCTAAGCCGAAACCAGCTGGTCCACTGATTGTGGTGGAACCTCCGCCCCCACAACCTAAGCCGGGGGCACCGACCAAGAGTTCTCGGTCGGGTCATGGCCTGCCCCACAGGTTGTCGGTCACCCTCACTCCTGACCGTCCTCGGCAGGTGGAGGGTGGCTTAGGGCCGAGGCAGCTCTTTGCAGACTCTTCGGCATCCGATGACGATTCCTCCCTGTTCTCCAGGCAGTGCGATCTGGAGTTCTCCGGGGGGCCAGTCAGTGGACGATAGCCCATCGTCCTTCTTGGGTCTGCTTCGACTCATCTCGGAGTCCAACGGGATGCAGCTCGAGCCCGTGTCCAAACGGGCCAAGTATCCCCTGATGGAGATTCTGGACCGAAGGGATTCTCCTTCGGAGGCCTTTCCGGTGGCTGAGGCCATTGTCGGCCCAGCCTTGGAGCTTTGACAGCGGCCTGCTTCCTGCCCAGCGCCTTCGGCCAGGATGGCCAGGAAGTATGCAGTCCCTACCGGCTCTTTGCCCGGTTTCTCGGAACACCCCTCTGCTGAGGGGTTAGTCACCGACAGTGTTTTCCAGCGTTCCGGTAATGCTCAGGATGTGGACAAGCCCCCGACAAGGAGTCCAAAAAGCTGGACTTTGCAGGCGCAGGTGTGCGCTCGTCCTCCCTCGGCCTCCGACAGGCCAGCTCAGCCCGTGCTGATGGCACACTTCTCCCACGCCTCATGGGCTCCTGGATGAGGTCGTTCTCATCTCCGCCTGACCTGCAGACCATGGTCCGCCAGGTGCGGGACCAGGGCAGGCGGTGGCAAGGCAGCAGCTCCAGACTGCTCTGGACATAGGTGATTCCTGTGCCAGGTCAGTAAGCGGCCGCAGTGGCCATGCACGCAGGGCGGTGGCTGAGGATATCTACCTTCGCGGATACCCAGCACAAGTTGGCGGACGTCCCTGCTTGAGGACTGACCTCTTCGGCCCTGGGTGGAGGACCTCTCCAGCGGATCAAAGTCCAATGCCACTCTGGACTCGGTCACCTCCGCCCAGAGGGACAAAGGGCGCCGTCAGCAGCACAAGTCCTTTCGTCCTTCGGTCCCTGCTCCTCGACCGGCCCAACAGCACCAGCAACAGGGCCAGCAGGCTCGCGCTTGGCATCCCAAACCCAGGCCGACGGCTTCCTCCAACAGGAAGCAAGGAGGTAAAGGCCTGGGAGGTCCCTCGGCCGGTTCTTCCTCCAAGCCTGCCCAGTGATGGGTTGAGGGGTGCCGCCCCCAACCTCGTCACTCCCCCCTGGGTTCCCCCGTGGGGGGACGGCTCCGCCACTTCCTTTCCACCTGGTCCGCTATCACATGGACCGCTGGGTGTCGGAGGTGGTAGGAAAAGGCCTGCCTCTGGGTTCGAGCAGGTTCCGCCTTTTCGAGGCAATGCCGCCTCGAGAACCCGCCGAATCCGCCTTCGCTGTTGGCCCCGCTGGGCTGACACTGCCCTGCGCCTCGAAAAAGAGGTAATCAGGAAGGTGGCGGATCTTCCTTCAGACCCGGGGTTTGTGTCCAGGTACTTCCTGGTCCCAAAATGGACGGGGGGCTGGCGCCCCATTCTCGACCTGCACGACCTGAACAAGTTCCTAAGATCTCGGACCTTCAGGATGGTCACTCTGGCTCAAATAATCCCATCCTTGGAACGAGGCGTGTGGTTCTGCTCCCTGGACCTCCAGGACGGCGTTCTTTCACGTCCCAATCCATCCGTCCCATCAGAGATTCCTCCGCTTCAGAGCGGAGGGATCCCTTTACGAGTTGCGAGCCATGCCCTTCGGCCTCTCCCTAGCTCCCAGGGTCCCCACCAAATGCATGGCAGTGGTGACAGCATTCCTGCAGCACCGAGGGGTCCGGGTGTACCCTTACCTGGACGATTGGCTGATAGCAGCCCCCTTCAGACAGGAGGTGGAGCGGTCCAGAGATCTGGCCCTCCAGGTTTGCTCTCAGGTTGGCCTCCTCATCAACGAGGCCAAATCGGAACTTGTGCCAAAGCAGGTGAATCTGTTCATCGGGGCAGAGCTTGACTTTCTGCGAGCCAGAGCACGACTCCCGGCAGACAGGGCCGAGGTTCTTTCCTCCTTTGCCCAGTCATTTCTGGTTGGACAATTGCGCCCTGCCCGGGACTTCCTGCGCCTCCTGGGCCTCATGGCGGCCTGCACCAGCGTGGTCCGTTGGGCCCATTGGTACATGCGTCCCCTTCAATGGGGACTGGCCAGCCAGTGGTCACAACGCCGCGATCCGTTGGACCGGCCCATGACAGTGACCCAGGAGATGTGGAACGCTCTCCAGTGGTGGATCGTTCCAGCTCATCTGCAGGAGGGTATCCCGTTCGTCTGCCCCAAGCCGACGGTCTCTCTCTCTCGACCGACGCATCTCTGATGGGTTGGGGTGCCCATCTGGGGGAACACCGAGCACATGGCCTCTGGTCCCCTCGGGAGTCCCGATGCCCCATCAACCTGCTGGAGCTCCGAGCGGTCCATCTAGCTCTCACTGCCTTCGCTCCATTTCTACGGGGTCAAGTGGTTCGGGTCCAGACGGACAGCACCATGATCATGTACTATCTGAACCGCCAGGGCGGGATGCGCTCCTTGCTGTTATGCAAGGAAGCTCTCTGCATTTGGTCCCTAGTGCGCAGCCTGGAGGCGGATCTCCTAGCCATTCACATGGCAGGAGCCTCCAACTCCCTGGCCGATGCCCTAAGCCGGATAGGGGCTGCGTCTCACGAGTGGTCTCTCCTGCCGGAGGTAGTACAAGATCTCTTCTCCCACTGGGGCACGCCTCAGGTGGACCTGTTTGCCTCCAGGGAGAATGTGAAGCTGAGTCTGTTCCGTGCCCGCCCACCTCAGCAGGGCTCGCTGCAGGAGGATGCCTTCTCGAGGCCGTGGACCCTGGGCCCCTTCTACACCTTTCCCCCATTTCCCTTGATCCACAAGGTGCTTCTCAAGGCGAGGAGGGACAAGGTGCAGGTGATTCTGGTAGCCCCAGACTGGCCCCGCCAGTTCTAGTATCCAGATCTCCTCAGCCTCAGCTCCAGGCTCCCGAGGCGGCTTCCAGCCCGCCCGGACCTGATCTCAGTCAGTCAGGGGAAGGTATTCCATCCGGACCTTTAATCCCTGCACCTGGCCTGGTTCCTGGCGGCTAGAGTTCCAGACCTTGGGTCTTTCGGCGAGGTCCTCAACATCGTTGAGGCGTCCCGTGAGTCGATCAGAAAATGCTATGCCTTCAAATGGAAGAGGTTTTCCATTTGGTGTCAGGGGAAGGGCTTGGACCCTTCCGACTGCCATAAAGCATTCTGGACTACCTGTGGTCCCTTTCTCAGCAAGGGCTTCAGTCGACGACCCTTAAGGTGCACCTGGCAGCCATCTCTGCTTACCAGGCGCGGGCCGGCAAGCAGTTGGTGGCACAGGAGAAGGTGGTCGGGCGCTTTTCAAAGGCCTTGACCACATTTCCCCTCCGGTGCGAGAACCTCCACCTCCGTGGGATCTCCTGCTGGTATTGGTGAAGCTCATGGGCAAGCCATTCGAACCAGTGCACAGGTGTGATCTTTCACACCTGTCGTGGAAGACCGCCTTCTTGGTGGCCATCACGTCAGCCAGAAGGATGGGAGAGCTCCAGGCGCTTTCAGTTGAGCCTCCCTATCTGGTCTTCCACAGGGACAAGGTTGTCCTGTGCCCCCACTCGAAGTTCCTCCCGAAGGTGGTGTCGGAGTTTCACCTTAACCAGGTGTTGACTCTGCTGGTGTTCTACCCCAGTCACACCTCGGAGGCCGAGTATAGGCTCCATACTTTGGACCCTAGATGAGCACTCGCTTATTATAAGGAGCGGACGGCTGAAGTTCAGGGAGAGGTTCGCCAGCTGTTTGTCACCTACGCTGAAGCCGCACCTGGCAGACCTGCAGCAAAGCGGATGATAGGCAGGTGGATCACCTCCTGCATAGAGCTCTGCTACAGGTTGGCGGGCATGGAGCCTCCCAGAGGGATAAGAGCTCATTCTACCCGCCATACCACTGCATCGGTAGCTGCTTCCAGGGATGTCCCTATCCAGGATATCTGCAGGGCTGCTACCTGAAGCGGCACATACCTTTATTACCCACTACCACACGACCTTGAGTCAAGCTGGGATGCTGGTTTTGGGGCCTCAGTTCTCAATCTCTCTTTCCCAAGTAAGTATTGGGGTGTCTTGCCTCCCTCCTCCCGGAGAACTGCTAGGAGTCTGCCAGAGTGTGGATGAACAACATGTCCATGTCCTAAATACAGGTTACTCACCTGTAACAGGAGTTCTAGAAATGGTATATGTTGTTCATCCACCACTTACTAAACCTCCCGGCTTGACGACAACGTGAGCTGAGCTTCCAGCGGGCCAGATCTGGCGCATGGGCGGAGCTCGAGAGTTTTACCACCCGGGTGGGAGGGAGGAGCCAGCTTGAAGACCTTCCGGCAAGAATTAAAGCAGCAAGGATACTTGCCAGAGAGTGTGGATGAACAACATATACTATTCCTAGAACTCCTGTTACAGGTGAGTAACCTGTATATTCCTGGGTGCTCCAGCTGATCGCAGAAGGACACTCAATAGAGTTTGTTCAGAAACCCCCTCGACACCCTCCCCTAAGGTCATCGTACTCTCGGGAACATCTTCTTCTGGTCCAGGAAGAGATTTCAGCACTTTTGCTGAAGGAGGCGATAGAGCCCGTTCCCCTTCCTTTTCAGGGAATGGGTTACTAGTCCCACTTCTTCCTGGTTCCGAAGAAGACAGGAGACATAAGGCCGATTCTCAACCTCAGTTCCCTGAACTTGTTTGTGGAGTACAAGAGGTTCAGGATGCCCTCCCTGCAGGGCCTTCTGCCCCTCTTTCAGCCGGGACAGTGGCTGTGCGCTCTGGATATGCAGGATGCTTACCTGCACATTCCGATCCGCCCTTCTCACTGCAAATACCTACGTTTTGCTTTCCAGGGGGACCACTACCAGTTCAAGGCCCTCCCATTTGGTCTTTCCTCGGCGCCCCGAGTGTTCACCAGATGCTTTTCTGTGATAGGGGCCTACCTGCGTACCCAGGGGGTGCAGGTTTTCCCGTACCTGGACAGTTATCTCCTGGCGGCCCCATCCAAGGAGGATCTACTGCACTTCTTTTCCCTTACCCAGGGGGTGTTTTCCTTCCTGGGCATTACCATCAGCCTCTCCAAGTCCCACTTGATCCTGTCCCAGAGGCTTCAGTCCGTCGGGGCGATCCTGGACACGACCTCTGGCAGGGTCTTCCTGCCACTGGACAGGGCGGCCACACTTCAGGCTCAGGTCAGCCTGTTCGACTGCTGGCAGGTCAGTCCTTCGCCTCCTCGGGCTCATGGCGGCTGCGATCCCGACGGTCCCTCGTGCTCGGCTCCACATGAGGATCTCTCCGGGGACGCTTCGGTCTCAGTGGGATCAGTTGTGGGACGAACTAGACCAGCTCGTTCTAGTCTTCACTCCCATGGTTTGGGACTTGCAGTGGTGGATGGTTCTGGAGAACCTTCGCTGAGGAGTTCCCTTCTGTCTTCCTCCCCCCTCCCAGACTTTGACCACAGACACCTCGGGTGAGGGTTGAGGAGCCCATCTCGGGCCTTACAGGACCCAGGGCTCCTGGTCCAAGCTCGAGAAAACTCTTCACATCAGTGTGCTCGAGCTTCGGGCAGTGCTGTATGCTCTTCAAGCTCTGCATCTACATCTACTTCCCGGTCACTTGGCCGTACAGACGGACAATATGTCTGTGGTCTGGTACATCAACAAACAGGGAGGGACTTGTTCCTACCCTCTTTGCAGGGAAGCGATGTGAGTTTGGGATTGGGCAGTGCAGCACAACCTTCACCTCACGGCAATTCCCGTCCCGGGGGTCGAGAACACCTTGACAGGCGAACTCGGTCGGTCATCTGCTCAAGCTCACGAGAGGGAACTGGATCTGGGGGTCTTAGACGATATCTTCCTATGTTGGGGAATACCACAGGTGGACCTGTTCACATCCCCTCTAAACGCAAAACTTACCGACTTCTGCTCGCTCGCTCCAGGCGTGGCATTTTTTGGAGAGATGCTCTGTCTCTAGATTCGAAGGGCAGAGTCGTCTGTGCTTTCCCCCCGATCCCTTTGATTCTGAGGGTCTTACAGAAACTCAGTTTAGGAGGAGCTCGAATGATACTGATCGCTCCTTTCTGGCCCAGGCAAGTTTGGTTCTCTCTTCTGCAACAGTACTTGGAGAAACCTCCTCTTCCTCTTCCTATGTCACGACTTTTACTGACCCAGGATCAGGGGACCCTGGTCCATCCAGGTCTCAAGTACCTTCAGCTGCACACATGGCTCCTGCAGACGTAGCTCAGGCCCATTTGGGGTGTCACCCCGAGTGGCTGAGATTTTGGTGGAGGCCAGAAAACCCTCCACTAAATCTACGTATGCCATGAAATGGAAACTGTTCACTATCTGGGCCGCTTCAAAAGATTTCGACCCTTTCTTGTGCTCTGTTGGATGGCTTCTGGATTACCTCTGACACCTCTTTGATCTGGGTCTCAGTCATTCATCCTTGAAGGTACACATGGCGGCCATCTCGGCCTACCATGTCCCTTTTGCAGACAGAACATTTGCTTAGCTGGAGGTCTCTAAGACCTTCCTTAGAGGGGTCCTCCATTTGAGACCCCCTATCCGGGTTCCTGCCCCTCCTTGGGATTTGAATTTTATCCTTGAGAAGCTCACTCTGCCTCCTTTCGAACCGGCAGCCTCAGCGGACCTGAAGTTCCTCTCATGGAAGACTCTCTTCCTCGTAGCCATTATTTCTGCTCGGAGGATTTCCGAGCTCCAGGTCCTGATGTGTAAAATCCCGTATTTGATTTTTCACAAGGAACATGTGGCTCTACGCACCAACCCTAAGTTTCTCCCCAAGGTGGTAGCGGAATCTACGCTGAATCAGTCCATGAGTTACCTGCCCTTACGCAGCACTCAATCAAGGGAGTATCTCCTGCATACTCTGGACGTTCACCGGATACTGAGATATTACACCAGCAGGACGAAAGATCTCAGAAAGACTGATCAACTGTTTGTCTCTTTTGCTCACAGAAGAGAAGGCAATGCTGTTTCTAAGCAATGCCTGTCTAAATGGTTGGCTCATTGTATCACCTTCTGTTATGACAAGTACAACAAGACCCTGCTGGGTCAAGTCAGAGGCCACTTCACTAGAGGAGTCGCTGCCTCTGCGGCTTGTTTCAAGAATGTGTCGGCGGCAGACATCTGCGCTGCCGCCACTTGGACTTCCGTCCATACCTTTACAAACCACTACAGTTTGGACATTGCCTCTTGCTGTAGAGCAGGCTTTGGGCGTGCTGTTCTGCAAGACCTCCTTTCCTAAAGCCTTCACAGCTACAGGATCTACTTCTGAGTAGTTTTCCTCCTCCCGTTTGCTTCTCCTTGTTCCAGACTGCTTGGGACTCAGTCCTATATGTAATTACCTAGTGCAAGAGCCCTCTCGAAGTAAGATAGTACAGTTACGTAAGAACTTACCGTAACAGTAGATCTTCGAGAGAGGCTCTTACGTAAATAACTCTGCCTCTGTCCTCCCTCCTCCCTAAGCTTTTTAGCTCCTTTCCAGGCTGGGAAATATCCGCATCTCTCTCGGTCTCAACTTTGGGCCTTTGGCGGAAAGAATTAGAAGGATGAGGAACCTCCCTTTATACTTCAGGCACTGTGACGTTGGTCACCTGATGTTGGGGGTGGTCCCCTGCCAGAGACTGCTAGCTAGAAAGTGTTCCGTGGGGTCCTGACGCCTGCCTGCATCAGTCCTATATGTAATTACCTACTGCAAGAGCCTCTCTCGAAGATCTACTGTTACGGTAAGTTCTTACATAACTGTACTTTTCCCATTATATTTGTCCCTCCATCTCTCCCTCCAACCTGCATCCGCTTCCTGCTTCCCCACCTTTTTCCCTTTGTTAAACCGGTCCTGATCTTCCCTGTTACGTTGTCTTTCTGCCTTCCCTCCTTCCCCCCTCTTCCCATCTCTTCAAACTAAAGTTCCTTCTCCAGACTTGCCTGCCCTGCCCTTCTCTTTGCTTCCATCAATCTCCAGGGAATTTTTTCTCCCCGAGTTAACCTTCCCAGTTGCACTAGTCCCTGTTGGGGGGGTGGGGCAATCTCTGTCTCCTTTATTCTCTCTGCCTCCCCCCTTAGCCAGTTTAAATGCTCATCAAAATAGCATTTAAACCTTCAGCCAAGGACTGCTGTTCCCCTCCAGGATGGATGCTGGCTGTCTCCTTTGTATAGGCTTCCACCCCCCCCATGTGACCCCAGTCCCCGGTGAAGCCAAAGTTCTTCTCCTTGCACTGTGCCTTCATCCACTCATTGAAGGACCTGGTGCAGAGTTCCCTAGTTTTCCCTAGACTATGCATGGGTAGCACCTCCGTGAAGGCCACTGTGCGAGCTACCTGCCTCAGGCCCCTGCCCAGCTGCCTAAACATATCCAGCACTTAACCCTACAGTTTCCCTTGCCAGGTTGTTCATCCCAGATGGACAACATTCAACTGCCTTGCTACCTCCTCTTGTCTGGTGATCTTCAAGATTTGCCCTCCAGTCCTCTCCACCAAAGCAGCTGGAATACACTATATTACCCTGTTCCTCCTTTTCCCCACCCCCAACTCAGTCCTTCTAACTGTGGAGTCCCCCACCAGCCACTGCCTCCTCCTTGGCTGGAGGATTCTCCCACCCTCCTTGGGTCTTGCCCCTTGAGGACACCAACCTCTTCTCTTACTCCTCCTTCAGGTGCCTCATCTTGGCTTCTCTGTTCCATCAGAATGGCAAAGGAATTGTGCAGTGGTAAGGTCTGAGAGGAACACTCCCGCCTTCCTTCCCCCATCCTCTTGGAGCCAACCAAGGTCCAGCTGCTCTGTCTCCTTGCTGTCATCCTTTGAGAGAGTGACGGCAAAATAGGTAGCCCCTGAGTGAGGGAGATGGTGCTCTGTACTCATGCCAGTTCAGCCGGAGTCTAGCGACCTTTGCTGTCAGTACAGAGAGGTGTCTGCATATGGGGCAGCATCTCAGTCTCCAGAACATGTCTCTGAAGCTTGCCGCCCTGCACCCATTGCACTGCACCACTCCCATGTCTAATGATTTGTTTATCCTCCTGACCTTTTGCTTCTCCTGCCTTTCCATTGCCTTTAGGCTTCCCTTATCGCTACCCCCTGGCTTCCCTTTACCTTTTCCTTCAGTTCCCTTTTTTGGTCACTTGGTAATTTAGGATAGTTAGCTTCCTGTACTCACTTTCTTCCCTACTCTAGATAGGGTGTTGCCTCTGTTCCCACACTACTGTGTGTTTCAGTTGCCCTTAGCCTGACCTTTGAACGTCTTGCCCTCCCTAACCTACACTGTTGTTTACCCCATCCCACTTACAGTACTACCTTTTAAACAGGCAGCAACCAGTACACAGGTAGTCTGCCTTACCTTACTGGACCGGCAGAGTTCCCTGCGTGCCTGCTGTTGCCTGCCAACACCTAAGATGCCAGTTTTACTCCAGTTCCACTCCTTTGCTGTTCCACTCATTTGCTGGGACACAAACATGCTGAACACATCAAGAAGGAGGAGTCCTACTCCTAGCCCTAGGAATCCAATAATATTATTACTTTTTGCAGTGCTCCTTTAAGTCAGCACTGCCCCGGAGCCAAATGGCATGCTATGCTAATGACAGACTCTTTAGCTTGTGCATCCAGTTTCAAAACTGCCCAGTGTAACTGCTTACATTCCAATCTCAGATTTCTTCTCACCGCTGCAAAGTTCAGATGCCCTGGAGATCTTCTCTCAATCAAGAGCGATTCCTGAAGTGCATTGAACAAAAATACCTTGAGTATTTTGTTCAATTCTTTCATTATACTGCCTAGTGTAATTGTTTGTTAGTGTTTTATCTCATAATTTTAATTTTTAGGGTTATTTACGGTTCCTGTGAACCGAGGAGTAACCGATTATTTTTCCCCTTGAATCAGAACCTTTTTTAAGGGTTCCGGTTATATTTTTTCTGCATTTTTTTTTTTAATATAAATTTACCGCATTTGAACCAAGGTTTATTGGTTCCCTCAGCGGCTTCTTGGTTCCGGATCCAATCGGAACCATTCGTTTTTGGACTTTATTGGTCGTTGAACCAACCACAAATATTTTAAGTTTCTCTGTTTTTGTTGGTTCCCTGTTCCTCTTTCCTTAAAATGTCAGATAAATCTAAAAAGAAAACAGAACCTCCTTTTTTTTTAAGAGTTGCCTGAAGTGTTCAGAAGTGTTTGCCAAGGCAGACAAAAATGACTTATGTTTGCTCTGCCTTGGTCAACAGCATTTTTCTGATAATTGTGACATCTGTAAGTCTTTCCCTGAGAAAACAGTGGAAAAACATAGGGAGAGGATTAAAAGAAAATTAGAAGAGGGGTCCATGGGCTTTAACCAGTCCACCCCCTCTAAAACGGGGGTTATTCCTTCCAGAGCCTCCAAATCCACCCCTCATACAGGTGAGGGCTCTGGCAAGACAGGCAGTGAACTGGCTGACTCTCCGGTGCCTGCCAAAAAAATAAAGAAAACAAAACACACTGAAATCCCGTCTGGAACTCCTCGAGGGGTCCCTCAGGTGCCTTTACCTGCTCCTTTGCCTGCCGACCTAACCCAGGCTCTAACCTTACTACAAGAGCTGCAGGGCTTACTACCCCCTGAGCAGCATGTGGTAACTCCTGCTGAAAAAGCTCCTGTTTTTGCACCTCTTTTACCCATTGACACAGTGAATTGTGAGGAAGATGATCAGGAAGAGGAGGGTATTGAACTTGAGGTCTCACCATAACAAGACTTTGGCTCTCCTCCTAGACCCACAGAGGACTTTTCATCCCATTTTTCTTTTGTTAGGAAAATGGTGGATACCCTGGATCTGCAAACTGCAGAAGAAATCCAGGGTGAAGAAGCTCAATATATGGAGCCCATGGGGCTGACACCCACCAACAGGCTCCTTCTGCCTATGTACAAGTTCTTTAAGAAGGATGCCCTGAAAATCTCCAAGATTCCCAACACTGTCACACCCACTGATAAAAAGTGTGATAAGAAATACCAGCTTGAAAGGTCAGGAGCTGAGTTTTTGTTTATTCACCCTGACCCCCAGGGTATTGTTCAGCAGGCCGCCTGTGAAAAGGTTAAAACTCCTTTATCCTCTCACCCCCCTAAGATGGACTCGAGGAGGATAGACAGCATGGCAAAAAAAAGGGTACCATTCGGCATCCTTGGCAGTTTGCCAAGCTAGCTATCAAGGTTATGCAGCCCTGTACCAGAAGGCTCTTAGTCAGTCCATTTTTGGGTAATGTTGAGACTAGCCCTTCTCTGATGGTTTCAGAGTTGCTGGATACTGCAAGGCTGGGCTTGGAGGGTTTCAAGTACCAGTTTCAAATGTCAGCTGACACAAATAGCACAGCTGCTAGACGGATGGCAGGTACCATAGCACTGAGAAGGTTTGCCTGGCTGAGAGCTACTAATCTCACCCAGGACACCCAGAGTAAGGCTGTGGACTTCCCATTCGAGGGCTATTCTCTTTTTGGTGCCCAGACTGAGGCATATATGAAGAAAGTAAATGAGTATAAGGCTACTTTCAGGAGCAGTTCTACTAAATAGACAGCCTTTCCCTCCACTTCTTCTTATGGTAGGGGAGGCAGGGGTAGGTCCTGTTTTAGGAGGCCTTTCCTTTAAGTGCAGGCTGTTCCCCAACAGCAGTACCAATCACAGCAAGGTGGCTTTTATAGAGCCAGAGGCAGAAGGTGTTCCTGGAGAGGATCCCAATCTGCACAGCGCTAGCAGCAAGCAAAACAAAATCCCTGACTTTTCCCACCATGCTGCCTCTCAGTCTCCTGTAGGGGGCAGATTAACTGGCTGTTTTCAGGAGTGGCTGAAAATAACAACAGACAAGTGGGTTCTGGAAATAGTCTGTCCATTTGTTTAAAGTCCCTTCTTCCTCCAAGATCAAAGCAGTTTACACCAGCTCCTTTCACAGAAAGAAAACTACTGGAGCAGGAGGTGCAGGCTTCACTGCTAGCAAGAGCAGTAGAGCCTGTCCACCCACCCACCCACCCCCAGCCAAAGAGGGGAAGGGTTCTATTCAAGATACTTCCTAACAACAACAAAAAATGGGGAATGGTGGCCTATACTAGACCTCAGACTGCTAAACATGTACCTAGTAAAATCCAGGTTCAAGATGGTCACATTGGCCGTGATTTTCCCAGCTCTGCAAAAAGGAGACTGGCTAGCCTCCTTAGACCTAAAAGACGAATATTCCCATAAGGGAATCACACAGAAAATATCTGAGATTCAGACTCCCCTCAGGCCACTATCAGTTCTCAACACTTCCCTTCGACCTCACTTCTGCACCAAGGGTATTTACCAAGTGCATGGCAGTAGTGGTGGCACACCTAAAAAGGCTAGGTGTTGCAGGTTTTCCCTATCTGGACAGTTGGCTAATTGTGGGAAAATCTCACTAGCAGGTGACAAAACACCTTCAGGTAAGCCAAAATCTATTGCACTCTCTTGGATTCCTTCTCAACATCAAAAAAGTCAATACTGACCCCTGTACAGGTACTGCACTTCATAGGTGCAGAGCTAGACACTATACTGGGAAGGACTTTCCTCTCTCAGGAGAGGGCAGAAAGCATTCAGCTTTTGGCAGGCTCATTAGTCCTGGACAGGCCAAAGCCAGCAAGACAGTTTCTTCAACTATTGGGGCACATTGCTTCAGCAACAAGCACAGTCATAAGTGCCAGGTTTCAGATGAGAGACATTCAGTTCCACCTCAGGGCACACTGGTGCCAAAGGGGGGACTCCCTATCAAAGCCAGTACCAGTAACAACGGTGTTACTACAGGCACTCCAATGGTGGATGGAGCTGGAAAACTTGAGAGGAGGAGTCCCATTCCTGCAGGAGCCCCCTTCACTGGTTCTCATTATAGATGCGTCCCTGTCAGGGTGAGGTGCTCATTTGGGGGAACACACCATTCACGGCACCTGGGAGAGTGCAGACTCACTCCTGCACATAAATTTGCTGGAGTTAAGGGCTGTTTACCTGACCCTTCAGGCTTTCTCACACCCAATACAGGGAAAGGTGGAACAAGTCAGAACAGACAATACCACAACAATGTACTACATCAACAAGCAAGTAGGGTCAGGGTCCACTTCACTTTGTACAGAGGCCATGAAGATATGGAGCCTTGTTTACTCTAAACGCCTCCCTACAGTTGATCCATCTGCCTGGCAAGGACAGCACCCTGGCAGATGCCTTGTGCAGGATAAACCAGGCCCATCACGAATGGGCACTGAACAAGCAAGTGGTGAATGCTCTATTCAGGAGGTGGGGAACCCCAGAAATAGATCTTTTTTCATCCCACCAACATCACCACTTACCTCAGTACTGTTGCAGGGCCCCTGTCAAGGGGACAGTTCCCCTGGATGCCTTGATTCTGGATTGGACAGGGAGGCATCTTTCCCCCTTTTCCCCTGATACTCAGGGTGCTCATCAAGTTCAGGTCGCAGCCAACTTCAGTGATTCTGGTAGCCCCAGACTGGGCCAGACAGCCTTGGTACTCCCTCCTGCTCTCTGTGTCAGTGACCGGACTGATTCACCTTCCACAAAGGTACAACCTACTGACCTCCTTTCAGGGGAGGGTCATGTAGCCAAGTCTCAGGCCTCTCAGGCTCAAAGCATGGCTCTTGAGGACTTAGAATACGCAGGCTGGCAATTCTCTGAAGGGGTACTGGAGGTCCTCAGAGGGTATAGGAAACCTTCTACTAAGAAAACCTATGCCTCGAAATGGAAAAGAATTTCTGTATGGTGTAAAGATAAGGGTATAGTCCCTGCTCAGGCTGGCATTCCAACCCTGCTGGACTATTTGACTCACCTGCATTCCTAGGGGTTGTAGTACTCAACCCTAAAGGTGCACCTGGCTTCAGTGTCAGCATACATTTCAGCTGGAAAGAATGCCTCTTTGGCAACAGATCCTATTTTTAGGAGGTTCTTTAAGGGACTGTCATCTTTTTCTCCCTCACAGGGAACCAGTGCCAGCTTGGGACCTGAACATTTGCATTGCCCAGCTTATGCTTCCTCCCTTTGAGCCTGTGACCTCTGCAGAGCTTAAGTTTGTTACTTGGAATATGGTCTTCTTGGTAGCAATCACTTCTGCCAGGAGGATAAGTGAGACCCAGGCCCTACATGTGGAAAAGGACTATGTTCTACGATCGTGGATATGTTGTTCATCCACACTTCTTGGCATGTCCCTTTCCCCTTTAAATCTTGATGGAAGTCTTCAAGCTGACTCCTCCCACCCACTCAGGTGGTATATACCTCGGCTGCGCCCCATGTCGCCAGATCTTCCTTTCCACTGGAAGATACAGGTTGCCTCACTCGTGCTCACGCATTTCGTAGGCCCTGGCTTTCAATACTTCGGTTTTACCAAAAGTAAAACTCATCCGAGTTAGCGATCACACTTTTGTGTCCTCGATCATGGAAGAGAAATCTTCTCCAGGATTTTGCTGGTGTCCTTGCAGCCAGAAGACGTCACGCACCGATCCCCATCTCACGTGCGTCTACTGCCTAGGTGTCGGCCAGGACACCTCGTCCTGCAGCTTTTGCTTGGCCTTCCATCCCAACATCCTGGACAACCATCTGGCATGTTTAAAGTTGGGAAGACCGGAGAAGAGGAATCCTCTGGTGAAGTCCAAAGAGACTAGGTGGGCGGTTTCCGCGGCTGCGGTTTTCTGCCGATCAGCTGGAATGAATGAAGGCATTCGAAGAAGAAGCCGCCTGCGCTTCGGACAATCAAAACTTTATCGTTCCACTCAACCTGGGCTCCACCTTCTCAGATTCCTTCAAGGAGTTGTGCTAGTCTCTCCCCACCCGGGGAGAGGCGCCCGTGGGCTCGCACTGCTCCCGATCCCGTAAAAGAGATAAGGAACCGAGAACGTCTTCATCTCAGCGAAGACACGCTTGGGACTGAGAGAGGTCTCAGACCCAGGAGCATGCGGTCTCGACCTCAGTCGAGATCACTTCCTCAGCCGCAGGCTTCACTGACTTTCTGTTGGGCCAGCCAACTGAGGATGCAGCCGATGAGGTCGAGATTGTCCTCTATCCCATCGACCCACTGTCACCGGCCCCGGTCAACGACTCTTTGTAAAGGACTCTGGTCCTTGTCTTCCCTGATGAAGAGACCTAGCTTGCTGGTGTCCCCATCGAGGACCCGGTTACGGATCCCTGGGTATCACCGGTCCCGTCGATGTCTCCCGAGCGACTGAGTCGGCCTGTCCGATCTCGGTCGAGGTCTAGAACCCCCTCGTCCGGATGGCTGAGTGAAGAGCCACAAGTGCTCCATAAAGAGGTGATGCACTGATTTGTCCATCCTCCTCGGATGAGGAGAGGCTGACAGAAACTTGTCGCGCTACGAGGACCTCGCGGCAACTGCTGATTTTGTGTCACGCACAAGCTGACTTTCACTCCTACCCTGGCATTACTTGGCCTCCCAGGCCGAGGCTTGACTCCTTGAACTGAAGCCTTTGGTTCCTCCGCCTGGGGCCGGCTCATTCTTCCTGTTTGGCCTATAATGGTCTCCACTGATAATGGTGAGCAGCCTAAACAGCCTGTGGGAGGGGTTCCTTCCAAAGAGGACCCACCAGATACCAGGCTTCCTTGATGTCGGTGTCAGGTCACCCCGACCACCACTCAGTGGGTCGAGGGTGATTGGGCTGCAGTCACAGACCTCGACTCTTCGGACTCAGATGTCGCTGGCTCCACCTCATCCTGGGATGATGAGTCATCTGTTGGCACAGGGATGGAGGAAGGTCCTTCTTCCTTCCAAGGGATCCTTCGCCTCATCTCTGATTCTACAGAGATGCCCTGGAACCCATCCAGAAAAAGGCGGAGTACCCCTCAACGACATCCTCAAGAGAGGGATATCCTGCTGGAGGCTTTTCCTGTGGTCGAGGCCATTGTTGGTCCGGGCATTCTAACTGTGCAGTGTCCTGCCTCATGCCCAGCACCGTTTACCCACATGGCCGCAGGCAGGCGTGTGCCTATAGGGTCCCTTGCAGGGTTCACAGAGCACCTTCTGCCGAGAGCCTGGTGACTGCCCCCGTGTTAAGGCGCGATCATAGATCTCATAACCCAGAGGGCTTGCAGCAGGTATTACATACAGAACTGACGCCGCTCGGGCGGCAGGACCCCACGGAAGCCCTCGAAGCAGAAGTCCCTGGCGGGACCGCCTTCACGCCAGGGTGACCGGGCGCCAGACTATCGCCGGGTATAAAGGGGCGGTCCCAGACGCCCGCTTCCAGTTCTTCTTTTCGTCAGCTTGTAGGTAGCCGGTTAAGTTCTTATTGCTCAGTCCTGTTTACTTTGCGTTTTTCCGATTAGTTTCGTGAATTTTACTTTTCTCCAGGTGAATGTCAGCATGTCGTCCCTTCAAAGAATAAGGCGACTCGTCCGCGCCCAACTGCCTCACAAAGACGGTCACTCCTATGCCTCTTCTGTCAGGCGCCTACCACGTGGTCGATAAGTGTCCGTACTGCCTCCGGTTCAACGCGTTACCTGCAGACGACGCTAGCAGTCCCCGAAGCCCATCTCTCACAAAAGAAGATGTCTATGATGGAGAAAGAGCTGAGAAAACTTTGCA
This sequence comes from Neoceratodus forsteri, assembly GCA_016271365.2. NCBI lineage: Eukaryota > Metazoa > Chordata > Ceratodontiformes > Ceratodontidae > Neoceratodus > Neoceratodus forsteri. Next base: position 805,416,392 of record CM028133.1, read on the forward strand.
GGCGCCGCGACCTCCCTGAAGGGCACAAAAAGCGGATAAGGAAAGGCACCGAGAAGGCCTCCTTGGAGTCAGGCAGGTAACATCCTCCGGGATCGCCTCCACGCAGCCTCCAAGGCTTGGAGGAGGCGCCGCCCGCCTGACGGGTTCAGTTTGAGTCCACCGGGCGCCTTCTGCCAAAGGAGACTCCAGCCTCAGTACTGCCGCAGGCCTTTGGCCTACTGGTGCGGCACCTCTTTAAGCCGATCGCCGCCCCCCGACGCACGCCGAGAAGGCTCTAAGACGCCGACCCTTCGGGCGCGCCGGCAGTGTCTCCTCAGACCGGGCTCATCTCATTTTCGCCTGCCTTCGGCGAGGACTAGCTATCAAGTTGTAAGCCATGCCGAAGGCTCTTAGTCAGGCCATTTTGGGTAATGTTGAGACTAGCCCTTCTCTGATGGTTCAGAGTTGCTGGATACTGCAGGCTGGGCGGGAGGTTCAGTACCAGTTTCAAATGTCAGCTGACACGACAACTGCTAGACGGATGGGGTACCATAGCACAGAAGGTTTGCCTGGCTGAGAGCTACTAATCACAGGACACCCAAGTAAGGCTGTGGACTTCCCATTCGAGGGCTATTCTTGGTGCCCAGACTGAGGCATATGAAAGTAAATGAGTATAGGCTACTTTCAGGAGCAGTTCTACAATACACCTTTCCTCCATACCCTATGGTAGGGAGGCAGGGGTGATCCTGTTTTGAGGCCTTTCTTTTTAAGTGCAGGCTGTTCAACAGCAGTACCAATCACCAAGGTGGCTTTTATAGAGCCAGGGCAGAGGTGTTCTGGAGGATCCCAATCTGCAGGCGCTAACAACAAGCAAAACAAAATCCTGACTTTTCCACCATGCACTCAGTCCTGTAGAGGCAGATTAACTGGCTATTTTTCAGGGTGGCTGAAAATAACAAACAAGTGGGTTCAAATAGTCATCCATTGTTAAATCCTTCTTCCTCAAGATCAAAGCAGTTACACCAGCTCCCTGCACAAAAAAACACTGGAGCAGGAGGTGCAGGCTTCACTGCTAGCAAGAGCAGTGAGCCTGCCACCACCACCCACCCCAGCCAAAAGGGGAAGGGTTCTATTCAGTCTTCTAACAACAACAAAATGGGGATGGTGGCTATACTAGACCTCAGACTGCTAATGTACCTAGTAAAATCCGGAACAGATAGTACAGTAGCGTGATTTTCCCAGCTCACAAGAGACTAGCTAGCCTCCTTAGACCTAAAAAGGCGAATATTCACAAATCACAACAACAAAATATCTGATTCAGACTCCTCAGGCCACTATCAGTTCTCAACACTTCCTTGACCTTGCAAAGGTAGCTGCAAGTGCATGGCAGTGGTGGCACACCTAAAAAGGCAGGTGTTGAGGGTTTCCCCATCTGGACAGTTGGCTAATTGTGGGAAAATCTCACTGGCAGGTACAAACAAAACACCTTCAAGTAGAAAATCTATTGCCTCTCCCAGTTCTTCTCAACATCAAAAAGTCAATACAGCCCCGGCACAGGTACTGCACTTCATAGGTGCAGGCTGAACTATACTGAAGGACTTTCCTCTCTCAGGAGGGCAGAAAGCATCCAGCTTTGGAGCTCATGGTCTGGACAGGCCAAAGCAGACAGTTTCTTCAACTATTGGGGCACATTAGCTGCCCCAACAAGCACGTCATAAGTGCAGGTTTCAGATGAGACATTCAGTTCCACCTCAGAGCACACTGGTGCAAGGGGACTCTATCAAAGCCAGTACCGGTAACAGAGTGTTACTAGGCCTCCAATGGTGGATGGAGCTGGAAAACTTGAGAGGAGGTCCATTCCTGCGAGCCCCCTTCACTGGTTCTCGTAGATCGTCCCTGTGGTGAGGTGCTCATTGGGGAACACACCAGTCACGGCACCTGGGAGGCAGACTCACTCCTGCACATAAATTTGCTGGAGTTAAGGGCTGTTACCGACCCTTCGATTTTCTCACACCCAATAGGAAAGGTGGAACAAGTCAGAACAGACAATACCACAACAATACTACATCAACAAAGGTGCAGGGTCAGGGTCCACTTCACTTTGCATGAGGCTGGCGAAGATGGAGCCCTTGTTTACTCTAAACGCCCCTCCCCATGTTGATCCAGAACATCTGCCTGGAAGACACACCTGGCAGATGCCTTGTGCAGGATAAACCAGGCCCAGCAGATAGGCACTGAACAACAAGTGGTGAATGCTCTATTCAGAGGTGGGAAACCCAGAAATGATCTTTTCATCCAACATCACCCTTACCTCAGTACTGTTGCAGGGCCCTGTCAAGGACGTTCCCTGGATGCCTTGATTCTGGTTGGACGGGAGGCATCTTTCCCCACCCTGATACTCAGGGTGCTCATCAAGTTCAGTGCAGCCAACTCATGATTCTGGTAGCCCCAGACTGGGCAGACAGCCTTGGCTCCTCCTGCTCTCTGTGTCAGTGACGGACTGATTCACCTTCCACAAAATACAACCTACTGACCTCCTTTCAGGGAGGTCATATAGCCGATCTCAGGCCTCTCAGGCTCAAGCATGGCCGAGGACTTAGAATCAGGCTGGCAATTCTCTGAAGGGGTACTGGAGGTCCTCCAGAGGTATAGGAAACATTCTACTAAGAAAACCTATGCTCAAAATGGAAAAACCCTGTATAGTGTAAAGATAAGGTATAGTCCCTGCTCAGGCTGGCATTCCAACCTGCTGGACTATTTGACTCACCGCATTCCAGGGGTTGTAGTACTCAACCTAAAGGTGCCTGGCTTCAGTGTCAGCATACATTTCAGCTGGAAGAATGCCTCTTTGGCAACAGATCCTATTACAGGAGGTTCTTTAAAGGACTCATCTTTTCCCTCACAGGAACCAGTACAACAGGACCTGATTTGTGCACAGCTTATGTTCCTCCTTTGACCTATGACCTCTACAGGCTTAAGTTTGTTACTTGGAATATAGTCTTCTTAGTAGCAATCACAACTACCAGGAGGATAAGTGAGACCAAGCCCTACATGGAAAAGGACTATGTTCTACTCGTGGATATCATTTCATCCACACTTCAGCATGTCCTTTCCCTTTAAATCTTGATGAAAGTCTTCAAGCCTCCCCCACTCAGGTGGTATATACCTCGACTAGCCCCATGTGCAGATCTTCCTTTCCTGGAAGATACAGGTTGCCTCACTGTGCTCCGCCATTTCGTGAGCCCTGGCTTTCAATACGCGGTTTCAAAAGTAAAACTCATCGAGTTAGCGATCACACTTTTGTGTCCTCGATCATGGAGAAATCTTCTCCAGGATTTTGCTGATGTCCTTGCAGCAGAAGACGCCCGCGACCCATCCCCCTTCACGCGCTACTGCCTAAGTAAAGACGCGACACTGGACCAGCAGTTTTGGCCTTCCATCCCAACACCTGGACACCATCAGCATATTTAAAGTTAGAAGACAGGAGAAGGAATCCTCTGGTGTCAAAGAGACTAGGTGGCGGTTTTCCATTGCAACCTGCCGATCAGCTGGAATGAATGAGGCATTAGAAGAAAAGCCGCCTGCCCGAACAATCAAACTTTATAGTTCCACTCAACCGGCTCCACCTTCTCAGATTCCTTCAAGGAGTTGTGCTAGTCTCTCCCCACCCGGGGAGGGGCGCCCGATGAGCTGCCTGCTCCCGATCCGTAAAGAGATAAGGAACGAGCGTCTTCATCTCAGGAGAACACGCTTGGGACTGGAAGTCTCAACCCAGGAGCATGCACTCTAGACCTCAGTCAGATCACTTCTCAACCGCAAGCTTCATGACCTTCTGTTGGCCAAACAACCGAGGATGCAGCCGATGAGGTAGAGTTGTCCTCTATCCCATCGACCCACTGCCACGCCCCGTCAACGCTCTTTGTAAGGACTCTGGTCCTTGTCTTCCTGATAGAGACCTAGCTTGCTGGTATCCCCCCGAGGAACCGATTCGGATCCCGAGGTATCACGGTCCGTCGATGTCTCGGCCGACTGAAAGCTGTCGATCTCGATCGAGTCTAGATCGTCTGGATGCGAGAAGAGCCTGGCGCTCAAAAAGCGGCATACGGTGCTCTACTCCTCCCGGATAAGGGAAGCTCCGGCAAAACTCTGTCTGCGTGCCAGGACCTCATGTGGCAACAGCTGATTTGTCCAGGCACGATGACTGACTCCTACCCGGCCATTACTTGGCTTCGCCTCCCAGGCAAGCCACCCCCATGGAACGAACCCTTTGGTTCCTCCGCCTGGGACAGCTCATTCTCGGTTTGGCCTATACGGTCTCCCCGGAAATAATGGAGCCGCCGCCTAAACAGCCTGTGGAGGGTTCCTTCAAAAGGACCACAGATACAGACTTCCACATATCTGTGGTCAGGGTCACCCGGACCACCCTCAGTGGGTCGGTGATTTGGCCGACAGAGCCTACCCGACTCTTCAGGACTCAGATGTCGCGGGCTCCACTCTCATCCTGGGGATGATGAGTCATCTATTGCCAGGGATGGAGGAAGGTCCTTCTTCCTTCGGATCCTCCGTCTCATCTCTGATTCTAGAGATGCCCTGGAACCCATCCAGAAAAAGGCGGAGTACCCTCTCAACATCCTCAAGAGAGGATATCCCGATGGGAGGCCTTTCCTGTGAGTGAGGCCATTGTTGGTCGGCACTCCAACTGTAACAGTGTCCTGCCCAGCTTTCAAATCTACCCATGGCCATAGTGTCACGGTGCCCATAGGGTCCTGCAGGGTTACAGAGCACCCTTCTGCGAGCCTGGTGACTGCCCTGTGTTAGGCGTACTGGCAGATCTTACAGAGGAAGTCTTGCAGTAAGCCAGTACCCACAGAACTGGCCTTGACGTGGCAGGACCCCATGGAACAATTTCTAGCTAGCAGTCCCTGGCGGACACTTCCACGATCAGGTGACCCGGCGTCGAGCGGCGTCGGTATAAAGCTGATCCCAGGCGCCCGCCTCCAGTTCTTTCCGCGTCAGCTCGTTACAGGCATCACCATGATTAAAGTTCTTAATGCTCAGTCCTATTACTTACATAGTTTTTCCGATTAGTTTCAATTTTACTCTTCGTCAGGTGAATGTCAGTATATACCGTCCCTTCAAAAGAAAAGTCACACTCGTCCGGCCAACTGCCTCACAAAACGGTCACTCCCTATGCCTCTTCACCCTAGGCCCCGACCACGTGGCCGATAAGTGTCGCACTACCTCCGGTTCAACGACCCACCTGCGGGCACCAGCAGTCCGAAACCCATCTCCTCAAAAAGAAGATGTCTGCGATGGAAAAGAGCTGAAAACTTTGGCAATGACCTCCCTGAAGGGCACAAAAGCGGGATAAGGAAGGCACGGGAGAAGGCCTCCTCTTTGGTCGCGGGCAGTAACATCCCCTCGAGGATGCACGACGGCAGCCTCAAGGCTTGGAGGCTCAGCCCACCACGGTTCGGTTGATCCCAGGCATCTCGAGCGGAAGACTCAGACCCTGCAGCCGCAGGCCTCACGCCACTGGTGGGCACCTCCATAAAGCCGGACGCCGGCCCCTCCGACGCACGCCGGGAGAAGGCCTCTAAGACGCTCACCCTTCAGGCGCCGGCAGTGTCCCTCAGACCAGGCCTCATCTCATCTTAAGCCAGCCTCGATAGGGACACCCGAAGCAGACGCCGGCTCCTCTAGCGTCGCCGGACTCGGCCCATAAGCCACATGTCGGCTCCTCCGACATCCGCCGAACCTCTGAGCCTGTGCGGAATCCACCACTTCTGTCGTCCAGGCTCTCCGCCTTCGCTGCTGTCAGGAGCCCCAGTCACCTACTGCCGGCCAAGTTTTCCCCCGTCCCCAGACGAGACTGGGACCATGGGCTACTGTCGATCCTCTTCCTGAAGAGCTGGATCTGGACGCGGTTCCCCTAACGGCAGCCCCGACTAACGGGCGAAGTTTCTCCTCCTTCGGATCTCACACCACGGGCCTATCCCGGCTGATCTGCCCGTGAGTACCCGGCTGGGCCGTCTGCTCCAGCAGCTCCTCCAGTGCCTGGGTATCCGCGTCGTATCCGACACACGGTTTTCCCAGGTCCGCGATATCCTGTGCTGCCGTACCGTGCCGACTCATTCGGCCGCATGATACCCTACGACCACAGTACCCGACTCTGGGATACCCGCGCAGCAGGATTCACGGATACTCCTGCAGATTTTCTCCGTTCAATTGTCCCCTCCTTCTCTCCACTGCCCCCTAGAGCGCGGTGAATCACGGGAGACTCTTGCTTCTTGGTGAGCTGAGGCGAAAGGCTCAGCTCACCAAGAAATCGAAGCACAAATCTTCGTGACAGTGCCACCAGGCCCTCACAGCGCCTAGACAGCAGCCTCCCTCTCCACCTCCAGATTCTGGGCTTTCCTCTCGGGATCCAGAGAGGGGCAGGACAGCTTTCTGGGATCCCTCCCAAGGAACCCGTTCCTCCCCTGAGCTGAAGCTAGGGAGTCTTACTCTGCTCAGACTGTTCCTCCCTTCTCTCTCCGGACTTCCTCAGGGCCTCCGATGGAGTTCGAAAGAAGCAAACCATGCTCTCCGTCAAACCCGGCCCGAGGACTCCTCTGGAGGATCCTTCCTTCACGGAGTTGCTCAGAAAGATCCAGGAAATTCATCAGTGGCATTCCTTAGAACCAGATCCTCAACGGGTAAAACTCACCGAGCATCTGGACTTGCCCCTTACGGCTCCTGCCTTAGTGCCACCCTGGATTGAGCCTCACGCCCACCTTGTTTCCACCATTTTGAAAACAACCGTCGGCTTTAGCCCCTCCCAGGAATCGAACAGGCTATACCAGGCTCCGGAGGTGTGAGACTTTTAGACTCTCACCCCACCATGCAGACTGTTGTTGTGATTACGGCGCCCTCACGGCGGTCAGCACATCAAAGCACTAGGCCTAGTCTCCCCGGATAGAGAATCTAGCCTTCTGGATCAGTATGGAAGGAAGATCTATGCTTCTTCCACACGGAAGTAGGGCCCTGAACTATGTTGCACATATGGGGGATTACCAGAAGGCCGTCCCTTACAAGCGAATCAAGATCGACTCTCTGCCTCGACTCTCAACTCAAGCAGGAGTTGGCTGACCTGGTCCATTCTGCTCGTTAGGCCAGTTGTCACATTCTGAGGGGCGACCCTCTGATGCAGTGGACACATGCAGGGAGGAGCTCTGCGTTCGCGTAAGTCTTGACGTCACGCATGGCTCCGTGTGTCAGGTTTGGTCGGAGGTGCAGTCAGCCATCCAGAAGCACCTTTCAGAGGTTCTGTGCTTTTCGGTGGTGATGTCAAGGACATCATCACTGATACAGAAGAGGGGCTGACCCCTAAATCCGTTGATTCAATGTACGTCCCCCATCCCCCAAGCGTCCCTTTTAAGATGCGGCGGCCTCAAGCGAAACCTCAGGAAGGCGGGCCACTCAGCGTCAGGCCCCACAGCTGCCAGGCCCCGCGCCCAAAAAGCAATGGATGCCCCAGCTGGCTGCCTCACACCACCTGGCTCCTTTCCTCTCCCCGCCTCCGGCGCCCGGAGGAACGGTGGGAGGAGGTTCTCCTCTCACCTTCTGGGTTGGGAGAGGATAACTTCAGATTCATGGGTGCTTCAGATCATAGGCAGGGGTACTCCATAGGTTTCTACAGAAAACCTCACGTCACCTCTCTGAACTCCGCTACTCAGGGAACCATCTTCCTTTGGTCAGGAAGAGATCTCCAGCGCTTCTTGCGAAACAGGCTATAGAACCGTCCCTCCCCACCTCTCGGGATGTAATAGTCCACTTACCGCTTAGCCAAAAAGGCAGGAGATCTCAGACCTATTCTCGATCTCAGCTCACTGAACCTGTATGTGGAGTACAAGGGGACTTCAGGATGCTCTCCTTCAATCCTTTTGACCCTGCTTGGCCGGGGCCAATGGCTTTAGTGCACTAGATATGCAGGACGCACCTGCACATCCCATCCCCGCCACTGAAAGTACCTCAGGTTTGCATTCCAGGGGTCCACTACCATTCCGGGCACTCCATTTGGTCTTCCTTGGCTCCCTGCGTCTTTACCAAATGCCTGGCGGTGGTAGCGGCCCACCCACGCTCTTTGGGAGCTCGGTTTCCCCTACCTGGGCACTGGCTCTGGCGGCCCTGTCGGAGGAACTCCTGCATTTCTCTCCCTCACCTGGCAGGTTTCACTGGCCTAAGGTATTACCATCAACCATTCCAGTCTCACCTGGATCCTTCACAGAGGCTCCAGTTCATCGGGGCAATTCTCGACACAACTTTGTGCAAAGCCTTCTGCGTCCGGACGGGGACTCCTCCAGTCGCAGAATTTCCCTCCTATCGAACACAGGAGGATCACGGCGAGTCAGTGCTCGTCCACTGGGGCTTATGGCGTAGACATCCAGACGGTTCCAGCATGCGCCTGCCTCAGAAATCCTCAGTGGACTCTTGATCTCAGTGGGATCAATGAGTAGGCGAACCTAGATCATCGGTTCTGATCTCTCGCCCGATGGTAAGAGACTTGCAGTGGTGGATGGTTGAGAGAACCTCTTCCAGGGGTCCCCTTTTTCATCCTCCCCGATCAGATCCCTGACCACGGACGCTTCCAGGCGGAAGGTTGAGGGTGCCATCTGAGTCCTCACCGAACCCAAGGCCTTTGGTCAAAGCTGGAGATAGTTCTCCACATCAACATGCTCGAGCTTCGAGCAGTGCTTTTTGCGCTCCAGACCCTTCGCCAATACATCCTTCCCGGTCACCTAGCTGTCCAAACGGACAACATGTGCGTGGTGTGGTACATCAACAAGCAGGGAGGAACTTGATCCTACCCGCTGTTCAGGGAAGCAGTGAGGGTCTGGGATTGGGCAACTTTCACAACCTTCACCTCACGGCGATCCGTGTTCGGAAGTCGACAATGTCACCAGCAGACAGACCAAATTACTGCCGTCGGCTCTTCCACAGTGGGAATTGGATGAAAAAGTCTAAAAAGCATCTTTCCAGGTTTGAGGATTCCTCAGATGAACCTGTTAACTTCCTCCCAAAGCGCCAAAGCTTCCAATCTTTTGCTCGCTCGCTGCGCTCCAGGCGGGCGCTTTCTAGAGTGACGCTCTATCTCTATAGCTGGAAGGACAGATTTGTCAATGCTTTCCCCAATTCCTCTGGTCCCTCGTGTGTTACAGAAGCTGCTGTAGAAGGGCGGAATGATTCTGATCACTCCTTTCTGGCCCAGGCAAATCTGGTTCTGTCTTCTACAACAATACTCAGAGGTTCCTCCTCTTCCTCTTCCTTTATCTCCAAGGTTGCTGACCCAGGATCAGGGACCCTGGTCCATCCGGGACTCAAGTCCCTTCAACTTCATGCATGGCTCCTTCAGACTCTAGCCCAATCTCATTTTGCATTTCTTCTAAGGTGGCGAGATTCTGGTGGAGGCTAGAAAACCCTCTACTAGGTCCACCTTCCCATGAAATGGAAAGTTTTTCTATCTGGGCTGCGTCCAGGGCGTGAGCCTTTTCCTGCCCTGTGACTTTTCTGCTTGAGTACATCGTCATCTTTTGACCTGGGTCTCAGTCACTCCTCTTTGAAGGTCCATATGGCTGATTTCAGCCTACCATGTCCCTTTGCTGATAAGGCATTTGCTCAGCTGGAGTATCCAAAACTTTCCTCAGAGGGCCCTTCATCTTAGGCCCCTATCCGGACTCCAGCTCTGCCTTGGGACTTAAACTTTGTCCTCAAGAAACTTACCCTCCTCCTTTGAGCCTGCGGCTTCCTTGAACCTAGAAGTTTTTCGTGGAAGACACTCTTCTTGGTGGCCATTACTTCTGCTCGCAGAATTTCGAGCTCCAGGCCCTAATGTGCAAAATCCACTTGATTTTTCACAAAGAGCAGTAACTCTTCACTGCGAATCCTAAGTTTCTCCCAAAAGTGGTAGCGAGTCTACCTCAAATCAGTCTATTGAATTACCTGCCTTTTTCACTGTTCTCCAACCAAGGAGAATACTTGCTCCATACCATGGATGTCACAGGATTCTGAGATACTACACGATAGGACGAAGGATCTCAGAAAGACTGATCAGTTGTTCATCTCTTCCGCTCACAAAGAGAGAAGGCAATGCTGTCTGTAAGCAATGCCTATCAAATGGTTGGCCATTGCACTCACTTTCTGTTATGACAAGTCAACAAAAGACCCTCCGGGTCAGAGTCAGAAATCGCACTCGTGAGTTGCTGCCTCATGGCTTGTTTCAAGAAGCGTGTCTCGTGAGACATCTGTGCTGTTGCCATTGGACTTCAGTACACCTTTATTAAACATTACAGTTTGGACATTGCCTCTCGCCGAGAGTAGGCTTCCAGGTTATCTGTCTTGCAAGGCCTCCTTTCTTGAGTCCTGCTAGATTATTTTCTACTTTGGAGTAGTTCCTCCTCCGGTGCCTTTCGGTTGTTCCAGACTGCTTGGGATTCTGTCCTATATGTAATTACACTGCAGAGCCCTCTTGAAGTAAAGTAGTACAATGCACTAAAACGTGCGTAACAGTAGATTTTGAGAGAGACTCTTGCAGTAGGTAGCTCCTTCCTGCCTCCATCCTAGGCTTTTTCAGCTCCTTTTCCATTTAGGAAAATATCTGCTTCTCTCGTCCGGGTCTTCTGGCCTGGTAGGGAAAGAACTGGAAAAGCGGCGTCTGGGACCTGCCTTTATATCGGCGTCGCTGCTTGACCGGTCACCTGATTGAGGCGGTCCCCGCCAGGGACTGCTAGCTAGAAATTTTTCCGTGGGATCCTGCCGCCGGCCGGCATCAGTCCTATATGTAATTACCTACTGCAAGAGTCTCTCTCAAAGATCTACTGTTACAGTAAGTTCTTAAGTAACTGTACTTTCTGCCGACAGTGACCCCCACCCCCTGACAAGGAGTCCAAGTATTTGGACCATTCAGGATGGAAGGTCTACGCGGCATCTTCCTTGGGCCTTCATCAGGCAAGTTCGGCCGTCATCATGGCACATTTCTCGGGTCACTGGATGAAGTCCTCCCTCATCTCTCCACGGACATGCAGACCACGGTTAAGCAGGTCCGAGATCAGGGCCGTGCTGTTGCCAGACATCGGGGACTCTTGTGCCCGCTTGATGGCCTCTGCAGTTGCATCTCGCCACAGGGCTTGACTGAGGCTCTCCTCCTTCTCGGCAGATACTCAACACACGTTAGCTGATGTGCCTTTCCTTGGGACCGACTTGATCGGCCCAGGAGTGGCTGGTCACCTACAGCACATAGAGTAGTCCAGTACCACCTTGGACCCCACTTCTGCCAAGAGTTTTGTGGGCAAGAACCAGCAGAAGAAAAAGCCCTTTTGGCACTCTTCCCCTGCGGTTCAGCAGTTCTCCTACTGGGGAGGACAGCAGCATCAGCATCAGCAGCAGGCTCAAGCTTGGCACCCTCGGACCAAGCCTGGACCACAGCAGGCCCGTAGAGGAGGCAGAGGCTCAGGTCCTGGAGCTTCCTCCTCCTCCAAGCCTGCTCAGTGACGGGATTGGGGTTGCCACCCCTATTCCCATCATGCCAGCTCTGGGTCTTCCCTTGGGGGGCCGTCTCTGCCACTTCCTTTCTGCCTGGTCCGCTATCACTACAGACAGGTGGGTTCGTGAAGTGGTCAGTCAGGGACTGCCTCTAGAATTCGAGCAGTACACTCCCAGCCGAGCCCACGTCCCTCAGGAAGAACAAATTTCTGCATGCACCCAGTCGGCTCTTCAAGACAACATTGCTCAGCTCCTCCTCAAGGAGGCAGTAGCTCCCTTGGCGGATCAATCTGCAGACCCAGGCTTTGTCTCCAGGTACTTCCTGGTGCCCTAGCGGATGGGGGGGGGGGGCTGGCACTCAATTCTAGATCTCCACGACCTGAATCAGTACCTCAGGTCACGCACCTTTTGGATGGTCACTCTGTCCCAGATCATACCATCCTTGGAGCGAAACATGTGGTCCTGTTCACTGGATCTGCAGGACGAGTTCTTTCACATCCTAATCCATCTGTCCCATCAGCCGTTCCTGTGCTTCAGGGTCGAAGGGACCCTGTACGAGTTCCGAGCCATGCCGTTCGGCATATCATTGGCCCCACGGGTCTTCACCAAATGCATTGCAGTGGTGGCGGTCCATCTCTGGCGTTGGGGGGTCAGAATTTACCCCTACCTTGACGATTGGCTCCTTGCAGGTTCCACCCAACAGGAGGTGGAGAGATCCAGGAATCTGGCCCTCCAGGCCTGCTCCCAGCTCAGCCTCCTGATCAACGAGGCCAAGTCGGAACTCGTGCCTTCTCAGGTGATGGACTTCATCAGGGCAGAGCTCGACTGTCATCAAGCCAGAGCTTGGCTCTCAGCGGACAGGGCAGAGGTTCTCTCCTCCTTTGCCCAGTCATTTCTGGTTGGGCACTTACGCCCTGCCTGGGACTTTCTACACCTTCTGGATTACATGGCGGCGTGCACCTCAGTGGTCCGTTGGGCCCGGTTGCACATATGCCCCCTCTAATGCGAGCTGGCCGCCCAGTGAACTCAGCGTCACAGTCATTTCGACCAGCTGATCATGGTAAGCCAGCAGATGTGGGACACTCTCCAGTGGTTGACCGCCCCAGACTGGTTGTAGGAAGGGATCCTGTTTGTCTGCCTTGAGCTGACGGTCGTTCTTATGACCGATGCCTTTCTCATTGGCTGGGGAGTCCACTTGGGGGACAACAGGACCCACGGACTCTGGAGCCCCGTGGAGTCCCGATGCCACATCAACTTGTTGGAGCTTAGAGCAGCCAGACTGGCTCTGTCAGCATTCGCTCCTCAGCTCTGGGGTCAAGTGGTTCAAGTCCAAACGGACAATACTACGACCATGTACTACCTCAACAAACAGGGCGGCGTGCACTCCTGTCTGCTATGCAAGGAGGCGCTCCACATCTGGACCCTTGTAAGCCGGTTGGAGGCGGCGGACCTCCTAGCCATCCATGTAGCAGGAGCATTGAACCAACTGGCGGATGCTCTCAGCCACTTAGGCCAGACATCCCACGAGTGGTCTCTCCATCCAGAGGTAGCTTACAGTCTGTTCTTCCTTTGGGGTAAACCGATGGTGGACCTGTTTGCCTCCAGGGAAAACACCAAGCTGAGGCTGTTTAATGCCCGCCCCCCTCAGCAGGGCGTGCTGCAGGTGGATGCCTTCTCGAGGCCATGGACCCCAGGCCTCCTCTACGCCTTCCCTCCATTTCCCTTGATCTACAAGGTGTTACTCAAGGTGAGGAGGGACAAGGCGAAGGGGATTCTGGTAGCCCCAGACTGGCCATGCCAGTTCTGGTATCCAGATCTCCTTAGCCTCAGCTGCAGGCCCCCGGAGCGGCTTTGTACACACCTGGACTTGATATCTCTGAACCAGGGGAAGGCCTTCCATCTGGACCTTCAATCCCTGTACCTCACAGCCTGGTACCTGAGTGGCTAGAGTTCCAGGCTTTGGGTCTTTCCAAAGATGTCTACACCGTGGTAGAGGCATCTAGAAAAGAATCGACCAGGAAATGTTATGCCTTCAAATGGAAAAGATTTTCCATTTGGTGTCAGGGTAAGGGTCTGGACCCCTTATCCTGTTCTGTGGCTAACATTCTCGACTACCGTTGGTCCCTCTCCAAAGGGGGTCTACGGTTTTCGACTCTTAGGATGCACCTGGCAGCCATTTCTGCTTATCAGGCGCAGGCCGGTCAGCCGACATTGGTGCAGGAGACAGTGGTCGGGTGCTTTTTCAAAGGCCTGGATCACCTATCCCTTCCGGTGCGTGAACTTCCACCTCTATAGGATCTGCTGCTGGTATTGGCAGAGCTCATGGGCAAGACATTCGAACCAATGCACAAGTGTGAGCTGTCACACTTGTAATGGAAGACGGCCTTCCTGGTGGCTATCACATCTGCCAGAAGGACAGGGGAGCTCCAGGCACTTTCGATGGACTCCCCTTATCTGGTTTTCCACAGGGACAAAGTTGTCCTGCGCCCCCACCCGAAATTCCTTCCAAAGGTTGTGTCAGAGTTTCACCTTAGCCAGGTGTTGACTCTGCCAGTATACTATCCTAATTACACCTCGGAGGCTGAGTACAAGCTCCATACTTTAGACCTGAGACGTGCTCTCTCCTTTTACAAGGAAAGGATGGTGGAAATTCGTGGAGAGGTTCGCCAGCTGTTTGTCACCTACGCTGAAGCTGCTTCTGGCAGACCTGCAGTGAAGCGGACTATTGAAAGATGGATCACATCATGCATAGGTCTGTGCTATGAGTTCGTGGGCAAGGAGCCTCCCAGAGGGATAAGTGTTCATTCTACCCGCCATACTGCCGCATCGGTGGCTGCTTCCAGGGACATCCCTGTCCAGGAAATCTGTCGGGCTGCTACCTGGAAGTCAGCAAACACCTTCATCACCCACTACCACATCGACCTTGAGTCATGCCGGGATACTGGTTTTGGGGCCTCAGTTCTACAGTCTCTGTTCCCTAAGTAGGGGGTGTGCGCCTTGCCTCCCTCCTCCTGGAGAACTGCTAGGAGTCTGCCAAGAAGTGTGGATGAACAACATATCCACGATCCTAGAAGAACAGGTTACTCACGTGTAATAGTAGTTCTAGGAGTGGTATATGTTTGTTCATCCACACGGACCCACTCAACCTCCCCGGCTGCGGACGCACACAACCTGGCTTCCAGCAGGCTAAGATCTGGCGTCACGGGGCAGAGCCGAGGTATATACCACCCGGGTAGGTGGGAGGCGACAGCTTGAAGACTTCCGGCAAGATTTAAAGGGAAAAGGGACATACCAAGAAGTGTGGATGAACAACATATACCACTCCTAGAACTACTGTTACTGGTGAGTAACCTGTTATTTCCTTCCACCGAGGCATGGTAGTGTTGAGAGCTAATAGGAAGTTTCTCCCCAAGGTGGTTTCTGACTTCCATTTGAAACAGTCTGTTACCTTTCCAGTTTTCTTCACTGATCACGCTAGCTCAGGGGAGCGTAGACTGCACAGTCTTGATGTAAAAAGGGCTTTAAGCCACTACATGACTCATACCAAGGACTGTAGGCAGGACAGACAACAGCTGTTCCTCACCTATGGGGAGGCAGGTAAAGGGACACCGGTCTCAAAAAGAACTATCTCTCGGTGGATAGTTCAATGTATTCAGTTTTGTTACGCAAAAGCAGGTAAGGTACCCCCTGCTGGGCTTTAGAACCCATTCTACAAGGGGCATTGCTGCTACTATTGCAGCTACCTGAGAGGTGCCTTTGGCGGAAATCTGTGAAGCAGCTACCTGGAGGTCAGTCCACACCTTCACTAAGCATTATAGCCTGGACACCCAGTCCAGGAGTGATGCTAGGTTTGGCACAGCAGTTCTTCAGTCTTTTTCCAAAATAGATTCTTTGCTCACGTCCTTGAGGTACTGCTGCATAGTCTGCAAGAAATAATAATGTTAGTGGATTCCTGGGCTTAGAAGAAAACATTACTCACCTGTAGTAATCTTGTTTTGTCCAGTGGGATCCACTAATATTATTACTTCCCACCCTGCCTCCCCTACAGAATCAGTAAAAAGAAAAATCCTCTCTGCAGCTGATTGTATATATACTTGGAGTGGTATGCCATCTACTGGCACTTCTTAGTAATGTTTTATAGCTTGTAGGTCCTTTTTCTTGGGTATATCTGACATTAAGAAAAGGGAAATTTCTCTCTGTCTATGAGTTAATATTTACTAGTTGGGGCCCCATTTTTTCCTATTGTTATTTTGTCTATAGGTTAGTATGGCCTCTTTACAGGCTCCTAGGAAATCTGAGGTTAGAAGGTAGGCAGTTACACTGGGAAGTTTTAAAATTCGATACACAAGCTAAAGATTCCATTTGGCTCCGGAGCAGCGCTGACTTAAAGGAACACTGCAAGAAGTAATAATATTAGTGGGTCCCTTTGGAAGAAACAAGATTACTACATGTGAGTAATTATTTTCTTTTATAGTGCTGTTGTAAGAAGGCTAGGGAAGTCTGCCTAATCTCCCCCCTCCCGTTCACAGATGTCTTCCTGACCCAGCTGTCTGCAAGGATGATTATCAGCTCCCTTCTCACAACTCAGACTAGCACACTGATAACCCCTGTGTTTTTGTTTTTTACCCTGGCTGAAAATCCCAATTTACCTGACAGACCTTACACTTTTAAAGAGCAGGTTCACAGTTCCTTCCCTCCCCAGATGTATAAGGCAGCATACCTGTCCCGAAATGGATTATGCCATGAAGTTTAATTTTTTTCTGTCTATATTGACAGGAAAAGAAAATAAAAAAATGCTTGTAAATTTCTCCTTGCCAGGCTGCAGCCAAAACAGTCCTAGTTCCTTGTTTGGAGACACGCCCCCACGGTAGCATGATTTTGGGACATCGTTAAATGAAGGGACTGTAATAGTGTCTAATTGAAGCCCTGAGGAAGGCTTCATACAGGCGGAGGTACCTTAATTTTTTCCCTCTCTTTTTCATTCCGAAGAGTCGGGCGTGCAGTGACGTCAATGCACTGACTTGCAGACGTCTGCTGACTCTTCCCCCAATGTAGATGCCTGCGTTCTGCCGCTGGGTGTCAGTGCAGCATGGCACATGACCCTCACCCACCCCGAAGGAAGGAGAGCTGTCGCAGGATGCTCAATCCTCCCTTCCCCCTGCCAGACCCTGGCGACCCGAGTCCGTTCCCGAACCCGGGTCACCGGCGTGATCCGAGGTGTGGTGTCCAGCGCCTCAACCCTCAGCGCCACCGGCCTGGCCTGAGATGATATCTTTTTAAATTCTTGTGTGTTTGTACGGTGCCCAGAGCCTCTGGGATTGGGCGCCAGAAAAATAAAATTTGCCTTGCCTTACTGACCTAGAGCGAACAAGCTAGGGTTGTGTTGACTGCATGAGTTAGTTTGTTTTGTTCAGTGAAGGGGTTATCTTTCACGTTGCATTAGTCAAACTGATTAAAATCCTGTTTTGGTGTTTTCTTGCATTTTGAAACCTTAGCAACTGTACCTGTTTGCTTTGAATGACAAGTTATTTGCATGCAGCTACATTTAAAACAAGCTTTTAGTCCTTCCATTTAAAAGTGCTTATTGTAAAATTAAGTGCAGTTCTTGTTGGCATTGTGCTTAAGTGGTTAGAACTAGGAAATCTAGACTCCACTTCGCCCCAAGGCGTCTTCTGGGAACAACCCCAATGGGAGCACCTCGCTCTTCCAGCCTCTGCTGTTCATATCCCTCCCCACCCCCTCAAGCAATACCCAAGGCCTGACAACGTTGATAGGGTGGAAAAGACAATGGAGGAGGGAAAAGGGCAGAGGGGCATGGAGAGCGGAGGCTGAATAGCGACGACCCGGGGGGGGGGGGTAACATGCTGAAATGTGTCCCAGGCCCAAAACATAGCAGTGCAATCCAAATCTAGCTGCTCAATTTACAACAACCATAAATACTATATAAAACCCAAAAAATCTCACCCTATCCTAAACTTCTCCTCACATGTCCCACAACTAAATAATCTATTCCCACTCCATGTTAAAATTACAAACAACTAAATTAAAAGTAAACTAAACCACCTAAATACATAAATCTCCCTAGAACATTTATTTAGCCCACAGGTCCTCTCACTACCTGGGGACCAACCAAATTTAAACTAACCAGAAAACAATTATATAGCACACGGGTCCTCTCACTACCTGGTGCCCTACTTAAACTAAGCACTCTCACTGCTAATTACAAAACAAGTAAATTAACATTTAAATAATAAAATAATAAACAGGAAAAAAGATTTGAGGAAATGATATAGAAACCACCCTCCAGACAATATCTCTCACATATATCTGGAGAATAGGTGGATTCACAGCTGTTACCGAGCACTTTCACTGCCCACACAGTTTCTACAAAAGTACACATAAATCACACAGTACTTGCAGTCAGCAGAGGTCCAGTCTGGATGTAATCACATCAAGCACACAGCCTTGTACAGACTCAAGATACAAGGTTCAGGATACCAGCCCCAGAATCATCAAGAAAACCAGCAAACAACGTAATTCCCAGTCTTCCCATTCTTCAGGCTTCCTGAGGAATAAAGTATGGGCGTGGATACACAGCGAGCCTGTGTTTCCATCGAGGGGTTGAGATAACCAGCATATGGACCTTGTGAGTGCAGCTTGAGAGGTCCACGCCGGTATCTCAGCCCTGAGATGGAAACACAGGGCAAATTGTGTATCTGTACCCACATTTAATTTGTTATAGTATATGGTTCCCAGGGTTTTTTTTTTTTTTATTATTTTACTTTTCTCAATGTTTCATTTCAGCAAAGTGTAATATGTTGTGTTTGAGCTCCCTGTTGTCGGCAGATCAGTGCGCTGTGGAATCCCATTGGTACACTCCCGTTCTGCTGCTGAACCTGTAATCCAAAAAAGTATAAAAATTTAATGATTTGAAAAGACGGGGTGAGTTACAGCACTCCGTGTTCCAACATTTTGTCCAGGCGTCTCGGTAAGCGGCGCCACCATGTTTGTTTTGCTTTTTGGTCAGAGGGCTGTGTTTTGACCACTGAGATGGGGTTATGAATATTGATGACAAAACGTGCACAGTAACTTTTAGAATGTGCACAAGATTTGAGCAGCCACCAAATTCCATACATAATATGACCAAACCATATACTATAAAATAAATAATTAATGTTTTGCTATAATCTCTTACATATTTAAGGTGGGTCTCTGTTCAAACTTTTCTTCCTTTAGACTTTAGTCTCTTGGTCTCTGTTCATTCCTGATTATTTTAAAGGGGGAGTGTTCATATTCCCTAAATTAAGGTGCTGGGACCTGAAGGTCCTGATTAAGAAATCTGGCACATAAAATAATTTCCTGGATGCTTACTTATTGTTTTATGCACTTTTATGTCAGGTTGATCTTGGGAACCCTGGTCCACTGTGCCAGCTTGTTGCCTCCCCACACCCCACCGTGGCCGAGCCTCTGATGACCTAAGTAATGGGGGTTATCTAAGTGCCCACATATGTCTGAACTTTAATTCTGTACCATAGTGCATTTCCGGGAGCTCACTCCTCAACCTCAAGAAGTGAGATTAGTATAAGCTACAGTGTCACTGTGGCTGTGCACTACCATACATAATTAAACGTTCAGATATATGTAGACACTTAGATGACCCCTGCAGTTGACTTCAATGTTTAGGTCATCAGAGGTTCAGACACAGACGTCCTTTTCTGGAGATAAGTGAGCCGGCATGGTGGTGGGGGTTTACAGGATCAATCAGATAAAAAAGCAAATAAAACAAAAAGCAAGTATAAAAAAATATATATTTTATGTGGCAGATTTCTTAATTGGGACCTTTTGGTCCCAGAACATTAGTTTAGGGGCAAGAACATTCACCTTTTTTAAAGCTGCTGTCGTAAGCTGGCCAGTCAGTGCAGTGGTAGAGCTGCCAGTCCCGCAGCCTGGAATCGGAGTTCGCAGACAAGCCCAGGGTGTCTGGGGGCCGGCAGGGGAGAGGATGACTGAGCATGTCAGCGGGCGCTTTCCTCCTCTGGGGAGGCTGTGATGCCATCTTTGCTGCAATATTGCCACCTTGATGACCACAGGTGGCCATGCATCAAGGCACCCTGAGGGAGGGGAAGGATGCCAGTGGGGGACCTACGCTGTGCATGCATTGTGTGTGCTTGCATATTGGTCCCTCTTGGGTGCTGGCATCCTCCAGAGGGGTTTGGACCAGGAACATGGGAACAACTTTAGAGCCCAGCTAGATGAAGGAGCACACTCTGGCCCTAGCAGACCCACCACTCCATACCCAGGAGGTCCTCATCAGTGGGCCAGCACCTCATCTGGATAATCCTCCCCCCAACCATCTAGGTGAGCCCCACATTGGGGGTAAGCTTAGGGGTTTGGGGTTGAATAAGGAACTAGGTAATGGAGCAGGCTATGTAAAGGGCTGGTTGTTATCCACCTGATGGCTACAGCTCTTGAGATAGCATAAAACATAAGTACAGATTTACTGTAGCAATCCAGTAGCCAGAGCAAGAAGATTAGATTTAAATAAGGTACAAAATATTCCAGGTGTACTACTATTTGGTATTCGGTAGATAACATATTTCATGCACGGAGTACCAAATTGTGTCTTTGTCATCTCTCATGATATATTAGGTTTTGCAATCCATGTTTGACCAGTTGCAATTTCATCTCCCATAAGTGCCTTTAATAAAATCCTCCCGCCGCCCCCATCCCACATCCATTACCATTGGTGCCCAGTCCTTATTAGTACCCTTGAGCCACACAGTTCCTAAAAGTTTGTATTTTAAGGAGTCCAGTGCAGTATGAAGATCCTCATCAGCTCAGTCTCTCCACCAGGCCCAAATGCCAGTAATCCAGCCCCAGTTGTGCTTACAGGCTCGCCAGCAATTGGACTCGACAATTAGACTGAGGATATAGATCTTCCCGCTGCATTGGACTGTTTAGGTACCGGGTGGCTCAAGGAAACTCCTAAGGACTGGGTGGGGAGGGTGGTGGGGCTGAGAAAGATATATGTGTGTGTGTGTGTGTTAAAGTTTAATTATATGCACAAATGA
Organism: Neoceratodus forsteri; assembly: GCA_016271365.2. Taxonomy (NCBI): domain Eukaryota; kingdom Metazoa; phylum Chordata; order Ceratodontiformes; family Ceratodontidae; genus Neoceratodus; species Neoceratodus forsteri. The sequence continues at coordinate 805,436,962 of CM028133.1, forward strand.
AAGCTGGAATTGCAACTGAGCGGGACATCTCGAGGAGGTTCTGTACTGCATCCTAAAGTATTTCACGTGTAGGAGGAGAGAGAGAATGCTGTTGTCCTTGGGGAGGAGTTGTGAAGGGGAGAACCACATTGTATCATAAAGCATTTTACAGTTCATGGGAGGGGTTAAAAAATGTACACAAAGCTAGCTCTTCTTTGAGGATATCTCTTGCATCAGGCTACACCTATGGAACTATAGCTGCCAGGCACTAGGACCACATGGAAACTTTTCTAGCTAGCAGTCTACAAGGAGCTACCCATGATGGCATCATATGCTGGCAACGTCCCTCTCATATAAACGTGGGCAGCCCCATGCCCTCCTCATTTCTTTTCCCGCCGTCGGCCATCACACGTCGGACTCCACAGAGACACCAACGCTTTAGTTGACTGCTAAATCTCTATTTTTTGATTATATTTCTTTTCTCACCCTAGTTTTTGTATCACTTTCTTTTTAAAGTGATTTTTGATTTTCATTTATGTTGACTGACCCAAAAAAATCTTGCGCTGTTACAGGTGTGGTCAGAAGATCTTCGATAAGGACGACCACGATACCTGCATCTGCTGCCTAGCCCTGGGCCATGATGTTAAGGCTTGCGAAGTCTGCCATGGAGTCAACCAAGCTACCCAGCGGCACCATCAGAAGGCCCTAGAAAACATTCTGCTGCTACGGAAGGTCACCCGAATGGAGAATGAGCTCCAGGTCAGAAGCTCCTCCACCTCCCTGGCCCCATCCACAGGCTCCCATTCCACCAAGACCCGTGACAAGTCAGCCGGCGAAGCACAAGCACCGGGAGAAGGATAGGAGCAAGGAGAAATCCTCCTTGGCTCATTCGTGGTCATAGCTTTGAGTGCTGACTGCAGCAGGGTCGTCGTCTGCTTTGGTGGTGACCCCCTCTGCCACCCACACCCTCTCAGCTACAGGGTGACCTTCTGGCAGCGCCTCCTGCTAGTCTTTCCTTGGCTGGTGATGGCTCCTCGGTGCTGGGCCTCCTTATGCCCCCCGCGCCGACTCTCCAGCCCCTGCTTTTCTGGTCTCTCTTTTCCATGGGCCACCAGGCAGGGAGCTCTGCCGGTCCAGCCTTGGCTGACATTGATATGATGCTATTGGGGGTCCAGCCTTCACTGGCGATGCCTTTAATTAGACGTTGGGGATTCAGCCTCCCCCTGTCATCACCCCATGCCACCATGTCGACATTGGGGCCCCAGCCTACCTCGATGACATCCCAAGCTGCCATATTGACACCAGGGCCTCAGCCCCTCCTATCGACACCTCGGACCGTATTGCCGGCGCGGGGACCCCAACCTCCCCTGCTGGTGCTCAGGGCATTCCAACGCCAATTTACTATCGATGTCTAGGTCATGCTATACTCCTTATTGAGTAAACTTTATGCACCGCCTTGCCCCATCCCAGGTCTGGTGATGCGGGGGGCTGCTAGGCCTGCTCCCATGCCAACGCCCTCCAGGATGCTGCATCCTGCTCGCCCTTGATCCCCGATGCCATCAGTGCCCATTTCAGAGCCAGGCGATAAGGATAAATACAATCCTAACCTCCTCCCACAGTAAGAGGAGGAGGATGAGGGGACTGGTAGCCCCACTCACTCTTCTTTCACTGTCTCCTCAGGGGGTGAAGACTCCTCCAAATGTACTTTGAGGACCCCCTCCCTGTGACCCCTCTTTCATCTCGGTGATGAGCAGTTACAAACTGCTATGAGGTTTGATGCTGAGGAGCAGAATATCACCATAGAAACATAGACAATCACGGCAGAAAAAGACCAGAGGTCCATCCAGTCAGCCTAAGTTCCTTGTAATCCCTGGAATCTACTGTTCCTCCAGGGTACTAGTTCACCAGCAGAAACCCAACAGAATATTTTTAGTTGCCAGATTATTCTCCACCTCTGATCATTCCTCCTCTGCTGGTGGCATTTGAAGATGCCACCATAGCTGCCTGGTATTGGCCAAATTTGATCCCTGCCATGCGCAGAAAGGCAGAAAAATTATACCAGGCTCCCTCAGGGATACCATTCGTCGCAGAGCAACCACAGGCAGATTCAGTGATTATAAATGCAGCTCATGATAGGTCCAGGAGACTTAAACACCTCGGCTCTCTTCCAGCAAATAAGTAATCCAGAAAGCTGACCTTAGTCTGCCACTCTGTCCTTCAGGGATATGAATTACATTGCCCGTATGGTCACATTTCAGAATACCCTGTGAAGAAAGGCCAAAACTACAGCCCAGGCCCTTCCAGAGGACCACCAGAGGCAGGAACTGCTCAAGGCCCTCCAGTCTTCGGCAGATGTGGGCAAGCATCTTTTGAGGTCTGCCTGTGATGATGCTGCTGATGCCTCCACTAGAGCAGCTGCGGTGGACATCTGCCTGAGACAGCATTCTTAGCTTAGGGTGTCTGGATTTTCTATTGATGTAAAACAGTCCATCCTGAATGCCAACTTCAGAGGCTACAAACTTTTCGGGGTGGATGTGCAGGACATACTTTTCTGACCTCACTGTGGCAGACTGATTCTCCGAAGTTTGTTTAACATGCCGTACTTGCTGGTGTATGGCATGTTCAATGAATGGAGCATTATTCTGCCATAGTGAGTACTGTTTTTTCTGTATTTTGCTGTGGACATTTAGCCTTTATTACAGCTGCACACTTTAGCTTTCAGTGCTTGTTTAGCGCGTGGTTGGTGTTTTTTATGTACTTTCTAACCTGCAGGCCTCAGGCTGGACTCTGCAGTCCGCCCACTCTCTATACCAAACCCAGCCAAAAAGTAGCCAGAAGGTGCCCTTTCATCGTGCCTGCCATAATCCCAAACAGGGCACCTGGCCTCAGGGCCAAGCGCAGGACAGCAACAGTAATCAAATGCCATGTTTACACAGCTGAACTCACCCCTTCTTTGGAGCATTGCAGAACTGCTCCGACCTAAGGATACTTGGCAAACGCGTCTACACAGCCTCTCTCAGTGCCGATGTAAGACGCGCTGGAGGGGGGCTGGGAGTCGGGGCAGTCAGTGGATAAAAGCGCCCGCAAGTGGGAGCGAGCGGTGCAGCCTGTCTACACGGCCGCTTAAACCGCTCGCTCCAGAACGTGTCCCCAGACTTTCTGGGACTGCCGAGTGGTGCAAGGAGCGGCTTACCATGATTTTGCTGCACTGCAAATGCCGACGTGTAAACACAGCTAAAGAGCTATGCACTCAGACTGCTGGAAAAAAAAAAAAAAAAAGGCAAAACTCCAGTAAATGAGTTTATTGTGGCAATATAGAGGCACACTATGGTTTAAACCCTCAGTCCCAGTGCTTTAACCCCAAGTGGGTCTTCATCAAACTACCTACTTGCCTACCTACCTCCACCACTGAGAAGGCCCCCAGAGGAGGTGGTGCCACCCCGGCCGCAGGTGCTGCCTCAGCATGACTCCTTGCCAGACCCTAACCCTCCAGCACTACAGGAGGCGGTGGTAGGGGGTCGTTTCTCTCGCCACCTGGTCAGGTCGAGGGAGATCACAATAGATGCTTGGGTTCTGCAGCTCATAGAGCAAGGCCACACTCTAGAATTTCTAGAGTGGCCTCCAGATCTACCTCCAGTTCATTCAAGCTACCCTCTGTGGAGAGTTGTGGGATAACGGATGGACCAGACACTGAACTTCTGGTTCAACACACAATCTCTGTGTGATGTTTATTCAGAATACAGGAAATAAGCTTCTGCAATGCCATATTCCTTCTTCAGTTCATCAGTTTGCAATTTGCAGCAACAGACTATGTATGTTCTTTCTCTACACTTAGCCAGCACCTACTGACACTGATCTCTGATCTAAACATTTTTTTGTGAAACCACTTCATCCCTATTTGGGCCTTGTTTGCTTGGGTAGTGGAGACTCAAAAAAAACAAACAAAAAAAACAAAACAAGCTATCGACAACCTCAATGTAGAATCACTGAAAAAAAAGTTACTTCAAAGGGCATTGGCAACAAATCAAGTTTCAAATACATACATCATACATACTTCCATAATGCAAAGCATCATGGGATATATGCAAATCACCATGACATTTCAGACTTGTTTAACTTACAGCAATTTACATGCATTTTAAATAGCACAACTAACTTAATTTCTATAATAGTCACCTAGTATTTTTTACCATTATTCAAAAAACACCTAGTGCCATGGTATTTTCAACATTTACAGGTTTCATAAACTTAAGGTACATACATCAAGGTACTTTATGACATAGTAGTGCTATTACATACTAAATCCAACAACGATAAACAACCTGTTGTTTTACATATGCTCGGAGGTCATCACAATAACCTCCATGTATGAGGACCTGAGAGGGAAAAGGAAAATTAAAGAGCACACTATATAGCATAGTCAAGAAAGGGAAGGGGATGCCCATAGGTGGCCAACCTTATGGACTAGAAATTGTAAAGGATAGAGTAGGCTAAGAAATAGAAGAACTGTTGCAACAGATTTAAGAAAAGGTCAGTCCTCAAGAGTGGCAGGAGCTCCCTGTCACACCCTCCAGACCACATTCCAGTGCTGCTGGGGAATTTTTCACGTTACTGCAGAAAAGGGCAATAGGGCCAGTTCTCAAGGAACAGAGGGTTCTATTCCCATTTCTTTCTAGTTCCGAAATGCGCAGGGGATTTACAGCCTATCCTGGATCTGAGAAACCTGAATTTCTGTGTCCAGTACAAGAAGGTGACCCTACATGGTCTGCTGCCACTTCTGTTCCAGAGAAATTAGCTCTGCTTCCTCAACATGCAGGATTCATACCTGCATATCAAGGTGTGAGCACGCCACAGGTAGTACCTCATGTTCCAGTTCCAGGGGATTGCTACCAGTTCTGGGCATTGCCCTTTGTCTTATCCTCTGCACCACAGGTTATTACCAAATGCTTGGCAGTGGTAGTAGCCAGCCCTCAAGAAGGAGGGGATGTACGTTTTTCCTTACCTGGACGCCTGGTTGCTCACAGCACAGTCCAGGGAGCAACTGCTTCAGACCCTAGTGCATGCCATGGGAATCACAGTCAGTCTGTTCAAGTCAGTCTTGACCCCTTGTCAGTGCCTACAGTACATCGGAGCAGTACTAGACACTGCTCAGGGCTTTGCGTTCTTGCAGCAGGACAGGGTGGACCGCCTGATGGCTGAGGCCCAGCTGCTCTACAACAGCAGATATTAGAACCTTCCTGAGGCTCTTGGGCCTAATGGCTGTAGCCATCATCATAGTACCTTAGCCAGGCTGCACATGCGGATTCCCCAGTGGACATTGAGTGTCCAGTGGAACCAATGTACCAACAACCTCGAACAGCAAGTGCTAGTGTCCTTCCTGCGAAAGGTGCTGCTATGGTAGATGGAACCCAGCAAGCTGTTGAAAGGGATTCCCTTCCTTATTCCTTCCCCTCAGCAGATTCTAACACCAGATGCTTCAGGTTGGGCTGGGGGGGCTCATCTGGGGCCTCATCAGGCTCACTGGACATGGACCAGAGTGGAGGCTGCCCTCCACATCAATGTCATAGAGATAAAGGCCATTCTGTATGCTTTATTACAAGCCTGCCAGACCCATCTGTCCCTGGGCCATCTGCTGGTGCAGACGGACAACATCATTGTAATTCGTTACATCACCAAACAAGTGGGGGACCCATTCGTACCCTCTGTGTCTGGAAGATATGCGGGTCTGGTACTGGGCCCAAGAACACTGTCTAGAACAATCAGCCATCCATGTTCAGGCATCCAAAGTGTCCTGGTGGACAGCCTCAGCTGGTCGCAGTCCCAGATGCACGAGTTGGAGCTGCTGACCTCGGTTGTAGAAGACTTGTTCAACAGGTGGCATCCTCCAGAGTTGGACCCCCACTCGATGTAAAACTGTCACGTTTTCTGCTCACTTGCTCCATAGCCTGGAGTTTTCTGGTGAAACACGTTGTCCCTCTCTCTTGGAAGGGGAGGTTCCTCTATGCATTTCTTCCCTTTCCTCTAATCCAGAGAGTGTTAATCAAGCTCCAGATGGAAGGATTAACTCTGATCCTCATTGCCCCATTCTGGCCTAGTCAGATTTGGTTCCCCTTACTGCAGCAGATGGCGATGGAACCTCCAGTGCCCTTGCTCCTGTGCAAAGACTTGCTGTCACAGAAGCAGGGCACTCTGGTCCATCTGGACCTCAAGTCCCTCCACCTCCATGCCTGGCTCCTGAAGACACAGCCATGGATTTGGGGTGTCCCAAAAATTGGCGGCTGTCCTGGTGATGCTAGGAAGCCCTCCATCAGGGCCACTTACTCTGTGAAGTGGAAGTGCTTTGCTCTGTGGGCGGCTTCCCATCATTTGGACCCTTTCACTTATTCAGTGAATCAGATTCTGCAGTACTTGCTGTCCCTTTCAGATTCTGGCCTGCAGTTCTCCTCCATTAAGGTACACCTGTCAGTCATTTCAGTCTTCCATGTGCCTGTTGATGGTTGTACGGTGGCACAATTAGTGGTGTCCAGTACATTTTTGAGAGGCATTCTTCATCTGAAGCCTTCCATCCGCAATCTAGTCCTGCCCAGGAGCTTGAATTTTGTGTTTGAGAAACTTACTTTGGCTCTTTTGAGACAGCTGCGACATGGATGCTACGCTTTCTGTCATGGAACACGTTATTTTCAGTTGTTGTTACTTCTGCTGCAAGAATTTCTGAGCTTCAGGCTCTGATGTGTGAGCCTCCTTATTTGATTTTCCATAAAGACAGGGTGTCTTTGCGTACGAATCCTAAGTTTCTTCCCATCATGGTGTCTGAGTTCACCCTAAATCAAACCATCCATCTGCCTGTTTATTATCCAGAACATGCCAATCCAGGGGGAGCATTGCTCCACATCTTAGCTGTGCACAGAATCCTGTGTTACCATACACACTGTAAGAAGGACTACAGGAAGTCCTCACAGCTGTTTTTTTCCTTTGCCCCTGGGAAAGAGGGCATTCCTAGTTCTGAACAGTGCTTGTCCAAATGGTTGGCAAACTGTATCACCTTTTGCTACAAGAAGTACGGTAAGGAACTTCCTGGCGTTGTTCGTGGTCATTCAGCCAGAGGCATGGCCACTTCAGTTGCTTGTTTCAGCTGCAGAAATTTGTGCTGCCACTTGGAGTACTGTTCACACTTTCACTAAACACCACAGTCTGGACATTGCTTCTAGAAGAAGGGCAGGCTTTGGCCTGGCTGTACTTCAAGGCCTTCTTTCAGCGTGGCTCAGTTGGTAGCACATCCGCCTCTGTAACAGAAGGTCGTGAGTTCTCGTACCACACCGGGATGGGACATGTACCTAAAATGCTGGCACCCGAGTGCAGTAATGGGGGGTGCTGTACTGCTGCGGTGTACCGTCCTTCAGATAAGACGTTAAACCGAGGTCCCTTCTACCCATCCTGGTGCTGTCCTGGTGGGTGTCCAGGTGGAAGTAAAAGAACCCAGGGCATTCTTCACAAAAAGTAGGGGACATTTCTGGTGTCCTGACCAACATTCCCCTTCCCATAAAACCGGTTTGTGCAATTGTCCAGGCTGTGTGTGGGTGTTGATGTGCGATATGGCCACCATTACACATTCAGTCACTTCACTACCGCTCTAGCATTCCTTGTAACGCGCTTTGGGATACACTGTGTATGAAAAACTCTACATAAATGCTGATTCTTCTTCTTCTTCTTCCTTTCATAGGCCTATAATCTCCAGCAATCCAGACTGTCTCTCTCTCTAACTGCTTGGCACTCGTTCCATAGGTGTGGCCTGATGCAAGAGATATCCTCAAAGAAGATAGTACAGTTATGTAAGAACTTACTGTAACAGTAAATTTTTGAGAGAATCTGTTGCATCAGACCATTGCATCGCACCCTCCATCCTCCTTGGTCATTGGACTTTTCTGTGTCTGTCTCTCTTTCTCCAGGACGGTTCACCTTCTGTTTCACCTTTCTTTATGGTGGGAACCTCTGGCTCCCCCTTGGTTCCCCAGCAGGTGATCCTCTGTATATGGTCTCTGGTGGGAGAGCGGAGGAGGGCATAGGACCGCCCACGTTTATATGGGAGAGACATCGCCAGCGTATGATGTCGTCACAGGTGGCCCCTTGTAGACTTCTAGCTAGAAAGGTTTCTGTGTGGTTCTAGTGCCTGGCGGCTGTAGTTCCATAGGTGTGGCCTGATGCAAGAGATTCTCTCGAAGATCTGCTGTTATGATATGTTCTTATCTAACTGTACTTACTGGTATACAGAAAAAGAGGTTTCTGTACCAGATTTTGAGACAGAATATCAAACCTATCACCAGGTATTCTGTCAAACGTGTCAGATTTTTTTTTTACTAACATTCAAACACTGGGAGACATTCATTTTGTGGGAAGAAGGAAAACCGTGTTCTCACTTGTCCCCATATCTTCCCATCTAACCTGTTAGTCACAGGGTAGGTAATCTTCCTGACGAAGGTACCTCAAAAGCACACCATTAAACATGATTGACAGGTTACGGCTGTAAGTGCCTCACTCTTACAGCTGCACTAGCCCAGAGCCAGGAGTTTGGTGAAAACAAATTGTTCATGTTGAAATGCAACCAGCTAAGTTTTTAGGAAAGTACCAAACATATAATGGAAATGCACTGTCTTCTGAGCAATCCAGTGGGATATGTGTACACACAAGTCATTTGTTCTCACTAGGCTTACTGTGCATTGGAGCTAGTTAGGGCGTGTCATAGTAATTTCAGCACTCTTCTCATTTACAAAATGGATGCCTCCAAATCACCATTTCAAGAGCATGGTTCTATGTTTCATTTTGTTTTTGTAGTACGGTACATTTTTGTAGTATATGTAGCATGATAGTGCTACTATAGTTATGGTTAAGTAGGCACTTCAGTGTTAAATCGCAGTTTTCAAGCAGATATAACTTGCCAGTCCTTTAACCTGTTGGCCTGGAAATTGGCATGCCCAAACCTTTTCATATAACTGTTGAACTAATGATGCTTTAGACTTTGGTTGCAGGTATAAAGATTTTTTACTTGAGTAAAAAATGGTCGTTTAAAAAGTCAGTTAATCTTCCTTTTGTAGACATTAAGAGCATTACTTGCTCACCATAACTTGATTTCACACACACATTTCAGCTGGTAATACATCTTGATTCAGATATAAAGTGCTGTAGTACAAAGTTGTTTTGCACACAAGTCAGCGTGGAACCGAGATAGTGAAGTGGTGGTGGTAATGAAAAAAGTACACCCGATTGTTTGCTCCACATGGAGCTTCTAAGGGGATATTGTGCCCAGTAACAAACAGGCACCTTATCCTAACATACTAACATACTAAAAGCCAGCAGAGTAGGCCTAATGGTCTATCATGTCTGCTCGGTAGCCAGCAACCTAGTGGGTGCTCGCCTTCCCGCCCCCTCCCCCAGCCCCCGAGAGGGTCTTCTTTGGCTTCAGTTTCCCCTTGTACCTATTATTATGAGAAGATTGAGGTCACCTGCTGTTTATATTAATTTAATCAGTTGCCTGAAGAATGAGAACCAGTCATTTAAAGGCAGTCAATCAAAAGCTTCATCTCTACAATTTAGTGCTGCCAAGACATTAATCCCCTTAAGAGGCTTCATGTAACGCACACAAAATATAATTAAATAAGATGGGGAGGCAGAAAGAAGTTTTTGACAAAAGTTTTTAATTCATCTCAGTATGCTACGGGATACCTAAAATGCAGCTTCAAAACTTATTGGAACCCCTCAATAAAGAATTACAGAACCTAATACTAAAAATAGACACCAGTGCATAAAAATACTTTTATTAGGGAGTAAGTAAAACTAGGAAAAAAAACAAAGATGGCTAAAAAAGATCTCTTTACTTAAGATCTGCTGCTTTGGGACAATTATATCCATACATGCCATAAAGATTTTACATTTACATTTTACATTTTTAACACCATTCAGTAAAGTAATCGTGCAGTAAGACAGTGCATTTAAGAATCCTTTTTTCCTTTTTATCATTGGATTTAAGAACTCGATTGTCCCATGAGGACCACTAATTTAATTTATAGTGGTCTCCATTCATATATTAATACATAGAAACTGTCTTAAAGCTTTTAAACATCATTGTGCAAACAAGTGGCTTAGTGATAGCTCATAACCAGCTTCTGTGAAATTCTTCTAGTATTAAGTTATGAATTCTGCAGAAAACTGTTTTAATTGTTACTATCCCCCAGGATGTTGTAGTTAATTTATTTAGTATTTAATTTTATTTAGTATGTTGTACCCTGTGGGCTCTAAGAACCTACTGAATAGTCAAAGCAATTTCAGTCATCGAAAAAAATGCATCTTTTCACATTAAAGTTTTAATTAGATGATGTATTATTCGATGGTCTAAACCAATTCTTTTTTAATGGGGAAACTCATAACACTGACTGTATATCAGCACGGGAGGTGGTGGTGGAGAGTGGGGAGAGAAGAAAACGGGAATCCACATAGGTTATGAAAATATTGTAAGGGGTAGTTCTTTGTTTAACCCAATAGGGGATAAGCCTGGCTTTTGAAGTTAAAGATCCACTGGATTTCTCTTTGCTCCAACAGTTTATTTTTGTCACCTCCTTGTGTGTTAGCTGGAACAGTCAAACACCATAAACTTGAGGCTGTTAGTATATCTGTTATGCACGTCTTTTACGTGTTTGTCAACACTACTGCTGCTGCATCTCTGTGCCATATATGTTCCTGAATTCATGTGATTACACTTCTGGTCATTTTCCAATATATATTATTTTGAACAGTTGTACCAAATGCTACATATCACATATGCACTACAACAAGTGAGTAGATTCCTAATGTCAGCGTTCTTATTGTTCTTGGCTGGTTGTATAAATGTTTTGCCACTCGCAGTATGTTTACTGGTAGAATAATTGCAACAGCAAAATAAACCAACTGGTCACTTTTGTCTTGGATTTTTATTTCTAGTATCAACAAAGTGGCTCTATGCTTCCAATAGTTTTTTTTACCATTTGAAAATGCCACTAAGGGTCTTTCACCTACCAAGTCTTTCAATTTTTGGTCACTTTCCAATATTTTTCTGTTTGTGCAAACTGTGTTGGCAATATTATTTGCAATACAGTTGTATTCTTTTACAGAAACCACTTTTTTACAGCATGTGCCATCTGCACCAGTACTTGGGTTGTTTTGACCTTGAGGTTAAAAGTGTTTTAGATCTATAGCCTCTACTCTGCTGAAACATTGTGACAGACTATTCAGTGAATATCCCCTGCTTTGAAATCTGGTTATTAGATCCCTCATCTGGATTACGCAGGTGGAGCTTCCAACATGGCGGACGTTCTCTGATTAACGGCAGTTGAGGCACAATTTCAAAGTTAAAAATCTGTATTTATTAAAATTGTAGGCTAGAACTAGGCGTCCTTTCTGGTGTCTGAATAGCTGAGGAACACAGTATGGGTCCGAAAAAAGACTAAAGACGGACAGCACAGAACCTAGAAGCCTACCTTACCCCTGCGTCTGGCGGAAGAGGAGAAGGGTCGGGGCCGCTTTTCTCAGCAGACACAAGATGATCTGATACTCCGAATCCCCAAATCATGGCGATGTTGCAAAAAATTCAAGCAACAGGAGAGGAAACGAATCATAGGCTGGCTGCAGTGGAGGCCTGTTTTACGGAGTTTGATACCAGGGTCCAAACTAACGAGACCCACATTACAGACCTTAAAGATGAAAGAGATCAACGGAGGGAGAGAAGTGCCAGGTTTCTGCTGGACTTCAGTTTTTTAAAAGCCAAAGTGGAAGTGCAGGAGAACTCGCAAAGACAGGTGAATGTCTGTGTTGTGGGCTTTCTGCCAAGATTTGCTGGGGCTACTGAAATTCAAGCTGCAGTGACTCGTTTAATATTTGTGGACCTGAAACTGCTGCTGCTGGCGGATTCCAGCATAACGATCATTAAAGTTTTTGCCATCCCGATGCGATCTAGGCCATGTGGCGTGGGTGGCTCGCGCCCACTAACAGCCATTGCAGCCCTTTCAAGTCCAGAAGCCCTCATTCCCTTGCTATAAGCAGCCAGGAAACCAGGAGATCTGTTGAGGGAGGGAAGTAAAATTGCCTTTTTTTTCAGACATCTCATCTCAGACACAGACCCGGAAGAAGGCACTACAAATCACCAAAAAATCCGTGTTGGAGAATGGTATTACTGTTCAGCTCCTATTCCCCGCATGACTGCAGATTAACTATGCTAATAAAACCCACATCTTGTCCGATCCAGATGCTACAGCAGCATTTGCCTCAAAGCTTCTCTCTGCTCGGCCAGTTTTAGGGGGACATGAAGATGGAGAAGATCAGGACTCTGACCCTAATGATTGACACTATTTGATGATGGTGCTGAACTATTCTTTTACCTATTAAGCAGACTTAATTCTCTCTGAAAAAGGACGACTGTTTGGTCTGTCTTCTATATTTCATTATACTGAACTCCTTTTGTAAATTGGATCCCCATTTGGGAGAGGACCTATGAGAGATCCTCTTATGATTGCTGGAATTTATTTTCCTGATTTACTACTTGTGCCTTATTTTGCCTTATGCCATGTTGTTAATTGTAGCTTCTTTTAAGGTCTGGCATGTTTCATGCAAATAACTTTCTGCCTATAGAGAGCCTTATTTCATAAGGAGATAAAATTGTATCCCACTCAGTTTGTGAACTTTAGCAGACGAATACTGTTTAAGAGCCTGTCTCCCTGTCAGTCATGTGATTTGACTTTGGAGGTAGGGGTGTCACGCAACTTAATTGAGTACAGGCTATCTACAAAATAATCTTAACAGGCCTCTCTCTCTAGGGTTTTCTCAGCCCTCCATTCATCTGGTATCCTACAGGGGGCAGAAATATTGGTGAAGCTCCTTCAGAGTAATGAAGGTTGAGAGCCTACTCTCCTACAATATTATCTAGCTGGATATTAGATCCTTTATTACTTTAGAATGTTTGGTTAAGCTTTTTGGACACTATTCTGCATTTATGCTATGAGGTGTATTCTGTACATGTCTGTACTAAACTGCTGATTACTTAAGTATTTTGTGGTAATATACAGTAGTCTGTAATGCAGTTCATAAAACTTAAAAATAAAGAGTACAAAAAAAAAATAGATCCCTCATCTGACTCCTGAAAACTGCTTCCTGTGGACAGTTGTGGCGCAGATATAACATATAGCCACACAAAATACTGTCAGAGTTTTTTTTTGTGGGGTAGGCATTTGAAGCCTGAATTAGGCAGTTACCTGTTTCTTTCCTGACATTTGTGGTTTCAGTTAATTTATCAGAAGTGCCTCTGAGTTTCAAATCCATAAAATATATTGTATGATGAGTGTGTGTAAACAAGACCCCACATGTTGTTGTTTAAGCCATATCATGAAATTCTAAATAATTTCTGTCTTTCCCTAATAATAAAAATATCATTGATAAAGCATTAGTACTTATACAACTGCTTTATAAATGGATTATTATCAGAAAGGATGAATCTTTGTTCTGTCTAGCCCAGAACTATGTTCACGTATGAGGGAGCTAGAGCTGTGCCCATGACTGTGCCACAGTATGGATGGTAATATTTATCATCAGAGACAAAATAATTTTTAGTTAGCACAGACTTAGGTCCCTAACTAAATACCTTTGATTTGACATTCTCAAGATCATGGTTGCTGTATTATTTTTCTATGGCAAATATATCAAAATCATGATAGTAAAGGTATAAAGTGCCTCACTGTCAACAGTTAACCATATGAATTCCAGTTTCCAAATGATATTTTCCGTAGGATGTCCATTGTGTCACGGACATAGGAACACTGAGCTGTGAGCAGATCTTTTAGGAAGAAATCCACAAATTTGGATAGATCTTACTTCGGGAAGGCTCTTGCAGTAGATAATAACAATCATCTTCATCATAAATTTTATTGATCAGCATAAGCTTTTGCAAAATATATTACAAAATGGTAAAACACACATATCAAAGCTAATAAAATATTCACTGGCAAAGAGTGACAATATAGCCAGTGAATAATTCAATATACTGTATCATATCATGTTTGAAACAAATCTGTTATTAGTTCCAGTGTCAGTTTATAAATGTAAAGCAGATAAAAATGTCAGTAATTTTTCCAAGTCCAGCATATTCGTATTATTAAACAAGTAAGGGATAAGCAGGTCAGCAGGAAGGTCAATGCTACCTAGGATTTCCCCTAACCATTTCATTCTTTGGGTTTCATACAAGGGACATGCATTCACAGAAAGGTGTTTTCACATCTTCTCTTTTCTGCTTGTGGTATATATAATTAGCCTTATATAGCTCCATCCCATATCTTGAAAAGATACGCTGGTCTTTTGGGTTGATAAATTTAACTAGATAATCAGTCAGTCAACATCTTTATTTTGCCAGGTGAAACACCATTGAGACAAGCTCATTTACAAGACGGACCTGGGAATAATACAGTAGCCTGATGGGCTATAACCGAAGACATATAGTAAGCAAATATAATGACAGTATAATTGTACAAGGCAGGCCAGGGCAAGGAAGTACATGTAAAATGCAACAGGCTAAGAGTCACTAGCAAGCTATATACATAAGCTCTTAGGAAAGTCAGTGATTCATTGCACGTATACACAGTTTTAAGCACATTAACTGAAGATTACATGAAGATTTGCATAGCTGTTTGAATCCAAACTATGTATTTGTTTTATTACCTTAAACCATTTATAATTTTTAAGTGTGGAAATTCTTTCCAAATTCTTTGCTCTGGTAGTGTTTCTAACCCTTGTTTTGATCAATGATATAATTTCCTTCATTGAGTTCATGAATATTTCAGTTAATATGTATCCTAATCCCTTGGGGAAAAGTTCCACTTGTATTAGTTGAATACTTGGTGAAATAAAGCCCAGGGAGGTGTAGTAAATCTCCTCTTTCAAGCACCATTTTGGAATTCTTGACTCTGGTAATTGGAAGATATTTAATAGAAAGAGGATACGCCTCTCCAGAACTAAGGTACCCAATGAATGTTGATCTAACTCAAACCTTAATGTTTCTGAGAGTACTGATTGTGGTACCATTGAAATGTATCGGTAAAGTTTGTTGATAGTACATTCAATTTCATCTAACTTAGTTTCTCCCCATATTTCAGATGCATAAGTTATGCTAGTTTGTATTTTCACATTTAGAACTTTAAAAATACCAAAGACAGATGCTTTGCCCATTTTTTAAATTAAATAATCTAAAGGCATTAGATGCAGTCTTAATTTTAGCAGTTGTCATAGCAGTGTTCCTTCCAACTGGTGTAATATGAAAAATGGAACCCCTAAATAATTGTAACTTTTTTCTGTCTTGACTTTAACATTATTTATGAATACTTTTGGAAGGGTTTTACTTGTGTTTCCAAAGATTACTGCATTGGTTTTATCCTTGTTAATCAACAGTCCGTTTTCTTTACATAATGTAGTAAATTTATCCAACTTTCTTTGAAGCCTCGGTAAGGAAGTTGAGATGAGAACTATATCATCTGTGTATGCCAGTAAAGATACCCTGTTACTGCCAGTTTTTGGAGAGTGAAATTCAGGGTTTTCTAATTCTTGTAAGATAGAATTAATGTATAAATTGAATAAGATTGGAGCTATAATACACCTCTGTTGTGCTTCTAGGTTTGTTTTTATAGTAGATGTTAAAGATCCTTGGTGATTGTACTGTACCTGCATCCAGGTGGTATTATGAAGTCTTATGATTCTAAGAAGCCTTATGATTGTATCTGGTATGGCTACATCCAGGCCATATTCCTTTAGTTTTTGCCACAGCAAATTTCTGCTGATTCCATCAAAGGCAGCAGTCAGATCTTTAAAGCAACAATGCAGTCTGCTGCCCTTGATGGTTACATAATTCCATATAAGATGTCTCGGTGTATAACAGTGTTGCACCATAGATCTGCCTGCTCGAAAGCCATTTTGATATTAACTTAAATTACCATATATCCACGCAGGGCTCGAAATAATTTTTTTGAGATGCCTGTCCGAGGGACAGGTGGAATGTAAATGTTGCCTGTCCGGACAAAGTTTTACCTGTCCACATTTTTGTAAGGTGAATTTTAATAAAACATAAAATGGACTGTAAAGTGGAAATAGAGAAAACTGTTGCTTTTTGGGGGGTTATTTTTCAAGGTAAAACACTGATTGAGGCTAGACTATTTCTGAATCAGAACTTGAATCTAGTCTGCAGCCATATGGTCTCACATGAGGTCTTCTCTTTTGTTTTCCAGATTTGAACCATAGTGTTATGGCATCCTGCAGGTCAAATGTAACAACGCTAGCATCTGACAGCTTGACACGCATTAGTTCAGATGTAGTCATAGGAGACAGACAGGACCGCCACTCAGACTTCACTCTGCCCATCAAGCTGAATCCTCTCTCAACTACTGCAGTTTGGGTTGGGATCAGTAGAGCTATTGTGACTAAGACCAGAATATCAGGGTATCGCTGTTCATGTGCATCATTATGGAGAATTTTTTGCCAGAAATCCAAATAGTGAAATTTCGGAGACCGCTCATTCAGTGATTTTTTTTCATAAGTGGTTTAAGCTCTAACCATTGCGCTTCAATCAAGTTTACATTATTATTGTGTTTCTTCAGTAGGTCACTGTAGTGCTCTGTGAGGGTTCTGACTTCCTCATTGCCATAAAGGGCTAGTTGGTCACTATCTGGTAACTGTAATGGGTTAAATATACTGAATGACCATAGGACTTTGTCTGTTTTAAAATTGGAAAATCGTGAGTTAATACTTTCAATTGTTGATGAAAGAAGGCTTGTAACATCACGCAACACTGCCTGTTTGGTTCTATCTATAGAATATCTCTTTTCTAAGTTAAGGAAGATATCAGATCACGGAACTGAACCAGAGTAGTGGCTGAGCCTGTCAGTGGACTTGTGCTGAGTGTCACTGTCAGCTGTGTCAGAGTCAGGGAGCAACAGCAATTAGGTTACAGACTTTGTCAAGTTTATCCTCGCGTGGGTAGTTCTCTAGCAGAGCACTGCTTTCAACCTTATCTGACTATTGTTTCTACTGTTGAGCTGTCTCTCTGTAGAGTTAGACTGAAGGCCATCATGACAGAAAAGGTATTCAGCCAGAAACTGAGAAAACAGGACAAATCTCACAGTACTTATTGTTTTGAACAACCCACTGGCCTGATCTTTTGTTTGCCCTGGTGTGGAAGCAATGTGCTGTAAATGTACAACTAAGGCCTTGTAGCTGGACAGAATAACAGACAGAGCCCTTTCTCTGTGTGCAACCCACGGTCCCTGACACGTTAACTGGTTTGTGAATGGTGTACCTCATATTACTGGCTAACTCTTTGAGACCGCCCAGTTTTCGGGAGACTTATGGTATATTTTATAGATACCCATTAAGACTTCATCTGTTGTTTTCATGTATGGAATAGATGTTGCTGATTGCTTTATAGCTAGCTCCAACTTGTGGGCACTGCACTGAATCCCTAACAAATGAGGTACATCTTTCAAAATCCTGCCAAACACCCCAGTCACTTTACCCAACATGACGGGTGCCCCATCAGATCCAAAAGCAACAATTTTTTCTTTCCAGTCTTTACAGTCCAAGGTGAATTCTAAGGCATCACCTATTGAGTTATAAATGTTCACCATTTGGAATACAGACTGGCTGAAGGGAAACAAATTTGTTAACTGGACGGAAATTTTCCATTGTCCTAATATAGACTGCCCTCTTCTATTACTGAGGCATCAGTGCTCGAGTCACATAGGACAGAGATGAAAGTGTTACTGTTAACCAGTTTTGCATCTTTTATCCTTATTGATTCTGAAATAAAATGTGTGAGCGTTGCTGCCTGTTTGTCAC
The DNA here is from genome assembly GCA_016271365.2 of Neoceratodus forsteri. Lineage (NCBI taxonomy): Eukaryota > Metazoa > Chordata > Ceratodontiformes > Ceratodontidae > Neoceratodus > Neoceratodus forsteri. The sequence continues at coordinate 805,454,830 of CM028133.1, forward strand.
TTCTATAACTGACTCCGACATTTGCACCATTTACATGTTGTAATTCTAAGATGCCAGGAAATCTGTGAATGGGCGTTCGAATTAATCAAATAAAGAGTAGTTCTAAACAAATGTTCACTTGTGTAGCCTCATTTTTCCATTTGTATTATTCCTCGTTCTGTTGCTGAGTTGGAAGGGTCTGTGTTAGACACAGTATTTTTTCATTGGCTAATTTATGAGGTTTGGAGAGTTCATGAGCTCGTACATTTTCAAGTCTCATGCTCTTACAGCCACTCATGAAGTGTTTGTCTCACATAGTATTTTTGCAGTATGAGCAGGTCATGCCCACATCAGGCTCATATAGTAGCCACTCCTATTTTTCTTCCAGGTCTCCTGGAACCCCTTTCTTTTGCCCGGGACTCCGCCACTTTCAACAGTAGTCAGAGTTGCTGGCATATCAGCACTGCGATGGCAGTGGCACTACAAGTTGTCACATCTGTGGCCACAATGGTGGGGTGAGTAGTTGGTGCTACTGATCAGTAATGGAGAAGCAGTACACATAGAAGAACCGAGCTTTCTCCTCCTCTTGGCTTGAAACTGAAGGCTTTCCTGTCATTTTTTAAAGCCAAACTTTAACAAAGACATTTTTCCCCTTTTGGTTTACTTAGCTAGTACAATTTAAAGTACAGTAAGCACTCTGGAAGACAGTGGACACTACAGTGAAGTGATGATCAGAGATATTAGAAGACGTGAACAGTCTGTTTAGTTTTCTTTCCTCCTGTAAAACCCGGACAAAGGAGTTTAATATTTATATTTTCCTCCCGCTCAGATTTCACAACTAAAACCTGAGGGGTATCCTGCTGTCAACCTGTTTTGTAATTTAATCCCCTCCTCTCCCTTTGACAGTGCCTTCTTGTCACAGTCACTCAATTTTAGTTTTATTCAGTTATTCCAGTGGCAGAGCACAACAGCAGGCTGACAGGGGCTAGTTTAAGTTAGTAGTACTAGTACAGTAAGTCCGTCAGTATCTATCTTCAAGGTTCAAGCTCTGGAGGGCTTTACACAGGCTGAGTGAACAATAAGCTTTAATAGAGCCTTGCCTTCACCTCTCTGCACACTCAAGATATATTTTTTTATTCAGAGTCAGAGATGATGAGACTTGCAGATCACAAGGTCTCTTTTGGCTTTGAGAGAGTTTTATTCAGGTGTACAAGTACAGTGCCTGACTGCTTTGAGACTTACACTAAAGTATCCCCCTTGTTCACCTCCCCTCTCCTCCTCCAAGTACCAGCAGGACTTTGATTCACACAAAATGAGCCCCAAAATGAGAGAGCCCTGAGAAGGGCTGTTGAGAATTTGCAGAAGTCTTTTTTTCTCACTTTGAGACTTAAACTAAAGAATCTAAACTAAACTAAAGGAGGGAGAGGGGGGACATGATAGAAACTTTCAAGTACCTCAAGGGAATCAACAAAGTCCAAGAGGGTAGCATCTTTCAAAAAAAGAGGTGTGCAAGAACAAGGGGGCACAATTTGAAGATAGAGGGGCGGCTCAGAGGTAATTTAAGGAAGTATTTTTCACAGAGAGGTTGTGGATGCATGGGCGGCCTTCTGGAGGAGGTCGATGGAGTCAAAACTGGTGGAATTCAAGCATGCATGGGACAGTCATAAGGCAATTCTAGGGGATGGGGTAAAAAAGTAGGCTGCTGGTTAACTAGGATCTGCAGCTTATCCAGTAGGTAGGGAAATGGGCAGACTGGGTGGGCCAAGCGGTCCTTATCTGCCGTCAAATTCTATGTTTCTATGTTGTTCACCTCCCCTCTCCTCCTCCAAGTACCAGCAGGACTTTGATTCACACAAAATGAGCCCCAAAATGAGAGAGCCCTGAGAAGGGCTGTTGAGAATTTACAGAAGTCTTTTTTTTTTTTTTCACTTTGAGACTTAAACTAAAGAATCCCCCTTGTTCACCTCCCCTCTCCTCCTCCAAGTACCAGCAGGACTTTGATTCACACAAAATGAGCCTCAAAATGTTGAGAATTTGCAGAAGTCTTCTTCTTTTTTTTTTTCACTCGCTCGCGCTCTCCTACTCGTAGAGCTCATCACCCTATGGCCAGAGAGTGAAAGTGAGGAGAGCGAGTCAGCGCCAGTTAGTCTTTCCGCTCGCTGAGAGGTCAGGTGACACTAGGAGCTGCAGTCACTTGACCCTCAGTGCCAGGGAAAACTGAATGGGCTGAACTTCCACAGCGTCGCAGCGTCGGCGTGGATCGAATCCTCCCATCTGCCTTCTGGGTCCTAGTGCCCAGCACAGTACTCTGGCTGTCAAAACCGCTTGTCCAAGGGACAGGCGGTCTTCAAAAAATGGCTGTCCCAGCTGGAAAACGGCTGTCCGGGATGGGTGGACAGCCGGTTATTTCGAGCCCTGTATCCACGTATGAATTTTTGGAAATAAAATTTTACAAAAGATTTTTTGGGAAACATCTGTCGGGCTAATTGGAATACATTTTGGGGTTAGAAGGATCTCCCTTTTTTAGTATGGGATAAACAATACTTCCCAACCAGCTGTGGGGCATATCCTGGCCCTGTATAATTGGATTAAAAAGGACCTTAAGTATTAGTAACAACCAATCTGCAAATGTTGTATAAATGTCCCCCAAAACACAGTCTGGGCCCGGTGCCTTACTGAGGTAATAACTATTAGGACTAGAGTTGTCAGGCACTAGGATTACATGGAAATCTTCAGCTAGCAGTGTCTGGCGGGGGACCCCTCACCCAACGTTACGTGACAGGCGTCAGCGCGACACTGTATAGTGGGTGGTCCCCACGCCCGCCCTCCAGTTCTTTCCCGCCATTGACCTGCGCATGTTGGACTTCGTGGAGAATGCTGCTTCAGTGGACCGCCATTTTCGGATGAGTATTTCACCATATTTTCTTTTTTTTTCTGTATTTCTAGAAAGGTAAATCTTTTTCTTGCATGTCTTCTCTGATGCCTTCTGAGTCGCATAAAAACAAGTGTGATTCCTGCAGCACTCAGCTCCCACACAGGGACATCCATTCCCTGTTTTTCTGCCTACAACCTGAGCACAAAACCGAGGACTGTGAGGCCTGTCAGAATTTCAACCAGGCCACACGGAAATGCTGCCAACAGGCCCTGGAAACCCATGTTCTCAAGCTGAAGATTGCTTCCGTGGAGAAGGAGCTGCAGAAGCGACAGCGATCGTCCTCTTCCCAAGGGGGTTCTTCAGACTCCAGTAAGAAGAAGGACAAGGAGAAGCACCAAAACCACGATCGGTGTCCTTCCCACCCATGGCCTCCTTTGGGGGCTGTGGGTGCTGAGCGACCTCCCGTTGACACGGGTACCTCTCCTCCAGACAAGCCTGTTTCATCTTCCATGGAGCAGCCCTTGGTTCCCCAACTTGAACTGGTTACAGTTCAGGTTGGTGTGTCTGATGTTCCAGAGAGCTCCACCACCCTTGGGCCCCTCAAAACCCCAGGGCCTAAGTCTGGTGGCGTGGCTGATAAGTCAATCATCAGCTCCTCTGACAACCGCCTGGCCCAGGCTGATAAGTCGCATACCAGCTCCTCTGGCATCCACCCAGCCACTGCACTTTTGGCGGGCCCTGACAACGGGCCTGACGTCGATCCTCTGGATCAGCGCACACTGCTGCTCCTGCTACAGCCCTCTGCAGAGGCTCCTCCCTCTCGGGATCCTCCTTCCCCACCTTCCCTAGCTCACCCATCCATTCTGAGCCAGAGTTGGAGGAGCGTCCACCTGACGCCACCCTGGTGCCAGGGCCAGAATGCCAGACACCAGACATCCCTTGGGAGCTGGCGTCTCCTGTACCATTGGCTCCCCCATCTGGGCCAATTCCCCTACCCCAAATTCCGGTGGGACCCTCCTCCCCTTTGGGACTGACACTGGAATTTCCTCCAGCGGGTCAGGCGCCAAACCTGACATTACCGGGCCCTTCTTACTCTCCTTTTGGGCCCTTGTCTGGTTACCCACCATCAGGGCCTCCATCAGGACACTTGGCTGTGCCGTGAGGGCCTTTGCTGGGTTTCCCGACGCCAGGCTTCCCTGTGCCGCACTACCTTTCTCCAGGGTATCTGATGCCAGGATACCCCACGCCGGGTTATCTGATGACAGGCTATTCAAACTATAGTACAAGCCTACCCACCAGTCTGTCAGCCCCCCTGCCTCTTTCTCCACTGCCTCAACCTCAGGTGAACCTTAAGGGGGGGATTCAGTCTTGGTGGTCTGAGACCAAGTCACAGCTGGTTTCCGAGTTGGACCAGTGCCAGACGGCTCCGGCTTCCACACCGGTCCTCACGGACCCTATGCTGAGATCCCTTTCACCAGTGGAGTCCTCGCTCCTCTACCTTGGGACAGACCTAACACACTACTGCAGTAGCTGGTAAAGACAGGGGCCTCATAGCCTCATTACAGGAGATCCCGCTCCCACGGGCTATGTCCCTGGACAGAAGCCTGTTGTTGGACTCGGACTTTGAATCCTCTGCCTCCTCTCCTTTGAGCTTTGAGACCCCTGCTCCAGAGGATCCCAAGCCCAAAGACTCTCCCAAATCCCCTCCGGAAGATTCAGAAGGTGAATGGCTAGAAGACTGAGGATCTGGACTTCCAACGTAAGAGGTTGGCGGAACACCTAGATATGCCAGAGCTGTCCCCACTGCCCATTCCTCTGTGGATTGGACTGCATGAGGACCTGGCCTCCACGGTCTGGCAGCAGCCTTTGTTGATGGCCGTGGTCGCCAAGAAGGCTGACAGACTTTATCAAGCCTTTGAGGGCAAGGACCACCTTAGTACCTATTCCAGAGCAGACTCGGTGGTCATTAATGCAGCCCATGACTGTACAGCTAAGTTTAAACATATGAGCACCTCCCCTCCAGACAAGGAGTCACTGCAGCTAGACCACTTCACGTGCAAAGTTTATTCGTCTTTCATGCTGGCCCTTAGAGCACTCAGTTACCTGGCACACATAGTTGTGTACCAGAAATCTATCCTGGGCCAGCTGAAGTCGGAATTCAAGGCCTTGCCTGATTCTGAGGCTAAAACTAGGATTGCCTAGATGGTCAGGACAGCAGAAATCTTCTGCCGTCATTCTCTTAGGGCAACATACAATGTGATGGATACCTCTACCTGGAATACCGCCATGGCTGTCAGCATGCATAGATACTCCTGGCTGCGGGTATCTGGTTTGGCCCAAAATGTCCAGATGGCCATCCAGGATGCTGCATTTAGAGGACCTGGGCCAGACGGCCATCCAGGATACTCCATTTAGAGGACCTGTCCTTTTTGGGGGTGACGTCAAAGACATTATTACTGAGCTACGTGACTCTGTCCAATCTATGTATCGCTCCAATACTGAGCCAAAGCAGTCTTTTCGTTGCCCACCCAGGCATTAGAATAGGCAACAGTGAGCCAGATGTCAGAACAAACGTCAGGTCCCTTCAGCAGCAGCCACCCCTCCAGCCAAGTCTCATCGGGCTGCCGTGGCAACACTCTCCCACACCTCCACCACCTCCTGACTCATGGCAGGGCCCCCAGCCTCCGCCACCAACTCTGGAGGAACCGGTAGAGGGAGGATTCGCCAACCATCTGACTAGGTGGGAAGCGATCACTACAGACACGTGAGTCCTTCAGCTAGTCGCTCAAAGCCACACCATTGAATTCACAAAGAGACCTCCAAGAAATCCTCCAGGTGTCTCTTACTACCCAAAAGGCCACATTCCTCTTATAAGGAAGGAAATTCAGGCTCTTCTGACAAAATCAGCCATAGAGCCCGTTCCTCAGGCCCAGGAAGGAAAGGGGTATTGTTCTCACTTCTTCCTGGTCCCCAAATAGACAGGAGACCTCCATTTGATTCTGGACCGCAGCACGTTAAATTTGTATGTAGCGTACAAAAGATTCTGCATGCTGACCCTGCCGGGTCTGTTGCCACTGCTTCACCAGGGTCACTGGCTGTGTGCACTGGATATGCAAGATGCATACCTGCATATACCAATTTTTCCCTCCCACCACCTCTTCCTCTGCTTTACCTTCCAGGGAGAACAATTCCAGTTCAAAGCGCTCTTCTTTGGCCTTTCCTCGGCACCGCACCCAGAGTGTTAACCAAGTGCCTAGTGGTGGTGCCGGCTACTTTACGCTGCCGGGGGATATATGTGTTCTAGGAGTGTGGATATGTTATTCATCCACACTTTCTGGCATTTCCCTTTTTGCTTTAAATCTGGCCAGAAAGTCTTCAAGCTGGCTCCTCCCACCCACCCGGGTAGTAAAACTCTCGGCTCTGCCCCATGACGTCAGATCTTCCTTTCTGCTGGAAGATTCAGGTTCCCTCATGCTACTTCTGCAGTTCGTAGGCCCTGGATTCTCAACGACGGTTTTCACCGCAAATGCTTTCTCTAAAACTCATTAGAGTTTATGATACCGATCCGAGTGCATCGGACATGGAGGATAAGTCGTCCCCCGGATTTCGCCGGTGTCCCTGCGGACGGAAAATGTCACGCACCAATCCCCACCTCTCGTGTGTATACATGACACCACCTCTTGCACCATCTGTCTGGCCTTCCATCCCAACGTCCCGGACGACCGCAAGGCGCCTAAAATTGGGGAGACTGGAGCTTCGCAATCCACCGGTGAAATCAAAAGAGGCAAGGTGGGCGGCTTCTGCGGCCACGGGATCTGCCAAGCAGCTTGATCAGATGGCAGCTTTCGAAGAGGAAGCTGCTCAAGCTTCGGCCAGCCGAAGTTTTTTTGTGCCTCTTAACCTTGGCTCTGCCTTCACTGGGTCCTTTCGGGAGCTGTGCCAGTCTCTCCCCACAAGGGGTGAGGCGCACTCGGGCTCGCACTCCTCCCGCCCTAGGAAAAGGGACAAGGACCCCAAGTCTTCTTCATCCCAAAGGAGATGTTTCTGGGACCAAGAGAGGTCTGATTCTCAGGAACTTGCGGTCTCGACCTCGGTCGAGATCGCTTCCTCGGCCGCCGACTTCTCGGACCTTCCGTCAGGCCAAGGCACCAAGGCCGAGGAAACGGCTGAACCTGCCGAGATTTCTCTCGACCCAATTGAGCCTTTGTCACCAACTCCGGTCGACGATTCCTTGGAAAGGACACCTATCCTTTCCTTCCCGACGAGGAGACCCAGCCCTCGGGTGTCCCGATCGAGGGAAAGGTGCCAGAACCTCGGTTCTCCCGACTCCGGCTTCTCCCAATCGAGCGAGCTGACCCCGTCGGACTCGATCGAGGACCAGGACCCCGTCGGTTGAAAAACCGAAGAAAGGTCACAGGCACACCAGGAAGAGGCGTCACCACCGATCCTCATCCTCCTCGGACGAGGAGAGATTTCGACGGAAGCTCTGTCGACGTTATGAAGATCTCATGTATCAACATCTGATTCTGACCAGTCAAAAGCTGGCTTCGCCAGCAGCACCAGCCATTACTTGACCCCAGCCTCTTAGGCCGACGCCGATCCCTCCGGAACCGAAGGTCTCGATTCCCCCACCCGTAGGGCCGGCACGCATTCCAGCTCGGCCTGTTTCAGTCTCCCCACTGATACTGGTGGAACCACCACCTAAGCAGCCTCAGGGAGGGGCTCCCTCGAAAGAGGATCGGACAGACACTGGCCTCCCCCATAGTCTGTCCATTACTTTTGTCCCTGATCGCCCTCAGCATATCAAGGGAGACATAGGCAGGAGACCTTTATATCCCGACTCTTCTGACTCGGATGCCACTGGTCTGCACTCGCATCCAGGGGATGATTAGTCATCAGTGGCAGGCTTGGAGGAAGGTCCTTCCTCTTTTCAGGGCATCCTCCACCTGATTTCCGAATTGACCGGAATGCACTTGGAGCCTATCCAAAAGAAGGCAGAATACCCCCTCACTGATATCCTCAAGAGGGGGGGATACCCCGACTGAGGCCTTTCCAGTGGCCGAAGCCATTGTTGGCCCGGCCCTTGAGCTATGGCAGTGCCCTGCCTCCTGCCCAGCTCTGTCTGCCCACATGGCCCGCAAGTATACGGTACCCATGGGGTCCCTGGTGGGTTTCACAGAACATCCCTTGGCTGAGAGCCTTGTGACTGCTTCTGTGTTTAGACGCATGGGAAGCTCAGCTGACACTGACTGCCCTCCGGACAAGGAGTACAAGAATATGGACCATTCTGCCCGGAAGGTTTATGCGGCTTCATCCTTGGGCCTTCGTCAGGCCAGCTCGGCTGTGATCATGGCACACTTCTCTCATGCCCTCTTGGGGTCACTAGATGAAGTCCTCCCTCATCTCCCAGTGGACACTCAGACCACAGTGAAGCAGGTCCGTGACTAGGGCTGTGCTGTTGCGAAACAGCAGCTTCAGATGGCCCTGGACATTGGAGATTCCTGCGCCTGCTCCTTAGCAGCCTTAGTGGCCACTCGCCGCAGGGCCTGGCTGAGGTTATCCTCCTTTCCGGCGGATACTCAGCACAAGTTAGCTGATTTGCCCTTCCTTGGCACCAACCTCTTTGGTCCGGGAGTGGCAGGTCACCTCCAGCGAATAGAGCAGTCCTGTGTCACCTTGTATGCTACCTCTGCAAAGGGTTCTTCAGGCAAGAACCAGCAAAAGCTCAAGAAGAAGCCTTTTTGGCACTCTTCCCCTTGCGGTTAGACAGCCCTCCTATCAAGGAGGTCAGCAGCAACAGCAGGCTCAAGCTTGGTGCCCCAGGCCCAAGCAGGGCACTCAACAGCCCCGTAAAGGAGGCCGAGGTGCTGGTCCAGGAGCCTCCTCCTCCTCTAAACCTGATCAGTGACGGATCAGGGATTGCCACTCCTACAACCATCACGCCAGCTCTGGATCCTCCCGTGGGGGGCCGGCTCTGTCACTTTCTTTCCGCCTGGTCCGGTATCACTTTGGACAGGTGGGTTCTGGAAGTGGTCGGCCAGGGACTGCCTCTAGAATTTGAGCAGTACCCTCCCAGCCAAGCTCGCGCCCCTCGGGAGGAAAGGATCTCCGCTCACACTCAGTCGGCCCTTCGGGACAACATTGCTCAGCTGCTCCGCAAGGAGGCGGTAGCTCCAGTGCCGGATCCTCCTACAGACCCAGGCTTCGTGTCCAGGTACTTCCTGGTGCCCAAGCGGATGGGGGGTTGGCGCCCCATCCTAGAGCTCCATGACCTGAATCAATATCTTGGGTCTCGCACCTTCCGGATGGTAATTCTGAACCAGATCATACTATCTCTGGAGCGAAACGCGGTTCTGTTCACTGGATCTACAGGACGTGTTCTTTCACGTCCCAATCTGTCCATCCCACCAGCGGTTCCTCCGCTTCAGGGTCAACGGGACCCTGTACGAGTTCCAAGCCATGCTGTTTGGCCTGTCATCGGCCCCTCGGGTCTTCACCAAGTGCATTGCAGTGGTGGCAGCCCGTCTTTGGCGTTGAGGAGTTCAGATATACCCCTATCCCGATGACTGGCTCCTGGCGGGGTTCTCCCTTCAGGAGGTGGAGAGGTCCAGGGATCTGGCCTTCCGAACCTACTCCCAACTAGGCCTCCTGAACAACGAGACCAAGTCGGAACTCATACCCTCTCAGGTGATGGGCTTTATCAGGGAAGAGCTCGACTCTCGTCAAGCCAGAGCTCGGCTCCCGGCGGACAGGGCGGAGGTTCTCTCCTCCTTTGCCCAGTCATTTCTGGTTGGGCACTTGCGCCCTGCCTGGGACTTTCTGCGCCTTCTGGGCTACATAGTGGCATGCACCTCAGTGGTCCGTTGGGCCAGGTGGCACATGCTCCCCCTCCAGTGGGAGCTGGCCGCCCAGTGAACTCAGCGATATGGTCACTTCAACCAGCTGATCACTGTAACCCAGACGACCGATGCCTCTCTCATGGGCTGGGGAGCCCACATGAGGGACAACGGGGCCCACGGGTTCAGGACCCCTGAGGAGTCCCAATGCCACATCAACCTGTTGGAGCTCAGAGCAATCAGACTGGCCCTGTCAGCTTTCGCTCCTCAGCACCGGGGTCAAGTGGTTCAAGTACAGACGGACAATACCACGACCATGTACTACCTCAACAAACAGGGTGGGACGCACTCCCATCTGCTATGCAAGGAGGCGCTCCGAATCTGGACCCTCTTCAGCTGGTTGGAGGCAGATCTCCTTGCCATGCATGTGGCAGGAGTCTCGAACCAACTGGCGGATGCTCTCAGCCGCATAGGCCAGACATCCCACAAGTGGTCTCTCCATCCAGAGGTAGCTTACAATCTGTTCTCCCATTGGGGCAAACCGTTGGTGGACATGTTTGCCTCCAGGGAGAACACCAAGCTGAGACTATATCATGCCCGCCCTCCACAGCAGGGCTCGCTGCAGGGGGATGCCTTCTCGAGGCCGTGGACCCCAGGTCTCCTCTGTGCCTTCCCTCCATTTCTCTTGATCCAAAAGGTGCTATTCAAGGTGAGGAGGGACAAGGCGAAGGTGATTCTGGTAGCCCCAGATTGGCAGCGCCAGTTCTGGTATCCAGATCTCCTTAGCCTCAGCTGCAGGGCCCTGGAGCGGCTTTGTACACACTTGGACCTGATATCATTGAACCAGGAGAAGGTATTCCACCCGGACCTTCAATTCCTGCACCTCACAGCCTGATACCTGAGCGGCTAGAGTTCCAGGCTCTGGGTCTTTCCAAGGATGTCTACACTGTGGTGGAGACATCTTGTAAAGAATCGACCAGGAAATGTTATGCCTTCAAATGGAAAAGGTTTTCCATTTGGTGTCAGGGTAAGAGTCTGGGCCCCTTATCCTGCTCTGTGGCTAACATTCTCGACTGCCTTTGGTCTCTCTCCAAAGGGGGTCTACGGTCATTGACCCGTAGGGTGCACCTGGCAGCCATTTCTGCTTACCAGTGGGCGGTCAGCCAACATTGGCACAGGAGACAGTGGTCGAGCACTTTTTCAAAGGCCTGGATCACATATCCCCTCTGGTGCGTGAACCTCCACCTCCGTGGGATCTCTTGCTGGTTTTGGCAAAGCTCATGGGCAAGCCATTAGAACCCATGCACAAGTGTGAGCGCTCACACTTGTGGAAGACGGCCTTCCTGGTGGCTATCACGTCAGCCAGAAAAACAGGAGAACTCCAGGCGCTTTCGGTGGACTCCCCTTATCTGGTCTTTCACAGGGACAAAGTTGTCCTGCGCCCCCACCCGAAATTCCTTCCAAAGGTGGTGTCAGCGTGTCAGAATCTCCAAGTGGGTACAGATGGACGCATAAGCCAAGTTGTAGTCTTGCAGAATAAACTTCTTTTATTACACAGGAACAAAAACATAAGTGGACTTGTTTCATCAAAATAAAATAAAATAAACAAATCAAGTAAGAACTTAAGTAGCTTAGTTTCAGCGTTAACACACTCTAAGAAAACAAAACAACTAGTAAGCACTAGTTCCTCTGGATGCTGCTGCTTCAGCACTCCAACTGCATCTGACTACATAGAGTTAAAATCCACAGATATACCTTACGAAATGCCCTGGATTGGTTCAAGTCATCTGTCAATCAACTGGGGTTACATAATGTCGCAGGCTGTGGGTAATGAAGGACCATGGAGGCATCTTTGCAGTAAGAAAAACTCAGAATATTTATTCAGGATCATCAAACATAAACATAAAAGCGAACTGGATACAACAAAATTAAGAAAGTAAAACAAAAATAAATAAATATCCATAGGCTAGAAGGCACTAGCTCTCTAGGATGCTTACAGCAGCATGTCCAGGTCAGCTCTCTGGAACCAACTAATCTACTTCAAGCTTAAAACATCAGTTTTTTATAGTGATCAGGGGTCATGTGATCATTCAGCTCCTCCCCTGAACCTCTTCTAAAATATTCCTTTATTTACAATATATTTAATAATCTTTCAACATTATAATGCTTTTACATTGATATGACATTATTTTCTAAAGTAACAAAATGAAATATAGCCCTTTTAAGAGAAGTTTGAGAAGATGAGCTATTGCAAGGAGGGACTGCCCCTTTAAGGCAGTATAAAGCTACCAGACTCAGGGCCGGCCAGCTCCTAAGGGAGTTACTGCAGAGGGGAAGAGACCTACAGAGCTGCTAGGATTACCAGCAGCACCACAGCGTCCTCGATCCTCAGAACATCAAAAACGCATCCAACAGTTGTTTTATCTCTCCTGGGTATGTATATGCAGGAATGACTGGAAATATGCAAAAGCATACAGAGGGGCTTTTTGAAGGCAAACGCTTCGACGACCAAAGTAGGCGACGATCGCTACGTGGTGATTCTTTTACCGCTGATCGCAACGCCGAGAGGAGTGGAAGAATAACTGGTGAAGTCACGAGCTGCACAGAAACTTTGCAACGCACACCCATAATGTAATTAGTTTGGGAATTTTTTACAGCAGATTGTCAACACAGGCATTTTGGGACCTCCGATCATGAACAGTGTCACTGTGATTTTCTTAATCTGTCCCGAACAATGATTTCCCACAGCGACCACGCATCTCTGTGCTGAAAGTGTGAAAGCACATTTCGGCCAGGTTGTGAAAAATGACAGCTGTACTATTTATAAGGAAGTGTGGAAAAATGCCACTGGTGAAAATCTGGACTGAAAATATTACAAAGTCATGAACTTCCGAGGGTGTGTGGAAACTGCGCAATGCTCACTCGTAACACAGTCATTTTATGGACTTTTGTCACCAAATTTTCAATATAGCCATTTTAAGACCTCTGCTTATGAACAGTGTCACTGTGATTTTCTTAATGTCCCATACATTGATTTCGCACACCGACTGCGCCATTGTCTGAATACATGGGCGGAAGCGCATTTTAGGCAAGATGTGAAAAATGACAGCTGTACTGCTCATAAGGAGGTGTGGTAAAATGGCAATGTTGAAAATCTGGAGTGAAAATATTGAAAATTTGCGAACTTACAGGTGTGTAGGAACTGCATAGCGCGCTTTAAAACAGTCATTTTGGAATTTTTCCACCAAATTTTAAAAATAAAGCTTCTTGAGACCCACCTTATGAACACTGGCAGTGTCATTTCGTTAATCGGTCCCGAAAGGTGATTTACGGCGCAGTGACTGCGAAATCACCCTTGGACTTTCAATCTTGCTCATGACAATGACATTCATGAGAAAGGGGTCCCAAAACCCCATGTTGAATATTTGGTGCAAAAATTCCAAAAATGGCTGAGATATGCAGCAAAGTTGAAAAAACCCTATCTATCCATTATACAGCTTACGGCATTTCCTCAGTTCGCGGTCGGCTTTGAAGAGTGCAGGCGTATTCCCAGTCCACGAAGATACGTCACGCCCGATGTCGGAGGTAAGTATGGGGTGGGGGGCAGGAGTGCGCAGTGGATGGTGTGAGGGTTGTGGGAGGGCAGGAGAGGCGCCTAGGGACAGTTTTATTTGCAGGTTTTTTTTTTTTTAAATGACAGCGGGATGTTTGCCATGGGGTGGGCTCCCAGCGTGCTGGGGCCTGACTGGTTGGGGGGCCTGGAGCCGGCCAGGATTGGGCAACCCCACCGGCCATAGCATCTGTTGCCACGCTGGGGTAGGCTCCCAGTGGGCACCCTGTCTCTGGGGGGACAGTGGGCCGGCGGGGATTGGGCACCCCGTCGGCTATACGATGAGTTGCCACGCTGGGGTGGGCACCCAGTGTGGCATGTGAAAACTTTTGGGGAGCTCAGCACAGCCGAGGAGTTGGGCACCCCAGCTATACAGTGTGCGTGGGGGCAGCTACGCGAGTATGCGTCGTGTGTGTGTGTATGGGGTAGCGCAGAGCGAGCGTGTCTGCTCGCTGCTCACTGGGCGTATCCCCTTTCAACTGTACTCCACTGCATTTTGGAGCTGTCATAGACAGCTCGAGCAGGCATTGGAGAACTGCGGCCGCGCCTGTAAACACACTGCCTGAATTGGAAGAGGGCTGCCACACCTCCAAAAACTTGGATGATGGCACTATGTTTCTTGCACATGCGTGCAAGCAAACATAAAAATTGGTGGAAGTATTTCCTCTCTCACACATAACATGATTTAAACTTTAACAACTTTATAATTTGTTCAGCTTCATTGAATTAGTTCAGTCTCATTCAAATTCTGCTTTGGAGTGCAACAAATCTCATTTTATTTTGTTATTTTAGTTAATTCTAGGGGTAAACACTGTAATCGTTCCTCCCACCAACAGGCTGAGCATAAATATGGCTCTTCTATGGCCGGCCAGCTCTAAAAGAGCTCTAGTTGCAAAGGGTTTTACACAAAGGCACTTGTAACCTGTTTAATGTGAGCTTTAATTCTTTCCTGCACAAAGAAATCCTTCAGTGTACTTATTCTAACAGTGTACAAAGTGGCTGTTTGGGTTTGTGACTAAAGAAATGTGCTTAACAAGGAAGTGTAATGTGTAGCAAGCTCCATTTTAACTCAGGAGCTTCAGTGGAGAAAAGCCGGTGTTTAGAAAGCCTTCATGAACGTGCGCACTGTCGAGCAGCTATCGCGTATGTGCGCACATTAAACGCCACAGTTGAACGGGAGCATTTTAAAACAGCCAGCTTTCAACCAGAAGCACAGCAGATTGTTTTTCACAGGTACTGAGGGTGTTTTAACTACCACATACTTTATTTGAAGCAGCTTGTAAACGAATATAGCTGCTTAATGGATTCTCTTCCACAAGGAAGTCGCTCTATCACAGTACAAACTATATTTAACCATCTTAGGGCAGCATATGTTTCATAAGCCCCCAGTTTTATAAGGGGATTTGCCTAATACCTTCTAACCTGTCAAGTGTGCCAAGATGAAAAAGTGGGGGGAGACAGACACAACACCAAATAATAAATACATGGGGGCCAATTCATGTAGGACAAACAACAGTGCACATAAAAGAATAACATGCAGAAAAAGGGGAATAGACACATAAGGGAACCCCCTTCTTGGCAGACACATACAGTCCTAGCGGACTCATTTACACAGCGTTTCACCTTAACCAGGTGTTGACTCTGCCGGTATACTACCCTGACTATACCTTGGACGCCGAATTCATCTACACGCACCCACCCAACCTCCCCGGCTTTAGGCGCACCACCTTGCTTCCAGCGGGCTAAGATCTGGCATCATGGGGCGGAGCCGAGGTATTTACCACCCAGGTGGGTGGGAGGAGCCAGCTTGAAGACTTTCCGGCCAGATTTAAAGGGGAAAGAGACACACCAGAGTGTGGATGAACAAAATATACCACTCCTAGAACTACAGTTACAGGTGAGTAACCTGTTCTTCCCATGCCTCAACGACTGGCTCCTGTCAGCACTGTTGGGGGACAGCCTGGTGGCCTCCCTGACTGCTACCCTGGACCTTTTCCTTCAAGTGGGAATTATGGTGAATTGCCTGGTTCCATCCCAATGCCTCCAATTTATTGGGGTGGTGCTGGATACTGTTCAGGGTCAGTCCCACACAAAAGATTAGTAGTCAAATTAACCAGCCTGGGAGTGGGTCCCAGGGTGGTAGCCTGGGTAAAACATTGGCTGGACAACAGGACACAGAAGGTAATTGTAAATGGAGTCCACTCTGAAGAAAGGGGGGTTACTAGTGGGGTACCGCAGGGTTCAGTATTGGGTCCAGTCCTTTTTAATGTCTTCATCAGTGACATTGCAGAGGGACTGGAAGGAAAAGTATGCCTTTTTGCAGATGACACAAAGATCTGCAACAGGGTTGATACACAAGGAGGCGTGGAAAGGATGAAAAGGGACTTGGCAAGGTTGGAGGAATGGTCAGAAGTATGGCAGCTAGGATTCAATGCAAAGAAGTGCAAAATAATGCACCTGGGAAACAAGAACCCAGGGGAAGAATACACAATGGGTGGGGAGGTAGTAACAACAACAAAAAAGGAAAGAGACCTGGGGGTAATCATATCAGATGACCTTAAGGTTAGCAAACAATATGAGAAGGCAGTAGGGAGGGCTGGGGGTATACTGGGATGTATAGGGAGAGGCATCATCAGCAGAAAACAGGAAGTTGTTGTACTCTGTACAGACAGTTGGTGAGACCCCATCTGAGTACTGTGTCCAGTTCTGGAGACCCCATCTCCGCAAGGACATAGACAGGATAGAGGCAGTCCACAGGAGGCAACTAAAATGGTGCAGGGTCTGCAAGAGAAGCCGATGAGGAGAGACTAAAGGAGCTTAATATGTATACCCTTGAGGAAAGAAGGAGAGGGGACATGATAGAAACTTTTAAGTACCTCAGTGGAATCAATAAAGTCCAAGAGGGTATCATCTTTCAGAAAGACTTGCAAGAACAAGGGGACACAATTTAAAGATAGGAGGGCGGTTCAGGGGCAATGTGAGGAAGTATTATTTCACAGAGAGGGTAGTGGATGCATGGAACAGCCTTCCTGAGGAGGTTGTGGGGTCTAAAACTGTGGGAGAATTCAAGAATGCATGGGACAGATATAAGGCAATTCTTTTGGGGGGTAGGAAGAAATAGGCTGTTGGTTAACCAGGATCTGCGGCCTATCCTGTAGGTAGGGAAATGGGCAGACTAGATGGGCCTAGTGGTCCTTATCTGCTGTCAAAGTCTATGTTTCTATGCCAGGGCTTCCTCCCATTGGACTGGGTAGAAACCTTGCTTCAGTAGGCCATTGAAGTGGCAACAAGTCAATGGACCATGCCCCGTTCTGTGTTATGCCTTCTTTGTCTTATGGCAGTGGCTATCCCCATTGTTCCCCTGGCCAGGCTCCACATGCGGATTACGCAGTGGACCCTAAGGGTCCACTGGGACCAGAAATCGGGCAACCTGGATCACAGGATCCTGGTGTTCGGCCCCATGCGTCAGGAGCTCCTTTTGTGGTAGAATCTGTCCAATCTCACCAGAGGGGTTCCTTTCAGGCACCCCCTTCAGCTCAGACTCTGGCCATGGTTGCGTCCTGTCAGGGCTGGGGGGCTTATCTTGGTGACCACAACACACAGATCCTGGTCTCAGCAGGCGCTATCTCTGCACATCAGTGTGCTGGAGATGCGGGCTGTACTGTACACCCTTCATTTCAGTCTCTTCTCCTTCCTGGGCTTCTCCTGGTGTGGACAGACGACATGTGTGGTCTGGTACCCGAACAAACAGAGGCACGCAGTCATATCCTCTGTGCAGAGAAGTGATGTGCGTGTGGCAATGGGCAATACAGCACAGCCTACAGCTCACGGCAGTGCACATCCCAGGCGTTCAGAACGTCCTGGCGAACACTCTCAGCTGCAGTCAGGCAAGGGCACATGAGCAGGAACTGAGGCAGTCAGTAATCAAAGACGTCTTTGATTGGTGGGGTTGCCCAGATCTCGAACTGTTTGCCTCCCCATCCAGTGCAAAACTACCCACTTTCTGCCGGCTCTCGTTCCCAGGTGTGGTGTTTTTTTTGGTGAAACACGCTATCTCTTTGCTGGACAGGGAGGTTTTTGTACGTCTTCCCACTATTGCAGAGGTTGCTTCTGAAACTACAGCAAGAAGGGGCTCACATGATTCTCATAGCCCCTTATTGGCCTCACCAAGTGTGGTTCCCTCTGCTTCAGCAAATGAGGGTGAAGCCTCAGATTCCTCTTTCCCTGTGCCAGAACCTAATGACTCAGGACCAGGGCAAGCTGGTCCATCTGGGCTTCAATCCCTTCACTGCTTGTTTCAGGAATGTTTCTGCTGTGGACATTTGTGCGGCAGCCACTTGGAGCTCGGTCCACACCATTGCCAAACACTACAGTCTGGACATTGCCTCTAGGTGCAGGGCAGGCTTCAGACTAGCAGTCCTTCAGGGTCTCCTGTCATAATCTGGTACCTACTGCAGCCCTTTCCTGCCTCCCGTGCTTCAGTCTTTGTCCGAAGTACACTGCTTGGGACTCGGTCCTAATGGTTAATTGCCTTCTGCAAGAGCCCTCTCGAAGTAAGATAGTACAGTTACGTAAGAACTTATTGTAACAGTAGATCTTCGAGAGAGGCTCTGCAATGGAAGCTCTCCCCTCCCACCTTCCCCTGCTTTAGGCTACTTATTTCTAGCCTTTCTTTTGGCTCAGGGCCTCCTTCTTCCTGTCTCACCTTCTTAGGTCTCCAGCAGGAGAACTGGAAGGTGAGCGTTGGGACTGCCCATTCTATAGTGTCACATGTGACGTGGGGTGGGTGGTCCCCCGCCAGACTGCTAGCTAAAGTATTCCGTGTGGTCCTAGTCCTAATGGTTATTACCTACTGCAAGAGCCTCTTTCGAAGATCTACTGTTACGGTAAGTTCTTACGTAACTACTTTTTTTGGTCACCATCCCTATGCTGGACACAATTGGACGACCGTGGGGGATCAAATTCTTATGCACTTTGGGAAGTGCATAAAACGTTGGGACTATAGGGTATATTAACTTTAAGAAATTCACTTCCATGTTTAGAAATCCATCCTTCTACTGTGCTGCATCAGTAAATGAAAAGTGTTTTTTCAAGCGTTTCTGCCTGATTGTTCCTGCGGCATCTGTTGTAATTCAAATCATGGAGCTGTCAAAGAACCTGTTGTTTATACTAATCACTTAGCCAGATCACTGTATTACCTCCTTTTTCAGCTATCCGTTTCATGACATCATTCCATTTTCTAATTTCTTCCAAAGCATCTTTGTCTCCTGCTGTGATATCTGGATAGAACATTTTCCATGTAGTTCTAAAAAGTTGTTCAATTTGTGCAAACACTACTTTCTCAGAAGTTTCTGTAGCATATTTATTGAGCACTGGATCAAGGTAGACTGTGGTTTAAATACGTCTATTATTTTTGTTTCAACTTATTTTGTTTTGTGTTACTAGATGTTTCTTGTTCCATAACCATGATGACCAGGTCCGTTATTTCATCAGCTGTCATTTCTTCTAAATTTTGACTTTGTAGCAAGTTTGCTATATAGCAGTCTCCATTTGATTCAAGATGTAAAGAACTTGAGAAACGTCATCTTTCCTATCATCTTCATCTGCTGATATGGACTCTGGATCAGTTTATTAGAAAACTTCTTTTCAACTTTAAATCTACCAACAGCAGGAGTTGTGATAGAGTTCCAACCACAGTGTAAAATTGTTTTTGTGATTTTCAGTAAGGAGGTGTAATGACAAATAGATAATTTTTCTGGCTCCTATGAGTGCGTCTGGTTTCCTGTTCTGGATTGCTTATGTCTTCCATCACATTGTTGTGTTCTCCATTTTTGGACTTTGGTTTTTATGTGTTGTTATTTCTATCAGGATTCATTTTCTGACTCTTGCTTTGCCTTGAATTATTCCTACTTTGGTTTTGGTTTTCTAGAGAGGATGATTCATTTGAGACTGATCTAATAGTAACTTGTTTTTTCTTTATTTTCTCCATGAGATTGATTTTGACCTCCCTTTTGACCCTTCTCTGGTTTTTGATCCATAGTTTTCTGAATGTAACCAATTATATGAAATCTTTCTCCGTTCTTTCCATTTTTCTCTCTTTTCTTTCTTCTGCCTCCTGCTCGAACCTAATTAGCTTAGCATTTAGTTTCTCATTTATTTCATTAAAGTCCTTATGATTTTTAAAGGCTTCTGATTCCTTTTGTACGTCAGCTAAAGCAGTTATTGTCTTATCATATTTTAGTCCATTCTTTCTAATGACTAGTTTAACAGACTTTGAAGAGAAACAATCCAAGATCTCTATCCAGTCATTTTTAAGTCTAAATTGTGCAAGGCTGGCAGACTGGTATCTCCCAGACTTGGCCTGTACATTGTTGCCTTTCTCAACCGTTCAGACACCTGCAGGGGTACTTCTGTAGCTGTCACCACTCAACATATGCACTCTCTTGGGGTAACTCTAGGTCACACCAGAGCCACTACCCACACAGTACAGTGCTCCTTGCCATAGGGCAAACTGTCCACCCCTCTCTGTCACAGCTGAGTACTCTTCACTTTAGAAACAAAATATCGTAACTGTAGCCTTTTCGTCAGAGACAGAAACACAGAAAAATCTTACTACACTTCGTAACTTTTCCAAAGTAGAGCTTACCACACAGGACACGGTGAATCAGGGCAGACTCAAACCTTAGATGTTAACTGCTTGACATTCCAAAGCTTGACTAACCTCTTACAAAACACAGGCTAACAAGGTTTTCCAAAAACTAGTCTCCACCCACCCTCTGCACACATGTCCTATGACATCACTTCCATGCCAGTATTTTGTGCCTTGAGAGCTGTGTGTCTTTTTGGGAAACTGGTCTGTTTCAGGACTTCTGGAGGTTTGCATATTCCTAAGGGAAACTGGTCTGATCTGGACTAGTTGGGGGGGGGTTGCGTATTCCACAGATCTTTTCCTTTGTCCTACCTCCCGTCTCACACAGCAGGAGTGACTGCTTCAGTCATTAGCTAGGGACTTCACGTAACATGAAATATATTTTTTGGTTTTGAAGCATGAAAGGGCAGTTTTGGATTTCAGTTCTCCCACTAACTGGCCTGAGGGGTCCTGTAGTACAGGACATAGTATCATAGTAATGTACGAGTCTTAAGCCTAACGGCCATGTGACTCGCCCTGTTTATTGATATGCAAATGTCCTATCTCCCATTAAACTATCAAGAGCTGACTTAAGTGCATTCAGAGTGTCGCACATCACCACTGCCTTGGGTAGGCTGTTACAGATCAAGACCACCCCCTGACTAAACCAGTTCACGCATCTTTCTGTTTTATAGACAAAGAGATTGCAGTCACTGTCTAGAGTGCCGCTGTCAACTAACTTTATCTCCCTCACTGATCCATTCAAACTTATCAATACAGCTAGAAGGAAGTTGAAACAAACAGAAAACTACAGCACAAAATTATATGGCAAGTTGTTAGCAACCTACAGTTGGAAATGTTAGCATTCTTAGGCCATGGGGAGTGATGTTTTTTTCACTATACTTATTGAGATTGTCTTAATTGTACCGTGTTCTGATTTCAAATTGGCATGCAAACCTTCTTTGACATGATCTCCCGACTTTACAAAAGCGGTAAAATTTGGTTCAGTAGTTCTAAAATTCTTTGCTCCCTTCTCCTCTACCCTCAGGATGCATCTTGAAATGAATTGTTACCAGCTAAGTATGTCTTTCCTCGAAAAACTTTTGAAATGAATAAATTGTTGGGTAGCAACCTTAAAAAAAAGAATAATCTGTAAAACCTATATATTTATACTTCAGCTGTCTCTAGTCTTTGTTCTTGGATTCTGTTGACATGTTTCAAACAGTTTTTTAACTTCCTGTATTATGTGAACTGCCACTTCACCTTCTGTAACGTTGCCCGTCTTTACCAGGACCTCCTTGTAAATAAGTATTGCTCATTGGGGCTTTTTTTCCTGGTAAAATGAACAAATACAACAAATTAAGACCTTTTCAGTTCATCAGTAGCTGAAAACGGCTTAGATTAAAGGTCTGAAACTTACAGGTTCTTAAGTTGTGTCCTAAAGGTTGTACTGTTGGTGTTTTAGAAACAAAAAATTTAAAAATAGGTAAGTTTATAAACAAAATAATGCACCAGAAGAAAAAAAAAAACTTCTGCATGTGCAGTGTGGAAAATGTTGCATTTTTCTCACAAGGTGTCCTCTCTCCTGTTGCTGGGCTGTCATACCCCTGGGATTTTTCCCTGTTAGGTTTTCTTGGAAGCAGGAAGTAGACTTTTGACACAGGTGCACAGGGTTGTCCTCCTGTATATTGTCTTCTTCTTGCCTTCACATTGACAGGCACACAGGGCATGAGCTTTCACTCTGTGACAGTAGCACGCACTTAAGTTTTTTGTTTTCTTGGATATTCTTAAAACAGCTTCTCTTTACAGTAGTCAACCTAGCGGTGTACAAGAAGCCAGGACTGTTAGTTTTTTTTTGTATTTTGTTTTTTATTTTTCAATTTGCACAAATAACATTCACCACTTGATCAATCACTGTACAGTTTGTGCAAAAAAATACATAATAATAACTTACTGGTTCAACAATAATACATAATAAAATCCACCCTCCCTCCCTCCCCCCGGAGAGGAAAGGCATGAATTTTAATCCATTTTCCATAACAGGATGAAATCCTCTCTAGTACTAATTTCCTCCACAGGGATTTAATTTGTACTTTCTAAAATGTATTTACCTAAGTCTTCAAAAAGTAAAGCTTCTTGTAACTGATACCACCATTTATTTTTATGAAGGGGAGGCATTTTATGGAGGAGGCAGTATAGTGGTTTAAAGCTCTGAGCTGCAAACCTGGAATCCTGGGTTTGAATCCCACAGCCCTAACTTGCATACTGTATGACCCTGAGCAAGTCACTTAACTTCCTTGTGATCCCAGGTCGCACCAGTAAACAGTTTTTCAGTTTAGTGTGTATGTCTCCTGGTTAAAAAAAAAAAAAAAAAAAAACTTCCTTCACTACCTGAACATTCCAATTATTTCATAGATGCCTTTTAGTACACATAGTCCCAACGTACATAATTTTCTTTTGGTATAACTACATTTCCAACCCATCCGTGCCATTGAGAATCATCAGTAAGAAACTATTGGGGATATTTATCCCAATGATTTCAGTTAACCAGTTTGCTGTTTTATCCCATATGTTTTTGAGTTTAGGACAATGTGAAATACAATGATGTAAGTTAGCTTTTTGGTTACATTGATGCCAGCATTCTTTGGTACAATTTTTTATTATGTTGCTGAAGAACTCGGGTGTAAAATGAGTCCTATCTAAAAAAAATTCTGTATTGTTCTGTTTTTTGAATATAGATAATCTTTATTTTAATAATAAAGTTCCTCTGCTGTTGATCAGAGAATTTTACACTTGCTTCATCATTCCATTTAGTGATAGTTTTGTCCCAAGGATCACTGTCTAATGTCCTTACTTTAAAATATATATATTCCCAAGTAACTTAATATTCCATAACTCAGTCCGTTTCTTCTGGTCCTCGATAAGTCTTCCCAGATTAGTAAATGGTCCTTTACCAATAATCTGCTGAAAATCACTAATTTTTTTCTTAAGTTTGATATAATGTATTCCAGGAGTATTTTACGTACACTGAACACATTTTACGTATGACATGAAAAACCCTTGTGCTCCATCTTGTTATACCTACCTGGTCTAATTTATGGACCAACTTAAGGTCCTCCTTGGACCATAAATCTTTAATATGGCAAATTTAAAAAAATAACCATAGAAGAATTCTTTTTACTTTAAACCTAGTTATTTCGTTTCTTAAACCTTTCCCAGTGGCACAGAAAAGATGAGGGATTTTTATTTTTGATAAACATTCCCCTAATAAAGAGATAGTCATTCTGCTTCCTGCTATGTTCCAAAAGGGATATTTAAGCATTTACCATGGCAAGGGTGTGGGTTTAGCTAGGATTTACAATGGGTGGTGTGTAGTTTGGTCACGGCTGATAAAGCAGAGTAGAGCAAAACACACCAGTTGTTAGAATCTTAGCGTGACCTATTACTCTTTGCCGTGCGGTAAATTGGCGCATTGGTCAGTGCTGTTATTTTTTGGCGCTTGAAAAATAAAAAAGTTTTTTTTATGTTAAATTATTTTTATTGGTGTTATTGCTCTCACGAGAAAAAAGTACCCGTTGGGTGCTGAAAGCGAGAGTGTGTGCGGTTTAATTTTCTGCATGTAGCGACGTGGGCGGGGGGGTTAAAACTGTGAGCGGCAGTCACTGAGAATGCGATTTTATCTGGAATGAACAGAGCCATTTATAGGTACCTGTGTGTGTTTGTGTGTGTGTTTGTACAATATGATGGGACAGTGTTTTTTTTTTTTTTAATCAGGTGGGCTTTATTGGGGGGGGCTTGGGTCGTTAGAAGATTGTGAACGTCTGTTCGCTCTGTGCTAGTTTTGACTTCGCGGAGAAACATAGAAACATAGAATCTGACGGCAGATAAGGACCACTTGGCCCACCCAGTCTGCCCATGTCCCTACCTAATGGATGAGCTGCAGATCCTAGTTAACCAGCAACCTACTTCTTTCTACCCCCACCCCCTAGAATTGCCTTATGACTGTCCCATGCATGCTTGAATTCAGCCACTGTTTTTGACTCCACAACCTGCTCCGGAAGGCCGTTCCATGTATCCACAACCCTCTCTGTGAAAAAATACTTCCTTACATTACCTCTGAGCCGCCCCCCATCTTCAAATTGTGCCCCCTTGTTCTTGCACACCTCTTTTTTTGAAAGATGCTACCCTCTTGGACTTTGTTGATTCCCTTGAGGTACTTGAAAGTTTCTATCATGTCCCCCTCCCTTCTTTCCTCATGGCTATACATATTAAGCTCCTTTAGTCTCTCTTTATATGTCTTCCTGTGCAGACCCTGCACCATTTTAGATGCCCTCCTCTGGACAGCTTCCATCCTGTCTATCTCCTTTCGGAGATTGGGTCTCCAGAACTGCACACAGTACTCCAGATGGGGTCTCACCAGCTGTCTGTACAGAGGGATAACAACTTCCTGTTTTCTACTATTGATGTCTCTCCCTATGCATCCCAGTATACCCCCAGCCCTCCCACTGCCCTCTCACATTGCTTGCCCACCTTTAAGTCATCTGATATATCACTCCCCAGGTCCCTTTCCATTTTTGTTGTTGTTAGTATCTCACGCCCCATTGTGTACGCTTCCCCTGGGTTTTTGTGTCCCAGGTGCATTATCTTGCACTTCTTAGCATTGAATCTAAGCTGCCATACATTTGACTATTCGTCTGACCTTGCCAAGTCCCTTCTCATCCTTTCCAGCCCACCTTGTGCATCAGCTCTGTTGCAGATCTTTGTGTCATCTGCAAAGAGACATACTTTTCCTTCCAGTCCCTCTGCAATGTCGCCTATAAAGACATTGAAGGGACGTCCTAATACTGAACCCTCACGGTGCCCACTAGTAACCCCCTTTCTTCAAAGTGGACTCCATTTACTATTACCCTGTGTCCTATTCTCCAGCCAATTCTTACCCAGGCTATCATCTTGGGGCCCACCCAGGCTGGCTAACTTGTATATTAATCTTTTGTGGGACTGTGTCAAATGCCTTGCTAAAGTCTAGGTAGACCATGTCCACAGCCCCTCCCTAATCTACTACTTTGGTCACCCAGTCAAAAAAATCTATTAGATTCATCTGGCATGACCTTCCCACTGTGAATCCATGCTGTCTTGGGTCCTGTCCCCTCTGGCCTCTAGGTACTCGACAGTTCTTTCCTTCAGAAGTGATTCCATCATTTTCCCTATCACTGAGGTTAAACTTACAGGTCTGTAGTTTCCTGCTTCTGCCCTGCTCCCACTTTTGTGAAGGGGAATCACATCTGCCCTCCTCCAGTCCTCGGGTACCACCCCATCCTCCCATGATTTGTTAAAGAGGGTAGTCAGTGGTGTCACTAGTTCTACCCTTAGTTATTTTAGAATTCTGGGATGAATCCTATGAGGCCCCATTGCTTTGTCCATCTTCAGTTTTAAGAGTTCTTTCAGAACCCTTTCTTCTGTAAATGGGCTGGTATCAACTTCTGTATCCAGAGTGTTTCTATTGTTTGTTTTAGGTACCTCCCCCTCTTCATTTGTAAATACTGAGAACAAATATTTGTTTAGTATCTCTGCCTTTTCACAGTCACCCTCTGCCCACCCCCTTCCCCTTTATTAAGCCTCACTATCCCTCCCTTGGTCTTCCTTCACTCGTGATGTACCTAAAAAAGGTTTTATCCCCCTTCTTAACTGAGTTGGCTGTCTTTTCCTCGGTTCGGGCCTTTGCTGTTCTGACTGCCTTCCCAGCTTCCTTTTGCTTTAAGTGATACAATTCTCTGTCCTGCTCCTTCTGTGATTTCTTGTACTTTCTGAATGCTTTCTTTTTCTCTTGAACCTTCACTGCCACTTCCTTTGAGAACCTAGTGGTTTCTCACATCATTTTGTTTTGTTTATTTGCTTCACACAAAGGCTTGTTACCTCTGTGATGGCAGTTTTTATTATTCCCCATTGTTCTTCCACTCCTCCTTCCTTCCTATTTGCTAGTGCATTCCGTAGGCACTCACCCATTTTGGCAAAATCAGCCCTCCTGAAGTCCAGTACTTTTGCCTTTGTATGGCTTGACTCTAATGCTGTGTTTATTGTGAACCATACTATTCGATGGTCGCTAATTCCCAGATGGCTACCCACTTCTACATCTGTGATCCTGTCTTCATCTCCATTTGAGAGAACCAGGTCTAAGATTGCTCCCTCTCGAATGGGTTCCAATACTAGTTGTCTAAGGCGTGCCCCCTGTAGGGCATCTAGAATAACCCCACTCTTAGAAGTGGCTGCTGCAACTGCACTCTAGTTAACATCTGGCATATTCAGATCACCCATCAGCAATATCTCCCCTTTTTCTGCCATTCTAAGTATACTTTCTATCATTTCCTTGTCCATTTCCTCCCCCTGAGAGGGGTCTGTATACAACCCCTGTGTGGATTGTGGTGCCATTGCCTGTCTCCAAATTGACCCACAGTGCTTCTTCTCCTCCCTGTTTACCCTTTTGTTCTGTTGCTTTGATTCCTTCCCTTATGTAGAGAGCTACTCCTCCTCCTTCTCTTTTACCCTCCCTGTCCCTCCTGTAGATAGTGTATCCTGGTATGTTTACGTCCCAGTCATGGTTCTGTGTGTACCATGTTTCTGTGACTGCCACGATATCCAGATGTTCCTCCTCCATCAAGGCCACTAATTCAGGAAGCTTATTACCTAGACTACGGGCATTGGTACTCATTGCTCTCTATTTTTTGATGGCTTTACCTTCTGTAGCAGCATCCCCCACTGTCCTTTCTACCTTGGTCTTTTTCTCATTTAGTACCCTGTTTTGTAGGGGGAGGCTGGGATTTTCCTGCTGCTTATCAGTGCCTCCCCCCTTGACTAGTTTAAAAACTTGCCAATGAAGCATTTAAACTGATTGCCCAAAAGACTTGTTCCCTTCGTGGACAGATGCGGACCACCCTGCCGGTATAGGCTGGTGTTCCTCCAGGTGGAACCCCAGTCCCCAATGAAGCCAAACCCCTGTGCTCCACACCATTTTTTCAACCATTCGTTAAACTGCATGGTGCAAAGTACCCTCGCCTCACCCATGCCACTGACGGGCAGCACCTCTGAGAAGGATACTGTGTTACTTGTCTTAGGTCCCTCCCAACTCTACAAAGTCCTTCTGCACTGCTCTAATCTCATGATGAGCCAAGTCATTTGTCCCTAGGTGGACAATGACGTCCAGCTCAGACTCCCGTGCAACTGTTCTCATGATCCTAAAGATGCGTTTCCTGTCCCTCCAAGCCATGTCACCAGGCAGGCACCTTACTTCAGTTTTCCCTGCTCCCCCCAGTTCTATCCCCCTAATAATTGAGTCCCCCAATAGGAGCTGCTTCCTTTCCCTGTGATGTCCTCTGCCTCCTTCTTGAGGGCCTCCCTTGTGACAGTTGTCTGCAACCTCCTTAGTCTCCTCTGTGGGTGCATCCATAGGGGAACTATGCTCCCCCAGAATGGTGTATGGATTGTGGAGTGGAACAACTGACTGGGTGTGCCTCTGTTCCACCACCCTTACCCTCCCTGAGCCCACTTTGGTCCAACTGCTGTGCTATCTTCGCAACCTCTGAGGTAGTGGTGGTGGCTCTGGTGCTCCCTGGATGGGGGAGGTTCCGTTACTACTGTCCAGTGTGGCCTGAAGACGGGCAACTTCCTCCCTCAGGGCAGAGAGTTATCTGCAAACAGGGCAGCATCTCAGCCTCCAGAAGGACTGCCGGAAGACTTTTGCCCCACAGCCATTACATTGCATTACTCCCCACGTCTGTCTACCTTTTGTGTGTGTGTGTGTGTGTGTGTGTGTGTGTGATAGGTTTGTTATATAGAAATATATATAGTATATAATATGTATGCTTATATTGTCAGTGCAGTGTGCTAGAGAGGATATGACAGTGATATGCACCTTGCCGTCTTGAGGAAATGATGTCAGAACCCCAGGTATAAAGGAACTATTTCCAGGGGTGGTGGGGTGAGGGGTGGAAGGGGTTGGAGCCTAAACTGTGCCCTCACAAAACAATCGGCTAAAAGCTCTGACCTACCGCTGCAATGAGTGCCTTCCTGTCAGCAAGATGCTCTACGACAATTTGACAGAGAAAATACCCTGCTAATCAAACAGAGAAAATCCAAACATCCTAGTCAGACACAGGTAAACCTTCCCAGCCCCAAAACAGCCTGGTGACTTGTGCTATGAAAGCAGTCAGCCCCAAAGCACGTCAGCTGTGCACAAGGACAGACACAGTAAACAGTATTCAGTCCCTGTGGGTTTAAACTCTTCCTGCACTGAAAATCTTAACAATTGTAACAAAAGTAAAGCAAGGTCCACCTCCCTCTGTTGATTGAAAGACTGCCTTTTCTGATAATTCTAAGTTCCTTATTTCACCTTTCAGTTAGAAGTATCCTCCACCTGAAGAATATTAACTTTCCTAAGGAATCTACTTCAAACCAAAGACAATTGTAAATTGTAAGGTTCACCTCCCTCTGTTGTGAGCACAACTCACTTTCTTGCAAATCCTAAGTCCAGTGTTGCAGCTTTCAGCCAGAGGTAGCGTCACCTGAAGAATATTAGGTTATCTGATGAGCCTGCTAAAAATCCACTTGTTTATAGTATTGTTATCATCAGGCCTGTAAGACTCTTCCAAAGTTATTGGCTGAGAAGTAGCTGTGATGTAAGCACTTCCTGACACAGTCTGGCCTTGCCTTTTAAGGCACACAGAGATAAACAAAAGAAAACCAGTTTTCTCACCATGGGGCACTGTCTGGGTCAAATACACAGCCTGTAACCTGCTCTCAATTCAGGACTTATGACAAATTCTTAGCCCGGTGAAAAACTCACAGTATTACAAATATTGCAATGCAAACAGTCAATCACTAACTCCAATCAAGTCAGCTGTGCTCAAGAACAGACACAGTAAACTATTCAGTCCCTGTGGGTTTAAACTCTTCCTGCACTGAAAATCTTAACAATTGTAACAAAGTAAAACAAGGTCCACCTCCACCCCCCATATAGACTGAAAGACTGCCTTTTCTGAAATTCTAAGTTCCTTATTTCACTTTTCAGTTAGAAGTATCCTCCACCTGAAGAATTTTAACTTTCCTAAGGAATCTGCTTCAGACCAAAGACAATTGTAAATTGTAAGGTTCACCTCCCTCTGTTGTGAGCACAACTCGCTTTCTTGCAAATCCTAAGTCCAGTGTTGCAGCTTCTAGCCAGATGTAGTTTCACCTGAAGAATATTAGGTTATCTGATGAGCCTGCTAAAAATCCACTTGGTCGGAGTGATTTTGGGGGAGTCACTGGTGCGGCTTCTTGGGGAACTGGCACCTCTTTCCATTGGTACTGTGGAGGATTTACAACATGCACGAGTTGACCAACTGGAGCATGCCATTTTTGGATCCCATTGTATAATCTTCGCTAAACAATTCTTTCTCAGTGAAGGCATTTTCCCGCCACAATTTAATTTGATGAGCAGTTTCATAGCTTAATGGCTCAGGGCAGCTGTATCGTCCCTCCTTCCTAGGGGTTGTTAATTGTATCCAGGAAATATGAGGTTTGCCCCCTCTTCACAAAAAATCTTTTAAAAATTATTTTTACTGTACCATACCAAGATGGGCGGGGGGGGCACCTATGATAGCCTGGATAATATATAATATATGTGGCATTGCCATCATTTTTATAGTCTCTATATGTCTAAGAGACAGAGATCATTTTTCACAGTTATGCAACAGCACCCGTATTTTCTCTTTAACAGAATTATAATTAGCAGCTACTGTCTCCTCCTGCTTAGCACATAGTGTGGTACCTACATATCTAAAACGATTGCTAACAAATTAATTTTGTTTATTTCATGTGTTAATACATAATGGAGCATATTAACAGGTAGTTTGATGAATTTGGATCGATTTAAATGATAACCAGCTACCAAGGAATAGGCCTTCACCTCTTCTTGAAATATTGGTAGAGCGGAGTTAATATTTTTAATCGCCAACAAAATATAGTCAGCAAAAACATTTATCTTCCTAAATAATCCATGATAGAATATCCCCTCTAACTCCCTGTTCATCTTGATATGATTTAAAAAGGCTCCAAAGATAAAATAAAAAGTATAGGGGACAAGGGGTAACCCTGTCTTACCCCATTCTTCATAATCATTGATTCAGTTAAATATTTATTTATATTAAATCTTATAGTTGTAATGGTATACATTTTTTGTATCATGGTGCACAAAATATAGGAATACCCAACCCTTTAAGACATTCAAACATAAAGGGCATATTAAGTGTACTGAAAGCTTTTGTGGCATCTACTGCTACTAGATGGTATGGTTCCTTGGTTGTTAATATAACTTGAATCATAGATTGGACTAATCTTGTAGCTTGAAAAATCATGCGACCCGGGATAAACCCAAATTGTTCTTTATTTGATCACTAGTGGCAGCTGATCCTTAATTCTGTTTTGCTAAAGTTTTAGTAATAATTCTGTAGTCAGTGTTGAGAAGTGCTATAGGTCTGTAACTAGACACTTTTTCAGGGTCTTTCCCTTCTTTTAGTACAAGTATAGTTTTAGATTCCTGCATGGAAATGGGGATTTGTTCTGGTCCACCTTTTAACTCCTTTATGATTTTCAGTAACCAAGATGCTAACTGGTTGCTGAAAGACTGATACAATTCTGTTGTCAACCCGTCTAGGCCTGGACTTTTATTTTTTGGAAGTGTTTGAATTATATCCAGAATTTCGTTTGAAGTGAAATCTGATTCATCACGTTGAAGCTTATCCAAATTACTAAGCATTCTATATGACTTGATCTCTTCACTGTTTGTTTGTAGGTTCTGTTGGTATATATTTTTATATTCTTCTATTACCAGATTTCCCACCTCTTCATCCTTGTGATATTGTCCGCCAAGTTTGTCTTCCAAGGCTGTAATTAAATTCCTTTCCTTTTGTTTTTTAAGTTGAGTTGCCAATAATTTTCCATTTTTTCACCCTGAGTATATCTTACTTTTTTTAAAGAGCAGCTTTCGACTAGTCCCTTACTGAAAACCAAACGATGACTGACCTGGCCAGGAGTCCAAATGTGCAAAGTTTTCCTTTTTTTTTTTAATGGCTATTTAAAAGTTATGCCCCTTGTAATTTTATTCCCAGACCCGCTGGATCTTACGGCCCCGCCCCCATGCCAGCACATGCAGCTCCGTTTTGTGGGACCCTGTTAGTCGAGCGATCACTTTGATTTGTTAAAATCCTGTTGTTGAATGGGTATAAAATCTTTGAAAAATCACCGCCATTCAAGTCAGTGGGGCGTGCACACGCAGCCTTCGTTTATTGACATCACGAAACAGGGCTGTGTATGCCGGTGTGGCCGTAGGATCAGGAACTGGCTCTGTTTTTTGCCGGCGGGTCTGGGAATAAAATTACGAGGGACATAACTTTTAAATAGACATAAAAAAAAAAAAAGGATAAGTATGCACATTTGAACTCCTGGCCAGGTCAGCCATCATATTTTTGGGACTAAGGGGTTAGTATGATTAGTCGGAAGATGCTCTTTAACCTTCTAATATTTTTAAGTACCTATTTATTATTTCTTTCTGTCTGTTCAAGCTTTTCAACTGTCCAATCCTGGTAGTATTTATCATGCTCTATCGTTACTTTATAATCCAGTTCTTGTATCTTTTCCTCCAAATCTTTATCCAGTTGTTTCTGAATCTTTATTTTATGGGCCTGGTAGGATATTATAATACTGCGAATTACTGCTTTAAAAGGATCCCAAAGGGAAATAACAGGTTTACCATTTTCATAGTTAAATCTCCAATATCCATTAATCTCTTTGGTTATTTTGTCCTGAAGTTCTTTTAGTAGTAATTCATTATTCAGCCACCACAATCTTGTTTTCATCCTATTTAGTTCCCTAATTTTAAGTTGTGCAGTTATTAGTGCATGGTATGATAACATTATTGATTTGTGTTCTATTTGTTCAGTATCCATGGTTAATGCTTTAGACACTGTCATGTAATCAGTCTGAGAAAACCTTTTGTTTTTTTGTCATAATGTGAGAATTGTCTGGCTAAAGGGTACACGATTTTCCAAGCATCCACTAATCTCTGTTGGTCCAAAAAATGTTTTAATAATTAAATTTGGTATGTAACTTATTAAAATATGGTGTTTTAGTAGTTCTGTCAGTCTCCAGATACAGTAGAGTATTATAATCCCCCAACATTATAATTAGATCAGATTGAAGAGTTACCATCCCTTTAGTTAATTCAGCTAGAAAGAGTTTATAGTCAGTAAAAGGTGCATAAACTGATGCCAAAGTTGTAGTTTGATTTGAAATGTTAATTATAACCATAACAATCCGACCCTGGTTGTCTGAGAATTTGTCTGTTATTGTAATGCCTGGTATGTTACGGAAAATCAATGCAACTCCAGCTCCTTTCCTAGTACCTAAAGAATAAAAAAGATGGGCCATCCATTTTCTCTTTATTTTTAGAACCACTTTATCATCCAAGTGCATTTCTTGCAAAGCTGTACATGTGGCGCTTGATTTTTTAATATAATTTTAATACTCTGGTTCTTTTGATGGGCGAATGCATGCCATTGACATTCATGGTGGCACAGCAGAACTTAAAAAACAAAACAAACAAAAAAAAAAACACTTGTCATTTGTTTTAAGGTTGTCCAGATGATCTACCCTGTGAAGAAAGCTAAAAAAGAATTCCCGCCATCCTCTCCCCCACCCCTTACATTATAATAGTGCACAATTTTTAATTTACTCAAGGTTAGCATTCCAATCTCTGGATTGGGAAAAAAACAACTGTAAGGGTTTCCTACTGGCCCCTCACCCAAATGCTAACCTACTTTCCTGTAACCTTATTTACCTGAAATGCTACCAGTATATATAGAGACATAATACAAAGAAAAACAATAACTCAAGATATAGAAGGTGCTCTTGAGGACTTATACAAAATTCTCAGTTTTTTCTTTTAAATCTTTTCTGCCATTTCTGGTGTATCATAAATATGTCTTATTCCCTCTAGGACCACCTTTAATTTTGCTGGATGGAAAAAAGTTGATTTCATGTCAAGCGACCATCATTTTTTTTTTCCAAATATCAGCAAATTTCTTTCTCTCTTGTAAAATATCTTGTGGTAAGTCATTCTATACTGCTGTATTAGCACCATTGATTGTAATTCTTTTTTTCCCGTACATGGTATTCATCAAAAAATCCTTGTCCTCGATCTTGAAGAATTTTGCTATTATAGGACGAAGTGGTTCCTGTGGGTCTACATTTGGTCGAAAAAAACTATGTATTCGATCGAAGGCACAGCTTATATTGGCTGGGTCCGAGTCAGTGTAAACAGTTATTTTTTTCACAGAATTTATCAGATTATCCTGTTTATCCCAAAATTCAGGAACACCTGTAATCCTGATATTCTTGTTTCTAGCTCTCGATTCAAAATCAATTAATCTGGAAGACCGATCTTTTTGGGACTCTTTCAGATGATTAATTTGTCTCTGATATGGAACCATTTCTTCCACCAAGGCTGATATTCTTTCTGAGCATTACACAAATCTTTTTTTAATGCTTGATTTTCCTGGAGCAAAGTGTATATTGTGGAATAAAGATTCTCCACTTTATTATATGTCTTCTGTTTTGCTTCTGACATTTTGTTATCCAGATCTGCAGTCAACTTAATTATTTGTTTGGGGGGTCAGACTCTGCTCCGTTCCCTGAAGAAAAACTGAGCTCCTCTTCAGATGAACTGTTAGACCCGGGTAGCAAAGTGTTATTCACAGCTTTAGAATCAGTAAATGTTTGTCAGGGATTTCAGCTTCTGCTGGAGTAAGTTTGGCATCCAACCCCGTACTATTTGGCATCAACCCACGTTTATTGACATTGGCTACTGAAGTTGCAAAAATGAATTTATCTCTGCTCTGTTTACTTTCATAAGCAGCTTCTCCATCAAGTTTGTTGATTTGGGAGAGCACATCTCCATTAACCCCACTTTGAGATATAAGTAAAGGCAGTCATCAGTTTTATCTCTAGGCCCACACACCTTTTGCTGTAGCGTAATAATGGTATCCAGGCTGAACGATGTTGTTTTCCCCCATTTGCCATGTCAAGTACGGTGCTATTCTCCATCTCAGATGACTGGTCTGTGCGTGCCTCCAGTGGTACTCGAGTGTCTGGCTCGCCGTTTGCCTCCGTGATTTTTCTGGTTACTTCACTCTCAACCCTAGAAACCTGCCGCTTGCCATCCTCGGTTATTTCCAAATTAGGTTGAAATGTAGTGTTTGCCTCACTCGGAACAGCCATTGCCAAAGTTTTGCTTACTGGAAAAGCCACCTCCATAATTCGTGTCATCTGATTTGGATCCATAGTCGCAGATGTACTTGGTAAATCACCGGTAAGGTTGCTTTCATTTTTGCTTTAAGGGAATTTTTGATCAAAAATATATTGGCAGGTACCTGAATATAAACTTCCTTTGCTCAGCAGTTTGCAAGTGTGCAATATTAGTGCTTGCATTTTTCGGCAGCTCCATAGGAGAACCCGATGGCTTTGATCTGTTAAGCGTTCCCTGATCAAGGTCCTTAGACTGTTTGATACTATCGGGATTAGACCTGGTTCCTGTTTTTGAAGCCGGTTGTTTTGCAGACCTTGGATGGTTCTTGGCTTTCACCATTCGCTTGGGGGTCATCTTCGGGTTGCATCCCCAAAGAAGCTTCCATGCAGTTTTGGCTTTTAGTTGTGCAGCCGACTCCAATCTCAGGTAAGAAAAACACAGCTTCTAGTAGAAAGGCACCCGTTAATCTGTTGGTAGCACAATAAAATGTTAGCAAAGCTCACAGCACAGTTAAGTAAGTAGCTGGTCTGCTAATGCATTCCTTGGGGGGAGTTAGGCAAGCTTCATTAGCAGCTTCATGTTTACGCCATCTTGAACAGAGCTCCTGATACAGCCAGGATTGTTCTTTGTTTTTCAGGGCTAGACTTCGTATTAGGGAGCCCTCCCACTTTAACCTACCCTGCAGTCTCTACCAGTGGCCACATCACTTCACCTCATGACTTGGGTCAGGACGCAGCCATTTGGCCCCCATCTAGCACCCCACCTCCATCCTAGGACAGATAACCATATCAACTGGAACATAAGAAGCAGCAGTGGACTGAAATCATTGTGCAGACCCAACATTATTGGGAGCCCAGCCTAGTTCCTCCGGCAGAACAACACTAAAAGACGTCATGCATGTGCATTGCAAAGAATTTTGTATTTTTCTACTAAGGTTTTTTCACAAACCAACCTGACACTGTGAGTGATAAGGGGTTTTCTTGCATCACTGAAAACAGTGGTTGCAGAAACATGCAACCACAGTTATGTGCGGCAGGATACAAACCCTGTCGCTCCTTGACTGCAGATTCTTTTTTTTTTTGCGGATACCAAAGATGCCACCAGGAACCCATGCCCAGTAGCATGCTGACTCCCACACTGAGAGCCCATCCCTGTTTCTGCTTTCCTTTATTTAGTTATTTCCAACATCTGTTGCCTACTCTGGTGGTATTTATATTCCCACTAATGATACAGTGCTTTTCACGAGTGGTCCTGATGTTTTTGTTCTTGTATCTCAAATTCCAAAAAACTTTGATAACATTCAGTGTTGGTTCTTTTCAAACTATCTTACCCTGAATGTAAGAAAATTGTGTCTTAGCCAAAACCTGCCAAACTCCATTCTCTCCCCAAACCTTAAGATCCTAGATGGCTCCCTTTCAGAAAAGGTCAAGCCTTGCAAATACAAATGGGCCTGACTTGATCAGCACCTTACTTCTGTCACTATGATTCTGTTACCACCAAATTTTTCTCTGATCTTTGTGCCCTTCACTGAAACAAAGCCTGTTTCACTCTTGTAGCCAGGCATGACATTGTAAATAAAATGATTTTCCCCGTCTTTGATCACGCAGATGTTGTACATGGTGCAGTTCCACAATCTTCCCTAGCCACACTGGACACTTTATCACTGCTTTCTAAAGTTTCACTCTCACGTACCCCCCCCCCCCATCCTTGCTCATGTATGATCTTTCACTCATTTTCAAATGCTCAATGTCTGATGCCCTCCTTGACGGAAAAGTATGCTCAGTACTCTTTTCCTGTGTTCTTCTCCTCCCTTAGAAATACCAATCAGAATGTCTCTCTTCTCCCCCACCAAGTGTGTTGTTCTGTTGGTCATACTGCGCTGCCTACTTTGTGGAACAACCTTCCCACACAAGTTAAAATCCTCCTGCCCTCTGCCCATCCTCAGGTTGTAGCTATATGATCTTATCAGACCCAGCTACAGGTGTTTGACCTACAGTGCCATGATTTGAATGTCCAGTATTTTATGGCATCCAAATGCCACAACTAACTTTTTTTGTAAATAATCTATTTATTAACAAAGCTTTGTGCATACAAGTCCATCCAGTCAGTCAGGGAGGTACAGAATCTTCCAAGTCAGTAGGAATGTTTAGGCTTTAACATGAACTGTAGGGTGACATATGCCTCCCGACACAGCGTGGGGGCGTCACCATGTTGAAGCAGCAATTTCCATTCCTAAGTGTCAGAATTTAAGAAAGTATTCTATAAAAACCTAGCATATTAAGTAATATCTCTGAAGTGTGTTTGGGGGGGCACACTCTCTAACCCTAGGGGAGAGGACACACATTTTTCTGGAGAGTCTACCTTAAGTAGGGGAAAGTGGGCCCAGATTTCCCAATCAATATGTGTAGGCATTTTTCTCTCATATCATTCTTTAGGGGGTCCTCCCTGCACGACAGAGGGCACCCAAATCCACACCCATCCAGATAGCTAGTAGGCCATCTAAGGGACAAAAGTCTGATTATGTTGCATGACATATAACACCCATGCAGTCCACCTGGAGGTGAAGACCTCTGCTTTTTCATTAAGGCTAGATGTAATCTTTTCCATTTTATAAATGTTGTTGACCATTGTTCTCCAGTGGTCCAAGGTAACCTGTTGAGGGGTTAACCACCTCCTGGTTATACACTTCTTATCTACTACCAGCATAATCCAGAGTAGGTATTTAACGTGTCTATCCCTCAAACCCCTTGGATAAATATGTAGTAAGTGCATTTTGGGGTGTTGGCTACACCAGAGTATAAAGCATATCTGTAATAACCCCCTCCAGTTTATGGAGAAAGGTTCCAAGTTCTGAGCATGACCACATCACGTGCCTATGGGTTGCAGGTGTGACAACACACGTTCTCCAGCATGCACCATTCCCATTCCGCGCATACTCGGCAGTAACAGTAGGAGTTCTAAAGAAATGTATGAGATGCTTCCAGGCATACTTCCACCACACATGCAAGGAAGGTGGCCCTCCCTATCTGTAACACCCTTTTCTCCACTCCTTCCCCCATCTAGTGGCTATGTATGTAGTGTTATTCGGATAGATTTCCTGAAGGGCCTTATAAATAAGAGAGATTAGATGTGTGGTGGATTGCTGCTTGATATCTAGGGTTAGTGTACTCAAGAGGGCTGCGCATTTATTAGTATCTCATGCCTCGACTGGTAATGTGGCATGATAGTACCACAGCTGGAGGTAGCGGAAGACGTCACTTCGGTCCAACCGAACTGCTGTTATAGTTCCAGGAATGGTTTCATGTTTACTGCTGTACACAGTTGACTTAGATTATATTCTGCTTTTGTTTTCCAGTCCTTTTATGTAGCATGTATTCGTGCCAGTGCAAAATCAGCCAGGTTTGCCAAAGGGCACACCCATGCTATCTGTGGCTCCAGTCCCGTGTCTGCCACTACCTTTCACAAGATCTACCTGACACGGGCCAACCAGGGGTTCATGATGTCTCCAGCCCCTCCCCAAATAGCTATTTTACCATGTCTTGGAAGGGTAATAAGTCGTTCTCCATGTCCAACCATTGGGGCCCTGTTCCCTGTGTGTGCCAGTGAAATAAGATGCGAAGCTTGGCTGCTATGTAGTACAGGTAGAGATCAGGGAGTCCAAGGCCTCCCTTACTCTTGGAGAACATGAGTGTAGATGGCCAGATTCGGAGTCGACGACCCCCTCCCCTACCGAGATGCCACAACTAACTTAACGCCCCCACCCTCTGAACTACTTACTTGTCATGATTCAGTATCTCTGTTTCACAGTACGCTTAGCATGTGACTCATATACAGGAAACTGAAAGTATAAACTTGATTTAAAATAAAGGGCCAGTTATCTTGTCTAAAGTTCAGGTTACCAATATTCAGTTCTTGAAGCGTCTTGCACAGGTATTTGGATCAGCCTACCTTCCTATGTTTTTGCCTCTCAGCCTTCATGCCACTTCAAATGACATCTCACAACCCAACAATCTGGTGATTGTGCAGAAGCGGAATCTACAAATTTCACCCTTCCCTAAATCTGTTACACATTGCAAATATCATTGTGTACCCAAGTGAGCCTCTGTGTTTAAAGGTGTAGTTGTAAAACCAAATCTCTAAAAATATATATCTAATGTGGTTCTTTTTAGCCTTGAAATGCTCCTTTTTTTTTGTTAACTCAGATGTACTTTCTTATGATTTGTGTTGGACTTTCAGTGATACCCGAAAGTAACCAGATTCATATTTTGTATTACTGTCAAAAAGGAAACTAGACACTTTGTCAGGTTGCAGTACTTTTATCAAAAAAAGTGATCTGTCTTAACTTTAAAATCTAGAAAGCATGACAGGCATATGACATTGTGAATTACACTGGCTTTGGTCCATTAGTAGGTTCAGTAACCAATCCTTGCTGAGCAGGGATTTTGTAGGATCATAATAGTGCAACTGGGGAGGTGGGGGTTGGGGTGTCAAACACAGTATTACATGTAGTGTAACATTTGAGCCTGCTTGTAGAAGGATTCAGAATATCATTGTACGCAGTGCTTATTAGAGCCAGTCAAGATATTAGTGTGGTCATTTGGTGAAAGTAATTTTGGGTTTGAGCACCTGCTGCATCATATTAAAAGGTCTGACGGAAGCATTATACACAAGGGTGAGTCACCGTGCTGTGGTGGATATTCTTATCCGTTCCGTAGTTAGTCCTAGAAGGCATTGTCAGTCAGCATGCCAGCTGACATGAGGCAGGATACTAAAGATACAGTCCTGCTTTCCTGTGAGCTGCATTATGTTTAAATGTATCTTGGATAGGGGCTGATCCAGAAGAGCAGCAAAAGTGCTACTGCTGGCTAATACTGTGCCAGTGGCCTGTGTTAGAGAATGGACTCTGATCACTTGGGGCTGGCTGGGGCAGTGAAGATTGAATGTTCCAAAGATGGTTCTCTCTTCTTGTGAAGGGGTATACTGTGTCCCGCTAACTGCTTGCAGGCAGCACAGTTGGAACTCATACTTGGGGGGGGGGGGCTGCCTTCAGGTGCTGATATGCATTGTGTCTCCTCACACACACACACATGGTGTAGTACTGCATGATTGCCAACCCTTGGAGAAGAAAACTGCCGACTGTGGCTGGATAACACATGGTCCTCTGCAGGTCCCGCATCACTGACTAGGCACCTCCTTGAAGTAATCTGGATTGTGTTCTTGAGATTTAGGGGAGCCCCAAAGATGGAATAAAAAATATTTGTAGACTAACAGTCTTTAAACATCTAGTTCACCTCAGACTGGGCTATTTAAATAATATTACACTGCATTTGCATAAAATTGTTGAGACTTGTGCAGTGTGCAAACTGTTGGAATTAATTTAGGAATCTGAAGAAAAAAGAAACAGTTGGTAGCTTTGAAAAGACCAGCATCTGTGGGACCTGGTTCTAACCCCAGGAATCACTCATTATGATTAAACTTAATGCAGTCGGCCTCCTGTGTTGAACTACCCGGAGAGATGGAATTTTATGTAAATTATGGAACTCTCAGTTGGCTCATACCACTTTCAAACTGCTACCCTAGCAACTGCTGCACTCTGAGTGCTTCAGATTTTTTTACTCCGCCTGCCTAGTAAGGACGTCCCGAGATCTCTCCTTGAACTGTCTCTGACTAAAGTTTATCTGTAGATAAGTACTCATTTTCAGTTTATTTTTAAATTGCTGCCTTAGAAACATTGTTTAGTATACTAAATTAGTGTTTTAGTAGTTTTTTATTTATATTCGCGGTTCTCTCATGGTTCCTTGGAACCGAGGGTTCCTTGTCTATTTTAAAGGTTTCTTATCTCAAATTATTATTATTATTTTTTTTTTTATTTTCATTTTTCTCCGCCATCTAGCTGCCGGCCGCCCGGTACTTTCAGCCCGGTCACGGGCCGACGGCTTCAACCCCCCAGATTGGCCTTGGGCCCTCCGATACCCCGTGGCTTACCCCCCATGGTGGGGCTGCGGGATGCGGAGGAGGAGGAGGAGACATCCCGCAGAGACTGGGATAGGTCGGAGGGCTGGCCTGGGGGGCTAATTAAAGCCGTGGCGGGCTTCATGGAGGGCGGCCGGCAGCCGTCCGTTTTCCGGTTTTCGGGGAGGCGGGGTCGTGCAATGACGTCAGGCGTCCGCCCGCCTCCAGAGTGTGTGTGTGTGTGTGTGTGTGTGTGTGTGTGTGTGCGGTAGCTGTGTGACACCCCGGCCTCCGCCAGGGTCACTAGTGCTCGAGCACTATCCTCTCCCCTGGAGAAGGAGAGCAGTCCATAGGACGCTCTATCCTTCTCAGCTCGTTCTTCCAGCGACCCGAGTCCGCTCCTCAATTCGGGTCACGCGCCGCAAGCGGAAATCCAACCGCTGCGCCAAGGGGCCGGCAAATTATTATTTAAAGTGATTTAGCAATCGGTTCCCTGAACCGCTTTAGTTTTGTTCAAATTTAGTAAGTTTCTCGGTTCCTTTTTCTTCAGAAACCGAATAGCGCTCGGTTCCAGGAACCACTAGCGGTAGTTATTTTAAAGTAGTCTCCGTATCTGAGTTACTTCAAATAACGGTGTTTTGAAGTCATCTTTTTTGCCTAGCTTAAATGTCAGAGGTCCATTTGGATAAACCTAAAAAACGCACAGGACCCACAGGTTTTAAATGTTGTGACTCTTGTGGGCAATTTATAGCAAAAGCAGACAGACATTCTCTCTGTATTTCTTGTTTGGGTATAAGTCACATATTTGCCAGTTGTGATATTTGTAAGATCTTTTGCCCAAAAACATTAAAGAAAAGGTCTAGAATTTTGGAAGAGATGGCTTCTGCTTCTGGGATAATTCTGCTTCTTACTCCTCCCACAAAAAGGATGGAGGTAAAGCCAAGGATCCTGACAGGAGTTCAGATAAATCTGAACAAGATAAAACTAAAAGGGCTGTGGAAACAGGCACTGAACCTGTTCCATTAAAGAAAAAGTGTTAAGAAAAACATGTCGCTGCGCCTTCTGCCGAGAAGGCTAAGGAGCTCCCAGCAGACAAGCGTATTATGCCCTCGGCTGAGGACGTTGCTAAGGCATTACAAGTATTACAAGCCCTACAGGGTGCAATCCCGGTTCCTACACCGACTGCCCTGGTTCCTCCTACAGCCCCAGCAAGGCAAGAAGTGCTGGAAGTGTTTGGTGAGGAGGAGGAGGAGGAGGATGACTTTGAAGGGGAACCTGTAGATCCAGAGGTTTCTCCTGATCAAGAGTTTGGATCTCCTCCCAGGGGTCCTGAGGAATACTCCTCCCACTATGCTTTTGTTAAGAACATGGTGGAAACCCTGAACCTTCCTCTTCAGGAAACAATGGAGGATATGGAGGAGGCAGACTTTCTAGAAATGATGGGGTAAACCCCCATGAAACATTTACTTCTGCCCATGCATAAATCTTTAAAGAAGGCTGCAGTGCAGATTTTTAAAACTTCAACCTCTGTTCCTGGTGTGGATAAGAAAGCTGACAAGAAATACCAGCTGAACAGAACTTCAGCTGATTTTCTATTTACACATCCTGATCCTGATGGAGTAGTCCAAGCTGCTGCCTGTGACAAGGCCAGGATCCCATTGGCTACCCATCCACCAGACAAAGATCCAAGAAAAATGGATGCTATGGGAAAGAAAGGGTACATGGCTGCCTCTTTATTAGTTCGGCAGGCCAGTTACATGGCATATTCAGTGCAGTACCAAAAAGCTCTATGGAACACTGTTCTGGCTTTGGCTGATAGGGTCCCAGATGAAGTGGCTGTAGACTTACAAGATACAGCAAGGGCTTCACTTGATGCTGCCAGGTACCAATTTCATATGGCAGTGGATGCCAATGATATTGCATCCAGGTTAATGGCTTTGTCAGTTTCACTCAGAAGGTTTGCATGGCTTAGAGCTACCAACCTAACCTTAGACACCCAGACCAAAGCAGTGGATTTCCCCCTGGAGAACAACTCCTTGTTTGGGGATAAAACTGAGGCATACATGAAAAAGGTGGAGGAATATAAACCCACCTATTGGAGCAATTCCAAGGATAGGCCCTTCACCTCTTATAGATCCCAGAGTAGGGGAGGTAGGGGCAGGGGTTTTTACCCTAGACCTTTCTTTCAGACACAAGCCTCCCAGCCTCAGCAGCAGGCTAGAGGTCATTTTAGAGGAAGGGGCAGGAGAGCCATGAGAAGAGCAGCTCCTGCACCACAGGTTCAGGCACAGCTTGCACAGAATCCCTGACGGGCTAGTGCAGGTCGCATCCCTTATTACAGAGCCACCAGTAGGTGGCAGACTGGCTCTTTACCTTCACACTTGGCAGTCCATCACCACAGACAAGTGGGTGCTGGAGGTAGTGAGCCAGGGCTTGGCACTCAGTTTCAAATCATTCCCAAAGCTGAGACCAAGAACCTTTGCTCCTGCAACAGCTGCACACAGGATTTTGTTGGAAGCAGAGGTAAAACATCTGCTAGCAATCAAAGCAATAGAGGTAGTGCATCTAATAAGCAGGGGAAAAGGTTTTTATTCCAGATACTTCCTCATGAGGAAGAAAACCGGGGATTGGCGGCCTATTTTGGATCTAAGACTTCTGAACAAGCACATTTTGAAACCAAAGTTCAAAATGGTCACTCTTGCCATAATCATTCCTTCCTTGCAAAAGGGAGACTCGCTAGCCTCCCTAGATCTAAAGGATGCTTATATCCATATTCCCATCAGACCTTCTCACAGAAAATTCTTGAGATTCAGGCTGGTTTCAGGCCATTATCAGTTTGCAACTCTCCCCTTTGGGCTAACTTCTGCACCAATGTTTTTTTACAAAGTGCCTATCAGTGGTGGTAGAGTTTTTGAGAAAACAAGGTTTAACAGTCTTCCCCTACCTGGACGACTGGTTAATAGTAGGACAGTCTCTGCAGCATGCAGTACAGTCACTGGCACTCACAAAATCCACACTAGAGTCCCTGGGATTTCTGATAAACGAAGAAAATTCTCAACAGGTACCACTCCAGGTGCTGGAGTTTATTGGAGCAGAACTAAATACCAGACAGGGCAGGGCAATGAGCATTCTGCAGATTGCAAAATCCTTTGTCTTTGGGAGACCCAGAACAGCCAGAGAATTTCTCAGGTTACTAGGCCACATGGCATCTGCCACGGCAGTGGTAATGGGCTCCAGATTTCAAATGAGAGATATTCAGTTCCATCTCAGACAGTATTGGTCTCAAAGGATGGATCCTGTGTCCAAACTGGTTCCAGTCACAGAAAGTTTAGTCCAGGCTTTACAGTGGTGGCTGGACGAGCACAACCTCAGGGTGGGTGTGCCTTTTATAAGGGAACAACCTTCAGTAATCCTCACAACAGATGCCTCTCTTCTAGGCTGGGGGGCACACATGTTAGAGCACACAGGAAGTGGCACATGGTCCCCCTAGGAGTCTCTACACATAAATCTTTTGGAGCTCAGGGCTGTTTACCTGGCTTTGAAAACATTCGCTCCTTACCTGCAAAACAGGGTGGTACAAGTCAGAACAAACAGCAGCACAACCATGTATTACATCAACAAGCAAGGAGGTACCAGGTCACATCTACTGTGCACAGAAGCAATGAGACTGTGGTCCCTGGTATACTCCATGGAAGTATCCCTGTCAGTCATACATCTTCCAGGGAAGGACAATGTGCTGGCAGACTCTTTAAGCAGGATAAGTCAGGACCACCACGAGTGGTGCCTGAATACTCAGGTACTCGGTACAATTTTCAGAAAATGGGGCACTCCAGAGGTGGATCTCTTCACCTCCCCAGAAAACCACCAGCTTCCAATGTAGTGTTGCAGTCCTCCTCCAAGGGGCACAATTCCCCTGGATGCCTTGGCCCTGGATTGGACAGGGAAATTTCTGTATGCATTCCCTCCTTTCCCTATGATATTCAGGACCCTACTGAAATTGAGGTCCCAACCAGAAAAAATGAT
This sequence comes from Neoceratodus forsteri, assembly GCA_016271365.2. Lineage (NCBI taxonomy): Eukaryota > Metazoa > Chordata > Ceratodontiformes > Ceratodontidae > Neoceratodus > Neoceratodus forsteri. Next base: position 805,499,068 of record CM028133.1, read on the forward strand.
ACTGGTGGCTCCGGATTGGGCGAGACAGCACTGGTGTACTCTCTTCTGCTGTCTCTGTCAGTGGTTTCCCCAGTCCATCTGCCCAGGAGGCACAACCTATTAACCTCCTCTCACGGCAGGATACTGTACCCCAATCTCATATCACTGAAGCTCAAGGCGTGGCTCTTGAGGACTTAGAGTTTGCTAACTTTAGTCTATCAGAACAGGTGCTGACAGTGCTTAGGGTTCCAGGAAGCCTTCTACTAAGAAGACATATGCCTCTAAGTGGAAAAGATTTACAATATGGTGTACAGGTAAAGGCTTGAGCCCTTTCCAGGCTGATTTGGCTATTCTTTTAGATTACCTTACACATTTACATTCCTTAGGCCTTCCATTCTCACGGTTCACTTAGCTTCAGTCTCTGCTTACCTGTCAGTTGGTAAGGCGAGTTCTAGGGCTTCTCATTCTGTAATTAGAAAATATTTTAAAGGCCTTAATCTTCTGCACCCTTCCCTAAGGGAACCGGTTCTGGCCTGGAATCTAAATATTTGCATTGCTAAGCTCATGGATGCACCATTCAAACCTATGGCAACTGCAGATTTGAAGTATGTCACTTGGAAAACTGTTTTCCTGGTTGCCATTACTTCAGCGAGAAGGGTCAGTGAATTACAAGCACTGTGCTCAGATGTGGACTACATCTCATTCCACAGGGACAAGGTAGTCCTTAGGACTAATTGAAAATTCCTTCCCAAGGTAGTATCTGATTTTCACTTAAATCAGTCTATCACTCTACCTGTCTCCTTTACAGACAACTCCAGTTCTTCAGAAAGAAGACTTCACTCCCTTGATGTCAAAAGGGCTCTCAGACACTACATTGACAGAACCAAATCTTACAGGACAAGTCAATCACAGCTCTTTCTCACGTATGGTGAAGTTGGTAAGGGCAGAGCTGCAACAAAACGTACAATTGCTTGCTGGATAGTGGCATGTATACAGTTTTGTTATAGTAAGGTGGGTAAATGGGTACCTTTGGGCCTGAGAGCACACTCCACCAGGGACACAGCTGCTTCACTAGCAGCTTCAAGAGAAATTCCGCTACTGGAAATCTGTAAAGCAGCTACATGGAAAACAGTACACACCCTTCACAAAGCATTATAGCCTGGACTTGCAATCCAGAGGTGATGCTCGGTTTGGTACAGCAGTACTGCAGAGCCTGTTTCCAAAATAGGTTCTCTGCCCAACCTCCAAAGGTACTGCTTGGTAGTCTGCATTAAGTTTAATCATAATGAGTGATTCCTGGGGTTAGAAGAAAAAATTACTCACCATAGTAATCTTGTTTCTTCAAAGGGATCACTCATTATGATTAAAGACCCTCCCTTACTAGAACCTATAGAAGTTGCTCTGCATCCCTGCATTATGGTTTTTTCTTTCTCCCATATAGGTTAAGATAGAGACTCACTTTGTTTAGCCATTTGGTGTCCAGGTGGTCTCAAGTTTCTTAGGTTTGTTGGTTAAGGATGTTTTGACCTGAAAGGGCAACAAATATTATTTTTAATGTTTGTTAATTTTTAGCTAGTGGGTCTTTTACCCAGTTAGGCCCCGTAAGAATCTGAAGCACTCAGAGTGCAGCAGTTAATAGGGCAGCAGTTTGAAAGTGGCATGAGCCAACTGAGAGTTCCATAATTTACATAAAATTCCATCTCTCCGGGCAGTTCAACGCAGGAGGCTGACTGCATTAAGTTTAATCATAATGAGTGATCCCTTTGAAGAAACAAGATTACTATGGTGAGTAATTTTTCATACTGTAGCAAGGACTGAAACTTCCACTGCTCCTGGTTTTGAGACCTGCTGTTTTTGGTCCTGGCTCACTGAAAATAAATTCTTACTTCGAATACAGGCAGCAAGACTGGAATTTCTGGCTGATAGCTTTGCTTTACCATGTGAATGTAATGTCTGAAGGAATCTAGGAACCTTCCTGCAATGTTGGTGCCTCGTTCTGAGCTCAGGAGCATAAGGCTTTGTGCGAGTACAGTCGTATCCATGACTACCCATTTGGAAGATGCAGTTTAAATGCTGATTGGTCTCAGTAAGTTTAGAACTAAAAGGGGGTTCTCGAACAAAGAAAGGGCCTACCGTAGGGAGTGACAGGGATGACTGATGATGCTATGGTAGGGTGGACCCTTAGACAGGGTTAACCTGGCAGCATGGTTCAGGCCTCCTCTGACTCAGTTAAGTAGCTGTCCACTGATCTCAGACCCCAGTGGCAGCTTGGTTCCTAAGAGGAGGTAATCCAGAGTAGTGTTAAGGTCTTTTAGAATGTAGTCTAGATACTAGAGAGAGGTTCTTATTTTTCTAATCTTTTTTTTTTTTTTTTTAGTTTTTGGTAACCGGGTAAGGCCAACTAGGCACAAGTCCCTGTTTTCAGGGGCGACCTGGGAGCACTGAGTGGTTTAGTGACTTGCTCAGAGTCACACAGTATGCAAGGTCTGGTCTGCTGGATGTATCAAGCTTGTTCACACCTCGTTCCTCTAACCTCTAGGCTATATTGCCAGCCCAATTTAATTTAATTGTTTAATTGTGCATTGCCTAGTTTAATTTATCCCATTTGTGTTTTACTGTTTATTCTGTAATTGCATTCAGCCTCTGTTGTGTGAATTTGTGACTGACTGGTGACAGCGGGGAAGAAATTTGTCACAAGAAGGTAGTGTTGTTCATGGTTATAATGCCTCTGGGGTGGGAGGGACACATTCTTACTACAGCACTGTCATGTGGGTGCCACAGTTGGCAGTGCTGCAATGTCCTGAAATGAAGAGGGACGATCATCATCATCATCCTTTATTTGTAGAAAGGCGCCTTTCTAAAAACCAAGGTGTCTGTACAGCGACTATTTAAAACACATCAATGAATTGACAATACAAAGGTAAACACGACAATTAAAACACATCAATAAATAGACAATACAGAGGTAAAAACTAATAAATACAGCAGTGGCATTAAAAATCAGAAAACGCTAGGCTAAAAAGATAGGTTTTAAGGGCAACTTTAAAACTTGGGACGGTCAGGCAATCTCGCACCTGACGAGGTAGAGAATTCTACAGGGTTGGGGCCATAAAACTAAATGACCTTGCCCCAGATGTCTGTAAATGAACCCTGGGAATCTCTAGCAATCCCTCGTCGGTGGATCGGAGAGGTGGAGGGGACAGCAGGGATGATGATCTTGCAGGTAACTAGGTCCCTGATCATGTAGGGCCTTATAGGTTAGCAAACAGACCTTGAAGGTGATCCACCACTGTACTGGCAGCTAGTGCAGTCTGCGGAGCACAGGCGTTATATGACTGGTCCTAGAAGCAGCAGCCAAAAGCCTGGCTGCCGCATTCTGCACCAGCTGCAGGCAGTGGATATCAACCCCCTGTAGCCCAAGGTAAAGGGCGTTGCAGTAGTCAAGGCAGGAGGTAACGAAGGTGTGGACCAGAGTTGGAAGACCATCAGCGGGAACCAGGTGCTTTACCCAGGTGATGTTCATCAAATGGTAAAAGGAGGTTTTGACAACTGCAGACACCTATGATTTAAGGGTCAAGCAGTCATCAAACATAACACCCAGGTTCCGCACCTAGTCTGAGGTAGTTAGCTGGACACCTCTAAGCCACAGACCCAAAGGTGAACCCGCCAGCAAATCTGCCTCCCGACGACCTGGGTCCACGATGAAAACACCTCAGTTTTCTCTGGGTTTAACTGCAGCCAGCTCACATTCTTCCAATCCTGGATCTTGGCTAGACAGCTGTTAAAGACCGAAACAGCATCATCCTGGCTGGGCACAAAGGACATGTACAGCTGAGTGTCATCTGCACAGTAGTGAAAACTCAAGCCATACTGCCTAATAATCACTCCTAATGGCAGCATGGGTGCCAAGATGGAGCCCTGCGGTACCCTACAAGATAGGGAGAATGGAGCTGAGGAAAAAATTCCCCGACACCACCCTCTGAGTCCTATCCTCGAGGAATGATCAGAACCATCTGAGGACCATCCCAGAAAGTCAACAGATGAACCACAGGTGCTCCAATAGCACACCACGGTCTACGGTATCAAATGCCGCAGAGAGATCTAGAAGGACTAAGATGGAATGGGTCTTTTGATCTCTCGCTATTAGGAGGTCATTAAGAACCCGGGCAAGGGCTGTCTCAGTACTATGTCTCTTCCTAAATCCGATCTGGAGAGAATCATAGTCATTGTAGCTGGTCAAATGGTCATCCAGCTGCAATGCAACCACCTTCTCAATAACCTTACCCACAAAGGGTAGGTTAGAGACAGGTCTGTAGTTAGCCAGACAGTCTGGGTCCAAGGAGGGCTTTTTAAGGAGGGGCTGAACCACAGCCTCCTTCAGGGGATCCGGAAAGATACTCCTCTCCAAAGACATCCAGACTATCTCAGCAGGACCGGGCTGATTTTATCCACACAGGCTACTAAGAGTCGCGTGGGGCCAGGATCCAAACTACAGCTGGTCGACGCAGTGACTGGACGAGTATCACAGTGTCATTGATTGTGGGCCTGCTGAAGTCACACCACACAAACTGGGCATCTGACATCTCCTGCTGAACACCGCAACTCCCATTAGAGAGGGCCAGGTGGACCTAGGACCTGCTTGTGGCAACCTTATCTGCGAAGAATTGAGCAATCTCCTCACACCAATCTTGTGAATAAGCAATTCCAGGCTGAAGACAGATTGGATTGCACAGTCTGACCACATGCCAGAAAAGCTGGGCTGGTCGATTCTGCGCAGCAACAATTTCCCTGGACAGGAATTCTGCCTTCTTACCAGTAATTGCTGATTGATAGACTACATAGTGGTCCGTCAAACTAAGTCTGTCACATTCCAGGCCCGACTTCCGTCAGCACCTCTCTAGCCTTCGTCCCACTCTCCTCAGCTCCCTCAGGACCTCATCAAACCAAGGAGACCTGGGGCGATGAGTGATGGGACGAACACGAACAGGAGCAGTGGAATACAGGGCACCTGTCACTGCCCTATTATAGGCAAGTACAAGGTCCCCTGGATCCATGCATTCACTCTGTATACCGGATAGGTCCAGCACCGCCATCAGGTGAAACACCCCTTAAAGGGCAGTACTGGCCCTTCTCCGTAGGGGCAGACCTAGTAGGGAAGGCCAGGAAACTGAACCCAATGGTGTGATGGTCAGACCACCCGACTGGTTCCACCACCAAGTCGGATATTTCCATCCCCAGGAGAAACACCAAGTCCAATGAATGACCACCAGTATGGGTCAGGGAGGAAATAACCTGTGTGAAGCTCAGTGAAATCATTAACTGGAGGAAGTCCTGACCGAGCTGTGAGTGTTTATCGTCAACCCAAGCATTGAAGTCCCCCCAGATCAGCCATCTGGGGGATCCCAGTGTCAGGTCGACAGTGAAGTCCACGACTTCCCACAGGAAAACATTCCCATCTCCTGGTGGATGGTAGACGAGAAGGATCCTGCACCCTACACCCTCGCCCAAGATGCATTCAAAGTAGTTGGTGGTCCCCACTGGCACCTCCATCAGGTTCAGTTCCAATCTAAAACAGATGGCATCACCCCTGCCCCTACGATCCATCCTCGGGCAGTGTGTCACCAAGTACCTGGCCGGAATTGCTGATGCCAGAATGGAACCAGCGTTCTCATCCAGCCAGATCTCGGTGATGCAAGCCAGGTCAGATGAGCCAACAAGCTCCGCTATTATAGCAGTCTTGTACTTAATGGACCTGGCATTGCACAACACTGCCCAAGTAGGATGAGTAACCGAGGAAGACTGTGTTACCTGCCTGCTGCAAGCAAAGTTCTTGGGTATGGGAACCAGACAAGGAGGACCCCTTTCCTGGACCCATTTTGCCCCAGGGTGTCTCCTTGTCCCCACTATCCCAATCCGCCCACCCTTTTCCATTCTCCTGCCAAGCCGAGCCCCCGCCCTTGACCTCCTAACAATCCCCAGAGCACAGCACCGTCTGTATACCTCTGGGAACAGCGAAGGACAAGAAAAAAGGTAGAGGTCCTTAAGCCTGGAGGGGGAATAATGCCTAACCGTCATTATGCCTTCCCAACACATCTTAACCACACTCCGCAAACACCCAAACACACAACATTCAAATCAGACTTTCAAACTTCCACACCAAAACACCCCTCCCACACATACAATAAGTAATCAACCAAAAACCCCAGCCCCAAAATACAGACAATATACAGTAAAATTCTGTTAGAGTACGAAGGTGATTGCAGAAAAGAGAAGCCACACAAACTCTCTAAAAAATGAACAATTATTGACCTCTGAGGAGCTCCACCTTCCCAGAGAAAGAAAGTATTGCCTCCCGACATTATCTCTCACATAGGCCGGGAGAACAGTCAACAGTTTTACCAAGTAATTCAGTTAAAACAGGGCACACTCACTGCCCAGCAGGTTCAAGATAGTAGATAAGGAAACGAGTTTAACCATCCCAAAGTGCTAAGAAATGTCAGATATCTCCACTAGGAAACTTGCGCCGGCACAACTATAACTCCAAGGATTCTAGGAAAACTTCCCTTGGTCCGAGCTGTTTGACTGGCTGGCCGTCCCCCAAGGAGTCACCACCAGAAGCTTAGGCCGCAAACAAGACTTCAAGTGGAACTGGCTCTCCAGCCCACCTCTCCCCAAGAAACCACAGAACTCCGGGTACTACAGTGCATGCTCTCCAGCGGCCCCAGACACAGTCTCCAAGCAGCCAATTACCCCAGCAATTCCTCCCCTGGATTCAGGCCAGGCCTACCATTAATCTCACCACATGGGCAGCGGGCTGAAATCCAGGAAGATCCTCGAGTACCTCTGTCTGTCAATCAAGAAGTGTCGCTCAAACAATTCTGGTCCCAGTCCTGGTAGCACCACTGAAACAGAACCCCCACGATACCGTTCCAATAGTCACCAAACAGCCCTGTAACTCCAGCACAGGCTCCAGACTCAGGCTTCTAGGGACAGATCCACACTCATGGATGGCAAAACAACCCCCCCCAATTCCTTGTCCTCGATCCTGGCAAAACAATCAGGTAGGAAGCAGAAAAGCGTTCTCCATCGAAATTGAAAAAAAAGAAATATCCCATGACAGATGTCAGTTGCTTGGGAAAAACAGACCTTAATGTAACTTTAAGTTTTGTACAGTTTATGCAACTTTATGCGATTCAGTTCGGTTACTGTTTAACCTAACCCGATGCGCTCTACTGTAAACGAAATCACTCCCTCACCCCTGACTAACTACCACTACAATAACTAAAATAAATAACGAATAATAAAAAATGACAACTAGCAGTACAAAACAAAATGACAACAAACCTTCACACACATGCTACTTATTGTGGCTAGCCCAGCGTGGCCGCCATCTTAAAACCATCTTAAAAAAAGGCTAGATTACTGCGCTGTGCGCGCATTGCATATGGACGTCTTCCGGTGGGATCAGGGAGCAAAATAAAAACAGCCCTCTTGCTATCTTCTGGGGATCCTGGTATATCTGGACTAGCCCATGCCTCCTTGGTGCGCTTCCTGACATTGTGCACATTCAAGTGGTTTATCTGCTCCACCCCGGCGTACCCCACTTGGGGGGTAAGCTGAAGCTTTGTGTAGGATGCTGAGGAAAGGTAAGTTGGTGCTGGGGGGGTGCCAGAGGGTTCCAGGGGGAGCTTGTGCCAGAGACAGAGGGAACATAAAATGTAAATTGTAAAAAAATAAGAACAGTTTAGCTAAGTCTTGGTTATAAGAAAGCTTCAGGTAAGTTAGTTGAAACACAGGTCTTAATCTGGTCCGGTTTGGGCAAGAGACTTCTTGCATTGATGTGTTTAATGCCTGGGTTATGCTACTGGCTGAAGTCAGAATGGGAAAGTGAGGGAGATGTGGCTGGGCCCAGTTTGGACTTGACATTACGAGAGAGCACGAGTAGGAGTAAAATAAGTCTCTGGGCAAATACGAAAGAGAACTTAGAGCAAGACATAGGTATCACATTACAAGCCCTTAAGAATGGGGAAACAGAGTAGGTACAAGAATTAATGAAGACATAGTACACACGGAATTTACTCAGGTAGTCTTAGGAGGTATAAGCACTAGGAGAAATAAGGATCACATAAGAGGTATTAGAAAAGAAGGGTGAGATAAGGCCAGCAGGGATTGCCAAATATAAGCATCTGGTAGGTGCAAGGGAGCAGGCTCACCTGATTTAGCTGCAGAGAAGAGAACAGAGTATTAGGCCCAACATTGGTGACCGCATAGTCATTGTGTATGTCATAAGTGGGATCAGATACCGACAGGTAATACAACAGTGCAGTACAGTGCAGTTCAACAGATGCAGAGTTCGTTTTTGGCAGCGGGATTGACGTGCATTTTAAAGTTTTGTCCCAACTTTTATGGCTCTGATGGGACATCCAACGTGCTCCATGTTCCACATTACAAGTCCTGATGTCGGTCTCTGTGAAGTATTCTGCTACTACCGGTATTCGGGGGAGGCGCTGATAGAACGATCCTGCGTCAGTCGGTGTATTTAATTCATTTGGGACTGATTTGGTGCGGTAGCGATCTTCAGCTGTCACTACTGGAGGAGGGACTTGCGGGTCAGAGTAGTGTGCGTGCCATGGAATCCCAGCACATGAAAACTGAGCGCACCAATGAGGTGGGTTATGTGTGGCAGGGGGGGGTTATTGAAATGCGAGGACACTAGCGCTTCATTGTGGCAGACTTGGTTACCCAGACTTGCACAGCGCAAACTGTACCACATGTGTTTTTCTCTGTAAAACACATGGTACAGTAAGTTGAACAAGCGCATGTGCAAGTCCACGCATTTCTCTGGCAGAGTTCGTCGGAGATGTACCTCTCGTTCGAGTGGGGAATGGGATACAAAAAAATATTCTGAATTGATCCTTCCTGTTACACTTTACACTGAGTTGAACTAGCACAGACTGTGTTTGGTGATAAATTCGGTGACTGGCTGTACATAAACACCGATTTTGCAGCATTTGATTTCTGGGCCACAGTTAATGGAGTCACTCTCTCTCCGTTTGTGCTGTGGCTGGCAGTTGGTTCTAGGCAAAGAAAGGCAATACAGGCTTGGGCTGTCCTAATCAGGCTCCAGTCTATCTACCTAGCTAGGATTTAACTGTTAAAAAAAATCTTTCAGTGAGACCCTCTGAAAGTATGAGAGAGAGAGAAGACAGGCTACTTTACTGATGCTGTGAAATAATTCACTTAGAGTGGTGCTAGCCTGCAGCCTAGTCTGTTAACTAGTACTGCAGACACTTCTGCTTATCTGCTGTTTGTTGAGAGAAGAGGACAGACAGACTAAAACCTGATAGAAAAAAAGTACTCTACTCTGAAATAATTACATACTGAAGTTGTGCTACAGTAGAAACAGGCTTGCTTCTGCTATATAAAATCTAAACCTTTTCAGGTGGGAGACGGTTCTTAACTTGAAAAATGTTAAAATAAAACTGGGCTGAGACCACAGTGCTTAATAGTGGAAACAGGCTTGCTTCTGCTATTAAAAAAAATAAACCTAACCTTTTCAGAAGGGGAGGGAGAGAGAAAAACTGAAATAATTACAGTGCAGTGCTCTGATGGTACCACACACTCTGTCACTTGTGTATCTGAGAAGATTTATTAGAAACCGCTTCTTGTGCTGTTTTTCTTTAAATTTGCTTGTTTGGATAGCGTATTAAGACAGGTATAACCCACCCAATTCTGGACAGACTTGGTGTGTATATTTTGAGAATAAAAAAAGGCTTCTCTGTTTTGTTACTTTTTGGGAGGGAGACCAGACAACGTATATAATTCCACCTGACTCGCTCTGTAGTTGCACTGTGACTAGTGCACTGCATATTTTACTGCTGTAACTTAGAAATTCTGGCTGAGCTTAGACATATATAGCAGTAGGATTTAACTGTTAAAAAAAAAAAAAAAAACTTTCAGTGAGACCCTCTGAAAATATGAGAGAGAGAGACAGGCTATTTTACTGCAGTGCTGCTGTGAAATAATTCACTAAGAGTGGTGGTGCCAGCCTGCAGCCTGGTCTGTTAACTAGTACTGCAAACACTTCTGTGTTTGTTGAGAGAAGAGGACAAACAGACTAAAACCTGATAGAAAAAATTACTCTACTCTGAAATAATTACACACTGAAGTTATGCTACAGTAGAAACAGGCTTGCTTCTGCTATACAAAATCCAAACCTTTTCAGGAGGGAGACAGTTCTTAACGTGAAAAAATATTAAAATAAAACTGGGCTGAGACCACAGTGATTCCAGTGGAGACAGGCTTGCTTCTGCTATTAAAAAAAGTAACCTTTTCAGAAGGGGAGGGAGAGAGAAAAACCTGAAATAATTACAGTGCAGTGCTGTGCTGTGGTGGTACCACACACTCTGTCACTTGTGTATCTGAGAAGATTTATTAGAAACTGCTTCTTGTGCTGTTTTTCTTTAAATTTGCTTGTTTGGATTATCCACTGTGGTCTCAGCCCAGTTTTATTTACACAAAACCCTCAAATTAAGCACTCTAATCGGTATAAATGCCTTCAAGACGCTTTATTTCCGTACAATCAGAGAAGTATGTAACTGCTTCACCCACTCAGACCCAGTACCGATGTCTACACTGGTATATAGCCACGCCTAGACCCAGTTTTAAGTACTGACCCCCCAGCTTGCTCCTCACAAGCCTAATTGTTCTCTCTCTTATCAACACTAGGCCTGTCCATCCCCTTATCCTTCCTTTCCCAGCCTCTGATAGGAGCTCACTACCCCTGGGTTGTGACATCCTACCATGCCCCGTACTTTATAGCATTCAATCCCGGGGCTCACACATACTCCTTTTCTCCACCCCCCTTCTCTACATCCAGTTTTACCAACTCCTCTCTGTGCACCGTGCCCTCCTAGCCTTTCTCCCCCTACCTCCCTCCATTCCCAACCCCCCCCCACCTTCACCTCTACCTGGTGTATAGCTATATTTTTTCTTCCGTTACTTCCTCCTGCAACCTTAGATAACCTGCTTTATCTTTGTATAGACTCTTCTGTGTATGTAAATACCCTGTAATCTGTACAATATCTGTATAATTCTATGTACATATGAACTTATTTTTCTTCCTCTCTGTAAACAGTATTATCTGTATTGCCTTGTAAATACCTGTGTTGACCTGTATATACAATTGTTCGTGCTCCACCCAGGTCCATCTTGCAAATGAGCTTCTGCTCAACGATGAACGCCTGGTTAAATAAAGACTTGATTGATTGATTGATTGATTGAGTATTAAGACAGGTACAACTCACCCAATTCTGGACAGATCTGATGTGTATATTTTGAGAATAAAAAAAGCTCCTCTGTTTTGTTATTTTTTGGGAGGGAGACCAGACAACTTATATAATTCCACCTTACTCACTCTGTAGTTGCACTGTAGAGTGCACTGCAGATTTTACTGCTGTAACTTAGAAATTCTGGCTGAACTTAGACATATATAGCAATTATCAAAGCAGCTAGCTATCTGTCATAAATAGTAGTCTGCTACTGTAAGGAAAAACATCCCCACCTCGAGAAGCAGTCTGCAAGGGGAGGGGGGGCTTAAACTAAAGTTAGCCGCCCTAAAGTGTACTTGTTTCACAAAACTGAACACCTCCTGGAGTCTGGTAGCACCTACACCTGGTGCTAGTGGCAACCACAGAGTCTCAAGGTATTTTTCTGCCTTTGTCACTTGACTTCTAGATATACAGGTCTTTAAAATCTGAACATAGTTAGTTGCCTCTCATCTTAATACAAACGGTCATCATGGCAAGCAAAAAAAGAAAGGCTAATATTCTTCCTGGCTAAAACCTATTACCATGGGCCAAAAAAGACAAAGCAACCGGGTCGGCGGCAGCAGCTTCAGAGCAGTGCAGCAGTAGTGAAGAACTGTACACAGCTTCTACAAGCTCTGAACTGCTACACATGACTAGCACATCCTCTAATGTTCACACACCATGTGAGCTGTCCTCTGCCATACCAGATGAAGAAGATGGACAAGGGAGGTTTATGATCAAAAGACATTTTCGTACACATTGGGTTCGGGACTGCAGTTGGCTGCAATATGATGCCACTGAAAACAAAATGACTTGTAGACTGTGTACTAAACATGGGAAATATAATTATTTTATGGGGAATGGCACTGCTAACTTCCGTACCAGTACTCTGCAAAGGCATGCAGACTCTGGTGACCACAAGACTGTGGTGGTAGCAGAGGGTATGAAAAATGACTTTGCACTTGCAGTGCAAAAAGCAATAAATGAAAAGAAAAGTGTCATACTTGTTCGTCTAAAGACAGTTTACTGGCTGTGCAAAGAAAATCTTCCAATGCACAAATATGAATCTCTCATGTCCTTTCTGTCAGATCTTCAGTGCCCAAATGTTGATAGATCCACACTGGAAGGTGGACTCAAAACCTCATACAGTTCGGAAACAATGGCAAATGACATGCTGGAATCTCTCGCCTCTGTTATCCGGAAAAAAATAGATATGAAAATACAGGCCTCCCCAATATAAGCATCCTTGCTGATGAGACCACCGATATAAATACACAAAAAAACTAACCATTTATATATGTGTAGTTGACCCAGAAACATTTGAGCCCAGCACTCATTATGTTTCTAATATACAAATTACCTCTGGGACTGGGAAAAACATTGCTGAGGCTTTGCAAAATTTTCTGAGCATAATGTTCCAATGTCCAAGGTGGTGGCTTTAGGTAGTGATGGCGCAAAAGTGATGACAGGAGCAGGTGAGGGGGTAACAGGGCATCTACTAAAGCAGAATCCAATGCTCTTGAATTACCACTGCATAGCCCATCGACTTGCTCTAGTCAGTTCTCAAGCTGCAGACTCAGTGCCTTATTTGCGCCAGTACCAAGAGGCGTTGACAGAATTATTTTATTATGTTAAAGCATCCTCAAATCGCTGCGACAAATTACAACAGATTCGGGAGATGCTTAATGAGCCATCACTTAGGGTGAAAGAAGTTCACGATGTGCGCTGGTTTGCAGTTTTCAGTGCAGTGCAAACAGTGTATAGAATCCTCGACTAACTCATGACATGCATGTCGAGCAACACTGACGCCAGGGCCACTGGCTATGCCAAGAAACTGTCACAGACTGATTTTGTGGCAACCACAGATATGTTGATGGACGTGCTGCCGGTAATCATTGAACTGTGCTTGGTTTTCCAGAAAAAAGATCTCAACATTGTAACCGTGCAAGTATCAGTAAAGCGCTGCATGACTGTCTTAGAAAAATTAAAAAATGGGGAAAACCACTTGAGGGCAGGACAGCAGACCCACTTGGAGAAGCTAGGGGATGACTTAAAAACAGGCGATGATGGAAAACAAATATTTAAAGGGAATCACATAGTGCAGGGGGAATCTAACATTGCAACAATCAAAAGAAATTTTATTGAAATGCTAATTGAAAATCTAAAAATCAGGTTCCCAGAAAATGACTGCAATATCATATTTGCCATTGGGGGGTATTGGCAATGAGACCACTGTCATTTATCTCACCTAGTGATGTATCTGAGTGGGGCAACAATGAACTAGAGTTACTTCTGCAGCAGTATGACCAGGAAAAAGAACACAACTTTTCGGGGGGACTCTACTGAAGTGCCACCAGTTGTTGACCCTGACCAGGTTATGGAGGAGTGGGACAAACTAAAAAACCTAGTTTTGCAGGAGGGGTACCCAAGAGATAAAATTTCAGTTTTATGGGGTCTCATCAGCAAGTACTATAGTGAAACCTTCCCCAATTTAATCAAGTTGGCAAACCTTGCTCTCATAGCACCTGTCCACACTACAGATTGCGAAAGGGGATTTAGCTCATAAAATCTCATCAAAACTAGTCTGTGAAACAGGCTGTCTGCCACTAGACTAGATGACCTGATCTTAGTCCACTGTGAGGGACCTCCAGAAAAAGATTTTGATTTTGTGTCTGCACTGCGTAACTGGCGAAACAAAAAGGAAAGAAGGTTGCTCACCAGTTAAAACTTCAGATTTGGGTCACCCCATCAGTTTAATGTTATTTACCCACCACCCAGTCACTCTCAGCCTCCCTTACTAAAAAAAAAAAAAAAAAAAATGATTGATTTCTTGTAACACAGTGAATAACACAACTAACTAACTGAGACACAATGAGTCAAAACCATTTTTATCGTATCTTTATTTTTCTTTAACTAGATCTGCACTGTCTGCGAACAAACACATTTCTATATGGCAAATAATGATTGGCAATTTCTGTCTTCCTCTCCCGAATCCTTCCTGCAGCTGCTGCAAATCTTCTTGTCTATCCTTTCTTTCTTTTCTGCTTTCTGTAGCTGATGGCCCTACAAATAACGAAAACAGAGTAAATATGTGGTTCGATGAATGTACAAAAAACAGTATTGTCCCCAGCATTTTCTAGTCTGTCCCCTGTTTTCCTCAGTTTGTCCCCTATTTTTCAGCACCCTTGGGACATTGTCCCGCTTAAAAAAATTTGCAGAATGAACCCTGCATATGGCTTATGTAAGACAATAGAATGCAAACATTCCAAGCAAATCCAAGCAAAAGACAGTTGACTGCATACATTCCTGGCATTTATAACTTATGCAAGGTAGGCAGGTTCAAAAGTATTGTAAATACATTAAATCAGGGCTTAAAATTTGGTTTCAGTCGGGATTCAGCCCTGGGTCTACTGGATTTGGGAGGAGCAAATGTTTTAGGGAGGGGGATTTCCCTCCAAAAACTTAATATTTCAGTTGCTGATGTGTACAAATGTTAATAAACATTGTAGTTCTGTGTTTTGGGCCTGTGGTTGTACTTGGCTGGGGTGGACCTGCTAGGCATGGAGTAGTGGCAGGGCTCCAGGTTTAGGACATGTCTCAGGGCACCCGTTGGGTTCTGACCTCAAGAGGCCCCCAACAAAATCAGAGAGATAAGAAACCTTGATGAAGCAAGCCGTGAGCAAAGGGCAGCTGCTGTAGGGAAGGTATGACAGAGTAGTACAGTGGGAAAGAATCTGAGAAAGATATGTTAATTGGAGACTTGCAGTCCCAGTTGAGAGGCTTAAAGGTAAACAGAAATGTTATGGTACAGAGAAGAAGTAAAGGGGTCCATGCCTAGGGTCCTGTAAGAGTGAATGGAAATAGCAAAATCTATTATAATGGAAACTGGAAAGAGAAAGATTAGCCTTTGAGAACTCCCCTAATGGATCTTCTGAAAGTAAAATTAAAGCAAAAGTGCCCAGAGGGAATATGTTGTATAGACCTGATGCAGGGTGGATGGAGGGACAGTCCTACTGTAGAGTGGGGGAGTCCAAAAGAAACGCTCCCATAGCTACTGAGGCCATATGTTCCAGGGGAGGTTACATACATGTGCCAAAGGTCCCATATAGCTTGTCTGTCTGGGGAGCCAGTGTGGTAGAGCACAAAGTAAACGAGGACCAACTGAAAATCGAAGATGCAGAACATTTGCTCTTGGATCTGTAATCCAGATGGTGCTGATAACTCATCTCAGTCAGCGGTGGACACTTTTAGGAAGAGTAGCCCAGCTCAGTGCTCCGGGCCCATGTCCCAGCTGTCCATCGGCCGCCCATCCTCCTCCAGCCCGGCTTCTCATTTTAAAAACACTGTGGTACCACTCCCATCTGTAGAGCCCCGCCGCAGTAGCACCAACTCCTGCCTAGGTAATATCTGGACCCATAACTTACACCACCCCCATGTGTCAGTGTACCCTTACCTGAGCCGCTGCCGGTATGGTCTCTTGGACTCACGACATCTCCTCCATGATCTCCAGCAGTTCCCCTGTCTCTCTAATTTTCACTTCCCCATGAAGCCATTCTCTGCCCAATCTGCTGCTGTGTCACTCACAGTACAGCAGCATCTGACCCTGAAGCCTTCACACACCACTGTCATGTAACCAAAGTTCTGCATCGAGCAGAACATGTGATAGGTGTTGGTGCATAGATTGGCCTTTCTCTAATGTAGCTACTGTGGTACATGTACGTTTGGGAAACCGTGGAAATCAGTGCACCACAGCATTCTGTCATATACAATATGAATTCTGATTAATCTGAAGTAATGTTTTGGGGGGGTTGAATTTTTTATTACTTGTGAAAGGTGCAGTGTTTATAGTACTGGAGATTAAAACCTATTGTTTATCCACATAACATGTTCTGCACTGGTGATCCCAGTACAAGCTTTCCTACAAAGCTCCGCTAGTGTGCCTTAACACTGTGACATAGGGACCACCACATAGGTGAGAGGGTAGTTTATAGTTTATGCAAGTTCAGTCTGTGGACAATCTCACTTGAGACTGTCAACAAGAGTGCCAGTTATTGTCAATTCTGCTAGTGGATTTTGTGATGTGGACATCTGTCCACTAGAATCTGAACTGAGAACCATATTTTGTTTTGCACTCAGTAGGTCATGAAGAAGCAGGGGTCGAAATTAAGTTTTGCAGCCACTAGCCAGCAGGGTTAGTGATTAGGAAAATCCACTAGTCCAGTGGACTTCTTTACTGGCTCAGCTGGTGTACTTATTCAGATATTACCATCTCCTGTACAAGCCCTCAGGGTTACTTAAAAAATATTTTTACTAGCCCGATAGAAAATGTGCCAGTATTTAGCTAGTAGGTTGGTGTCAGTTTTGACTCCTGAAACAGCCATTGAATAAAAAAAAAACGGGGGGATGGATACTTGGAAACACAGGCAGGGTGCAGCATTTGTGGGGCCTATACAGGTCCTACCCATCTGCTATGTCTTCTGACATCCTCCCTACTCGAGTGAGTTTACCAACGAAATATGTTAAGACAAAAAAAATGGAGAAAGCCAAACTGTAGGTTGGCCCAGTGGTGCAGAGGGCTGAGGTGCTGGCGCCTTTCCTCCTGCCATGCCAGTGACTTGGAGTCAAGAACGGATCGCCGGGGAGGGAGGGAGAGGATCAGACGTCTGAAGGACTCTTCTCCATTCCTGGGGAGGGTAGGGATGTTGGCCTGTCCCTAGACTGCTACCAGGTGGAGACCTGGTGGCAGTGCATTGTGGGGGAAGAAGGGAGAGAGCTCCTGAAATGTCACGTGTGTGTGCCTCTATGCATGGGACTGATATCCTGCATCAAGGGGTGGGAAGAAAACGAGGAAAAAAGGAAAGTCTGGGGCTTAATGAAGCCTTGTCTGCTCATTCCAGAGTCTGCACCACCACCCAGGAACACACCGACGATCTGCTCTGAATTATTGTATGAGGGTGATGACTGCCCTACTCCCTCCAGCCCTGCCATGTTGGGGGATTCATGTGTGAACTTTAGACTGAGGTGAGTTCGAGGGGAAGCAGTTTCTATCTCAAGAAAGCAGGGACTGATTAGTTGCTACTGGACTATGGTGGCAGAAAAACCTTGATGGGGGAAAAAAGTTTAACTGTAATACTTATACCAACTCAACAGGCCGAGTAGGACTGCTTGCTTTTCTTTTAAGAAATATAGGACTTCATACTGCACTAGGACTCATACGTTAAGCAAACTCTGCTAAATAAATCAGGCAACTATTTGAGTATAAAATCTACTGCTGTTAGAATTACAGACAAGTCCCAGGTGTAAATGTTTTCCCACCTTCTAACTGACTTTTGACAGTAAACTAAATTGTCGGTGCTGACGGGTTGACTTATCTTTGGTTGGGCACTAGCATCTAACTTCTGTTAAAAAGCTACTACACTAGGGCAAGTGATTTTTGTTTTCAACGGAAAACTGGTAAAAAAACAGAAGTTGTAATTTTTAAATCAGGACTTGGGAGTCAGTTTGTCATGAAAAAACTCTGTTTGCACCACTTTATCATGCCCCCCCCCCCACTTTGCACCATCTTTTTGGGAAATTCCTCCCATTTTGAGACCAGTTTTTGTTAAAACATGTTTTCCCATAATTTTGTTAAACCCCCTCCTCGTAAAAAAACGGATTTTAAGATTTTGCCAAATGGAATTGGCCATTTTTGAAAATGGTACATTATTGTCTCTGCTACACCCACCTGAAAATACTGTAAAGTTTTATATATACCCATTGGTTAAATTTTCTTTTTCCTTTTGCTGATTAGATATTTTGTCTTACACTGCCAGAGTATAATAGCTCTCTCCCTGAAAGCTGGCTGCGTCTGCATAGTGCTATTCCTCATGCTTCAAAAATAAAAAGTAACAACAGGTTATTTTAAAATGCACATTGTAACATTCCTGAAAGACAGGTAGTACATTCACTCCCTTTTCCTGAAGTAGTGCAGGGTTTTAAATAATTGATTAGCAGTTTTTTTCTTGGGACAATACTAACTGTACAGAAAGTATTTATATAGGTTTTCTAGAAGTGGTATATTTGTTAAACACATTGAGGCAAGTGCTATGCATTTTCACAATGTTTTAACACTTTTATGAGACAAACGCTAATCAATTCTTAGAGTTAAATAAAACCCTGTAGTGAATCAAGTATCTGTCTGTCCCACTTCTCTTCATTACTGAGCTTATCTGTCCCCCTTCCATGCAGTACTGAAAAACAGGCAGCTTTTCTGTCCCCCTACCCTGCAGTACTGAAAGACGGTATCTAATCCATCCTCTTTTCTGCATTATGTAAAGAAAGGCAGCATATCCATCTCGTTTTTCTTCAATTCTTGAAGATTAATGGCATATTCATCCCACTTCTTGTAGCACTGAATGTTAAGCAGCATATCCATCACTTTCTCGTCACTACTGAAAGATGGCAGCATTTCCATCCCCTTCCCTTCAGCACTGAAAGATAGGCAGCATATCCATCACTCCCCTTCACCACTGAAAGATGGCAGCATATCCATCACTCCCCTTCACCACTGAAAGATGGCAGCATATCCATCCCCTTCCCCTCAGCACTGAAAGATAGTAGCATATCCATCTTCTCCCCTTCAGCAGTGAAAGATAGGCAGCATATCCATCCCCTTCCCTTCAGCACTGAAAAATAGGAAGCATATCCATCCACATCCCTTCAGCACTGAAAGATGGCAGCGTATCCAGTCCCTTCACTTCAACACTGAAAGATAGGCAGCATATCCATCCACAGTACTGGAAGGTAGGCAGCATATCCAGCCCTCTTTCCAAAAGCACTGCAGAAAGGCAGCATATCTAGCCGTGTTTTCTAAAACACTGCAAAAGATAGCATATCCAGCCCCCTTTCCGAAAGCACTGCAGAAAGATAGCATGTCCTGCCCCCTCTCTTGTAGTACTAAAATAAGGCAGTCTAAACGTAAGCCGTAGCAGGCAGGAGGTTGTGGATTACTATTCCTGAATAGCATGCCCAGGTGTACTGTGCGGCATGAGGGGCTTGTGCTGCATGCCTGCAGTCACCTGGAAGTGCAATTCAGGAAGAGTAACCCACATCTTTTGAAGGTCTGGCCCCAATCAAGGAATCACTACAGGCAGTAGTTGGAGATCTGCATTCCCTGAAATCCTCCCTGGCCCAGCTCACAATCCACATGGCAATAACGCCCGGATCTCCTCTCTTGATGACTGGCGGGCCTGCTTAGACTCAGAAGTAGTAACCTTACGGCAGAGGCTTAAAAAAGCTGAAGACAAGTTGGAAGACCTAGAGGGTCATTCCCGATGGAATAATTTGGTGGTACTCTGTTTGCTGGAGGGCGAAGAATGGGCAAACTGTATCTTATTTGTCCAGAAATTGTGCACCAATGTCGCTGGGCCCTTTCCTAATGGCCCGACATATATAGTGGAATGGGCGCACCACTCATTGCAGCCTACAGCTCCTCCTGGCCCCCCCCCCGGGTCCTTTGATCTTCTGGTTACTAAGTTATCTGGATAAGCAATTTATCCTTGACAAGCTAAAGACACTAAGGAGATTCAGTGAAACAACACCAAGTTGCACATCGTGCAAGATCTCCCGCATTCAGTCTGGCAAAAGTGCACAGAAATGCATCCCTTGGTGACCAAGCTTATAGCCGTGGGAGTCTGTTTTCGCATGAGATACCCGGCGACAATACAGGTTAACAAGGATGGGCAATGGCTTTCATATGATTCCGTATCTTCGGCTACAGAAGCGCTCAAGAAACTGTACCCTGATCTATTTAAGTGACCTGCTTAATCTCTCTGCGGTTTACTGCTCCGATTTAATGTGAACAGTGTGTCACTTTATTTGGTCACAATTTTGCAGTTAAGCAATGTTGCAGTTATGCTTTTTGATGGCACTTAACAGTCTTCTGGTATTTCTCTTGTTCTGGTTTGTCTCTCTTTCCCCATCTCTTTTCCTAGAATAGTTCTCCCATGAACTGCTAGATTTCTTGCCCTAGTTGTACCCGAGATGGCCTTGGAGTCTCATTCACCAGTAGTACAGTGCCACCTCCTGGACTGTTTGAGTATTATCTTTATCCTGTACTGTTTTACTTGGGATGTGTTATTCCTTCCTATATGTTTGTTGTTACCCTTGTTTAGAGGGCAGTTGTAGTTGGGAACATTTTCTTCTATGGTAATGGTACATCGGGAGGGTAGAATGGGTTGCCTGGTGGTGGGAAAAATTGCAACCGAACAAATGAAAGGAGTGCAGTCGTTTGGACTGTGGTGTTCAGCTGTTTGCTTTGGTTTGGGTATCAGTTGTTTGTTTGGGGTTATTTTGTTCTTTTGCATAGACTTGGGAAGTTGAGGTGGGAGGGTAGGGTGGTTTACAGAAGCAGGACCTAGTTATAACATAGCAAAGCGGGTTTCCGAACTACACTTAGCTCATGAGAGACATAAGATACACTTGCTGACACCTATCCAGAATATTAGTATCTCACTTCCCATTGTAGACTTTCTGTCTACTCCGATTCCTAAACATGTCCAATGGTGGCAAGATACTTGTCGTGGAACGTAAAGGGAGCAAGGAGCCGGGTCAGACGTTATAAAATATTGAGACACCTCAAATCCCTACATTGCAATATAGCATTCTTGCAGGAGACGCACCTGCTAACGAGTGAAGGTACTCTATTCAGGAGGTGGCAGATAGGGCAGGCTTACACCGCTGGCAATGCCACGGCACAAAGAGGGGTGGCATTTCTCATTACGAGGCAAATACCATTCCAGCTCCAACAACCCAGGCAGATCCCCAGGGCAGGTTTTTGTTCCTAAAAGGCCTTTTGTACCATACTGAAGTAGTCATAGGGTCTATCTATGGGCACAATGCTGACACCCCAGAAATTTTCACTACCATTTTAACTACACTGAATTCTTTTCCCCACGGCTACCCACTATTCTAGCTGGGGACTGGAACCTAGTTTGTTCACCTGAAATAGATAAATCATCATACAAGGGGCCCTTTCTTTCCCCTGCTCAGATTGCGCTTAGGGAATTTATGACCGATTGTGAGCTATCTGATCCGTGGAGGCAATTGTACCCAAACACATGGGGATATACGTTTTACTCCTCAGTTCACAGATCTCTTTCCCACATCAACTACTTTCTGGTGACACACGGGGTTTTTGCAGGCCTAACCAGCAGTGGCATTATCCTGAGGACCTGATCTGATCATGCCTCTGTCGGACTTGAGGGGACCCTGGTGCCACAAGTGGAAAAGAATGGAGTCTGGAAATTAAAAATTTAACTGCTCCACGATGAACACGCAAAACATTCCATCAAGGAGACAATAGAGCACTTCCTTCTAAACAGTCAGGACTCTGCAATCCCCTTAGACAAGTGGTGGTGTGCCCTGAAGTGTGTGGTCCGGGAGCAATGTATCCGGCTTTCCACTATCAGGAAAACGAAGAGAGAGGCACTCTCTGCTTCTCTTCTCTCTCAGATAAAGAAATCTGGAGGACCAGCTCCCCTCTTCCTCAGCAGACGAAGTTCTGATACAGTTAACACAATTACGGAACCAATACGTCGATTCCCTGAAAGAGCAAACTCAATACGCACTCTTTAAAACCCACACTAGATACACTGAGCAGGGGGACAAAGCTAGCCACCTATTGGCACTTTGCCTAAGGAAACCGGAGGAATCCAGAATAGTACCTGCCTTTAACTCTCTTAAGGACCACTCTCTTCTTACCACCCCACTGGCAGTAGTCCAGAAGTTTGAAGCCTACTACAGGGCTCTATACTCCCATCCATCAAATGCCCCCCATGTTTCAGAAATCCAGTAATACTTAAACAAACTCCCACTCCCTTCCCTCTCACAAGCCGATGTGGACTTCCTGATGAAAACAATAACTCTGCAGGAATTGCCAGAAGCCATTCATTCACTACCAAATGATGAGGCCCCAGGACCAGATGGCTCCCCCCCCCTTCAAGTCTTTGCAAGGAATTCGAAGAGCAGCTCTCTCTGGTCCTACTAAGAGTGTTTAACCACCTCTGGCTTATCTGACCCCTCCTTACTAGAAGCCATGATAATAGTCCTCCCAAAACCTAATAAGCCCAAGAATTTGGTCACTAGTAATCATCCAATTTCACATATAAACTACGATATTAAGCTGTTTGCCAAAATGTTGGCAGCAAGGACAGCAAAAGTCTGGTTACTACTGTTAAGTACTGAGCAGGTGGGATTTGTTGCTGTTCGCTCCTCCGATGACCATCTTAGGAAGCTTTTTCATGTTTTCTCTGTGTCCAGGATAGCACCACGCCCTATGGCCCTGGTCTCCCTGGATGTGGAGAAAGCATTTGACAGGGTTAGTTGGATGTTTCTGTTTGTAGCTTTAATTTAAATTTAGCTTCCCACAACAGTTTGTACAATGGGCACAAGTCCTTAATGCTTGCCCCACAGCTAAGGTCTACTGTAATGGGCTTTTCTCCAGTACATTCCCCCTTTACTCAGGAACCCGTCAGGGTTGTCCCCTCTCTACACTACTCTTTAATCTGTACCTGGAACCGCTCCTGTTCCAGCTCAAGCATTCCCCCCTAATCAAAGTCATCCAGGTCGGAGAACAGCCCTTAATGTCTATCAGCATATGCTGACGACATCTTGCACCATATTACAGACCCAGCGTCCTCATTGCCGGCTGCCCTCGCTGTCATAGCCTCATATGGGGCTTTGTCCAACTACAAACTGAATGTTGGAAAATCATCAGTTATGCCACTAAATCCCCATACCCACAAAGCACAGATAGCAGGCTTACAGATGGAATTGTCGTCTCAATTTACCTACCCCGGTCTTAAAATATCTCCCAACATGGCACAGGTCAGAAAGGCTAACCTGGACACCCTGCTAGGAACTATCAAACAAGATCTAGGTAGATGGGCCCCCTTATATTTATCACTACAAGGCAGAATTAGCATCATCAGAATGAATATTCTTCCCAGAGTGTTTTACCCTCTAAATATGCTTAACTTCTATCTTTCCCAAGCTTGGTTTCACAAATTGCACCACATAATATCCAAGTTCCTCTGGAAGTCAAAACCCCCTCGAAGGTCCTATGATCGACTCTGAGCCCCTAAACAACAAGGAGAGCTTAGTCTGCCTAATTTTTTCCATTGTTATCTTGCCAGTCACTTAGCCAAATATCTTCGTTGGTACCCCCCGGCCTCTTCACAACCCAGTATAACATATATACCAACTTGGCTTCATGTGGAATGCCAGATGATTCAACAGAGTGGAATTTCCCCTGTTAGCCTACTGCATGTTCCTCCCAAAATCTGCCCACCCATAATAAGGAACAAACTGATTTTCACATCTGTGAAGGTGCATGCTCAGCTTTGCAAGGCCCTTAAGTATGATAACACCAAGGATGTCACACAACCGCTCTACCTCAATCCTAATTTTATGTTAGATGGCCAGTACTTGAAACCTCCCCCAGACTCCTCCTCTTGTGATCTGAAGGTTTCTGATGTGGTGGATCAAGGCAGAGTTAGGAATACCCCGGCATTGTTGCCCTCCCTGCATCTCCCGCCCAACCAAGTCTTCAGAGGCTTCCAAATTAGACTCTTATTACTTAGTAAGCTGGGGACAGGCCCATGGAACATTGACCAGTCAGACGTCCTGATGCAGCTAAGCTCCTTGGCTTGGAACCCGCATGCAGTGTCTCAAATCGCAGCAACACTATACCCGGCTTTCTCCCCTGCCACTCGGGGAGACTCACCATATTGGACAGCTCAGTTTCCTGACAGCGAATTACACTGGGACAAAATCTGGCAAGGGGTTTATTCCTATATCTCCAATGATAAACTCCGTATCATGCAGTTTTACATATTGCACAACATCTATTTTACACCGGCTAAACTTGCATGTATGGGCAAGTTGCAGGACCCAAAATGTAACCAGTGTGGTAAAGGCGTAGGTTCCCTACTGCACATGTTTTGGGATTGCCCCTCCATCAGGCCTCTATGGCAGTCCTTACAGGCTACATTGGACCCTCTTTTAGGGCTGGAATCCCTCTTTACTTCTGAGATCTGTGTACTGGGTGACTATTCCCACATTCCAGTCCGTGAAAGAAAGTATGCCATGTCCCTTATCTCTCACTCGGTCAAAAAACTTGTATTAAAGCATTGGAAGGATTCTGCTCTGATTTCTTATCCGGAATGGTTAAATGAGTTCCTAAGTAATCTACGTCTAGAAAAAATGCTAGCAAGTCTGAGACATAATTCAACTAGCTTCGATAAAAAATGGGGCAAAATATATGCCCTAACTTCGATTACTCAGTAAGGAGTAGATATGTCAGTTTAATCAAGGGAACCTACCTTTTATACTATAGTACATGCTGGCTCCCATCTCCTGGTACAACATGGTGGCCTGGGATGTCTTTAGTTAGGCCTAACAGTAGTGGCCCACATTACTCCGGTTCTGTACGGTCCTGCCTTTGTGGCAGAGAGGTGGATGGGGGTAAATGTAGGGGGAAGATAGGGGATTTAGTGTAATAGAAAATAAGTTTGTGCCATTGTAACTCCACAGCATCATAACAAGCTTTGCTTCTTGACTACTGTTGCATTGGCTATACATTTTCCTGTAATGCTCTGATCTTGAATAAAGTATATTGAATAAAAAATTAAAAAAATTGTGTAAAGTGCCACATAATTGTGGCCAAAGCTTATACCCATGACCTGTGTTTACAGTGCTTGAGTCCAGCTCATTACTGTTGACTTTGCTCTAGATTTTGTTCAAAAACTCTTAAGAAACAGCAAAAAGGTTAACAATGATGGCTGCTAAGGCTACTGATGAGGGACCTTCTAAAAATAAAGGCTGTAACCAGGGTGCTGATGAAGTGCCTTCTTAACCTAAGTACAGTAACAATAAGGGTGCTGATGAACTACCATCTAAAGAAAAAAATGGAAACAAAGGTGCAGATGAATTGCCTGTTAAGCCTAAGCCTTCAAAACGCACTGATGAAATGCCAACTGCTAAAAGAAAATCAGACTAGGTCACTGATGAGGCGCCTGCCAGAAAACCTTATAAAGAAAAACGTGCCATTGCCCCTCCCACTACTAAGCATGGAGAGACATCAGTAGGCAAGAAGCATAAAGACAAAACAGAAAACACTGAGCCTCAGGGGCTTAATCCCCCAGACTTACTGGGGGATTTACCCTCTGTTGAAGAAATGGCTAAAGCCTGGCATCTGTACCAGAACCTACAGGGCATGGGGCCCATTTTTCATACCCCTGCCGCCGCTAGCCAACTCTCCAGTGCAGCTCCCTCTGATGCAGGTGGCTTTCTTGTGGAGATGCGGATTACTATGGTCCAGATGATGGGGAGATCCTTACAGCCTGATGTTTCCCCTGATCCAAACTTCCAGCTTCCCCCAGTGATCAGGAGGATGCTTCCTTGATGCTGATCTTCTTACAGCATATGGTAGACACCCTGGATCTCCCCTCACAGGAGTCCACATAGGGTGATGAGGAGGATGAAGCAGGGTTTTAAATAATTGATTAGCAGTTTTTTTTCTTGGGACTATACTAACTGTACAGAAAGTATTTATATAGATTTTCTAGAGGTGCTGTGTTTGTTAAACACACTGAGGCAAGAACTATGCATTTTCACAAAGATTTAGCACTTTTATGAGCAAGACGCTAATCAGTTTTTTGAGTTAAATAAATCCCTGTGAAGATTACAGAGACATGATGGGTCTCCCCCCCTCCAGAAAAGGTGGTCCTCCTTATATTTATGGCATTCAGGAAAAAACAGTGAAGCTGCTCTAGACCCCTACTTCCCTGTCTGGAGTGGACAAGAGAATAGACATAAAGTATCAGCTATCCAGGACTGACACCGATTTCCTGTATGTGCATTCTAGTCACGAAGGAGTAGTACAGGAGGCAGCTTGTGATAAGGCTAACGTCCCTCTCTCCTCTCAGCCTCCTAAGAAGGAGTCTAGGAGACTTGATTTCATGGCAAAACAATCCTATACTTTAGTCTCTCTCCTTCTGCCCCTTTTTTCCTACCTGGCTTATACTGCCAAGTAACAAAAGATACTTTGGAACTCTGCCCTGGCTATTGCCCAGCATAAGCCTGACACTATGGCCCAGGATGTAATGGAGACAGCAAAAAACTGCCTTGGAAGCTACTAAAATTATTTTCCATATGGCAGCACACAACAGTGATGCGGCCTCCAGGGTTATGGCCCAGGCCATCTCCCTCAGGCGCTTTGCTTGGTTAAGAACAACCAACCTGTCACAAGACACCCAGTCAAAGCTATGGACTTCCCCTGTGACCAGAACTCCCTCTTCGATGATAGAATGGAGGCATACATGAAGAAGGTAGACAAGTACAAACAGCCTACCAGAGTAATACGGCCAGAGGGAAGGCTCCTACTAACCAAAAAGCTCAGAACAAAGGGAACAGCGGCAGGGGGTTACTTCCCTAGACCCTTCTTTCCATATACTATGCCTGTGGACTATACACAAATGAGGGGTTTTTACAGAGGAAGAGGCAGGAGAAGGCAAAGGAGGAGTACCTCCACCCCACCTACTGCCACACAATCTTAAGCCCTGATTCCAGTGTCCAGGTCGCCTCCTCTCTACCAGTAAGGAACAGGCTCTCCCACTACCTCCAGTCCAGGACCTTCATAACTTCAGACAAGTGGGTCCTGGAGATGGTGGAAAAGGGCCTACCCGTTCAGTTCGGGAAGTTTCCATTTCTCAGGGGTCCCGTCCTGTCAAAACTCCAGAGTCCTACAGAGAGGCTACTGGAGTTGGAAGTACAGACGCTGCTAGCAGCAAAGGCAGTAGAGAAAGTTCCTTTTTCCTAGAGAGGCAAAAGTCTCTATTTCAGATACTTCCTTGCAGAAAAGAAAACCGGGGAGTGGCGACCTATGCTTGACCTGAGGCATCTGAACAGGCACTTACTCAAACCAATATTCAAAATGGTCACTCACAACAGTGATTCATTCTTGTCAGCAAGTGACTGGCTAGTCTCCCTGGATCTCAGGGATGCCTATTTTCATATCCCAAAAAGGCAACCCCACAGACAGTTCCTAAGGTTCAGGCTGCCATCAGGGTACTGCCAGTTTCCAGCCATGCTCTTCGGCCTTTCTTCAACTGCAAGAGTATTCGCCAGGTGCCTAGCTGTGGTGGCAGCTTATCTCAGAAAACAGGGCATTTCAGTCTTCCCTTATTTGGACGACTGGCTCCTGGTGGGCAAGTCTCCTCTGAAAGTGGAAGAAGCCCTCAATATAACAAAGCAAACTTTGCAGTCTCTGGGCTTCCTTATAAATGAAAAGAAGTCCCATCTGACCCCAACTCAGCTCCCTACTTTTATTGGAGCAGAGCTGGATACACATCAAAGCAGAGCCTTCCTCCCGGCAGACAGGATAGAAAATTTCCTGTCATTGGCAAACTCCTGTGTCTTGGGCAAGCCCAGGCCAGCCAGACACTTTCTAAAGCTCCTGGGACACATGGTGTCCATGACATCAGTTGTTCCAGGAGTCGGGTTCCAGATGAGGGACATACAGTACCACCTATGGGCTCATTGGTCCTAAAAAAAGACATTCTCTGTCCAAGCTGGTCCCAGTCACAAGAATCTTACTCCAAGCTGTGGACTGGTGGAAGGATCCTACCAACCTTTCGGTGAGAATACCCTCCCAACTGCTTTCTCCCAGGAAGGTCATTACCACAGATGCCTCACTCCTGGGATGGGAAGCTCATTTGGACAGTCATTCAGTCAGTGGCTCCTGGACCCCCAAGGAATCTGCAAGCCACATCAATCTTCTGGAGCTCAGAGCCATCTACCTTGCCATGAAGTTCTTTGCCATGCAGTTGAAGGGCCATTCAGTGCAAATCAGAACAGACAACACCACTGCAATGTTTTACATAAACAAGCAGGGTGGCACAAAGTCTACAGTGCTCTGTACAGAGGCAATGAAAAGTTAGTCCCTGCCAGGATTCCCTGGCCTACTCTCTTGGTGTCAGCCTTTCAGCCATACTCACTTCTGGGATGGGAAGCTCATTTGGACTGTCATTCAGTCAGTGGCTCCTGGACCCATAAGGAATCTGCACACCACATCAGTCTTCTGGAGCTCAGAGCCATCTACCTTGCCATGAAGTCCTTTGCCCTGCAGTTAAAGGGCCAGTCTGTGCAAATCAGAATAGATAACACCACTGCAATGTTTTACATAAACAAGCAGGGTGGCATAAAGTCTATACAGTGCTCTGTACAGAGGCAATGAAAATTTGATCCCTGGCCTACTCTCTTGGCATCAGCCTTTCAGCCATATACCTTCCAGGCAAGGACAACACTCTGGCAGATGCAGTCAGTCACATCAGCCAGGGGCACAACGAGTGGACTCTGAACAGGCAGGTCCTTGCCACAGTCTTCAGGATGTGGGGCACACCAAAAATAGATCTGTTTGCCTCTCACCTTAATCATCAACTTCCTCTGTACTGCTGCAGGCCCCCAGCACTAGGGACTGTTCCAACAGAGGCCTTGTCCCTGGACTGGTCAAGGAGGTTCCTTTATACCTTTCCTCCCTTCCTTCTGATACACAGGGTGCTGCTGAAGCTAAGGTCCCAGTCTGCATCGATGATCCTGGTGGCAACGGATTTGCCAAGGCAGTCATGGTACTCTCTCCTGCTAGCCCTGGCCTGCAGCAGGCCTATCTGGCTTCCTCTCAGTCACTCGCTCCTGACTCTTCCTGAGACAAGGGTGACTTATCCCAATATGCAGTCTCTTCATCTGAAAGTCTGGCTGTTGAGGAGTTAGAGTACCCAGATTCCCCCAGTATTCGGAACAGGTCCTTAAAATCCTAAGGATGGCCAAGAAACCTAGTACCAAGAAAACTTACGCAGCTAAGTGGAAAAGGTTTTCTTTCTGGTGCAAAAGGCAGCATATAAATCCTCTCAAATCATCAACCCTTAATCTTTTAGACTATTTGGTGCACTTGCAGGCCTCAGGCTCGAAGGCCTCATCCTTGAAGCTGCACTTAGCTGCAATTTCTGCTTACCTGTCCATAGGCAAATAGCAGTCAGTCCTTTCTTTGCCTGTTTTTGAAAAGTTCTTTAAAGGCATTCTCCACCTTCGGTCCCCAATCAGGGAACCTGTTCCTCCTTGGGAGCCTTAACCTGTGCATTGGCAAGCTCATGGAGTCACCTTTTGAACCCACGGTTACGACCCATCTAAAATATGTCACTTGGAAGACAGTCTTCCTAGTTGCCATTACCTCTGACAGAAGGATTCCAGAGTTGCAAGCACTCTGCACAGACCTAACTACATTATCCCTCACAGGGACAAGGTAGAGCTCAGAACAAACAGGACATTTCTGCCTAAGGTGGTCTCTGAGTTCCACCTTAACCAGTTGATCACTCTTCCTGTTTTCTTCACCAACAAATCCTCTCCTGGAGAACAGAGACTCCAGAGTCTGGATGTGAAAAGAGCCCTATCCTACTACTTGGAGCACACCAAGCAGTTCAGGGGCTCCACTACCCAGCTTTTCCTCACCTGTGGGGAGGTAGGTAGAGGAAGGCCAGCCACTGAGAGAACTCTCTCTCAATGGATAGTCTCCTGTATTCAGTTTTGTTACGACAAAGCTGGTAAACAGCCCCCTGGGAGCCTCAGGCCCTATTCTACTAGGGGCACTGCTGCCACAGTGGCAACTGCAAGGGACATCCCCTTGCTTGATGTCTGCAAAGCAGCTAGCTACCTGGAAGACTGTAAGCACATTCACAAAACATTACTGTCAAGATCTTGTGGCCAAATCTGGCAGGGCAGTCTTGCAGAGCTTCTTCCCTAAGTAGGTTCTGTACCTGCCTTCCAACTGCACTGCTCTATAGTCTGCACACTGTTACTGATGCTAAAGGACTCCTGGGGTGAGAAGAAACAATTACTCACCACGGTAATATTGTTTCTTCCAAGGTGTCCTTTAGCATCAATAACAGTGTACAGCAAGATGACTAGGTTGAACAGCCTCAGAGGTGGAGTCTATGATAATGAACTAGAAGAAGAATCAGCATTTATATAGCGCTTTTCATACATACAAAGCGCTTTACAAGCAATGCTAGACTGGTAGTGAAGTGACTGAATGTGTGGTGGCGGCCGTATCGCACATCATCACCCACACACTGCCTGGATAATTGCATGAACCGGTTTATGAGAAGGGGAATGTTGGCCAGGACACTGGGAATGTTTCCTACTCTTTTCGAAGAGTGCCCTAGGTTCTTTTACTTCCACCTGGACACCCACCAGGACAACACCAGGATGGGCAGAAGGGACCTCGGTTTAACGTCTCATCTGAAGGACAGCACACTCCAGTAGTACAGCACCCCCCAATACTGCACTCGGATGCCAGCGATTTTTAGGTGCAAGTCCAATCCCGGTGTGGGACGAAAACCCACAACCTTCTGGTCCAGAGGTGGGTGTGCTACCAACTGAGCAACGCTTGGCTAGGTGAATTAGCCAAGAGAGTTTGAGGGTGTGCTGAGAGGAGCCTGCCCAGAGGGCACCAGAATTGTTTTGAAAATAGAATGGAAAGCATACCCATGTTAAGTGTGATCCAATAGGATTTCAAAAATCATGCAACAGCATGAACAGACAGCAATTAAAAAAAACATGTAAACGTTGCTTTAAATGCCATTTAAAAGTTCAGGAACAGATTTGGCAAAGGAATTGAGGAAGCAGAGTCCTCTTCAGTTAGGTGAATTGGGGAGGATGTGTGGGAGCTTACTGATCCTAAAGGACACCTTGCAAGAAACAATATTACTACGGTGAATAATCTTTCCTTTCTTCCCTACCACTGGAGGCTTCCAGCACAGACTCCAGGGTGCATGCTTGCTTTGCATAGTGATGTGGAGTCAGATAGCGTCCTCCCACTCCATGGTAAGCCCTCTGACTGTGCCACTTGTCATTATTCAAGAGGTGGTGACACAGTGGGGCTGCATCCCTCCCTCCCTTAATGAGGAGCGCGTCGACTTGGGTACTTAGTCCTCCTCCCAGCTGTCCCTCTGCTATCTTGGCTCGGGTTATTAGCCCAGGTCACAAGCATCACAAGTAGCAAAGCTACCTCTGCAGTGACAGACTGCTTGTAACAATTCTTTTACAATATAATGATTCAGAGTAGGGCCAATAAACCAGTGGGATACAACTCACCGGATGCATCTGAATCTGCTTAATTATTTCAATTTTAAAATCAAGCTGCTAGCCTACTGTTTCATTCTGGGCTGTGGGGACTCCACACAGAACTCTGACAAGCTGGATTTGCCCCCCCCCTGGGACAGCAGCAGTGGAGGCTGGTAGACAGGGTATTGCTTAGTACTGCATGATGCTAGGAGCTGGCTTGTGAAGATGTGCTTCTTGACCACTTGTTGCAACCCCTCTTCCATCTTATGGTTGGTGTGCTGGCTGGAAAAAAAAACACAGGAAGACTTTCCTTCCTTTACCCTGGTTAATTTGAGAGTGTGTGTATATGTGTTTGGTTGTGCAGGGACATGTTGGGACTGAGGAGGAGATGGACCAAACCAGGGAGCCTGGAGCATGCAAGCCAAGAAGTGGGAGTGGGATTCAGCAGGCAGCAGGGGCAGTTACCTGTCGGATCTGCGGATGAGTCATAAAGCATAAAAAAAAAAAAAAAAAAAAAAACCCATTGGCACACTGTTTCTACCCATTCCTACTTAACTAATGCTGAATGAGTGAGCCCTAAAGGCTGCTCACTTCCCTCTTCCCTTTCTGGTGGGTTCTTTACCAACCCTTTACATCTGTCCCACCTTCTTTTGAATACTCCTGTTGATTTCACACGGGCCACCTTCTCCAGTAGCCCATTCCACCCTGTCAGTGGAAAAGTGCAGATTTCACAAAGGCAACCTCCTCTCGTAGCCTATTCCACCCTCTCAGCGAAAAAGTGCTTATTTCACACAGGCCACTTCCTCCAGTACCCCATTCCACCCTTTCAGTGAAAAGGTATCTCCTTCATACTTAACCCCCATCAGCTTTTTGGAGTGGCCCCTGGTGCTTGTGTTCCCACTCTGTCTGAACAATTCTCCACCATCCACTTTATTTAACCCATAAGGGTATTTATATGTTTCAGTCATATGCCCTCGAAAATGTCCCTTCTTGCCTCAAGCATGTATATGTTCAGCTCTGCTGACCTCTCCTGGTACTGTATGCCCTTTCTTGCTGTCCCTGGATAATCCCTCTGCTCTGCGCTGCCTCCACCCTGTCCATGTCCTTCTCCAGATGCGTACTCCAAAACTGCGCAGAGTAGTCCAGGTGAGAGTGAACCTGTGACCTATACAGTGGTAGCAGCCCTTCCCTTCTGCTGCTGATCCTTCCCCTATGCTTCCCGGCATCCTGTTTTCCCTTCCCAAAGCTGTATTGTACTGTATGGATTCCTTCAGGCAGTCTGATACTATTACATCCAAGTCCTTTTCCTCCACCGTGCTTTCCACTAGCACCCCCTCCATCCTGTATTAAGTGCTACAATTTTTCCTCCCACCATGTGCATCACATTGCATTCTTTGGCATTAAATTTTAACCTAATGCTTTGGACCCCCTTTCCAATCTACCCAGGTCTGTATGATTTTGACCCCTTCTCACTATCCACCCTGCCACAGATCTTAGTATCATCTGCAGATAGGTGCATCTTGCCCTGGATTCCTACCCCTGTGTCACAGATAAAGATGTTAAGGAGGACTGGTCCCAAGACCAGTCCCTGGCGAACCCCACTAGTGACCCCGAACACTAATTCCCCATTTATTACCACACTTGAGACCTGCCACTTAACCATTTTGTCACCCACCTAGTAATTTTGTCCCTACTCTAATGTCTTGCATCTTCTTAACCAGTTGTCCAGGCGGGACGGGACTAAATGTTTTACTGATGTCTAAGTACAGTAGGTCCACTACCACCTCTATCTTGTCCACTGTTTTGTCACCCATTCGAATGACTTGATTACCTTAGGTTTGACTGCCCCCACCCCCCACCTCCCCCCCAGCAGTCCACTCACCTCCAGGAAACAGTAGCGTAACAAATTCCCAAAGGGCCTGGTTGCAAGGGTATGTTGCAGGGCCCCCTCGGTTTTGAATAAACATTAAAATTATGATTTGGGCCCCTCAAACCTCATGGGCCCGGGTGCAACTGCACCCCCTGCACACTTGTAGCTACGCCCCTGCCAGGAAAGTTACCATCATTTCCCATGTTATCGTGTCTAGCACCTTACCAGTGATAGGCGTTAGGCTGACAGGTCTGTCTGGAAGAGAATTAAAGTTGTCACTGTTTGCAAGGTTCATGCTGGGCAAGAATGTCAATTTCTTTGTGGAGATCAGTGGGAACAGAATGTGTGCAAAGTGAAAGACTAATCAGCAGGTGACACTGGCTCCCTGGTATTCAGAAGTACAAAACAAAGCTTACGATCTCTGACAGATGTGAGGCAGGTTGATCAAGTCTGACAAGATCAGTGTATTCATGTTTACTGTAACTGGCAATGAGGTTTATTTGTATGGGGTTATAAACCTGACATTTAAAACGTATGCTATACCTTAAGAAATAAAAGCCAGACACTCCTGAAAGGTTAGCAGGGAAAGGTGCTGCAGCTGAACAACACTGCGGGTATGGTATTCAAAAATTGTATTGTGACTACTTGTGTCTTGCATGCAGTTTAGTCACACACGTCATAGTAAAGAATGCATGCACAGCAAGGCTGTGTTTCCATCGAGGGGTTCTGATTACTTCATAGAGACCTTGAGAACAAAGCTTGAGAGAACCATGATGACATCAGAACCCTTAGATGGAAAGAGACAAGTTGTGCATGGTTGCTTCTGAGGTATGTTTTACAGTATATGGTTTGAAGCATAAAGAATTCTGCTTTTTTCTTCCCAAAAAATATTCAGTTTAATTTTTAAAATTGTTGTCAATAAACTGCAACCCTTACCCCGGCTTCCAACAAGCATACAGGCACCAGGACTCGCTGAATCAATATAAAAGTATTTTATTATACATAAATAATTTCAAGAACAGCAGACAAACCTCCCGACTGGCTTCGCCGTACTTGGCTTTTTCAAGGGAATACTTGAGGAAAACTAACAGTCTTTAAAAAATACCCTTCCACCAATGAGAAAAACTGCCTAATTAAAGACTTATAATTAATTTAAAGTGACAAGTGCAACGTGTGCATAAACCTCATACCTAACAGATGACCATGTTAAAAACATGTAGTGGCTATTCCTAGATACTATAATCACTATCTATAGGAATGTATCAGAATGTAGCTGTAATTGTGCTTCCTTCATAAACCATATTGTGTGTGTGTGTGTATATATATATATATATATATATATATATATATATATATATATATTATATATAATTGCACATTTATAATAGCTATATTTTAAGTATCATTTAATTTGTTCAAGAATATAGCATCTCTAATTATTAAAATCAGGTGAAACTATGGGACACAATACACATCCACAAAAATAGGGGTAAGATTCTACAACATAATTTTATAATTTATCCACACGATATATTACCCATACAGAATCCCTACCGAGGGCCAATTCTAGATAACTTTTAAACCGATTATGTTTACTGTTTTTTTAAGGAAACAACCACACTCAGTTCTGTTATATCCAGTTACTCCTATATTTTCTATAGAATTCCAACAGTCCTGCCTTATGTGGTGTATAATAACACAACTTCTGAGGGCCTCCCCTTCTTCATTAAATCAATGTCTAAACATTTTACTGTTCAGCAATGGCATTATGTCCAGTTTTTCATTTAGACCTGGATCATGTTGGGCTCCCAACTGAAAGATTCACAGTGCCTCTCTATATAATAACATGTTTTCTAAGTTCCCCTCCTCTTTTCCCTACATAGGCTTTTTCTATGCCCTTAATGCTAAACCTGTGGGCATTTATAGTTCTACTACTTTCAAAAACATGTACTGCTATTGCCCTCATATGTTCCCCTACCCGCACTTTCAATTGTCTAGTGGTTTTACCCACATAAAACTTGTTACAGGTGCATGTTGCGAAATACACCACATGTGTGCTATCACAATTTATAAAGTTCCTGATGTCATACACCTTGGTAGCATTAGGACTGATAAAAATTGCAGTTCTCTCTCTTGGGCTGGTCTCCGGGCTTCCTTACTCCTGGGCTGTTCTTCCTGATGTCAGTGACAGGCAGGTCCAGAACTGTGCAGCAGGGGAGTATAACACGCTCTCCACATCCGGGAGATAGTCAGTCTACTTCCTGCCTTTGGTGAAGCAGGTAATCTGCAGCAGAGCCCTGTCACACGTGGTAGGGCTGAAGATTTCTGGTGAAGTAGAACAGAATAGGCTTCTTTTGGGGGATCCACGACACTGTAAGTGCTCTCTTCTTTTTAAAAGTGGAGGTAGCCTCGGTGAGATCCAGCCTTAGCCTTGCATGCTACACAGGCTGGTCTCATCCTGCAGCGGCCTCCGAAGCAGTGTTTTCCTCACGCATTAGCCCCGACAGGCACAGGCAATATCGCGCAAGACCCCTACAACAAGCTGGAGGTGCATTTTGGCTGAAGTTCCATCGCGATTGCTAAGGAGGCATTTTTTTGCACCATGGTGCGATTCCTCTGCCGTTTTAAGTGGTCGGAGGAGCTGGAAAGACCGCTCGCACTACCTCATGCCCAGGGGGTTTGTTTTTGGTGCCAAAACATCAGAAGGATAGCGCTTCCACGCGCTAGGCTGTTTTTAACTAGAGGAAGGCTGTACTTGAGGGCTTAGACATTGCGCCGCCCCCAGCCAATAAAGCAACATAAGCAGAAGTGCCTAGAGGCTTAAAGGGCCCATCGCTAAGGGGCCTTCACGGCAGTACTTAAAGGGGCCATCATATCCTTCACTGCAGTACTGAGAGCCAGCAACAGAAGGCATACAGTACCTTAAGGCTTAAGAGGGCCATCACAGAAGCCATACGGTGCCTAGAGGCTTAAAGGGGCCATTGCTAAGGGGCCTTCACGGCAGTACGTAAAGGGGCCATCATATCCTTCACAGCAGTACTTAAAAGGGCTCATAGGTCTGTTTTATTCAGTTAGTGCCCAAAGGTCTGTTTTTTCATCCTTTCGCTCTGACCCTACAACAAGGGGGAACTACAGAAGATGACCTCAGAAAAATCAAGCCGAGGAAAAAAATGCCTGTGCTGCAAGTCCCCCTTTCCTGATTACCTTTGCAGGCTCACTCTGCCTCACATGTGAGAAGGCAGCGGCAGCTAGCGGGGACAGCACAGCGGACATCTCATCTCAAGCAAACGGTCAGGAGAGGTCTGAGTGGGCACAGTCAAGTATTCCAGAAAGGTCCGACCGGCTTGCTGCCTCGAGGTCTGAGCAGGGAGCAACATCCAGGGACCTTCCCCCGCCTCTCTTGACCCCGAGCTCATAGACAGGTTAAACAGCGCCTTTGTCCTGGATCCCTCTTCCTTTGACTGGCACCCTCCGGGATCATCAGATGGGAGACCACTCAGGAAACCCAGGAGAAAAAGGACCCCCTCCTCATCCTCTTCTGAAGAAGGGGGGGCTTTCCTCTCATCGCTCCGGCCCCAAGAAAAAATTTAGAGACGAGGACAGATCTCCAGAGGAGGACGGTCACCATCATACTAGCCACAGGTGAAGAAAAAGGTCTCGTTCACGGAGCGGAACAAGGGGCGGATACAAGGGCAGACATCACAGGGGATACTCCCCGGGCTCCTCAGTCAACAGCTCTTCCACCGAAGAGGGAGAGAGAGATAGTAGATTCCTCATCAGATCCTGATGACTCCCCGTCCAGAAATTTCGACCTAGAGGACCTAGACTTCTTTATCAAAAAGGTCATATCCGAGATTCACCTGCCCCAAAACCGGTCTCCACACAGCCAAAACAGGTTTTCACTGGTGTCGCCTCTAGACCTGCTACAGCCTTCCCATCCCTCCCGCCACTGAGGACTTGCTAAAAGAAGAATGGCAGGGTCCGGAGCCTGCATATCCGGTTCCAAAACGGATCTCTAAACTTCTGAGGTTTGACAAAAAACAATCCAAAAAGTGGTTAGACTGCCTCAGAATCAACCCCTTGATTTCCAGCCTGACCAAGAAAACTGTCATCCCAGCCGAGGAAGGGACTTCGCTAAGAGACCTAGTGGACAGAAAGGTGGACTCATCGCTCAAAACAGCCTTTCAAGCCTCGGCAACCTCCCTTAAGGCTGCCACGGCAAACCTAGTCTCCGCCAGAGCCACCTTATCTTGGACATCGGATTTAGCTTTTCGTTTGCAGAGGATCCAGAAAAGAACTCTCCCATTATCCAACAGCTACAGTTAATGGGATTGGCCTCCACCTATGCAGCGGATGTATCGGAAGAGGCGGTTCGATGTTCCGCACGGACCATGTTTTACCAAACCTCTGCTAGTCGCAACCTATGGCTCCGAGCATGGCATGTGGATGCTTCCTCAAAGAGCCATTTGGTGAATGCACCATACGAAGTCAACCTCCTGTTCGGGTCTGCGGTGAAGGAATCAGGTGAAACAGCAGTGGTGCATATACCCCAGTCTAGGAGCCGCGGCAAAGCCTGGCCTTCAGGCGCAAGGCATAATTTTCATGACAGAGGTTACAACAAGGGACAGAATCCCAGATCTTACTTCGAGACACAGCTCTTGCAGCAGGTTACACCATTAGGACTGAAGCCGGCAGGCATCAGGACCCCACGGAAAAATTCTAGCTAGCTATCTTCAGCGGGGACCGCCCCCGACGTTGGTCCCGCCTCCGACGTCAGGCGTAGTATATAAGGGGGCGGTCCCGCCAGATTCCCCAGTTCTTTCCCGCCGTCGACTTGCATGTCTCGACCCTTTGGTTTAGTTTCTAGCGGCATTGACAGCGTGTTAAAGTCATTTTCCCTCACGGAAGTCGTTCTCTGCATTCAGTTTCTTCTCGATGTCCTCACCGACCTCCGGTCACTCCTTGAAGTGTGCCTGTGGGAAGCAGATCCCATTCAAGGATCCTTTTCGGCCTGTGTCCGGTGCCTAGGCCCAGACCACGACACCCGGTCCTGCACCTTTTGCCAGGGTTTCAACAGCAGAACGCGGATCCGTCGCCAGAAGGCCCTACAGGCATTCCTGCTAGAGGAGCAACTCAAGACCATGGCTTCCAAGGGGGATTCTTTGCAGAAGGCCCGCAAGCATGCTGAGAAGCATAGGGAGAAGGCCCCTTCCAGGTCCCTGTCTAGGGCCTCCGACTCGCGCAGCTCTGGCTCCAGGTCCGACCGCTCTCCCTCCCGGGCCAGCTCTCAGCCTCCCCCCGCTGCGGTGAGAAAGTCTTTATCCTCTTCTCAGGCCAAGACTCCCAGGCCTTCCTCATCCTCCAAGGCCCTGGCTAAGTCGGGGGACGGCCACCATCACCACAAGTCGGGTTCCCGCCATTCTGAACCTGACGTCAGGTCTGCTTCCTTGCCGCCTCCTCTCCACCGGAAAACCAAGGAGCTCACCTCACTTAAGAGGCCTATGGACCCGACGCCGGTTCGTCCGACGTCGGCCTCTCGCCACAGGTCCCCAGAGCCGTTGTCTGTCAGAAGACCGTCGCCGGCTA
This sequence comes from Neoceratodus forsteri, assembly GCA_016271365.2. Lineage (NCBI taxonomy): Eukaryota > Metazoa > Chordata > Ceratodontiformes > Ceratodontidae > Neoceratodus > Neoceratodus forsteri. The sequence continues at coordinate 805,537,969 of CM028133.1, forward strand.
GGCCAACTCATCACCGGATGCCGGTAGGGGAACCGGCGCCCGCTCCAATTGAGAAGAGGACCCCGACGCCTCTGACCGACGTCGGTCAGGAGACCATCACTGAGAAGGAGTTGACTCAGCCCGAGGACCAGACGGGCGACCCCGGTCCTGTTGAGACTCTCAGGGAACCCTCGCCACAACCCGAGCCCCCTGTGGAGCCGACGCCGGAACCCGACGACTGTCCACCGGCGCCCGGGCCATCCTCGGGCCTTTCTTTTTCAGAAGTGAAGGAGCTTTTCACTTACTGGTGGGACACCATCAAAAAGGACATGGTCCCCACTCCACCTCTGCTTCCTCCTCCTCCTACACTGGTTGCTCCTCCGGTTCCTGCGCCCCCTTCTCCATCTGGGTCTGCAGGCCGGTTACCTCCTCCCCGGGAGCCCAGGACCCCTCCAAGGGGGAGACCAGACAAAAGGAGACCTCCGTCCAGATCCTCTTCTAGGTCACCCAGTCCTAAGAGACCCAGAAGATGTCGCCGTTCGCACTTTCGACGGAGGACACGGGATCAGAGTTTTCAACATCCAGATCCCCATCTCCACTCTCCATCCCTTCTCCGGACCCACATGAGCTGCCAAAGTCTCCTCCGGATGACCCTTCGTTCTTGGATATCATGAGACACATCCAAGAGAACATGGGATGGGATGCGGAAGAGTTAGACCCGGAAAGGCTACGCCTTGCGAAGTATCTTCGGCAGAAGGACCCCAAGCCTGTGGTGGCGGTGCCATCCTTGGTAGACACTTTCGTGGGCATCACCAAGGCAGCGTGGAAGTGTCCACATTCGCTCCCGGCGATGCCGAAGAAAGCTGACCGCTTGTACAAGGCTCCCAGAGAAGACCAGTACTTGACTCAGCATCCTCAGGCTGACTCTCTGGTCATAACAGCCTCTCATGACCGGTCCCAGAGACCGCAACATTTGAGCACCCTGCCACCGGACCCAGAGTCCAAGCAGCTGGACGCCATGGGTAGGCGCACGTATGCTTCTGCTACCTGCGCCATCAGATCACTGAATTATCTGACCCACATGGTGCAGTTCCAGAATGCCCTGTGGGAGCAGGGTCTGGATGCGGCTGAGAAATTGCCGGAAGGTGAGCAGAAGGAGGAGATGTTGCAGCTCCTCCGTACGGGTTCAGACGTGGGAACCCAAGTGCTACGAGCTGCGTACGACTCCGCGGACTTCTCGGCCCGAGCAGCAGCTTCAGGTGTATGCCTCCGGAGACACTCTTGGCTCCGTGTCTCCTGTTTTACCCCGGACGTCCAGAAAAATATCATGGACGCCCCATTCGAGGAAGAAGTTTTGTTTGGTAAACCCTCAGAGAAGATAATTACCAAACTCCAAGAGGCCGGGAAGGCAGTGAGAATCGGTTCAGGCCATGTACCGACCCAAGCTTAGTTCCTTTCTTAGGAACCAAAGCCGATTCGTGGATGGGCCTTAGAGACAACAGTCGCCCGTTCCCACAGCAAAGGGCTCCGGCTTGCAGAGCCCAGGAAACAACCTGCAGGCCGGGCCAGCGCACTTCCTAAGCCGGTCCAGCCAGCAGGACCCTCAGCCGCCACAGCCTGACTCCTTCCTGGCCCCGCCCTCAGGATCAAGGACATCATGGTTGGGGTGCATTGAAATTTCCTGCCAGGATGGCAGGCTATAACCACCGACAGGTGGGTTCTACATTGGTCGGAAGAGGCCACTTTATAGAATGCGTGAAAACCACCTTTGAGGCCTCCTTTGCTCCCGGTACCCGGTCAGCACAAGTCATTGATCAGACAAGAAGTACTGCGCCTGCAAAGGGCGATAGAGCACGTCCCAGAGAACCAGAGGACACGGATACTATTCCCACTTCTTCCTGGTTCCAAAGAAGACAGGGGACCTCCGTCCGATTCTGGACCTCAGCGACCTCAATTTGTCGGTCGCCTACAAAAGATTCCGCTGGTAACTCTTCCGGGTCTTATTCCCATGCTGAAGCAGGACGCCTTTTTAGCGTCTCTAGATATGCAGGACGCTTACCTGCACATCCCTATAGCTCAAGCACACAAGAGGTTCCTGCGCTTCGAGTTTCTCGGCAATCATCTTCAGTTCCGAGCCCTTCCATTCGGGCTGTCATCGGCACCCAGGGTCTTTACCAAATGCATGGCAGTCGTGGCAGCGTCTCTAAGGAGACAGGGCCATTATGTGTTCCCGTACCTGGACGATTGGCTTCTCATGGCCGCCTCCAGAGAGGCATTGTTACGGGAGATCCAGAGCACCCAGGACCTGTTTCGATCCCTGGGTATCCTTATCAACCACGAGAAGTCTCTCCTGGTACCGTCGCAGAAGCTGCAGTTCATAGGCGCAGTACTGGACACCGTTCAGGGAAGAGCTTTTCTTCCAGGCGACAGGGCGGGCGCCTCAGATCCTCATCAGGGAGCTTTAGTCGAACAAGACCGTCCCAGCCAGGTCAGTCCCCTTCCTTGCTCGGACACATGGCTGTGGCCATTCCTACTGTCCCTTCATGAGCTCCACATATGGGTAACTCAGTGGATGCTCAAGGTGCAATGGGACCAAAGGCAAGACCACATGCTGCATCGGTCAGAATCATGAACACGCGATTCGAGACTGGCAGTGGTGGCTAGACCCAGGGACACTCTCTATGGGCGTCCGTTTATAGCGCCCGCCCTTGAGGTAATCCTCACCACAGACGCCGGGTCTAGGGTGGGAGCACACCTGGACGGGTGAAGTCCCAGGGAACGTGGACCTCTGAGGCCCACCTCCATATCAACATCCTAGAGATGAGGGCGGTCCTTTATGCCCTGCAGGCATTTCAGTCAGAGATCCCGCCGAGTACTCTCCTGCTTCAGACAGACAACATGGTGGTGATGTATTACATCAACAAACAAGGAGGTGCACACTCTTACCCCCTTTGCAGGGAGGCCATGAGGGTGTGGGATTGGGTAATCCGACACGGCGCGAACCTGATCACAGTACATGTTCCTGGGGTGGACAACACAATTGCAGATGGCCTGAGTCGCTCCCAGGCCAGAGTCCACGAGTGGGAACTTCTTCAGGAGGTAGCAGAGGATCTGTTTCTTCGATGGGGAACTCCAGAATTGGACTTGTTCGCTTCCCCATCCAACGCAAAACTGCCCAATTTTTGCTCGCTAGATCCAGGGCCTGGTGTTTTCTGGCGAGACGCGTTGTCCCTCTCCTGGGCGGACAGATTCCTCTACGCTTTTCCTCCTTTCCCGTTGATCCAGAGAGTTCTTCTCAAACTGCGCAGGGAGCATGCAACAATGATCCTGGTGGCCCCCTTCTGGCCCAGACAGTTCTGGTTCCCTTTGCTGATTCAGCTATCCCGGGAACCTCCGCTCCCATTGCCGTTCAGCTCCCATCTCCTGTCTCAGGAGGAGGGTTCACTGGTCCACCCAGACTTACGCTCACTGAACCTGCATGCATGGCTCCTAGAGACATAGCCATCTTGCGTCACGGGGTCTCGCAAGAGGTTGCGGAAGTTCTTTCTGCAGCCAGAAAGCCGCAACGCATGCACGTACACAATGAAATGGCGCCGTTTTGTCTATGGTCGCAAGCACCGCCTTCCCTTTAGGTTGTCCGTGAAAGCGTGTTAGAGTACCTGCTCTCCCTTTTCCGCTCGTCTCGCCTACCTTCTATTAAGGTGCACCTCTGTGCCATTTCAGCTTATCCTCCGTGGGACAGCGCACAGTGGCACAATTAGATGCCTGTCGAGAATTCTTGAGAGGGTGTTACATCTTATGCGCCCATTAAGGACCCAGTGCCTCCATGGGACTTGCTCTTTGTCCTGGAGCAACTCCGCTCCCCCTTTAAGCCTGCAGCGGATTGCGAGCTGCGTTTTCTGTATGAAAACGTTGTTTTAGTTGCTGTTACGCCAGCGAAAGAGTTTCTGAGCTTCATGCTCTCATGTGCAAAGAGCCTTATTTAATTTTCCACGGGACAGAGTGTCCCTGAGGACGAATCCTAAATTCTTGCCTAAGGTGGTTTCCACACTCACTGTCAATCAGGATATTGACCTGCCGGTCTACTTCCCTAATTATTCTAATAGAGGAGAGGCGCTGCTTCACACCCTGGATGTTCACCGCAGCTTAAGGTACTACCTGAGCAGAACTAAGCAGCTTCGTACTTCGGAGCAACTTTTCATTTCCTTTACTGAAAGGATGATGGGCCAACCAGTATCCAAACAGTCCCTGTCTCGCTGGCTTGTCCAGTGCATCTCATACTGTTATATCAAACGAAAGCCCCTCCCAGGATCAGTCCGGGGCCATTCTACTAGGGGTGTGGCCACCTCCTTTGCAGCACTCTGAAACGTCTTCACCTCTGCCATTTGTGCTGCAGCCACTTGGAGCTCTGTACATACCTTTATCAGGCGTTATAGCCTGGACATCGCTTCACGGCGAAGAGCAGGCTTCGGCCTGGCGGTGCTAAAGGGTCTCCTGTCCTAGATTCAGGACCTGGAATGTTTTTTTCTAATTTCCTCCTCCCAGAGTGTTTGCAAGTGCTACTGCTTGGGAATCAGTCCTAATGATGTAACCTGCTGCAAGAGCTGTGTCTCGAAGTAAGATAGTACAGTTACGTAAGAACTTACCGTAACAGTAGATCTTCGAGAACAGCTCTTGCAGCAGGTACCTTCCGATCCCACCTTCCCCCTTGGAGGAGGCATGGCTAAGCCTTTGTTAACAGGATTTTTCCCGTTTGTCTTCTGATGGTGGATCCTCGGTCTCCCATTTCGATGTCAGCCTGCAGCTGGAAGTCTCCGGCGGGAGAACTGGGGAATCTGTGAGACCGCCCCTTATATACTCGCTGGCGTGGGAGGTAGGGACCGGCGTCCCGAGGGGGGCGGTCCCAGCAAGATAGCTAGCTAGAATTTTTCCTGGGGTCCTGATGCCTGCCGGCTTCAGTCCTAATGGTGTAACCTGCTGCAAGAGCTGTTCTCGAAGATCTACTATTACGGGAAGTTCTTACGGAACTGTACTTTCTTCAGGAAAAAGGCCATGGTTCTCCCAACACCAGCGAACTTTTAGGGGAGGCGGATCAGGCAGAGGGGGAAATCCCAGAGACACAGGAAACAATAACAAGAAAGCACAATGAGGAAATGCGGGCTCATCCTCGAGTAGGGGGCAGACTTTCAGATTTTGTCGAGCTATGGGTCCAAACAACATCAGACAGATTGGTGTTAGACATTATCTGCCAGGGATACTTAATAGAATTCGAGTCCAAGCCCCCATTACCGCATGTTGTGCTCTCTCCTATTTCAAACAACTCGTCCAAAAGACAAGCCACACTGCAGGCCATCACGGATCTTCTGCACTCCGGGGCTATCGAACAGGTTCCCCCCACAGAGCTCAACCGAGGGGTCTACTCTGTTTTTCATTGTGACCAAGCGCACAGGAGGTCACAGACCAGTCCTAGACCTCAAGTTCCTAAACCACTTTGTGCACAGCAGACCATTCAAGATGGAAAAATTGGCCTCAACTGCCAAGGAAGTGCTGCAAGGAGACTTTCTAGCATCCATCGACCTGCAAGATGCCTATCTACATATACAGATTCATGGCAGGCACAGGCAATATCTGAGGTTCAAGCTGGGCAGTCGTCACTTCCAATTCAAGACTCTCCCATTCGGACTGTCCTCAGTCCCAAGAACCTTCTCGAAGATCCTGGTAGCAGTAATAGTCCACCTACAGAACCGGGGGATCCAGCTATTCCCTTATCTGGACGACAGCCTCATCAAGGCTCCGCAGCTCGACCAAGCGGTACAGGCAGTGGCGGATGTAGTCCGGTGCCTCACGGCTCACGGTTTTCTAATCAACCGGAAGAAGAGCTCCCTAATTCCGAGTCAGAGACTGAACCACCTGGGAGTGGAATTCAGGACGCAGGTCAACAAGGTATTTACCCCTGACTCAAAGTTCAGGGACCTGTTAAAACTCATCAGCAAATTCCAAAGGAACAATCAACTGCCGGCTCAGTCCTTTTTACAACTTATTGGGACACTAGTGTCACTGGCAGACTCAGTCCCATGGGCTCTGGTGCACATGCGGCCCATTCAGACGCACCTGCTCAAGCTGTGGTCCCAGTCCAGGCACTCTCGGCTCCACCTCATCCCAGTGTCACAGCAGGTAAAAAGCACCCTTGCATGGTGGTCTCGGAGAAAAAATGTGATGAGAAGTCGAGACCTAGGCCATCCACATCAGATAAGAATCACAACAGATGCAAGCCTGAGGGGTTGGGGGGCTCACCTACAACAGATGTCAACCCAAAGCAAGTGGTCCGTGACGGAATCGAGGTACAGCATAATTGTCCTAGAGATGAGGGCAGTTTGTCTAGCCCTGATGCACTTCCATCAGCAAGTGCGCACCAGGGATGTGTTGATTCTAACAGACAATCGAACAGCAATGGCCTACATCAACAATCAGGGCGGCACAAGAAGCTCAAAAATGCTTCGGGAATCTCTTCTCCTCTTTCGCTGGGCAGAGAAGCACCTGACAAGCATAAGGGCAGTGTACATACCAGGTCAGGAAAATATCACAGCAGACTGGCTAAGCCGCAAGGACGTTCTCCCGGGAGAATGGGAACTGAAGGACGCTGCCTTCCAGCTCCTCTTACAGAGATGGGGCATTCCACAAGTGGATTTGTTTGCATGCCGACAAAACTCAAAGGCTCAGCAGTTCTGCTTCCTAGCCAGAGTTGATCTAGCATTAGCTCAGGACGCCTTCTCCCTAAACTGGGGTCGCCTCGGCCTCCTGTACGCTTTTCCTCCGATCCCACTTCTCTCCAGGGCCCTGCACAAAATGGCCAGAGACATGGCGGAAATGATCCTAGTCTGTCCCAGGTGGCCACGCCGCCCCTGGTTTCCTCTACTTATTCAGCTGTCAAAGACACAACCTTTTGTTTTCTAGCCCTCCTCAGACCTTCTTCATCAGGGTCCGGTCTTGCACCACAATCTGAGCAATCTATCCCTTTCGGCTTGGAGATTGAGCGGGAAACTTTCAAAGAGTTAGGTTACACTGCTCCAGTTATTGAAATGATGGTCGGCTACCAACGCGCCTCATCCTCCAGAGTGTATTATAGAATATGGAGAATATTCTTATTCTGGCTCTGCTCCAGACATACAGGATCATCCAGTAACCCTCCCGGTGCTTTTACAATTTCTCCACGGGGGATTAGACAAGGGGTTGCAGCCAGCCACCTTGTGAGTTCAAGTTTTGGCACTGGGGGCGCTTTTGTTCGCCGACTCGGGATACGCTGGGGTCTCACCCTCATGTCAGGAGGGTTTTAAGGGCAGCAATGTTAAAACGCCCCCCAATTAAGCCAATTGTACCACCTTGGAAACTTAATCTGGTCCTCAAGGCCCTCACAAAAGCGCTATTCGAGCCCTTGAAGGAAGCATCAGTCATGCATCTTACTATGAAGGTGGTTTTTCTGGTGGCCATTACGTCAGCCAGGAGAATCGGTGAATTGGGGGCGCTGTCAACCGAAGAGCCCTACACAGTTTTTCATCTGGATTTGGTGGTACTTAGGACGGATCCAGGCTTTTTACTGAAGGTCATGTCTCTCTTCCACTGCAACCAAGAGCTCATACTTCCTTCTTTCTGCCCTCACCCGAAAAACGAAAAGGAAAGAGAGTTTCACACTCCAGATCCGAGGAGAGCAATCATAATCTATATTAAGAGAACAGACACTTTTCGCAAAACATCAGGCCTGTTTATTTTGACTGCAGGCCAAAATATGGGTAAAAAAGCATCAAAAGACTCTATAGCCAGATGGATTAGATCAGTAATCACCATGGCGTATGACAAGGCAAGAGTATCTCTGCCTGGTCCAGTGAGAGCCCATTCCACCAGAGCGATGGCCACTTCATGGGCAAACTTCAGAGAGGCATCTCCAACAGACTTATGCAGAGCAGCCACGTGGTCATCCATTCATACTTTTACTAAATTCTACAAACTGGATGTCATGTCGTAGGCGGAAGCATTTTTTGGCCGCAGAGGGCTTTAGACAGTGGTGGAACCCTAAGAACACTTAACATTCTTCCCACCCGGGATATCTAGGGATGCACTGCTTTTGGATATCCCAGGAGTAAGGAAGCCCGGAGACCAGCCCAGGGGGGGGAGAGAGAAACAGAAATTTGGGTACCTGTAAATTTTCTTTCTCCGACGGCTGGTCTCCGGGCTTTGGATGCCCTCCCAGAATGTATATAGTTGGTGGGCCTCCGGGCCCTAATGCCATAGCTGTTCATGTTCTTTGTTTCCTAGTTCTCATAGTATTGCCTAAGGGGAACTGCATTGAAAATGACTGACTATCTCTGGATGTGGAGGGCTTGTTATACTCCCCTGCTGCACAGTTCTGGAGCTGCCTGTCACTGACATCAGGAGGAACAGCCCAGGAGTAAGGAAGCCTGGAGACCAGCCGTCGGAGAAAGAAAATTTACAGGTACCCAAATTTCTGTTTTTCTCCGTCACAGAGCAGTATTTACATCTACTGCATTTATAGTTGCCTACTGATAGTTCTGGTAGCCGTGATTGACTATTTTTATTTTCTATTGGCTGGAGACTATGTGTTAACATATCCACCAAATTCCTTCCTCTTTTATTGCTAAATCTAGGCACTGATTGGCAGATATTACTCAAGATCGAATCTGAATTTATGATATTCCAATGTTTCACAGTAATATCCCTCACTTCTTTAGTTCTATTTCCATATGTTGTGACGAAATTCAGGCCCCGAGACTCATTTGTTTTTAGCTGTTTTATCAATATATCTCTATTTTTTTAGTCTCACTTCCATTTCCGCCTGGTCTAACACTTCCTGACAGTGCCCTGTCTGGTGAAATCTCTGTCTCATATTCTTACACTCAATTTGAAAATCTTCCTCCTCACTGCAGTTCCTTTTAACTGTTAGGAATTGGGATTTAGGAATACTGTTTTTCATATGCTGTGGATGACAGCTTGTCGCATAGAGGACAGTGTTCCTGTCTGTCTCCCTGCCATACATTTTAGACTTTATTGTACCATCTGATTATTTTAGAAATTAACAGGTCTAGGAAACACACCTCACTCATGCTTGCATGGACTGTGAATTTTAAATTAGGGTTGGTAATTTCAATCCACTCCCTAAATTCTTCCAGTTCTTCTCTGTCTCCTTTCCACACCATAATAATGATGTCTATAAAATGCCTCCAAAGATCTATCTTATGATAAAAAAAAATTAGTCTCAGAGCAATAGACATTTTTTCTCTCCCAATATCCTAAATAAAGATTAGCATAATTCGGGGCAAAAGTAGCCCCCATGGCTGTTCCTTTTACTTGCAGGTAATAGCGGCCTTGAAATAAAAAAGCATTCAGTTTCAACACCAGGTGGGCATTCTCACATAGAAAGTTAATCAAACCAGGGTCAAGAGTGGCATCTTGAAACCAGGACCCCCCCTAACTTGTACACAGACACGGCAACAAACCACAAGTTGGCATACGATAGGCATCACCCGTTGCACTGGGGCAAATACCTGGCTCTGTGTCTAAGAGGGTGGGGGGTTAAAGCACAGCATTTATATTTACGTTGAGTTCTGGGAGAGAGGTGCTAGGGCTATGCTATTTCTGTCTTCTTGAGTGGGCCCATAAACAAATTCACACTGGGAAGCACAGATGGAATGACCAATACTGAAGATGGGATTGTACAGTATGGCTTTATTCTGACACAGATGGAAAAACAGAATGGGGTGGTTCCCCAGGTTTGAGACTGTACATTACAGGATCACATAAGTACTCTTCTTTTCCAGAACAACACATTTCTTGGGCTTTGCACATTCTTCCCTGTCACAAACTACGATCAGTCCATCCCTCTGTACTCGGGATTTACAAGGACATCCTTTTCCCAGAAGTGTCTGCTACATGGGGGTTGCCATACACTTTAAAACATTACATCCTCCTGTCCTGATGGGCTTAGTTAACATCTGCAGGGTAACTTGTGCTCTTCCGGTGACCAGTTAGCCCTGACTGGAATTTCAGGTGAGGGTCTGCCCAGCCAGCCTCTGCCGTTCCTTTGGGTTTACACAAATTGGATCTTTCAGTCTCAGCAGATTGCTAAAGGCATCCACACATTTACATCTTCACATTCAGCACATTTTTGTGGTGATACAGGGGCCTCTGAGTGGTGTATTCTAGCATCATCTCTACACCACCAGTCGACTTCCTCTGAAACTAGTCTCTGTTTCTGTACTCACGGTTTTGTTTGTCCCTTGTTACAGACATCAGACTGGTAGAGAAAGCGCACTTCTCCCTGATGCTTTTCCATAGCTTTACCACAAGACCCTTTTTGTCTCTTCTCTGTGCAGCTAAACACTCTTCTGATCCCTCAGGAGACTGCCCTTTGAACCCACTGAATTTCTCAGTCCCATTCTCTCTGTCAGGAATGACCCACTGGGATCCTGGAATTGTAGGTCTCCACCACTTCCTGTGGCACTGCTGTTATTTCACTCACTAGGGTGAGAAAAACAACCAGAGGTTCTTCACCCAACCTCAGGACAGGCTGGCAGGCACTCTACACAGAGCACTGCTGCTCACACTGATGACTTCCTCTGACTGCCACTGACTCAACTACACTCATCTCAACATTCTAAACGGTCCCCAGGCAGCTGATTCCAAAGTAGCTCAGGCTGCTGTGAGAGTTCTATATGACATAATCCACTCTCTCGTCAGGCTAGCTGAGTAAACAATGATGTCATCTGTAGAGAACTTCTATTAAACCCTCTGCCAGCTGCCCACTACCTTCCTAGTTGAACTCTGATGGGATTCTAGTAACCCCAGTGGACTGGGTGGTTACAAAACCAAAACTCAAACTCAGCTGGCTGCTGGAACCCAGCTCAAGTGAGGCGTGTTGTTTTGGTTTTTTTTCTTTTTTTTTTTATTATTGCACAGTAAGATTTTGTGTTGGGTGCCATCCCCTCAACCCCATCATCTGCCATCTCTGTTACTAACTTGTGGGACCCACCCATTCCTCCATAGCCTGTCCCTTGTGGCAGGGCCATCGGGGGTACCCCAAGACCCCTCCGAATTTCTCGCTCGGCTAGGTGGGTCCTTTGGCCAGTAGGTGGTGTGGGGTCCGGGAAGGATTGTGGGCATCATCCTGCATCAGCTGGTGGTAGTTTTGATTTCAATTTTCTCCCCATCCCTCAGACACTCTGCTGGGCTGACAGCTGGACGTGTGCATACATAGTGTGCTTCCATCTTCCAGTAGGTAGTGTCCCCCAGCCCATCCCTTTTTTTTTTTTTTTTTAGTTATTTCTATTTTATCCCATAGCCCAATCCCCTGCTCACACAGTCCTTCAGGAGTCGCCAAGGCACCCATTGCTGCTGTTGTCACTCCTTCCTGCACTCCGGTGCTCGGGCCCAGCCCCTGTTGAACTGTGGCTTACCCCTCAGGTGGGGATGAGGTGGGGGCAACCCTTGAAATCTTGTGTGCGTTGGGTGTCCATAATGGCGGGGCAAGCAGGAAGGATCCGGAGCAGTGCTGGGTGCTCCACCATTTGTGTGAGCAGGAGCCATTTTCCGGTTTTCTCCCCATAGATAACGGCACGCTATGGGAGCACAAAGGAGCACATGAACACATGGGCATGCTACTCCTGGAACCTGGCAGGCATCCATCCCTTTTCCCTGATGCCTCCAACTGGACTATCACCTGTGGTCACCCAGGTGGCAATATTGCTGTGGGGAGCAGCACCCTCCCTCCCAGAGGAAGAGGCGTAAGATGCTCAATCACCCCCCACCACCCCGCGCCGATCCAGAGCTCACTCCCGAACTCAGGGTCGCTGGCGTCACGAGTGGTTGTGCTATCGCTGTATCGATGGGTCAGCTGTCCCCCACCCCATGCTGTTACTCACACCTGCATCCCCACCTGTGGTCACCTAGGTGGCTGTTGTGGCGGAGTTCACTGCCGTCCCTCCCCGGAAGAGAAAAGCATTTTCTGGGATGCACAACCCTCTTCTCCCTGCCATCTCCCCACAACCTAGGTTAGCTACCGTACCCAGGTTGTCGGCATCGCGAGTGGTAGCGCTACCGGGGTCTGGGTTCTATATGTATAGGGGGAAGTTATGGTAAAACAGCATATGGTACATATTTCCATGCAAATTGAAAAAGCTGTTGAACCTCAGAAGGGTACAACAGCATTTTATGACCTTTGAACTGTGGTACAACAGAGTTTTATATATCAATCAATCAGTCAAAATCTTTATTTAACCAGGCGAACACCATTGAGCAGTGCTCATTTGCGAGATGTACCTGGACAGAATACATTGTCATTATACATCATTATATATCTGTTGTCTATTTTCTCAGACAAATGCCGCTGGCTGCCTTGTTACAATGCTACCCTTGAACTGTATTAATCTGTACTCTGTTTGCAATGTCCACATTGTTGTAATGCCTGTCTTGATGTTCCCCATAATTTGTATTTCTCTGACGTGGAACCTTTGTAAAAGAGCCATGGCTCAAAGGTATTTGTAATCCTAGACTTGATAAATAAATAAATACATACACAATGTTTACAACGAAACCATAGAACAGATAGAAGAATGTAGCAAATACAATATACAAGGAGAATAAAAGCATAGAAAACAATATTTACAACATACAGGATGGAAGTCATTCACAGCAAGGGGTAACTATACATTATATGTGCTTCTGCCAGCACTTGACATATATTAAGGTGGTTGCACATTGGTCAGGCATTGAGATCCTTTTCTGATGTGCGTTTAGAAATATATTATCTACCCCAGTCCTGATGTGGTTACATTGCAGGACAAAAGCATTGTTAAATTCTAAAATTAAATTTGTTTCTTTCACTGATTTTATTAGATCATATAGTAGCATAACCCCCCAAACTCAATTTTTCTACATTTCTACTGTATACTCCCAAGTAGCCCTCTTTCCTGGTGACTCTTATTCCACTACTCCATTGCTGTACTGCAGGGTGGTTCCCCTGTGCCTGCAGCCTCTCACTTGGCACGTTAAAATAGTCCCATTGGAGCTCACTACTCGGCAGACCTGACCTAGTCAGGAATCACATATCTTAAGGGGTGGGGGAATTGAGCAGGAGAATGGAACTCTGTATGTGATATTGATGCAGTATGACCAGGGCAAGAGACACCTATGAGACCCTTTTGAAGCGAGGCTAAAACAGGCGGGCTTTTCACTTGATTGTTATTCCCCATGGCTATCAGGAGCAACCAAGCTTTGGGCGATGACTGCTGATCCTCCCCAGAGGTGTATTTTCTAGGATAGCAGTCAGATTCCTGCCTGCAGCAAATAACTGGCACTCTCCCTCTTCGAGAGCCAAACACTTCATCTCTGAAATCAGCTCAGTCCTCAGTTGGCCTTGGCCTTGGTATGCGATTTTGGGTCTTATTCATGACCTCGGGGGCCAGATTCACAAAACTTTGACCTGGCGCAAACCGGGTTTTGCCCCAAAGTGGTATTCACAAAACCCTGGTTTGCAACAGGGCAAAGTGTGGAGGGGGTTGCAGTGCAAATGAGGGGGAGGGGACCTACATATCGGTGCTGTGCAGTGCACCAAGTATTTGCTCCTGCGCAGGGCCTTTGCGGGGTTTCCTTGAAGGAGCACACATGCAGCTACCGAGACATTGCCTGTGCGGTGCAACCCTAGTGGTTGGTGGGTACTGCAGCACCCTCTCCCCCCCTCAAGCGCCAGCCTGATTATGAAAAAAAAAAAAAACCCTTCGTGCCAGTGTTCCCCCACCCCTCGCTGATCACTAGCCCGATGCCGACAGAATGCTAGTGACCCCCCCCCCCCGCCGGGTCGATCACCGGCCTGATAGTTTAAAGTACAGGTATGAGATATCTGAGCGGGCTTCATGGCCCACTATCCTGGGGCGGTGATAGCCCCTTTATGTTAAAATTATAAAATGTAATGCAATCCTGTAAGTTTAGGAAGGGATCATACCTGTGGCCGTTCTGCCAGCCCTTTCCCACTTCCGTTTCTGCCTGTTCTGCCCCTGCACTCCCACATTTCGTGACTTGTCATCAGAGAGCATGGGGAAGCCCCCAATAGAAGTCTGTGGAGCTTGTTTTCAGAACTTTAAGCTACCTTTTGATAAAAATGAAAGGCACCGCTTAACTAAGTGGGGCCCTATTCCCCCTTCCCATCACCGATCCCCTGTACATTGTATGTAAACTGTACCCTGGTGGTCTAGTGGAACCCCCCACCCTGACAGGAAGTGACCCACTACCCAGCAACCCAACCCCCACCCAGCGACCAGCACTGCCCTCCGCTTTCCACCATGGCTGGTCACCGACTGAGCTGTCACTGAGAACGTACTGTATACAAGACATTCTCATTGAATGACATCACTTTGAGCTGTCAAGTCAATGTCAGTGAGCACGTACTGGACACCAGGGACAATTTTTGATATATATTGGATGGGCGATGGGGTGGGGGAAGGGAAGGACCACAAGCCACCAGGGAGATATGTTTTTACAAAATGGAATGGCAGTCAGCAGGTGTCGGGATCGCTAGCCAACAGGGAGATATTTTTTTTTTTTCAAAACAGGGCAATGATTGGCGGGTTGGGAGACCACCAGGCGTGCATCTTATTTTTGTATAATTGGGCTGGCAATCGATTGGGGGGGGCAGAACCACTAGCACCAGGGAATAACTGTAATTTCCTTAAGTGTTGGGCCAGTGATTTTGGGGGTGGGGGGCTAAGCTCCATGCAGCCCATGTAAATGGCCACCTAGCACCTTTGGCTGCTTTCGTGAATTGAAAAAAGTGCCCCTGCACTATTCATTGCAGGGCCATGTTCCTGGCTACATGTCCGGGGGAGGGGGCACTACTGGAGTAGCGCTGGCGGTACTGGGGTTACCGCCTCAGACTAGCCCTATTCATAGTCAGATGGCCCAGTATCCTATCTGACTGTGAATAACACTTTTGGACACCTAGGCAGTCACAAGGCGCAGTGCAAAATTTTGCATTGCCTTGGCTATTTTTCTTGTGAATCTAGCCCCTGGTTTCTGCTGCTCCACTAGCACAACCTAAAACTAATTTGTTTCCAGCCCATCCATTTCTTGAGGCAGAACAGGGCCTGCAGCAGTTTTATATTTATATAATTTATGTCTTTGCAATTTTGACCAGGAAGGGTACACTAAGCTTTGTTAGCTTGTTCTCAGGGTGTGTCTAGGGGTGGGGTGGGGGTAAGGCGTTGGTTACATGGACCTGTTATATTGACGGGGGAATGTTGGCAATAACACCAGGGAAATGTCACCTAAATTTTTTTTATAAGTGCCATGGGATTGTTAAATTCCACCTGGTGTGTAACCAGAGATAGGCAGAAGGCCCTTTGGTTTTATGTCTCATCCAAAGGAGGGATATAAACTATATGAAAAAGCAAATTAAAATAAAGTGCGGGTCGCTGGTGGCCCAGTGGAAGCACAGCCAGCTTCTCTGCCAGTGACTTGGGTTTGGGAGGGAACTTGGGAAGTCGGGTCAGGCAACCATGAAACTGGTGTGGTGCTTCTGTGCAGCAGCATTCCCAACCAGGGGAGGGAGGTGCCCAAGTTGTGGCACTGTAGCGACCCCAGAGGTGGGCCAAAGGAATGTGACTCTTCCACAGGGCATTGCCACATGCACTCGAGGGGCATACGTAGGGACACACGTCCTGTGCTGGGCGTGGGGGGTGGAGATAAAACTGGGGGGGGACCTACTGTGCACCAATGACTGCATATTATGGTGCTGATTCCCTCGTATCCTGCCACATGTGGATCCCTGCTGACACAATGGTGTAGGGAGAGTGGTAGATGCAACTGGGAGGACAGAGTGAAATGCCTCAAGCAGGTGTATTGTGGCGACTGGGGGAAGTCAGAAAGCTCCCTCGTTTTTTTTAAAGGGTTCAAACTGGTTCATTGAAATTGAATGTTTACTGCCAAGCAAGGGTTTCTCCTTACATTTTTGTTTTATATAATATAAACCCCACTCCGATTCAGATAAGATGTAATACCATACCTCTTATCCAAATGGTCCTGTAGGTGCCCTGGGCAGTAATCATGACTTTTGAGTGGCTCTGCAGTAAAAAAACTTCCTCCTCTGAGAGCAAAATCTTAAAAAAGTAGCCTGCATGTCCAGGTATGAGCTCCCTGTTCCCATTGCAGAAGTTCCATTAGTGCACATCTGAAATGCACTGATGTGCAGAGGAGTCTCCGAATGTGAAACTTCTCTTTCACTTCAAGTGCATACTTAAATCGGAAAACTATTCCCAAATCTTTTTATTTGGGAAAGACACTTAAGGTTAGAAACTGTGGTAGTAATGCTACGCACAGGTATATGGAATGAGAGGAAAGTTCTCTGCTTTGTTTAAAGGCAGAGCTGTATTTAAAGGCATTGTATTGCGCATATGCTATTTTGCCTTCAATGCATTGCGGTTGTACCAATTTGTGAGCTGTATAGAATGAGCGTTTTAGTGTAATCCTGGAGGGAGGGTCTCTGCTGTGTTGTTGTATTTCCGTGTTTTAAAAATAAAACAGAAAGTATGTGTATCTAAGCCATCATGATAAACCTCCTTCTTGAAATTGCTTCTTATTGGTAGCCAGCAAAACATGTAACTTCTTACTGGCTTTTAAAAAACCAGTGATATGTGGTTTGTGGCACATATAAAGGAAGTACTGTTGAAACAGTTTCTCAAACTTTCATTTTCTTGTATCGAACAGGAATGGGAGGTTGTGAAATAACCGAGGCAATTAAAAAAAAAATAATTTAGGTTTTAATAAACTATAACTGGAATACTTTTAAACAGCATATACAACTGAAGCCGCTTATAACAGAGAGACAGCAATTACAAGCCTAGCTCTAACCAGCTGAGGCCTGTACTGTGCTTTGCAGTGCAGTAGTTTATTGTAATCAACGACTCGGAAGCAGGTGCTTCAGAACTGGTATCATGCCTGTGTAAACAGTTTCAGACACAGGACACTAATGTTAAGGTTCTTGGGGAATTTGTTCATGCCAAGTTCCAAAGCAAAGAAGGCATTTGATAAAGAATCTGCGTATGTGGTAAGTCTAAACTTTCTTTATGAAATGGGCATCAGAATGTAGGCATCCTGATTGGTCCCTGCTTGTGTGATATTCATTCTTACGCACAGGAAAAGGGTCCAGTAATGCCAATGTGCAGTGATTCTGGTAAATCTGCCACTTAGAATGTTGGCAGAATGAAACTTAGCCATCTTGTTTTTGCCAACTGCGAGTGACATTTCAGCCAGCATTTTAATAATGGCAGATTTACCAGAAACTAATTTTTAAAAGTAAAAACAGCCTACCTGTCTCTACGGCTGAACAGCCTAAATAAGCTATCTTTCAATCCACCCGCCCACTCACCAGCCCACCCGTTTAATGTACGGCTGAACAGCCGACAGTCTGTGTCCCAAGTCGCCCGCCCATTCATTCGCACTCTTGCTCTCCACAGCGTGTTCTCCCTACTGCTGCCTGGTGCCATAACACACACAAATAAAAAAAAAAAAGAAAGACCCACTTGCCAGCCCGCCCATTTAATGTACAGCTGAACAGCTGACAATCTGGGTCCCAAGCCGCCCACCCACTCACTTGCACTCTCGCTCTCCACAGCGTGTTCTCCCTACTGGTGCCATAACACACACAAATATTAAAAAAAAAAAAAAAAAAGACAGCATAATTTCTTGTTGCACACAAGCTGTCTCTCAACTCACCAGCCCGCCTGTTCACTGTACGGCTGAACAGCTGACAACCTGTCTCCCAATCTGCCCGCCCACTCGCTGGCACTGTCACTCTCAGCAGCGTTCTCCCAACCGGTGCCTGGTGCCATAACGTAAACAAATTCAAAACAAAGAAAGAGAGCATAATTTCTTGTTGCAAACTTTGTAAATTAAATTAAGTAGGAGTGCTGCTAGTTGGGGGGTTGGTGCCATGATAACTCCATGACAGGAAAAAAAACACAAGTAAGAATGCCTTAGTAGCTCAAAAGTCTTCAACTGAGCAAAACAAACAAATAAGCGGAGGAACTATTTTATTAAAACTTCATACAAACATTTAACTTTTTCACTATTAAATACTATTCATTTTAGGTATTACATACATCTGTATTTTAGATAACCATTTCATAAGCACGATAAGACACTCCAGGATGTGCGTTAGATATTTTAACACACGGCTAGGAGGCTGGACGCACTCGGACAGTGGCCTCGTGCCTCACTACGCCTCCTAGCCATGTGTTAAAGTGTCTAACGCACACCCTGTCGTGTCTTATTGCTTACTTAACCTCAGGAGTGCCGCATCTGCCTACATTTAAAACTGTTGCACTGTATGCTTTTTGTTAGATGTGGATGGCAGAGGTTAACAAAGTACCATTTTAAAAAAGCTATAGCCTTGTGTTTGGCAAAGATTTAAACAGCTGCTGTATTTTCAGAATAAAAAAGCAACTTAAACTGCTTTTGTTAAAGGAACACTTGTCAACCATCCTGGGCCCAAAATGAGTGCTAAGTTTATTTTTTTCTGACATTAAAATTATTTGTTGTCAGGATGTACAGAGCAAGACAGTTTGATCACACTAAAATGTAATTGTTGCTGCTTTAAGCAGTGCTAGAGTGTTGTATTTTAAATAGCTTCACTTTTTTAAACAGAACATGCAGAATAAGCAAGTAATGTGACCCGAGAGGGTGTGGGTCTTGGAGTATACATACATGCACACCCAGGGTGTAGTGAGACCTTATAACCTTGGATGTGCGGATATCCCTCAACACTGCACACCACAGTGGGTTTTATTGCTCTTTGAAAATGGACCGTGTTGGCTGTCACAACCCATTTTCTAACTGCGATAGGATGGGTTTTATAGCACTGCTAGCAGCTCTGAGCATTGTGGAGACAGTAGGGAGTGTAGCAAAGGGCCTTCAGTGTCAGCATAAGCTACAGTGTAGAAATGTGAACTGGCTCTTTCTCCCTCCTTGAGCTGGTTGCAGAGCTTTAAGACCACTGAACTCTTCCTCTTTAATCTTCTGGAGAGGCAGGACGTTGACTTGCAACACACTGCAGTAGAGCCCAACCCACAGTGGTTTGTGCTAGTTTTCTTCCTGCCTTCTTGAACACAGGCCACTTGCAACACAGCTCTGTGACCTTAGGACAGAAGCGTAGGATTGCTGTTCAGCGAAAATCTTGTTTTGTTTTTTCCTGTCCTCAGTAGTGCATCAGTGTACTATGCCTTAAAGGGACACTGTCAACCAACTTAGGTCTCAAAGTGTCCCTAGTTTAAAAAAAACACATTTTATGATTGCCAACATTCTGCAGACATTGCTGATATAGCTGTAGTTTGATTCTGACTCTTTCTTTCTTTAAAAAAGTGAAAAACAGACTGCCCACCATACTGGTGTTACCATGCAAACACAGGTTTGTTTACATTCCTTGATCAGCTCCAGTTGCATCTTTCCTGGACTTGTGAACACCCACAACACAGTCTAACCACTCATGATGCAGTGGGAGCTTAGGAGGCTACTGCCTCATGAGTGACTGCACTGTTTGGGTATGTTTCTAATGCTCAGGAAGTATGCAGTAAGAACAGATCCAGGACTGTAAACAAAACAAGGTTGTTTATAAATATGCATTAGCTTGCATTTCTGTTCTACTAAACAAGGAGACAGACAAAACAAACAGCAGCATCAGTTAATTTTAGAGAAGGTATGCAATCATAAAATGTAGGTTTTTAGCTAGAAATAATATGATCAAAAACAGGTTGACAGTGTCCCTTTAATGTGCTAGGGAGATTTGACCTTGAGTGGCTCTACCCTGCGCTAGTGCTGGATTCCTCCAGCTGGGGTTCACCAGATGTAGCCTTGTAGCATAGTCTGGACCTCACCAGGTGCCGCTTCACCAGCAACAGTCTCCAGTTCGAACCCTGGACCACTCGTGGAGATTCTACTCTGGGACCACATTTGACAAGACAACCCGCGAAAAGACTCACCGAACCACCCTCAATGATTGAGTGGCTTGCCTCTGCAGCAGGGTTGTTACATTCACAGGAGTTGCCCTGAAAGCATGTCAGCAGCTCTTTCATTATATCCTGTAACTGTAAGTACTGATTTAGAGCTGCTCCCGGGAACCATGCCTGAAAGCATGTCAGCACATCTTCCATTTGTATCCTGATTGGGAGCCACCCTGAACACAATCTGTGGCTATCCTGTTTTGATTTACTCAGCACACTCTGTGAGTACGGTTTTTTTTTGGGGGGGGGGGCAGGCACCCTTTTTAATTGAGAATTAGTGGTCAGGCTGCACTTAGAGGGAGACATCCACCTGTAATTGTACCGCCACCTCAGTGTGAGGCAAGGCCCAATTAGCATTTTTGCAGAGCCTCACAATTTTTTTACTTACATTCTTTGTTATTTAGATTTTGTCTGGTTGATCCTGCTGTCCCTCCTGTTGGCCTTTTGACCCAGCGACACACCCACAACCTCCCTTAGCTGTCCCAAGAATGACGTGTGAGCTTGGGAGCAGCTGTGGGAGTGTGCACAGCTATTCTGTATAGATAGAGCTATTAATAGCTCTGGTTTGCGGTTGAGTTCCGATGGTATACTGAGACTATGTGCAGACTTGCTGTCGACTGCCAGTTGATACCTGGTCTTGGTATACCACTGGGACAGCCGGGCTCCCCAGCTCATACATCATTCTCGGGACAGCTGATGGAGGTTGTGGGTGCGCCACGTCAGTCATAATGCTGGTGGGAGGGACGGCAGGATCAACCAGATAAAATCCTAAATAACTGCACAGACTGTAAGTAAAAAAAAAAAAAAAAAAATTGTAAGACTGTGAAAATGCTGATCGGGCCCTACCTCACACTGAGGTAGGGCCCTGTTACAGGTGGACATTTCCCTTTAATTGGGAGACAATGGCCAAAAGATATAATGTCACGAGAAACTCCACAGGCGGCTATTCTGACACTGCGCCCTCTGTCTCCCACCTTTGCCGACTGAGTCAGCTACGAGAATGGGGGGCATCAATATCTAGCACAAGCAAGGCAGGCAGAAGTTGTTTTTCCAACTTGGAGCACTATTTCTGTGCTAGTCACCACTAAGACAGAAGCAGAACTTTTTCACACTTGGCCTTTTTTTTTTGTGTTGTTGACCAGCAAGACAGAACATCAGCCTTTTCTGCAGCTGAGTTTTTACTTAGAGGCTGATTGCAGCAGTTCCAGCACCTTCTGCCCTACAGCACTGATCATGATCTGGGAACTTCAGCTCTATCCGGGGGTGTTTTTGGCTCCACATTCTGCAAGAGTTCCAGACTTCCCTGCCCAATGGATGCAGACTCCTTCACCTGGCACAGGGCTCTGTACTTGTTTTGGGCAGCCATGTCTTCGGAAACGTCAGGGAGCAAGTCCTCAGACAAGTCCTTCGGGGGAGGAAATGCACAAAATGCAAATCAATGCTCCTGGCCACCTATGCTGGCTCCTTATGCCTCAAATGGGAGATTGTGGCGAGCTCCTCTGTTATTACTTATGCAGAGGAGGACCTCACCATATCCAGACTCAAATATAGGAGGTGGAGGAACAGCCACAGTTTCAGTTGGCCCCAGACCTAATTGCAAAGTTGAAAAGAGCATTTACCTTACAACTATCGTGTTTTGATCTGCAGCCCCCTGCCTCACCACATGGACCTACATGCAAGATAGCATCCAGAGAGAGAACTCCTTTACTTTTCTCAGATGAAGAGGACTATTAGGAATGGCGTCACAACAACAAAAAGAAATGGGCCAGCTCTCTGCCTCATATGGACAATGAGGATGATCTCTCCCAATATCAAACAAGGAAGGTGAAGTGTGCAAGATCTCCTTTATATTTCAGCTCTGATTCCTTGTCGACCAAAAAAGGATAACTACACCATAGTTCACTGGACACTGAGTGTGACTCTGACTAACATTTAGATGTGGATGATCTCGAATTTTTCATCAGAAAATTCCTACCAGAAATACACCTAATCCCCGCAACATCTACATCAAAAAAGGACAAACCATCTTTCAAGTTATCCAGATTGGCTGAGACGACAACCTTATTCCCTATTTTCCTAGCCACAGAGGATCTGCTTAAGGAGCAGCAGCAGGGCTAGAAAAAGACATACCCAGTACTTGGCCGGATCAACAAATTGTCGAGGTTAGAAAGGAAACAATCTGACAAGTGGCTTAACCTTCCTAAGAGTGACCCAATTATCTTTTCTCTAAGAAGGTCATCATTCTGGCAGATGGCGGTGCCACCCTCGGGTACAGTGGATCAGAAAGTAGACTCCTCTTTGGGGGGGGGGGGCCTTCCAAGCCTCTGCAGTGTCCACAAAGGCGGCAGCAGCGGCTATGCTGTTTTCTGCCAGGGCCGCTCTGCCCAGGGCAATGGACTTGGTATTTTAAGCTGGTGGAGAATTCTGAGAAGAACAGGGATCTGATTCAGCAACTGCAGGTTGTGGGCTTTACTTCAGCCTACTCAGCAGATGTATCAGAGGATTCTGTCCACTGTGCTGCTAGAACAGTGTTCTTGGAAACATGGCGTGACAGACCCATTCTGGCCCCGTTGACCATGATTCCCCCATCTAATCCACATGGCAAGGGATCTTCAACTCTTGATTCCAGACTAGTCCAGACCATCTTCACCAGGGGCCCATAACTCCACTGACTCTCCATAGTCTGTCCCTTTCGGCCTGGAGATTGAGCGGGAAACTCTCAAAAATAGGATACTCCATTGAGGTAATTGAAATGATGAAACACTCCAGATAGCAATCATCCTCAAGGATGTACTACAGAATTTGGTGAAGTTTTTATTCTGGCTCCGAGACAGACAGGTGAGCAGTCACTAACAGTCCTCCTTCAATTTCTCAGGGAAGGTTTCGATAAAGACCTGCACCTGGTGACCTTGAGGGTGCAAGTCTCTGCCTTGGGAGTTGTACTACTGGTGGAATCCTGAGAGTCTCTTGGATCTTATACTTAAATCAAACTGTTCGTGCGGGCGGCAACTCAGAAGCGCCTCCAGTAAAGTCTGTTGTTTCTCAGTGGCTTCTTAGTCTGGTCATCCAGGCTCCAACAAAATCCCCATTCGAACCTCTTGAGGAGGCTCCACTCCTCCATCTTACAATGAAGGTCACTTTCTTCATTGCTGTCACCTTGGTTAGAAAAATTGATGAGACTGGGGCACTCTATTCCAGAGAACCTTATACCATCTTTCATCAGGACTCTGTAGTGCTGTGTATGGACAAAGGTGTTTTGCCGAAAGTAGCTTCTGTCTTCCATTGCAATCAAGAACTTGTCCCGCCATCCTTCAGCCCCAAGCCCATGAATAAGAGGGAAGAAGAATGGCATACTCTGGATCCTAGATGTGCTTTAAAGAAGTACCTTAAATGAAGAGAACAGCTACGCAAGAGTACGTGTCTTCTAGTCCTCATGGCTGGTCAAAATCAAGGCAGGAAGGTGTCGAAGGACTCCATTGCCAGTTGGAGTCGATCTGCCATTATAATGTCCTACAGACAAGCTGGTGTTCATCTACCGGGTCCAGTAAAAGCATACTCCACTTGTGCCATGGCCACTTCATGGACAGAACTCAAGGACGCATCCCCAGCTGACATTTGCAGAGCTGCCACCTGGTCCTCTGTGCACACATTTACAAAGTTCTACAAGTTGGATGTGTGCACTTCTGTGGCAGCATCATTCGGCTGTAGAGTCTTATAGGCTGTTATTGAATTCTATCATTCTGGCTAGCTTATTCTCGCATTGGTGTACACTAGTACTGCTGGTATTGTATATCCCAGTAACCAGCATAAGGAGGGAGAAATAAAAATTTAAATGTCTGTAAATTTCCATTCTCTGACTACTGGCTGCAGGGCTGCTTCTCACCTAAAATTTGGTGTAGTGTATATAGTTGGCTAGAAAGTCATATCTTGTTAAATGGACTATTGAGCCTTGATGTTTTATGGCTATTCTGTCAATGTTATTCTTCTAGTTTTACTTGTAGGTGGATTGTCTGGTTTGTTCATCAGACTGTTTCGTACTTGCTTTGGAACAGACTGGCACAATCCACTGTGGGAGGGGCTCTCCTGCAGTGTGTTGCAAGTCAACTCCCTGCCTCCCTGGAAGACTAAAAGGGCTTCTCTGTACTACCAGATCTGCACTGGTGCCAATCTGTGCAGATGAGTTACACCAGTGCAGATCCGGTAGTGTTAATAGCTGCTGGAGCATTGCAAGCTGCTCCGTCATGGCACAGAGGGTTCCCTGATTTGTTGGGAATGCGGAGTGGAATACACTGATGCAGGTGTTTTTGCAAGCATGTAAAAACGCTGCTTCACCTGTGCTGGTGCCACTCCCATTCACTAACACCTCCACTGGAAATGCCCCCAAAACAGAGGAAGGCCATTGGGAATGCAGCATAGCCACAGTGTGTAAAAGAAAAGGGTGGTGTGCAGTCAGAGCAGAGCAAGCTGATTCAAGACGGCAGCTCTGCAGGTAAGCTGTAATTTAATAGGGGCTTAAGCCTAAAGGGCCTAAAGCCCTGGCACCAGTAGTCAGAGAAAGAAAATTTACCAGTGTTTAAATTTCTGTTTTTTTCCTCTGGCCAGTATTGATTGATACCCTCACCCCTTGTGACTATTATATGCCAGTGGGGTTACAGGATTTTCGTAACCCATTTTCTAACATACATTGACTTATCTACGATCTAGTCATCTATGGTTCTGCTTCCCCTACTGCCCTCCAGAAGATATCAGTGACACTCAACAAGGCCTGTAGGCTTCTAACAGGTGCCGCCTGCCTAACACACACCTGTGACCTGTACGCCCAGGCTGGATGACTTCCACTCCTTGGTAGACTACAATACCAGACCTGCTTGTTAGCCAAAAAAGTTCTCCTCTAGCTCATGCCATCAGGAGTGGCAAAGCTCCTTACTGCCAACAGCAGTACCCAGCTTACACGCAGTGCTCTATTTCAAACCTTCCAGGTCCCCAGATGCAGGACCACAGTGGGTCAGAGGTCGTTCAGGCACAGGGCTCCTCTATGGTACAATACCCTTAACAAAGAAACATTTACAGCTGCGACGCTTGCTACCTTTAAAAGGCTACTCTGACTATTCCTCACCTCTGCCACTCAGTGTGACTGCTTCTCCTAAGTATCTGCCTCCTCATTTTACCCTAGTCGAAGGTGACCTGTAACCTCCCTTAGAGTTCCACTTTTTTGGGACCCATTTCCCCCCTCTCACCCCTACCCTCCCCCAACACCACACTGCTTCACCTCCCTCTCTAATGGCACTTTCAGATATGGGGCCTCCAGCCCATCCACCTCGCACTTTTGCCACCCACCTCTACCCGTTAACAGTGGCCCTTTAGCCTGCCTACATCTTCCTGACTCCCTCCTACCCTATACTAACTATATACTGTTCACCCTGAAACTTGTCTGAAGCTGGCTTATGTTGTCTCTCTCCATTTTTGGCTGTATAATAAATGCTTAGACATCTTTGTGTTTTTAGGACTGTAACCATTGTTGACCTTTGTATGTATTTTACCCTACCTCCTTTAACATGGAACCTTTGTAAATGAGCAGTTCCTGCTCAAAGGTATTTGTAATCCTAGAGTTTAATAAAATAAAAAAAATAAAAAACATATTTAACAAGATTTTTTCTACATATATACATGTATGGTTGAGGTCATATTATGAAAAAAAGTGAATCTAGTCTGTCCTGATCTTCTTGGAGGATCTCTTCTCCAGTGAGCCACAACTTTGGAGCTCCCAAAGCTCCTTTTGACCTCTTGCTTGTTTCTAATTTCCCTCCTGTAACTATCACATTGGGTTTTGAACCCTGAGATAGTGGTAGTGTGTGTTAATCACTTTTCTGAATAGTCTGTTTCATGTATCCAGAACTCTTTCTGGAAAGAAACATTTCTGCATATTGTTCTTGATTCCCCAACCCCCTGCCAATAATTCTGATGTTTTGTCTCCTGATGGTCGTGTAACTTTTTTTTTTTATTTAGTAGTTTATTACATGGACTGTAATACAACAGGTGCACAACCATATGTATCAATCTCACTTGAACCATAAAATGTACACAGAAGAAATAAACCAGCCAATAACAATTCATACATTTACTCCATTTCTACCTAGGTGAGACTGTGTAACATCATTTTCCCAGTAGGGCAAGGTGGGGGATATCAGAGGAGTATCTGTCTGTTATCAAAACAACTGCAAGCTGACTGCCATTCCCTCATTAAAATAAGGTCAGAATCTTCCTAAGTAAGTGTCGGACAATGAGGCTTATTCTTTGGGCAGATACACCAACAAGAATGAAGTCAAACAAACAAAAAACACTCTACTAGAGATGCCAAAGATTCCACGCTAAACTCCCTTTTAATAGGGAATGACCCATGGATAACAGTTTAAACAGAGAGAAGACAACTAATGGCCTGTTAGTCATGAGCCCTAAAGAGAACCCTCCCCTTTAAGGGTTCCCCCATCCCAAAATAGAGATGGAGCACAAAATGACCAATAAAGCGTCTGTATACTATTGTAGTACCGTTAATATGAAATATTTGTAACTTTATGAAGAAAACAAAAATTCATATTTACAGATTTTCTCAACAAAACAAGAACAACAGTCAGCATCCTAAATACAAGATATACTGCATCAATCAAACAAGCATGAATGCTGTGCATCTCCTATGCCCCCCAAGACTGTCACTTCTCATCCCATTCTGCTAGTTGGTCTAACACCAAGGTGCCTTCTATCTCCTCTACTACTAATGTGAAGGGAAACCACCTTGAGTGAAATTTGTCTGACTGTAATTGGAGACAGGCTGTGATATTTTCCATAGATTTCAATTTTCTACAGTTTATTAACCATGCCCGAAGGTCTGGCATAAGAGGCGCCAGCCAGAACTGCGTGATACTTTTCAGTGCTGCTACTGTCAGTATAAGGAAAAGGTATCGCTTCTCTACCCTCTGGGGGTCATGTGACGTTTTAGCTCCAATAAATACAGTACTTGTTGTTTATCCTGTAATGTCCCTGTCTACATTTTTTATGTTTCTAACACGTCCCCGCTCACCCCGTTCTCCAGTGAGTACTTGCTTGAGCTCTACAGCCTCTCCTGGTAAGTCCTCCCTTGTTTTTTTTTGCATTAATAACTGTTATGCTCCCATGGCCATCTGGCTAGGACCTCCCTCCTCCTCCCTCCTCTGCCAGTGTCTCCTCCCATCCCTCGAGGTTCTTCTTACCTGAACTCCTGGGATGATATGGGCCACCTGGGTCTCACTGCTGGGTTACCCCCTCAGCTGCCCCCCACCAAAACAATGAGGGGTCTGTCATCAACTCCTCAGCAATTCCAGCCACCTGTGGTGGAGATGAAGCCTGGGAGTACCCTTGGACTCAGGAAAGTTAGCTCTAAGGTGGAAGTTGGGGCAGGCAGAGCTTCATGTACCTGGCCAGTGCAGTGTTTCTCATTATGAGCGATGCCCAGGGCAAGTACCCCCATGAATCCTGTTGGCTGCAGCTTCTCCTCCCTCCCTTGTTGTAACTAGTCTAGCCATGCTGCCACCCAGCTGTCACTATATGGTAGTCAGATGGGGGAGATAGCTTGCACCCTTTCTAAAGGAGGAGGGAAGTCAATGGACACTCCAACCTCCTTCCCTGGCTGACCCCCAAATGACTCAAGCTAGTTTTCAAGCTCTGGTGACTGACATTGTGAGCAGTAGTGCTATCCCAGGCCAGCTGATGTCCTCCGTTGTTGACTACAAATAATTTTTCTTGCCCCCGTTGGATATTTTTCAGCCTCCCCTTATCCTTTTTCAGCTGAGGGTTCTAAAACTGCACACTGTACTCCAGGTGTGGTTTAATTAGTGACCGTATAGTGTACAGGGGTAAAATTCCCTTCTTGTTTCAACTAATGAAACCCTGTCAGATACACCTAGTATCCTGTTTGCTTTTCCATGTGCTTTCTTATACTGAGATGTGTATTTCATATTGCTGTTTATTATTACACCTAAATCCTTTTTTCTTTGAAAGAGGGAGTTTGGCCAGAAGTGCTTCATTACTGAATTAGAATCGGCATACCCTCAATAAGCCTTATACCAAAAAAATTAGATCTCTAAGTTTCTTTGTTTAAAAATTATGAGCCATTTTGTAACCCTGATTTTACGCCCTTTTTCATAAAAGCCAGTTTTGAAAAAAATTGCTAATAATATAACCAGAACTCGTAGCCTAGTCCTCCCTGTCAGCAACATTATAGGACTTATTTCTTCAAAGTTTAAGAAACTGTAATTGTAGTAGTAATCATTTTTTTTTTTTTTAAATGACACAGGGTTGGGTGCAGTGTATTCACTTCCAGAATGTTAAAACTCATGGTGATTGGTCGGCCCTGTGGCATAGAGGGCTGAGGCACTATGCGCTTACTTCTCCCATGCCAGTGACCTGAGTTTGGGAACGAGCTCGGGGTGCTGGTGTGGTGGTTGGCCGGGAAGGGAGAGGATGAGTGTCCGACGGACTGCTCTCCTCTCCCAGGAAGGGAAAGGATGACGTCTCGCTTCTTGGCTGCCATCTGGTGGAGGCTGGATGGTTGTGCCGGTTTGAGTGCCATAGGCTGGAGGGTGCCACGGGCCCATAGCATGGCACATACATACACGTGATGCCGCGGCCAGGGGATTGAGGGAGAAAATGGAAAAATGGGGAGGCTTCGACTTTGTGAAGTCCTGCATGCCTGTCCCCATTCCCATGTCGCCACCGATCACCATACCCGGTTCTAGATGTTGGTCCCCGGGTGTGGGGAGGTTGGCCCTCCACTTCCTGGCCCCACCACGGGGGGGGGTGGAGTTGCAATCTGTGGGGCAGTCCTCTGGTGTGATGGGACGAGGGAGGTGGATGCAGGGGATGGGGGGAGGTGGGGCAGAGAAAAAAAATCGAAATTTAAATACTTGTAAATTTTCTTTCTCCAGCGGCTGGTCTCGGGGCTTCCTTACTCCTGGGCTGTACTTCCTGATGCTGATAGGTAGGCAAGAATCAGACCTCTACAGCAGGGGACATCCTGCTCTCCACTTCCTGTCTTCCTCAGTTCTTCCTAAAGCAGTCCAATGTGGTAATACTACAAGAACTTGGGAACACAAAACAAGAATTTTAAAGCATATATGGCCGTGAGGCCAGACAACTATGTACATTCTGGGAAGGAATCCGAAGCCCGGAGACCAGCCATCTGAGAAAGAAAATTTACAGGTATTTAAATTTCTATTTTTCTCTCCTAAGATGGTCTCTGGGCTTCCTTACTCTTGGGATATACAAAAGCAGTATGTCCCCAGATGTCCCAGGTGGGAAGAATGTCAAGAGTCCTTAAGTGTTCACTACCGCTTGAAGCACTCTGCGGCCAAAGGATGCCTTTGCTGAGTACATCAGCTCCAGTGAAAATTAAAAAAGAGAAACGTGTGAATGGAACAGATCCCAGTTTCGGGGAAAAAGGTGTCCTGAGCCACCGCTGGTTCGTCCTCGGTCAGGGAAGAGAATGCTTGGCGTTCTGCCAGCAGGTGAAAAGATCTGTCTGAGAATTGCCCCACTGTTCTGTCTGGATATGGGAGGCAGTGTCCTTCAGTTCCTGTTTCCTTGGTCGACCAACCTTGCGACTGAGCCATTCTGCTGTGACATTTTCCTGTCCTGGTATATACATCACTCAGTGGTGCTCAATCCAGTGAAAGAGAAGGGATTCCTTTAGCATCTTTGAGCTTCTTGGCGTTGACAGATTGTCAGTTGGAATCAAACTATCCTGATAGGAATTGCTGTTCAGAGTGCCTCGGGGCAAGGCCTACTGTTCACATCTCAGGAACGTTTATGCTGTACCTTGTGTCTAACAGCGATCACCTGCCTGGTTTCAACCACTGATACAGGTGAGCCCTCCTCAGCTCCTGAGGCTTGCATCGGTGACGATTCAGATTTGTTGTGGATGGCCTAAACTTGCGGCCTTTCATGACCTCTGTCCTCTGGGACCGTGACTGGAGGGAGGGTTTAATCTGTCTCAATGAGCTGTGTGAAAAAATAAGCAGGCAGCTGAGGAGCTTGTGAAACTCCTTGATGAGCTTTTGCAGATCCCAAAATTTAGTTTTCATGGGGGAAAACCTGGTGTCATGATGTGTGCTCTCCAGGAGGATCAAGGTCTGGTTTGGAATTAGAGATCTCTTTCTTCCGTTGATGAGAAAAATGTGTGCTGTCAGGCACCAGACTACCTCTGCCACTGCTTGTAATGCTTGGTTGAGCTGTGGGGCCTTTATGTGGACTATGACCGCTACGAGCATTTTTAATACTGTCCATGGGTGTGAGGAAAACCACAATGGCAGAGTCTGAATTGGAAGTACTGCTTTCCCACTCTGAACCTGGGATAGTGCATGTGTCATTACTGAGCGGGAATATGCAAATAGACACCTTGCGGATTTATAGATGCCGGAAAATCCCCTTTTTGCGACTCCCTGATGATTGATGACAAAGTTTCCACCATAAAGGGTATGCTGTGGACAAAACTATTCAAGAATTTGAGATCTAGGACTGGTCTGAGTCCCCCTATGCGTTTTGGCATGATGAAGAATGGGGAGGAAAAAACCCTCCAATTGACCTTTGTGGGTAACTAGCCCGTTTGCAGAAAATCCGTAATGGCCTGCAGTGTTGCCTGTCTTTCAGATGGGTTGCCAGTGAAGGGGGGGGCTTGTATTAGGTAACCCATGCTGGTAATGTCTGTGACCCCTCTGACCGACTTGGTTTGGGCCCAGTCATGGCGAGTTTATTAAAAACCTGGCCCCTACTGGAGGATATGCCTGAAAGTGGCATGTGCACCTTGGCTGAGTCAAACAGGAGATTACCTTCATTGGGTACGTTAACCAACTGGCTCATGCAGGGGCAACTGCTTGCCAGGCCCGAAGCCAGAGGTTGCAGCGAGCCGAAGTTAGAAAAAACATGGTGCGACCAATGCACCTGACCACTGCCTCTTATGCATCTGTTACATAAGCCAAAGCCAAATCCAAGAATTGTAGTTGATGAAAAATAGGCCTGTTCCTTTCTGGGTCCACAGGAAATGAAAAGGCTAAAACTGGGGCCCCGGACAGAGCGGCTTAGGCCGAAAAGGATTGGCGGAGCCGCTTTGAGGCGTTGTGATGCTTGGAGGGCCTAGTTGAGTGAGGTATCCCCTTCCCTGTGTACTGGATCCCTGAGAGAAGCCCCTCCTTCAGCTGGGATGATAAACTTCTTGGTAAGATTTGAAATTGGAGCATTGATTCTGGGGCAGTCTGACCATTTTTACGATTGTTTCTTGCCAAACTTGAGAAGCATGAAGAGCCACCGGGTCACTGGATAGGTGCGTGGTGGACCTTGCCATTCCTCCTTTAGAAGTGCCCTATGGCAGAAGGAAAAAGGAAGGCTGAGGCCGGTATGGTGGCAGCTGCCCGGTCGAATAACTTGTATCGTCTGGGTGGGAGACTCTGGGACAGATCCGAGGTGAATCTTGACTATGACCTCATTTTAGAAAAAGACTAAGCTCTCCAGGTCCAAGATTCTGGACAGCTGGTCAACTGAGCATCAGAGTAATGTGAGGACAACTGCTCCCCTGCGGATGAGGACAGGGATGAGGTCCTCTTTCTTGTGCGATGAGGACGGGGATGAGGTCCTCCTTCTTTGTGTTCTTGTGAGGTCTTCCATGTGGTGCTCTTGGAGGTTGCTTGTGAAGCATGCAGGGTCCAGAGCGACGGCCCTATTTTACCTGTCAAATAAGCCTGGAGACCAGAGAGGGGCTGTGGACTGCTGGGACTCCCAGTGGCCGCTGCTCTCTCAGACCTGGAGGTTGCCGCTTGCTCAGGCCTGTCTGTCTGTCTGTGGCTATCATTCTGAGTCGAGGAAGGAGCTGCCTCCTTCGAGGTCTCGACATTCACTGACGCTGCCTTCTTACATATTAGGCAAGTGACCTAGCGAAAGAGATTAGAAGCGTGGTCCTCTCACATTTTCGGCCAAGTGGACCATCGAGGTGATTAGTAGTGGGGGCAAGCAGCCCTGGCTTTGTTGGCCCCTAGAATGGAAGGTTTGAGTGAGGCCATGATGGCCAAAGGGACCTACTCCTCTTGTCGCCCGGAGGTTTCTGTGCTGCTGAAGCTGCGATGAATTGTGCTGGCCCTATCAGGGCAAAATACTGAACTTTGTGTTATTAAAGCAACCATGAACTGATGAATTGTGCTGGCCCTTTAAGGGCAAAATATTGAGCTTTCTAGGATTTTTGAGGTTTCTGAGTATATATATATTTTTAGAGACTATCCTGGAATCCCGCTGTGCAATACTTCTTTCTGTTGGGGGGTTGAGGACTGCACAGCACTGAGCAAAAGCTTTGCATGGATGCTTCTTCTGTACCATGATGCTCGTCATTGAGAATTTCCTGAGCATCGACGAACCGCCAATCTAACGCTGCTGTCCCACTACCCATGAGTGGCTGAGGCTGACAGAATGCCAGCAGAAGAAAGACCTAGTATTAGCGCTCCTTGTACCCCGCAGCAGCGCTGCAGTCCAACGTCGACGGGTGTCTGGGGCCGTTCGAGATGCTCACTAATAGTGCTTGTCTTGCCCTGCAGCAGTCGTCGACGAGAACTCCCAGGACATCGATGAGCTGCTACAGAAGCAATTGTCGACGAGTGGCTGAAGCAATCGGGATGCCACCCGTCGACGGGAAATACACGGGGCTGTTGTCGGGGGGGGGGCGGAATCCTTATTAAGCACTCTGGTGCTGTTTCCATCCCCCTAATTGGACAAACGGCATGAGGGCAGAATCCTAGGTTTGCTGGGTTGAGACCAAAATTGCAGGAAAACACTGCATTGAAGTTGGGCCAGTCTGTGTAGCATGCAAGGCTGAGGCTGGACCCCTCACAGGAGCGCTGAAAAACAGCTGTGATTCCTCAGAAATCCGAAAAAAAAAGAAATTAATTGACTTACAGTCTGCTGTCTTCAGCTCTGCCACATGGTGACAGAGCTCTGCTTGCAGAGTACCTGCCAGTCTGAAGGCAGGAAGTGAACTGTGAAAAACAGGAAGTGGAGGGCTGGATTTCCCCTGCTGCAGAGGTCTGATTCCTGCCTACCTATCAGCATCAGGAGGTACGGCCCAGGAGTAAGGAAGCCCGGAGACCAGCTTAGGAAAGAAAAATCCATGGCACTTTTGAATGCAGCAGGAGGTAGTTTTGGAATGCAGAACAGGATGAAGCTACAGAATCTCAAAGTGTTGCACAGTTTCTGAATATTGGGGGGAGGGAGCATGCAGTCTTCGAATGTGGCAGGGATGCATAGCCTGAAATGTGTTTGGGACACTCAGTCTCGGAATGCGACTGGGACACTTATCTTGGAATTTGGTGAGGACTGATAATTTCGGAATATACTGGAGGTGCAAGCTGTCAGAATGTGACAGGACACAGTATTTCATTTTGAAATTGTTTTCCCTGCCATATTCTAGAACTGTACACACCCACAATATTTCAGAATTGTGCATCCCATCCCTACTACATTCCAACATTATGTGTTCCTGCCACATTCCAAAATTGAACGTCCCCACCATATTCCAGAGAGTGCCACATTCTGAAAATGTGTCACTGCCAGATTAGGAAATTGTTCATCTCTGCCACATTCTGAAATTGTGCAGTTCGGCCACATTACAAAATCGTACATCCTAGTCATATTCCAAAAATGTTCGTCTTTACAGCATTCCAAAATTATGCATTTCCACCACATTCTGTAATTGCATTCATGGGTGCCGGAACGGGGGGGGGGGCCTAGGGCCATGGCCTTACCACTTTCATAAGTGACCCTATCACTTTTCGCAGTCATATTAATGTATTTAATAGGGGAGAATTTATCCCTTACATCCTTGGCCCTATCACTTTTCAAACCGTTCTGGCACCAATGATTGCATTTCCTAGCCACATTCCAAAACTGGGTGTCCCCACCTCATTCTAAAATAGTGTGACCCAACCACATTTTGCAATTGTACCTTCCCGCCACTTTTTGAAATTTTGTGTCACTATCACATTCCAAAATTGCCTGTTTTTATCACATTCTAAAAATGTGTATCCTGATCACATTTCAGAATTGTGTATCACTACCACATTCTGTAAATGAGTATCCCTACCACATTCTAAACCGAAACATCCCTGCCACATTCCGAAATTGTGCATCACACCACGTTGCAAAATTGTGCGTATCAATCACATTCCAAAAATGCATTAACCTGTCACACACCAAAATTGCACATACTACAACATTCCAAAAATGTGCATCCCTGTCACATTCTGAAATTGCATGTGATCACCCCATCCTGAAACTGTGGATCCCCGCCACATTTTGAGATTCCGTGTCCATGCCACAATCTGAAATCAAACATCCCCACTACATTCTGAAATTGTGCAGCACCACCACATGCTGAAAGTATGCATCCATGACCCCATTACAAGATTGCATAGCCCTGTAAGCCTTGCTGCACTGTATGTATCAAAAGCATTGGCTTTTCCCTCCCTCTAGGTACATGTAACTAATCCTGGGTTGCCTCTGAAAAAGGGACCACAAGATTCCAGTGGGCCTGCTCGGTTACCAAAATTTAAATAAATAAATTCTAAATTCCCCATTTGTGTGTTCCCCACATTTCTAAATTGCTTATCTCTGCTACATTCTAAAAATTTTATGACAGTGCCACATTCTGAATTTCAGCGTCCCAGCTACTTTCTGAGATTGTCATTGCTGCATTCCATAATTTCAGCCTGGTGGAATTCTGAAATCTCATCCCTGCAGTATTCTAAAAATTGTACACAGCTTTGGCATTCTAAAGCCATGTTTGCTGCTGCATTCCAGTCCCCCTCCGTCACAGTCTTAAGAACCTTAGATTTGCACATTATGGAAATACAGGCCCTATTCACAAACAGTGTCAGCTTTCCTTCTCAGATATTTACTACAACTGCGGTTTTATGTAACACGGGAGAAGCAAATCCTATAAGGTAGGTTGCGGGGAGGACTAGGCTATGAGTTCTGGTTGTGACATTACCAGTAGGTCATCACTGAAACTTTTTTCCTTTTGAGCAGACAGTAAAGTAAAGTGTTGTCAAGACCTCATTTTACCATCTGAGGAATATAGCCCGAGTGAAGCATCTGGTTCCCATTGATGACCTTCCAAAATTGGTCCACGCCTTCGTTACCTTGCACTTGGACTACTGCAACTCACTGTACCTAGGGCTACCGGGGGTAGATATTCGCCGTCTGCAGCTGGTGCAGAACGCGCTGGCTTCTGACTGGTACGCTACAATAGTCATATAATGCCTGTCCTCCGTGACTGCACTGGCTGCCGATTCAATGGCGAATCACCTTCAAGGTCAGTTTGCTGACCTATAAGGCCCTACATGATCAGGGACCTAGTTACCTGCAAGGTCTTCTTCGTCCTTACTGTCCTTCCCGTCGGCTCCGATCCACCGATGAGGGATTGCTAGAGATTCCCATGGTTCGTTTAAAAACATCTGGGGCAAGATCATTTAGTTTTATGGCTCCAACCCTGTGGATTTCTCTTCCTCATCGGGTGAGAGAGTGCCTGACTGTCCAAAGCTTTAAATCAGCTTTGAAGACATATTTGTTTAACCTGGCATATCTGGATTTTTAAATATATTTATGGATTGTTCTTAGGATTTTAAGTTTTATGTATTGATTTGTTGTAAAAGCGCCTTGGTTTTGGAAAGGTGCTTTTTAGAAATAAAGTATTCATTCATTCATAAAGTTAGTGCATAATATTCAAGTCTGATTCTGTAACCCCCCCCCCCCGACTCTCTTGGACACTAGATGCATCCTCTTAATAAAGCTATCATGGATTGTGTAAATTCTAAATAAATAATAATTTAAAAAAAGTAAATGTTCCTGTTTGGTAAAGCACAGTTTAACTTCATATCAAAATGGTTTCTGACCCAATCACAGACCTCTATTGCCTTACCAAATTTTACAGATTATATACGTACTGCATTGGATATGGGCTACATTGCTGCAGCAGTATTTCTGGATCTCATTTTGATTTGGTAACCCAAGGCTGCCTGCTCGCCAGGCTGCGGGACATCGGTATATCTCTAGACTGTCAATTACATTCAAACTCTTTATTAATCAGCTGTCACAGCCATTACAAAATTAAAAAAGAGGTGACAACAAACTATTAAAAACACAACTCCTCCGCCTTTCAGTGGAAAGAGAAAGTACATCATGCCAGTGTAGCCAGCATGTAAACAATCCCTTTTTCTCTTTCCTTGTTCATCATACTTTTAATAACATGCTGATAATTTTCATTAAACATTAATAATTCTGAAACATCTATGATCACATTATTATTTTTTTACATGAACGCGCTCCTTTTTTTTAAATTTATGTTTATTGAGACACAAAAACTACAGCTGCTGATACAGTCGAATAGTAATGACAGTAGAAACAGCAAGGGAGTGGTACTGGGGGTGGCAACAGTAAAAATGTTGTATTCACCACAAAGGTACCAAAATAGGACCAAATTAGTAATGCAGTAAGGTGACCACAACCACTTTGCTATCCCGTTATAACTAGGATACCTCCTTCCAAGTCAAAGTACACATCTTGACAGTTAAGGCACCTAAGGCAGCGCAATTAAGGAATAAAGGTGTTATTTATTTATTTCATTTTGGTGACTGGGTGAACCCACTGGGATCAAAGGTCCCTTTTTCAGGGGCTTCCTGGAATTAATGACCGTTGTACAATCATACATTCAGATAGACACGGGGAGCATTTTTACAAGGAAGAAATAAAAAGCAGTTGACTAGGATTAATAACATTTGACATGTAGGCTATGGTACACCTCTTAATAGAAGGCTATAACCAACTCTGATACAATACACTAGAACGCCTTCCTACAGCAGAAGTCTGAAAAAAAACTAACACTGATACACACTTTACATCTGGCAATCAAAGCAGTTACATTATGTTAAGTGATAGCAGTCAATCAACAATAACAGGTACAAAGACAATTTTTTAAGTAGTACACTTTTAAACCCCTTTTTAAGTTATCTGAGGAATTAGCCAGTTGCAGGGGTTCTGGGAGGGCTTTTCGTAGTTTAGGAGCAGAGTAGGAGAATGGATTGCTCCCCAGAGATATCCGGATCCTTGGCACTTCGAGCATTTTTTTGCTGGAAGTTTGCTACAATCTGTTTGAGCATTTTGGGACAAGTAGACTGGCCAGGCCAGGAGGTTGTTGAGTGGAAGTGAGTTTATATGCAGTACATAGAACGGAGTACTGTAGCCGATGCTCTAAGGACTGCGAGTTTAGGGAGGTCAGCACCTCACAGTGGTGCTTCCTGTAATGGGTCATTGCAACAAAGCGGCCTATTTTATGGTAGAGCAATTCCAGCCTTTTACTCCCAGATTTGGGTAGGGTCTGCAGCACAAGGGCTGCATATATGAGCTTGGGTATCAGCACACTGTTTGCTATGACGATTCTAGACTCCCGGAGGAGGTGGCTATTTATCCTATATAGCAGTCCTAGTTTCTGGTGTATAGGTCGGGCGACCTGATCCATATGTGACTTAAAGGTAAAGGGTTGATCATACGTCAGTCCAAGGTATTTAAGAGTGACTACAATATCAGTAGGAGAGCCAACTGAGGTTACGTTGAGGGAGTAGAGCAGATCTGTCTGGACCCAAGCTTCTGGGGCCAAACAAAACAGCCTTTGTTTTCTTGGCATTCAGCACTAGCTGGTTCTATAGGGTCCAGTTCTCTAGGGCAGTGAAGCCTGACTGTTGTTTAGAGCTGAGAGCCTTGGTGTCCCTTGATCTCCTATACAGAACGGCATCATCTGCATATAAGATGAGGTGACTTTCACCACAGTTGTTGCCCAAATCATTGATGAACAGGGAAAATAGTAGAGGACCTAATATTGATCCCTGAGGTATGCCATCTGTAATTAGTTGCTGATTTGACATTGCTCCATGCTACTTGACCATCTATCATATTTCATTATGTACATAACCCGCAGCTGCCATTTATCTTGAAATTGAGTGAGGCAGTTGTGGTGATGAGTGGAGATTCGTTCTATTTTTTGTATATACTCGTGACAGTTGCTCTCCACATCACCACTGCAGGCAGCCAGGTTTGCATTCATAACCTAGTAATCACTTTCTTTGCTGCCAACACATAAAGATAAGCCTGGAATGAGACCCTCACCTAGTCCCTGCCAGCAGTATGGAAAGCAGCACCATTTTAGGGTCTGTGAGGGAGATTGGCAGAGACAGGGAATCCAACTGTTCTAGTAGGGACAAAAAGTAGGATTGGCGTAGCAGGCAACACTAAAACATGAGTAATTTACTACTAATACTCCACAGCCCCGCCAGCACACACCATACTATGGTAAAAGTAATGTCATTAAAATGGCTAAGGTTCAGAAAAGATGATACTGGCATTTTGTGGCAAACTCCGGCCATACCACTAATGAAGTGATTTTTAGTGCTGAAAGAGCTTGTTTCACCCATTTGTCATAAGGGATTGCAGTCTGCATTTCTCCGAGCCACGTAATCTAAGATGGTTTGTGTATTGTCATCCAGTAATTCTTGGAGGCTATGATAAAAGTGACCTATCTGGTATCCCCATGGTATGCCAGTAATAGCATCATGAAATAATCTATACAACAGTGGGGCAGGGGCAAGGGGGCCTAGTCCGGTCCTTGGACTGGTACAAAAGATAGGTTTTAACCTACAACTATAGAAAGTGTTCGCTACCGGTTAATTTGTGTTGTGTTTTTTTAATTTTTTTTGTAATTGGTATGCTTTTCCCCCATGCCCAGCCTACCCCATTCTGCCTCTTCCTCCAGCCCCGTCATCCTGCCCTCTCTGGGACTTACCCAACCAGTCCACAGTGTCCCACGGTTTACTTCCCATGGCAGAGCCTCCCGAGAGACCCTCACTTAACCCAGGAGGAGTTTAATTAGGATATGACCAGAGAGCCTGGTAAGCGGGTGCAGGGCCTGCGAGGATGGAGGTGTCCTTCTGCAGGGTGGGAATTGTTTTCTTGTTGGCGAGGCGTGGCATGCAGTGAAGTAAGCATCCTGCATGCCCAACATCTGGCCCACCTTCCAACCAGATACAGCCCCGGCAGTCAGACTCCCAGCCTCTGCAGTAGGTCAGTACTGCACCAGCGGCATTCCCACCCTCCCCTGGAGGAGGAGGAGGAGAGCAGTCCTTGGGGTGCTCAATTCTCCTCCTGGCCATCCCTCCTACTCCTGAGATTGCTTCCGATCCTGGGTATTAAGCATTGTAAGTGGTAACGTTACTGCTGCACTGGCGGGCTGGCCTTTTATATTATTATTGTATTATTCAAAAGTAAAGACCCCATAGGTATACAGAAATTGGAAAATGTGCCCCAATCCCAGGCGGCACAATCTAGCAAATGTTTGGTCTATTTGTATGGGTAAGAAAGTTGAATCTAATGCTTATAATCTGCAACAATAGAACAGAAGTGAAAGTTTCAGCAGAGTTTGTAGCTTGAATCATTGTTTCAGGGTGGAAGCCATAAACACAGTGTAGTGCCTCAGGGGGAGTGGGGTGAATCTGTTGGTTAAAAGGAGAGGAGCAAGTCGGTCCAGTGGCACAGAGACACCTGGCGTCTCACCTCTCTCACGTTGGCGGCCCATGTTCGGGAGTGAGCTTTGGCCGCTGGGGGTTGGCAGGGGGGAGAGGGCAGAGAGAAGATTGAGTGGCTGCCAGGAAGCTCCCCTCTCTCAGATTGGGGAGGTAAGCCCCTCCCGGCCCTTGACTGCCACAGGGTGGAGGCTTGATGGTAGTGTCAGGCCGGGGGGGCTGGCTGGGCCTCAGAGCGCATGTGCGCCTCCATGCGTATGCGTGACCGTGTTACTGTGACCTCGGGGATAAAGGGAGAAAACAGGAAAAACACCTTGGCAGCAGGATGAAGACCAGCCCCTTGTAGGTCTTGCACAAGTGGCTGGGCACCTACCACAGTCCTGTGGCAGAGGACAGTGGTTGCAAGGTAAGCCCCGGAGGAGTCGGGTGATGATGGCGGGGGTGGGGGAGGCGGTCAGAAAGGGGTCGCCATGGAGAGAAGTATAAACACAGTATGGAAAAAAAAAAAGAAGAGAGGGGCAGTGTCATACATATCATTAAACCTCCCTCTCTTCTGATTTGAACCCGCCAACTGCAATTTTCTGCTGTCTCCCCTTAAACCAGTTACCTACCCAGTTTACTCTGACCTTAGCAACACTCAGTTCCTTCACCTTTTTCTACAATTCTACTGTGACAGACTCTGATGCATGTGTTATGAACTGAGTACCATATTAATGTGCTTTAGAAGTTACACAAACCGAGGAGAAACAGGCCAGCACATAGAGTTTCTGTTGCTTGTTAGTAGTCATCTCTCCTGCTCATGTCTGACGCTGGCGCTATCTTATGGCTGGACTGCAGCACTGACTTTGTAACTCAGGGGAAAGTTTGTATGCAACTTTAAAACATGACAAAAATGTGTTAAATCGAGCCGGCCCGGTGGCGCTGAGGGTTAAGGCACTAGCCGCCTCACCTCGCGCCACGCCGGCGATCCAGGTTCAGGAACGAGCCCGGGCCGCTGGGGTTCGACAGGGGCAGGAAGGGAGGGAGTGTCCGGAGGACTGCTCTCCCTTCCCAGTGAGGGTGTAGGGACCACGTTGCTCTTGAGCGGCCTCTGGCAACAGTCGGAGGCACGCCATGGAACCTGCGACGTAGCCGAATGCCGGGGTGGAGCTCAGCGGACGTAGGGGCATCACTGCATGTTCGAGTTCCAATAGAGGGAGGGGCGGAGAGAAAAGCAGAAGGAAATAATGACGGCAACCTCAGGTAGCCTGGGCCCACATGCCCCGTATCGGCCGCAATCCTCGACTGTACCCCTGGGGAACCCCAGGCCTCTCCAAGGAGGCAGGAGAGAGGGATTCTTGATCTTGATGCAGTCACCAGGGAGCGCGGTTCAGGCAGGCGGTAAGAGGCTGCAAAGCTGAGAGAGGGAAGCCTGAGAGATGCCCCGGTTAGGTAGGTGAATAAACAGAGTAAAAAAAAAAAAAAAAAGTGTTAAATCAAAAAACCGAAGGCAAGGAGCACTATTTTGTAAAATGGCAGCCCCAGCTTTAAGTCTTAACAATTGTAGATTTTTGAGTTAGAGATACCTGAAAGAAAGGTTTAGGTATCCTTTAATGCAAAGCAAAAACTATGGGATAGAATTTATTGCAGCATAATGGAATACAATTTATATTTTTGTACAACTTTTTTATACATACACACTGTATCTCAAAACATTGTATATATTATATGGTGAGGTTCTAGTAATGCAGGGCTGTATGAGTACAAACAGGGCAGCAGTTATCAAGTGTATACAACATTCTCATGTAGCCATAGACTAAAGCATTGTGTCTGAAGCTGTTTTTATTCAGAGTTGTAACATGGCAAAAAGAAGAGCGCAAACAAGAGAAACAATTGTGCAATCATGTCAGCTGGTACAAGAGCAACACGGCATTATTCCAGCACTAATGTCGTGTTGATTGTGTAGTACAAAAACTAGCCATGGAGGAGAAAACAGCACTGTTGCCGCAGCGCGCAGGCAGAACATCTCCAATATCTTGTTTAACCCACCCACTCGCCAAACCAAATGGTCACAGTACGTGCTGAAGCTCACATACCTGTAGAAGCTTGTCCACCCGACCGAAATCTGCCTCTGGAGCACATAGAAAGAAATGTGCTCATTCTCAGCAAGTGTCCAACGTACCTACAGTAGTCATGAGGTAAACAAACATGTAGTACGAGTCCCGTACATGTAAATTACTACGGCACTGACAGTCCAGTGCAGGCAAAAGACTAGCACATAATAAAAATCAGAGAGTAAGACCAAAAAAAGGACATGGGAAGCACTCGCACGGCAACTCTACATATGAGAGAGAGGAAGCACGTCACGAACAGATCACCAGATATGCAAATCGGAAATAGTTCAATGCTGAAATGAAGAAAACAAGATAATGCGGTCCTTTTCAGCATGCTATAAAAAAGAATAGCCATCCACAATTGCTCAATTTTGATCAATACGATTTAAAGGAGGCCTTATACCACTGTATGCAAAAGATTCGTTTTGCAGCTTCTGTACATA
Source organism: Neoceratodus forsteri (assembly GCA_016271365.2). Lineage (NCBI taxonomy): Eukaryota > Metazoa > Chordata > Ceratodontiformes > Ceratodontidae > Neoceratodus > Neoceratodus forsteri. The sequence goes on from CM028133.1 coordinate 805,580,169, forward strand.
AATAACGATGTGTACTATTTCTGAAAAGTACAGTAAAGATCTCATTCAGCAAACAAAACCGTGTAGAAATCATGCTTTCAACAGTAATAAATATATTCAGTATATAATAATCTATCCCATGACCATGTTACAAGCACATTAAACTACTCCGAAGGTGGCATCTAATGGGGAATTAATGCATGGTTGGGCCACTGTAGGCACTTGGCCTTCGGCCTCATGCCACAACGGTCCGAACCATGCTTTTTAGTCCCCATTAGATGCCACTTTCGTCGTGGCTTACTGCTTACAGGGAATTGTCCTCCACAATATTGGTTACCTGTTACTCTTTTTAATAAGTGCTTTTTTAATTGTATCCCATGTATTTGTTGTGAATCTGAGATAGTACTAGAAATGAGACTCTGGATCTTGGATCTCAGTAGGCAGGAGTTCTAGTCTACTATTAGGACAGGCACCAAAGATGAGCAGGGAGCAAGCAGCTGGCTGCATGTGCTGACTTATGTAAAGAAGCGGTGGATAACATTTGCAGTGAGATCATCTTGTCTGCAGTAACATAGTTGTATTTTTGTGGTAGCTCGATTTAGCTATTCAGTGTTGCAAACCGGGAGGAGGATGAATACTTTGCATGTACCAAATCATTTAGCAAGTCATTTTAATTTAATAAATAAGTCTTAAAACAATATTAAAAAAGGTCTATCTTGATGTAGTTTGATAAAGTCTTTTTAAATTTCATCCAGCATTTTAAAATAGATTGTGTTAGGATCTGCGATGTGCCCAAATATAGCTCATCTTACTATCACATCAGAGTTTTATAACCCTCCCAGAAATACTTTGTGCTGTCACATTTTGGAGAGTTTACTGGCATTCAGGCCTGGCGGTGAGATGGATTGGTTGAGGATGGGGGTGCCATTTCACGCTTTCTGTTAATTCCAGTTTCTGGGAGTAAGTTACTGAATAAGGAGGCATTTACAGGATGAGTGTGTAGAGTGGCAGGGGGGAGGGTTTTACTATATTGCTTGTAATTGATAGGCAACTGATGGTGCTGGTTGTGGGTAGAGAGGAGAACTGCATCCCAAAGTTCTTAAATGCTACTGCCATCAGGTGGTGGTATTGGGAAAACCAGTGCATCACAAGGAGGGGAGGGAATGGTTCTGTTGTTGGGGGTAGAGCTAGAAAAACTTGTGGGGGCAACCACACTTCATCCGAAAATGCACATTATTTGGACCTTAGATAATAAAATGTTTAATGAATAAATTAATAAAGAAAAAAAAGGCAGCTGCAGATGTCAGCGGGACTGTGCCTGTTGGGTACCACTTTACCAGTCACACTAGTGCAAAAAAGTTAATGCCAGTCTCTGTTATGGTAAGAATATTGACATGCTGCTTATGTTTTTATTTTACTTTAGATTGGCTCTTTATCGCTCATGTCCTGTAACGTATCCCTTCCCCCATTTAGTTTGCTTCAGACCTTTTTACGTTTGAAACACTAACAGGAGTGTTCTTTTTACTATGGCTACCTCCATGTTTTCATCATTATTCTCAGCTGGTTTTGAACAACCATTTCCCATATGTCAGAGAGCAGTGTATGTTGCATGCTAGTTCATTTTTAGTCACAAGACAAGTGATGTTAAACAATGGGTGTTAAAAAAACAGCTGAACATACTGATGAAAACCTGGGGATGATCGTATTAAATGTAGCACTCCTTTTATTGTTTTTAAGCTTAGTAAAAAGTGCTAAAGCAGTCTTCTAATGGGGGCGTCTTACGAGACTGGGGATAATGGACAGTCTAAAACAGAACAAAAAAGTGTAGAGCAAAGTTTGCACTGCTACTTTAAGGGTGAACCCCATTACATGTCATGTAATTACCAGCATGTTCAAAACACAGATGTATGGAGGGTCTATCACCAGAACATGCTCATAGTCACTGATAAAATGTATTTTGCTTTTTCATAGAATTTTGTTAGTTTTTTGCAGCTGTCTTTATCTGATAAAAATACACTTGTCTGTTTTGTCACCCATGAAAGAAAGTAGTAGTACATTGCTGAATCCTCATGGGAAACAAAAGAATCAGGTGCTGACCAGCAAACAGTGTCCATTATCTTGTTTTAAAAAAACATCTGCTCTCATAATGTCTTTGACATCTGTACAGGTTTCTAGTTGTTGTAAAGAATGATAGAGGCTCCTATGATCAGCTACCTTTCCAGCAGTTTTGGCTTTTAAAATTTCAGAAGTCAAATTACTCTGAGCTTGAACTTTTCTCTCTTGCAGAATAGTGGGTCTGTTGCCTTATGTCTATGATAGGCCTTCCAAAACATAGTGCAATTATTGTACTTTACAGAAACAGAGAATTTGTTGGTAGAAAAGGACCGCTTGACCCACCCAGCATGCACTGATATTCCTTGTCTAACATAGAAACACAGAATTTGTTGGCAGGAACAGACTGCCTGGCCCACCCAGTGTACCCAGATGGTCCCTGCCTAGTCTGTCTACACAGACCCTGACTGGTCTCTGGCAACCCTCCCTCCTCCCTATATATAGGGCATACATGATGGGCAGGAGTGTGCTATGGAAAAATATTCTCACTTCTGCAGAGTGAGCTCTGGATACTCACGAGTGCCGAAGGCATGAGTAAAAGTGTCCAGAGCTCACTCTGCAGGAGTAAGAATCTTTTCCATACCACATGATCTGCACATCCTGTGTGCGATTTATACAATAGGGGTTTCCAGAATGCGTTTTTTTTTTTTTATTTCAGTTTCTCTTGTGGAATAAACGAAGACGACACAGGACAGAAAAAGAAAATTCTGCTAAAATAAGCTGAAGCACTGTCTTGCCTTTTGGGTGAAGCAGGCTATTTTCCTTGGTAGTTGAGGTATTCGTGGATGTGGAAGGCTTTGCTTCCTTTTGGATTTTTCCCCAGTATGAAACTCAGGCTGCTGGTAGCTTGCTTTGGGGTTTTCATAGAGTGCACAAGATGAGAGTGAAAGAGGGAGTTGCAGGTGTGACAGGTGAGCTACATTCTCGTCATTAACTTCATGAAAGCAGTTCCTGCCCTTAGGCAGAATCTGAGTTTTGCTGGGTGAGATCAGCACACTTGCAATCAGTGCTGATGAGGTAAGCAGCATTTGGTAAATGTCAGTTGGCGGCATTTGTCACACTCCAGTGTGATAAATGTCAGTTGGCTGCATTTGGGGGTGAGTGATATGTGTTTTTATTTTATGTGTTATCAGCTCACCCCTATTGGATAAACTAATGTACCCCTATATCTATCCCACGTATGCTTGGAGCCCCCTACTGTTTCTGCCTCCAACAGTTCCACTGTCAGTCTATTCCAGTAAAGTACTTCCACACATCCTTCTTAAATTCCCCCCTCCATCTTCATCGCGTGCCCTCTGGTCCTGGTGCACTTTGTCATGTGAAAGAGACTCCCCTCTTGCACCCTGTTTACCCGCTGAGTTACTTGTAGGACTCTGTCATGTCCCCCTCACTCTTCTCTCTTCCAGTGCGTATGCGATATTCCTCAGTCTCTTTTTGTATGGCTTTTGATACAACCTCTGCACCACTTTAGTTGCCCTCCTGTGTGTACTGCCTCCACTCTATGTCCTTTATGAGGTGTGGCCTCCAGAACTGGACTCGGTACTCCAGGTGGGCTCTCCCAGCATCCTACTAGCACTACCCACTGCTGTGTCACACTGCCCTGCTTCTTTAGGGTCATCAGATATGCTAACTCAACAGTCCCTTTCCTTTTCAGTAACTGTCAGTAACCCCACCCCCGCCCAACATCAGCTCCTAGGCTTCTATGCCCTAGGTGCATGAATTGTGCACTTTCTGGCATTGAACCCCAACTACCATGCTCTTGCCACGCCTAGTCTGCCCTAAATTTCCTACATATAGTGCCTCCAGAGACTCTACTTGGACTTCGGTTTACACCCACCTCTTGCTTCTAAGATTCACTTGTGTCTATCCCATGCATTCTTAAATCCTGTGACCGTTTTAGCCCCCATGACCTTGCTGGTGGGCCAAGTTGTGGGCCAAGTGGTACTTATCTGCCGTCAGTTTCTGTGTTACTATGTAAGTATGTCGAATGGTGCACATACCTTTCCCCCCATTTCTGTTTCCCATTCCTGAGCCTGGCATATGTGCGATGGTGCAGGTGTAAAACATAGAAACATAACATTGAAGGTGTTGGCAGAAAAGGACCTCCTAGCCCACCTAGTCTGCCCTATTTTCCCTACCTACAGTGCCACCGCAGACCCTACCTGGTCTCTGGTTTTCGCCCTCCCTTGCCTTACTTCTAAGATCCCCTTGTGTTTATCCCATGCATTCTTTAACCCTGTAACTGTTGCAGCCCCTACAACCTCCACTGGGAGGCTGTTCGAAGCATCCACCACCCTTTTAGTGAAGAAGTACTTCCTCATGTTTCCTCTCAGCCTCCCCCACCCTCAGCTTCATAGTGTGACCCCTTACCTTCGAGCATCTTTTTCTTTGGAAGATGCTCCTTCCCTGTACCTTGTTTATACCTGTGCAGTATTTGAGTCTTTCAATCATATCCCCCATTTCCCTCCTTCCTTCTAGGGAGTACATATTTAATTCCTTAAGGTTTTCTTCATAGGGCTTCTGGTGCAGGCCCTGCAGCATTTTGGTTGCCCTGCTCTGTACCCCCTTCACCCTGTCAATGTTGTTTCGGAGGTGGGGTCTCCAGAACTGTACACAGTACTCGAGGTGGGGTCTCACCAGTGATCTATGCAGGGGTATTATTACCTCCCTCTTTCTTTTTTTTTAAATTTCTTTTTTACTCTCCTACATCCTGTGGATCCCGACCCTTCGGGAGCACCAAGGAATCATTCCCCGCCTCACTCGTCTTGCCCGATATTTACCTCCCGGTCCCCATTGAGCTGTGCTCCCGCCCGAAAGGGCCAAGGTGGGGCGGCAGGCACACCGATACTGCAAATGGCATCAGATCAGGGTTAGGCAGGTGGGGGCATATAGAGGGCACGCTCCAGGTGCTCGTCTTCCTGGTAACCGCAGGTGTTTTCTCGATTTCCTAAGGAGAAGTGGCACGCCCCTACACCAAGGCATTGCTGTCGGCGTCGCCACTCTCCATCCCCAATGTCAACTCTGTGTTTGCTGTGCCCCTAGATGAAACAATAATTCAAGTCTGGTATATGTGCCATTTCTGCTTTTCTTCTGAATCTATTATATACATCAGGACCTTTGGTTTGCTCTCCCTTACCTGCATATTACTGTTTTCTCCTGACTGCTGACCAGAACCTCCTTCAGTCACAGCCTTATGCCCTCCTGCCTCACCTTGGAACTTTTTCTGAACACAATCCCCAGTATCCTGGGACGCTCTCCCCACTTACCTCCTCAGATAAACCCCCGAGGTGGGACCCTCCCTTCAGCACTGTATGAGGCATTATATATCCAGTTGCAGGCTGCGGGATGGTGGTGCACAAGATCGTCACAAAGGGTAGATGAGAGAAGCCTGAAGTGTGTGTGTGGGGAGGGGGGGCTGTTTTTTCTGTCATCTATGAGCGTGCATGTGATGCATGCTGCTGTTGGCACTCCTGTCCCACCAGCATCCACATGATGCACCCCCTTAAAACATGTATCAGTGAATGCTGGACTACCACCTGCAGTCAGCCAGTTGCCAGTAAAGTAACGGAAGATGCTGCCTTCCCTCCCCAGAGGAAGAGAGCATTCTGGTGGATGCTTTATTCTCCTCTTGCATGCCATCCATCAAGGCTTGAGGCGTGACTCTGTGTCCCTGTCGACATGATTGGCAGTGCTGTGCTGAGGGCAGAGTTAGGAGTGGCACCCATCTCTCACCCCCCAATAAAAAAAAAAGCCTTTTCATCTGTAGCAAGGCTTGCAGACATAGAGACACCCAGAAAACATTCTGGCAGTAGATGGCCTCCCAAAATGCTTATTCTGCCCTTCATAAAATGAATAACACTGTTCCTACCATTTTTAGCAGTGGAAACACGGAACATGGGTTCCGCAAAGGTCACAGCACTTCCACAGCCCTACTTGAATTCACCAGTGCAAATCCACAATGCACTTGACTCCGGTGAACTACTAGGCTCAATCTACAATGACTTAACTAAAGTCTTCGACACCGTCAGTCACCACCTCCTGCTTGTCCAGCTTCAGAACATTGGGCTGTCAACAGACTCCATTGGCTGGTTTAAGAGCTACCTTGAAGAACGGTCCCAAACAGTAAGAATCGCTGATACACTCTCAGACCCTAGACCGGTCTGCTTGGGAGTCTCCCAGGGCTCCATTCTGGGACCCCTCCTCTTCAGCCTGTTCTTAAACTCACTACTGGGCAGCTGCCCAGAACAAATAATTCTCTACGCTGGCGGTGCTGTGTTCCCCACCTCTGACCCTGATCCAATCAAATTACAAAATAAACTTCAGCAGGCCTTCTCCTCCATCGAATCCTGGTTTCTAAATCATAAACTGCTTCTCAATCAGAAAAAAAACAAGTCTATGGTCTTTTGCAGCCCCCACAACAAAAACAAACAACTCCACCTCTCCATTGCAACTGAACAAGGAGCCATCCTGGAGCAAACACAATTGTTCAAGTACCTCGGCATCACCCTTGATCCCCACCTCTTATACGCTGTCCATATCAGCAGTGTTGCAAAGTCTGCCGGTGCGAGGTTAGGCATATTATTCTGGCACAGGAAACACCTAACCCCAGAAGCACTGGCAGTGGCCGTCCAAAGCTCCATCATCAGCATCATAGACTATGGTCTTATCATATATGGGTCTGCAATTACCTCTGCTCTCAAACGTATCGCAGCCTCCCTGAATAAGGCCTGTCGTCTCATCACTGGCTCACATCTCCGTACCCACACATGTGACCTTTATTCCCAATCTGGATGGCTTCAACTGGACAAACGCATAAAATAGCAAACCTGCATCATGGCCAAGAAAATTATAGTGGGTCTGGCCCCACCTGGTGTCTGTGCCCTCCTTAAGCCTAGACATAGGAACGTCACTACAAGGAGATCCAATTCCCATCTACTACATATCCCACGATGTCGCATGACCCAAGGACAAAGATCATTTGCCTGTCGGGCATCCAACTGGCTCAACTCTCTTGGCAGCGACATAGCGACCGCTCCAACACTCAGCCTCTTCAAGTCCAAGCTGCGCCTCTCACTGCTTGTATCCTGCGATTGCCCATCTTAACATGTCCACCGTTCCAGCTGCAAATGCCCCAGCACCCAGCACTTACAATCAGTCTTTGCACCCCCTAGTACCTTACCTGTCATATTCCCTCGACAAGGCCCCCTGGCTGCACTGTCTCCCACCCTCACCCATCTCCCCCTCCGTATCTCCACTCCTGCCCCTGCCCCAACCACCTCCCGCACTCCCCTTACTCCCTTCACCTCCCGATCTCCTTCCCTCACTTCCCCCACCACCCAACCCCCTTCCTTGTCTTGCTCATAGCTCAAGTCTTTGTACTGGTTATTACATGTCTGTAAGTCAATGACTATGTTTGTAACTAAAAATGATGACTATTGCACACGCTGATGTGGAACCTTTGTAAAAGAGCCTCGGCTCAAAGGTATTGTAATCCTAGATTAAAATAAATAAATAAATAAATAAAATGGAAAGTGCAGTAATTTCCTTAAAGGAATCCTCTGATTCACCAGAGAATGGCTGCTCTTCTTCCTGGAGACTGAGGAAGTATAGCGCTTACTGACTAATGGTGAGTCCTAGGACAAAATTCCAAGCATCTGTCTCCACCTGGTGACTAGCAGGAACTGATTGAAGGTATGGAATAAAATTCCCAGTATGAAGATGCCTTCCTGAAATTTTAACGTGATGCTGAATCAGTTCTGCTTTGGGCACCCTAATTTCAGTTCCTAGCTGAAACTACAAGATATACGTAAATGTGTTCGATAATCACATTTCAATACATCTTCTGTGACAAGCCATTATGTGAATGTATTAGTTTCATTGCAGATTCAGATTGTAACCATTGGTAACAACTTCTGTTCTCATGTGTCATAGGGTATGTTTTGGAGTTGCAGACAAAGCATCTTTGATGAGATGAAGAAGAAATTCGCTCAGGTAGACACCTGAATGGAATCAGAATGATAATACAAATTAAGGATGCGTCAACAGCATGATTTGTTTTTTGACACAGTTAACTCACGCATGGGCTGCACTTCTTTGTGCATGTAGACATGGTTTTAGAGAGTGGCGCTCTTAAAACGTCTGCATAGTGTTAACACTAACCATTTAACATAATAGTTGAAAAGTAATCTAATGCAACTTTAACAGTTTATCTGTTTTTGTTGTTTTATAAGGAAAGAACTTATATTACAGAACTACACATTAATACAATTATGTGCATTAATTACATCTGTAACCTGTTCTTTGACTGAAGCTATGGTGTGATATATTAGTACTTGCACTCATGAAAGCTGGTGAACACTATCCTAGAATGCTGGGTGAGTTTACTGAGTGGAATTCTGGGTTGTCACACTGACAAAGGCCCTGTGCGCTAGTGCTGTTAAACCGTTACTGGTGTGCTGAATCATTACGGTTCTGTGGTAAAACGGTATTGCATCTGCACTGGTAATGATTTAACAGCCGTGCTTGAAACCGATCTCAAGACCTGTTGAGAGGTGATCTTGAGTTCGGTTACAGTGATGTTTTGAATGTTAAACTGGTTCCCCTACCAGTGCGGACAGGCGTCTTAAACGTTACCCATTGTGGAGTATCAGAGGTCGCATACTGCATTGGTGGATCACTAACGTCGCTATACAGGAACCGGTTCAGGAGACATATCCAATGCGGATGGGCGGTGAACGATTTAAAAACTGGATTAAGGCAAGTGCAGAGGCTTTGTAACGGTAAGTCTTAAAACGGTTTTGAAAGCATTACAGCTGCAGAGGCAGCAGTGCGAACAGGGCCTTAGGTGACAGAACTGAAGCTATGGATCTGGCATGCAGCAGTTTGCCCAGCTGAACACTGCCTAGTGACGTCTTGCCAAGAAAATTTCAGGGGGACACAATAGAATTTCATCACCACTTTTTTCGAATTGGAGATTTTAATTGATTTTCAAATATATACATGAAAACAATAAAGTGCAGTTCTAACCAAACGGCATATCCATAATTTATTGGAAAGCATTCGTAAACATTGATCAGTAATTACAGACACATATTGGATTACAGTAATTGCTTTGTAATTACTAGAGAGCATTTTTAATATACAGATAACATGATGTTAAAATTGCATTACAACTGCCCTTTTGTAATTTTGCATTGCAACCGGGCGGTTGTAACCACTGCCTTGTCAGTCATGCTTGTGCTGAGTGTGGCGTGAGCAATACTAACAGAACTTTCATCATGGACACAGTCAGCTTTTTGGCTGAATAGTATATCCGTCTGTCAGAAAGTGTTGTACAAAAAGAAAGCAAATCAATTTTAAAAACAAACTAACATATTTAATCTGCCATTTGAAAAATACAGCCATGACGACGAGCATGTACATCAGAGTCTGATGCGCATGTTCAGAGTCACGTCTGTACTTTACAAATTGCTAATTAAATATGTTAGACTTGCGTGCATGCTCAGCGTCACAACCGTACTTTTGAAACGTCAAATTAAATATGACTGCTCATTTTTAAAAATGACTTTCTTTTGTACAGGTCACTGCATGGAAATTCATAAACTTTACTGGTGCTTCGGAGCTGTTTGGCAATGAAATTGTGCTTCAACATTGGGCAGCTGGTGTTCCCTATCTAATAGTAAAAAAAACAAACAAAAAAAAACTTTGGTGAATGTAAACTAGAATTTTACACACACTTGATGTGGGATGCTTTTATGAACCCCACGAGCTGCGCTCTCGGAGTGTATGCATCATCCCACACCTCGAATGTGTGTAAAATTCTGGTTACACTCACCCATCCATGTATTATAGAAACATAGACTTTGACGGTAGATAAGGACTGCTTGGCGAACTCAGTCTGCCCATTTCCCTACCTATTGGATAAACTGCAGATTCTAGTTTACCAACAGCCTACTTTCTGTAACTCTGCACATTATAATTTGGCTTATAACAACACAAAATTGCCTATTTAATATCTACCTCTCAATTTTCTGATCTGAAATCATAACCTTATATAATTATACAGTAAGAATCACTGTCTCTGGAGAAATCGGGACCAGGTGATCTCAAAAATATCTAAATTGTTCAAAAGTTGGTGACTGATTCTTTTCATCGTGAAAATACCTAATTCGTTCTAAAGTTGGTGACTGATTCTCCCACTGATGGCAGTAAAGCTCTTGTAATCAAACCATTCCCCAAGAGTCAAGAATTTTGTCAGTTCTCCAACAGTGCAGGAGAAGCCTTTTGACTCCTAGCAGTTGCAAGTACCCAGTTCTATTGATGATTATTTATATGTATATTATCAGGCAATAACCCAAGAATAAATAGTGAGGGTATCAAAAGGAGAATCTGTTTTGTGATTTAAGAACAAAGAGTGCAAACTTGTCACCATAATTCAGATATCTTGGGACAGTCCTATAATATATCATGCTTCAAAACTTCCTTACGTAACCACCTTATTAACACCCGATGCTGTAACTGCCACTAGTCAAAGCCGTACTCAATACTTATGACAAAGCTTATTACTAAGCTGCTAAGGACAACATAACTGTGGTATTGCTTGCATCCATCCTACCTGTACCAGCTTGTTTGTATCTATGTCTTAATTTACTGTTATACCTATGTGTTGTACTGCTATACTGTGTATTTTGGTTTGTCTTACTGTGACAAGGTACCTTTGTAAATGAACCTATGGCGCAAAGGTTTTCCAAACTGCTGTTTAAATAAAATAAATAAAAAAAAAATATGCAGCATACCTGCATGTGGGGGAGAGCACTAATGCTTTTACAGTGCTTCCTCCATTCAGAAAGCAGTAATCGGATGGGAATTTTGTTTGGGGGGGGGGCACGTCCCCACCTTCCAGACTCTATGGTCATGATGGCCCTCCACTACCACTAATGGGGCTGTGTGCAAGGACTAAGGTGAGTATCTGCTTGAGGGGATGGTAAATGGATACGAAATTGAGGGGACATCTAAGCACAAGTCATGGAAAGGTGTGGTAGCCTTGTTAGTAACCATGCAGTCTTAGATTATAGCTTATTAGGTAATGCAGTTGAGCAACTTTCAGAAGAAAAGTATGATGTTGGCTGCCAAGTAATAGTTGCCTAAAATCACAGTAAGTGTTTCCTTTGCTTTCCATTATATAGACTTGCCTAGGCCACATTTTGATGTAGTTTGGATTTGTTTTTGAGGAGTTTGCTGTGCTGATACTTCTCATAGCACATTCAGCTCTTGGCATGCAAATATATAGATTTTTTGTGTCATAAAGTTGTTGCTTTTTTAATTACTGCTGTTGATAATACTTGTATTGGTTGGTCTCTATTATATAGATGTCAGTGCAATGGAAATCTTTGTCATTCACTGCTGAGGTGGATATGACATCTCATCTGTGAATAACATTACATCAGCTCATGGCTGAGGTGAAGTTGTTCCTGAATGTGATGTTACACCCATGATTAACAAGGATTTGCACCTTCTTATTACTCTAAACGCAAGTAATATAAACAATAAAATGTAGGTTCAGCTTGATGCTAATTTTATCTCTTGAAGCTTTGTCCTTGCTGCTTATTCAGCCCCCAGCCTCACTTGATGAAATTACCCTCTTGTTGTTCAGTGACACCCATGCGTTATCCTCAGTGTTGCCTGTTCTGGAGGTGTGTGGCCCAGCTGGCAGTGATGGTGGTTACATGCTCCTGTTACTCGGCTCCCTCAACAGCACTCTGTTTAAATATGAAATATTTTTTTTTGTTTACATACTCTTTCACATCCTGCGGCATATTTTTACCTTGAGACATGGAATGGTCTCACAAGGACCGAAGAAAGGCAGACTCCACTGTCTGAGCCTCCAGCAGCATCTGACAGTAGATCACTTCCAGAAACATGCTCCCACACACAACTGCTTACTGCTGCCACAGCTGATGAGGAGTCAGCTCCTGCAAGGCAGGCCTCAACTATGCAGATAGTAATTTTATTTATTTATTTATTGAATTGTTTCACCAGGAAAGGTACACTGAGCAACAAATTGCTCATCTCACGGAACGTCCTGGGGTAGGTGTAGAGGGATTATTACAGAATCAAAAACAATTTATATGGAACACGATATAGTACATTAGCCATAATACAACATAATTAGACATACAGAATCAAATACAAATTAAATATACAGTACAGTACACTTATCGAAGATGTAACATTTGGTCAAATTAGGAGTGTGAGAGAGATGAGGAGAGGTCTGCTAGGGGTGGCATCAGTGGTGAGTTGGAAAGGGCTGAGTGGTGCCTTTGTGGCGCATTTGGACCGATTGAGCATGTAGGACAATGCGAGTTAGATAGGAACCTGAGGAGCTGGGTAAAATGGAACAAGAAGGGGCCTTGCGACAGTCGGGCAAAGGGTTCAGAAGGGGAGACGATGCGAGGCAAGTTGGCGGAAGGGGGATGTAAAATCGAGGGTCCCTATGGCGAAGAGGGTAGTTTGGGGGTGGGGAGGTTTGGTTGAGAAGGGTCGCGAGTTATGGGGGGAGGAGACCAAACCATAATTTCGCTAAGAGGGAGGCACAGTGTATGTCGCGCCTGATGGAGAGTGGGGCATAGAGCAGGCAATGGTGAGAGAGAGGGGGGAGGTGGTATCGAAATGGCAGAAGGTGTTGAGCAGGATGTCAGGTCTGGAGAGGTAGGATGTAGGGGCCGTACCATAGACTATGTCTGCATAGTCTGTGACTGGCAAGATTGTTTGGCATACGAGCTCTCATCAGGTGGGGATTGGTAAGCAGGATTTGTGGCGGTAGAGGATAGTGAGTTTTGGTTGGAGTTTAGTACAGATTGCCTCGACGTGGGTGGAGAAGTTGAGGTGACAATCCAGCCATACACCCAGGTATTTGAAGGCTGAGACTCGCTCCAGTGGTGAGTCGTCCAGGGTGGAGTGCCCTGGAGGGACTGGGAGGGTTGCCAGCTTCTGTCTGGAGCCAAAAACCATGGAGACCGTCTTTTTAGCATTAAGAGTGAGTCGGTTCTCGAGGAGCCAGGATTGGACTCTGTTGAAGTCACTTTGCAGAAAGGGGAGGACACTGTCATGGGAGGTGCCCGGGGCAAAAATGACCATGTCATCTGTGTACAGATGGATGCTGGAGGTGAGGCAGACGGAGGGAAGGTTGTTTATGAAGAGAGAGAAAAGGATGGGGCCCAGAATAGATCCTTGGTGAACACCGGATACGACCGGGAGAGGAGGGGAGAGAGTGTCGCCAATTTGAACTGATTGTTGTCTGTTGTGGAGGTATGAGTGGAGCCAGGCGATTGCTGGGGGGGTGAGGCCGAAATTGCGGAGTTTGCGGAGTAGCAGCAGGTGTGATACTGAGTCAAACACTTTGGCCAGGTCTATGAATATGGCGGCTGTGATTTGACTGATATCCATGGCTAAGAGTATGCAGTCAGTGACATGTAGAATGGTGGTTACGGTGGAGTGGTGTTTTCGAAAACCAGACTGGACTGGAGAGAGTACGTTGTTAGCTGTGAGGAAGACGGACAGTCTGGACAGTATAAGGGATTCCTGGACTTTAGCCAGAGAGGGTAGGAGTAACGTAACGTGGGCTTATAGTTTCCCGGTTGGGAGGGGTCACCACCCTTGTGCAGGGGGATGACTTTGGCAGATTTCCAGACTACAGGTACAGTGGCAGTGGATAGAGAGGTTCAGTATGTGAGACGGGGGTAGCAATAGCTGCTGCTGTGATGCGGAGCATTTTAGGGTGTATACCATCTGGGCTGGATTTGGAAGAGTTGAGGGAGGAGAGAGCATGGTATACTTCAAGGGGCGTGGTGGGAGGAAAGACGAAGCTAGCGGCTGTGTAGGAAGGTTCAGCTGACGGGGAAGGGGGGAGTCAGGGATGGCATAGGAGACGAAGAACTTGTTGAAGAGGTCTGCCACGGTGGCGGGATCCGAGACTGTTGTGCCATCTAATTTGAGGGACGGACATGCCTGTTTCATGGGGGGGGTCAAGAAGGGAGTTGATGAGCTTCCAGAAAGAAGCATAGGGATTTTGGTTTTGAGTGAACTGAGCTTTAAAGTAGGAAGATTTAGATTGCTGGATGGCTTTGGTGCAGTTATTCCTGAGGTGTTTGTACATTTAGAGATTTTAACTGGTGGGTGGTGATTACATGGCCTTTAGATTCACACATGCAGAATTACTAATTTAAGTGTTGAGAACACACACACACACAGTCTCTAGCTTCTCTTTAGTTAGACATTTGGCATCAGAAAATAAGGACTCACTTCTACAGAACATTCCTTCTGTGACATTTGACCTACACAGAACAAGACTTTTGCAGTTTTTTTCTTATCTCTAGTTGTGCATCTTATATGATTACTTCACTGATCTGTGGCATTCATGTGTAAAATGTGTTAGTACTGGATATTTTAAAGGCTATACATTAAAGTGCTCCTGCTGTTTCTCAGTTCGGGTACAACACATGGACAGATATTTGTTTTACCTGTTACTAAAATGCTTATATATAAAATGGTTCTGTTTAATCTGTATAACTATGTATTTAGAAATTTGGTTTTAACTGGTGGGTGGTGATTACATGGCCTTTAAAGGCGTTTTACACGCTGTTTCCTGGTAATGCTTCTTCTGCGACAAGCTTTGTTCCCCTCGGTTTGTCAGGGCTAGAAATAATGGGCTAGAGGATACATTTCCTCTGGAAATGTAGGAGGTGCAGATTACATTTCCGGGGCACATGGTACATTTCCACATAGAAAATACTACTTATTTAAGAAAACACAGTAGAGCGGTGCAGGAACACAAGTTAACCCTCCCCTTCACTCTCTCCATCAGAGGAACTGCTTGATAGGTTGAGTTGTAAACTCAAATCTAAGAAGCGACATGGTGATGCTTACTGATAAGAAAAATCGGATTTGTCAATAAAGATTTTTATTTAATTCAGTCATGAGAGTGTTTATTATTTAGTCAAATCACAGCACACACAGTTTAATTCTTCCTTCACAATCCTGCGAATTAGTGGACTGCAGTGCTCTTTTTGAAGTACAGCCTTGACAGGTGACGGACATTTCCACCCTTGCTGTAGTCTTCAAATTATTTAGTCTGTACAGTTTTTGGTTTTCCCCCAGAAAGGCCCAGTGTTCAGGCAAGATGTTTTGCCCCTTTGTTCAGTTAGGACTTTTGTCCCCCTTTCTTAGAGACTTTTGTTTTAACCCCCCTCCCCAGTTATGCCCTAGGACTTTTGACCCAAACGCTCTGCCCTTTGTCCCAAGACCCGACTGATCTGCAGGAGTCATGCCCCCTCCCTCTAAACCTGTTTTTCTCTTCAGGCAGGATGTGTCCCCTTTCTGTGAGCCTTGTGTGTGTGTTTTGTTTTCTGCAGGATTGTGCCACATACTTCCCATCCTCACATTCTGCCCTTAATTAGTTTAAGCCTGAATCTTCACACGTTATGCCCCCTCTTTTTTATTGTTCAGGCAACACTAGCTTCGCCCTCACACTCTGCCCTTTGATCTGAAGAGCATGTTTTGCCCTTCCCTTATAATGTTTTCCCCTTTCTGCAGAGCCTTCTTTTTATTTTTTATTCCCCACTTATGCCACAGGACTTTTCCCCTCTCACTCTGCCACATGTATTGCCTTCAGGCAGGACGTTTGCCCCCTGTTTGTTCAGGCATGTCTGTTCTCTGCAGAGCCCTATGTTTTTATTTTTTAATAGACTGTGTCACAGGACTCCCCCACCCCTTCTTTACCTTTTGAGCACCAGTGCTCATTTACAAATGTTCCACCTAAATACATAGTGACAACAATATAAGAAGTTCCAGTAGAAATGCACTTGAGTTGAGCTCCAAGCACTTGAGGCAGAACAGTTATGCAGACTTGAAAATCAAAATCCATATAGACTGCTGTATAAAAAGTCACAGGGTGGGTAGAGAGAGAAACCAAATAACTCTTTTTTAATGGTTAGAACTACACTGGACATTCAGAGCTACATTGCGGTGTCACGTTGTGTTACCCACCTGTACTGCGGTCCTGCATACCTCCTGCCCGACTTGTTTTATTTCTTCTCACCAGCCTCCTCTTCAGCCCATGATGATCGCCACCTTCCCGCGCTCCGCTTCACAGTTAACACAACAAATCCCACAAGCAGGCTGTCTTCTTCCCGCCCACTTGCCTCAGCACACGACGTGCTTGCACACAGACTCTCCCTCCTCCTTCGCACTTCCCCTCCAGCACATCATGCACTTGAGTGCCAGCCGTCATTGTGTTTAGGATAGCGCGCCCCCCCTCCGCTTCAACGCGTGATGCGCTTTCATTTTTTAGACTCCTCCTTTATCTTGGGCATGGCGCACGCTTGCAATACTGGGGCTCTCTACTGCCACTACAGCCAAGTGGCCAAGCCAGCACACTGCAGCATGCATTTCCAAATGGAAATGCTGGCTGTAAAAATATATTTCCAGGGGTAGAAATGCCTTTCCACGGAAATCCGGAAAGGCTATATTTTTCAAGCCCTGTTTGTTGTGGAGTGGATCGCCTTTACACACTGGGGTCTTTACCAGACTGCTTCCACCCTGTGTCCTGTCTAAGGTACGACTTCCAGAATTGGAGATACTTCAATCTTTGCGCCCCAACATTTCACCAGCCATACCTACTGCTTTGTCACACTTCCCTGACACTTTGAGATCATCAGTTATGATACCTTCAAGGTCTCTTTCCTGCTTAGTGATTGTCAGTACCTCCCCTGATCCTGTACTCTGCTCCTGAGTTTCGGCATTGAACCCCAACTACCATGCTGTTGACCACTTCTCGAGTTTTTCAAGATACCTGTGCATCCTCTCTACTCACTCCTGAATGTCCATCCAGTTACAGATTTTTATATCATCTGCAAAACGTCATACCGTCCCTTCCAGTTCTTCTGCAGTGTCACTTAGAAGTCACTAAAGGGGACCAGTTCCAGTACTGAGCCCTGCAGCACCCTGCTGGGCACTCTTCAGTTATTACAGTGAGTGCCATTAACCACAACTTCTGTCGAATATCTATTAACCATTTTCTAACCCAGTTCACCACTTTGGAACCTGCCCTTTCGCTACTCAGTTTGTTTCTTAGTCTCCTGTGCAGCAGGGTGTCGAAGGCACTGCTGAAGTCCAGGTAGGCCACATCTACTGCCCTCCCCTGATCTTTTTCCTCTAGTCATCTAGACAGAGAAATCCATCAGATTTGTCTGTCATGACCCCCTCTCCCCATAAATCCATCCATGCAGCCTGTGGTCTTGCAGCCTATTGGATTCAAACTACTCTACCAGCCTTTCCTTAAGCAGTGTTTCCATTAATTCCCCCACTACTGAAGTGAGACTGACCAACCTATATTTGCTAGCCTCCTCCCTGCTGCCCTTATATAGAGGGGCCATGTCTGCTCTTCTCCAATCCTCTGAAATCACACCTGCTTCCAGTGAACTCTTGAATAACACCATCAGTGGGGCACCTGGCACCTCAGAGTTCCTTTAGTACCCAAGGGAAGGAAAGGGAAAGGGAACATTGTTTAACCAGGAGTAGCACACTAAGCCAAAGCTTGTTTCCAGATGTGGCCTGGGAGCACAAGGAAGTTAAGTGACTTGCTCAGGATCACACAGTATGCACCTAGGCGGCTATGGGATTCAAACCCAGGTCTCCAGATCTGCATGCAGCTCAGAGCCTTAACCCACTATGCTATACTGCCTTGCAGACTGCGTCCATTCTCATAGCCTTCTCCACCTTTAGAGGTGCAAGTCCCTTCAGGATCTTTCCTTTGAGAATGGACTTGTGACCACCTGCCTCTGCCTCCACCGATTCCTGCTGCTCCTTGGTGGTCTACCCCACTTCCACTGTGAAGACTAAGTAGAAGTACCTGTTCAGGATGGCAGATTTTTCTTGGTCCTCTTCTGCACAGTCTCCCCCTGCCACCCTCTTAATCCTCACTAATCCTTGTTTTCTTCTTCTGACTTATTTATGAAGAAAGTCTTATCCCTTTAGCTACCCCGTTTGGCTACCTTTTCCGCTCTCCGCACCTTTGCTCCTCTCATTGCCTTACCAGCTTCCTTCTGTTTTACGTGGTATACCTGAAAGCCACTTGTTTTCTCTCACCACCTTGTCACCTTCCCTAGAGAACCATAGCAGTCTCTCTTTCCTTCTGCTTTTACTCACATGTTTCACATAGAGGCTGACTGCCTTAAAGGAAATTTCAAAAATGTGCTACTGGGCTTTATAGCCCATTACCTTAAGGCAGCGAAAGTCCTTTGAGCCAGAAAATCATTTTTTTTATTAGCCCTGTTAGGAAGAGAAAGGATCGTAAATTGGGCCGTGCTCAATGGCGAGCTTATCCCTTCCACTTCCTGGTCCACCAGCTATGCCCCCGCGCTCAGATGTTTTGTGATGTCTAACCAGGGAGAGTGCAGGGACATGCCCCATTGAAATCTGTGGGGCTCAGTTTCAAAACTTTTTTTTATGTGATAAAGAGATCTAGTATGTATGGAAGCCACCTTTCAACTAATAGAGGGTCTATTAGGTGAGCGGTTGATTTCATATATACTAGAGATTGCTTTATCACTTAAAAAAGGTTTTGAAACTGAGCCCCATAGACTTCAGTAGGGTGCATTCCCGCACTGTCCCTGGTTAGACATCACAAAATGTCTGTGTGCGGGCATAGCTGGTGGATTGGGAAGTGGAAGGGATTGGCTCACCATCAGGCTCGACCCAATTTACGATTCATTTCCTTTCTAATGGGACTAATAAAAAATATATTTATTTTCTGGCTGAGAGGACGTACACTACCTTAAGGTAATGGGCTATAAAGCCCAAAAGACCCCAACAAAATGTTGGAAATTCACTTTAATTATGCCCTCCCTTATTGTTTGCTGCTGTGCTTCTACCTCACCTTGGCAGTCCTCTGCCCCCCATGAGGCAGTTTCACAGGCAGTCTCCCATTTCTTTAAAATACACCTTCCTAAAGTCCAGGACCCTCATCCTTGTGTTTGACTCTGCTCCTGTCTTTATGTTAAACCACACAGTACTGTGATCACTGGTACCTAGGGGACTGCCCACTATGACGTCTGAAATGCTTTCCCGGTTTGTAAACACCAGTTCTAGGGGCGTCGATATGATGCACTGTCCACACTCTGTCAGTCTTCCTTTCCCCTTTAAATCTAGCCAGAACGTCTTCAAGCTAAGCTCCTCCTACCCACGCAGGTGGTATACTCCTCAGCTCTGCCCTGTGATGTCAGATCTACCTTTCCGCAGTAAGAGTCAAGTCTCCTTCACAGCTACCTGTGCCATGTAGACCCTAAAGTTGTTTCTACGTTTGCTTTGTCTTTTTGCTTTAAGTTTTTTCATGCCACTAACACAATGGATCATGAAGAAGCCCTGTTTGGTCCTGGCTTTAAGCATTGCATTGCTTACAACCAAACGATGTCCCGGACAGACCCACACTCGTCATGCATTTACTGCCTTGGGCAGAGCATGACGCTCAGGCCTGCGCCTGTGTAAGTTCCTTTTGCCCTTGTTGCTCGAGGATCGTTGCACCCGCCTCCTCCTTGGTCAGCCCGACGAACGGGACTCCCTGGTCCGCTCGAAGGACATGTGCAAGGCAGTGTCTGCGTCGGGGGGCTCAGCAGCCCAGACTGTGGTGGGTGCTTCCGCTTTGCTCCCAGTCGGGGCCAGCGTCGGGGGCATCTTTCAAAGGCATATTTTGAGAAATGTGCCAGTCTCTACTGACACTCAGGGAGGGCCCTTCCAATAGGATAAGAAGAAGGTGAAGAAATCCTGCTGAGTATCGTGGCACCGTGAAGGAGCATGCTGTTCCTACTCCCATGATTCCCTCAATTGCTTGACAGCCATCAAGCGCATGGTTTTGGCTAGGCCGGTCTTGGTTGAGGTTCTGGCCGCTAGCTCCACGGTACCCCTGTTGGGCTTGTTAGCTGTGATGCAGGCCGACCAGCTGGTTGAGATTTTTTCTTGACCTGGGGACCCGTTGTCTGAGGGGATCAAGGATGACTTGGTTTCGAGGACTCTGGTGCTTTTCACCCTCTTCCAGGAGGGTTGGGAGCAGTAGGCAGAACAGACTGTCTCCTCCCAGGAGTTAACTCGTTCTAGGGTCCTGTGGCAGGAGCCAGTGCATGTCCTGTACAGAGCCCCTCCACCCCTCTTCTCCTCACCATCGAAGCTCCAGTTATCAGTCGAAATATAGGTCTCCATCGAGATCGTGGTCGAGGGACTCCTTGCGTTCCTGGGCTTGACCTTTAGCCCAGAAGCACTGTTGGTTCTCCTCTTCGCCTTCGGATGATATGAGGCTCTGTCACAGGTTGCATTGGTGCCATGAGGCCTGATGTGGCAACAGTGAGTCCTCTGGTGAGGTAGGCCCCTTATCCCAGCCCCCTCACTTCCCTGGTTGCCCCTGATCTGTCCTACCCTGGTCCTGCCATGCCTGGTGTCTCTGGCACTGGCCTTCTCACTGATTTAGGTGGAATTACCACCCAAGGAGCTCTTACAGGGAACCCTTACCAAGGCCTCCCACCCAACTACTGGCCTTTCCTGTTGGCTGTTAGTTGAGATTACTCACTCGGATGAGTCCAGGGTAGTCTGTGGGGAAAGTGGCCAAGGGCAGTCTTTGAGGAGTCTTCAGACTCTGACAGGTCCTCTATGCAATTTTCTAGGACTCCAGGCTTCGACTATGAATTGATCGAAGAACTGACCACTGAACACGGGCCGGTCTCCTTTGGGGCTTTTCTCTGGTTGATCTCTGAATAAATGGACAGCTCCTTGGAGCCAGTTCAGAAGTGGATTAAGTACCTCCTCATGGATATCCTGGATCGATATGATTCCCTGGGGGTCGTCTTTCTGGTGGTGGAGGCCATTCTTGGACTTGCACTGGAGCTCTGGCAGCATCCAGCTTTCTGGCGCGGCACCCTCTGCCTGTATAGTTTGAAGGTATGGGGTCCCAACCTGCTCCCTATACAGTTTCTCAGATCATCCCTTTGCTGAGGGGTTGGTGGCAGACTCTGTCTTCTGTAAGACTGCAGTGTTGGGGATTCACACCCTCCCCCCCCCCAAGCAAGGAATCCAAGAAGCTGCACCACACAGCCAAGAAAGTTTATGCTGCGTCCTCCCCTGGGTCTGTATCAGGTGAGTCATGCCTTGATGATGGCCAACTTTGATCACGCTCAGATGGGCATCCTTGATCATGTTCTTACCGCCTTTCTGAGGATTTGCAGTCAACAGTTAAGGTGGTCAGAGATCAGGGTTGCACGCTGGACAAACACCAGCTTCAGACTGCTTTGGACATTGGAGACTCCTGCGCTCAGTTTGTGGCTGCAGCAGTCATGATGCGTCACAGGGCCTGACTGTGGATTTTCACCTTTACGGCAGACACCCAGTACAAATTGGCCAGTGTTCCATCTTGGCACCGACTGGTTTGACCCTGGAGTGGTTGGGCACCTTATGAGGATCGAAAAGTCCAGTGCCACCCTCGCCCCTGTGACGTCCTCCCAGAAGGACCAGTTGGGAAAGCGGCAAACAAAAAAGCTCTTTCAGGTTCAGCCCTTTCACTCCCAGCAGCCCAGACAGCAGCAGTCTCAGCTAGGGCAATCGCAGGCCTGGTGACCTAAGCGTAATTTCACCAGCCAGGGCTCCAAGAAGCCTGGGATTCGGTGTGACAGGCCCCTATGGCAGCTGGTGCGGGTGCCTCCTTCAAGGCTACTCAGTAACATGTCAGGGGGTGTTTGCCTCCCACCTATCCAGTCCTTGCCTCAGCTCCCCATTTGGGGGGCAGCTTCACCATTTCTGGCACGCCTGGTCTGCCATCACCCCGGACAAATGGGTGTTAGAAGTGGTGGGCAGTGGATTGCCTCTTGACTTTGAGCTTCTCCTGCCATTCTGAGCCCACACTTCACGGGAGTCCATGGTATCATAGGACACATTGTCCACCCTCAGGGAGGACATAGCTCAGCTCTAAGAGAATGGAGCTGTAACTCATGTCCTGGACACCATGGCTGGCCAGGGCTTCATATCCTGGTACTTCCTGGTCCCCAAATGCACGGGATGGAGGGCAGTTGGAACCCCGTACTGGATCTTCATGATCTCAGTTGGTTCCTGAGGAAGTGCAGGTTTTGGATGGTCACTCTGAACCAAATCATTCTATTCTTGAAGTAAGGCATGTGGTTCTGCTGTCTGAAC
This sequence comes from Neoceratodus forsteri, assembly GCA_016271365.2. Taxonomy (NCBI): domain Eukaryota; kingdom Metazoa; phylum Chordata; order Ceratodontiformes; family Ceratodontidae; genus Neoceratodus; species Neoceratodus forsteri. Next base: position 805,602,486 of record CM028133.1, read on the forward strand.
CTCCAGGACACCTTCTTCCACATTCCAGTTCGTCCCACTGGTGGTACCTCCGGTTTTGCGCAAAGTAGGTTCCTATGAGTTCCAGGTCTTGGCTTTTGGCCTCTGCTCAGCCCCCTAGGGTCTTCACCATGTGCATTGCTGAGGTGTCAGCATTCCTGCAGCTCCAAGGAGTCTGGGTCTGTCCATACCCAGATGACTGACTGATAGCCAGCTGTCCAGGGAAGTGGTGGAGCAGTCCAGGGACATAGCCCTTCAGATCTGCAGAGACTTGAGTCTTCTGGTCAGCTCGGCGAAGTCCGAAGTCAACTCTTCCTCATTGTCCACTTACATCGGAGCAGGGCTGTACTCTTTCCAGGCTAAGGCCCGACTCCCTGCGGACTGGGCATTGGATCATACCACATTTACTCGATCACTTCAAGTTGGGTGCTCACGCCCTGCCTGGGACTTTCTGCAGTTGCTTGGGGTACGTGGCATCCTGCACTGGCATGGTCAGATGGGCCTGGTGGCAGATGCACTGGCTGCATTGAGAGCTGGCCCCCTAGTGGTCTCAGTTTCTAGGTCACCTGGACCAGCTGGTCATTGCGACTCAACCAGTGTGGGATGCTATCCAGCGGTGAGTCATCCTGGAACATCTGGAGGAAGGAGTCCCAGTTTATCTGCCCAGAGCCGACAGTCTCCCTGACAACTAATGCATCTCTGGTGGGAGGGGGAGCACATCTGGGGGACTACAGGGCCCATGAGTCTGGACCCCAAGGGAGTCCCATTACCACATCAGCCTGCTGGAGCTCCATGCAGTGTGCCTTGCTCTGATAGAATTCACTCTTATTTGTCTGGGGTTGGGTCATGCACGTCCAGACAGATAATACCACGACTGTGTACTACCTGAACAAGCAGGGTACTACCTCTGGCTGTGTCGGGAGGCCCTCCACACCTGGATTTTCGTGCACAGCTTAGATGCCAATCTCCTGACAATTCATATTGCAGGAGCCTCCAGCCATCTAGTGGACATCCTTAGCTGTGTGGGCAAGATGTCTCACAAGTGGTCCCTGCATCAGGAGGTGTTGAACCACCTGTTTTCCCAGTGGGACACTCCCCTGGTTGACTTGTTCGCTTCCTGTGAAAAGGCAAAGCTGAGCTGTTTTGTAGCTGCCCCCAACAGTGCAGAACACTGTTGGGGGATGCCTTAGTGAGTCCTAGACCGCAGGCCTCCTTTACGCATTCCCTGTCTTTCCCCTGACCCACAGAGTGTTGATCAAGGTGTGGAGGGACAAGGCATCGGTGATCCTGGTAGCCCCAGACTGGCAATGCCAATTTTTGTACACAGATCTCCTCAGCTTCAACAGGAGGCCTCTGTGGTGGCTGCCCTTACACCCAGACCGCTCTCCTATCACAAGGGGAAGGTCCAGCATCCACACCTTCAGTCCCTGCAGCTGACGTCCTGGTTCCTGAGTGGCTAGAGTTCCAGGCTTTGGGGCTCTCTGAAGAGGTTCTCCATATTGTGGAATCCTCCTGGAAGGAGTTGATCCGCCTCTGCTTTGCTTTCAAATGGAAGTGGTTTTCTATTTGGTGCCAAGGCAGGGAGTTAGACCCCTGGCCTTCCCTTTGGCTAGCTCCGTATGGTCCCTCTTTCAGTTGGGCCTGAGATTGATGAGCCTCAAGGTGCATCTGGCAGACATCTCTGCATACCAGACACAGGCTGGTGGTATGCCGATGATCGCGGAGAAGGTGGTCGGGTGCTTCTTTAAGGGCCTTGACCACATGTCCCTGCCAGTGTGTGAACCACCACCGCCTTAGGACTCTTGCTGGTACTGGCAGTGCTTCTTGGACAAGCCATTTGAATCGATGCACAGGTATGACATGTCACACCTGTTAAGGAAGACTGCCTTCTTGGTGGCTATCATGTCAGATGCTCTCAGTGGACTCCTCCAAATTTGGTGTTCCACAAGGACAGGGTTGTCTTCAGCCCTTACCCGAAGTTCCTCTCAAAGGTTATATCAGAGTTTCACTTTAATCAGGTGATTAACCTCCTGGTGTACGTCACCACTCCAACCTCAGAGGCCCAGCACAGGCTTCACATGTTGGACCTGCGGCTAGCGCTCACTTACTATAGGAGTGCATGGCTGGAGTTCAGGGAGAGGTTAGTCAGCTGTCACCTACCCTGAAGCCGCAGCTGGCAAACAGGCAGCTAAGCAGACGATTGGTAGGTGGATTGTCTCCTGCATTAGCCTCTGCTATAGGTTAGCTGGTAGGGAGTCTTCTGTAGGGCTTAGGGCTCATTCCACCAGAAATACTGCTGCCTCGGTGGCTGCTTCCAGGGACGTCCCTATCCAGGAGATCTGCAGGGCAGCTACCTGGAAGTCAGAACACACCTTCATCTCCTACTACCAAATCGACCTTGAGTCATGCCAGGATGCTGGTTTTGGGACCTCAGTTCTCCAATCCCTGTTTGCCAGATAGGGCTGTGTGCCTTGCCCCTCCTCCCGGAGAATGCCAGGAGTCTGCCAGAGTGTGGCTAGTGCACCATATCCATGCCCCTAGAAATGAGGGTAACCTACCTGTAACCGTAGTTCTAAGAGTGGTATATGGTACACATCCACTTGACCTCCTTTGGCAAGTGGCACATGGATCCCTGCTTCCAGCTTGCAAGATCTGATGTCATGGGGTGGAGCTGACGTGTATACCACCCGGGTGGGTGGGAGAAGCTAAGTTTAAAGATATTCTGGCTGGATTTTTTTTTTCCCCCAATTCAGTTTATCGCCTACCTTCTGGGGCATCTCTTGGGCTGTTCTCACTTAGTCTGCAGCCCCTAACCGCCGCCTGAACCACTCACCCCGACAGTAGTATCGGTGTCAGGACCTCTGTCTCTCCTGGGTTCCTTGGAGAGAGGCTGAAGATCCCCATGGGGTATAGTCAGGGATTGTGGCCGGCGATGGGCATGTGGAGCCTCGGTTTCTGGAGGTCGCCGTCAACTCACCCGGCTGGTAGGGATTTTTTTACTTGCTTGGTTGTTGCCCCTCCCCACTCCCTCCCAGAGCTTGGACATGCAGTGGCGTCTCCCGACGTCCACTGCAGCTCTACGCCCTCTACTTTAGCCTAGAGCTTACACTGTGCCTCTGTTCCACCGGGGGCCGCTGCTGTGCCGGGTGAACCCTGGATCCCTCTGCAGAGAGAGGAAAGCTGTCCTCTGGATGCTCGATCCTCTCTCTCCCCTGCCGACTCTCGGTGGCCTGGACTTGTTCCTGAACCCGGGTCACCTCCGTGGCGTGAGGTGTGGCGTCCAGCTCCTCCACCCTCAGCGCCACCAGGCTGGCTGGATTTAAAGGGGAAAGGAAGACTGCAAAGAGTGTGGATTTGCACCGTATACCACTTCTAGAACTACAGTTACAGGTGAGTAACCCTCATTTCCAGCACTGCCCATCCCTAGTGGGTTCTTTGACTAGCTGCCTTAGAAAAGTTCCTTGTAGGGAGTCAAATATGGCCTTGATCCTTGCTGTAGCCTCTGTTGGAAGACTCCACTCCATGTCTGATGTTTGGCAGCTTGAAGTCACCAACTAGCAGCACCTCCCACTTACTTGCCATTCTGATGATTGTTTTCCCATGTGCTTTATCCAACTTCTTTTCCTATGTTGGAGATCTGTACAGTATCCTGGTATGGATAGCTGTCCCAGAGCCTGTCTCCAGAATGATCCACAGCACTTCCAACCCTTTCTTTTCCTCTGGGTGACCCTGTACCTCTGTGTCCTTGAGTCCTTCTCTCACTTACAGTTCAGTCCCTCCTCCCTTTTCCCTGTCTTTCTCCTGAACAGAGAATAGCCAGGTATGGCTGCGTTTCATGGGTCTTAGTCCACTTGACTCCATTACGGCCACCAAATCTAGGCTAGCATCCGCCGTGATGGCCTCCACGTCTCGAATTTTATTTCTCAGACTCCTTGCATTGGTGCATATGGTTCTCCATACCTTACTTACTCGTTGTTTGCTTCCCTTCTTCCTCCCCCTTCTTGCCTGTGCTGTCCACCAAAGCTCCACCTGACCTACCTTGTCTGTTCCCTGTCACCTTTATTCCTTTACTCTTGCTTACTTGATTAATTCCCCCCTTGTTTCTGCCTTGCCCCCACTCCAGTCTATTTTTTTGTTGTTGTTGACAGCCTCACCCCCACCCTGACTAGTTTAAATAACAGCTTCCTAGTACCACCCACCCTGGACATATAATAACCCTTATCTGGCCCCTAGTGGACTGAAACATGTTTTTTAATTAATTGCTACCTGTATTTAATAGGGAAGGAGGTTGTACTTGGCTCTGTGGAGCCAGCATCCAAAACACTGCCACTTCAAACAACATGAAGTCTTTCTGTATTCTGACATATTGCAGTGATCCCCAACCTTTAAACTGCCCCGGAGAACAAAGAGTTAATTTTCTTTGCAGAGCATATAATGCTGAGCTCGAGCTCGGTTGAAGTCTCTGTCTGGAGTGTTTCAAACTCAAACCGTCAGATTCTTTACTCCGCCTCACTGAACGGTCGCTCTAGAGATTTCTCCTTCGGCTCGGTTCAAAAGTCGGTTAAAGTTTCAGTTTTCGTCGTTTTTTTAAACTGATAAAGTTATCCGCAAAGTCGGTTCAGTCTCTGTCTGTGGTGCCATGAGTACTAGATAGGAATTGTTCTGTTTTTCTGTGTGGAACTTGTAAAAGTGCGGCTCGGTTCGGCTGAACCGGCCATTTGATAATGAAGTCTTGTGTTTTGTGTTTTTACTTAGTGTGTGGTTACCGGTTCTTATCGTTTCTAAAAAATAAAAACGTGTTTTAGTACTTTTTTTCCAATACCCGTGACACGGTTAGGAACTGATAAGGGAGTCTTGCCTGGCAGTTGCCATTAAAAGGGTAAGTTGGTTAGGTCGGCCATGTCTGAGAAACCCTAGAAAAAAACCGGCCCCACTGGGTTTCAACACTGCAGTGAGTGTGGGGAGGTCTTTGCTAAGGCCGATCCCCACACCACCTATATTTATTGTCTGGGGTTTGACCACCTCGATTCAGACTGCCAAATATGTAAAAACTTTCCCAAATCTACCCTTGAGAAGAGATTAGGTAGACTGAGGGAAAAGGAGGCCGAGAAGTCCGCTGACCCGGATGGCCAGCCTGGTTCGGTTCCGACCTAACCAGAAGGAGTGCCCTCTGACCAGGGCGATACTTCTTTGGGCAAAAGGAGAGCCAATTCAGAGGGATCGGTTCTGACAAAAGGAAAACGCAAAGACAAATCATCTGGTTCGGATCCAGAGGTTCATGTTCTGACCACCAAAGGGATAGCCAGAGCGATTCAGATTGTGGAATCGCTCAGTCCGGTTCCTACCATTGTGGCTCCTTCTGGCAGGGGTTCAGTTCGGTTGGTTCCCCCGGTTCAAGATTATACCCTCGAAGATTTTTATGAACTGAAATTTGAAGAGGAAGGGGAATTTGAGGAGGATGATGGTGAAAGTGAGGGTCTGGATATGCCTGTGGAACTGGACATCTCCCCAGACAGACCTTCAGGTGTTTCCCCTCCTAGGCTTTCCGAGTCCCCTTCTCACTTTATGTTCTACAGAAAGGTGAATGAAACCCTCCAGCTTCCTATGGAGGAGGCTGTGGAAGATCAAAAGGAGCCTGATTAAGTAGAAATGATGGACATCCCAGAGTCCAGGAGACTGTCTATTCCCCTCCACAAATCCTTTGGGAAACAGACACGAAAAATCCTAAAGTCTCCTAACACTATACCTCCTGTGGATAGAAGAATGGACAAGAGGTATACACTTTCAGGCTCAGACACGGAGTTCTTATACCAGCAATGCAGCCATGTTGGGTTGTACAGGCTGCTGCCTGTGACAAGGCAAATATTCCCTTGGCTTCACATCCCCCCAGACAAGGACTCCAGGAAGATTGATGCCATGGCAAAGAAACAGTACATGGCATCTTCTTTGGGACTCAGTCAGGCGAATTACATGGCCTATACAGCCAGGTACCAGAAGTCCAGGTGGGACACTGTACTGGCACTGGCTAAACAGGTCTCCCCCCAGCTTGCCAAGGAGCAGGAGGCGGTGGCTGCAGATGGGATTGAGACATCTAAGGTTCAGTTTCATGCTGCTGTGGACTTTAATGATGTGTCATCAAGAGTCATGGCTACATCTGTGGCTCTTCGGAGGATGGCTTGGCTCAGATGTACTAGCCTCTCACAGGACACCCAGGCTAAGGCCATGGATTTTCCTGTGGTGGGTAATTCTCTGGGGAGCAGACAGAGAATTACATGAAGAAAATGGATGAGTACAGGACCACTTACAGGAGTGCTCAGGCCAAGGAAAGGCAGGCAACTCCTCAAAGGCAGCAGTCTAAGGGCCAGGGGCAGGCCTTTTCAAAGGCCTTTTTACCAAACACAGGCGTCTTTTTCCTTTTCTCAGAGAGGGTTCTTCAGAGGGAGGGGCAGAAGGGGGATGAGTAGAGCTGCATCCACTCCTCAGCCTAAAGCCCCTGCCAAGCAGACACCCTGATGGGCCTGCCCAGGTCGACTCTCCTATTCCAGTAGGGGGCAGGCTGGCTTACTTTGTCCAGGACTGGATGTCTGTTACATCAGACAGGTGGGTCCTGGAAGTAGTAAGCCAGGGACTGGTTCTCAGCTTCAGAAAATTTCCAAAGATGAGAGCCAGATTTTTTCCACCTGCAATTCTCTCGGAAACCCTTGCCCTAGAGGCAGAGGTTTCTTCTCTTCTAACCTTAAGAGCCACAGAGAGAGAGTACCTACCCTGCACTGGGGCAAATGACTGTACTCCAGGTACTTCCTGACCCCAAAAAAGACAGGGGAGTGGCGACCCATCCTAGACCTAAGATATCTAAACAAACATCTTTTAAAACCAAAGTTCAAGATGGTAACTCTGGGAATAATCCTTCCCTCTCTAAGACCAGGGAATTGGCTAGTCTCCCTGGACCTCAAATATGCCTACTTTCACATTCTCATCAGATGCTCCCACAGAAAGTACCTCAGGTTTGAGTTGCCTTCAGGCCACTATCAGTTCCGAGCAGTGCTCTTTGGCCTAACCTCAGCCCCAAGGGTTTTCACAAAGTGCCTGACAGTAGTAGTTGTCTTTCTAAGAAGGCAAAAGATTTCCATTTTTCCATAGCTGGACGATTGGCTAATAGTGGGTCAGTCTCCAGACCAATTCAAATCTTACCTGCAAGTGACCCAGCAAGTGCTCACTTCTCTAGGATTTCTTCTCAACCTTCCCAAGTTAGTTCTCGAACCAGTCCAGCTTCTTACCTTTATAGGGGCAGAACTGGACACACTCAGAGCAAGAGCCTTTCTTCCTCTAGAAAGAGCAAGGGTTCTTATGGAACTAGCCTCTTCCTTCAGCCTTCGGGTATCTGGACCAGCAAGGCATTTCCTCCAGCTCTTGGGCCACATGGCAGCTTCAACAGCAGTGGTCCAAGGGGCAAGATTCCAGATGAGGGATATTCAGTTCCATCTGAGGGCTTTTTGGTCTCTGAGGAAGGATTCCCTTACCAAACTGATGCCAGTGACTCTGACCTTGATCCAAGCCCTCCAATGGTGGCAGGATCAGGACAATTTAAGACAAGGTGTTCCTTTTGCTACTCAGTCTCGTTCAGTGGTCCTTACCATGGATGCTTCTCTTCTGGGCTCGGGAGCCCATCTGGGGGCCGTCACTGCCCAGGGGCTGTGGTCCCCCCAAGAATCCCTTCTCCATATCAATCTCCTAGAGCTCAGGGCAGCTTTTCTGGCCCTTAAAGCTTTCTCTGTCAGTACAGAACAAGGTGGTTCAGGTCAGAACGGAAAACACCACCACCATGTGGGACATCAACAAGCAGGGATGCACTCAGTCCACGACCTTGTGCACAGAAGCCATGAAGTTGTGGTCCCTGGCTTGTTCCCTGCAAACCTCTCTGGTAGCAGTTCACCTTCCAGGGAAGGACAATGTGCTAGCAGATGTACTGAGCAGGATCTCTCAGGGCCATCACGAATGGTCCCTGGACCCTCAGGTGTTGAAAGTGATTTTTTTCAAGGTGGGGCACTCCAGAGATAGATCTCTTTGCAGCCCCAGACAATTACCAACTCCCTCTCTTTTGTTGCAGACCTCCAGTCTTGGGCTCAGTCCCCTTGGACTCCCTGATTCTGAATTGGGAAGGGAAGGGAAGTTTCTGTATGCCTCCCCCTCCCACCCTTTCCACTCCTGTTCAAGGTTTTAGTCAAAATAGGGTCTCAACCTTGCAAAGTGATTCTGATTGCTCCAGATTGGGCCAGACAGCCCTGGTACCCCCTGTTGCTGTCCCTAGCAGTCCATCTTCCCCTGTCTCTTTCCAGGAATTACAACCTGTTAACATCCTCTCGGGGGAGGATTTGGTACCTCAATCTTCAGTCTCTCAATCTCAAGGCATGGCTCTTGAAGAGTTAGAGTTTGCAGATCTGCATCTTTCCCAAAGGGTTCTGGATATCCTCAAGGCTTCTCGAAAGCCCTCCACCAGAAAGACTTATAACTCCAAATGGAAAAGATTCAGCATTTGGTGTTCTAAGAAGCATATTTGTCCAGACACTGATGGATTGCCTACAGTTCTGGATTATATGGTCCATCTTAATGGCCTAGGCCTCAGACCAGCTACTCTCAAGGTACACTTGTCAGCTGTTTCTGCGTTTTTGCTGTGGGGAAGTCTTCCTCACTATTTTGTCATCCTGTGTTCTGTAAATTTTTTAAAGGATTGCTTCACACCAGTCCTCCTTTTAGAGACCCTGCCCCGGACTGGGATTTGAATGTTTGCATTGCTCAATTTATGCAACCCCCTTTAGAGCCTATGTCTTCAGCAGAGCTTAAGTACTTGACTTGGCAAACTGTGTTCTTGGTAGGCATTACCTCTGCCCGGCATATCAGTGAATTGCAAGCCCTGTCAGTGGAACCTGATTTTATCTAATTTCACAGGGATAAAGTGGTCCTTAGAACCAATAGAAGATTCTTGCCCAAAGTGGTTTCAGACTTCCATTTAAACCAATCTATGTCTCTTCCTATTTGTTCTTCACTGATCATTCTTCCTCAGGAGAGAGGAGACTACACAGTTTAGATGTTAAAAGAACCCTTAGTTACTACATAGAGTGTACCAAGAGTCACAGGTTTGACTCCTTCCAGTTGTTTCTTACTTATGGAGAAGTGGGAAAGGGCAAACCTGTCACCAAGAGATCTGTTGCAGGTGGATTGTGTCTTGTATACAATTCTGCTATGAAAAACTGGGAAAAACTCCACCCTCAGGCCTGAGGGCTCATTCCACAAGAGGTACAGCTGCTTCCCTGTCTGCTGCCAGGGATATCCCTCTCAGAAATGTGTCAAGCAGCCACCTGGAAAATAGTCCATACCTTTACCAAGCATTACTTTCTGGATATCCAGGCTAGGAGTGATGCTCGGTTTGGCACAGCAGTACTTCAGAGCCTATTCCCAAAGTAGGTTCTGTCCCTCCTTCATGGAGGTACTGCTTGGTAGTCTGCAATATGTCAGAATACAGCAAGACTTAATGTTGTTTGAAGAAAAAATTACTCACCTTAGTAATTGTGTTTCTTCTAATGGAGTCTTGCTGTATTCTGACTTCCCTCCCTGCCTCCCCTCTCAGAACCTGTTTTTGGGAAGTGGGTGGGCAGGTGCAGTGTTGCACCCAAGGGGTGTTTCTTGTTCACACCCTCCTCCTTTTTGTTTGGGTGCTGATTTATTACTGTTATTTGTATTAGATTGGTTTTTGTTTTTTGGATTTCCTAACTTGAGTCTTCCTTGAGAATCCAAAACTTTTTTCTGCCAGTTGGCTAGTAGGAATTTTTACAATTTCCATGTAGAATTTTTAGTTAGTTGGGCTCGTAAGAATCTGACGGTTTGAGTTTGAAACACTCCAGACAGACACTTCAGCCGAGCTTATGCTCTGCATAGAAAGTTAACTCTTTGTTCTCCGGGGCAGTTTAAAGGTTGGGGATCACTGCAATATGTCAGAATACAGCAAGACTCCATTAGAAGAAACACAATTACTAAGGTGAGTAATTTTTTCTTCCCTGTTATTGAGACACACTCCCACTCTCGCAGATTTTGTGATGTTAATAAATGGAGAGCATGAGGACACGCCCTATAGAGTAGAATAGGAATGTTTTTTAACCGCTTTTTATTATACTTTAGAGTTCTGAATAGATCAAATCAAGGCCACCGCTCAGCTAACAAGGTCCTTGTTAATTGAGAGGTGGCCTTGGTTTGTTGTAATCGGAACTCTGAAGTATAAGAAAGTTTTCTTTTTTTTTATTTATATATATATCTGTGTGTGTGTGTGTGTGTTTTTATATATATGTGTGTGTGTGTGTATATATATATAAAAAAATATAGATTTTTATGGTAGTTTCTGTAGGTTTTCTCACGCTTTTCCCCCAGCCAAGACCCCAGCACAAGGTCGTACGTGTGTGTGTGTGTGTGTGTGTGTGTGTGTGTGGAGGCATGCACGCACACTGGAAGCCAGCTCAGTCCCATCCGACCAACCCATACTGCCGCCCCTTTCGCGCCTACGCTACACCAACAGACCTCCACCCGGTAGGGCGGAAATACGGGGGGGGAGAGACAACCCACCCCTGGGAGAGGAGAGCAGCCTGCCAGCTTGCTCAATCCCTCCTCCCTGCCTCCCTACCCCCCCGTGCCGGTGCCCCGACAACCCGAGATCATTCCCGAACCTGGGTCGATGTTGCTGTCCACTTGGGGGCCAGGTAAGGGTTATTAAATGTTTGTGGTGGGCCATACTAGGAAAAGTAAACTGTTTTTAAATGCTCATACAAGTACCATTTAAACCTCTGACTAAGAACTGTGGTCCCCTTCCTGGAAGGATGTAGGCTATCTCAACTATAGAGGCCCATATCCTCCCAGGTTGGCACACAGTCCCCAGTGATAGCCAGAGCTCTCCTCCGTGCACCATATGTCCTGAATATGGGGGCCACAGGCTTTATAACTCTGAATGAGTCCCAATGTAGGAAATCATTTTTCTGAAATGCAAGATATCACATTCTGGTTCTAATTGTGAAATACTCTGGTGTGGAGTACTCTTTCCTTTCCTCAGCTGTATACAGGTATCACCTCAGAAAAAGCCACCGTGCGTGCCACCTGCTTGAGGCCTCTCCCCAGTTCCCTGGAATTACCCTGCACTGCTCCTACCCTGTCGCTTGCTAGTTCATTTGTCCCCAGTTGGACAATGATGTCTAGCTTCCTTCCATCTCCTGCTGCCCTTGCGATCTTATGGATACAGTGTCCATTCCTCCAAGCTGAAGCACCTCTCAGGAACTTCACCTTCCTCTCCCATAGAGGACAGGATGCACAAGAACAAGGGGACATGCAATGAGGCTAGAAAGGGGTAGATTCAAGAAAGATTTAAAGAAGGAAGCACAGTACTTCACTGAAAGAGTTGTAGATGCTTGGAACAGTCTTCCAACAGAGGTGGTAGGGGCAAAAACAGTGGTGGGCTTCAAGCATGCATGGGATAGGCAAAAGGGATCCTTAGTGGGAAGAAAGGTTGGGGGTAGGGAGCTGGAGATCTGCTAGTCATTGGGGGCAGTATAGGCAGGGGATAAATAGGCAGACTTCGTGGTCCAGCAGTCCTTATCTGCTGTCAGATTCTGTCTTCTTTCTTCTGCTCCTAAGTCTGTCCCCCTAACAATTAAGTCCCCTCCAGCAGCTCCTTCCTCCTCAGCTGGCTGCCTTTTCCTTCCTTCTTGGGACCTCCCCTTCTGAGAATCCCCACTTCCTTCCTTCTCACTGTTACATGTGCCTCCACTCGGCTGCCTCTATCTCGCTGGCACAGCGAAGGAATTCTACAGTGGTATACGCATAGGAGCATGCACTGTTCCTGTCACGCACCCTCCCTAAGCCCACCAAGGTACAACTGTTCTGCCTCTGGTGGAGCGGTGGCAGATTTGGTGGCTCCTGGATGGAGCAGAAGGTCCTCTGCAACCTTGCTAGTTAGGCCTAAAGTCCAGCATCCTTTGCTGTCATCCCTGTGAGGTGAGTACAAATGGGGCAGCATCTCAGTCTCCAGAGTGTCCCAAAAGACTGCGGACCCACACCCTTTGCAGTGCACCACTCCCACTACCTTACCTTGCTTTGCGTCTGTTGAAACTTCTCTGTATCCTGCTGCCTCCTTTCTACTTTTGTATTCCTACCTCTCCCTTTTGCTTGCTTGAAACTTGGTACCGTACCCAAGAATTTTCCATTTTCTAACCCCAGTAATACTCAGCTATTCCTAACTTCTGCAGTGACCCTTTAAGATAGAACTGCCTGGAGAGGATGGAACACATGCAAATAATGGAACCCTTTGCATGTGACAACATCTCAAATGCTGCTTTGAACTAACTGCCTTAGTTCTAAACCCCCTCAGATTTCACTCTCTGCCTGTCAAGTCTAGACGCTCGGAGTTCCTTTCCTCAACTTCTGCCTGTGACATGAAGAAACTTATAAATAAGTATCCTTTTCCTTTCATTTGCTGCCTTTTACTTATTGTATTTTTTAGCTAAACCTTAGTTTCAGTGTTAATTTGGGTATTTTTATCTATTCTTCCCGGTTCGGTATAACCGGTGGGGAACAGAGTTATTTTAATTCTTTTCAGAGTTTTCTGACTAAAAAAATCTGTTAGTTTAGTTTAATTTTACTTTAACACTTTTATTTTTGTAACCACTTTATCGGTTACTGAACCTATAACCTTGGTTCACTTTTTCTTCAGTTCCCGGTTCCTGTTGATTCTGGAACTGACCGCAACCGCTAAATATTATTTAAAACTTACAAACTATTTAGCAATTTATATTTTTTATTGGTTCCTGATAAAATGTCGGAAAACCCTAAAGAAAAACGGTGAACCTGGTTTTAAAAACTGGTCTGATTGTGGGAACATATTTGTTAAGGCAGACAAGCACAGGTTGTGTGTTGCCTGTCTTGGCTGTGATCACCTAAAAGAAAACTGAAATTTGTAAAACTTTCTTAGAGTAAACTGTGGAGAAACGTCTGGAATGGCTAAAGAAAAATCTTTCTTCACCTAAGGGTCCCTCAGGCTCTGACCAGCCAACACACTCTTCTGCTGTGGGTGAAACCACTGCAGTGCTTCATTCAACCCCTGAGACGAGTGATAAAATGACTAAGAGGCTTGTTGAACCGGCTAACTCCCCAGTTCTCTCAAAAAAGACTAAGAAAGTAAAGCACACAGAACCCCCTGTGGGGAAAAAAGGGGACTTCTATGGGTGCTCTGGCTCTCCCTTCTCCTCAGGAGATAGCACAGGTTTTATGGTGGTACAGGCCTTGCAGGGACTTTTTTCCACTGGCCAGCAGCCACCTGTGCAGACCCCAGCTGGACAGGCTGGCACTTCAGCTAGATCCTCATTTGTTGAAGAGGAGGATTATAGTGAGTGTGAGGAGGAGGACGAGTGGAACCCATTGAACCTGAGGTTTCCCACGAGCAGGTCTTAGGTTCTTCTCCCAGAACCACTGAAGATTATTCCTCACACTTCCCTTTTGTTAGAAGAATGGCTGATGCCTTGGACATCACCACAGGTGAGGAAATTGAAGCTGAGGAGGAGGAGGTGGGGTTAACCCCCACAAAAAAAGCTCCTCTTACCAGTGAATAAATTCTTCAAAAAGGATGCTTAAATATTTTACGAACCCCTAACTCTGTCCCACCTCTTGATAAGAGGCTGGACAAGAAATATCAGCTGGACAGGGAGGGTGCAGAGTTTCTGTTTTCCCACCCTGACCACCAGGGTTTGCTGCAGGCGGCAGCCTGTGACAAGGTGAAAGTGCCCCTGGCTTCTCATCCATTACCCATCCTATCTTTTTCACTAAGCACTCTACCTCTGGTGAAAGGAGACTCCACAATCTGGATGTCAGGAGAGCTCCTCTGCTACTATATGACAGCCACTAAGGACCATAGGCAGGACCGAAAGCAGCTGTCCCTGACTTATGGGAATGTGGGAAAGGGTAACCCAGCATCAAAAAGGTCAATTTCTCGATGGATAGGTCAGTGTATCCAGTTTTGTTGCACTAAGGCTGGAAGGGAACCCCCAACAGGATTGAGGGCCCATTCCACAAGAGGCACAGATGCTACTTTACCAGCTGCCAGGGATATCCCACTAGTGGACATCTGTGAAGCAGCTACCTGGAAAACAGTACACACCTTTACAAAGCATTACATTCTGGCCGTCCAGTCCAGGAGTGATGCTAGGTTCGGCACAGCAGTCTTGCAGAGTCTGTTTCCAAAATAAGGTTCTGTGCCTACCTCCAAGGTACTGCTTCGTAGTCTGCAGAAATTAGGAATACCTGAGTATTACTGAGGTTATGTTGTTTCTTCCCAGTGATACTCGGGTATTCATAACTTCCCACCCTGCCTCCCCTTCTAGAACCCATAGCCTCTGCACTTCTGAATACTGTGCGCTCAGGGCTATAAATGCCACTTTCTGGCACTGTTTTTCCTACCTACGTTCATAGTGTTTTCCCCCTTTTTCAGGTGGTTCTGACATTTTTGGGGATACCTTGTAAGGTTTTATCCTCCAGTTGGAGGGTTTATTTTGGGGGTATGGGTTTAATTATTATCATTATTATTATTATTATTATTGCATATACATAGTCCTTGGGGGCCTGCCTTTCCAGGCATACAGGAAATCTGAGGGGGTTTAGAACTAAGGCAGTTAGTTCAAGGCAGCATTTGAAAAGTTGTCACGTGCAGACAGTTCCATCATTTGCATGTGTTCTATCCTCTCCGGGCAGTTCTATCCTAAAGGGTCACTGCGAAAGTTATGAATACCAGAGTATCACTGGGAAGAAACAACATTACTATGGTAGGTAATTTTTTCTTTTAACCCACCTACTTGTGTCTGACTTACCCTGTACATAGTAATAGCACATAGAAAACTTTCTAATGAACAAAATGAAAAGGAAAAACACTTCAGAAATAAAATTACAACTGACTGCTTTCTAAAATCTGCAACTTTTTCACCATCTGCTATTTGGGATTACACTAGCTCTTTAATTTCTCATGTTCCTCATCATTGGTTACCAAGTAATGTCAGCGTTTTAAAATAAAAAGCCCTTTATCTGTTTAAGACTTAAACATGCTGCTAAATGATCAGGTTTTTGTTATGTATTATTATCTTTCAGAATGAAAATGCTGGAGATGAGCCCAGAGTTTTGTGTATAATTAAGGATACTACTAATTCTAAGACAGTGAATGAGCATGTTACCTTAAACCTACCTGCTTCAACTCCACTCAGACGATTGTTTGAAGATGTGGCCACAAAAACAGGCTATATAAATGGAACGTTTGACCTAGTGTGGGGAACTGTATTGAAAGCTACAGATACGGTGAGTTCCAGATATCATATAACTTTCCTTTCTGGAAACAGACTGTCTCATCTTGCATTTTAGAAAAATTACTACCTATGTTGGGACTCATTGAGATGTTTATCCCATTGCCCCTGTATTCAGAAGGTGGGCACGGTGCTAACGGGTATAGCGCTGCTCAGACGTGACATAGGATGTCCAAGTGGGGGTGGAAACCATTCTCAAGAGTACCTTGTAGTGCTGTGCACTGGGGATTGCCCGATCACGTTAAATACACCACTGCAGCCATGCAAATGAGTGAGCCCCCCCTTCCATATAGGGCACAGTGGTGTAATTAGAAGATTTTGGAAGCGTGAAACCCTTGCCAGGGCAGCAATATTTAAGACTTCCAAAGTCCTGCTGTTATCAACATGCACACTTTGCCAGCGACACCCTCACCCTCCTACCTGATTCCTGAGTAAATAATAAAATATCTTTGGTAGTCCAGTGCTACCCCATCCTGCCCTCCAGTTAAATAGGAAAAGCTTCCTTGATTGTCCAGTGGTACCCACTTCACTCTCGATCCCTGATTATCTAGAAGAACTTCCCTGGTAGTCTGTTGGTACCTTATCTCACCCTCTTCCCTGTTTATTCTGTTTGTAAACCCCTCCCCATCACTCACCAACTCACCCAGAAAATGCCAGTTCAGGTCTGCAGGCAGAACATTGAACGGCTACTAGCACTGTCCTCCTCTCATCACCTGGGCCATCAGCCTTCTGAATGGGAGGGATCAAACGCATGCGTACTGTAGAAGTTTTTCTGTATTCCATAAACACTTAGTCCCCGTCATTCAGATGGTGGCTGGCCAAGGTTGCAGAATGGTGGGTCTCTGTTGATTGCAGTTCAGTGCTCTGGCCACAGACCTGGACTGACATTTGCTGGGTGAATCAGGGGTGGCAGGGGTGGATACTGATGGGTGGGCCAGGGGGGCAATCTAATAGTATAATGAGAATAGGGCTGGTGGGGGCACCACTGGATTACAAGATTGTTTTTCTATTTAACTGGGGATCAGGTCAGGAGTTGGATACCTCTGGACGACAAGGAAGGCTTTTTCTGTTTTATCGGGGTTGGGTAGGATGGAGGTACTACTGGACTACCAAGGATGTTTCTGTTATTGTACTGAGATTGGGCGATGGTGGGGGAAGCAACCTAGATTCATTCAGCACAATATCTCTTTGCATTTGTGCATGAAGGCATTGGGCAGAGCTGCTGATGGCCACATAATGACTTGAAAATGGCCCCTTAGTGCCTTGCATTAGCATGGCAGCCTCTAAATATTGCACTGGGGAGCAAAGGTGCTATCCCGTTTGGTATGAGCTGTCACCCTTCTTGGTTGTAATAGTGCTTCGCATATACGCTTTGTGCAGCACTTTCACTGCATGATACAAATACAGGATGTATTTTTTTCCCTGACAGGGCCACTGCCTGCATGAATGTGGCCCCCTGACTGTAAGGTAGTATGTTTTGTGCTGTGTCATTTTTGCACAGCGCAAAGAGCCCCTCAGCCGAATATGGGGATGTATCTTATTTCAGTTGTACAGAATTGCAGTCTTATTTTAAAAATCTTGTTGAAAGTGTCTTGAGTAGCCACATCTTTCGGTCACTAATGCATTTCTCTTCATAAAGTATTTTTAGCACCATCCAGACTGCATACCCTTTCTCGTACTGTAGTTGTACAAATAGTTTTGATGCCAATAATTTAATGAGGCTTTGCCAGTTTTAATTTTTTTCACAAAAATACCTGAAATTGAACATTTCAAACAACATGAAGTCTTGCTGTATTCTGAGTTAGCCCCAGCCTTTAAACTCCCCGGAGAACAATGGGTTAACTTTTCTATGCAGGGCATAGAATGTTCATCTCGAGCTCGGTTGATGTCTCTGCCTGTTGTAATTTGAACTGCAACCGTCAGATTCTTTACTCCGCCTCACTGAATGGTCGCTCTGGAGGTTTCTCCTGCAGCTCGGTTCGAAGTCGGTTGAAGTGTCAGTTTTCGGTCGGTTTTCTACCGAAATTTTGTTTCCGCATAGTCGGTTCAAGTCTCTGTCTGTGGTACCGTGAGTACTAGATAGGTTTTGTTCTGTTTTCTGTGTGGAACTTGTAAAAAGTGTAGATCGGTTCGGCTGAACCGATCATTCAGGTAAATTTTGTATTTTACTTTAGTGTGTGGTTACCGGTCTGTATCGGTTCTAAAAACACGGGTTTTAGCACGTTTTTTTCCAAGACCAGTGACACGGTCAGGAACTGATAGGGGAGTCTGCCTGGTGGTTGCCGAAAAAAGGGTAAGTTTGGTTAGGTTGGCCATGTCTGAGAAACCCAAGAAAAAAACCGGGCCCACTGGGTTTCAACACTGCAGTGTGTGTGGGGAGGTCTTTGCTAAGGCCGATCCCCACACCACCTGTGTTTATTGTCTGGGGTTTGACCACCTCGATTCAGACTGCCAAATTTGTAAAATTTTCCCAAATCTACTCTTGAAAAGAGATTAGGTAGACTGAGGGAAAGGGAGGCAGAGAAGTCCGCTGACCCGGATGGCCAGCCCAGTTTGGTTCCGACCGAACCAGAAGGAGTGCCCTCTGACCAGGGCAATACTTCTTCAGGCAAAAGGAGAGCCAATTCCGAGGAATCGGTTCTGACAAAAAGAAAACGCAAAGACAAATCGACCGATTCGGATCCAGAATTTCATACTCCGACCACCGAGGAAATAGCCAAAGCGATTCGTATTGTGGAATTGCTTTGCCCGGTTCCGACTGATCCAGCACCTTTTGGCAGGGGCTCGGTTTGGTCGGTTCCCCTGGTTCAAGATTATACCCTGAAAGAATTTTATGAACCGGAGTTTGAGGAGGAGGGAGAGTTGGAAGCTGAGTATGGTGATGGTGAAAGTCTGGATGTGCATATTGACCCGGACATCTCCCCAGACAGACCTTCAGGTGTTTCTCCTCCTAGGCTTTCTGAGTCCCCTTCGCACTTCATGTTTTACAGAAAGGTGGCTGATACCCTCCAGCTCCCTGTGGAGGAGGCAGTGGAGGATTAGGAGGAGCCTGATTATGTAGAGATGATGAACATCCCAGAGTCCAGGAGATTGTCTATTCCCCTCCACAAATCTTTTAGGAAATAGACACAAAAAATTCTTAAGTCTCCCAATTCCATACCTCCTGTGGATAGAAGAATGGACAAGAGGTATACTCTTTCAGGCTCAGATACGGAGTTCCTTTATCAGCAATGCAGCCATGTTGGGGTTGTACAGGCTGCTGCCTGTGATAAGGCAAGCATTCCCTTGGCATCACACCCCCCCAGACAAGGACTCCAGGAAGATTGATGCCATGGCAAAGAAGCAGTACATGGCATCTTCCTTGGGACTCAGGCAGGCGAATTATATGGTCTATACAGCCAGGTACCAGAAGTCCAGGTGGGACACTGTTACTGGCACTGGCTAAGCAGGCTTCCCCCCAGCTTGCCAAGGAGCTGGAAGAGGTGGCTGCAGATGGGATTGAGGCATCAAAAGTTCAGTTTCATGCTGCTGTGGACTCCAATGATGTATAATCAAGAGTCATGGCTACATCTGTGGCTCTTCAGAGAATGGCTTGGCTCAGATGTACTAGCCTCTCACAGGATACCCAGGCTAAGGCCATGGATTTTCCTGTAGTGGGTAATTCTCTGTTTGGGGAGCAGACAGAGAATTACATGAAGAAAATGGACGAATACAGGACCACTTACAGGAGTGCTCAGGCCAAGGAAAGGCAGGCAGCTCCTCAAAGGCAGCAGTCTAGGGGCAGGGGCAGGTCTTTTCAAAGGCCTTTTTACAGACCACAGGCCTCTTTTTCCTTTTCACAGAGGGGGTTCTTCAGAGGGAGAGGCAGAAGGGGGATGAGCAGGCCTGCATCCACCCCTCAGCCTAAAGCCCCTGCCAAGAAGACAGGTCTGCCCGGGTCCACTGTTCTATCCCAGTAGGGGGCAGGCTGGCTTACTTTGTCCAGGACTGGATGTCTTTTACATCAGACAAGTGGGTCCTGGAAGTAGTAAGCCAGGGACTGGTTCTCAGCTTCAAAAAATTTCCAAGGATGAGAGCCGGATCTTTTCTACCTGCAAATCTCTCAGAAACCCTTGCCCTAGAGGCAGAGATTTCTGCTCTCCTAGCTCTAAGAGCTATAGGGAGAGTACATACCCTACACTGGGGCAAAGGACTGTACTCCAGGTACTTCCTAACCCCCAAAAGACAGGAGAGTGGCGACCCATCCTGGACTCAAGATATCTGAACAAACATCTTTTAAAGCCAAAGTCCAAGATGATAACTCTGGGAATTATCCTTCCCTCTCTAAGGCCAGGGGACTGGCTAGCCTCCATGGACCTCAAAGATGACTACTTTCACATTTCCATCAGGTGCTCCCACAGAAAGTACCTCAGGTTTGAGTTGCCCTCAGGCCACTATCAGTTCAGAGCAATGTCCTTTGGCCTAACCTCAGCCCCAAGGGTCTTCACAAAGTGCCTGGCAGTTGTTGTTGCCTTCCTAGGAAGACCGAAGATTTCCATTTTTCCATATTTGGACGATTGGCTCATAGTGGGCCAGTTTCCAGACCAAGTCAAGTCACACCTACAAGTGACCCAGCAAGTGCTCACTTCTTTAGGATTTCTTCTCAACCTACCAAAGTCAGTTCTCGAATCAGTGCAGCTCCTCACCTTCATAGGGGCAGAGCTGGATACGGTAAAAGCAAGAGCCTTCCTTTCCCTGGAAAGGGCAAGAGCTCTCATGGAGCTGGCCTCTTCATTCAGCCTTCAGGTGTCTCGACCAGCAAGGCATTTCCTTCAGCTCTTGGGCCACATGGCAGCTTCTACAGCAGTGGTCCAGGGTGCAAGATTCCAGATGAGGGACATTCAGTTCCACTTAAGAGCTTTTTGGTCCCAAAGAAAGGATTCCCTTACCAAACTAATCCCAGTGATTCGAACTCTGATCCAAGCCCTCCAATGGTGGCAGGATCAGGACAGTTTGAGGCAAGGGGTTCCGTTTGCCACTCAGTCTCATTCAGTAGTCCTTACCACAGATGCTTCCCTGCTGAGCTGGGGAGCCCATTTAGGGGATCTCACTACCCAGGGACTGTGGTCGCCTCAGGAATCTTTTCTACACATCAGTCTCTTGGAACTCGGCAGTGTTCCTGGCACTGCAAGTTTTTTCCAAATCAGTACAGAACAAGGTGGTTCAGGTCAGAACAGACAACACCACCACCATGTGGTACATCAACAAGCAAGGAGGCACTCGGTTTACAGCCTTGTGCACAGAAGCAATGAAGTTGTGGTCCCTGGCTTATTCCCTGCAAACCTCTCTGATAGCAGTTCACCTTCCAGGGAAGGACAATGTCCTAGCAGATGCACTGAGCAGAATATCTCCGGGCCATCACGAATGGGCCCTGGATCCTCTGGTGTTGAAGGTGATTTTCTCAAGATGGGGCACTCCAGAGATAGATCTTTTTGCAGCCCCAGACAATCACCAACTTCCTCTCTTTTGTTGCAGACCCCTCGTCTTGGGCTCAGTCCCCCTGGATGCTCTGATTCTGAACTGGGAAGGGAAATTTCTGTATGCTTTTCCTCACTTCCCTCTCCTGTTCAAAGTGTTAGTCAAGATAAGGTCACAACCTTGCAAAGTGATTCTGATTGCTCCAGACTGGGCCAGGCAGTCATGGTATCCCTTGTTGCTGTCCCTAGCAATCCATCTTCCCCTGCCTCTTCCCAGGAATTGCAACCTGTAAACATCCTCTCAGGGGAAGATTTGGTACCTCAATCTTCAGTCTCTCAATCTCAAGGCTTGGCTCTTGAAGAGTTAAAGAGTTTGCAGATCTGTATCTTTCCCAGAAGGGGTTCTGGATATCCTCAAGGCTTCTCGAAAGCCCTCCACCAGAAAGACTTACAACTCCAAATGGAAAAGATTCAGCATTTGGTGTTCTAAGAAGAGTGTTTCTCCAGACACTGCTGAATTGCCTACGGTTCTGGATTATATGGTCCATCTCAATGGCCTAGGCCTCAGACCAGCTACTCTCAAGGTACACTTGTCATCGGTTTCTGCTTTCCTGTCAGTAGGCAAGTCTTCCTCACTGTCATTCCACCCTGTATTCTGTAAGTTTTTCAAGGGATTACTTCACACCAATCCCTCTTTAGGGATCCTGCTCCTGCCTGGGATCTTAATGTTTGCATTGCTCAGCTTATGCAGCCCCCTTTTGAACCTTTGTCCTCAGCAGAACTTAAGTACTTGACTTGGAAAACTGTGTTCTTGGTAGCCATTATTTCTGCTAGACGTATCAGTGTATTGCAAGCCCTGTCAGTGGAACCTGATTTCATCTCTTTTCACAGAGATAAAGACCTTAGAACTAACAGAAAGCTCTTGCCTAAAGTGGTTTCAGATTTTCACCTGAATCAGTCTATGTCTCTCCCTGTTTTCTTCACTGATCATTCTTCCTCGGGAGAGAGAAGGATACACAGTTTGGATGTTAAAAGAGCCCTTAGCTACTACATAGAGTGTACCAAGGGTCGCAGGTTTGACTCCCTCCTGTTGTTCCTTACGGGGAAGTTGGGAAGGCAAACCTGCCACCAAGAGATCTATTGCCAGGTGGATTGTGTCTTGTATACAATTCTGCTATGAAAAACTGGGAAAAACTCCACCCTCAGGCCTGAGGGCTCATTCCACAAGAGGTACAGCTGCTTCCCTGGCTGCTGCCAGGGATATCCCTCTCTTAGAAATTTGTCAAGCAGCCACCTGGAAAACAGTCCATACTTTTACCAAGCATTACTCTCTGGATATCCAGGCTAGGAGTGATGCTCGGTTTAGCACAGCAGTACTTCAGAGCCTATTCCCAAAGTGGGTTCTGTCCCTCCTCCATGGAGGTACTGCTTGGTAGTCTGCACTTGTCAGAATACAGC
Organism: Neoceratodus forsteri; assembly: GCA_016271365.2. Classification (NCBI taxonomy): domain Eukaryota; kingdom Metazoa; phylum Chordata; order Ceratodontiformes; family Ceratodontidae; genus Neoceratodus; species Neoceratodus forsteri. The sequence continues at coordinate 805,624,771 of CM028133.1, forward strand.
AAGACTTAATGTTGTTTGAAGAAAAAATTACTCACCTTAGTAATTATATTTCTTCTAGTGGAGTCTTGTTATATTCTGACCTCTCCTCCCGTCTCCCCTCTAAGAACCTAGATTTTTTGGGATGTGGGTGGGCAGGCGCAGTGTTGGCACCCTAGGGGTGCCCCCTTTACACCCTCTGTTTCTCATGGGGTGAGATGTTATTTCATTTGATTGTTTTTTGTGTTTGGGTTTCCTGACTTGAGTCTTCCTTTGAGAACCCAAAATATTATTTTTCTGCCAGTTGGCTAGTAAAAATTTTACGGTTTCCACACAGAACACCTAGTGAGTTTTGCTCGTAAAGATCTGATGGTTGCGGTTCAGATTACAACAGGCAGAGACATCAACCGAGCTCGAGATGAACATTCTATGCCCTGCATAGAAAAGTTAACCCATTGTTCTCCGGGGCAGTTTAAAGGCTGGGGCTAACTGCACTTGTCAGAATACAGTAAGACTCCACTAGAAGAAACATAATTACTAAGGTGAGTAATTTTTTCTTTCTTCCTTGTGTCTTGCAGCTAGATAAATCAAACAGGCACCGTAATTTGGTGCAGATAGTAATGGTTGCAATTTGAAGAGTAAACAATGTGTAGAGATGTCAAGATTTCACACACAGCCTTGTTGGGCACCATTATTTGAGACATTTAAGAAAATCTGGACTGTTTTTCTAAAGCAAATTAGACAGAGGCCCAAATATTAGTATCCTGCTAAAATTAATGGAGTATGGCACAACTCTGTCAGAGTTGTTGTAAAACCCTTGGCTTAAAACTGATGCTTACATTAAAAAACTGACATTGCCTTCTTTAATAATCTCTGCCTTTTCATGCTTTCCCAGTTCCCTGTAGTACTGTGCAGAACTACTGTGAAATTAATAATACTGTTCTGATTTCAAAACCACCCAATAACGTAATAAAAGTTGTGACTGTGTAGCAATTTAGTTCTCATGCCAACCTGTTGTCTGTCTTTGTTATTCTGTATCATTTCAGCCTCCCTTGGATCATACCAGTGACCAAATTCTTGTTGACGCTGGCTTTGAATCGGGGAAGAAGAACTTTTTGCACCTAACAGATAAAGATGGTGAACAACCTCAGCTTGTGTCTGTAAGTAACCTCTCTAATTATGGTATCCGATGAAATTCACACATTATAAACATTGAAGAACAGTACAGTCGGGAACAAAAACGCACTGTGGGCTCCAGAAGTAAGAGAAACAATTCCATGATTTATGAATAAAAGCCTTTACAGCCAGTATAATACTGAATGAACCTGGGGACACACAAGATTCAGGTCTGGCTACCTAGACTCCAGTCATATTAACAGCAGACAGCCAAAGACTACTGGTGCTGTGATGCCAGTGCCTATCACCCAGCATCCCCACCCCTTTAGCTGATGGATCATCAGTAGGAAAAAGTAGTCCAAATCCATTCAAGCAAATTATATAAAAAAATCACTTTTTTTCTTTCTTTGTTGCCTAGGTACCTCATACTAACATATTGCAGACTTTCTTTTTGCTTGTTGCTAATATTGTAAAATGAGCAGTCAAAGATATAGTGTTTTATATTTTCCAGGTCAGTGCAGTTCCATTGGCAGACCCTCACATTATCAGAGATACCCTAGCGTACACCAGCTGTAATTGCATGTGGCAAGGTTTGAAAGCACAGAGAGGTGCACAAGCTTTTCTAAGCTTAACATTCTGTAGCTGGGGTAGATAAGGGTTTTGCTGAGGGGTCAGTTTTTATTTGTTTGTGTCCCTGTCATTGATGCTGCCAGGCTACCTCCCAGCCCCAGCTGCTACCTTTCTCTGTTTCCTGTCTTGTGCCCCAGGGGGTCCACAAAGGGTGTTTCCTCACCAGTGGGCATGTCCTCCATGGTGGGTTCTTTTGGGAATGTCTTTAGCCATGACCTCCCTTGGGGCCCATCTATGTGGAGGACAGGTGGGCGATCGGGAGTGGTGGCACCCAATAATGCTGGCTTCATGTTGCCACACATTGGAGGTTTTTCCTGATTTCATTTTGTCCCGCTTCCAGGACGAAGCTGAATAGGAATCCATGGTGTGCACATGTTATTGCATGACCACACAATGGAGCCAGGCTGTGTTTCCCTCTCCCAGTAGACTCCCCGGCTGCACCGTCATCTGTGACCACCCAGTTGGTGGTGTAGCAACAGACAGTGCTGCCCTGCCTCCCTGGATGAGGTGCGCACCCTCTGGGATGCTTGATCTTCCTTCCCTGGGCTCATTTCCAAACCTGGGTCACTGGCATTGTGAGCAGTAGCTCTACTGTACTGCCAGTGATGGGTCAGTTTAAACTGGATACTAGGGACAGATCTTGTTAAGCTTTACTTTTGAAACTGTTTTGATATGTCTGTACATTTCATTTTGACTAAGCATCCATATATTCCTTCAGGAAGGGGATTCCAGCAAGAAATAGTCATTGTGTGATATTAAGAGTATACATGATCTGTTATGGAAAGCCTTAAGTTAAAATGCTTGGATTTTTCTTTCTGTTGAAAAATATTGCCTTATTCACAGCTAAGACTGTGAGGATTACATTTCTTTCTGTATGGTGTATTTTGGGAGTTTTTGTTGCATGTTATACTCCTCCTCTGACTTTATTAGAGTCTCCTTCTTCCTGCTGTATGTTTGAAAACATGGAACAGCAACTAAGGGTAGAACTAGTGACACCACTACCCTCTTTAACAAATCATGGGAGGATGGGGTGGTACCCAAGGACTGGAGGAGGGTAGATGTGATTCCCCTTCACAAAAGTGGGAGCAAGGCAGAAGCAGGAAACTACAGACCTGTTAGTTTAACCTCAGTGATAGGGAAAATGATGGAATCACTTCTGAAGGAAAGAATTGTCGAGTATCTAGAGGCCAGAGGGGCACAGGACCCAAGGCAGCATGGATTCACAGTGGGAAGGTCATGCCAGAGCCAGATCTGATAGATTTCTTTGACTGGGTGACCAAAGTAGTAGATCAGGGAGGGGCTGTGGACATGGCCTACCTAGACTTTAGCAAGGCATTTGACACAGTCCCACAAAAGATTAATATACAAGTTAGCCAGCCTGGGAGTGGGTCCCAAGATGACAGTCTGGGTAAAGAATTGGCTGGAGAATAGGACACGAGGTAATAGTAAATGGAGTCCACTCTGAAGAAGGGGTTACTAGTGGGTACCGCAGGGGTTCAGTATTAGGACCGATCCTCTTAAGTGTCTTTATAAGCGACATTGCAGAGGGACTGGAAGGAAAAGTATGTCTCTTTGCAGATGACACAAAGATCTGCAACAGAGTTGATGCACAAGGTGGGGTGGAAAGGATGAGAAGGGACTTGGCAAGGTTAGAGGAATGGTCAAATGTATGGCAGCTTAGATTCAATGCTAAGAAGTGCAAGGTAATGCACCTGGAAACAAAAACCCAGGGAAGAGTACACAATGGGGTGAGATGCTAACTACAACAAAATGGAAAGGGACCTGGGGTAGTCATATCAGATGACCTAAAGGTGGACAAGCAATGTGAGAGGGCAGAAAGGAGGGCTGGGGGATACTGGGATGCATAGGGAGGCATCACCAGTAGAAAACAGGAAGTTATTATCCTCTGTACAGACAGCTGGTCAGACCCCATCTGGAGTACTGCGTGCAGTTCTGGAGACCCAATCTCCATAAAGACATAGACAGGATGGAAGCTGTCCAGAGGAGGGCAACTAAAATGGTGCAGGGTCTGCACTGGAGGACATATGAAGAGAGACTAAAGGAGCTTATCATAGCCTACGAGGAAGGGGGACATGATAGAAACTTTCAAGTACCTCCAAGGAATCAACAAAGTCGAAGAAGGTAGCATCGTTCAAAAAAAGAGGTGTTCAAGAACAAGGGGGCACAATTTGAAGATGGAGGGGCGGCTCAGAGGTAATTTAAGGAAGTATTTTATCACAGAGAGGGTTGTGGATGCGTGGAACGGCCTTCCAGAGGAGGTTGTGGAGTCAAAAACAGTGGTGGAATTCAAGCATGCATGGGACAGTCATAAGGCCATTCTAGGGGTTGGGGGTTGGAAGAAGTAGGCCGCTGGTTAACAAGGATCTGCAGCTTATCCAGTAGGTAGGGAAATGGACAGACTGGGTGGGCCAAGCGGTCCTTATCTGCCGTCAAATTCTATGTTTCTATGTAAGTCAAGTTGGAAAAGGTGTGCACAATGCGAGTTTACCATGTCCATCACAGACAGACAAGATGCTTGTGTTCCTTGTCTAGGGGTAAATGTTTGGAAGGTTATTTATATCAGGCTTTTAAAGGCATACCACAGAATTGAGCCCCCCTGACCGGGCACTCCTCCTGCAGTGGTGTGGCACTTGATCTCAGCCACCACCCGCTTCACCTTCCTCTGCCAGCTCTCTAAGAATTGAGATCCCCTGACCTTGCACTCCTCCTGCAGTGGTGCAGTGCTTGATGTCAGCTGCTGCCCGCTTCACCTTCTTCAGCCAGCTCTCTGACTAAGGATTGAGCCCCCCTTCCGGGTGCTCCTGCAGTGGTGCAGCGCTTGATCTCAGCCATCGCCCGCTTCACCTTCCTCGGCCAGCTCTCTGACTAATGTACGGTCCCCTCTGAGAAAGCGTCAGAGTTTCAAGATTTTTGGTGCTTGCCTCTGATTGGCTGCTTCCTCTGCTTTCTTTACACCAGTTTGCTAATCCTTATAGCCAAGGACATTGACTCAAACAAGCAGCACGGCTGGGCATCAGTTGCCTTGTGTAACTAAACTTGCTCTGTTTTGTTAGTAAACTTGCTCTGTTTTGTTAAAATTTTCAGCTGTTCTACTTTTTTCTCTTTTGTCCTTCTGTTACGATTTTTCTGATTTTAATTTCTTCCTAAAAGGATCTGTAATCACCTGTACATTGAACTGTTTACTGATTGTGCTGCTTTACTCAGTTTAGGATTTATTAATGATTTTACTGTACGTTTAGGGTGTACTGTATTCTTAAGAGTGTAATTATTCCACTGAACTTGCTTGCCTTCTGATCTAATTTCTCCTCTTCTCTTCTCTTCTGCTCCCAGCTACCACCTCAACCCCCCCGCCATGGCATGGCGCTTACCCGCCCTGCATCCTATCTGACTCTGTGCTGTTAACCCTCCTCAGTGCTTGGTGCAGATCCACCCTGCCCCCCACTTCTATTGTTCTCTGCTCCCTTCCTGCCCCCCCAATCTAAGCTAATTTCTCCTCTTTCTGCTGCCGCCCCATGCCATCTTCCTGTCTGCTGCCCTGTCCACACCCCTCCCCCTGATTTAGCGGCTTCTTTGTAACCCTGCTTTCTCTTCCTTCTCCACAGAATTGAGCGACCCTGACCGGGTGCTCCTCTTGCAGTGGTGCAGCGTTTGATCTCAGCCGCTGCCCTCTTCACCTTCCTTGGCTAGCTCTCTGACTAATGTATGGTCCCCTCCATTTGTTACTAAACTTGCTCTGTTTCTCCTGCTCTCCCACCCCATCACTCTTTAAATCCACTAGCTGCACTCTGAGCTCCACCCAGCAGTGCAACTAGGCCAATTGTAACTTCGTTGTTTATTACACTGGTTGTCTTTTACATTGTTCTATCTCTGTTACTCCTCCTAAAGTATTGTCTATTAGCAAAATTCGAACTCTCACTCCTGCTCCCTCTCCCAACCAAACTCCCCCCATCTCAGTCTCCATGCACCACTCTCTGGACCATAATCTTGTAGTAACACCCTCACCTGCCCTCTTTAGATGGTCGAAGTACCCCTTTCGACTCAGTGCCTCACTCCTTCATATTCCATTATACTACACCCTGCTTCTCTTATTAAAATTCCAACCTCCTCTTTCTGACCACTCCTCCCCTAATACCTGTCTAAGACGTTCTCCTCCTTGGTGCAAGAGCGGACGTTCTCCTCCTTGGTGCAAGAGCGTGAAATTTCACTTCTTGATCTTCGCTGTCCTGCTTTTATCCTCTGGCGACATCAACCCTAACTCTGTACCTTGCCCTCTGGGCACCACTGTGTCAACATATACTACTGCTGTCTCACCCCTAAACAACCTCCTTGCCCTTCCCCGTGGACTAAAAATTCTACACCTAAACATACGTAGTCTTCTCCCCAAATTAAACCTGCTTCAGCCTCTAGCTGCCTGACTTGCCCCAGATACTATCATACTTTCTGAAACATGGCTTAACAAAAACATAAATGACCCCTCTCTCTCCATCCCTGGTTGCTCTATCTCCAGGCAAATTCGAATTAGTAGGGGTGGAGGAGTAGCAATATGCATCACATCAGTTATACAATTCACCACCATCCTTTCCACATCAGTCCCTAAAGCTTATGAGGCACTCATCCTCAAACCATCACTTCCTTTCTCTATTCCTATTTATATTGCTGGTGCCTACTGTCACCTGGGTCTCCGTTCTGTCGTCACTACCGAGCTCATTAATACGATGGTTTCCCTTCTGGGGAAGTATAGATAATGGGAGACGTTAACCAAGACTGGTTATCCGCCTCTCTAAACAAATTACGTAATGATATTAACGCACATAACTTATCTCAACTTATCCTTGAACCTGCTCGTATGAACCCTAAAACTGGTAACTATTCCCTTATCGACTGGGCCCTCATGTCCCATCCACACAGGGATATTAAATCAGGCATACTACCAGATGCCCTTAATGACAACCACATGACCTTTATGGTACACAAAATCCACAGAACTAAAGCCCCCCTATAAAATCCTATAAACATGTTCTTATAAATCCTTGAACCTCTCTCCTCTACTCCAAGACCTGGCCCACACTAACTGGGCACCTGTCACCTCATCTAATTTTATACATGATACTTATGACTACTTTCGTGACAAATTTCTGGAGATTTGAAATAAACATGCCCCGCTACGGCTGTCCAGGGTTAGGGGAAACCACTTCCCATGGATTACCCTGGAATTCTTGGCGTATCAAAGAGCCAGAGACCTGGCGTGGAAAACTCATAAAATGACAATGGAGCAAACGGAGCAGAGCACTAGAACAACCGAAACAAAGAGAGACCTGAAACTAGGTCTGAAAGTTAAAACATGCTTTTTGTTCCATAAAAAAGGCTAAGATCAGACACGGGTGACAGTTACACCCCTCCACTAAATTTCACATGGGTCTTATGCTTTATCAAGGTGCCCCGGCATTCCCCGGTCTCCACCAGAGAGGTCGCCTGTGCGACGCATCCCCAGAGCCCTCCCCAGGAAGAGAGAGAGCAGTCCTCTGACGCCGATCTCCTCCCTCCTTGTTAACCACCGACAACCCGAGCTCGTTCCTGAACCCGGGTCGTCGGCGTGGCGTCCAGCACCTCAACCCTCAGTGCCACTGGGCCGGCCTATGCTTTTGGCTACTTGGTGAGGCACTGCATGTTGTTTGTGTTTATATCATTGCCTCCAATGGCTGTGTGGTGTGCAGTTTTTGCTTTGCTCGTCCCACCTCTCTGTGCATGATTGGGGAGGGCCCAATCTTGCCGCTAGTGGATGTTTATGAACTTCATTCACTGAGTGCAGCAAACCAAAGTGATTTAGGCCCACCCATGTTATATGGATGACTCTGTGTGCCATTGCTGTCTACATAGACACGTCAACATGGACTGCCCCACAGTTATATAAGTTGTATGTGAGATCCTGTCTTTGGTGGCTTACAGTCCAATATATTATGTCTCTGTGGAGATCCTCTTGAAGATTTGCTGTTAATGGTAACTAACAAACCTTTCAGGAAGTATTCAGATAGACACAACAACAATAGAAGATACGTGGACAAATGTAGATAGGCCAGCCTTTATTCAGGTGGAAATCAGGTAGGTAAACAGTAGCAGCAAGGCAGTATAAAATGATCAAACAATCTAAACAGGATGCTGAGTGCCTCTGCAGTTAGGAGATTACAGTAATGTTGGCTCTTTGCTTTCTATCTAGAATTATGAAAGAAGCATGGCTGTAGTAAAATTAAATCAAATTGATACAATGAGCAGGTAACTACAAGTAATACAATTTGGCCCTTTCCTTCCTGTCTGGAGGTGAGAGGGTAGCCTGAATTTAACAGAAGTCTCATTCAGACAGCAGAGGAATATTTTGCATGGAATTCTTTAGTGTGTCATCCTGTCTCCATGAGAACTTGAGTGCTTTGACTGTGCATCATAAAATTGCCTGACCAGTTGCTGTTCAGTACAGGCATACAGAGGCTGCATCTTGTGTTGAAACAAAAGTGCTGTGTAATAGGTACTAAGATAAAGTAAGTGTAAAATGTGCAAGGCACTGTACATAGGCGAGACAGCACGAGTAAGCAAACAAGTCACTAGTATAGCTACATAAGCAGTCAAACAAGGCAAGCAGACCTTCACAGGACATATGAACATGCCTACAGATAAAGTCCTTACAGTCTGTCTATTCAGCTGGATTGTACAGCTCTGTTCTCTGTATGTATTTACAAAGGGAACTCTCGTTCTCCCCCCCCCATTTCCATTTTGACCTCCTTCTCCCTCCCCCCATTTGCCTTCTTTCTAGCCACCAGTTTTCCCTTCATCCTGTCCCTACCCGTCTTGATGCTGTCCACCATTTTTAGGGATGCCACCTCCTCTGGCGGCTCATTCCAGTTGGCTACCACCCTCTCTGTGAGAAATTACCTCCTCATCGCCCTCCTAAACTTTCCCCACCAGTTTTAGGCTGTGCCTCCTAGTGGTCTTGTAGATCTTCAAGGAAAATCTTTTGTAGCAGGTCATAATACATGGGATATCCAGCTGCAGGCAGCATTTCCTTCAAATGATTTTTCAGCATTCGACCCTAGGACCTCCCCCTGATGTTACCATGTGGTGTCAGTCTGGCATGTATAAAAGGGGGAGGTCCCAGATACTCCTAAGTTCTTTTCAAGCGCTACCATGCATGCAACACGTTCTCCTTCAGAGTCCTGCTTCCAGTCATTGATGAAGAGTTTAACGACCTCCCAAGGAATGGCATTCCTTTCCCAAAGCTTGGGCGGACGCCCTCATTGCTTTGATTCTTCGGTTGGGATCCAGATGGTATGTCTCGGCTCAAGACTACTTTCGCCTTCTTGGACATATGGCGGCTACTGTCCCCACGGTCCCATATGCCTGACTTCACATGAGGATTCTCCAATGGTCTCTGAGGGTCCAATGGGACCTAAAGGTGGACAATTTTGATGCCCAAGTCCTGGTGTCCTCTCTGGCTTTTCGAGCCCTGCAGTGGTGAGCATCTTTGAACAATCTGATGCATGGCATGCCATTCCAGTCTCCTATCCTTGTCTCATTTTGACCACGGACACCTCCTCTCTAGGTTGGGGTGCTCATCTACTGGATGTTCAATCCTAGGGATCATGGATGAGCACAGACGCCTGCCTTCAGATCAGCATCCTGGAGATGAGTGCCATCCTATATGCCCTGCAGGCATTCGAGACCCTCCTTCCCCCAGGCTGCCTTCAAGTGCAATCAGACAGCGCTATGGTAGTCCACTACCTGAACAAACAAGGGGGAACCCATTCGTATCCCCTATGCAGGGAATAGATGAGGATTTGGTATTGGGCAATCCAGAAAGGCATCCAGCTTCTGGCAGTCCACGTCCCTGGTGTACAGCACCCTGGCAGAGATGCCTTAAGCAGAACCACTGCCCAGGCCCACGTGTGGGAACTTCTCCAGGACGTTCTGGAAGACATCTTCCACCACTGGGGCTACCCAGAGTTAGACCTATTTGCCTCTCCGCAAAATGCAAAACAGCCTCTCTACTGCTCTCTCTCGAGTGAGGTCCTGGAACTTTATGGCTGGACGCTTTATCTCATTCCTGGACAGGAAGATATCTTTACACTTTTCTGCCCTTCTCCCTCATTCAGAGGGTTCTAGTCAAACTGGTCAGGGACCGGGCAACTATGATTCTAATAGCACCATTGCTTCTACAAGTCTCTGTCCTTGAACCCCTACCTCTACCGATTTGCCAGGCTCTATTGTCCTATGTGAACAGCTCATTGCTTCTTCCAGACCTTCACTCCCTGCACTTGCACACCTAGCTCCTGAGGACATCGTCGTCTCTTGCTTCTGGGTGTCGCCCAAAGTGGCTGAAGTCCTACGGGCTGCAAGAAAACCATCTATGCGGTCTTATTCCATGAAGTGGAAACATTTTTCCATTTGGGCATTGGCTCATGGTTTGAACCCATATGATTGTTCCCCTCAGAGCATCTTGTATTATTTGCTCTCCTGTCGGAAGTTGAACTGAAATATTCCTCTGTATAAGTTCACCTTTTGGCAGTATTCAGCTTTTCATTTGCCTGTGGATGACAAACTATTGTCCCAGTTGACACTTATAAGGACCTTCTTAAAATGTATTCTTCACTTTCATCTCCCTGTTCTGGAGCCAGTCCCTGCTTGGAATTTGAATTTTGTCCTTGGAAAAACTGACATTAAGTCCTTTTGAGCCTGCCACTTCATGCAAGCTATGATATCTTTCTTGGAAAACTATTTTCCTGGTTGCCATTACATCGGGTAGACATGTTTCAGAGTTACACGCACTGATGTGCACGCCTCCCTACCTGCAGTTTCATAAGGATAGAGTTTCCTTATGTACTAATCCAACTTTTCTTCCTAAAGTGGTCTCAGAATTTACCTTAAATCAGACTATCCACTTACTGGTGTACTATGCGGAGCCAACATATCCAGGGGAATCCCTGCTTCATACTCTCGATGTGCATAGCATATTGAGATATTATCTTCTTCACACCACACAGTTGCGAAAAATGGAGCAATCGTTTGTCTCTTTTGCCCCTGGGAAACGGCATTAAGGTTTCAAAGTAGTGCTTGTCCACTTGGGTGGCTGACTACATTACGTTTATTTATACCAAATGTGAAAAACCTCTCACTGGGGTTGTCAAATCTCACTCCACCAGAGGAATGGCTGACTCAGCGGTGTGCTTTAGGGGCGTTTCTGCCTTGGAAATTTGTGAAGCCGTCACTTGGTCTACTGTACATACATACATTCACAAAACATTACAGTGTAGACATTGCTTCCAAGAAGCGAACCTGTTTTGGATGTGCCGTTCTCCAAGGCCAGCTGTCCTAATTCTGTAATGTTTGCTTCCTCCTCCCTTGGGCATAATAACTGCTTGGGACTCTTCCCTTGTGTTATGACCTACTGCAAGAGACTTTCTTCAAAGAAGATAGTATAGTTGCTTGAGAACTTACCATAACACTAGCTTTTGAGAGAGTCTCTTGCAGCAGGTCATGCTGCCCCTCCCACCTTCCCGCTTGCTTACTACTTCAGAAGGGTAACCTGCTCCAGTTTTTTATGATAATCTCGAAGTGCTGCCCGTGTGTTATCTCCTCGGTTCCCATCAGAGACCAGAGAGTGTATTCTCATTTTGGTTACTAAGATGGAAAAGACCTAAGGAGTGTCTGGGACGGCCCCCTTTTATACGTGTCAGACTGACACCACATGGTAACGTTAGGGGGAGGTCCCAGGGTCGACTGCTGAAAAATCATCCAGAGGAAATGACGCCTACGATTGGATATCCCATGTGTTATGACCTGCTGCAAGAGATTCTCTCAAAGATCTAATGTTCCAGTAAGTTCTTATGCAACTATGCTTTGCTAAGGCTGAAGAGACCCTCAGTGTTCATCCTGTTAATACCCTTACGGTACCTGAAGGTCTCAGTCTTGGCTTCTGTCTTTCCTCAAGAGAGTACATATTGAGCTCCCTGAGCCTCTCCTCATATATATTGCCCTGCTGGCCCTGTATCATCTTGGTTGCCATTCTCTGGACCATCTCCAGCAGGGTGCTATCCTTCTTAAGATACTGGCACCAAAACTGCACACTGCACTCCAGGTGTGATGTTACTAGTGACCTATATAGCGGCAGAATGCCCTCTGCTTTCCTGGTGTTAATTCCCCTGGCTGAGCAGTCCAGCATTTGATTTACTTTGGTTGCTGCTCTCTTGCAGTGTACAGTGTGTTTCAGGTCACTTGGGATCACTACTCCCTTTTCTTTCTCTTAACTGGTTCCTGCACTCCACCCAGCCAGTAGTTTGTCCCTGGAGTCTTCACTCCCAAGTACATAACTTTGCACTTTTTAGGGTTGAACCCCAGCTGCCAAATGCCAGGCCACTTTTCTAGCCAAGCCAGGTCCTCCCAGAGTTTCTCTCTTCCTTCCTTCGTATCCACCCTCCCACAGATCTTGGTATTGTCTGTGAACTGGCATATTTTACCCTTGATCCCATCTGTGACGTCACTTATGAAAATTTTAAACAATACTGGACCGATCACAGAGTCCTGTAGGTCCCCACTGGTCACGGGCCTCGCTTCTGTGAATTCTCCTCTAACTACCACCCTTTGGTTTCTATTCTGCAACTAGCTTCTGACCCATCCTGTGAGCTTAGTGGCCACCCCCAGTTTCTTCAGCTTCCTGACCAGCCTTCTATGAGGCACAGAGTTAAAGGCCTTGCTAAAGTCCAGATACAGAACATCAGCTGCCTGGCCTAGTGACCCAGTCGAAGAAGTTAATTAGGACTTGTCAGGACGTCCCTGATACAAACCCATGCTGCCTCTCGTCCTGGAACCTATTTTCCTCCAGAAAGCCAGTCAGTCTCTCTTTCACAAAGGTCTCCATCAGCTTTACCCACTATTACGATCAGGCTGACTGGTCTTGTAGTTCACTGGTTTGTCCATGAAGTTATAGGATCCTTTGCAACCATCTGGAAACTGGGAGGCATAGGAATAGTATAGTAAAGCAAGAGCATTTTTAATTACAGTAAAAGCACCAGTGTGTATTTCAGGGCCTGAGTTCAGTTCCCAGGTAGGTAGTGTTATTTAATTTTATTTGCAATTAGTGTTTCAAATGCTTAGTAGTGGCTAATACTTCACTAGCAACTAATTATCATCATACTAAAAGAAAAAGAGTTGGCATAGTTGGAATGTCTAGGTAACAAACCACCAGAAGGTAGAGGAACATTTTAATAAAAAAACGTTGCATTCATTTGCTGTGACACTTAACTGAATTTAACTAGCATTAGGAACAGTATGTACAACATTTTGCCTGCAGCCTTGTGTGAGGCAACTTTGCAACTATTTTTGGGTGAAATCAGATGCTTAGTAGAGGTTTGCTGTACATGAACAATTTTGCGTAGCTGATGATGAGATCTGTATAGCTTTTTGCTGCGCTGTCCCAGGTAAAATATTCACTGCCATAAGGTCATTCCCCATGTCTGCAAGCACTCAATATGTAGTACTTGCTGTAGGACTCCAAAACAATTGAACCCAATATATAAATAATTAGGAATCCCATTCAACTGGCAATTAGTCAGTTAGTTGAGTTTAATTAATCCTATAATGTATGGGGAGCCCTTATTATTAACTGAAATCAACCAGATTTACAACCTTGTAATATATGGAGAAAGTGAAATACCATCATGTCCCATACAGAAAAATTCTAGTAATACAACACTGTCTCAAGTGATGATACTATCATTCCTTCCTGATAATACCATTGTTTCACCTCTGAACAATAGCATTATCACCGAAATTCCACAGCGCATGTGTAGCTCTGCCTGCCAAGAAACAGTTGCCATGGTGCCACGTCCCTTCCTGCACAGCCATAGCGACGGCGTGCATCCCCGTTGGCAGCTTTTTTCTGTGAGCGGGCAGAAAAAGCTGAAAAACATGGCGGCTGTTTCCTCTCACTTAGCGAGAGGAATGCATGAACTTAATTTCTTTCAATTTGTGTTTTTTTCTTCAAACATACAGTATAATGGAGTACCTGGCTGATCCTGCATTTGCAGAACGATGAAAAAAAACTAAAAGGTAGGACTACCTAATAAATTCAAACAAACAATCTGTTCAAAAACAAGGGAGACAGAGTCTTCAGTACTGTGTACGGCTGAGATACAGTGCGTCTTCAGTGCAGCGGGCGGCCAGCCCGTTTCACGGAATCCACATCAGAAAAGTCGTGCTTTTTCACAACTGGATCCATATATTACAAAAAATAACATATAAATGAAACTATATTACAAGGCAGTCAGACCATCTCGAGGTTTTGAGGACTTTGGGAACCTCTCAAGCTACGCTCTTGAGGTTCCAAATCCCCAAAACCTCTCGATGATCTAACTGCCTTGTAATACATAGTCATCTATCTATTATTCTATTTATAATGTATGGGGAGGCCTTATTATTAACTGAAATCAAGCAGATTACAACCTTGTTATGCCATCATTATGACATCACTCTGTTGTTAAACCTTCTTGAGTATGTCATATCAATGATATAACAAAATCGAATGCTCACAGCAATCAATGTTCTAACAAAACGGAATGCTCATAACAATCAGTGTTCTGTAAAGTAATTCAAGCCGCGATTACACAATCTTGGTAGCTCATACATTATAAAATATAATGTATGGTCTTTGGTTAACAACTGCGCTAAAAATACTTCTTGAGGTTGCCATGACATCTGAAAACCTCTCGAGCTACGCTCTCAAGGTTTACAATGATGTCATGGCAACCTCTCGAAGTGTTTACAGCGTGGTTATTAACCAAAAACCATGCATTATCCTATATGTTATGCCATTGATTGGACATAACTCAATTGTTAACCCTTCTTGAGTATGTCATATCAGTGGTACAGTATAACAAAACGGAATGCTCACAACAATCAGTGTTCCGTAAAGTAATTCAGTCCTCGATGATCTGAAAATCTCTCGAGCTGCACTCTGAAGGTTTACAGTGACGTCATGGCAACCTCTTGAAGTGTTTACAGTGTGGTTCTAACCCCATGTATTCTTCTATATTCATAACTGTATGCAGTATGCCTCCTAAGTAGAACTGCCCGGAGAGAAATGGAACTAGTAGCAAATGATAGAACCTATCATTGCTCGAGACACGTATTCAAACTGCTGCCCTCATCTACTGCAGTGTTCCATCAATGTCTCAGATGTCTCACTCTGCCTGACAAGTCAGATGCCTGGAGATCTTCCTCGCGACTGTTTGTGCTGATTCCAGTTGAAATAAGTATATTTCAGTATATATTTGAACTACTGCCTTCAATTATTGTTTAATTAGTTCTAGCTATCTTTTTAGTTAGTTTTTATTTAGTTTAGCAGTAAAATTGTATTTTTTTCTCGGTTCCTCATGGTTCGGGATAACCAGTGAGGAACCAGGGATTTTCTTAGTATTTTTACGTTTTTCGCCATAGTTTAGCGTTATTTTATATTATATGTTATATATTTGCTGTGTATTTTGAAACGGAGCGGTTGGTTCTTTTGAACCGATACTCCAGTTTCGGTGAACCGCTGACCCGGTTCGAGTTCAAAATTCCTCAGTTCTCTCTCGGATCCATAACTGGTTCCTGAACTGACAAAAAAAAAAAGTGTTAGTTTGAATACTAATAAGCGGTTACTGGTTTTTCTCCTGAAAATGAAATTACAAGAAAAACTAAAGAAAAAGACTGGTCCCCCAGGTTTTAAAAACTGTACTAAGTGTGGGGAAGTGTTTGCAAAAGCTGACAAACACAATTTGTGTTTAGTCTGCTTAGGATCTGACCATTTTTTAGCAGGCTGTGCCATATGTAAATCCTTTCGTCAAAAAACTATTAAAAAAGAATGGAAAGGCTGAGAAAAAAAGTGGACAGTGGTCCATCAGGCTCTAACCAGCCATCAAAAAATGCAGGTGAAACTGCTTATCTACTGTTACCACCCCTGATAAGGGTGTTTCTGGCACTTTGAAAAGGGGGAGTGGTCCGGCTGACTCTCCGGCCCCATCCAAGAAATCCAAGAAAACTAAACACTTAGAACCCCAGGCGCCTGCACCTCAAGGGGTTTCTACTGTGTCTCTTAGCCTGCCTTCTGCAGAGGAGATAACTCAGGCTAGGAAAGTTTTACAGGCTTTACAGGGGATCGTGCCTGTTCAGCCTGCTCCTCCAAGGGCTCCTGCCCCAGCTCCTGCCCCTGAACCACAGGAGCTTGGGTGTGAAGATTATGGCGAGATGGATCCTGAACAGGATGAGCCCATAGAGCCTGAAATCTCACCTGAGCAGGAATTTGGTTCTCTTCCTCGACCTGAAGACTTTTCATCTCACTTTTCCTTTGTGAGACAAATAGTGGATACCCTGGATTTGGCTACCACTGAAATGGTTGATAATGAGGGGGAGGCCGAATACTTAGAGATGATGGGTTTAACACCTACAAAAAAGGTATATCTGCCAATTAACAAGTTCTTTAAAAAAGACATGTTAAAGATTTTAAAGACTCCTAACTCTGTTCCCCCTATAGATAGGAAGTCTGATAAGAAATATCAGTTGGACAGGGAGGGAGCAGAGTTCTTATACTCCCATCCTGATCACCAGGGCATAGTCCAACAGGCAACCTGTGAAAAGGCGAGGGTCCCTCTCTCTCTCTCTCTTCCCACCCTCCTGAGAAGGATTCCAGAAAAGTAGATGGTATGTCTAAGAAAGGTTATTTAGCTGCCTCCTTAGGTGTGAGGCAGGCTAATTACCAGGCATATGCAGCACAGTATTAGAAAATACTGTGGCAATCAGTACTGGCTATGTTGGAGAAGGCCCCCTCGCCCCTCTCTGACGACCTGACAGAGACAGCTAGATTTGGTCTGATAGCTGCTAAATATTAGTTCCAGATGGCAGTTGATGCTAATAATACTGTTGCCAGGTGGATGGCTCTGTCAGTGGCCCTACGAAAACTGGCATGGCTTAGGGCCACTAATCTCACCCAGGATACCCAGACAAAGGTCATGGATTTTCCTGTGGAGAACAACTCCCTATTTGGCAAACACACCGAGGAGTACATGAAAAAGGTGGATGAATACAAGGCCACCTACAAGAGTAACTCCTCCAGGGACAGGCCTACCCCTTCCTATAAGCCTTATGGAAGGGGAGGCAGGGGAAGGTCCCCTTATGGGAGGCCTTTCTGTCAGGGCCAAGCTATTTTTCAGCAACAGCCCTACCCACAGCAGACTGGGTACTTTAGATCTAGAGGCAGGAGGGGTTCCAGAAGGGGCTCCCAATCTGTCCAAGCTCAGGCACCACCAAAACAAAACCCCTGACCAGCTGGTCCAGGTCACCTCCCCAGTGCCAATAGGGGGCAGGCTGACTTACTTCCTCCAGAATTAGGTTGCCATCACCACAGACAAGCGGGTTCTGGAGGTGGTAAGTCAGGGTTTGTCCCTGTGCTTCAAATCCCTTCCCCCTCTGAAATCGAAAGTCTTCAAGTCAGTTTCTCCCATGAAGGGCAAACTCTTGCAGAAAAAGGTGTAGAAATTGATTCACATGAAAGCAGTGGAACCTGTACCAGTACATCTCAGAGGAAGGGGTTTCTATTTCCATTACTTTCTGACCAAAAAGAAAAACGGGGACTGCCGACCCATTCTGGATCTCAGATCTCTCAACACATTTCTAGTGAAACCAAGGTTCAAGATGGTCACCTTGTTGTCCATACTTCCAGTTATCCAGCAAGGGGATTGGCTGGCAGCTCTGGATTTAAAAGATGTCTGTTTTCACATCCCAGTAAGGCAGTCTCACAGAAAATATCTCAGGTTCAGGCACCTTTCAGGCCATTATCAGTTCACTTCCCTTTCCTTCGGCCTGACCTCAGCCCCAAGGGTATTCACAAAGTGCCTAGCAGTAGTAGTTATATTTGTCTTGTTGAAACCGCTAACCCGGTTTCTTTTCTAACCGCTAATCCAGTTACTGTGAACCATTGTATCGATTCTGAGAACCGCTGACCCGGTTCTAATTTTAAAATTTCATTAGTTCTTTTGGGGCCTAATCGGTTCCTGACCTGACCGCAAAAAAAGAAAAAATATTTTGTGGTTGGGGGTTTTCTCCTGAAAATGGAGCATTCTGAAAAACCTAAGAAAAAGACTGGTCCCCCAGGGTTTAAAAACTGTGTCAAGTGTGATGAAGTGTTCGCCAGAGCAGACAAGCATGACAGCTGTGTGTTCTGCCTGGGAACCGAACATTTCAATTCTGACTGTGAAATTTGCAAATCATTTCCACAGAAAAATGTAAAAAAGAATGGAGAGGTTGAATAAAAAGTTAGGAGGTGCTTCAGGCTTTAACTAGCCAACACCTTCAAAATCAGCTGGTGAAACCGCAGTTTCTTTCTTTACTACCTCTGATAAGGGTGAATCAACCTCTTTAAAAAGACTGAGTGGGCCGTATGACTCTCCGGTCCCCTCCAAAAAGTCAAAGAAGACCAAGCACGTCGAACCCCAGGCAAAACCTACAGGGGATTCTTAGGTGCCTCACGGTCTGCATACTGCTGAGGAAATTGCCAGGGCTATTAAAGTCATTGAGGCAATTCAGGGGTTCCTACCTTCTCCAAGCCCCCCTCCTCCAAGGGGTCAGGAGATTAGCATAGAAAGATAGAAACATAGAATTTGATGGCAGATAAGGATCACTTGGCCCACCTAGTCTGCCCATTTCCCTACCTAACGGATAAGTTGCAGATCCTAGTTAACCAGTAGCCTACTTCCTCCTACCCCCCCCCACTAGAATTGCCTTATGTCTGTCCCATGCATTCTTGAACTACCCCACTGTTTTTGACTCTTCGACCTCAGGAAGGCTGTTTCATGCATCTGCAACCCTCTCTGTGAAGAAATACTTCCTCATATTACCTCTGAGCCGTCCCCCCTCTATCTTCAAATTGTGCCTCCTTGTTCTTGCACATCTCTTTTTCTGAAAGATGCTACCCTCTTGGACTTTGTTGATTCCCTTGAGGTATTTGAAAGTTTATATCATGTCCCCCTCTCCCCTCCTTTCCTCACGGCTATACATCTTAAGCTCCTTTAGTCTTTCTTCATATGTCTTCTGGTGCAGACCCTGCACCAATTTGGTTGTCCTCCCCTGGACAGCCTCCACCCCGTCTGTCTTTGCGGAGATGGAGTGTCCAGAACTGTACACAGTACTCCAGTTGTGGTCTTACCAACTGTCTGTACAGAGGGCCAACAACTTCCTGTTTATAACTGGTGACGCCTCTCCCTTTGCATCCCAGTATCCCCCCAGCCCTCCTTACTGCCTTCTCACATTGCTGGCTCACCTTTATGTCATCTGATATGACTACCCCCAGGTCCCTTTCCATTTTTGTTATTGTCAATATCTCACCCCCCATTGTGTACTCTTCCCCTGGGTTTTTGTTTCCCAGGTGCATTACTTTGCACTTATTTGCGTTGAATCTAAGCTGCCATATATTTGACCATTCCTCCAACCTTGCCAAGTCCCTTTTCATCCTTTCCACCCCACCTTGCGTATCAACCCTGTTGCAGATCTTTGTGTCATCTGCAAAGAGGCATACTTTCCTTCCGTCCCTCTGCAATGTCACTTATAAAGACATTAAAAAGGACAGGCACCAGTACTGAACCCTGCGGTACCCCACTAGTAACCCCCCTTTCTTCACTGTGGACTCCATTTACTATTACCTGCTGTGTCCTGTTGTCCAGCCAGTGTTTTACCCAGGCTACCACCCTGGGACCCACTCCCAGGCTGGCTAATTTTTTTTATTAATATTTTGTGCGGGACTGTGTCAAATGCCTTGCTAAAGTCTAGGTAGGCCATGTCCACAGTGCCTCCCTGGTCTACTACTTTGGTCACCCAGTCAAAGAAATCTATTAGATTCGTCTGACATGACCTTCCTGCTGTGAATCCATGCTGCCTTGGGTCCTGTGCCCCACTGGCCTCTAGGTACTCAACAATTCTTTCCTTCAGAAGTGATTCCATCATTTTCCCTACCACTGAGGTCAGACTGACAAGTCTGTAGTTTCCTGCCTCTATCTTGCTCCCACTTTTGTGAAGGGGAATCACATCCGCCTTCTTCCATTCCTCGAGTACCACACCATCCTCCCATGATTTATTAAAAAGGGTAGTCAGTGGTGTTACTAGTTCTTCCTTAGTTCTTTTAGAATTCAGGGGTGAATCCCATCGGGCCCCGTTGCTTTATCCACCTTCAGTTTTAAGAGTTCTTTCAGAACCCTTTCTTCTGTGAAAGGACTAATATAAACCCCTCTATCCAGAGTGCTTCTATTGACTGGATTAGGTATCTCCCCCTGCTTTTCCATTGTGAATACTGAGCAGAAGTATTCGTTCAGTATCCCTGCTTTTTCACTGTTGCTATCTGCCCAACTACCTTCCTCTTTTTTAGCCTCAGTATCCCTTCCTTAGTCTTTCTTTGCTTCCTATTGTACCTATAAAAGGTTTTGTCCCCCTTCTTAACCAAGTTGGCTATTACTCCTTCCTCGGCTCCCCAGTCTCAGGAAATAGATACTGGGGAGTATGAGATACCAGAGGATGATGATGGTGAGCCCATTGAACCGGAAATCTCACCAGAGCAGGACTTTGGCTCTCCTCCTAGGCCTGAGGATTTTTCCTCTCACTTTTCCTTTGTGAGGAAAATAGTAGATGCCCTTGACCTGGCTACTACCGACGTCATAGAAGACGAAGAGAGGCAGAATATATGGAAGTAATGGGGTTAACACTCACTAAAAATATTTTTCTGCCTATCAATAAATTCTTTAAGAAGGATTTATTCACAGTCCTGCAGAACCTTAACTCTGTCACACCTCTAGATAAGAAGGCTGACAAGAAGTATCAACTGGACAGGAAAGGGGCTGAATTCCTCTATTCTCACCTTGATCATCAAGGTATAGTCCAGCAGGCAGCCTGTGAGAAGGCGAGGGTTCCTTTATCCTCTCATCCACCTGAGAAGGATTCAAGGAAAATGAACAGGATGTCGAAGAAAGGGTATTTAGCTGCCTCTCTGGGGGTCAGACAAGCTAATTACCAGGCCTACGCTGCACAGTATCAAAATACACTGTGGCAGTCTGTTTTGGCCATATCAAAGAAGGTTCCCTCTCCTTTCTCTGACGACCTAGCAGAAACAGCCAGGTTTGGACTGAAAGCATCCAAATACCAGTTCCAGATGGCAGCAGATGTCCGTGATAACGCTGCTAGGATTATGGCTCTGACTGTAGCCCTGAGAGGGTTTGCTTGGCTAAGGGCTACAAATTTAACACAGGACTTCCAGGCTAAGGCCACTGACTTTCCTGTACAAGATCATTCCCTCTTTGGCAAACAGACCGAAGAATATATGAAAAAGATGGATGAATACAAAACCACCTATAAGAGTAATTCATCCAAAGACAGGCCTTCTACTTCTTATAGGCCTTATGGAAGGGGAGCTAGAGGAAGGCCCTATGGTAGGCCCTTCTATCAGCCTCAAGCTGTTTCACAGTTGCAGCCATACCCACAGCAGACTGAGTATTATAGGGCCAGACGTAGGAGGGGCTCCAGGAGGGGTTCCCAATCCGCGCAGGCTCAGGTCCCACCGAAACAAAATCCCTGACTCCTTTGCCAAGGCCGCCTCCCTAATACCAGTAGGGGGCAGACTGGCTCACTTCTTTCAGGCCTGGCAGACCATAACCACAGACAAGTGGGTATTGGAATTAGTGAGCCAGGGACTCTGAGTTTCAAGTCCTTCCCTCCTCTGAAGTCAAGGCTATTCAAACCAGCTTCCCTTCTCGAAGAACAGCTCCTGGAAAAGGAGGTTCAAACCCTGCTCAGCATAAAAGCAGTGGAGCAGGTGCCAACCCTTCAGAGGGGCAGAGGGTTTTATTCCTGGTATTTTCGTACTAAAAAGAAAAATGGGGAGTGGAAGCCTATTCTGGACCTAAGGCATCTGAACAAATACCTGGCAAAGCCAAAGTTCATGATGGTGGCCCTATCCATAATTTTGCCTGTCATCCAGCAGGGAGATTGGCTGACATCTCTGCATTTAAAAGATGCCTATTTCCACATCCCCATAAGGGAGTCTCACAAAAATATCTCGGGTTCAGACTCCCTTCAGGTCATTATTAGTTCTTAGCCCTGCCCTTTGGTCTCACCTCAGCACCAATGGTGTTCACAAAATGCCTGGCAGTGGTAGTAACATTCTTGCGAAAACTAGGAATTACAGTTTTTCCTTATCTTGACAACTGGCTAATAGTGGGAAAGTAATTTCAGCAGGTGCAAGCACACCTGGAAATAACAAAAACTGTTACATTCTCTGGGCTTCCTGCTAAACCAGGAAAAGTCCATTCTCACACTGGTTCAGGTCCTGCATTTCATTGGATCAGAACTGAATACCTTAAAAGGAAGAGCTTTTCTTCCAGAGTACAGAGTTCAGTCTATACTGCAACTGATTGCCTCATTCGAGTTGGGAAAGCCATGTCCTGCAAGAAGATATTTGCAAATACTGGGACACATGGCTGCAGCAACAGGAGTGGTCTTGGGGAGCAGGAGCTCGAATGAGAGACGTCCTGTTTCATCTACAGACACACTGGTCCCAAAGAAAAGACCATATGTCAAAATTGAGTTCCAGTAACAAGATTTGTGATCCAGTCCCTACAGTGGTCGACAGATGTCCACAATCTAAGAGCAGAAGTTCCCTTTCAGTGGGAAAATCCCTCAGTCATTCTTACAACAGACGCTTCTCTGTTAGGATGGGGTGCTCATACAGGAGAGCACACTACCCATGGCACTTAGTCAAGTGTGGAGTCTCTCCTCCACATAAATCTGCTAGAGCTCCGAGCAGTATTTCTGGCTCTAAAAAGTTTTTCCCAGTTAATACAGAGCAAGGTGGTGCAGGTCAGAACAGGCAACACCACTACAGTGTTTTACCTAAAAAAGCAAGGGGGAACAAGGTCGGATCCCTTGGGCACAGAGGTCATGAAAATCCGGGAACTGGCTTACTCTCTAAAAGCTTCCTTGCAAGCCATTCATGTACCAGGCAAGGACAACACCCTGGCAGATGCCTTAAGCAGGATCAACCAAGCACATCACAAATGATCTCTGAACAGACAGGTACTGGACTCTGTTCAGACGATGGCGCACTCCAGAGGTAGATCTCTTTGCCTCTCACGAGAATCACGTGTTGCCCTTATTTTGTGGCAGGCCACCAGTCAGAAGTACAATTCCCCATGACACCGTAGTCCTGGACTGGTCAGGAAACCATCTGTAGGCCTTCCATCCCTTCCCTCTCATCTTCAGGGTGCTACTCAAACTCGGGTCACAACCTGTGTCCATGATACTGATAGCACCAGACTGGGCCAGACAGCCATGGTATCCCCTTCTGCTGTCAATGTCAGTGTCCACACCAATCCTCCTACCCAGGAGGCACAATCTTTTAACTTCCCACCAAGGGAAGATCCTGTACCCGAATCTCAGGACTCTCAGGCTCAAGGCATGGCTCTTGAGGACTTAGAGTTTGCAAACTTACAACTCTCCCAAGCTGTTCTGGCGATCCTAAAAGGGTACAGAAAACCATCTACTAAGGTCCTGTTCACACTACCCCTCTGTAATGTTACAGAGTGCCCAAACCGTTATCGCAGCGGTTTGCGTTTACACCTGTAACGTTACAGAAGGCGTTTCGTAACCATTGTTGAAACCACACTAGAGTAGTTTCAACAATAATTATATTGAGACCAATACCTTAGTAGCGTTACCGGCGTAGTGTGGACGTGTGGTACCGGTCCCCTAGTGTAGCGTGAGCTGCATTGTGGGATTGGGTGCCACGGTAACAGTCGCCTGGCTCCTGAAGTGTGGACCGGCGGTGCCAGTCCTGTAATGGACACCGCGGCAGTGTGAACACACTGCACCTCTCCCCGGTTGTAACGGTTTCTATCCATTATGGGGTCTGAATGGTTCAGTGTGGCGGGGCCTAAGAAAACCTATAATGCAGAATGGAAAAGGTTTTCTATTTGGTGTGAGGCCAAACATATTTCTTCCTCCCTGGCAGAAATCCCAGTGCTGTTAGAATATCTTACTGATTTGCACTCACAAGGTTTGAAACATACATCTCTGAAGGTGCATTTGGCATCAATTTCAGCTTTTATTTCTGCAGGGAATACTGGTTTCCCTTGCATCTAATCCCATTTTCAAAAAGTTCTTTAAAGGGCTGTGTCACTTGTATCCTCCTATTAAGGAACCAGTTCCAGTATGGGATCTGAACATTTGCATTGCTCAGCTCTTGAAACCTCCATTCGAGCCAATGTCTTCTGCACACTTGCAGTATATCACATGGAAAACTGTGTTTTTGGTAGTAATCACTTCTGCTAGGAGAATAGCTGAATTGCAAGCATTATGCGTGGAAAAGGATTGTTTATCTTTCCATAATGATAAAGTAGTACTTCAAACTGCAATTTAAAACTTATAGGGTTTAGGGTTTAACTTCAGGGTTAAAAAAAAAAGAAAGAAAAGAAAGTCAGTGTGTGTTCTGTGCTGGGAAGGGTACTGTATCAGCTGACTTTGCTAAACCAGTAGGAGGAAAGAGAGCTTAATTGGGGGTGTGGTTTAGACACTATAAAAGCAGGTGAGTCAAATTACAACTTCCTGTTGCTAGCCCACCCACCCAATGCCAGTTCTACTTTTATAGCCACTGGATTTGACTGTCAACAGGAACTTCCTGTTTGGCAGTAGGAAGGGAAGGATCATAGAGAAACATTGGTTTTGTCAACCCTAAGGGGAAAAAAGTAGCTCACTCTCCCCCTCTAGCTGCTGGTGGTCTGATATTGAGCAAGGAAGAAGGAGGCTACTGAAGAAGATAGAAAGTTGCTGTCCCAGAACAGGAAGGGTGAGAGTTGTAAGGAGAGGAGAGAGTAAGCATCCAGAAAAACAGTAGAGGGGACACAAAATAAGACATGATAGGAGTGGTGCAGTGCAATGGCTGTGAGGCGGCAGTGTTCCGGGAGACATTCTGGAGGCTGCGATGCTGCCCTATTTGCAGACACCTCTCTGGTCTGAGAGAGGAGGTTGCCCGTCTCCAGGCTGACCTGGCTAGGATTCGTGAAACCTCCTCCCCCACCCAGGGACCACCAGGGCCAATGCCGATACCTCAGAGGTTGCCAAGAAAGAGGAGAGACTGGACCAGGGTGGGCTCAGGGAGGGAGAGGGTGGTGGAACAGAGTTGCATCCCTCCAGCTGTACCTCTCCACAATTTATTCACTCTTCTGGTGGATAGTGGTTCCTCTATGGAGGCACCTGCAGTGGAGACCAAGGAGGATGCTGGGAACCTTCACAAAGGAGACCCACAGGAGGGTGGCATGGGACCCCACAGGGAAGGAAACAACTCCTGGTGGGGACTCAATCATTGGGGGTAGAAATGGGGCAGAAGGGAGAGGAGGTAGGTGCCTTCCTGGCGCCCGTGGCTTGAGGGACAGGAGGGAATTCTCAGGATCGTGGGAGGAGCTGCGAGGGAGGGAGCTGGATGTCATTGTCCACCTAGGGACAAATGACCTGGCTAGGAATGGGATCAGAGCAGTGCAAGAGGAGTTTGTAGAGTTGGGAAGGGCCTTAGACAAGTAAGCTATCGGTAACCTTCTCGGAGGTGCTGCCTGTCTATGGCAAGAGATGCTAGGGCACTCCTCACCAGGGAATTCAGTGAGTGGTTGAAAAACTGGTGTGGAGCTCAGGGTTTTGGCTTCATTGGGGACTGGGGAGCCACCTGGAGGGATGCAGACCTATACTGGTGCGATGGTCTGCATCTGTCCAGGGGGAACCAGGATCCTAGGTGAGAGGTTTAAATGCTTCATTGGCAAGCATTTAAACTAGCCAAGGGGGGAGGCACTGAAAAGGAGCAGGGAAATCCCAGCCTCCCCCCACAAAACTTGGTGATTAGTGAGGTAAACACCAAGGTACAGAAGTTATTAGGGAGCAGAACAGATTTAAATGTAAAAAAAGGCAAAGGCAGTAAGGACAGAAATTGGCTAAAAGGGTAAGGCTATCAAAAGTGGAGGGTGATGAGTACCAATGCCCGTAGTCTGTGTAACAAGCTCCTGAACTAGTGGCCTTGATGGAAGAGGGTTGCCTGGATATTGTGGCAGTCACAGAAACATGGTACACAGAGAACCATGACTGGGATGTCAACATACCAAGATACACAATCTACTGGAGGGACAGGGAGGGTAAAAGAGGAGGGGTAGTAGCTCTCTATGTAAAGGAAGGGATCAAAGCAACAGAACTAAAGAGTAAACAGGGAGCAGATGAGGCACTTTGCGTCACCCTGGAGACAGGAAATGGCACCACAATCCGCATGGGGGCTGTATACAGACCCCCATCTCAGGGGGAGGGAATGGACAAGGAAATGATGGAAGGCTTTCTTAGAATGGCAGAAAAAGGGGAGATATTGTTGATGGGGGACCTGAATATGCCAGATGTTAATTGGAGCACCTTTGCTGCAGGCACATCCAAGAGCAGGGTCATTCTTGATGCCCTACAGGGGGCATGCCTCAGACAGCTAGTATTGGAACCCACTCGGGAGGGAGCAGTCTTAGACCCGGTACTCTCAAATGGGGATGGAGAAAGAATCTCAGATTTAGAAGTGGGTAGCCATCTGGGAACAAGTGACCACCAAACAGTGTGGTTCACGATAAACACAGCCGTACAATCAAGCCATACAAAAGCAAGAGTACTGGACTTTAGGAGGGCTGACTTTGGGAAAATGAGAGAGTGCCTTAGAAAAGCACTAGCAAACAGGCAAGAAGGAGGGGTGGAGGAACAATGGGGAGTGATCAAAACAACCATCACAGAGGCAACAAGCCTTTGTGTAAAGCAAATCAATAAAACACAACGAAGGAAAAAAACGCTATGGTTCTCAAAAGAGGTGGCAGGGAAGGTTAAGGAGAAAAGGGCAGCATTCAGGAAATATAAGGAAACACAGAAGGAGAAGGACAGAGAACTTTATCAGTTAAATCAGAAGGAGGCTGGGAAGGCAGTCAGAATAGCAAAGGCCCAAACCGAGGAAAGGATAGCCAATTCTGTTAAGAAGGGGGATAAGACCTTTTATAGGTACATTAGGGAGCGAAGAAAGACTGAAGGAGGGATACAGAAGCTTAATAAAGGGGAGGGAATGTGGGTAGAGGGTGACAGTGAAAAAGTAGGGATACTGAACGAATATTTCTGCTCAGTATTCACAAAGGAAGAGGAGGGGGAGTTACCTAAACCGAACAAGAGAAACACTCTGAAGACGGGGGTCGATACCAGTCCATTTACAGAAGAAAGGGTTCTGAAAGAACTAATAAAATTGAAGGTGGACAAAGCAATGGGGCCTGATGGGATTCACCCAAGAATTCTAAAAGAACTAAGGGTAGAACTAGTGACACCGCTGTCTACTCTCATTAACAAATCATGGGAGGATGGGGTGGTACCCGAGGACTGGAGGAGGGCAGATGTGATTCCTCTTCACAAAAGTGGGAGCAGGACAGAGGCAGGAAACTACAGACCAGTTAGTTTGACCTCAGTGGTAGGGAAAATGATGGAATCACTTCTGAAGGAAAGAATTGTTGAGTACCTAGAGGCCAGTGGGACACAGGACCCAAGGCAGCATGGATTCACGATGGGAAGGTCGTGTCAGACGAATCTAATAGATTTCTTTGACTGGGTGACCAAAGTAGTAGACCAGGGAGGGGCGGTGGACATGGCCTACCTGGATTTTAGCAAGGCATTTGATATAGTCCCACACAAAAGATTAATACACAAGATAGCCAGCCTTGGAGTGGGTCCCAAGGTGGTAGCCTGGGTAAGAAATTGGCTAGACAACAGGACTCAAAGGGTAGTAGTAAATGGAGTACACAGTGAAGAAAGGAGGGTTACTAGCGGGGTACCGCAGGGTTCAGTACTGGGACCGGTCCTTTTTAATATCTTTAAGTGAAATTGCAGAGGAACTGGAAGGAAAAGTATGTCTCTTTGTAGATGACACAAAGATCTGCAACAGGGTTGAGACACAAGGTGGAGTGGAAAGGATGAGAAGGGACTTGGCAAGTTTGGAGGAATGGTCAAATGTATGGCAGCTCAGATTCAATGCAAAGAAGTGTAAGGTAATGCACATGGGAAACAAAAACCCAGGGGAAGCGTACACAATGGGGGGTGAGATACTGACAACAGTAAAAATAGAAAGGGACCTGGGGGTAATAATTTCAGATGACCTAAAGGTGGGCAAGCAATGTGAGAAGGCAGTAAGGAAGGCTGGGGGATACTGGGATGCATAGGAAGAGGCATCAGTAGTAGAAAACAGGAAGTTGTTATCCCTCTGTACAGACAGTTGGTGAGACCCCATCTGAGTACTGTGTGCAGTTCTGGAGACCCCATCTCCTCAAAGACATAGACAGAGTGGAGGCTGTCCAGAGGAGGGCAACAAAAATGGTGCAGGGTCTGCACCAGAAGACATACAAAGAAAGACTAAAGGAGCTTAATATGTATACCCTTGAGGAAAGAAGGGAGAGAGGGGACATGATAGAAACTTTGAAGTACCTCAAGGGAATCAGCAAAGTCCACGAGGGTAGCATCTTCCAGAAAAAGATGTGCGAGAACAAGGGGGCACAATTTGAAGATAGAGGGGGGACGGCTCAGAGGTAATGTGAGGAAGTATTTTTTCACAGAGAGGGTTGTGGATGCATGGAACAGCCTCCCTGAGGAGGTCTTGGAGTCAAGAACAGTGGGGGAATTCAAGAATGCATGGGACAGGCATAAGGCAGTCCTAGTGGGGGGTAGGAGGAAATAAGCTGTTGGTTAACTAGGATCTGCCGCTTATCTGTTAGGTAGGAAAATGGGCAGACTAGGTGGGCCAAGCGGTCCTTATCTGCCGTCAAATTCTATGTTTCTATGTTTCAAACTAATAGGAGGTGTCTTCCTAAGGTGCTTTCTGATTTCCACTTGAATCAGTCCATGACACTGCCAGTCTTCTTCACAGAACGTGCCAGTTCAGGAGAGTGCATACTCCATAGTCTGGATGTAAAAAGGGCATTGACTTACTATCTGACCCACACCAAGGATCACAGAGGTGATAAAGAACAACTTTTTCTCACTTATGGGGATGTGAGAAAGGGCACCCCAGCCTCCAAGAAAGCAGTCTCTCGCTGGATAGTACAGTGCATTCAATTTTGTTACACAAAATATGGAAAGCAGGCCCCAGCAGGCCTTGTTAGGGCATTGAGTTACTGTCTGACCCACACCAAGGATCACAGAAGTGATAAACAACAACTTTTTCTCACTTATGGGGATGTGGGAAAGGGCACCCCAGCCTCCAAGAGAGCAATTTCTCGCTGGATAGTACAGTGCATTCAGTTTTGTTACACAAAATATGGAAAGCAGGCCCCAGCAGGCCTCAGGGCCCAGTCTACTAGGGGCACAGCTGCTTCTATAGCAGCTTCTGGAGATATCCCTTTAGTGGAGATCTGTAAAGCAGCTATCTGGAAAACAGTACACACGTTTACTAAACATTATAGTTTGGATTTGCAGTCCAGGAGCGATGCCAGGTTTGGCACAGCAGTTCTGCAGAGCCTCTTTCCTAAATAGGTTCTCTGCCCAGCTCTAAAGGTACTGCTTTGAAGTCTGCAGAGAGTTATGAGTATGAGAAGAATACATGGGGTTAGAAGAAAAAAATCACTCACCTTAGTAATCTTGTTTCTTCTGATGTATTCTTCCGTATTCATAACTCTCACTCCCTACCTCCCCTTCCAGAACCAGAGCCTCTGAATGGTCTTCTTATCTGACAGTCCCAAACACAGGCACACTTAACTTAAGCCTGTGGGGTTTTATTTTACCTTTCTTTTTCCCAGGTGATTTTGGTCATTTTGAGGTAGGTCTGATACCATAATCATTAGTATCAGCTGTAGTGTGTAGGTATAGACTATAGTTGTTTGTATCAAGCAGTGTGTTAGCTTGAGTATTTTTATAGGTTCCCTTGTGGGCTTACTCGAAATCTGAGATGTTGATAGAATGTGCAGCAGATGAGGGCATCAGTTTGAATAATTGTCACGTGCCAGTGATTCCATCATTAGCATATAGTTCCATTCTCTGGGCAGTTCTACTGAGCAGGCTATCTGCAGAGAGCTATGCATATGGAGGAATACACTGGAAGGAACAAGATTACTAAGGTAAGTCATTTTTTCTTCTTACCCCTGTTCAGGTGCTTCAATTCATTGGAGCAGAGCTGGATACTATTCAGGGAAGAGCTTTCCTCCCTCAGGACAGGGTGCAAAGTATTTTTGACCTGGTTACTTCTTTCAAACTAAACTAGCCATGCCCAGCAAGGCATTATCTGCAGATTCTGGGTCATATAGCTGTAGCAACAGGTACTGTTTCAGGGGCAAGATACAGAATTGAGGTACTTGCAGTCTCATCTCAGGTTCCATTGGTCACAGAGAAGGGACAAAATGTCAAAACTCATTCCAGTAAAAGAAGCTGTTATCCAAGCCTTACGGTAGTGGAACAATTCAGACAACTTAAGGCAAGGGGTCCCTTGCCAAAAGGAGAACCCTTCCTTTGTTCTTACAACAGATGCTTCTCTATTGGGATGGGGTGCCCATATGGGGGAACACACCATCCATGGGACTTGGTCCGGGGCAGAATCCCTTCTGCACATAAATCTCTTAGAGCTCTGAGCCGTACTTCTGGCTGTAAAGGCCTTTGCTCATTTGGTGCCAGGCAAGGTGGGTACAGGTCAGGACAGACAGTACCACAACAATGTACTATATAAATAAGCAGGGAGGTGCAAGATCAGATCCTCTGTGCTCAGAGGCCATGAAACTCTGGGATCTTGCATACTCTCTAAAAGTAACTCTGCAAGCGGTCCATGTTGCAGGCAAGGACATCATTCTGGCAGATGCCCTCAGCAGAAGCAGTTAAGGCCACTGCGAGTGGTCAGTGGACACACAAGTGGCAAATTCAGTATTCAGAAGGTGGGGTACCCCAGAAGTGGACCTCTTTGCCTCTCAGGAGAACCACAAACTATCATTGTTTTGTTGCAGCATCCAGCCAGGGGCACAGTC
Organism: Neoceratodus forsteri; assembly: GCA_016271365.2. NCBI lineage: Eukaryota > Metazoa > Chordata > Ceratodontiformes > Ceratodontidae > Neoceratodus > Neoceratodus forsteri. The sequence goes on from CM028133.1 coordinate 805,655,601, forward strand.
CCAGTGGATGCCATGGTACTGGATTGGTCAGGAAGAAGCCTGCATGCTTTCCCTCTCTTCCCTCTCATTCTCAGAGTCCTGATCAGGCTCAGGTTCCAGTCTGCTTCATTGATCCTCATCGCCCCCAGACTGGCCCAGACAGCCTTGGTACCCTGTCCTATTATCCATGTTGGTATCCATCTCCCTCGGAGGCACAACCTGTTGACCTCCCACCAAGGGAAAATAGGGTATCCCAGCCCCAGCTCCCTCTGTCTCAAGGCTTGTCTCTTGAAGATGTATAATTTGCAAATGTGAATCTCTCCCAAACAATTTTACATATACTTAAGGGGTATAGAAAACTCTCCACTAAGAAAACCTATTCAGCAAATGGAAAAGGTTTCTCTCTTGGTGCAACCTGCACAGCATCGAACCTGCTTCAGCAGGAATTCCAACTCTCCTTGAGTATCTTACTTTCTTGCATAATCAGGGCCTTAAGCATACTTCCCTAAGAGTTCACTTGGCATCTATCTCTGCTCACATTTCGGTAGGTAAAACCACTTCTATAGCAGCTGATCCTATTTTTAAGAAGTTTTTCAAAGGTCTGTGTCACACATACCTACCCATTAGGGAAATTTTCCCTGGGTGGGACTTGAACATTTGTATTGCTTAACTTATGTGGCCACCCTTCGAACCTATGTCTTCAGTTCACCTCCAGTATGTTACATGTTAAACTGTATTTTTAGTGGCTATGACTTCTGCTAGAAGAATAAGTGAGCTCCAGGCCCTATGTGTAGAAAAGGACTATTTGTCCTTTCACAATGACAAAGTGGTACTCAGAACAAATAGAAAATTTCTTCCCAAGGTGGTGTCAGATTTTCATGTGAACCAATCTATTACACTGCTAGTGTTTTTCACTGAGCATTCTACCTCGGGTGAGCGTAGGCCCCACAGTCTTGATGTAAAGAGAGCTCTGAGCTATTACATATCTCATACAAAAGATCACAGGAAGGATAAACAACAGTTATTCCTTACCTGTGGGGATGTGAAAAAAGGTACACCAGCTACCAAGAGGTCAGTCTCTCATTGGATAGTTAGTTACATACAGTTCTGCTATCAAAAAGCAGGCAGACAGGTCCCATCAGGACTTAGGGCCCAGTCAACTAGGGGAACAGCTGCTTCAAGGGATGTCCCCCTACTGGACATATGCAAAGCTGCCACGTGGAGGACAGTACATACTTTCATTAAGCATTACAGCCTGGACATACTGTCCAGAGGTGATGCCAGATTTGGAACAGCAGTCTTGCAGAGCCTCTTTCCTAAGTAGGTTCTCTGCCCACCTCCAGAGGTACTGCTTTGAAGTCTGCATACAGTTATGTATATAGAAGAATACATGGGGTTAGAAGAAAAAATTACTCACCTTAGTAATCTTGTTTCTTCCAGTGTATTCTTCTATATTCATAACTCTCCCATCCTGCCTCCCCTACCAGAACCAGAGCTTCAGCATGCCTCCTGATTTATCTTGGATTTTCCATTAGCATGTACACACTGTTAAAGTATATTTTAACTTCGGAAGTATTACCTCTTATTCTTTGGTTACCCGAGTTTCCAGGATAAAACTTATCTGTTTTGGGTTGTAGTTAAATAGCCACTAGGGGGCATATTTGCTTTATGGGGGATAGTTACTTTATGTATTTATAGGTGGTTTTAGATATGTGTATAGTACTTCTGCCTTGTAGGCTGTTATTGAAATCTGAGACGTTGATGGAACGTTACAGTAGATGAGGGCAGCAGTTTGAATATGTGTCTCGAGCAATGATAGGTTCTATCATTTGCATATAGTTCCATTTCTCTCCGGGCAGTTCTCCTTAGGCAGACAGCATACAGTTATAAATACAGAAGAATACACTGGAAGAAACAAGATTACTAAGGTGAGTGATTTTTTCTTATTAACCAAAGACCACACATTATTCTCTATAAATGAATTATTCTCATTATTTGTTGCAAAGGTTCTAGAATCCTGGCAGCAGCAGAGTGACTGTTTCTGTGTGGAGCTTCCATAGCTAATGGAACAATTTCTCATTTTAAATATTTTTTCCTGTGTACAGTTCGTGAATTCAGTCGGAGGAATTGTTGCCTAAAGGAAGGTGTGGGATTTGTGTGTTTGATGTTGGTTGGGAGCAGGACAGTCGCCACATTTGTTCAGCGGTGAATCACTTCTAGTGTAAATTTATTTTTATAGCTCAGTATTTTGTGTATGCCTTTTGTGGGGTTGTCTTTGTGACCAGGATTTGCTCGTTTGTATGTTTATGTAAGTAAGTAAGTAAGTAAGGGAGGTGTTGGAAGTATTCAGTATATAATAGAACTCCATATACTCACATAAGGTAGGCCTTTTTGGTTCTAGTCTTAGGATACTAGAGATAGAGGAAGGCAAGTTATTAACACCACTACACCAGTCTAGGGTTATTATAGGATCATTATGGAGAAGAGGTACACTGGGGAGTGTGGGGCACTTTTCTCCAACATTAAGCTCTGGAGGAGGGGGCAGTGAGCCATCAGCAGAATATTTGTGGAGCTCCATGCTGAGCTGGTAGCAAAAACGTTTTGTTGCCGTATTGGTCCTTGTACAACAAGATGCACAAAATAGGTGCTTTGATACCTTTTATTGGACCAACAAAGATTTACAGGAAAAGCTGGTAGCAACAAGAGATGCAATATCTCAGCTGCCCCCCCCCCCACACCCCCACTCCTTCAGGGGTTGGAGGGTGGTGGGAAAGGGGAGGGGAAGGGTGGCAAGGGCAGCCACAAGGGGTTTGACTAATCAGACACCACCCAGAGAGCAAATTGCTTTGGAGTAGGCTTAGATACCTGACTCTGTTGTTTGGGAAGGGGAGCTCTCAGTCACTTGGGGGAAATGGGCTGGACATCTTGGTGGCACCCGGGGTGGCAAGCAGGAAGAAGTCAGTAAGGAGAGTCTTAATGATTTGAGATTCAGTGATTAGGACAGTAGAGAGGGTGGTGGACAGGGAAGGAAAGGGGAGTGAAATTTTCAGATGCATCAGCCATCCAGGATTTACAGTGCCTTCAGAAAGTATTCACCCCCCCCCTTGGATTTTGTCACATTTTGTTGTGTTACTACCAGAATTTTTAATGCATTGAAATTATTTTCTTCCACCTTGATTCACACAGCATACTCAACAATTTAAAGGGGCAAAAATATTTGTATTGTGTAACAAAAATTTATGAAACATTAAAAACTGAAATATCTTGTTTACTTAAGTATTCACCCCCCTGAGTCAGTACTTTGTAGAAGCACCTTTGGCAGCAATTACAGCTTTGAGTCTTCTTGGGTATGTCTGTATCAGCTTTGCACATCTGGATTTGGGGATTTTCGCCCATTCTTTCTTGCAGATTTGCTCAAGCTCTGTCAAGTTGGACGGGGAGCGTTGGTGAACCGCAATCTTTAAGTCTTTCCACAGATTGTCAATGGGATTCAAGTCTGGGCTTTGGCTGGGCCGCTCAAGGACATTCACCTTCTTGTTCTGAAGCCACTGCAGTGTTGCTTTGGCTGTATGCTTGGGGTCGTTGTCCTGTTGGAACGTAAATCTTCGCCCCAGTCCAAGGTCTGTTGCAGGCTGATGCAGGTTCTCCTCAAGGATGTGCCTGTATTTGGCTCCATTCATTGTTCCCTCTATCCTGACAAGTGCCCCAGTCCCTGCCGCTGAAAAGCATCCCCATAACATGATGCTGCCACCACCATGCTTCATGGTAGGGATGGTGTTACACGGGTGATGAGCTGTGTTCGGTTTGTGCCAGGCATAGCACTTTGCATTCAGGCCCAAGAGTTCAATTTTTGTTTCATCAGACCAGTGAATCTTTTGCCACGTGGTCTCAGAGTCTGCCACGTGCCTTCTTGCAAACTCCAGGCGTGCTATTATATGGCCTTTTCTCAGGAGTGGCTTCCGTCTAGCCACTCTCACATAGAGGCTACATCTGTGAAGTGCTGCAGAGATTGTTGTCTTCTGGACAGATTCTCCCATCTCAGCCATGGAACTCTGTAGTTCTGTCAGGGTGGTCATTGGGTTCTTGGTCACTTCCCTGACCAAGGTCCTTCTTGCCCGGTTGCTCAGTTTGGGAGGACGGCCTGCTCTAGGAAGAGTCTGGGTGGTTCCATAATCTTTCCATTTCCTAATGATGAACTTGACTGTGCTCCTGGGAAATTTCAACACCCTAGAAATGTTTTATACCCTCCCAGATCTATGCCTCCTCACAATTCTATCACGGAGTTCTACAGACAGCTCCTTGGTCTTCATGGTAGAGTTTCTGCTCTGACATGCACTGTCAACAGTGGAACCTTATATAGACAGGTGTATTTCCTCTGAAATCATGTCAACCATTTGAACTGACCACAGGTGGACTCCATTCAAGTTTTAGAGTGATCTCACAAGAAATTGGATGCACCTGAGCTCAATTTAGATATCATAGCAAAGGGGTGAATACTTATCAACTCAAGACATTTCAGGTTTTTATTTTAAATTACATGTACAAAAAATTTCAGAAGTTTCATTCGACTTTAACATTATAGAGTAATTTGTGTAGATACGTGACAAAAAAATCCCATATAAATGTATTTTAATTTGAGTTTGCAACATCACAAAATGTGACAAAATCCAAGGGGGGTGAATACTTTCTGAAGGCACTGTAGATAGGATAGGGAGGCACTGCTGAGGCTAGTGGTACACTTAGGTGCCAACTTTCTGGTGAACCAGCCTGTGGAGGCAGTGAAGCAAAACTTTTAAAGGCTGGCAGACAGACTGAAGGCGCACCCGGCTTCCCTGGCTTTTTCCAAGGTCCTCTCTGTGTGGAATAGGGTGAATAGGAACACTAGAGTAAGGAGGAGACTGAGGAATATAGTAGGTGGTTGAAGGGATGGTATTAGGAGGAGGGATACCACTAAATGGGGTACTGGGGGGCTTCTGGTACAGGAGACTCTTCAAGGGTGATCACCTTCATCAGTTTTCTGGGGCAGAAGTTTGACATCTGCACTGGACAGTTAAACTGACTGTGGGAGAGATGGAGGCTAGGGGAACAACTGAGAAGGGCGAGCAGGTGGGGAACCTAGCTAGGGCTCCCCCAGTACAGGGGACTTGTAGCAGCAAGGTGGATAACAGTAAGGTTGAAGTTCAGATTAGGTTAGGGGAAGAGGCCATTGAGGGAGAGCTGACAAAATCTAGTACATTCAGCATGAAAAATAAAAAATATTAAGGAAACTAGAGACGAATAAGAGAGAAGGAGTAGGATAAGCTAAGAGGGGATCAGGAGAAAGATGGAAAGGGGTCTGCCTTAATGCCATGAGTCTGGGAATTAAAATTGTGACGTGTGCAGCCATAGGTTTTGCCAGCTCCTGATAACAGCATTTAATGACATTACTGTTCGCATATTACCATTTATGGACCCCTGTGTAGTCCATGGCTTCCCTGTTGTGCTATAGCTGTCAGGTGGTTAAGCTCCTTGTATTGTCGTAGCAGTGGTACATAGTTTGCCTGAGTCGCTTCCTCGCTCTCGAGCTGCGCCTCCCCGTATCGGTGGTGGCAGCCCAGTTTGGTGGGGTCGGGTAGTTTAAATTCCAACTAGTGTGAGACGTGCTGGCGTCTATAGTGGTGGCTCGCTAGTGGTGAAGTGCAGTGGGAGTCAGTGGGAGCCTGGGCCAGAGATTCTGTTTAAATCAAATATTCTTGTTGTAGGGTTTAATAGGTAATTTTCCTTTAGCTTTCCTTCTTCCTTTGTTTATTTTTAAAATGGCTAGTGCTAAGGTGTTTGGGTTGGTGATGCTGCTGTATTGTGGGTTACTTCTGCGCAACATGTTTTGTGTTCAACACTATTAGGACAGTTAATGTGAAACAGTCTTTCTCAAATGTTACTATGTCTAATTTTATGATTAGGTCTTACCTTTCTTTTGACTAGCGTGATTTATTATTGCCCAAAACACCTATTATTAGGGTTTGTGGATTTATGCTGTTGTGTACGACTATAGATATCACTCCGAAAAGTATTCAGAGGGTTATTTCTTTTTTTTTTTTTTTTACTTTTTTTTATTGATTTAATAAAAAGACATTACAGCTTTTTTCCCCTCATGCAAGAGGATTCATTCAGTTATAATAGCAAAAACATGGCATATCATTTCGTTTTAGCTCTTACATAGTATGCAGCAGGAGTGGGGGATAACATAAAATAATTGGCAAAGTTCACCAACTGTCCCGTAAGAAAGTTCAATTTGCCAGCTGCTTCATGGCTAAGGCGATAATCCGTTTAATAGGTAGAACATCCCAAAAGTTTGAACTGCACTAACCAGTAGTGCTGTTACCTTTCAAAGAGAAAATAAATCAAAGGTAAACGTGGTTCCCATGCACTCCTCTGTCTCCTGCTCCTACCCACCATAATTTCAAAGGATTATCTTAGAACAGGTCTCAATAAACAATTTAAATATTTGAAATAACCTGAACAAAGTTTGAACTGGATCAATATAACTGCGAGAAGCTATTAAACATCATTACCCCTTCCCCCAAAATATCACTTCACCCTCAATGTCCCAGTCTCTAACTTTTAACTGTCAGGTAGGGTAACATAAGTGGCTAGAGAAAAAGTCAAAGTCAGTACTCAGCCTTCCTCCGAATCAGAGCTGACCACCACATTTTCCTGCCCTGTTTACTTTTAAATTCAATAGTTGCTTTTTTGGTCCAGTGACCCGCGTCCTTTGGGTCTGAAAATTGCCAGCTCCGACCCCCATATATAACTCGTAGACGGGCTGGTAGCAAGGAGGGGTGTGCTATCACCAAAGAACGGAGCTTCTGGTGAACTGCGTCTAACTGTTTCCTCCTTGAGCATGTCTGGTAGGAAAGGTCAGGAAATAACTTAATTTCATGGTTCTGGATCTCCAAAGGAGAGGCTGCACGAGCTGACCTGATTAGAATATCCTGGACCTCCAGCCCCATTGTCTTCAGGATCACTGTTCTCGGTTGACTCGCATCTGCAGGCTGTGCCATTGGTGTTGCTCGCTACACCTGCCGCAGAGCTGTCTACTTAAAGTCCTCAGGGATCGATAGGGTCTCAGCCAGCCACTGCTGCAAAAAGGACAAAAGGTTCACCCCTTCCATGCCCAGGGGTGTATCCAGGGATTTCAGATCTGCACACCAAGTGAACTCACTGCTAGCCCCCCTTTGTTAGGGTGAGCTACCCCTCCCAGGGGTGTAGGCAGACAATATACAAATGTACACCAGGACCGTGCTTGTTGCCTCATTTGGCACAATAAATACAACTTTTGTATCTCATGACAATGGTTGTTGCCATGCATTGTTCCATAAGACACCCACATACCAGCCCAGAGCCTGTAAAGTTGTATTGTCCTTGGGATGCTAAGAGAGTATTAGTAACCAGTCCTTCTAGTTTCGACTCCTATGAATACAATTACAGAAAGGTTCAGTATTTTCTTAGTTTTCATGGAAAAAGGAAGCAGCTTAGAGCCTATTTGCTAGCCCCCTCAAATAAAATTGTACACCATGGAGTGCTTGGAGTATGCTTGCCTACACCCATGTCCATGCCTTCAGGTAGCACAACTACTCGGACGTTTCCCGCCTGAATCATATTCTCCACTCCTTCCAGGCGATATCTGAGTTGCTGATTCTCTTTCACCAGGGTGGTTGCGGTAGTCTGGGCTGCTAATGATCGCTTATCTGCAACAGCGACAGCTGAGCTCAGGGCTGTTATTGCTGCATCGTGGGCTTCCATTTTAGAGAGCGTTTTTTCGAGTTTTGAGTCCATCGCTCTAACAGATTCAACGAGCGCTTGCCATGGAGGGTCCTTAGAGGTAGCAGGCCCTGCTATGTGGTCTTGATCAGTGCTAGGAGGCTGAGGTTGCGATGCAGTAGAAAGCCTCAGATTTGCAGCCGAATGGGGCTGGTTTTGCTTAGTACGCCCCATCTCAAGTCTGGTATCATTAGAGAGCTGAGAGTCTGTAGATTTCACTGAGATCCATTAAAGTAGAAAGTTCAGCTAAAATTATAAGTTTTAAATGGCAAATTGGGAGCAAGAAGTGCAGAGCTGCAGAAAACATGTCCTGCCTGAAAGCCGGCTCTCTGGCGCACTCTCAGAGGGTAAATCTTTATATATGGTTGTTTTATTACTGTTATTATCATCTGGTGATATTGAAACTAATCCAGGACCTCTTTTGTTTTTGGGATCTCTGCTTCTTCGGGATTCTTAGACTCAAAGTATAGTTGTTGGCATAATTCTCACGGTTTTAAAATTTCACACTTAAATGCCGGACGTTTAATCCCTAACTTGCTGAAATTGAACAGATTACCAATTTTCACTTGCTATTTCAGTAGCATGGTTGAAACCTTCAATTCCAAATGGAACCTGTTTCCTTGATACAGGTTATAATATAATTAGGGTTGACCGCAAAGGTGAAGAAAAGGGAGATGGTGTTGCTGTCTGTTTTAGAGAGCATTTGCAGTTGAATATATAAAGAAGGAGTTGTGAGTATGAAACATTGACAGACTGGTTACATCTCCGTTTAATTTTAGGTGGTAGTAAGCTTGTTATCTTTGGTTACCTGTACAGCCCTCCTCAATGTGGCCTTCCAGGTGTAAGAGATTTTTTGGAAAATGCTGCTCCCTTCTTGAGATCTCATGACTTTGTGTTTGTTGGTGATTTTAACCTGACTTGGTTACTGGGTGATGGTATGAGTTTGGAGTCTTTTTCTGGTGTCTTAGTTGATTCAGTGAGTGCTCATTTAGCTACATTTTGTGTTCTAAACTTTGAAAGACCTAAAATGTCACCGTCTATTGTCCAAACTCAAAGTTTTAAAAATGTAGATTATGCTGCATTAAATGCAGCCTTATCCTCTTGAGTGGTCTAATTTAGATTCAGTTCCTTGTATTGATTCTGTTCTTGAGTCTGCTCTTGATTTCTTTGCTAGTCAGTTGATTCCAATACAGAACAAATTTTTTCTGTTATGTACCTTAAGGATTCAAGGTGTTTCTAATAAATAGTGCTCTATTGACATTAAAAATTGGGTAAAGCAGAGAAATTTAGCATAGGAAGCTTCTAAGATTTGTTCATCTATTTCATTATTGAACAGGTATCACTGTTTAAGAAGTAGGGGCTCTAAATTAGTCAGAAATGCGAAAAGAGAATGTTACAGGTCACATTTGAGGCTAATTGGTCCGATCCTAGGCATTTGTGGGATAATATAAACTCTTTATTGTCCCCAAAATCTAGGAGCACTATAAAGAAACTGAAGGCTAATGGTGTTAACTGACCCTTTAGAGACTGCTGACTCTATTAATGTGACATTTTCTGATTTGTCAAGTGATAAATACATCTCCTGTGCCCATTGTTGACGTGTACCAGGAGTATTTTTCTGTCGGGAGCCCAACTTTTTATTTTAGGAGGGTTACGAAAAAGGAAGTATTGAAGCTCATTTTTTTCTTTTCCTAATAAATATAGTGGCTGTGGGGGAGGGCTAGTGGGCATTTTCTCAGAATATCTGCACCATATATTGTTGCTCTTTTATGTTTCATATTTAATTTATCATTGATGTCTCATCAATTTCCATCTGACTGGGAAATTTGCAGGGATCGTACCTGTCCCCAAGAATTCCAGTGCCAATCCTGTTGAGGACTTTAGACCTATTTCAGATCTTAAATCCTGTAAGTAAAATGCTTGAAAAGATTGTGGCTAACCAAATTAATAGCTATTTGGATTCTTATGATCTTACTTTGAGAGGGCTCTTGCAGTAGGTAATTACATATAGGACTGACGCCGGCAGGCGGCAGGACCCCACGGAAAAATTTCTAGCTAGCAGTCCCTGGCGAGGGACCGCCCCCACGTCAAGTGACCGGTGTCAGGAGACGTCTGTATAAAGTGGCGGTCCCTTCCAGTTCTTTCCTGCCGTTAGCTTATGTCAGAGCCTCACGGAAAAGTTCCTTGCTCGTCAGGCTCCTTCGTCTGTTATTTTACCTATTTTTTTCGCTTTTTTCCTAGTAATCGTCAGTCATTCGTCGGTGTATGTCGTCCCCTACACCCTCTGAGCACAAAAATAAGTGCGACTCGTGCGGCGCCCAACTCCCGCACAAGGACGGCCATTCCCTGTGCCTTTTTTTATCTAGGCCCCGACCATCAAGTACAGAAGTGCCAGCACTGCCTGAGTTTCAACATGGCCACCCGGAGAAGGCGGCAGCAGTCCCTGGAAGCCCACATTCTCAAAAAGAAGATGAGCTCCATGGAAAAAGAACTCAGAAAAACTTCGGCAGCCATCAACTTCCCCTGAAGGCCATCGCAACAGAAAGGACAAAGAAAAGCACGGGACAAGGACTCCTCTCCCGCGACTCCCTCGGGAGTGGGTCTTTGATGGTAACATCCCTCGGTGGACGCTCTCGATATGGCCACCTTAGAGGCTTCTAGGCGGCGTACCCGTCTGGCTTCGCGCTTGGGCCAATCGGGTGCCTCTGGGCTCTTGGAGGCTTCTGCCCTGATAAAGCCGTGGCTGCGGCCTACGGCACAGGCGGCTCCGATAAGCGGATGTCGGCTCCTCCGGCGTCCATGGAAAGGGCGGTAAGTCGCCCGACCCTTAGGGCGGTGCGACCCTCTTCTGCCTGACCAGGCCCCCTCCATGCGGCCTGCCTCTGGAGGTTCCGTTAAGTCGGATGCCGGCCCCTCCGGCGCCCACCCGGATCCCGCTGGCAAGATGCACGTCGGTCCGCTCGACGTCCGCACAGCGGATGAGCCAACACCGGACCCTCCCACGTCCATCATTCCCAGCTCCCCGCAGCCTTCGCTGCCGTCCGGGGACCCTGAGTCTCCTCAGCCCGACCCCGGGCGACGCTGAGGTCCCTGTTCCACCTTCGGCGGACCAACCTCCTGCTGATCTGACATCGGCTCCCCAGACGCCGGCTCCGACGCCGGCACCTTGGCCGCCGGCTCTGACGTCGGTAGTGCCGACTCCGGGCGACATCCTGTTTCTGGATGCCACCCTGACGCCGGGCCCTCTGGGCCTTCTGCCCCAGTCCCGCCAACGGGGCTGTCTGCTCCGGCAGCTCCCCTGGCTCCCGGGTACCTGACCCCATCATATCCAACGCCGTCATACCCAGGACCACAGTATCCGACGCCGCAGTACCTGACGCCGGGCTTCCCACCGTCTCGTTATGGATACTCGCACTATGGGAATAACCCATACCCTTATCCCCCTCCCCCTCCTCCTCATCCACCGCCCCCCCAGCCGCCAGTGGTTTTGCAGGAGACTCTAGCCTCTTGGTGGGCTGAGGCCAAGGCTCAGCTCACCAGAGAGGTGGAGAGTCGTCTTCTGACGACGGTGCCGGTACCGGTTCCTGTACGTCCACGGCGACAAACTCCCTCCCCTCCTCCAGACACCAGGGCTAAACCCTCTGGGTCCAGAGAGGGGCAGGACACACTTCCTCGAGGGCTTCCCAAAGGGTCTGTTCCTCCCCCTAGACGGGAAAGGGGGGAGTCTTCTTCAGTTTCTTCCTCTTCCCCCTCGGATGCCTCCGACGGCTGCTCCGAGAAGGATGATGAGCCTTGCTCTCCGTCAAAGCCCAGGCCAAGAACTCCTACGAAGTCTCCGGAGGATCCTTCCTTCATGGAGCTGCTACGTAAAATCTAGGCAGTGCATAAGTGGCAATCCTTGGAGCCAGACCCACAGCAGTTGAAACTCGCTGAGCATCTGGATCTGCCCATGACAGCTCCCACCTTGGTGCCACCCTGGATCGAGCCTCATGCCCACCTTGTTACCACCATTTGGAAACAGCCGTCGGCATTAGCCTCTCTTCCACGGAAGTCGAACAGGCTATACCAGGTTCCAGAGGGTGTTGACTATTTAGATTCCCACCCTCGAGCTGACTCGGTCGTAATTAGCGCCACTCACGGCTGGTCAGCTAATCCAAAACACCTTAGCTCGTTGCCACCTGATAAAGAATCCTGTCTTCTGGACCAGTATGGCAAGAAGATTTTTGCTTCTTCCACACTGGGGATTAGGGCCCTGAACTATGTCGGTCACATGGGGGATTACCAGAAGGCAATTCTTTCTGAGGTGGAAACCAAATTGGACTCCCTGCCGGACTCTCAAGTCAAGCAGGAACTGTCTGACCTCGTCCGCTCTGCACATTCGGCCAGTCGACACATGGCAGATGCGGACTTATGATGCAGTGGACACTGCTGGACAGAGCTCAGCTTTCGCGTAGGCTTATGGCGTCATGCTTGGCTCCGTGTGTCGGGGTTGGTCCCAGAAGTGCAGTCCGCTATACAGGAAGTGCCCTTCCGGGGGTTGGTGCTCTTCAGGGGTGATGTCAAGGACATCGTCACCGATCTGCAGGAGAAGGGGACGGCACTAAAGTCCGTCAACTCCGTGTACCATCCCCATCAACCGCAGCGCCGTCCCTTTCATAGATGGAACCGGCCAAAGGCAAAACCTTCGGGTAAGCGGGCCACTAAACGCCGAGCCCCCACAGCTGCCAAGCCCCCTCCGCCCAAAAAAGCAGCGGGTGCTTCAGCTTCAGCTGCAGCGCTGCCCCACACCACCTGACTCTCCTCCCTCTCCCACAGCCTCCGGGCTTCCCGGAGGAACCGGTAGGAGAGAGGGAGGTTCTCCCTTCACCTTGCGGGCTGGGAGAGGATAACAGCAGATTCATGGGTGCTCCAGCTAATTGCAGAAGGACACTCAATAGAGTTTCTACAGAAACCACCTCGTCGCCCTCCCCAAAGATCGTCGTACTCTCGGGAACATCATGTTCTGGTCCAGGAAGATATTTCAGCACTGTTGCCGAAACAGGCAATAGAACCTGCCCCCCTTCCCCTACAGGGAACGGATTACTATTCCCACTTCTTCCTGGTCCCGAAGAAGACAGGAGATGTAAGACCTATCCTAGATCTCAGTTCCCTGAACCTATTCGTGGAATACACGAGGTTCAGAATGCCCTCACTGCAGAGCCTTCTGCCCCTCCTCCACTCGGACCAGTGGCTGTGCGCTCCGGATATGCAGGATGCCTTCTTGCATATATCCATTCGCCTGTCCCACCGCAAATATCTCCGTTTTGCTTTCCAGGGGGACCACTGCCAGTTCAAGGCACTTCCATTTGGCCTCTCCTCAGCTCCCTGAGTATTTACCAAATGCCTTGCGGTGGTGGCGGCCTAACCTGCATACCCAGGGAGTGCAGGTTTTCCCGTACCTGGACGACTGGCTCCTGGCGGCCTCATCCAGGGAGGAACTCCTGCGCTGCCTCTCCCTTACCCAACAGGTCTTTGCCTGCCTGGGTATTACAATCAACCATTCCAAGTCTCATTTGATCCCATCCCAGAGACTCCAGTTTATTGGGGTGATACTGGACACGACCCTGGGCAGGGCCTTCCTGCCATCAGACAGGGCAGCCACTATTCAGACTCAGGTAAGCCTGTTGTCCGGCCGCAGGCAAGTCACTGCAAGGTTGGTTCTTAGCCTTCTCGGGCTCATGGCGGCTGCTATCCCGACAGTTCCTCGCGCTCAGCTCCACATGAGGGTTTCTCAGTGGACGCTTCGCTCCCAGTGGGATCAATTGGAGGACGACTTGGATCAGCTGGTCCTGCTCTCCTCTCCCATGATTCAAGACTTGCAGTGGTGGATGGTCAGAGAGAACCTGTTTCGAGGGGTTCCATTCTTCCTTCCTCCCCCCTTCCAGACTCTGACCACAGATGCCTTGGGCGAAGGTTGGGGAGCCCATCTTGGTCCTCATCAGACCCAGGGCTCTTGGTCCAAGCTCGAACAAATGTACCGACGTCTCCTGACACCGGTCACCTGACGTGGGGGCAGTCCCTCACCAGGGACTGCTAGCTAGGAAACTCAGTGGGGTCCTGCCGCCTGCCGGCGTCAGTCCTATATGTAATTACCTACTGCAAGAGCCTCTCTCGAAGATCTACTGTTAACGGTAAGTTCTTACGTAACTGTACTTTATTTGTCCTTAACAGCATGACCTCTGTAAGAATTATGGAACAGGTACTTCCTTGGTCAGGTTCACTGATTCAGCCCTTAAAGGAAAGCTATCATTATCTTGAGCTCCCCACCCTTGAAATGCTTACCCTACAATTAGCCTATTTGCATGGAAAAAACTTTTTTTACATTGTTTTACTTACTTTATTTTATTGTTGTAAAGTCTGTGAATCTGCAACATGGTGGACGCTGCGTGGTTCCATTTCAAGTGAAATTGTGGCGCTGCACCGCTCGCTTTAATACAGTTGAAATGGAACCATGCAGCGTCCGCCATGTAACACTCATTACATTAACACTCTTTACAACAGTAAAATAAAGTAAGTAAAACAGCATTAAAAAAAAAAAAGTTTTTTCTGTGCAAAAAGCCGAACTTAAGACTTTAGGTAATAGGGAGATAAAAAATAATTACAGCTTTCCTTTAAGGGATTTGATAATGGTCTTGTGACTGGAGCTGTTTTTGTGGACCTGACCAAGGCATTTGACCTGATGGAACATGACTTGCTGTGTTCTGAACTTAGTTTAACTCAATTCTACCTCGGCGGCCATTTTGTATCAAGGTTAAGAAATGGAAAACTTAGACTTTAAAAAGTGATCCAGGTGGTAATGAGTTTGTTTGGAAATGTTGTTTCATGGGTTAAAACTATGTGACTAATCGTTCCCAGTTTGTTAACATAGGTTCTGCTACATTAAATATTTGTACTATGGGATGGGGAGTACCTCTGGTCCATTCTGGGCCAATTGCTTTTTTCTCCTTTTGTTAGCCAGTTGCCTCTAATATGTAAATGTTGTGAGTCTCTTCTTTATGCAGATGATCTGATACTGTTTTCTTGTGCCAAGTCTGTATTTGAGATAACATCTTATCTTGAACAGGATTGTCTTGGTATTTGTAATTGGTTTTCCAAATAATTCTCTAGTACTGAACTCTTAAAAAAAAAAAAAAAAAAACAAAGTCTATGCTATTTGGTACTCCTCACGTGGCTACCAGGTCGGTAAGTCATTGCAGAAACAGCGCGGCTAAAACCACGCTGCAGAAATCGTGAAACCATGTACAGCTACAAGGGTTTTACATCATTTGGTAATTACCACTACCTCGTCTCTGTACGCTCAGTTGGGAAAAGGCTGAAGTAGCTGCAGGCAGGGTGCCTAGTCAAGCCACTCCCATGGTGGAGTGGCTAAGGCACTAGTACCTGGAGTAGAGGAGACCTGGGGACCAGGGTTTGATTCCCAGTCTCCTGGTATTGGACATTTTATTCATTTTTTTTTTTAAAGAAATTTCCCCCCTCCCGAGTTTCTCCCTGTCCCCATGGTACTCACCTCCTCAGAGTTGATTATAAGAAGTCCGGGTGCATGGGGGGAAAGCCCCTCTCGTCGGGGTGGTGCTGCGGTGAACAGAGCCCCCTGTAAAAGCAAAAACTGTGTATTGTTTGCCGTTAGTTTGTATGTTGTGTGCCCCTTTAGGTATGATCAGTGTTTTTACTGACCCTATTTGAGAGGATGGCATTTTGCTTGTGGCATTGTTTGCTGCACTGTTTTTGTTTGCGGGGTTTTGACCCTGTACCCTTACATGTTGAATGCAAATCATTGTTTACTGTTACTGGATAATTTTGGTACTGCCACTGAATAGGTGTCCCGATTTCAATATCTTGTGGTGTTACTTGACCCTGAGCTTACCTTTCTTGCTCAGGTGAGATTACTTAATCAGACTACTAATCAGAAATTAGTTATCCCTTACAAATTTGAACATTTTTAGTCTATGAAAACTCAAAAATCTATTGCTCCTGGTTCCCTTTCACATTTTCACCATGTGTCCAATCTCTGTGTTAGCCTGGGTTATAAGGAGCGCAACATTCTTTTTATCACTTACGTTTGCCGCTTTGTTTTGTCTGCTCCCATCCAAACTCATCACTGTGATCTTTACTACCAAATGGGATGGTTATCACCAAGTTCTAGGACTGAGTATTTTTTTGGTGTATTGTATGATTTTTATGTCTGTTTTTCTACATACTTTTATTTCTGTGGCTCATCTTGTTTCCATTAGATCTGTTTCTTCTAAACTAAAGTTGGGTAAGAGTATGGTGCTAAATACTATTGCTTGTTAATCCAAGTCAGGTTCTTTGGCCTTTTCCATAGCAGCACCTTCTTATTGGAATGGTTTATCTGGAGCACTTCAGTCTGTAGATTCTCTGCAAAGTTTTAAATCTAATTTTAAACAATTTCTGCTGGATGAGGATGCTTGTAATGGCTTTATTTAATTATTAATGTTACATTGTATTGTTTGTTTTGTATTTTGTATTGCACCATAAACATCACCGAAACTTGAGCAAAAGAGAATAGCAATTGGGACTTGACAATCCCAGGCTACACCATGTTTAGACGTGATAGACGAAAAGGTAAAGGAGAAGGCGTAACTGTTTGTCATGGAAGGCATAGAGGCAGTGGAGGATGGAAACAGAATCCCTGTGGGTTCAGCTGATGGCATCCTCTGGCAAGAAACTACAGATAGGGGTGATCTGTAGACCTCCCAAACAGGGGGAAGAGAGACATAACGAGCTAGGGAAAGAACTAGAAAAGGGGGTGGCAAAGGCGGAGGTGGTGGTGGGAGATCTAAACCTGCCACATATTGATTGGGTCATTCCATCAGCCAGGAGCTGCAGAAGTCCTGCCTTGCTGGATTCATTGCAAGACTGCCTGCTGGCACAGCTGGTTGAGGAATCCACTGGGTAGGCTGCCATTCTCAATGTGATGCTCACCACTTCAGAAAAGGTAGCAGGAGTGAGGGTAGGTGAGCTACTAGGATCCAGTGACCATAACTGTATATTGTTCGACCTGGCTCTTGGGACAAGTAAGCCCTCATCAGAGGGTGATGTCTGAGATTTTAGAAGGGCAGACTTCAGCCAGATGAGGGAGCTGGCTGGGGACAAATTAGTCGGAGTGGACAGCGTAAAGGGATGTGGAGGAAAGGTGTGTGACAATCAAGGGGGCCATTCACAAGGCAACTAAGTCTTGATGAGAATGATAAAAGAAATGGGTACGAGAGACCACTGTGGTTCTCTGGAAAGGTCAGGAAAGCAGAGAGAGTCAAAAAGAAGGCCTTTAGCAGATACAAGGAAAAAAGGAAGAATGGGGAGACTACCAAATGAGAACAAGGGAAACCAAGAGAGTGGTCAGAGAGGCAAAGGCAGACTCACAGCTGCATATTGCGGAGAGGGTCAAGGGAGGGGAAAAACAGTTCTTCAGATACAGTCTATTGGGGGAAGAAAGGAAGGGAGGGAGGAGGAATTGTTAAGCCAACAGAGGGAGGTAGGGCAATTAAGAATTGGCAGAAAGCAGCTGTTGTTAATGACTACTTCTGCTGTGTATTCACAAGGGAAGGCAGAGGACCTCTGCTGGAGAGTGGCATTAAGGCGGTTGTAAGGGGGATCCTTGAAAAGAGGCAGCAAGTATTTATCAGTGAAAAATTCATAAAGGGATAGCTGTCCTAAAGATAGATAAGGCCCCCGGATCAGATGGGATGCATCTGAGGGCAAGAATTGGCAGCGGAATTAACTGAACTCTGATAGAGATATTCAATAGCTCAGTTGAGACAGGGGTAATTCCAAAAGACTGGAGGGTGGCAGATGTAGTCCTGCTCCATAAGGGAAGGGGGGGATGGTGACAGGGAACAACTGGGTAACTACGGACCTGTCAGTCTTACCTCTGTTGTGGATAAACTGAGTCAAAGAGGACCGCAAGGACTACCTGGAAAGCAGTGGACTCCAGGATGGTAAACAGCATGGATTTGTGGCAGGGAGGTCTTGTCAGACCAACATGATAGTGTTCTTTGACTGGGTAAGGAGGGTAGTGGATAAGGACCATACTGTGGATTTATGCTACTTAAGTTTCAGCAAGGCTTTTGACTCTGTGCTTCACAGAAATTTGCTGAAGAAGCTAGAGGGTCTGGGTGCAGCAAAGGACTCAGTTCGATGGGTAAAAAATTAATTAGTCGGGAGACGGCGGAGAGTTATGGTTAACTGAGTCAAATCAGGAGAGAGAAGGGAGGTCACCAGTGGGGTGCCATATGGATCCTGAGTCCAGTCCTTTTCAGTATGTTCATCAGCAACATGAGAGCAGGAATCCAGGGCAAGATGTGTTTCTTCGCAGATAACGCTAATCTCTGTGACAGGGTAGACAGCGAGGAGAGGGTTAGGGACATTTAGAGAGACTTGCAAAGGCAAGGGGGTGGTCAAAGGTTTGGCAGTTCTGCGTCTACATGTAGATACCTGGTCGAATCTGTTTACCAAATGGAGGAGATTACACACTCCCTTAATGACTGCTCTGAGACTTGCTCTGCTCATTGGAATGACTTGTTGGCTTCTGCATTCCGTGAGCAAAGACCCCACCTTTATTCCATGAGACTCCCTGAGAAAAAGCCTATTAGGCACTAGTATTCTGGTTGTGCCTTCTTACTGCAAAGCCCTCTGGACTACTATTTAAATTCAGGGAAGTCCCTTGGATAAACTGGAGTTGCCCTCTTAAACCTTCCCTCGCCTGTCCCCCACACCCCAACATGCCACACTTTAGGGCCCACAGAGAGAGAGAGAGGCCCATATGTAGCCCATGGCCCTGGAAAGGACTTAATAGTTGTAAGCCCTTCCGATGCCTCCCTCACCCTAAGGTGGAGACGAGGAGATAGTGGTAACATGAGGTGGGCTTTGGGGCTGTAATGTTGGCCTGAATGTCTGTACCCGTAGTGTATTATACATCTTTAGTGTTACTGTTATGTATTGTACCATGTTGACAATGCAAAAGTTTAATAAATGTATTAACAAAAAAGAAATTCAGTGACAAAAAAATGCAGGGTGATACACATATGGAATAAGAACCCCAGGACAGAGCACAGGGGGGTTAAAGCTGGCATGACCTCTGAGGAAAGAGACCTAGGGGTCATCATCAGTGACTGACTAAAACAATCAAGCCAGTGTAACAAGGCCTGCAGCAAGAAAACTGGATTCTGGGGTGTATGGGAAGGGGTATTGAAAATCAGAAGGAAGGAGGTATTATGACCCCCCACCACCACACATCATTGGTGAGGCTCCACCTGGAGTACTATGCCCAGTTCTGGAATCCTCACCTAAGGAAAGATAAAGACAGACTGGAGAGACAGTGCAATGTAGGGTGACCAGAATGATTTAGGGCCAGCAGGAAAAATCTTATGAGGATCACCTTAAGGCACTGAACACATTTTCGCTGGTGTTTGGACTAGACGGGGGAGATGTGATAGAGACCTTCAAGTTCTTGAAAGGAATGAACAGGTAAACAGCAAGGAACTATTTAGCATAGGTAGTGAATCAAGAGCACAGCGGCACTGTGTGCACTATTCATGGAGCCATTGGCAGCATCGGTGCGAGAGAACATGGGAATCCAGGGAATCCCACTGGGACAGGTGCAGTACAAGATTGGGTTGTTCGCCCGATGACATTTTACTAATGGTGTTGTCCCCAGAGGACTCTGTACCAGCGGAATTTGACTTAATGACATGGTTTGAGACACTAGCTGGCTTTAAATTAAATTTAACCGAAACAGAGATCATCCCCTTCAGTTTCATTCCATTAGCCTCTCTGAAAAGAAAGTTCCCATTAAAGTGGTCCAGACTGGAAATTAAATATCTAGGCATAAACATCCCAAAAGATCTAACTCATCTTGAATTAATAAAATATGCACCACTCACACAAACAATACAGGAAGACCTCAATAAATGGGACAAACTAATGTTTAGTTTCTTCCAAAGAATTGATATTGTTCATATAAATGTATTACCGAGACTGATGTACCTCTATCAAACCCTCCCATGTTTACCAGCCAGGTTTTGACACACCTCGTGGAATAAAATGATTGCAAATTTTATATGGTCAGGACATAGGCCACAGGTTCGTTTTTTGGTACTGCACTTGCCCTTAACACAAGGAGGGGTCAACTTACATAATCTTGAGTTCTGTGTAAAGGCAGCATTCCTCCGAATTATCTTTTTATGGATGCCCCCAGTATATCAGGCACTGTGGAAAAACACAGAAGCCATCATAAATGACCTTCATGATATAGATCCCATTCTGTTCTCAACTAATCAAACTTCCCCACCTCTTAAACATTTTACTCTCATCACAGCCCAGACATTTTACGTTTGGTATGGACTGCGCGACCATTCTGGTTTTCAAACAGAATTCATATATATGAAGTTGCTGTTGGCTGAAGAGTCTTTTCACCCTAACCAAGAAGACCTCACATATAAACACTGGGGCCGACTGGGTCTGAATTATATTCATCAGTTTCTGACCTCAAGGGGGAGTGGTACCATTTGAGTCACTACAACAAGATTACGATCTTCCCCACCAGGATTTTGATAGATATCACAGGATGAGTGGCTACTTGACCAGGATTCTAGGAGAGACATTAGCAGTTCCCAGTCCACAGCCTCCACTTCTACAGCTGGTTATTAATCAGTTAGGTAGAGCCCTACCTTTGTGGCTTATTGGTCTTCTATGCAGAATGCTAAATGACACAATGGGGGACTCCACCTTTACTATCCTTGAAAGTTGGAATAAGGATCTGGGAACTTCTGCTGCTAGGGAAGCCTGGTTGGTCTCGGCCCTTCCTGCTGTCAAACTCACACACACACACACACACAACCATTTGGTGTGAGTTTTCCTGGAAGTGCAGGAACAGATACTTCAGAGCCCGGCAGGACTTGCAAAATACCTCCCAGCATGATATTGCATATGTTGGAGGGACTGCAGATGCCAAATGGCAGACTTGGGCCACATATTTTGGTCATGTCCTATGTTGATGCCTTTCTGGTGCTCCCTTCAGATTGAACTGAAAGAATGTATGGAGGAAAATACAGAGTTAACTGATGAAATGGTCATATTAATGATAATGCCTCCCCATGATCCATCCTGGTACAAAACATTACTTCGTGTTCTCTTATTGGCTACCAGGAAGTCGATTACCAGGAAGTGGATGACTGTCACAATACCTACAATTGTGGACTAAAGGAAAATAGTCACATCTGTCTATCAAATCGATAAACTAACAGCAGAACTCAAACGGTGTCACAACATTCCAACAAAAGTGATAACGATAGATATGGTACATGGCCCAAACTGACTTAACATGTGTACCATAGAATTACTGAGGGGGAGCATTCAAACCAAGCATAATTCTAGGGGATTGGGGGAAATTAAAAAAAAAAAAGGTCTAGAAAGAGTAACCTACAGTCTGAATGTAATTCTAAGATGAGACTTAGAATTGTGAACATGTCTTTCATTTATACTTGTACTGCAAGAGCGAAAACAGTATCTTTTTCATGTTGTATATGGGAAAATGCTTCCCGCCTGTGACGATGTAGTGATGAAACCTCAGTGTGGGGGGTTTCAGGAGGGAAGAGAGTTTTATTTTACAGAAAGGGTGGTGGAGCTATGGAACAATCTGCCAGCTGATGTGGTGGGCACCAGATCTTTCAATGGTTTCAGTCACAGCTGGAACAGAGTGAAATGCTTGGTGGTTGCTGAGGGTGGTAGGTAGCGGTAGGGCGGGGAGCATGGGGGTGGATAGTGTGGTCGAGAACCCTGTATGGACAATAGGTCCTGGGATTGTTAGGGTTTTATGGGCAGACTGGATGGACCAGTGGTCTTTTTCTACCATCATTGTGTATGCATCTGTTTGTATGTTTCTGACCTATGCTGAGGCACGCAGAAAAGAGGGAAACATCAGCAGCACCATGAAAGATTTGCCAGTCCCCTTTTTTCCTCATATTTCCAATGATTTTTAAGACCACCCCTTGTGCAATCCATTCATTTTACATCCAATATTTATTTCCTAAAAATCTACTTTACATGTAGCAGTTAACAGTCTTCTGCATGTTGTTTTATGGTGCCCTCTCCACAGTTTCCACTGCTCTCTGCTCCGACCTCTTCTTCCTCTGTCTCTAAACTCCGGTGCCCTTCCTACCATGCCTCCTTCTCTCCATATACTGATTCCCTTCTTTTGCCATCCCTACCCTTCTCTTCCTCCTCTTACCCCTTCCACTTACTGCCGCTTTACATTCTACCTTTATAAAACCCTCACTGTCACAGAGTTGGCACGGCTCTTAAAATAATATACTGAAAATTTGCGATACCAGTATGTAAAAAAAAAAAGGGGGTGCACCTTACCAGAGTATTTTCGAAACTCAGCAGCACACTCTGTAAAACGGACAAAAGGTTGGCATTCCCGTACAGCAGTATACAGTGTTTTAATCCACAACTTGGTATCTAGAATAAACAGATAAACGCACCTGTTCAAGGGACACAGATTTTGAGACATGGAGTGCTGAAATGAGATTAAGATTTAATGATGGACCGTATTCTCAACAGTGTGTAGAAAAAGCTTACGCTGTGGCTAAAAATACAGACCGCTTGCAACTTATCAGCAAAACATCAATTCACGGTGACTTTGGGTTTAACACTGAATTAGAATCGAGAGATTCAGAAGTCAGTTTTGTTACCCAGTATTTTCCAAAAGCCCATAACATTGCAAACATTGTAAAACGACATTGGAATATACTTCAAGGGGATTGAAAATGTGATAGTATCAGTTGTCATGAACCAAGAATTGCCTACAGGAGAGGGTACAACATAAGAGACATTTTAGTGCACACTTTGTTGCCCAAATGTGAAAACACTAATAACTGGCTTCCTAAGCCTCCGACTGGAAATTTTAAATGTGGGTACTGCACCCATTGCAGTAATACTAGAAATATGAATTCCTTTTCACACCCATGTACATGAAAGAGGTATACTATAGATCATTTTATTAACTGTAGCACCGAAGGTGTGATTTTCCTATTAACTTGCCCATGTGGAATATGTTATGTGGGACAAACTAAGCGTGCACTTAAACAGAGGTTGGCTGAGCATAAAACAGCAGTACACACAGGTAATGACAGTTATGCAATCGCAAGACATTTTAAGGAAGCTCGCCATACATCAACTTCAGTTTTGCAGTTTTTTGACACTGAAAAAGTTACCTTGGATCAGAGAGGTGGTTGCCGCAAAGATAAACTTTTAAATAGAGAAGCTTTCTGGATTGTTACTTTGGATTAAATGATTCTGTGTCTCTACATAATTCAAAATTGATCATTTTGATTCTGTGCCTATATTTATTGTATTTATTGCAGTTATATAGCTGCTGTTTATACAGATGTTATTTGTATTTACATTGCTGAATCTGCCTCTGTATGTTCTGCCATCTGTCTGCTTTTATCTGTTTGTTCCTATCTGATTGTTTGTCTTTGCATGATATGATTTGTGTGAAACACGTTGCAGTTTTATTTTTATGCACAGCTTGTTTGCACATTTCTTATGCACTTTTCTATTATAGGTAGTGATATAATGTACTGTCTCTTTAAGCATTATACTTTTAAGCAAGGCAAGTCAGTATTGTCACATGTTCTGAGGAAGGCGTCATTCGTAACGCTGAAACGTAAACGGTTCTGTGATGCTGGCGTTCTGGTTTGGAAAAGTCTGCGGAATGTAAATTACATTTTTCTGCATGTTGGAACTGCTAAAGGGCTTTGTAAGAGCACTACAGAAGTGTAAAACTGACTCCTAAACGGCTGCTGCTGTTTGTTCTAGATACCAAGTTGTGGATTAAAACATTGTATACTGCTTTCATAGCAATCATAGGAAAGGTACTGAGCCAAATGGACTTTCGTCCTATATGCTCGCCATTTGTTCTAATTTCTAATCTTATTCATTTAACTCTCCCATTTAGATTTAAACTCAATAGTTGTTTGGCTAGCCACAACTTCCAATGGTAATCTATTCCAATCATACACAACTCTTTGATTAAACCACCGTGTACTCCGTACTTTCTTCCATTTTAGTGCTGTTAGCTGCATCGGATGAGCCCTAGTATTGTACCAGGGCATGAAATTTGGCGAAAAAAGGTATATGCCCACTGGGGCATGTAAGCAGCACAAGTACATGCCCAGGAAACTTTTTACATGCCACCTAAGTTGTATATTCAGTGCTTTGTACTTCAAGTAACTCCCTGACTGTATTAATAAAGTGACACCCGCTGCTTAATAACAGGCAGTCAGGCAGGCTAGTAAAAAGTTGAATGGTTTGTCAGCTTGTAAATAATAAACTGAATATATAAAGAAATTAAACTGTCTCTGTGTGATTTATTTCAGTGCCACCACCTGTGCATGACACAACATACAAGCACTGATTGTAACTTTGGCAGCTAGGTTTTTTTTTTTTTAAGAGGACAAATCAGTATGCAGTGCAGTGTAGTGTAAACTAGTAAGTACAGCAGTCCCAAAGGAAGGGTTTTTATTTTTCCCTTCTATCTAGCCCCACTCCCTGGCTAGTGCCCTCAGATGGACCTCAATAGGCCTTAAGAGAGGACAGATACCATCCACTTGTCCACAATACACAAAGGTGATAAGACAAAGTGTAATTTATTTTTAAGAGGAGATAATCCTTCAGTCCAGTCACCCCACAAATTCAACACACAAAGTGGCCGGCCGCAGGGCTTTGTAATTTTTTTTTTCCTCCTGTCTTGCCTATCCACTACCCTGCGTGGTGCCCTCCTTCAGTCCTCAAGAGGACAAATCAGTAGGCCCCTCTCACTAGTCCTTAAGAGGGCAGGAGGACAATCAGACCCACAAGTTCCACAACACATAAAGCGGACATCCCTTTCAATTTATATTTTAGGTAGTCCAAATTCAAAACTAAAGACTCTGATTAACTAAGATCTGCAGCTTATCCATCAGGTAGGGAAATGGGCAGACTAGGTGGGCCAAGTGGTCCTTATCTGCCGTCAAATTCAAATTCTATGAGAGTTTAGTTAGACAGGATTTCAGGTAATACTGAAAAATGCAGGCACTCTTTATGGCTTCAAGGAGCGTTTTTATAGTTCTAGTTCAAGTAGTATTAAAGTTCTACAACAGAGTTGCTTTTTTTCAAAAGCAACAGGGTGTCACACTGACAGGATCAGATTTTAGGTAGGCTAGGCTACACCAATTTGCTTTTACATAAAGCTTCTTAATGAGTGTTTTTAAGATATCTAAACCCCCTTCCCCTATTCTTAATAACAATACTGCAGTCAAGCTGACTCCCTCAGTTCCACGTAATTTAAATGTTTGACTGAGGCAGGGCTTAGTTTAGTTACTCACAGTAGTAAAACAGTTTTATTATTACACACACACTGAATGTAAGGATTGGAAGGAGGATTTATGTTTTTACTTTTGGTTTTCTATACCATCTGCAACTGTAATTAGACAGTAGGTACTACAGGAAAAGACTGCTGCAGCACACACACAGCCTATAGTCTAGGCTCTGACTATGTCCCCCTTGCAGTTTGCTGTTCTACTTCACTTGAAGGTTTTTTAAATATTTATTATATATGCAAGCAGCTGCAGTAGCAGTTTCTGTCACCGGCTGCTAATTTGCTCACTTAATTATGTTCTCTTCCATCCTGGTCTTACTCTCTCCTCCCCAACACTAGTAGGGTTGCCACCTGCCAGGTTTTTTACCTGGTGATCACGTTTTCAGGGTCCTTATCAGGTAATCCAGTTTTGCTCTGTGCTGGTCAGGTTTTTGAGCCATTTTGAGTGCTCACATACTTTTGAAACAGATTTTGTCATATCATTCATTGTTTCAGCTACATAGCCAGGTTACAGACAAGTTCTCTTGTCCAATATAGCCCTTTGTTTGTGAAAGCAGTCAGCCTGGGAGGTGTAAAGTATGGCCATTAACACCATTGCACTTACTTAATCTAATCCTTTCCTCTAAGCATAGTAGTACAACTGCCCCCACCTTTTGTAACAGTAACAGAGCCAGTTGTCTTCCAGTTTCATTTGCTGGTAAACATTTTTATCTCTTAATGGAATGTAGACATTTTTAAATGTTTTAAATTATTTTTTTTCTTAAGAAAATGGTATGGTCACTTCTTTGGCTTTGAAATAGTACTGTGGACATGAACAGGGAAAGGTGCCAGAAAAAGATATAACGTACACATTACAGGAAACAATTTATTATGTATTATTATAGACCATGTATACTGTTGTGTGCTATTTACAGTGTTTCCCTTGTCTCCCACCAGATCATATCTGTAAATGATATTTCTTTTATCTCCGTGTATTTATTTGGTAAACCAATATCAATAAATAAATACATAAGTAAATGAATGACTAGGAAGAACCTAGGAAAGTAACTTTAACAGGTACAGTACAGCATCTTAACATTTTTGTTGAACTGCTGCTTTAAGTGTTGTCCTTTATTGATATAACAAATGGCCTTCTAGGAGGAACAATGCATGATGAGTCATGAAAAGGGGTGGGGCTAGGGGCGGAGCTTAGGATCCGGTTTTTGCCCCATCCAGAGGTGGCAACCCTAATCACTAGCTGCAGGGCAGACGGTTGTTATTTAATTTTAGCCCTGCTCGACTGCTTTAATAATAGGCTTAGCTAAGCTCAGTAGCTGCTGTTGTTACTTACAGCTCTTAAAAGAGCTTTTATTTATTTTTTATTTCCTTCTGCTACTGACAGAGTCCGTTCCTTCGTGCTCCCCTTGACCCCCCCCGCCCAAAACTCATCTCAGACAGATTAAGTTTAATTCATCACTTGGCTGAGTAGACTGACTTTAGAACAGCTCTTAAAAGAGCTTTTTTCTGAATAGTAGCAATAGGGGGTGGATTGCAGAAACGCGATAGCAAATAAAGCGCGCCACTCATGACTTTTTCCTCCAACGGACAATGTTAGAGTGGTGTGCTTTACAGGATCCCATGAGACACACTGTGTGAGGGGGAGGGCGAACTGCAAAGACTGTCCCCGATTGGTGTGTCAGTCTCCTGCAGCCCGCCTCCGCTCCAACGATCGTCATGAAAAGCTGGCTCTGTGTCACTCAAGTAGAGGAGGACCATCAGCCAGTTCTTCCCCTCGAGTCAGCTAGTCCGTGGAAGGGCTTAACTCGTGACCAGCTGGCTCAACGCTCCTTCACCCTCCCAAGGAAAAAAAATTACGCTTGCGCGTTGTGCTCCTCCACCTCCAGTGTTCCCCTTAATGACGCTCGCTGATTGCTGTCTGCTGGTGAGTAAAAAAAACAAACAAAAAATGGCAGCACGAAACAGCTGCGTGCCCCCCGCAGCCACAGAAAAACGAAGGGACTTTGTCCAATGCCTTAGGTGCCCCACAGGGCAGGTACTGAACTCCAATAGGTGTCCTGTGGCAAAAGTGCCTGCCCTGGGCACCTAAGGTATAGGAATTTCGCACCTTGTATTGTACACACTAATGTTTGATTCAAGACCAGTGATATTCCAAAGATCATCGCTTTGCCAAGCCTTATGCACTAAGCACATGTCGCCTCTTTTTCTTCTCTCCTCCAAGGAATACATATTCAGCTCTGCCAGTCGGGTCTCATAATTTTTCCCTGCCATATTATGAATAGCTTTTGTTGCTGTCTTCTGAACCCGCTCCAATAATATTACATCCTGTTTTTTATATGGTGACCATACCTGTGCTCCAAACTCCATAGTAGGTCTCACCAAAGATATATACAGAGGCACAATAACAGTCCTGCTTCTAGATGATATATGCCTCAGTATACAATTTAGAATTTTATTTCCTTTTTGGGCTATTTTTTGACAGTGTGATGAAAAAGACATGTTGCTGGAAACTGTTGTACCCAGATCTCTTTCCTCGACTATTGTCTTTAGTGATACATTTCCTAATTTATAGGGTAGTGTTGGGTTTCTGTTGCCCAGATGCATAACAAAACATTTGTCTCGATTTAATGTCAATTTGAATTTGTTTGTCCATGTATCAATATTGTCTATTGTGTCTTGTAAATTAGATGAATTTTGTCTGATATTTATTTCTGCGCCAATCCTACAATCATCAGCAAATTTTTGTATCCATACAGATTCTTGTTTTATTTGGAGTGATGATACATAAAGATTAAACAAACAAGGGCCCAGAACAGATCCCTGGGGCACCCCACTAGTCACTCCCAAACTATCGGACTGTTCACCTCTAATGCTCACGTATTGATTTCTATCATCCAACCAGTTTTGAACCCAATTTATTATATATGGGTTTATAATCAGGTTTCTCATTTGTTGTAGTAATTCAGGATGAGGGAGCTTATCAAAAGCCTTTGAGAAATCGAGAAACAACACATCCACAGGGATTCCCTTGTCCAGTCTATCTATAACTTGGTTATAGAACGCCAACATATTTGTCTGGCATGACCTACCCCTCACAAAACCATGTTGAAATTGGTCTGTGAGATGATTTGATTCTAAATATTCATTAATTCTGTCCTTTAATACTCCTTCCAAAATCTTGGAGGGTATAGCAGTCCAAAATCTTGGAGGGTATAGCAGTAAGGCTAATGGGTCTATAATTTGCAGGATCCACTTTATCACCCTTTTTATAGATTGGAACAACAACTGCCAATTTCCAGCAATCAATCGCTTCACCAGTATCCAATGACCTTTGGAATATGTATGTTAATGGGGGAGCTATTATCTCTGCCAGCTCCTTAAGTACTCTTGGGTGTAGCCCATCGGGACCTGGGGATTTAGTTGGATCTAATTTAGCCAGTCGTTCTTTGACTTCAGTTTGGGTTAATATTCTTTCTTTTGGATCTGGATCAAGTCTTATAATAGGATATAAACCCTTATTTTTGGTGAAAACTGTTGAAAAATATTTATTTGCAGTGTCCGCCATTTCTTTATTTTTTGATGTACTATCCCCATTTGTTATTCTTAATGGTCCTATAGTATTTGAATTACCTTTAATGTTGTTAATGTAAGCATAGAAGGCCTTATGATTTCCTTCCACTCTTATTAACTAAGTTTAATTCGTAATCAATTTTGGCCTTCCTGATTTGTTTTTTTTATATAGTTTGTTATTTGTGTATACTGATTTCTAGTTTTGTTAGATCTATTTGTTTTCCACTTTTTGTAAAGCTTATGTTTCCTATTTATTAATGTTCTAATTTTGGGAGTCCACCACTGTACTTTATTTCTCATAGTATACTTTTGTTTTGTAGGAATATTGACCATTTCTTGCTGCTTTATTTTTGAGGAAAAAATTTCCCATACCTCTTTTAATGGTTTATTATCAAAGTCTTCCTTCCACTGCCATTTTGAAAGGTTGACTTTCATCTTTGCAAAATTTTGCTTTTCCAAAGTCATGAGTAGTAGTTTTACCCCTTTGATTAATTACTGATTCAGCTATTTTAAATTCTACTTTAAAATGATCACTTGTACCTAGAGCTGCAGTAGTCTTACGCTCACTCAGAGTGTCTCCCATATTTGTTAAAACTAAATCCAATATATGTTTTCCCCTTGTCTGATCTTCAACGCACTGTACTAGACCAATTTGATAGCATCTGATTGGAACTCTCTCTCAAAGGGTGTTTCTGCAGAAGATGTTCCCAGTTTATTCCAGGTAGATTTAAATCCTAGAATTAATAATCTATCGCTTGATTTAAGGTCAACATGTTGTCAATCAAACTTTTATTATATTGTGAGGTTGATGAAGGAGCTCTGTAAATAAGTCCCAAGACTATTTTAGTGGTATATGTCGGTAGTAATTTAACCCATAGTTAGTCCATCATATCAATAGAGAATGTCATTTCTTCTGATTTAATACCATCTATTATATAGGCCACCTCCTTTTCTATATGTTCTAGACTTTTTATTATGAGGTATAACGACTATGGCTGACCCAATCATCATTTACATCCACCACGTTTCTGTTACAGCAGCTATATGTATATTGTTTGTGGTCAATATATTTCTAAATTCCCATTTTGTTTTTAAACTCCTAGCATTGACTAACATGCAGTTCCAAGAATCAGATTTGTCAAATTTAATAGTATTTTTTCCTCTATTTGTAATTTCACTATCACGTCCCCCATGCCCCCATTTCATTTAGTTTAAATCAGTTCTTGTGACTTCTTTAAATCTCTTGACTAAATATCTAGTCCCTGCCCTCTCATGGTGTAATCCATCATGCTTAAACAAGTTAGGATTATTAAATGCTAACGAGTTATCCAAAAATTCTGCTCCTTCTTTTCTGCACAAATCTCTCAACCATCTATTTAATGTGTTGATTTTGGAAGTTTTAGCTGAATGGTAACCGAAAACTGGTAGTATACTAGATACTATTGTAGTACACCCTTTATGTTTTATTTTAACTAAAGTGTTCTGGAAATCTGTAAAAATATCTTGTAAGTTTCGATTGAGTATATCATTTATCCCTACATGCAGCAAAACCAGCGGATTTGTAGTATTTTCCAGTAGTCCATCCAGAAGTGAATGTATATCCTGTATCTTTACTCCTGGCAGCATGCTCACTGTGGTAGTTTCATTTCTTCCTTTACATAACATAGTATCCATACCCCTTATCAAGGAGTCTCCTATTACTAGTAAATCCCTATTTAACTGGTTGGTTTCGTTATTTTCCTGAATTTGTGACTGTGAACTTTGATCATGGGTATTTTCAGTTTTAGTTTCTCCAAAATCCACAGCTTGTAAAGGTGTAAACCGGTTTTGTAATGTTATAGGTGCACTATTATAAATTTGACCCCCCTCTTTTCTTAACTTTAACTTTGGGAACCTTAGCCCATTCTTCTGTTTCCTGTTCTAAACTTGGATTTGTTTTTTGTTGCCCCTCATCCTTACTAAGGGTATTTCCATGTTCCTTGCTTCCTATTTTAGAAACCATAGAATCAATAAATGTTTCCAAACTAACAATCTCTTCATTCTCTGATTTCGTTTCTAACAAACGTGTGATTTCCTCTTTTAACATCTCTACCAATTTGCATTTATCACAAATAAATATATCCGTTTGTAATCCTATCGTGGGAGTGCTGACCTTTTTTCCGTTTTACAGTGTGTGCTGCTGTCTGCTTCTTCCTCCTGCCTTCCAGTCATTCTGTTCTGCCCTCTCCTTCATTTTTTGAACTCTTTATTTACTTTTTTTTTAATTGTTAAATACTAAAGAAAGTATAAGCATTTCAAAAAGCAAAAATAAAACATTGCGATAAAGCGATATAGTAGGAATTGTATATATCACCCTATATACTATTATAAAGTGTAGTTCAGGTTGATTGGTTAAATTAAGATTTGTTATTGAGATATTCTCATTTCTGGCTCTAAATATTACATTTGAAGTATATGAGTTCATAATGGTCATTGGGTCAGAATCTGATCCATCATCTGAAGTCTCATCTGATTGTATCTCATCCCTCTGCGCTGTTTTGCCGATCATCTTTCCTTTCATTCCTGTGACATAGACAGGCTGGAGGCAGTCCAGTGGAGGGCAGCTAAAATGGTGCCGGAGTTGCACCAAAAGCCCTATGAGGAGGGGCTGAGGGATCTCAATATGTACACCCTGAAGGAGAGGAGACCAACAGGGGACAGGATAGAGAAACACAGGTACCTCACAGGGGTGAACAGGGTGCAAAAAGAAGTCTCTTTCAAATGAGAAAGAGCACCAGCACCAGGGTGCATGTCATGAAATTGGAAAGCAGGGGGTTTAAGGCGGATGTGAAGAACTACTACTTCACTGAAAGTGTGGAGGACACCTGAAACTGTCTGCCAGCAGAGGTGGTGGAAGCAAAAACAGTTGGAGAGCCTTCAAACATACATGGGATAGGCATAAGGGAATATTGGTAAATAGGCAGGGAAGGTGAAGCGTTGATGGAGACCAGGTAGGGTCTGCAGAGAAAATCAGAGCAGACTGGGTGGGTCAAGTGGTCCTTTTCTGCTGACAGTTTCTGTGATTCTTTATTTTATTTTTTTCCTTTTGTATTTGTTTTGTGTCACTGTATAAATGTGACTGAGTATGTAGCTGGATATATAACCATAATTGGTCCTATCACACCTGGGCTCAATTTGAATGAAGACATTTGTTTTAACTATATACCCCTGTTTGATATTTAAATGAAAAAAAATTTCATTTCTATGAAACTTAGATACAATATTTAGTGTATTTAGTGTTTTTTTTTAAAGTTGATTTATTTACTTGCCTCGACTTGGGGAGGTTGTGCCTTTGGTTCCTCCCTCCCATCCAGCTGGCCAGCCTGGCTGCTGCCCCAGTCGCAGACAGAGCTCTGACCTCCCCGTCACTACCCTCTCCAGTTGCATTGCAGCGGGTACTTACCCCACCACCGTGGAGTCCAGGAGATTGGACCCAGGGGAGAACTGACTTGCACGTGAGCGTGGCGGCGCCGGGGAGCAGCCTTCATGCTGCTGTGAATTTTATGTAGTGGTTCCCCGTGCAGGAGGGAGCATGCAGTGACGCCAGTGGAAGGTGTGCGCATGCTTCCACATGCGCTGTTCCCGGCATCTGCCCTCTACCGCCCCCATTTCTTGAGCGTCAGTGGCGTTGCCCCTCAGTCTCCACCAGGGGTCAGCCATGCGCCGACTGCTGATGTTCCCCCTTCCCCGGAGAAGGAGATCAGTCCTCCGGATGCTTGATCTTCTCCAGGCCCGCCAAGCCTGGCGGCCCATGCTTGTTCCCGAACATGGGTCGCGCGAGGCAAGGTGTCCAGTGCTTCAGCACCACTGGGTCGGCCTACTTTATAGAAAAGTAGGATTTTAAAATGAGATTTGTATATTTGTTGCTTGAAGTTAGCTGATGATCAGTGGGTTGGGGAAAAAGCACATTTCAGGTCTCTCGCTTGTTGTCAGTAACTGCTTGCTGTGGATTATCATTTTCTACTGCACTTGGATCTGGTGTCTCATTTTGAGCTGTGCCCACACTATTTATCAGTATAACTTTATGTTTGTACCTACTCATTTTTGTACCAACGTATTTAGCAAATGTTGCGCTCTTGACTTGCTTCATGTATTGTACTCTGCTTCTCCTGTTCGCAACCCTCAGGTCACACCTGGAAATGAGCTTCAGCTCAGTGTGCCTCTCTGGTTATCGGTTTTCAAATAAATGCATACATACGTAATTAAAAAGAAGACAGTTTTACTGACAGTAAGTCATTCTTGGAATAGTTTACCACGGAATGTAGTGGAGGGTGGACTAGAGCTGCCTTATAGTTTTAGTGTTGCTACCAACATTTGATCCTGGAAGCAATGGATTAACAAAATACTAGCTTGCCTGTTTAACAAAGCCAGGGAAAGTTTTGGTTACAGCTTTGTGCTAGCATGTGTACTCCACTCAGTGTATATTAAACAGCCGGTATAATGTAGCAAAATGCTACGCAAGATGGGACAATACAAACAATTTCCAGACCTCCATAGCAGTAGGCTAACCATTTTTTGAGCGAGCCCATAGCACAGTAGACAAAATTAATAAAACAATACATAAACATTTTGTGCCAAGTGCCATGCATTTTTAC
The DNA here is from genome assembly GCA_016271365.2 of Neoceratodus forsteri. Taxonomy (NCBI): domain Eukaryota; kingdom Metazoa; phylum Chordata; order Ceratodontiformes; family Ceratodontidae; genus Neoceratodus; species Neoceratodus forsteri. The sequence continues at coordinate 805,689,000 of CM028133.1, forward strand.
AGCTGTTAGCACTTTCACAAATAAACCTGCTAATCAATTTTTTTTGGCTTATTTATTACCCTGCTGCTGTATTTGTTGTTTCAGGATGAATCGGGTACAGCAGACAGCAGTGGCCTTGATGACAGCTCCCAAGAGAGATTCATTGGTCCTTTACCAAGAGAAAGCTCCATTGGTTGTAGCAATGACTACAGCAGCCAAAGCTATTCTTATTCCTCCATACTGAGCAAATCGGAAACAGGTAAGAGGTGCCATTTGTGTAGTATTTCTGTGCTGCTGCATTTAAATGATGGGTGTTTTTTTTTCCCCCCAACTTACATTTTATTGCATTTTAAGCAGTATAAATACAAGCGTGTTCATCTGGGATCATTCCTGCACTCACCGAACTCACAGTGAAACGGTCTGCCGTGTCCAAGATGGCTGCGGTGTATTTGCGCATGTGCAACTACTCATGCATGTGCACTAAACATCTGTGGCCATCTTGAGCATGGCGGGCAACTGGCAACTGAAGTAGTGTGACGGGGGGCAGGGTGAGCGGACTGTTTTCGAGTTGTGGAATGATTATACTGCAACTCCAAAACAGAACTGTTCTTCGGTGTCAGTCTTTTGGCTGGTTTTTAGAGCTACCACAGGACAGCTGCAGGCTGTGCCCACTGCAGCCGTAAGAAAGTAATTTGGTGCTATAGATAGGGAAAAACAAAAGGGGGACTCACGGGGGAGGGAAAGATCAGAGGTTTAGAAGTAGAGGTTTAGGGGTTAGGGGCAGCAGCAAGTAGTTAAAGGTGAGAGCTTGAGCAGATTCTTGAGGGTGGGGAGCGAAGGAGCAAAACAAACAGAGGTGGGCAGAAGATTCCAGAGGGAGGGTAGGCAAAAGGAAAAAAAAAACAGCTGACCTGCTAAGATAAGGGGATGGGAAGGGTGAAGGTGTGGGAAGTAAGGGAGTGCAGGAGGTAGGGGGAAAGGGTATCCAGGGAGAGGAGAGAGAGAAGAGGAAGGATGGGAGGGAGTTGAACCAGAATTTAGAGATGAAGGTGAGGGTGTGGGCAAGATGTCGATCGTGAAGGGAGGAGTAAAGGACACAGTGATGAGTACGAAAGGAGGAGTTGGTGGCAAAACGATAGAAGGCATTAAAAAGAATGTCGAGTCTGGAGAGTGGTGGAGCAGAGCCAAAGACAATGTTGGCATAGTCAGAGACTGGTAAAATACATTTTGTTAGCAAGTTGTGGCGAACCGGAAGGGATAGGTAGTCCTTGATTCTGTATAACATGCCAAGCTTAGGGCGGAGTTTTGAATGTATGGCATTGATATGGGCCGAAAAAAGGGTCAAGCCGTACCCCTAGGTATTTGTAAGAGGGGGCTGCAACAAGGGGGTTGCCATCCAGGGTGGAAAACGCAGGAGGGGATGGGAACTTGGCCAGTCTTTGCCTGGAACCGAAGGTCATAGATACTTTTTTTTTTTAGTGTTCTCTTTGAGTTGATGTGCTTGAAATCAGTTTAACACTGTGTGAAAGTTGCTCAGCATAGGAGCCTGGACATCAGGGGAGGAGGAACCTGACAGATAATGGACCGTTTCTTCAGCATACATGTGTATGCATGAACTGGAGCAGACCAAGGGGAGGCGGTTTATTAAGAGTTAAAAGAGGATAGGGCTGAGAAGAGAGCCCTGAGGGACACCAGAAAGAATGGGGGAGGGGCGATGACATAGCCCACCTGCACAGCCTGTTGTCTGCCCGAGAAGTAGAAATTAAACCACTGCAAAGTATGTGTTGATAACCTTATGGTATGTAGTTTACTGCGGAGGATATGATGAGAGACAAAACTGAAGGCCTTGGCAAGGTCTATAAAGACTGCAGCGGTGATATCACCACGGTCCATTCTGAAGAAAATGAAATTGGTGAACTGGAGTGAAGGTAGTGGAGTGGGATTTCCTGAAACCTGATTGAACTAAGGAGAGTATGTTAGTGGAAGTGAGGAAGCCATCGAGCCTATATATATACACACTCATGATACAGCATCCTATAATGGCAGGGTCTGTTATCCTCTATTGGAAGCCACCGGAGGAGTGACCAGGGTCTGAGTGCAGAGCAGTGGCGGCTGTACACCAGGGCCTGCCAGGGCACGTGCCCTGGTAAAAAAAAATGCTGTGCCCCAGTTGGTGCCCCATATGGTGCAGAGCTTCATCTATAGTAACAATATATCAGTGCCCTGGCTGCCATCGGTTGTGCCCCAGCTGCTGTGCCATTTGTGGCTAGAGCCGCTACTGGTGCAGAGACTCTGCCTAATTTCACCCTCCCCCTGCAACGGAACATTACTATTTAAAAAAAAAATAAGCCCTAAATCCTCAGGAGACCTGATCCTGAAGTCCAGCAGTCTCAGAGTTTTTTCCCCAAACGAAACGGGTTTTCTGCAACAGCCAGCCCACATTTGGGCGCCAAAATTTGAATTTTCTTCACCGCTGAGCTCAAAAGCTCAGAACCTGCTGGTTGGGAGCCAATCCTCTATCGGGAGCCACCAGAGGAGCGACGGGGGTCAGAGGGCAGAGACTCTGCCTAATTTAGCCCTCCCCCTGCAATGGAATATTATTATTTTTAAAAAATAAGTCCTAAATCCTCAGGAGATCCGCACCTGAAGTCCAGAAGTCCCTGAGGTTTTCGGCCCACCCACACTGCCCCACCTCCTCTGCCATTTAAATGTGCAGTTTCTAGGGACATGGATATGTTGTTCATCCACACTGTCTGGCAGGTATCCTTGCCGCTTTAAATCTTGCCGGAAGGTCTTCAAGCTGGCGCCTCCCACCCACCCGGGTGGTAAAACTCTCGGCTCCGCCCCATGACGCCAGATCTTCCTTACCGCTTGGAAGCTCAGGTTCCCTCCTTAACGCTCTGCGTATAAGACTGGTTCCTAATTCTTCGAATTTTCGAAATTTAAAGTTTTTGCTAAAAAGACTTCGGTCTTCTCTCCCTCGCAGCTGCGATGGACAAATCGACTCCTGGTTTCCGGAGATGCCCTTGCGGGCAGAAGATGTCTCGGACGGATCCGCACTCCACGTGCGTCTACTGCTTAGGCCTTGAGCACGACCCGCAGGCCTGTGACTTGTGCTCTTCCTTTTCGGCCTACGTCCTCGAAGACCGTGCTGCCCGTTTACAACTGGGGTGTCCCGAGGCGATTTCTCTGGTGAAGTCAAAAGAGGCCCGGTTGGCGGTGTCCGCGGCGGCAGGCTCGGCGGATCAGCTCGAGCAGATGATCGCCCTCGAAGAGGAGGCGGCGGCGCTGGCCGCCACTCGCCATGCATTTGTCCCGCCTCTCTCGGTGCCTCTTATTCAGCTTTATAGAGCTTTGCCTGACTCTCTACTAAAGGTGAGGACCAACTTCTTCTGGACCGTTTTCTCGGTCCAAAAGAAGACAAGGGTAAGTTCACCGTCGGCGCTCTTGGGAGCGGGAAGATCCCTCCCGATTTGTTGGCGTCGACTTGGTCCGACTTCTCGGCTTGGCCACTGGTCTCACGGTGTCCCGTCAGGCCAGTTGACGGGAACTCCTCGGCGGTGAGAGATTTTTCTCGACCCGTTGGATGGGGTTGTCAGCTGGAGAAGCGAAATCCCCTCTCCCAGTTCCCGGTGGGATTGAGGACCATCGGCTCGTCTGTGCCTCCGGTTCCGGAGCCTGCCGGTTGAATCTTCGAACGAGGGAAGTGCGGTTCCCACGACACCTCCCGCACCGTCCCTCGGCAAAACCGAGGTTCTCGGTCTCGGTCGGGACTTCTTCGCGGTCCAGCCCGATCCACCGTCTATAGGCGGTCACCGACACTCGTGACGCGGCGCGCGCTAACGTCCTCTTCCTCCTCTGATGCGGGGAGGCTTGGCGCAAGTTGTCGAAGATCACGAGGAACTCATGTAACAACAGCTCCCTTCTGACCGGGAATAAGCGGCCGTCGTCTTTGACCATTAAGTGGCTGTCACGGGCGGGCTGGACCCCTCGTTTTATCCGAGAGCTTGTTCCCAGGCGGTTGTTCGGCCAAAACCAGCTGCCCCACGATTCGGTGGAACCTCCGCCTCCACAGCCGTTAGTTGGGGCTCCGACCAAAAATTCTCGGTCGGCTCAGGGACTACCCCATAGGCTGTCTGTCACCCTCACTCCCAATCGACCTCGGCAGGTGGAGGGTGGCTCAGGCCCGAGGCAGCTCTTTGAGGACTCTTCCAAGTCCGAAGACAATTCCTCCCTTTTCTCCAGCGAATGGACTTGGAGTCCTCAGGAGGACAGTCGGTGGACGATAGCCCTGCCGTCCTTCCTGGGATTGCCGGCTTATCTTGGAGTCCACGGGATGAGCTCGAACCCGTTTCTAAGCGGGCCAGGTATCCCCTCACGGAGATTCTGGACGAGGGGATTCCCCCACGGAGGCCTTTCCGGTGGCCGAGGCCATAGTGGGCCCGGTCTTGGAGCTCTGGCAGTGCCCTGCTTCCTGCCCTGCGCCTTCGGCCAGGAAGTATGCGGTCCCTACTGGTTCCCTGTCCGGTTTTGGAACACCCTCGGCGAGGGTTAGTTACCGACAGCATTTTCAGTGCGAGGGCACGCTAGGGATATGGACAAACCTCCCAACAAGGAGTCCAAGAAATTGGACTATGCGGCCGAAAAGTCTGTGCTGCACTCCTCCTCGCCGCGTCAGGCCAGTTCGGCCGTCCTCATGGCACATTTCTCTCATGCCCTGTTGGGCTCCTGGATGAGTCGTCCCTCATCTTCCCGCGGATCTGCAGACCACGATCAGGCAGGTGCGGGACCAGGGCAGGACAGTGGCCAAACAGCAGCTCCAGACTGCTTTAGACATTGGAGACTCATGTGCCAGGTCTGTGGCGGCCGCGGTGGCTAATCGTCGTCGGGCTTGGCTGAGGATATCCACCTTTGCCCGGATACCCAGCACAAGTTGGCGGATGTTCCTTTTGGGGACCCACCTCTTGACCCTGGGGTGGAAGGTCACCTGCAGAGGATCGAGAAGTCCAATGCTACCTTGGACTCGGTCTCTTCCGCTCAGAAGGACAAAGGCCGCAAACCACAGCCTAAGCCCTTTCGTCCTTCTGCTCCCGCGGCGCGTCCGCCCCAGCAACGTCAGGGCCAGCAGGCTCAGGCTTGGCATCCCAAACCCAAGCCCGGGGCTTCCTCCAGCAGGGAGGTAAAGGCCCAGGAGGTCCCTCGGCGGTCCCTCCTCCAAGCCTGCCCAGTGATGGGCTGAGGGGTGTCGCCCCCAACCCCGTCACCTCACCCCAGGTTCCCCCCGTGGGGGGACGGCTCCGGCACTTCCTTTCCGCCTGGTCCGTTATTACCACAGACAGGTGGGTGCTGGAGGTGATGGAAAAAGGCCTGCCTCTAAAATTCGAGCAGGCCCCGCCCTTCAGAGCCGTCGCACCTCGGGGCGCCTCGGGGTCCGCTGCCTCACTGTCGGCTCGTCGGGCCGACATCGCTCTCCTCCTCCAAAAGGAGGTGATCAGGGAGGTGGCGGACCCTCCCTCAGACCCGGGGTTTGTGTCCAGGTACTTCCTGGTTCCGAAACGGACGGGGGCTGGCGCCCCATTCTGGACCTACACGACCTGAACAAGTTCCTAAGGTCTCGAACCTTCAGGATGGTCACTCTGGCTCAGATAATACCATCCCTGGAACACGGCGTGTGGTTCTGCTCTCTGGACCTACAGGATGCGTTCTTTCCACGTCCCTAGCCGTCCGTCACGGAGATTCCTTACGCTTTCGGCGGAGGATCCTTCGAGTTCAAGCCATGCCCTTGGCCTGTCTCCAGCTCCAGGGTCTTCACCAAATGCATAGCAGTGGTGACAGCTTTCCTGCTGCGCCGAGGGGTCCGGGTGTACCCTTACCTGGACGATTGGCTGATAGCAGCCCCCTCCAGACAGGAGGTGGAGCGGTCCAGAGATCTGGCCCTCCAGGTTTGCTCTAAATCGGCCTTCTCATCAACGAGGCCAAGTGGGAAATCAAGCCGAAGCAGGTGATTCTGTTTATCGGGGCAGAGCTCGACTCTCTTCGAGCCAGAGCATGGCTCCCGGCGGACAGGGCTGAGGTTCTTGCCTCCTTTGCCCAATCATTTCTGATTGGGCAATCGCGCCCTGCCCGGGACTTCCTGCGCCTCCTGGGTCTCATGGCGGCCTGTACCAGCATGGTCCATTGGGCATGCTGGCACATGCGCCCCCTTCAGTGGTCACAACGCTGCGATCCATTGGACCAGCTAGTGACGGTGACCCAGGAGATGTGGAACGCTCTCCGGTGGTGGACCGTTCCAACTCATCTGCAGGAGGGCATCCCATTTGTCCGCCCCGAGCCGACGGTCTCTCTATCGACCGATGCCTCTCTGATGGGTTGGGGTGCCCATCTGGGGGAACACCGGGCGCACGGCCACTGGTCCCCGCGGGAGTCCCGATGCCACATCAACCTGCTGGAGCTCCGAGCGGTCCGCCTAGCTCTCACTGCCTTTGTTCCGTTTCTCCGGGGTCAAGTGGTCCGAGTCCAGACGGACAATACCACGACCATGTACTACCTAAACCGCGCGCCAGAGGCGGGGAGCGTTCCATGCTTCTATGCAAGGAAGCTCTCCGCATTTGGTCACTCGTGCGCAGCTTGGAGGCGGATCTCCTAGCCATTCTTGTGGCAGGAGCCTCCAACACCCTGGCCGATGCCCTGAGTCGGATAGGGGCTGCATCTCACAAGTGGTCTCTCCTGCTGGAGGTAGTACAAGATCTGTTCTCCCATTGGGGCACACCTCAGGTGGACCTGTTTCCCTCCAGGGAGAATGTGAAGCTGAGGCTGTTCCATGCCCACCCCCCTCAGCAGGGCTTGCTGCAGGGGGATGCCTTCTCGAGGCCGTGGACCCCGGGCCTCTTCTACGCCTTCCCCCCATTTCCCTTGATTCACAAGGTGCTTCTCAAAGCAAGGAGGGACAAGGCGCAGGTGATTCCGATAGCCCCAGACTGGCCCTGAGTTCAGGTACCAGATCTCCTCAGCCTCAGCTCCAGGCTCCCGAGGCAGCTTCCAGCTCACCGGACCTGCTCTCAGTCAATCAGGGGAAGGTGTTCCATCCGGACCTTCAATCCCTGCACCTGACAGCCTGGTTCCTGGCGGCTAGAGTTCCAGGCCTTGGGTCTTTCCGACAAGGTCCTCAATGTTGTTGAGGCGTCCCGTGAAGGTCAACCAGGAAATGCTATGCCTTCAAGTGGAAGAGATTTTCCATTTGGTGTCAGGGCAGGGCTCGGACCCTTCCTCCTGTCCTTTGGCAAGCATCTTGGACTATTGCTATGGTCCCTTTCCGTCAGGGCTTAGATCGGCGAGCCCTAAGGGTGCACCTGGCAGCCATCTCTGCTTACCGGGCGCGGGCCGGGGAGCAGTCGGTGGCGCAGGAGAAGGTGGTCTGGCGCTTTTTCAAAGGCCTTGATCACATTTCCCCTCCGATGCGAGAACCTCCACCTCTGTGGGATTTACTGCTGGTACTGGCAAAGCTCATGGGCAAGCCATTCGAACCAATGCACAGGTGTGAACTCTCTCACCTGTCGTGGAAGACCGCCTTCTTGGTGGCTATGGCGTCAGCCAGAAGGATGGGAGAACTCAGGCGCTCTGCACGAGTCTCCTTACCTGGTCTTCCACAGGGACAAGGTTGTCCTGCGCCCCACCCAAAATTCCTTCGAGAAGGTGGTGTCGGAGTTTCACCTTAACCAGGTGTTGACTCTGCGGTGTTCTACCCCAATCACACCGGAGGCCGAATACAGGCTCCATACTTTGGACCCTAGAAGGCGCTTGCTTATTATAAGGAGCGCACGGTTGAAATCGGGAGAGGTTCGCCAGCTGTTTGTCACCACGCTGAAGCCGCACCTGGCAGACCTGCAGCAAGCGGACGATAAGCAGGTGGGGTCACCTCTGCATAGATCTCTGCTACAAGTTGGCGGGCATAGAGCCTCCCAGAGGGATAAGAGCTCATTCTTCCCACCATACTGCTGCATCGGTGGCTGCTTCCAGGGACGTCCCTATCCGGGATATCTGCAGGGCTGCTACCTGGAAGTCAGCACACACCTTCATCACCCATTACCACATCGACCTTGAGTCACGCCGGGATGCTGGTTTTGGGGCCTCGGTTCTCCAGTCTTTATTCCCTAAGTAGGGGGTGTGCGCCTTGCCTCCCTCCTCCTGGAGAACTGCTAGGAGTCTGCCAGACAGTGTGGATGAACAACATATCCATGTCCCTAGAAATACAGGTTACTCACCTGTAACAGGAGTTCTAGGAATGGTATATATTGTTCATCCACCACGCCGGACACCTCCCGGCCCGACACATAACCTGAGCTTCCAGCGGGCAGATCTGGCGCCATGGGCGGAGCCGAGAGTTTTACCACCCGGGTGGGTGGGAGGAGCCAGCTTGAAGACCTTCCGGCAAGATTTAAAGCGGCAAGGATACCTGCCAGACAGTGTGGATGAACAACATATACCATTCCTAGAACTCCTGTTACAGGTGAGTAACCTGTATATATTCCCCATCTCATAGTCTGTGCACATGGATAGGAGGAGCCACCTCTGACATCCATATGGTATGTACTCCGAGTGACTACAGTATGTCTTTTCTACTAAGCTGTTTTCAGGAACTCCTCTTTGCAAATAAGGGTTAAGAACTGTTTAGCCATGAGTGTAGCGATTTACTGCCCAGTCACTGTTGTTAATTGTGTACGACTTCTATGCATTCGCTCAGCAGCCTCGGGGTCAAGTAGTTCAAGTCCAGACGGATAATACCATGACCATGTACTACCTCAACAAGTAGGGTGGCACACACTCCCGGCTGTTGTGCAGGGAAGCGCTCCGCATCTGGATGCTTGTGAGCTGACTGGAGGCAGATCTCTTAGCCATCCATGTGGCAGGAGCCTCAAATGATCTGGCGGATGCTCTCAGATGCATAGGCGAGACATCCCACGGGTGGTCTCTACATCCAGAGGTAGCTTATAGCCTGTTCTCCCATTGGGGCAAACCAATGGTGGACCTGTTTGCCTCCAGGGAAAACACCAAGCTGAGGATGTTGCATGCCCCCCCAGCGGGGATCGCTGCAGCGGGATGCCTTCTCGAGGCCGTGGACCCCAGGCCTCTTCTATGCCTTCTCTCCATTTCCCTTGATCCACAGGGTGCTTCTCAAGGTGAGGAGGGACAAGGCGCAGGTGATCCTGGTAGCCCCAGACTGGCCCTGACAGTTCTGGTATCCAGAGCTCCTCAGCCTCAGCAACAGGCTCCCGAGGCGTCTTTCAGCACACTCAGACCTGATATCAGTCAGTCAGGGGGAAGGTATTCCATCCGGACCTTCAATCCCTGCATCTGACAGCTTGGTACCTGAGCGGCTAGAGTTCCAGGCTTTGGGTCTCTCTGAGAATGTACTCACTGTGGTTGTGGAGGGAAATAGCTGGTACACAGAAGAACTTCAATGCAGGCTGTAATCTTCAGCAACTTTAAGAATTTTATTTGTAGAACTTCCAGACACAGTTTTAAAATAAAATAAAGCGAACTTATTTCGACAAAGTAAATGGGAAAACATAACAGGCATAAAGGCACAAACCATGAATAGCAGTTTTTATATCTTTAACTAGAGCACTAGTTCAGATGCATTCCCTTCATCATCCTGACTGCTACTAAAGTTCTACTTGAACTGCTGGCTAAATATACTCTATACTAGTCATTCATTGGCTGAAAGATCCGTCAATCAACTGTATTGGATCATTTCTTGAAAAACATAATTATTTATACATTCCGGACATCAGGCAATGCATTAAAACACATTACAAATGTAAATATATACTGTGGCAGTATTAGTATTTCGTTTAGGAGTTTCTGCATTGGGTTTACAGAATAAGCCCCACCCTTCTAAGTATAAGAGTACAAGCAGTATGGCCGGCCGGCTCCTAGAGAAGAAGAAACACACTACAGCCCTTCACTAGCTGCTACATGTTTCTGTTAGGTATTACAACAATTTCATGACTTTCATTATTGCTAAAAAGAACTATAGCCTAATTTCCTTTAGAGGGAACTAACACTGTAGGAAATATTTGTAAAGTACAAGGGGGGGGGTTTGTAAAAAAAAACAGTTCCCAGTTACTAACGCTGCAAAGAGGTTTCAGAAAACAATTTTCCATATTGGCAGTATCAGCTCTCGACTGCCCACACTAAAAAAAAGAAGTCAGAACTGCACAATTCTTATCTACTAGGATAAATAACATATCTTTTAAGCAAGGAGCAGTGGAACTGTTTCGCTAGTGAGTTCAAAGGTTAGAACAGCTTTTAAGCATTAGCGTTGCGAGCTGCACGATAAAGACGTCACGATTGCAGCCTTCAATGAACCGTCACAAGGAGTCGCTTTACTCAACGCGCAATTCCTGGGGTATCTAAATACAAGGAACAAGCCTTTATTAGAGGAACAGAACGAAATCTTAGCATAAAACTCTTGTTTTAAGCAGAGAAAGGAGTTTTTGAATTGTCCTGTGTCATCATGGCCACTTAAAGGGGCCATACCTATTTCACTTACAAACTTGCTTTGTAATCTGGGAAAATATTATACTAGTTAGCCAGAAATACACAAAAGACAAAAACATGCATAACATTTACTTGCATAGGTGGCCAGTCTATGTGTAAACACAAAAAAAAAACCATACAAACAAAGACAATACAGGGACGATTTGGGGGGTAATTTCTGGCTAACACTTCAACATCTGTCCCTTACAAAGCATAAATCTACTACACTAGATTACCCTTTGACAGTGGTGGAAGCATCCAGAAAGAAGGCAACCAGAAAGTGCTACGCCTTCAAATGGAAATGTCTGTCCTGTGGCAAGCATTTTAGGCTACCTTTGGTCTCTGTCCAAAGGGGGTGTTCGGTCCTCGACCCAGCAAATTGCACCTGGGAAGCAATACTCTGTTTACGAGGCGGGCGGTCAGCAGATGGTGGCACAGGAGAAGGTGGTCTGGTGCTTTTCAAGGCCTCGCTCACATGTCCCCTACAGTGTGTGAACCTCCACCTCCATGGGATCTGCTGCTGGTTTTGGCAGAGCTCATGGGCAAGCCATTCGAACCAATGCACAAGTGTGAGATGTCACACTTGTCATGGAAGACGGCCTTCCTGGTGACTATCACATCTGCCAGAAGGACTGGGGCACTCCAGGCATTCTCGGTGGAGTCTCCTTATCTGGTCTTCCACAGGGACAAAGTTGTCCTGCGCCCCCACCCAAAATTCCTCCCGAAAGTGGTGTCAGAGTTTCACCTTAATCAGTTGTTGACTCTGCCTGTGTTCTATCCGAACTACACCTCAGATGCCAAGTACAGGCTCCATACTCTGGACCTGAGATGTGCTCTTTCCTACTATAAGGACAGGGCGGCGGAAGTTCGGGGAGAGGTTCGCCAGCTGTTTGTCACCTACGCTGAAGCTGCACCTGGCAGGCCTGCAGTAAAGCAGATGATTGGCAGATGGATTACATCATGCATTGATCTCTGATGAGGATGGCGGGCAAGGTGCCTCCCAGAGGGATAAGAGCTCATTCTACCTGCCACACTGCTGCGTCGGTGGCTGCTTCCAGGGACATCCCTATCCAGGAAATCTGCAGGGCTGCTACCTGGAAGACAGCAAACACTTTCATCACCCATTATCACATCGACCTTGAGCCATGCCGGGATGCTGATTTTGGGGCTTCAGTTCTCCAGTCTCTGTTCCCTAAGTAGGGTGTGTGTGCCTTGCCTCCCTCCTCCCGGAGAACTGCTAGGAGTCTGCCAACAAGTGTGGATAAGAACAACATATCCATATCCCTAGAAAAACAGGTTACTCACCTGTAACAGTAGTTCTAGGAGTTGTATATGTTGTTCATCCACACTGACCCACCTGACCTCCCCGGCTACAATGCACAACCTGGCTTCCAGCGGGCTAAGATCTAGCGTCATGGGGCTGAGCCAAGGGTTATACCACCCGGGTGGGTGGGAGGAGCCAACTTGAAGACCTTCTGGCAAGATTTAAAAGGGAAAGGGACATGCCAACAAGTGTGGATGAACAACATATACCACGCCTAGAACTACTGTTACAGGTGAGTAACCTGTTTGTTCTTTCTATACAGGAACAATTGTTAGGGACAAAAGATATCCCTGTTTACAACAAATGCCCTGTACAGCTGTGAAAATGACAAAACATGAATCCACAAACAATATAAAACATCATAAATAAAATTACATCTAACGCTACAGTAAAATAATCATGTGATTATCAAGTAAAGCAGTCACAGGTTTTGTTCAGAATTTTCTGTAATGCAGACTGGAATTTGTGTAAGGGAGTTTTTTGCCTTTAAAGGAGATCTATGAGCAGAGGTGAAACCCCTGACTGCTGCACAGATTGGGGCTTCACTTCACAGATCCCCCCTGCATGCACCGTATTAAATGAAGAGTTTTTTTTTAACCTGAATGCTCGTAAAAAGTGTCCAAACCTCTGGTGTAGCTGGCATGTTTGAGTATGGCTCTTCTCATCTCCCCCCACCCCCCGGATTGTGCTGCAAACACAACAATATAATAACATGGCACTGCCCCTTCGTTACTGATGCCCTTATGTACGGAAATTTAATAATCGCTGCATCTCGGATGTCCTGCTCTGTTTTTTACAGAATTTGGCTAAATGGCATGTGTATGCCAGGAATGCAGATGGCATTTAGACAAATTCTTTAAAAATATCGCTTGGCATGGGAGTTAAGGAGATGATTAAATCTCCGTACATAAGGGCACTTGTAAGGAAGGGGCAGTGCTGAGTCATCGTATTGTGGTGTTTGCAGCACGATCATGGGGGAGGGGGAGGAGCACCAAACTTAAACATGCCAGCTGCACTGGTGGTTTGGACACTTTTTATCAGCATTCATGGATAAGCTGCAGATTCTAGTTAACCAAAAGCCTACTTCTTCCTACCCCAACCCCCTAGAATTGCCTTATGACTGTCCCATGCATGCTTGAATTCCACCACTGTTTTTGACTCCACAACCTCCTCCGGAAGGCCGTTCCATGCATCCACAACCCTCCCTGTGGAAAAATACTTCCTTACATTACCTCTGAGCCGCCTCCCTCCCATCTTCAAATTGTACCCCCTTGTTCTTACACACCTCTTTTTCTGAAAGATGCTGCCCTCTTGGACTTTGTTGATTCCCTTGAAGTACTTGAAAGTTTCTATCATGTCCCCCCTCTCCCTTCTTTCCTCGAGGCTATACATATTAAGCTCCTTGAGTCTCTCTTCATATGTCTCCCGGTGCAGACCCTGCACCATTTTAGTTGCCCTCCTCTGCACTGCCTCCATCCTGTTTATGTCTTTGCGGAGAGTGGGTCTCCAGAACTGCACGCAGTACTTCAGTTGGGGTCTCACCAGCTGTCTGTACAGAGGGATAGCAACTTCCTGTTTTCTACTGGTGGTGCCTCTTCCTGTGCATCCCGGTATCCCCCAGCCCTCCTTACTGCCTTCCAATATTGCTTGCCTACCTTTAGGTATCTGATGACTACCCCCAGGTCCCTTTCCATTTTTGTTGTTGTTAGTATCTCACCCCCCATTGTGTACTCTTTCCCTGGGTTTCTGTTTCCCAGGTGCATTACCTTACACTTCTTAGCATTGAATCTAAGCTGCCATACATTTGACTATTCCTCCAACCTTGCCAAGTCCCTTCTCATCCTTTTCATCCCCACCTTGTGTATCAACTCTGTTGCAAATCTTTGTGTCGTCTGCAAAGAGACATACTATTCCTTCCAGTCCCCCTGCAGTGTCGCCTATAAAGACATTGAAGAGGACCGGTCCTAGTACTGAACCCTGCGGTACCACACTAGTAACCCCCTTTTTTTTCAGAGTGGACTCCATTTACCATTACCCTCTGTGTCCTGTTCTCCAGCCAATTCTTTACCCAAGCTACCATCTTGGGACCCACTCCCAGACTGGCTAACTTGTATATTGATCTTTTGTGTGGGACTGTCTCAAATGCCTTGCTAAAGTCTGGGTAGGCCATGTCCACAGCCCTTCCCTGATCTACTACTTTGGTCACCCAGTCAAAGAAATCTATTAAATTCATCTGACATGACCTTCCCGCTGTAAATCCATGCTGCCATGGGTCCTGTGCCCCTCTGGCCTCTAGGTACTTGACAGTTCTTTCCTTCAGAAGTGATTCCATTATTTTCCTTATCACTGAGGTTAAACTAACAGGTCTGTAGTTGCCTGCATCTGCCTTGCTCCCACTTACGTGAAGTGGAATCACATCTGCCCTCCTCCAGTCCTCAGGTACCACCCCATCCTCGCATGATTTGTTAAAGAGGGTAGTCAGTAGTGTCACTAGTTCTACCCTTAGTTCTTTTAGAATTCTGGGATGAATCCCATCAGGCCCCATTGCTTTGTCCACCTTTAGTTTTAAGAGTTCTTTCAGAACCCTTTCTTCTGTAAATGGGCTTGTATCAACTTTTGTATCCAGAGTGTTTCTGTTGTTTGGTTTAGGCACCTCCCCTCTTCATTCGTGAAAACTGAGCAAAAATATTTGTTTGGTATCTCTGCCTTTTCACAGTCACCCTCTGCCCACACCCCTTCCCTTTATTAAGCCTCAGTATCCCTTCTTTGGTCTTCCATCCCTCCCTGATGTACCTATAAAAGGTTTTATCCCCCTTCTTAACGGAGTTGGCATCCTGATCTATGCTGGATAGAAACAACCTGACTTTGATATGTTTGTTATTGGCGTCTAGTACGCCGACAACTTAGAGCACTTTAATGAGGCTAAATGCTGTAGATTTTAAATTATTTAATAGAATTGCCTTCAAGGAATGCATAGCCTTACGGAGTTGCTATTCCTTGCTTGCCTGTTGGCCACAATCCCCATATGCACTCATCTTTAAAAATTTAGCTTGAATCCCATCTAGTTCCCCTGCCTTATTGTCGCTGAGGGTTGGGTCAGAAAACATGAGCAGACCAGGATAAACTGTAAAATCCACAATTAGTGTTTTATTAGTAGTAGTAACAAAAGAATAAAAGCAAAAAAAAAATGTACAGACTGGTTTTTAGCATAAGCAGTCCAAAAATAATTACATTTCTGAGTTCAGAACTGAAGTCTACGATCAACCAGCTCTCTGTAGCCTCTGGTCTCCAAATCACAAATCCCCTGAAGACACTTGCTTTTCTCTTTTCACACAAAACCTAGGAACCCTGTCAGATTCTAACTACCACCAGAGCGATGTGACTCAGAACTTCAGAACCTTGTCAGATTCTACCTTCCACCAGCACTGTGACTCAGAACTTCAGAACCTTGTCAGAGTCTAGCTTCCAGAGCATTGTGACCCAGCTACAAGCTGGTCTCTTATGCTGACAAATTCCTCCAATCTGAGGTCAAAAGGTCACAGTCTATGAACATACGAAATTGCCAGCAGATAAAGGCCTTATGGTCTATCAAGTCTGCTCGATTGTGCAGCTAGCAACCCTTACACTGCAGCTGCCCCTCCTGTGACCCTCCTCCACTCCTGTGACCCTCCCCCTTACCCTGTCCCATCCCCTTTTGAAGCAGCCCACTGTTCTACAAAATACCACTTCCTTTGGCAGTGCGTTCCACCCAGACACTGCCCTCTCCGTAAAAAAGTGTCTCCTCATTTCCCTCCTGAACCTTCCCCCTTCCAGTCTCAGATCAGGCCCTCGAGTGTCCCTCCACCCCTTAATTTGAAAAGCCCCTCTGTGTCTGTCTTATTTATTCCTTTCATGTGTTTGAAGGTTTCAGTCATGTCCCCCCATCCCTCCTCTCCTCCAGGGAGTAAATATTCAGCTCCCTCAGCCTACTCTTGTAGGGTATGTCCCCTAGCCCCTGGATCTCTGTTGCACTTTGCTAATAAACTCAAAGCTGTTTCTGTAACCATTTCAACCATAGTAACTACATCTAGTGACAAATCAGGGAACCCAGTTTCATACATATTTCTTATAACTTTATATAAGCATGGTTGAGACAGCAAAAAGGGAAAAGGAAAGAACAGCAAGCAAAGGAAAGAGCATCAAGCAAAGGTAAGAGCTGACTGCGCAGTACAATAGAAAAGACGAGAGACAGTAGGCAAAATCCTTGCTTCAAACTCTCTCTACACATCACAAATGGGACAGGACCTAACCAACCCTGTCACACTTAATTAGCCCTCATCCTGTCCAGCTCTATCTCAACTTCTTTGATAGCAATTTTCTTAAACCTGAGTTGAGGTCTGAAAGTTGTCCTGTTTACCACACTACTCTGTACCCCATTAACACCTACTTTGTCATCCAAAACACTGTCTGAGGCTGTGACCTTTAAATTGTCCAATCCCAAATCTGGTAACTCAGTAAAATATTGATTTAAAATTTCTGCGACCTTAAATTGTTTATCTGTTAAGATACCTTTATCAACCAGTTTTATCTGTGCCCTGGAACTCACTGGGTTTTTGCAGATGTTTCACATAATACCAGTATGTTCTGGATCCTTTGCCTGATCAATATTTATTTTATAGTATTGTGTTTTAGCCAGTCTAATTAATTTTGAATATTGATTATGCTATTTTTATTTATTTCTCAGAATTACATAGAGAATACAGGATGGGCAACTATGCAGAACCAGTGTGTTCTGCCACATCGGGATTCTGATTCCCTCTGACCTTGAGAGCGGAGCTCGAGAGGTCCATGGGAATCAGAACCCCGAGGTGGCAAAACATACTAGTTCTGCATAGAGTTGCTCATCCTGTATTTTTTATAGTGTACAGTGCTGTGTGAAAAATGTGTTTTGTGAGTTCTTTTGCTTTCAAAATGAAATTGACTCATGTAGTCTCTAGAGGTTCTAGAATGCTGTTCAACCCCAGAAGGGTAGAACAGCATTCCACGACATTGGAACTGTGGTAGAACAGCATTCCATGACATTGGAACTGTGGTAGAACAGCATTTTGAAAGGGATGGGATTCTATACAGAACAACATTCCATTATACACTATAATACCTTTGAGTCCAGGGCTGTTTTACAAAGGTTCCACGTTGAGGTACAAATTACAAGGAAACAAAATAACATGAGTAATCACAATTGATTGAAAACAAAAAAAACAAGCAAAGACCTACTTAGAAGTAGAGCAGTGAAGAATAACATGAGGGTACATTTGAATAAACGAGAAATTTAGTGACAAAAAGATTAAAACTGTGATAGGGAATGAGAGCAGCCCGAGTCTGGCCTTGTCAGGAGGAAAAGAGTAAAAAGGTAACAGGAGAGAGGGTGGGGTGGGTGAGGGGGGTGAGGCAGGGGGGTAATGGAGGGAGAGCAGAAGAAGGGAAGAAAAAACGTGGATGGGAGAGATGGGAGAAGTGGGGGTTGCACAGAGGGGGAAGTCCGTTGAGTAGTGAGAGAACCAGAGGCTGAAGAAGGAGAAGTGACAGAGTAGAGTGGAGCAGGTATAGAATGAGGGGGCATGGAAAGTAAGAGCTAGCAGGTGCAGTCACATTGATTAAGAGTGATAAGGTATTGACACAACTTGTATTTGAAAGGGACAAGTTTTAACTCTGAGATTACTTCTGAGGCGAGGGAATGAAGCCAGGTAGGGGGCTGTAAAACTGAATGAGCGCTGGGCCAGTGAGGTGCAGCAGCACACTAGGCCACGGAGGTGCGGCAGTGGGGTACAAGGTAGGATTGCTTTGTAGCACTACGAGTGAGGTGTGGGTTGGAGGAGGGCTATAAGATCACATGGGTAGAAGGGTGAATGAGGTTAAGGCACATCTTTTTAGCGAGGAGGAAGCTTTGGTACTTGATCATACCCTTTAGATTTAGCCAGCCAGTCTGGTCATAGAGCTCACAATTATGGGTGCACTTGTGGGCTCTAGTGACAAGCCAACAGCAAGTGTTAAGTGCCACCCGGATTCAGTTTAGGGCAGTGTCGGAGCCAGAACCATAAATAAGTAGTCGTAGTGAATAATGGACAGGACTGAACTAGTGACAGCAGTCCGTAATGCCTCGGGTAAGGCAGTGGTGGTGATGATAGAGAGTGCATGTCCTGGCGTTGATCACTTTGGAGATAAGGTTAATGTGAAGGTGATATGTAAGTGAGCAGTCAAGAGTGACACCTAGATATTTGAAGTCACTGACTTGGTCTAGTGGGAGGTTTTGTTTGTTTTGTTTGTTATAGATAGTAAGATTGGCAGATCTGAATTTATTGTGAGGGCCAGAGAACAGCATAGCCTTAGTTTTCTTATAGTTCATTAGTAATTTATGTTGAAGAAACCAGGTTTCGACCAAGGAAAAATTTGATTGGAGGTTGACAGTTAGTGGGAGAAGATCATATTGGGTCGAGAACATGACCGTGTCATCAGCATAAAGGAGTATATGGTTGTTGCAGGCCTTAGGGAGGTTTTAATGAAGAGGCTAAATAGCAATGGACCCAGAATAGAGCCTTGGGGGACTCCAGAGCAAACAGGAAGGCTGCAGGAGAGAGTAGCAAATATTTTGACATGCTGAGTTCTGCCTTCAAGGTAGCTGCCAAGCCAATTGATGAAACCTTGTGAGAGGCCAAGGGCAGGGAGGGAGTGAAGAAAAAGCTGGTGGTTAATGGTATGCCTTAGGTCAGTATAGATGGCACCAAGTAATTGATCATAATCCAGGGCTTCGTGGATGTGACTTGTGTATTCTAGAAAGGCAGTGGTCATGCTGTGAGCTTTGCAGAAACAGTATTGCTGTGGAAATTGGATGGAATATTTTTCCAGGTGTTCCATTAGTTGGTCTGACACGATGAGCTCTAAGGCTTTGGATAGTGGAGGAAGGATGGATATAGGGCAGTAGTTGGAAAGTTGGGACCTGTCGCCACTTTTGTGGACAGGCGTCACTGTAGCAGATTTCCAAAGATAAGATTTAAAAAAAAGATTCCAGTCTTACTGACTTTTGATCTTTCTAGCTTTCTTCCATACACTATTCCTTATTCTAAATTGGGTCCTAATATTTTTCTGTTATACAAGGTAAATGATTTTTACTGTGAGTTTTATGTATACTAGGTGTGTGTAAACTGCATATAGTTAAGAAGGGTTGAGAAAAATCTTGAATAGCCATATCTAAATTTGGAATCATTTATTCTGTTCCTCTTTGTAATATGTAAAATATGTCTAAACGCGCTCAAATTAAAGTGTTTCATATTTGTTACCCAGTAAGTTGTGGACCCCAGCCTACTTGGTTTAGGAAGTTCTGTGTGACATTTAATGGGGTAATGATCACCTGCATTCAAAGGCATAACTTCTGATTGGTGTACTTTTCAAACAATAAATCTAATACTGAACTCTGACTTGTACTCTCTGTACATTTGATTGGTTCTTGAATTACTTGTGTAACATATCTTCACGTATGTACCTATGGGTTCGGGGAAGGATGAGGTTACCTGGCACAAGAGACCTAGGTTTGGCTACTCTGCACAGGGGGCACCAAAGTCAATCCAACTACAGGAAGCAATAACTGTAATGTTCAGAACCAGAATTGGGATTTTTCAGTGTGGCTTTATTTATTAACTCACTGAACATAAACAAAGCACTGCATGGTCCCCCAAAGGGCTACGTTACTGTAATGCAGATTAGAGGTTAAACACAGTGGTCCATTTGAGGAATGAACACATTACTGCAGATGTCTGGCTTTGGACTCACCAGGCACTCAGCCCGGACTTTGCATGCGCATTGGATACATAGCCCGACTGGCCCGGCTCCCCTGCCGGCCACTTGACTGACGGTCCACTTGGCGAATGAACCCAAACTTTACTTGGAAAGACATCCTATCAAACAAGGAGACTCCCAAACTGTGGCTCCCCACACCACTTGAAGTCTGCGACTCCTAGAGAGATTTGTTTTCGTACTTCCAATCGAAACTCCCATCAAACAAGGAGACTCCCATCCAACAAGGAGTAATTTTCCCATACTGTGGCTCCCAACACCACTTAGAGTCTGTGACTCCTAGAGAGATTTTCAAGTTGCGACCCACGTCTGGGTACCCACCCCATCACTGGCCAAGCGCATGAGGCAAGTAGCAAAAACACAGAAGAAATCCATAGAGGTGGACCTGGTTACTAAAGATGGGGGGTTTTCCCACTTCCAGCTCCCACAGCTCATACCCGGCCATTTCTCTGGACACACAGAAAACTTTAGACTTTCATAGCCGGTTTTAGGCACCAGCGAACCCTGCAGTTGCTGGGGGCCCCCTGCTAATGAGGGGCCCCAGCCAGATCCAGAGTACCACTTTAATTTCTTTTTAATTATTATTATTCATGTTACTCGTAAAACTGCACCAAAAGACATCACTAGGCTCTGTGGAGCCTTTTCTTGTGGTGTTATAACATCATGAAATGATTCGCTAAGGTATGCCCTGTTCACTCAGAGGCTAATGAACAGACATTGATTGAATGTACAGTGGGGCCCCAAAAACTAACATTGCTACCACTCCCTAAAAACACAAATATTACTGGTTGTATTAAACATAAAATGTGCATTTTGGACAAAGTAAAATATGAAGTATGTTTGGATTGAGGAAGGGCCCCATGACTTGTCTTGCTGGGGGCCCCCAAAACTCTAAAGCCGGCCCTGTAGACTTTAAAATGTAGATTGAACAGTGGATGACCTGAAGCACCCCCTCTACAGCGAACTTTAAATCCATTTAAACTTTAAACAGTTGACTGCTCTATTTGTTTGTCCTAGTTGACATAGTCCTCCCAAATAGCAGTCCACATTTATTTCCAACTGAAGAAAAAAGTTGTTTGCCTTCCAATGGGGCAAACACTCACCCATTCGTTGCAGGTACCCCACAGGTGATACTGTAACCTTTGCTGTTATACATGAACAGACTGAAATTAAATCAGGCAGCTTCCTTCCCAGGGTGGGAGAAG
The DNA here is from genome assembly GCA_016271365.2 of Neoceratodus forsteri. Taxonomy (NCBI): domain Eukaryota; kingdom Metazoa; phylum Chordata; order Ceratodontiformes; family Ceratodontidae; genus Neoceratodus; species Neoceratodus forsteri. The sequence continues at coordinate 805,709,874 of CM028133.1, forward strand.
GGATTGTCCCTGAACCCACAGAGAACTCCCGAGGGAGGGGGGCACTGAGACCGGGGGAGCGGTCTCCACCACTTTAAAAAGGTAAAAATACAGGAACAGTTCCTCTTTTCTGAGTGAGAAATCACGCTGTACACTAATGCTTCCTTCTTGCTTAAGGACAAATGGAAGAACTACCTTTGAATTTCCCAAAGTTCTAAAATTCACTCCCTGAGCTGGAGATTCTAAAGTGGCTCATGCAGCTGTGACAGTTCTATAATGATGTCATCTCTCAAGTCTCAGCTGTGACTGAGGACAGAGTGAGACAGTGTGAAATCCATTTAACTGTAGTTTCACAAGCTGCCTTCCCTGCCTACCACTAGGTCTTACTGGGATTCTAGTAACCCCGGGTAACAAAGGGGTTACGCTCACCCTTGACCAGGAAAATGACTGTCCCCGGTCATTATGCACCCGGCCTTAGGCCATCCCACCCTGTGTGCTACCTGCGGAGGGGGCTGATCAGGCCCCCTCCTACCGTGTGTGAGCACAGGTAGGCAACACTAAGGGCCTAGAGGCCTATAGCTGACATCTCAGCCTCTACTCTATCCACTTACTGTGGACACCTAGTGGCTCTGGTAGAACCATCCAGAGCATAGCCCTGATAGATCAGCACTGTGGCCCCTACTGCAGGTCAGGGCCACAGCCTGTCCATCCCCCTAACCCTCTAGGGAAAACCTATCTGCCTCTAACATAATGTTTCCAAACAAAACAAAACCCGGGGACCTCCCCGACCTTGGGCAGCCTGCAGCTACAACCATTAGCAATAATAACACAGTATATTTAAATTCTACACCATAAGCACTGACGAGAGATTCCGATGAGCCCCTCCTCCTCTTCTTGTCTTCCAGGAACACCTGTAAGAAAAGACAAAAACAAAAAAAAACACATCCTAATCTGCATGTACAGTCTATCTAAACAACAACAATGACGACAACAACAACAACAACCCTACTACACAGAAAGCACTGAACAATCCCAAAAAGAAAAGCTTTTTTTTTTTTTTTGAAAAAGGTAGAAACAGTATTTACATTAAAGTACAATGACGTGGTAACAGTACACCTTTGGGGATGGAAAGCCTAAATGTCCCAACTAGGGACTACAAGGTCTCAAGGCCAGTCCATTAAAGAGTCTCTCCTGGGCCAGAGCCCGTGAAGCATAGTTCTTTAAGGCAATAATCCCAAGGGAGAGTCTTATGGACAGTTCACACGTGTTTGAAGTCTGTAGTGCAGGGTGTGTATTGCAATTTAAAGATAGAATAAAAGGGTTTTATGGACTTACCAGCCTCTTGAAGTATTCGGACATCACAAACCTGGTCCTTCCGAAGACTCTCCCTGGCAGCATTTCTTCCGATACAGCTGGGCGGACATCTTCCAGGAACCCACAGGAGTGCACATCTGGAAACAGCTGGGCTGATGTCATAACTGGAGAAGGAACCTTAGAACAGGAACAAAAAAGAGAAACAGCTGGTCCGGCGTCATCCGATTACCAGGTGATGAACAGGAAAACAGCTGGGCTGGTGTCCTTTCTGGATCTGAAGTCATCTGGTGGACCTGTAGGTGGTTGCCGAATAGGGCAGTACACTGTGGACTGAAGAATATGGGGCACCTGATTCCTTGTTTATTCATATTGGCAGTTCAATAAGGGCACTTCACAGTCTAGATGTGGCAGTATTGACTACCACTGCTCGGCTCTCCATTTTGTAGGCACGGGCTTAATTACTGGGAGGTCCTTGCACTGAGGCCAATAGTAGAGGGGGTCAGGGGCTTGAATTATTACTCCATCTGGACGCACATAATTCACACAGTGGGAGACTTCACGTCCCTCTCCATCCACTATTCTCACTCTGTCCATAAACAGTGGCCTGCCTCTCTTCCACTGTGTATACTTTTCGTGGAACAGTCTATTCTTTACATGCTGGTTAGCCCCAGGATGCACATGTTTCATTGCCTCGTCCCAGATCCAGGATTTCCTGCAGTTCTCAATCTCCTCCCAGACTCTCCAAGGAAAGGTAGGAAAGGTCATACCAAAGATTTCATTGGCCTTTCTACAAACCAGTCTCTCCTTTACTTGCTTTGGTCAATCTGAGACCGCTGGCCTGGCTTGGGGTGGCCAGTCCTGGTTCTGCCAGCCAGATCCTCAATTAAATTAAAACGGATCCCTGACTTCTCTTCTTCTGGTGAAGCCAGGGCAGTGGCATCACCACCTTCCTGAACACATTCCTCCGAGGCAAGATCTTGAGGCTGTGTACCTGTTCCTTTCTCACAAGGCCACATAGGTTCCCCCTCATCTTCCTCTTCACTGAGGATCTGAGCCCAGGAGTGAGCAGTAGTTCTCACGCCTAAGACTATCCATTCATCGCTGGGAGCGGAGGTCGACACCTCCCATTCAAAGGCCTCCCGCATCTCATCTTCACCTTCGAGACTTGGGCTAGGCCCCCCCACCCAGGGGACTATTGATGCTTTATCTGAACTTGCCTTCTGAGATCCAGCATCCAATGTTTCAATTTCAGATTCAGTCTCTAATTCTGCACACTCTAACTTTGTGCCACACTCCCCCGAGGGACCTTACTCCACAGGCTCCACCTGATGCTGCAGTCCCCTGAAGTTGTGTCCATGTGGGAGCCAAACGAATTTGAGGCACTTTATACAAGCCATATTTTTGTAGACATCCAGCACAGTGAGGAATCATGAAGACATCCCTTCCAGCACTCAAGCACATCTGGCATACATGCACTGGATAATTAGGAATTGCCACATCAGGAGGGAGTTGCCCTCATAGCACCAATTTTCAATATCTCTCAATCTATTTACTGCTGCTGTTACTGCAACACGGGCATGATCCGGTAACGAGCTGGTCCTGAGGCCATAACTGCAGAAAACAAACAAAAGTTCACTGTAACTGAAAGTCCCACTTTAATGAACACACTCTGTAGCTTTAAAATGGCTCCTCTGCTGCTGTGTTTACTTTACTACCCCACCCTGTAATGGCAGCAGCAGCTTTCCTGTGCATCAACATTCAGACTCTGGGTCAAGCCACTGCGCACCCGATTTACATCAGCTACTAATAACTTTTATTTCAGACTGCACAACTTGCTGTGTTCTGGCTGTTCACACATTTACAGGATTTTCCTTGGACTTTTCACATGCTGGCAACATTCATTTAATTACAGACCGTTTTAAAACTTCAGGTTTCAGCACAGGATTGCCTGCTTCTACTAGTGTTGCACTTATTTTGCAACCCACAGTCTCTCTCTGGCTGCAAACTTTAAACTGAGGCTACTTTCATTGCTATGCACACATTTAATGGCTTTACAGACTTGCACTTGCCAGCAGGACATCACACAATAGCTACTTGCAAAGCGACTATACAGCTGCACACACATTTTATATGGCATTCTCTGAAAATCACTGATTTTGAGCAGTTTTAAATTGTTTACTCACTGTTATTGTAGCAGATTGCTGCGATGGGTTAAAACGGCCTGCAGCCAGATTTTGAAGGCCTCAGATTGCCAACGGGCGTGCAGTCTCCGCGATCGTAGTATTAACCACACAATTCACTGATCCCATGATCGATAAGCGGGTTGAGCCTGATTTTGAACTGGAAAGTCACTTTTTCACTGTTTACAGCACTTTGAACACTTCGCAAACGCTCCTCCACTGCCAGTACACGCACTACTCTCTGTCTCCCTCTCGAATGCTGAAGCAGACTCTGAAGAGCTGGCTGAGGGGCGGGACTAATGGCAAACTGACCAACCACACGACGCCATGCAAATGAGCCTCTTCTTCCTCACGAGGGCTCCTCTCCTCACGGTGATCATCGTGCAGGCAAATTTAAACTGAAAAGATGCACTTTTTTTTTTCAACTGACTCCACAGCAGTAGCCCATTTCAACCATGTAACATTGCCATTAACTCTGCAGTCTCTAGCATTGCACAGAAAGCATTTCCAACATCCAGGGCATAATTTCTCTGTTGCTACCCCTAGTTTTCCACACTTTCCTTCACAGAACTTTATTTTAAAACTGACAGACGCTGTAAACTATGTTGATGCAGGACAAGGACACACACTTTGGCTTTACAGCTCCTTGGTAAACAGTTGGCATTTTTTTAAACAGCAGCACAAGATTCACAGCACACAGCACACACTAGGGAAATTGCTTCAACTTTTTTGGGCTACCGACTGCCAGATAGCCAAAACGCTAGCCTACTTGCCCAAGCACCTTCCTTCCCAAACAAATCCAAAGCGGTGCCTCAATTTTTGTAACATATCTTCACATATGTATCTACGGGTTCGGGGAAGGATGAGGTTACCTGGCACAAGAGACCTAGGTTTGGCTACTCTGCACAGGGGCACCCAAGTAAATCCAACTACAGGAAGCAATAACTGTAATGTCCAGAACCAGAATTGGGATTTTTCAGTGTGGCTTTATTTATTAACTCACTGAACATAAACAAAGCACTGCATGGTCCCCCAAAGGGCTACGTTACTGTAATGCAGATTAGAGGTTAAACACAGTGGTCCATTTGAGGAATGAACACATTACTACTGATGTCTGGCTTTGGACCCAACAGACACTCAGCCCGGACTTTGCATGCGCATTGGATACATAGCCCGGCTCCCCTGCCGGCCACTCGACTGAGGGTCCACTTGGCGAATGAACCCAAACTTTACTTGGAAAGACATCCCATCAAACAAGGAGACTCCCAAACTGTGGCTCCCCACACCACTTGAAGTCTGTGACTCCTAGAGAGATTTGTTTTTGTACTTCCAATCGAAACTCCCATCAAACAAGGAGACTCCCATCCAACAAGGAGTAATTTTCCCATCCTGTGGCTCCCCACACCACTTAGAGTCTGTGACTCCTAGAGAGATTTTCAAGTTGCGACCCACGTCTGGGTACCCACCCCATCAACTGGCCAAGCGCATGAGGCAAGTAGCAAAAACACAGAAGAAATCCATAGAGGTGGACCTGGTTACTAAAGATGGGGGGTTTTCCCACTTCCAGCTCCCACAGCCCATACCCGGCCATTTCTCTGGACACACAGAAAACTTTAGACTTTAAAATGTAGATTGAACGGTGGATGACCTGAAGCACCCCCTCTACAGCTAACTTTAAATCCATTTAAACTTTAAACAGTTGACTGCTCTATTTGTTTGTCCTAGTTGACATAGTCCTCCCAAATAGCAGTCCACATTTATTTCCCAACTGAAGAAAAAAGTTGTTTGCCCCTTCCAATGGAGCCAAACACTCACCCATTCGTTGCAGGTGCCCCACAGGCGAAGTACTGTAACCTTTGCTGTTATACATGAACAGACTGAAATTAAATCAGGCAGCTTACTTCCCAGGGTGGGAGAAGGGGATTGTCCCTGGGAACCCACAGAGAACCCCCCCCCCCCCGAGGGAGGGGGGCACTGAGACCGGGGGAGCGGTCTCCACCACTTTAAAAAAGGTAAAAATACAGGAACAGTTCCTCTTTTCTGAGTGAGAAATCACATTGCACACTAATGCTTCCTTCTTGCTTAAGGACAAACGGAAGAACTACCTTTGAATTTCCCAAAGTTCTAAACTTCACTCCCTGAGCTGGAGATTCCAAAGTGGCTCATGCAGCTGCGACAGTTCTATAATGATGTCATCTCTCAAGTCTCAGCTGTGACTGAGGACAGAGTGAGACAGTGTGAAACTCATTTAACTGGAGTTTCACAAGCTGCCTTCCCTGCCTACTACTAGGTCTTACTGGGATTCTAGTAACCCCGGGTAACAAAGGGGTTACACTTGTCTTAAACCCAAAATATCTAAACTGTCACCTAACCTTTTCCCTCTTCTCTGGGTCCAGCCTGCGTTAAAAGTCCCCTTTTAAAACTAGGTCTACAGTTTTTACTACATCCAGTATCTTACTTGCCAGCAAATCAAAAATACTGTATTGGTCCATGGAGGACATAAACTATACCTACTATTATTTTAATAGACAAAATTTCCACTAGCAAGCAGTCTATTCCTTCAATATTTTCTGATAAGACTGTTTTAAGGGGACCTAAATTGTCATTAATAAATAACATAACTCCCCCCACCTTCTGCTCCTGTCCTGTCCTGCAAGACCATATCCCTCAACCTGCGCTTCACTATCCAAAATACCATCATGCAGCTATGTCTCAGAAACTGCTAATAAGTCTGGTTGCATTTCTGCAACCTATGTTCTAAATTTATCAATTTTTCTAACCAGACTTGGTACTTTTTCACAAATCATTTTCAATCCTGTGGATGCTTTGGGTCTGGGATTTAATTGAACATCACCACTTAGTGATAATAACAGAACCAATACTTGACTATGGTGCTTGAGCTGTCCCCTTGTAAAGCCAGTTATAATGCAATCTGGCCATTTCACATACCTTCTACATTCATTTGTGAACCCATTCCTCCTATACATAAATACTCCCCTATTGCTCTGTGTTGTTATAGGGCAGGTATAGTTAGGGTTGCACGGTCACTTCTATGTTAAACCCCAAATTATGCACTTTAATAACTTTGCAACTGTTTGTCTGATTAACCTGAAATTTAGCATGCGCGTTGTCGTACCATTGATCTCTGGATCTGGAAACTTTGGTTCCCGTCAGATTTGCAGTTGCAGAGTGTTGAAAAGTGTGGAAAAATCCTCAACTTTTGCTAATTCTTTGCTTGTCTCCACAGCCCAAACGCTTTGTCCGTCTGGTCTGAAATTTTCAGGGTATATGGAGACTGGGTCAAGGATATGCCTTTTGAAGATTTTTTGAAAAAAATACTAATCTGTTCAAAAGTTATAAAGGTTTAAAGTTTGCCATTATATCCTGTGGGAAAAAAATATATGTTCTATGCGATAGTGACAGATTTGTCCACGAAAGCACCTTTTTCTGTCACGAATGCCCTCTATACTATCATGCTGCCGCCATCTTGTTTTCAGTTAGCAGTGGAGAAAAACTGCTGTATTTCAAAGTTTAATGCCCCTTGGTAAACACTGACACTTGTGTTTACCTAATCGGGCCAGAGGAACACAGTGCTGCCATTAGTTTTAGAAAATAAGCCCCAGAAATATGTTTTCCACAATTTACCCCGCCATACTTTCACAAATTACGAAAGAATGGTGCACCACTTTTGCAAAATTTCTGAAAGTTATGCACCATTCTTTCACAAATTTGTCAAAAGTGTCGCAATTTGCGACACTACTGACCCAAAAATTACCATTTCTTTGCCACTTCACTGCCACTACACAGTTTAGACATGTGGGCTGAAATTTGCAGGGTGGCAAGCCCTTGCACCACAGATGTGCCTTTTGGTGGTTTGGTGAAAAAATTTACATCGGTTCTATAGTTACAGTACTCCAAAGTTGTGAATGTTTCCCATAAGATAACACTGTCACGTCTGCTCAAACCAGTTTCTTTGCCACCTCACTGCCACTATATGGTTTGGACTTTTGGGCTGCAGTTTGCAGGGTGGCAAGCCCTTGCACCACATTTGTTCCTTTAGCTTGTTTGGTGAAATAATTTACACTGGTTCCAGAGTTAAAGTACTCTGAGATTGCGAATTTTCCCATAGGATAACATTGTGGCATCCATGGTGCCTTTTGCCCCCTACATCTCTCAAATGGTTCAAGATACGGATTTTTTGCTAAGCACATGTGGAAGTGGCTAGGTCATGAATATAACTGCGAAATAATTTTTTCCGCAGTTGCTACGGTCACTGAGATATTGCCAAATAAGTGTTATGAGGGTTGCTTGGAATGACTCTAGACCTGTGCTATATGTCTGTACTTATGTGTAGGTGGAAGTGCAGGGCCCAGAGGGCCCGCTCTCCCACCTATGCATACTATTTATGCTAAACTGGGAGCACTGGGCTCTCCTACGCTATGCCTCTACACTCATGGGTGTGTGGGCCCTGCGCTCCCACCTATGGATATTATGCAAAACTAAAAACATAGGGCCTTCCTGCGCTATGTCTCTGTACTTACTGGTAGGTTGAAGCGCAGGGCCCAGTGGGCCCACACTTCAACCCATGGATACCATCTTACAATACTGGGAGCACAGGGTCCTCAGGCGCTATGTCACTACATTTATGGTTGTGTGGGAACGAAGGGCCCAGAGGGCCTGCACTCCCAAATATGCATCCCATTATGCAAAACTGGAAACACAGGGCCCTCCTTTGCTGTGCGTCTACACTGGTGGGTTGGTGGGATCGCAGGGCCAGCGCTCCCACCTATGGATACCATATGAGTAATATTTCACGTTCTCAAAAAGAAGGGAAATTTGTTGCAAAAAACTCTGTTAATACATCAGTTAGGGTTGACTCTACACCAACAAAAGTCTGGAAATTCAGTGTTAGAGTTACCAACCCTACCACCTCCCAACCATCCATCCACAGACCAACAGGTGCTGTGGTGTGCCTTGGGGTCTTCTGCCCTCTCACCCCATTTCATGTGCAAACAAGCTGAGATAGTACCGTATAGGAGAATTGGGTGAGAGTTAGGCCCGATGACCCCAAGGTACAACCCGGCGCCTATTAATCTGTGGATGTGGTGGTGGTGGGGGGGTAGGGTTGGTAACCCTAACATTGAATTTCCACACTTTTGTTGTTGTGAAATCAGCCCTAACTGATGCATTAACGTAGTTTTTTGCAATGAATATTAAATATAGAGAGCAGCCTAATACTTTTTTCCTGACTGTTTATAGTAGTACCCTGAGATCTTCTTTGGGGATATCTGTCATCAGGTTACACATTTGGAATTTCTCCATTGGTGAAGCAGGATCCACATGGAAGATTTTCAGTAGTACCACTGGGGCTGCCCACACCATCATCTTCCAACATGGGCTGGCAGTATAGCCTAGAGGTTAGAGGAACGAGGTGTGAACAAGCTTGATACATCCAGCAGACCAGACCTGAGTTTGATTCTCACAACCTCCATTTGCATACTGTGTAACTCTGAGCAAGTCACTTAACTGCCCAGTGCTCCCAGGTCGCCCCTGAAAACAGGCACTTGTGCCTAGTGGGCCTTACCTGGTTATCAAAGACTAAAATAAAAAAAAAATCAACCCTGTAAAGGCATCTGCGGCCTCACTCCCTCCTCAATTCTTTCCTGCCGTCGACTCTGTTCGCATTGGTCTCCGTGGAAGCTCTGGCATAGTTTTGTGCCATTTTCACCTATTTAATTTTACTTAGTCTTTTGGAATTTCGTTTTCATAAGAAATTCCTTTACCTTGTTTATGTTGAGAGTTAATTCTTCCACTTTTCTCTTCCATCGCTACCGCTGTGGAAAGAAGATTGCCACTTCAGACGACCATATCCTCTGTGTTTGCTGTCTTGGGCTTGACCACATCTCGGACTGTGAGCTCTACCAGAAGTTTAATCAAACCACCCTTAGGAGATGCAGAAAGGCTCTCAAATTGCTGATGGAACAACAGGTAGCCAGTTCTGGGTGAGGGTCCGTTGGGGGGGTCCCTCCTACCCAGTTGCCGACGGGTTCATCAAACTCCCAGGCCCCAAAGGCCCAAGACAAGTCCTTGGGGAAAAGTCACAAGAAAGACCGAGAATTGGATCGCTCCTCCCGACCACGTTCCCGATCCCTGACAGCCTCGATTTCCTCCTCTGTGGGTTATCAGTCAGTTGTGGCTGCACAGACACCTGTAGCTGTCCAGGTCTCTGCTCCTACCAGGCCCATAATGACAGCACTACTGCCCACCACTCAGGGCAGCTGGTCATCGACCCGAGGGTGATTGGACCCCAGTTCGTCAACGACAACCCCTCCACCGAGGCCTGATACCTGTTCAGGCCCACGGTCATCAGGCTCTTCTGGATCCCAGGCCCTGACAAACGTGTCATTGCCCCGTGTCAACGACCCCTCCCCGTCAATGCATCAGTCTCCTGTTGTCAACCTCAATGATATTTTGGCCAGGTTCACTACAGTCCTGGTCCAACAACTGAGATATTACAGTCCTGGGTCCCCTGCGCCATCGACGGCCCCATAGTTGTCGATGCTACTTCGACCTCCTCGAGTGGTTCTTCATGGGCTGTCATCAGTTCCTCATTCGTTGGTCCTCAAGTTGGAGCAGGTCGACATCGAAGAAGAGTACCATCCTTACCTCATCCTACCAGAGGAAGAGGAGGAATCTGTTTCCTCTTACAGGTCCACTGCCTCCTCAGTGAGTGAGGACTCTTGTCAAGCATATTCCCAGGTCACCTCCAGAGGACCCCACTTTGTTTAGTGTTAAGAAGCAGCTGTCAACAGCCATGGGCTTCTATACTGAGGAAGAAGATGCCACCAGATGGGAGCTGGTGGACTTTCTGGAAATCCCAGAATCTCCTAAAATCTTCCCTCCTATCCTCCCTGCCTTGAGGAATGCCACTGCTGCTGCCTAGCGTAGGCCTAAGATGGTTCCTGTCATGCCCTGCAGAGTGGATAAGTTGGATTATGCACCCCCAGGACCTACCTTACTATGCTGCCCAACCCGAGAACAATTCTGTGATCATTAAAGCAGCACACAACAGGTCCAAGGTGCCCAAACACCTTAGCTCTCTCCCTCGACAGTGAATCTAAGTGGATTGATCTTTGGGGTAAGAGGGTATATGCCTCCTCTACCTTGGGTCTGCGGATGGCTAATTACCTCTCGCATATGGTTCAGTACCAGAATACCATCTTGAAGAAGGACAAGGCAGCCGCGCAGGCCTCCCAGAGTGCTCCCAGAAACAGGATGTTCTCAGATTCTTGCAGAATGCTGAGTATATTAGCAAGCATCTTCTCAGGGCCTTGTATGATATCTCTGATACTGGTGCCAGGACTGCTGCCACAGGCATTTACCTTTTATAGGTACTCCTGGCTGAGGGTCTCAGGTTTTGCTGCAGATGTCCAGCAGAAGGTGCTCAACGCCCCTTATAATGGCTCTATGTTATTAGCGCCAGATGTCCAGGACGTCAGTGACCTGCAGGCATCTGGCAGGGCTGTCAAGTCTGTCCATTCTCTCTGCCATACGCAGCCTAGGAGCAGACTGTGCACTCCCTTTCACAAGGTGTCCCACAAGTCTGGTGTAGCCTTCCATCCTCAGGGTAGAAGAAAGGCCTCCACCTTGCCTACCCCCTTCTCCGGCAATTCAGCAAAGCTTCACGGGGTAATGGTTCAGCCCCAGCATCTGGATCTGCCTCAGTTTGACTCCTTGCCAGACACCCCCTCTTCCGGTCCCCGACCAAGAGATGGTGGTCAGAAGCTGGTTCTCTCTCCATCTCAGTCAGTGGAGAACCATCACTTCAGATGCCTGGATTCTTCAGATTATAGGAAGGGGGTCACACTCTGGAGCTTGTAGAGATGCCCCCAGACCCTCCACCTATACCCGGGCCCATCTGACTGTTCTCCAGGTGGGGGTGCAGTCCCTCCTGTGGAAAAGGCTATCGAGCCAGTGCCTGGACACCAAAAGAACAGGGGATTTTACTCCAGGTTCTTCCTGGTCCCCAAAAGAACTGAAGATCGAAGGCTTATTCTAGATCTCAAGGACCTTAGTCTTTATAACCAGTACAAAAAATTATGCATGGTCACTCCGCCAGACCTACTGCCTCTACTCAAGCAGGGTGACTGTCTTTGCTCCCTGAATATGCAAGATGCTCACCTGCATACCTCAGTGTTTCCATCACACGGGCGATTCCTCCAGTTCCTTTTTCAGGGTGAGCACTATCAATTTAAAGTACTGCTCTTCGGTTTATCCTCTGCACTGTGGGTCTTTACAAAGTGCTTAGCAGCAATAGCTGCTGCTCTCCAGAGGGAGGGACTCTGTGTTTTCACCTGCTTGGACAACTGACTGTAAAGGCTCTGTCCAGAGGGCATCACTGTCAATCTGCCCAAGTCCATCATGATTTGGTTCTAGAGGTTGCAGTATATAGGGGCGGTCCTGGACTCGGCAGAGGACAAAGCCTTCCTGCCTCTCAACAGGGAGGAGTGCCTTATTGCCCAGGCTCAGGAGGTGGATGCTTCCAGTTCGGGTGTGGGGGGGCACACCTGGGTCCCTTTTAAATTCAGGTAACGTGGTCCCTGATGAAAACCTCCCTGCATATCAACATCCTGGAGATGCAGGTGGTCCTGTATGCCATGCAGTCTTTTCAGCTCCTTCTGGGTCAGCTGTTGATCCAGTCAGACAATCTGTGTGTTCTATTATATCAGCAAGCAAGGGGGCACACATTCGTACCCCTTGTGCAGGGCGGCCATGAAAGTATGGTACTGGGGTCTAGACCACAGTCTGGTTCTCTTGGCAGTCCACATCCCAGATGTGCTAAACACCCCGTCGGACAGCCTCAGCCGGACATAGTCCAGCATGCATGAGTGGGAACTTCTCTCATCCATTGCAGAAAATCTGTTTGCCAGATGAGGTCATCTAGAGGTGGACCGTTTTGCGTCCCCACTGAATCCAAAACTGTCCAGTTTCTGCTCGCTAGATCCAGGGCCTGGAGTTTTCTGGTGAGACGTGTTGTCCCTCTCCTGGACTGGGATGTTCCTCTATGCCTTCCCTCCTTTTCCTCTGATACAGAGTGTACTAATCAAACTGCAAATGGAGGGGCCAGCATGTGCCTAGTCACACCCTTCTGGTCACAGTAGATACTGTTTCCATTACTGCAGCAGTTAGAGGATGAACATCCAGTCCCTCTGCAGGGCTGTGCAGATGCAGGCTCAGGGGACCCTGGTCCATCCCAATCTCAAGTCCCTTCATCTGCATGCCTGTCTTCTGAGGACATAGCCATCGCCCAATTCGGGGTGTCTCAGAAAGTGGTGGGTGTCCTTGTCACATCTCGGAAGCCCTCTACCAGAGCCACATATGCCATGAAGTAGAAGAGGTTTGTCATCTGGGCTGCCAGACATCATCTGGACCCTTTCACTTGTCCGGTGAGCCAGATTCTGGACTACCTGATATCTCTGTTGGACTCCGGTCTCCAGAACTCCTCCCTCAAGGAGTACCATTTGGCTATCTCTGCCTTTCATGAACCGGTGGCCAGTCACACTGTGGCTCAATTAGATGTGTCCTGTACCTTTCTCAGGGATGTACTGCATCTGAAACCTCCAATCTGTTCTCCTGTCCCAGTTTGGGATTTAAATTTTGTTTTGGAGAAGTTGACCCTGTCTCTGTTTGAACCAGCCGCAACTTGTGAGCTATGCTTTCTTTCTTGGAAAGCGTTATTTTTGGTTACTATTACTTCTGCTTGAAGGATTTCTGAGCTTCAGGCTCTTTGGTGTGAGGAGCCTTATTTGATTTTTTACAAGGACAAGGGTGTCTTTGTGCATGAATCCTAAGTTTCTTCCAAAGTCGGTGTCTGAATTTACCCTGAACCAATTTATCCACCTACCTGTTTATTTTTCTGAGTGTGCCAGTCTAGAAGAAGCACTGCTCCATATGTTAGTTGTGTAGAATTTTGAAGTACTATCTGTGCCGAACTAAGGACTACAGAATGTTTAAGCATCTTTTTGTTTCTTTCGCCCCAGGAAAAGAGTGCATTCAGGTTTCTAAACAATGTTTGTCAAAGTGGTTGCCACATTGTATTGTGTTCTGCTACAACAAGCATGGCAAAGAGTTGCCAGGTGTGGTGAAAGACACTCCACAAGGGCCATGGCTACCTCTGTGGCCTGTTTCAAGGGGGTCTCAGCTGATGATATCTGTGCAGCTGCCGCATGAAGTACCATCCATACCTTCACTGAGCACTACAGTCTGGACATTGCCTCTAGAGCCTGAGCAGGCTTTCGCTGGGCTGTCCTGCAGGGTCTCTTGTCCTAGGCTTTGGTTAGCCTTCCTCCCAGACTGTGTTGCTGCACCTGTAACTGCTTGGGATTCATTCCATATGTGTGACCTGATGACTGAGATACCCCCAAAGAAGCTAGAACAGTTACATAAGAACTTAAATAACAGTAGATCTTCTAGGGGATCTCTGTCATCAGCTCTGCCTTCCCTCCCACCCACCATCCCCCTCTTACAGTGTTCTTTTCTCAAAACTGGCTTCCTGGTATATCCAGTCTTTTATTTTGGCCTTGGCACCTCTCTCCCTCCTCGGTCCCCCATGGTGTGGGTTTGCTCCCTAGTCTCCGGGGGAAAGAACTGAAGAGGGAGTGGGGCCACTCATGCCTTTATAGGGTTAGTGATGTCTGGGTGGGAACACCAGTGGTAATGCTGAAAATCTTCTGTGTGGATCCTGCTTTACCGATAGTGAAGTTCCATATGTGAGACCTGATGACTGTGATCCCCTCGAAGATCTACTGTTATGGTGAGTTCTTACGTAACTGTTCTTTATCTAGCTCCCGAGTACATAAATGTAGCCTATCATTAACAGACTAAGCAATCCTGATATTATTTTTAGTTTGCAAGATGTTGTTACAAGCCTTCTTAGCAGTCTACACTCACTTCTTACTGATATCCCTACAGTATAAGTCAACTAGGGTCCTGGCTCTCTCTCCGGGACTCCTCCGGGAGACTCTGGTTGACTCCGATTACACTTATCTGCACTTTGCCACACTGCTGCCGCATCAGATGCTGCCGTGTCTCGCTAACTTGCCTTTTAAGCACCGGGACTGACCTTCCCCACAAGGCTGCCACCACTTGTGGTTGGTCAGCAGAGTACTGATTAGTCAGGAACAGCTGTAACTAAACTGTGGCAGGTGCTGTGCGGAGTGCGTTCGGGACCTAAGTTGTAATGCTCTGCAGAAACGGCTTTCACATGTATTCTGTGTGTCAGTTAGGGTTTCTGTTACTTCAGGCAAGTGGGTCCTAGAAGTGGTGGGCAAGAGGTTGCTTCTGGACTTTAGGGCTCTCTTGCCATACCATCTCCAAGCTCCTTGGGAGTCTGGGGTGCCAGAGGACACTGTCCACTCTCTTAAGGGCCAACACAGCTCAGCTGTTAGAGCACAGAGTGATAGAGCAGAATCTAGACACTCTGGTCATACAGGGCTATGTGTCCAGTTACCTCCTGTTTCTGAAACGGACTGGAGTCTAGTGACGCATACTAGACGCATGATTTTAACTAATTCACGCGGAAGCGAAAGTTCTGAATGGTCACTCCGAACCAGATTATTCCGTCTCAGGTGCAGGGGATGTGGTTCAGCTGTCAGGACCTCAAGGACATGTTCTTCCACATCCCAGTCCATCCCTCCCACTGCTGGTATCTCTGGTTCTGGGAAGAGGGGGTGTTGTACCAGTTTCAGGTCAAGCCTTTCAGCCTCTCATCTGCACCATGGGTCTTTGCCAACTGCATGGCAGTTGTGACAACCTTCCTGAGGTGCAAGGGCATCGGTATGTCCCTACCTGGATGACTGGCTGCTAGCTGGTTTGCCCAAGGAGGCTGTGGAGAAGTCCAGGGATCTGGCCCTCCAGACCTGATGAGACTTGGGCCTTCTGGTCAACCCAGCCAGGTCTGAGCTTGTCCCCTTGCAGACGGTAGAGCTCATTGGGGCAGAGCACTGCTCCCTTCGGGCCAAGGCCTACCTCTAGGCAGACCAGGCAGCAGATCTTACCTCCTTTGCCTCTTCATTTCTGGTTGGGCGCTCGCACCTAGTCCAGAATTTCCTGCTGCTGTTGGGGCTTAGGGTGGCTGTTACCACTGTCATCCTTTGGACCCTTTCTGAGTCAGTGGAGGGAGATCTCTACAGACGAATGGGTTCTGGACATTATTTTGAATGGTCATGCTCTGGAACTTCTAGACACCCCTCCAGATTATCCACGGTCTGTCAGTGGTCCCAAAGACTAGGTTCCCTGGACTAGCCAGTCTTAGTGACCCAACTGATGTGGGTTGCCACCCAGTGGTTGCTGTGCCCTCAGTCTCTGGAGGTAGGAATCCCATTGTCCACCAAGAGCCATCTATTATGCTCACGATAGATGTGTCTCTGGTGCGGTGGGATGTTCACCTGGGACATCACAGAGCCCATGGGTTCTGGTCACCTTCGGAGTCTTGATGCCACATCCACCTGCTGGAGTTTGTGCAGTGTGTCTAGCTGTGACGGAATTGGCTCTGTAGATTTAGGGTCAGGTTGTCCAGGTCCAGGTCCAGACAGACAGCACAACCACCATGTTCTGCCTGAACAGGTAGGATGGGAGGGCAGAGCCAGAGGATATACCACCTGGGTGGTGGGAGGAGCTTTCCTTGAAGACATCTGATGACTCATATGTCTCCTGGAAGACTGCCAGAGTGTGGATGTGAACTGTACACCACTAGTAGAACTGTGGTTACAGATGAGTTACTCATATTTATTGTTTCTTACATGTGGCAAGATGTCAGAGGGACACCCAGACTTTAATCAGACCATATCGAGAGGGATAGTACCCATGATAAATTTCTGCTGTACCAGGGCAGGGAAAGTATCCCCAGGCCAGGATATTCAAAAGGGATGTGCCATGTGCAACCCACCAATGCGCCCCGGTGTGATATTCAAAGGGGCAAGTTGCGATGTATGCAGCGTGCTCATGCATATGCGTCACATCCCGATATTCAACTCTGGATGTGCTGCACATATGCTGGCACAGCTTGGCCTTGAGCTGCTCAGGGGGGCACAAAGATTTGCCTGGGAAAATCAGGAACACGTCCTGGTCACCCACAGGCGAGCTGCTGAATTGCAGGATGCAGCATGGCAGCTGCGAGCCGTGTGTGGCCACCCACCCACCCAGTACACTGACCACAAGCTCCCTGCTCTGGGGGCGTTGTGCCCTGTCGCCCGATCGCAGGCAGCTGTAGTAAAGGCCTCCCTGGTGGTCCAGTTGAACACCCCTAATCACCCGATCGTGGCATAAGCAAAATATATTACCTGGTGGTCCAGTGAGACCCCCCAAATCACCGATCGGGCGCAGTAATAAATTCCTGGTGGTCCAGTGGTACCCCCTCCCGCCGCCCACTGAGGACCCCAGCACCCGTCATTGGCGCGTGGCAGTACCGTCGCGATGCTCGCCCGCCAAATGACAGCGCATAGTACAGATCTATGGGCGCAGACTAATAGAAGACAGTTCGATATGTGAATGAATGCGCTCATTCACATCGGAGCCTGTAGTAGTATGGTTGCATCGCCCATTGGTCCACGCAGTGGACCAATAGGTGTACAGACCATACTGTACGCTGTCATTCGGATGGCAGCCGGTGGCATGCGGGTGGGTGCTGCTGCCCGCTGATGGCGAGGGAGGGTGCTGGGTGGCGGGGTCCCTCAGTGGGCGGGAGGGGTACCACTGACCACCAGGTAATTTAATATTACTTATGCCTGCGATCGGGCGATGGGGGTCTCCACTGGACCACCAGGACTTTAACATTACTCATGCCCTGATCAGATTAAATGCGGGGAGTGCTTCATGGGACGCTGCAGGACGTCCGTCCCCGGTGTTGCAGCCTAGCAGGGTGCAAGTCGCCGGGGATCAGCGCACCGCATGCAGATGGGGCCATAATGACATGCAGATGGCCCCATTTGTGCCTTGCATGCATAATGGCTTCATTTGCATGCCCAGTGCTGAATATCGCGGTTGATGCACCTAGCGCAACTGCACTTGTGCATCCCCCTGCTCCCGTTCTGGAAAGGAAGGGGAAATTGTTTAACCAGGAAAGGCACACTAATCTGGAGCTTGTTTCCAGGTGCAACCTGGGAGCACAAGGAAGTTAAGTGACGCTCAGGGTCACACAGTATACAAGTGGAAGCTGTGGGATTCAAACCCAGGTCTGGTCTGCTGGATGTCACCAGATTTGCAGCTCAGAGCCTTAGACCACTGCGCTATACTGCCATTCTGCCACTTGCAGCGGTGCAGTGTGTGCGCCGTCAGTGCCATATTCAGCTGTGCAGTGCCATGGCGCAGCACCGTTGAATATCGCCTGGTCCATACCCTTTCACAGCCCAGTTGCGCTGCACCTGGGCTTGCACACCTGCACGGCGCAGAATGAATATCCAGCCCCCAGATGGCATTAAAACACATTCTACTAAGATGTGAGCAACCTCAGTAGCAGTTTGAAGTAAAGTGCCATTGGCAGAAATTTTTAAAGCTGCTACCTGATCCAGAGTCCACTTATTCACAGCTCACAGTTGCTTGGACACATGGTAGGAGGATGCTAAGTTTGGGATTTCTGTACTTTAGAACCTATTCCCAAAGTAATTCTAAAACCTTCCAACCCAGGGTACTGCTTGGAGTTTGCACAGGTTTAGTAATTAATGTTGGAAGGAAAGTTACTCACCGTATTGATACTTACTTTCTTTGACTTGATTAGGTCTCCCACTTAAACTACCTTTCCCAGCCTCCAGTGTTTAGGGTAGGGTAATTGGGTTCTTCAGAATCATTTATTATTACTAATGCTTGAGCTTGTAATGAATGTTCTTGTTTTTCTGTTTAATTAAAACGTTTTCAATCTGGAATTTTACTTTGCTATAATTGGATTTTGTTTTTTTTTTTTTTCAAATGATGATTTGAGTCCCTTGTCTTTTTTTTTTATTTTATTTTATTTATCAAGTCTAGGATTACAAATACCTTTGAGCCTTGCCTCTTTTACAAAGGTTTCACGTCAGAGAAATACAAATTATGGGGAACATCAAGACAGACATTACAACAATATGGACATTGCAAACAGAGTACAGATTAATACAATTCAAGGGTAGCATTGTAACAAGGCAGCCAGCGGCATTTGTCAGAGAAAATAGACAACAGATAAGAAGTGCCAGAGTCATAGGGAGAGGGAAAAGGGGAGAGGGGGAGAAGGAATGTAGGAAGGGTGGGGAGAGGGTGAAAAGTGCAGCATTGGGTATACCAAGATGTGAGGGTAGAATCCAGTGGGGGGACCACTAGAGCAGGAAGGAAGTGGAGAAACAAGGTTAAGTTGGGCAGTCAGGAGCTGTTGGTAGTGAGATAGTCCCGGAGCCTAGTTTTAAACATACCAGTTGTTGGGGCAGAGGAGATGGTTGGGCTGAGGCCATTGAACCAGAGTGGCGCTTGATAAGCAAACGAGCCTTGTCCCTGTGAAGTGTGACAGTGGGAGACTTTTAGTAGCTGTAGCGTGGATCTCCTATGGCACCATTTGTTAATTCGGTGTTGTAACAGAGTTGAGACAACAGAAGGTGCAAGGCCAAGGTAGATTTTTTTCACCATGCAGCAGGTGAGAAACTTTATGCGGTTTGATAGTTGGAGCCAGCCGGTCTGAGTGTACAGGTCACATGTGTGGGTGAGACGATGAGCACCAGTGATGAGCCGACCTGCCTTATTTAAGGCAGTTGAGAGGCGTCTAAGGGTTGTGGTTGTAGCGGAGCCATAAATGATGAGACCATAGTCTATTACAGAGATCACACAGCTCAGGACTGCAACCTTCAAAGCTTCTGGCGTGAGGTGTGGTCTGTGTTTGTAGAGGAGACCAAACCGTGTATTAGCAGCTTTAGCTACATTATCTACATGAAGTCCATAGGAGAGATTAGGGTCAAGCTGTATCCCTAAGTATTTGAAGGACCCCACCTGATCTAGCGTGTTCCCCTTGGTGGTGGAGATAGCCAAGTGGTGTAGCTTGTGTGGGTTATGAGAGCTGCAGAAGAGCATAGATTTGGTTTTCTTGTCATTGAGGACCAGTTTGTGATTAAGAAACCATGTCTCTGCAGAACTGAAACCAAGTTGAAGGTTGTGTTGGAGAGTTGCAGGATCTTTGTGAGTGGAGAATACAACAGCATCATCGGCATATAGTATGATCTGCTCAGAGCAGTGGTACGGGAGGGAGTTTAAGAAAAGGCTAAAAAGGAGGGGGCCCAGTATGGATCCCTGTGGGACACCCGAGTGAACAGGCAGGGTGTCAGAAAGAGCATCCGCAATTTTTACTCTCTACGATCGGTTTTCTAAGTAGCTTTTAAACCAGAAAGAAGAGTCAGGCGATAGCCCGGCATTCAGTAGTTGGTGTATTAGTAGTCCACGGTGTACTGTATTGAAGGCCTTGGAGAGGTCATGAAAATGGCCCCTGTGAGAAGGCCGCTGTCAAGGGATTCCGTGCAAAGCTCCAGTGAACTCAAGAAGGGCTGTGGTGGTGCTGTGACCTTCCGGAAGCTGTGTTGTTGTGACAAGGTATATTGTATTTATCCAAGTGGTCAGTAAGTTGATCAGCCACGATGCGCCGAAAGTGCCTTAGAGAGTGGGGCAGTATGGAGATAGAGCGATAATTTGAGTGATTCGTCTTATCCCCACTTTATGGACGGTGTCACGGTGGCTGTTTTCCATAGGTCCGGGAATTTTCCACAGCTGAGAGAGAAGTTTAGGATTTTTGTTAATGGATGAATTACCTCATCGAGGGTGAGCAACAGAAGCTTAAGGTCCAGGATGTCGCTACTAGATCTAGATTTAGAGATAGCTGCAGTAATATAATGGCGAGCTTCATTCAGCCTTACCTCCCTGAAGTAGAAGAGGGGATGGTTAGACTGAGAGGCTGAGGTATTTGGGAAGTAGGCCCTGTTTTCGAAAAAGTCATGGGGTAGAACAGCACTAAGGTGTGAAAAAGCCGTGTTAAAGATGTTTGCGATCACCTTGGGGTCGAGGGTTAAGGATCCATCAACCATTAACATGGCCAGATAGGTTTTTGGCTACTTCCCTGTGACATCCTTGATATTGTCCCAGAAAGCACGACCATTTCCCCATGTATTGGTGAGAGTGTCTTTGTAATAGGTGGATTTCATTAGTCGTATGGCTTTTGTGCAGGCATTTCGTGCTTGTTTGTAATTTTGGATGTCCAGTTGTTTGCCAGTGGCCCTGGCAACTGCCCAGAGGTGATCCCTTAATTTCAGCTGTGAGAGAAGAGCCGCGGTGACCCATGGGTTAGAGAGAGATTTTGTTTTGTGCCTTTTAGCAGGGGCAAAGAGGTCGCAGGCTTTGTTGAAAATTGAGATGAAGTGATCAAGAGCCAAGTTAACATCTGTTGCTTCATAGATGGGTAGCCAGTCTTGTAGAAGCAGGTGTTGTTTGAGATGTGGAAGTTTTCCACGAGGAAGGACTCTGCTAGCGATAATTTTGGGAGGGGGCTTAAGGAATTTGTTAGACCATGTACACATGACTGGGGAGTGGTCACTGAGAGAGTCTGGGAGAATGGTTGTACGAGAAATCCTTGTGGGGTGAGTGGTGAGGACCCAATCCAGGAGGGTACTGGTGCCAGTCTTGTAGTTAATCCTAGTAGGGGAGTTTACCATTTGCGTGAGGTTAGCAGCTGAGATGGAGTCTTTATAGCCACTGGCGCCCTGCTAACCAGTTTATGTTGAAATCCCCTAGTAGAATAAGTTCAGCTCCGGGAGGATGAGAGTTGATAAAGTTTAGGATGTCGTTGAATCCATGTTTAGAGTCCCTGGGCGGGATGTATATGGAGACAATAGTCAGGGCTTTATGGTTGGGACCTAGGACGATTTTTATTGGCAGAATCTGGGCCGAGGCAGAAAGTGATGGAGTTGCTACAGGGTGCCAAGACAGGGAGTCTTTGATATAGATTGCGCAACCACCACCTTTTTTGGATATCCGGTCCAGTCTGTGGACATTGTAGCCCTGTATTGTTACTGCTGAGTCAGGAACTTCAGGGTGTCAGCCAAGTTCCACCACTGCAAGGATGTCAGGGTTGTGTTGGCATATGAAGGCTTGGAGTGCATCCAGCTTTGGTAGTAGGCTGCAGATATTAATGGTTGCAAGGATAAGGGCACCTGGAGTTTGTGTGTGGCCTGAGCTTCTAGGGCCAGGATTGGGATGGACGCTGCCTGAGATGAGAAGGAGGAGGAGTAGGAGTTTTAAGGAGCAGTCTCGCAGCTCTTTGAGAAATAGTTTTGATTGTTGTTTCTGGGAGTAGAGGTTGCAAGGTTTCAGGCAGTATCCCATACGGACTGCAAGGTGGTACAGTGTAGAGCGGTGGCCCCACTTGTTGAGAGTACTGGTTGGGTTAAGTAACCAGGAATATCCAAACGGTGCACCAAGCACAAGTCGAGAGTGGAAGTGGAGAGTTCCCTTGGAGTAGCAGTGGAAACCAGAGCTTAAAGATCTGCCATTGGAATACTGGGAGGCTCGAAAGCAGCATCATAAGAGAGATCTTCAAAAAGAAAAAAAAAAAAACTTCTAAGTTCAGAGGCATAAGACACCAGCAAGAGATGGTGTACATGTTTGACTTGCAATTCTAATCCGTAAGAAGAAAAGATGTTGCTGTGGTGTGCAAGTTTTTTCTTTGTGCCTAGGCAGTGGAGCAGCCTGCCAAGTAATTTCCATGACATGTCTAACCACACCTTGTATAAATAAAATCTTAATGGACGTCTTATTGAAAGATCTGTATGCAGTTGTTATGTTTTATATTTCATTTTCATGTATTATTTATGTGAGTCGTATTTGAATATTGAATTATTTATACCATCATAATTTCCTATGGCAGTGGATTTCTCCTGAAAAGGAGCTTTTGGCTCAGTGTTTCTCACCCAGTAAACTAATAAAATATATAGGGGATATGACATGGCCCGACTGAAGATATCATATTTATCTTCACGAGAGGCCAATGATGATATGATATCTCACGAGTGGCGAAGCCACGAGTGAGATATCATGATGTCATTGGCCTCGAGTGAAAGATAACATGATATCTCAGTCGGCCATGTCATATTCGGTTTATACTATGTATGTTTTGGCTGCATTCAACAAAAGCTCCAAATGTGCACTTAATACATTGCACTACATAGAGATGTTAGCTGTTTCAACACAAATCTGCAGTATGTCTATCAGCACAACAGATGCATATGTTGTTTAAAAATATATATGTAGTTGATCCTGCTACTTTAAAATTATTATGCCAAAATGTGTCTGGATTCTGGCTAACCTTGCCCTGACCACCCCAATATAACTCTCTATAGCCCCTCCCTCAAAGAGCAGATTACATATATTCTTAAATAAAATTGTTTCATGTTGCTGCAGTAAACTCATTGAATAATACATATCTAGTTGATCCTGCCTACATCTTAACACAAATAATTAAATATAAACATATCTGGTTGATCCTCGACTTCCTTTCACCCATTGACACGATCAAACGCATTGAAATCGTAGCCTGACTGACGGAACAATATGAAATCTCAGTTACTTTCAATTATACAGCTCTGCTGTAAATTGCTCAAAAACTATAGCTTTCCTAATACTGGCTATATTTTAACAGAAGAAGCTGCTGGGCAGTCTAGATATTTTTTATCCTTGTATTTATCCCAAAACATACGTTGTATAAATATATATATATATATATATATATATATATATATATATATGTGTGTGTGTGTGTGTGAAAAAATAAATATATATATATACATATACACATACATATAGCGAGAGATATATCTATATCTATACATGCGTGTGTGTGTGTGTATGTATATATGTGTGTGTATATATATATATATTAGAGGCAAAAAACTCCATTTAATGCATTAGTTAGGGTTGTTCCTGCGACAAATGTGAGAAATTCGGTGTTAGGTTGAAAACCCCTTGACCCCTCACACTCCTCAACCGGCATTGGTGTGCATTGAGATCGTCGGCCCTAACTCTCACCCCATGACATGTGTAAAGCAGCAGAAGTATAGGAGAATGGGGTGAGAATTAGGACCCACGATCCCAATGAGCTCCCCAGTGCCGGTTGGGGGGGGTCCAAGGGGGGTTTTCAACCCTAACACTGAATTTCCTCACTTTTGTCGCTATGGAACAATCCTAACTAATGCATTAAACGGAATTTTTTGCCTCTAATTTCCCTTCTTCTTGAGAATGATAACGAGAAATAGTGAATGTAATGCAATGTGGCGGCGGAAGCGGGCCCCGCGCTCCCACCACATGATGTCTTATGGCATAGTAACAGGAACAGCAACGCAAACAGAAGCGCTAACAGTGGCGCACATGGTAACACAAGCGCGAATGAGAACAGAAAGGGTAACGCACATGGTGGCGTAGACGGGAATGGTCTGCCACGTGATGTGTTGTCACATAGTAACATGGTGCCTGCAAACGGAAATGTCAATGGGCATGGTGACGCAAAGTGGAACAGAAAGAGAAACACTACTGTAGACACAAATGGCAAAAAATAACAGAAATGCAAGCGCAAATGAAAACGCAAAGGATAATGCACATGCTGGCGCAGACGTCAACGGTAAGTGAAACGGGTACGGAACCGTAAGCGGAAAGGGCAACAGTAACAGTAATGTAAGTGCACAGGCTGGCTTTCCCCAAAACCTGCATAGAGAAAGACAGTGAGTACAAATAACGTATGCATAATAATGAGTATCGGAGCAGAAAATGAGAACTTGGAATACTAAATAAGTTATATCTCAGGAACCTTACGACGTAGAAAAAAAATTTAAAAGTCGTATGATTTACAACTGTCCTGGCTAATTCTGGCTAAGCATTTTTCCAACGAAAAGTCCGTATCTCGCACTGTTTCCGAGATACGGGCCCTGAAAGGCGCGGCAAACGCCGTAATGTTATCCTATGGGAAAAAAGAGAAGTTCGGAGTGCCATAACTTTGCCTGCCTGTAATATTTTTTCACCAAACCACTGAAAGGCACATCTGTGGGCTGTTGGCTGTCTTCCCTCCAAATTTCAGGAAAAAAGACTAAACCGTTATTTTGCAGCAGGGTGCCAAAAGATTCCTGTAATGCGTCGGGCGCCGTGATGTTATCCTGTGGGGAAAAAACCGTCAACTTTGGAGTGCCGTAACTTTGCAGCCGTGTAATATTTTTTTCAATACAACACTGAAAGGCACATCTGTGAGATGTCATCTGCGTTCCCTCTAAATTTCAGCCCAAAACTCTCAACCGTTCTTTTGCAGCGGAGTTCCAAAGAATTACTGTTGTTTTGGGCATAGTGTCGCAAAGTAGTGTCGCAGTTTGCGAAAGTGTTGCAGAAAAAATTGCGACACTTTCGTGAGTGCGACACTACTTTGCGAAAGTACTTTTTCCAGAAATTTGAAAAACATATTTCTGGGGTGTTTTACCCCAAAATAAAGACATGGCTAGCATCCTCAGGGCCCGACTAGGTGAATACAAAAAGAATTAGGTTGCTAGAGGGTCTCAATTTTAAATGCCAAGCATTTTTCTGATCACTAACTGAAAACAAGATGGCGGATTTGTGACAGTAACAGGGCCACTTGTGACAGTAAAAAGTGCATTTGCGACACTGTCAAACTTTTTGTTAACTTTTCCCATTGATTTATAATGGGAAATTGTTTTTTGAATAACTTTTGAACCGTTTAATATATTTTCATGAAATCTTCGAAAGACACATCGGGGGCCCCGGCCGCACGTTCCCTGAAGATTTTGGGCGGTCGCGTACACCACGACCTGTAGGTAGCGACCGTAGAATCCAGAAAAGCGTAACGACGCTGCAGATCGCTATCAACTCCGCAGCCGAGTATCCGATTGGTATGAAACTTCAGCAGATCCCAAGGCCTATGGCTTGATTGTATTCCAATTTCAGGCAACCACATAGGTTGCAAAGTTATTAAGGTGCAAAGTTTTGGGGTTTAACATAGAAATGAGCCTCACCCTAATCATAGTGGCACTACCGTGCCACTATACTATATATATATATATATACACACACATATATATATATATATATATATATATATATATATATATATAGTATAGTAGGCACGGTAGTGCCACTATAGTTAGGGTTGAGTACCCCATTCAAGGTTAAATCTGAAATTTGGCAGCCTAATAACTTTGCAGCTGTATGACAAATTTGCCTGAAATTTGGAATGCATAGTCTGGTACCATAGATTTCTGGACCTGACAAGTTTAGTTACAGTTGGAAATCTGGTTGCGGAGCTACAGAGCGCCAGAAAATGCGTATATGACAGTTTTTTGTGTGTTTCTTTGCTCACCCCTGTAGGTCACACGGTTTGCGCGATCGGTCCAAAACCTTCAGGGAACATGCAGCCGGGGTCCCCGATGTGCAATTAGAAGATTTCGTGAAAAAATATTAAACGTTTCAAAAGTTATTAAAAAAAAAAACAAAACTGTTCCCTATTATAGTCTATGAAAAAAGTTAAAATATTCAAAAGTGTCGCAAATGACCCTTTTACTTTTGAGATTGAGACATTTTTTTGTTGATCAGAAAAATGCTTGCCATTTAAATATGGGGCTTTCTAGAGAGACAGTTCTTGTTGTGTTCATCTAGTCAGGCCATGAGGATGCTAGCCTTGTCTTTTTTTGGGGGGTAAAATACCCCAGAAATATGTTTTTTCAATTTTTGTAAAAAGTGGTGTTGCAAAAGTACTTTCGCAAATGATGACACTTTTGCATGGTAAAGTGTCATGATTTATGTAAAGTAATTTGTGACACTATGCCCAAAGAGTAGGAAATCTTTGCCACCCTGCTGCAAAACAACAGTTTAGTCTTTTGGGCTAAAATTTGCAGGGAAGAAAGCCAACATCACACAGATGTGCCTTTTGGTGCCAAAATATAACAGGGTTGCAAAGTTACGGCACTCCGAAATTGACGATTCTTCCTTTCGGGTCCCGTATCTCGAAAACGGTTTGAAATAAGGACTTTTTGTCGCCAACATTCTTAGTCCCCCACTGTGGGGGCTAAGTGCAAAACTAGACTGGAAAGTCATAAAGAGTATGATATTTTAATTTTTTTCTACGTCGTACGGTTCCTGAGATATAAGCAATTTAGTACTTCAAATGCTCATTTTTCTGTCTGAGGACCACTATTATGCCCACAGTCTTTGTATTCACTGTGCTTCTGGATGCACCTCTTTTGAGCACAAAGCACGTCCGTTTGCATTACTGTTACCGTTGGCGTTTGTGTTTACGTTTCCGCTTTTAATTTCCGTTAGCGTTTATGTTTGCGTCACCGTGTTAGTTACCGTTTGTGTTTGCACTCGCGTTACTGATTCTTTTTGCGTCACCTTTGTCATTACCGTTTGCATTTCCGTTACCATTTTCGTTAGCATTTCCATTTGTCACTGTATGCATTACCGTTTCCATTTATGTTGCCATTACCATTAGCGTTTGCGCTGGCGCTTGTGTTTCCGTTGTCACTTGTGTTACTGTTTCCTTGTGCGTCGCCGTTGCCGTTACTGTTTGTGTTTGCATTACCATTTCTGTTTGTGTTTCTGTTACCATTTGCGTTAACATTTGTGTTTGTGTTTACAATTGCACTTGCGTTTCCATTACCATTTGTGTTATCGTTTATGTTTGCATCACCGAGTGCATTACCGTTTGTATTTGTCCTTGTGTATGTGTCTCTGTTTGCGTTTTCGTTGCGGTTTGTGTTACCATCTGTGTTTGATTTCACGTTTGCGCTTGTGTTTCCATTACGGTTTTCGTTACCGTTTCTGTTTGATTTTGCACTTGCGTTTGCATTAGCGTTTGCATTACTGTTTCCGTTCGTGTTACTATTGGCATTACCATTTTCACTTGCGTTTGCATTATTGTTACTGTTTGCGTTTTCGTTACCATTTGCGTTACCATTTGTGTGTACGTTTCTGTTACCATTACTGTTCTCATTATTGTTACCATTACTGTTTTCGTTACCGTTTTCGTCAGCATTCTATTTGCGTCACTGTGTGCGTTACCATTTGTGTTTGCGTTTTCACTTGCTTTTGCATTTCTGTTTGCGTTACTGTTTCCTTTGGTGTCACCCTTGTCATTACTGTTTGCACTTGCGTTTTTGCTTTACCGTTCGCATTACCATTTGCGTTTCCATTACCGTTACTCTTCTCATTACTGTTACCTTTACTGTTAGCGTTAACATTCCCATTAGGATTACCGTTACCTTTGCCATTACTGTTAGGGTTATTGCACACAGATGGGAAGCCAGGCTCCACGCTCCCACCACCACATACCATTCACTATTTATAGAGCACATTCTCAAAAAGAAGGGAAATTCATGGCAAAACTCTGTTTAATCGCATCAGTTAAGATTACCCACACGAGGTGCTCAGTGTAAGTTGCCACCTTGTAGCCATGCCACACCTGCCCCCACCAACAGGCATTGGTGTGTGTTATTGGGCCAACTCTCATGCCATTCTCCCATACTGCACCACCTCAGCTTATTTGCACATAGAATGGAGTGAGAGTTAGGCAGACTTGACTCCCAGCGCACACCCCGATACCTGTTGGTGGGGCGGGTGGGGCGTAAAAGGGTAGCAACCCTAACACCGAATTTCCCTCGCTTTTGTCACTGTGAAACAAACCCTAACTGATATATTAAATGGGAGTATTTTTGCCATGAACATATATATATAGAGAGGTGTGTGTGTATATATATATATATACACACACACACACACACACACACACACACACACACACACACACACACACACACACACACACACACACACACACACACATATATATATACACACACACACACACATACTAATACATTAGTAGGTGTGCTTGATGAGAATTTTATATACACCCGAGTTGTGGGATGCTACAGTTGCTCCTGGGGCATATGTAAGCATCTCATGCCAAGGCTTTGTGTTAAATTTCAGTTATTCTGTTCTACCCATGTCTTGTTTTATGTAATTGTTGGGACCTGTTTTTCATGTACCACTTTCTTTATGTTAGTCCCTTGGAGTCTAACCAACAGCAGTGGTGCAGCTTTAATCAGTGCTTTCCTCAGGGAGCCAACTATGCCTGTGGTCCTAACTCTATTCCGGCATTCGCAGCAGAGCCACAGTGTGGCTTCAACTCTGCATCTCCAGCCATACTTGCTCTGCTGCTACTCCCACTGCAGCCAAATAAGCCCCTTCTGGCATTTAGATATAGCCATGAAAGTGGTGGACTGGGTTGGTGGAGGAAGGCACACTACAGAGGCACACCTCCTGACGATCATTGTCTTCACGTTCTCCCACCTGCACAGTGCAGGCCACAGTCTGAGCTATGTACAGGCTAGGACTTGAATGTGCCAGCTGCCAGCTGGCACTTTCAGTTTCATGCCACGCTATGTGCAGCAGCGTGAGTATGTACGTGGCTTGTTTCAGGAGAGCCCTGTGCCTGAATGCCATTATTACCAGATGGTTATAGTGGCAGTTGTAACTGGGTTTCTCAGTGGGAGAAACGGGGCCCAGTTATAACTGGGTTTCCCAATGGGGAAAAAAAGGGGCCAGTTATTTTATTTGTGCAGTAATGCCACTGTAGTTAGGGTTCAGTGAGGACATCTGTGTGTTCACACATTTATAACTTGGCAGTCTTTTGTGGCAGGATGTACAAACCTGCCAACTTTGGTAAAAACTGATGTAGTAGTTATAAAAGTTTTTTTTTGGGCGGGGTTCAAAATGATAAAATTCATCCATTTTAAGGCTTTCTTTTTTTTGCTTTATGTGAATAAATTTAAATTTAGAAAGTTAATGAACATTTAATAAACTGCCAGTGCGCATGAGCAGTACACTTTTCAAGCAGTCTTTCATAAGTTTTTTTTCACACACCTGTAATCTCATTCAGTCATTAAAGGCACGAATGTGCCACCCAGATATTGAGGGCTTAAACAGCCTGCCCTCCCCTGCTGTAAAATGTGACACTAGGAGGCAGTCCCTTTTGCCGCTTACCTATTTCAAATATTTTTTTTTTTAAATCAAACCAGCATCAGGAACATATCTGTGGTGCTAGTGAGGTATACTATACAAATTATTTAGCCCAACTCTGGTGTTGCCAAAGTCCCACCTGCATACATAAGGAGTAGCCATTGGGAATCCATTCCCAGTGGCATGGTAGTGTCCAGACCACCCCTCCCAACACATGCAGCACTGACCTCCACCCCCCAAACATCACATGCAACCACCTGCTGCCCATCCCTGGTGGTGTACTAATGGAATCCTCCATCACCACCACCATTGATTCTGACACCAGGAGTGTATCCCTGGTATCAGTAAAGGTATATACCAAATAAAATTGCTTCTTTTAACACCCTCCCCCCCAGAAAAACACTTGCAGCACTGGGAGCTGATCTTCAGTGCTGCTGAAGACTCCCCAAAATCATGTCCTTAAACATCTGTAACCTCCTCGCTATGTTAACCCAGCTTGAGGCCTGGGTAGCCCTTAACCAGCCAGATGTCCTTGCAGTGACTGAGACCTGGTTGTCCACATGTACAGCCGACTCTGAAGTCTCCATCCCTGGCTACAATTTGCATAGGTTTAACTGGTCTGTGAAAGGGAAGGGTGTTGCATAAT
Source organism: Neoceratodus forsteri (assembly GCA_016271365.2). Taxonomy (NCBI): domain Eukaryota; kingdom Metazoa; phylum Chordata; order Ceratodontiformes; family Ceratodontidae; genus Neoceratodus; species Neoceratodus forsteri. The sequence goes on from CM028133.1 coordinate 805,740,054, forward strand.
TTACATCCGGAATCATCTGTTGTGCCACAGAATCCAACTAACCCCTGTGAATAGTGACTGCGAATGTGTTGTAAAAATACTGCTTGGCAAAGGAGGTAAAGGCCTAGCTGTCTTGGCGGTCTACATTCCCCCAGGGAGGCAGCAAGCAGGGCTGGAAGCCTTCGTGTCCCTATTCACCCAGGCCAGTCAAAATACAAAAACGTTGTACTAGGGGACTTTAACTCTAACTGGCTGGCCAGCTCCAGTGCAAGAGACAGATAACTCATTTCTGGGCTTTACCTAATGCAGATGGTTGCCAGCAGCACCCAAACTAACAATCTTAAGGGGACTAGTACCTTAATCGACTGGGTACTTACCATGCACCCAGAAAGACTTACCAGTGTTCAGGTACTTACTACCTGACACCCTGAGTGACCACTCACCCACCCAGTGAGAATGGTCGACTAAAAAGATTAAGCCCCCTCCTCGACTAGTACGAAATAGTCATCAGAGCCAGCTCCTTGGTCAACTTCAAGAATCGTCTTGCAAACCAAAACTGGAGCGTCCTGGAGAAATGCCCTTCGGATGACACAGCCTTTCAGATCTTCCTTACCCTCTTTAATGTGGCAGTGGACAAATTCACCCCCTATCGCAGGAAGAAGATAAAAGGCAGTAGCATGGTCTGGGTCACCCCTCAACTACTCACCATGATGCAGCAGCGTGATCTCCTCTGGCACCGTGCTAGGGCAACTAGGGTTACCATGGAATACAAAATTACACAGTTGCCAGAAACAAATGTACCTGGGCAATACGACAGGCCAAAGCTGTGTTTCACAAGACACAGTAATCCCAGAGTTTGGGTGATGGGAAGAAGTTCTGGGCCTCAGTAAAGAACCTCCTCAGGGCTGGCGATAGATCACCCCCCCTCCATGCTTCAACATAAGGGGGAGATCATTATTGATGATGCTGCCATGGCCAATGTATTCAACAAACCCTTCTTGGACTATAGCGCGGTCCTCCCCCCCCCCCCAACCAGGACCCACCACGCCCCATGGCAGTTTCCATCCACCAATCTACCGTCCCCCTCTAATTGCTGCCCTAATTACTTCAGACAAGTGATGGTTGCGGAAGCCAGAAAGTACATTACCAGAGTCCTAGGAAAAACTTGTATGGGAGGTGTTGGCCTTGATATGAAACTTATCAACATTGCACTACCTGAGATCGTTATTCCCATCACCAAGCTGTTCAACCTATCACTCAACATGTCCTCCTTCCCTTCTGTCTGAAGTCCGCTCTGGTCACCCCAGTGTTAAAAGGGGAGACAGAGCACTAGTAGCCAATGAGAGACCAATATCAGTCCAGTCCCTGCTGTCCAGAGCGCTTGAAAGAATCATAGCCGACCAGCCCATGGACCACCTGCTTAAATACAACCTCCTCTGCCCCCAGTAGCACAGGTTCTGCCGATTGCCCAGCAGAAGCACATCTCTAATCGATTTCACTGGCTATGTGCATGAGGCACTTGAACAGGGCAGCTTGGTTGGGGCAGTCTTCATTGACCTGACCAAGGCCTTCGACCTTGTCAATCACCAGTTACTGCTCCTTAGGCTAAGTGCCCTAGGACTATCCCCAAATACAGTCAGATGGTTCTCCAGCTACCTGACTGGGCGCTCCCAGCAAGTAAAAATCAGTGGAGTCATATCTGAGAATCGTAAAGTCACAGTTGGGGTCCCCCAGGGATCTATCCTGGGCCCTCTTCTATTTAGCCTCTTCTTGAATAATCTTCCAGCTGCCTGCCCACCCTCTGAGAATACTGCTTTATGCAGATGACATAGTAAATTTTTCTCATAGTCTCTGCCATAAGTATTCACCAGGAAACCTCCAGCACAACTTTAGCCTGATTCCAAACTGGCTCACCGATAGTCTGCTGGTGCTCAACAGCAAAAAGACTAAAACTGTGCTGTTCATAGAGCACCAAAAGAGGAGGCTAACAAAGCCTCTCTCAATTACCCACAACTCTCTCTCTGTCCTTGAGCAGGTGTCCTCATTCCGGTATTTGGGAGTCACCACTGACGAATCCCTTTCCTTCGACAAGCACATATCCAGTCTCACCACTGCTGCTAACAGGAAACTGGGTGCCTACTATAGTGTTCAGTTCTGCCTTACAACTGAGGCTAGGCTCCAGGCGGTTAGAGGTACAATTATACCAATACTTGAGTATGGAAATGCGGTATATGCTGCTGCCACAGACACTGGCCTTTGCAGAATACAGACCTCCCTCAATAAAGCTTGCAGATTTGTGCTTGGTGCCGATCACCTTACGCATGTATGTGATCTTTATATTAGGACACAATGGCTCCCTCTCCAAGACTAGATCAAGTTGCATTCCTGCATCCTAGGGATGAAGGCCCTCATAGAAACATAGAAGTTGACTGCAGATAAGGACCGCAAGGCCCATTCAGTCGGCCCATTTCTTTTTCTACCTTATAAATGTGCCATCAGCCTTTGCTCTGTCAATGGCCTATCTATTCATACTCATCTGTATTGCTCCCTTATGCCTATCCCATGCCTGTTTGAAGCCCTTCACTGTATTCATAGCCACCACTTCCTGAGGTAGGCCGTTCCATGCATCCACCACCCTTTCTATGAAAAAGAACATCTTACTTCGAGAGGGCTCTTGCAGTAGGTAATTACATATAGGACTGAAGCCAGCAGGCGTCAGGACCCCACTGAAAAATATCTAGCTAGCAGTCTCAGGCGGGGGACCGCTCCCACGTCAGGTGGCCGACATCATGCAACGTCAGTGTAAAGGGGGGGGTCCTCCATGCCCGCATTCCAGTTCTTTCCCGCTGTTAGCTCGTGAAAGCGTCTCGCGGTAAAGTTTACTGCTAGTCAGTCTGTCGGTAGTTCTACCGTTGGTTTTTCTCTATTTAATTTTACTTTTAGTCAGCTTTTTTGGTGTTGTATGTCGTCCGAGCACAAGAATAAAAGCGACTCGTGTGGCGTCCAACTCCTGCACTAGGACGGTCACTCCCAGTGCCTCTTCTATCTGGGCTCGGATCACCCCGTGGAGAAGTGCCAGCATTGCCTGAAGTTCAACGCTGCCACACACAGACGGAGGCAGCAGTCCCTGGAGGCTCACATCCTTAAAAAGATGACCTTCATGAGGAAAGAGCTGAAAAAGCTCAGTCAGGCTTCAGCTTCCCCTGAGGACCATCGTAAGAAGAAAGATAAGGAGAAGCACCAAGACCGGGACTCCTCATCCACTGCGACATCGGCTGAAGTTGCTGTATTAAAATAAATCCCCAGGACCGCTCCGAGGCGGCCACATCTTGGAAGCTTCAAGACAGCGTCGGCCCACCTGTCTAGCTCACGCTTGGGCTCTTGGTGCCTCCGGCTAAAGGAGGCCTCCACTCCCAGTAAGACCGCTGCCTCGCAGCCAACTGGTGTTAGTGGCTCTGGTAAGCTGGACGTCGGCTCCTCTGATGCCTGCCCGGAGAAGGCTGCTAAGTCGCTCGACCCTTCGGGGCAACGCATGTCCCCCCTTCCGCCCGACCAGACCGCTCACCCATTGCGGCCTGCCTTGGGTGATGGGTCCACTAAGTCGGACGTCAGCTCCTCAGACATCCACCCGGACTCCGCTGGTCAGTCGAACGTCGGACCTGCTGATGCTGGACCCCAAGCTGCCTGCCGTCCCGGGCTTCCCGCAGCCTTTGCTGCCCTCCGAGGACCCAGCGTCTCCTCAGCCTGACCCCGGGGATTTCTCCCCTCCTTCTCAGGGCGATGCCGGGGATCTTACCTCGCTACCATCAGGTCTCCCTCCCGCCGGGCTGGACGACCTGAAGTTGGTTCCTAGGATGCAGATTCCAGTGCCGGTCCTGCCGTTGCCGGGTGACATCCCTCTTCCTCTCCTGGATGCCGTCCCCCTGCTCCAGACCCGCCTGCTGGGCACTGTCTTGGGCCGTCTGCCCTGGCAGACCCCCAAGTCCCTGGGTATCCGACCCCGTTCTACCCAACGCCGTCATACCCAGGACCGCAGTATCCAACGCCCCAGTACCCGATGCTGGTCTATCTGACGCTGCAGTACATGGTGCCTCACTACCCAACGCCGGGTTACCCACCGTCGGGGTATGTATATGCGCACTACAGATATCCTCAATATCTGTATCCCCCTACTCCTCCTCCTCCTCAGCTGCCCCCCCCAGCCGCCGGTGGATCTGAAGGAGACTCTAGCCTCCTGGTGGGCTGAGGCCAAGGCTCTGCTCACCAGAGAGGTAGAGAGTCATCTACCGACGATGGTACCGGTTCCCTTGCATCCAAGACGAGAAACTCCCTCCCCTCCAGATACCAGAGGCAAGCCCTCTGGTTGCAGGGCAGGGCTGGATACGCTTCCCTGAGGGCTTCCCAAGGGATCCGTTCCTCCCCCGCACCAGGAGGTGGTGTCTTCTTCCTCTTCATCCTCCTCGGACGACTCCGATGGCTGTTCCGACCCAGATGACGAGCCTTGCTGTCCGGACAAGCCCAGGCCAAGGACTCCTCCGGAGTCTCCTCCGGAGGATCCTTCTTTCACGGAGTTGCTGCGTAAAATCCAGGAGGTTCATCAGTGGCATTCCTTGGAGCCGGATCCACAGTGTAAGAAACTCGCTGCGCACCTGGATCTGACTGAGATCGCTCCGACTTTGGTGCCGCCCTGGATTGAGCCTCATGCTGACCTTGTTTCCACTATTTGGAAGCAACCGTCGGCCATAGCCCCTCTTCCTAGGAAGTCGGATAGGCTTTTTCAGGCTCCCGAGGGTGTTGACACCCTTAATTCTCACCCTCGAGCTGATTCGGTTGTGATTAGCGCCGCTCACGGTCGGACAGCTAACCCGAAACACTTGAGCTCGTCGCCACCTGACAAGGACTCTCGCCTTCTGGACCAGTACGGAAAGAAGGCCTACGCTTCTTCCACTCTGGGTATCAGGGCCCTGAATTATGTCACCCACATGGGGGATTACCAGAAGGCGATTCTGAGTGAGGTGGAATCTAAGTTGGACTCCCTTCCTGACTCTCAGATGAGGCAGGAAGTGGCTGGTCTAGTCCATTCTGCATGTTCGGCAAGTCAGCACATTCTCCGTGCCACGTACGATGCAGTGGACGCAGCTGGTTGGAGCTTGGCTTTCGCCATGGGGCTGTGGCGTCATGCCTGGCTCCGTGTTTCAGGATTAGTCCTGGCAGTGCAGTCTGCTATCCAGAACACACCTTTCAGGGGTTTGGTGCTGTTCAGTGGTGATGGCAAGGACATCATCACTGATCTGCAGGAGAAGGGGACTGCTCTAAAGTCCGTGGACTCCATGTACAAACCTCCTCAGACGCAGCGTTGTCCCTTTCGCAGACGTAATCGACAAAAGGCGAAACCACAGGAAAGCAGCCAGTCAAACTTGGGCCCCTCCTGCTGCCAGCCCCCAAAAAAGCAGTGGGGACTTCAGTGGCGACGCTGCCTCACACCACCTGGCTCCTTTCCTTTCCCACAGCCTCTGGGTTCCCAGAAGAACCGGTGGGAGGCAGGTTCTCCCTCCATCTTCCGGGTTGGGATAGGATAACTCAGACACTTGGGTGCTCCAGCTGGTCGCAGAAGGACACTCAATAGAGTTTCTTCGGAAACCTCCTCGAACCCCCCCCCCATTGTCGTACTCACAAGAGCATCATCTTCTGGCTCAGGAAGAAATTTCCACCCTTCTGTTGAAGGAGGCGATAGAGCTTGTCCCCCTCCCTCGTCAGGGGACAGGGTACTATTCCCATTTCTTCCTGGTCCCAAAGAAGTCAGGAGATGTGAGGCCGATTCTCGAGCTCAGCTCCCTGAACTTGTTCGTGGAATACAAAAGGTTCAGGATGCTCTGTCGTCAGGGTCTCCTGCCCCTTCTTCGGCCGGGACAGTGGCTGTGTGCTCTGGATATGCAGGATGCTTACCTGCATATCCCTATCCACCCTTCCCACCGCAGATACCTATATTTTGCATTCCAGGGGGGCCACTACCAGTTCAAGGCCCTCCTATTTGGTCTCTCTCCTCGGTGCCCCGAGTGTTCATCAAATGTCTGTCGATGGTAGCGGCCTAAGTGCAGGTTTTCCCATACCTGGACGATTGGCTCCTGGTGGCCCCGTCCAGGGAGGAACTCCTGCACTTCCTTTCCCTTACCCTGCAGGGTTTTGCCTGCTTGGGTATTACCGTCAACCAGACCAAGTCCCACTTGATCCCGTCCCAGAGGCTCCAGTTTATCGGGGCGATCCTGGACACGACCTCCGGCATGGCTTTCCTGTAACTGGACAGGGCAGCCACACTACAGGCTCAGGTTAACCTGTCGTCCAGCTGCAGGCGAGTAAGCGCAAGGTCAGTCCTTCGCCTCCTCGGGCTCGTGGCGGCTGCGATTCCGACAGTCCCTCACGCTCGGCTCCACATGAGGATGTCTCAGTGGATGCTTCGGTGTCAGTGGGATCAGCTGGTGGACGACCTAGATCAACTGGTTCTGGTCTCCACTCCCATGGCTCGAGACTTGCAATGGTGGTTGGTTCAGGAGAACCTTTGCCGGGGAGTTCCCTTCTGTCTTTCTCTCTCTCCCCCCCCCCAGAAACTGACTACGGACGCCTCAGGCGAGGGTTGGGGAGCCTATCTCGGACCGCACAGGACCCAGGGCTCCTGGTCCAAGCTTGAGAAATCTCTCCACATCAATGTGCTCAAGCTTCAGGCTGTGCTGTACGCTGTTCAGGCTCTGCATCTGCTTTCCGGACATCTGGCTGTCCAGACGGACAACGTGTGTGGTCTAGTACATCAACAAACAGGGAGGAACTCATTTTTACCCTCTTTGCAGGGAGGCAATGTGAGTTTGGGATTGGGCGGTGCAGCACAACCTTCACCTCACGGCCATTCACGTCCCGGGGGTCGAGAACACGTTGGCACACCACCTCAGGCAGTCGTCTGCTCACACTCACGAGTGGGGACTGGATCGGGGGTAGCAGACGATATCTTCCTACGCTGGGGAACACCACAGGTAGACCTGTTCGCATCCCCTCTAAATGCAAAACATCCCGACTTCTGCTCGCTCCCTCCAGGGTGCGGCATTTTTTGGAGAGACGCTTTGTCTCTAGACTGGAAGGGCAGATTCATCTATGCTCCCCCCTACCCCCGATTCCCTTGATTTTGAGATTAGAGAAAGTCAGCTCAGAGGGAGCTCGCATGATTCTGATCACTCCTTTCTGGCCCAGGCAAGTGTGGTTCTCTCTTCTGCAACAGTATTCAGAGGAACCTCCTCTTCCTCTTCCTCTGTCACAACTTTTGTTGACCCAGGATCTGGGTACCTTCGTCCATCCATGCCTCAAGTCCCTTCAGTTGCAAGCATGGCTCCTGCAGACGTAGTTCAAGCCTGATTGGGGGTTTCCCCCCGGGTGACTAAGATCCTGGTGGAGGCCAGAAAACCCTCCACTAGATCTACCTATGCCATGAAATGGAAACAGTTCACTATCTGAGCCGCTTCTAAAGAACTTGAGCCTTTCTCGTGCTCTGTGAGGTAGCTTTTGGATTACTTGCGACACCTCTTTGACCTGGGTCTCAGGCATTCATCTTTGAAGGTTCACATGGCGGCCATTTCTGCCTACCATGTCCCTTTTGCAGACAGGACGTTTGCTCAGCTGGAGGTCTCTAAGACCTTTCTTAGAGGGGTCCTCCACTTGTGACCCCCTGTCCAGGTTCCTGTCCCTCCTTGAGATGTGAATTTTATTCTTTAGAAGCTTACTCTGCCTCCTTTTGAGCCAGCAGCCTCAGCAGACCTGAAGTTTCTCTCGTGGAAGTCTCTCTTCCTCGTGGCCATTACTTCTGCTCGAAGGATTTCCGAGCTTCAGGCCCTGATGTGTAAATTCCCGTATTTGATTTTTCACAAGGAACATGTGGCTCTGCGTACCAACCCTAAGTTCCTCCCCAAGGTGGTAGTGGAATCTACGCTGAACCAATCCATAGAGTTACCTGCTTTCTTTACGCAACACTCCAATTGAGGAGATTACGTCTTGCATACTCTGGATGTTCACCGGATTCTGAGATACTACATCACCAGGATGAAGGATCTCAGAAAGACTGATCAACTGTTTGTCTCTTTTGCTCATAAAAAAGAAGGGAGTGCTGTTTCCAAGCAATGCCTGTCTAAATGGTTGGCTCATTGTATCACTTTCTGTTATGACAAGTACAACAAGACCTTGCCGGGTTAAGTCAGATGCCACTCCACCAGAGGGATCGCTGCCTCTGCTGCTTGTTTCAAGAATGTGTCAGCAGCAGACATCTGTGTAGCCGCAACTTGGACTTCTGTCCATACCTTTACGAAACATTACAGTTTGGAAATTGCCTCTCGCCATAGAGCAGGCTTCGGGTTGGCTGTTCTGCAAGGTCTCCTTTCCTAAGACCTTCACAGCCAGAGGGTCTACTTCTGAGTAGTTTTTCCTCCCCCCGTTTGCTTCTCCTTGTTCCAGACTGCTTGGGACTCGGTCCTATATATAATTACCTACTGCAAGAGCCCTCTCGAAGTAAGATAGTACAGTTATGTAAGAACTTACCATAACAGTAGATCTTCGAGAGAGGCTCTTCCAGTAGGCAATACCTTCCCACCCTCCATCCCCCTAAGCTTTTTCAGCTCCTTTTGCAGGATGGGAAATATCCGCTTCTATCTGGTCTCGCTTTTGGCGGGAAAGAACTGGAAGACGGGCGTGGGGGACCGCCCCTTTATACTGACGTTGCATGACGTCCGTCACCTGACATAGGGGAGGTCCCCCGCTAGAGCCTGCTAGCTAGAAATTTTTCCGTGTGGTCCTGATGCCTGCCGTCTTCAGTCTTGTATGTAATTACCTACTGCAAGAGCCTCTCTCGAAGATCTACTGTTACGGTAAGTTTTTACATAACTGTACTTTCCTCACTTTACCCCTTATTAGAGGGAGGCCAATTATCCTGCTGTGTCCTCTTGTCCTGCTATTTTTCTTATATTGAAACATGTTAGACTCTTTCACCTTGTTAATGCCCTTAAGGTTTTTGAATGTTTTGATCATATCATCCCTCTCCCTCCTTTGCTCTAGGGTATACATATTGAGCTCCGTTAATCTGTTCTCATGTGTTTTCTGATGCAGTCCCTGCACCATTTTGGTTGCCCTTCTCTGGACTGCCTCAATTTGGTTAATGTCCTTGTGACGGTCTGGCCTCCAGTACTGCACGCAGTACTCCAGATGGGGCCTAACCAGTGTCTTGTAAAGAGGGATTATTATCTCCCTCTTCTGACTTGTGATACCCCTACTAATACACCCTAACATCCCCCTAGCCTTACCTATTGCTTTAGTTGTCTGCTTGGATGATTTCAGGTCATCGGTGATGATGATGCCCAAGTCGTTTCAAACAGCATGAAGTCTTGCTGTATTCTGACATATGCAGTTAGGTCCTGTCTTTCAACTGCCCTGGAGAACAAAGAGTTAAACTTTCCAAGGCCAGCATGGAATGTTCACCACAAGCTCGGTTGAAGCCCCTGTTTGCTGTTGTTTAAACTGCAACTGTCAGATTCTTTACTCCGTCTCACTGAACAGTCGCTCCGGAGATTTCTCATTTGCTCGGTTCAAAAAAGTCGGTTGGAAGTGTCTTTTTGTTTTTGGTCGGTTTCTACCGAATTGCTGTTACTGCTCAGTCGGTTCAAGTCTCTATCTGTGGTACCGTGAGTACTAGATAGGTTTTCTGTTTAGTTTCTGTGTGGAACTTTTAAATTGTAGATTGGTTCGGCTGAACCGACCAGTTTGAGTTAAAAAAGTTTGTGCTTGATTTAGAGTGTGGTAACCGGTCCATATCGGTTCTAAAAAATACAGATTTTATTACGGTTTTTTCCAAGACTCGTGACACGGTCAGGAACCGATAGGGGAGTCTTGCCTGGCGGATTGCCGAAAAAAGGGTACGTTTTAGATAGGTTTGGCCATGTCTGAGAAACCCAAGGAAAAAAAAACGGGCCCACTGGGTTTCAACACTGCAGTGTGTGTGGGTAAGTCTTTGCCAAGGCTGATCCCCACACCACCTGTGTTTATTGTCTGGGGTTTGACCACCTGATTCAGACTGCCAAATTTGTAAGATTTTCCATATCTACCCTGGAAAAGAGATTAGGTAGATGGAGGGAAAGGGAGGCTGAGAAGTCCGCTGACCCGGATGGCCAGCCCAGTTCATTCCGACCGGAACAGAGGGAGTGCCCTCTGACCAGGGTGATACTTCTTTGGGCAAAAGGAGAGCTGATTCTGATGAGTCGGTTCCGGTGAAAAGGAAGAGAGATGATAATCGTCCGGTTCGGACCCAGAAATTCACACTCCGACCACCGATGAGATAGCCAAGGCGATAAGGATAGTGCAGTCGCTTACTTCGGTTCCGACCGAACCAGCACCATCTGGCAGGGGTTTGGTTCGGTCAGTTCGGATTACACTTTGGAAGAATTTTATGAACCGGACGAGGAGGAAGGAGAGTATGAGGATGATTATGGTGATTATGAAAGTCTGGCTGTGCCTATTGACCCCGACATTTCCCCAGACAGACCTTCAGGTGTTTCCCCTGCTAGGCTTTCTGAATCCCCTTCTCACTATATGTTTTACAAAAAAGTGGCTGAGACCCTCCAGCTTCCTGTGGAGGAGGCAGTAGAGGATGTGGAGGAGCCTGATTTTGTTGAGATGATGGACATCCCAGAGTCCAGGAGACTGTCTGTTCCCCACCACAAATCCTTTGGGAAACAGACACATAAAATTCTTAAGTCTCCTAATTCTATACCTCCTTTGGACAGACGAATGGTCAAGAGGTACACTCTCTGAGGCTCAGACACGGAGTTCCTTTTCCAGCAATGCAGCCATGTTGGGGTAGTGCAGGCTGCTGCCAGTGATAAGGCAAATATCCCCTTGGCATCACACCCCCCAGACAAGGACTCCAGGAAGATTGATGCCATGGCAAAGAAACGATACATGGCAGCATCTTTGGGACTCGGGCAGGCTAACTATATGGCCTATACAGCTAGACACCAGAAGTCCAGGTGGGACACTGTGCTGGCTCTGGCTAAACGGGCCCCTGACCAGCTTGCCAAGGAGCAGGAGCAGGTGGCTGCAGATGGGATTGAGGCATCTAAAGTACAGTTTCATGCTGCTGTGGACCCCAGTGATGTTTCATCAAGAGTCGTGGCTCTTCGGAGGATGGCTTGGCTCAGATGTAGTAGCCTCTCGCAGGATACCCAGGCTAAAGCCATGGATTTTCCTGTAATTGGTAATTCTCTGTTTGGGAAGCAGACAGAGAACTACATGAAAAAGATGGATGAGTACAGGACCACTTACAGGAGTGCTCAGACCAAAGAAAGGCAAGCAGCTCCTCAAAGGCAGCAGTCCAGGGGCAGGGGCAGACCTTTCCAAAGGCCGTTTTAACCAAGCTCAGGCCTCCTCTTCTTTCTCTCAGAAGGGGTTCTTTAGAAGGAGAGGCAGACGGGGGATGAGAAGGCCTGCATCCACCCCTCAGCCTAAAGCCCCTGCCAAGCAGACACCCTGATGGGTCTGCCCAGGCGGATTCTCCCATACCAGTAGGGGGCAAGCTGGCTTACTTTGTCCAGGACTGGAAGTCTCTAACATCAGACAAGTGGGTCCTGGAAGTAGTAAGCCAGGGGCTGGTTCTGAGCTTCAAAAAATTTCCCAAGATGAGAACCAGATCCTTTCCACCTGCGAATCTCTCAGAGACCATTGCCCTAGAGGCAGAGGTTTCTTCTCTCCTAGCTCTCAGAGCTATAGAAAGGGTTCCCACCCTACACAAGGGCAAATAATTGTACTCTAGGTACTTCCTAATCCCTTCAAAAGACAGGAGAATGGCGGCCCATCCTGGACCTAAGATATCTGAACAAACATCTTTTAAAGCCATAGTTCAAAATGGTGACTCTGGGAATTATCCTTCCCTCTCTAAGGCCAGGGGACTGGCTAGCCTCCCTGAACCTCAGAGATGCCTGCTTTCACATTCCCATCAGGTGCTCCCACAGAAAGTACCTCAGGTTTGAGTTGCCCTCAGGCCACTATCAATTCAGAGCAATGCCCTTTGGCCTAACATCAGCCCCAAGGGTTTTCACAAAGTGCCTGGCAGTAGTGGTTGCTTTCCTAAGGAGAAAAAAGATCTCCATCTTCCCATACTTGGACGACTGGCTCATAGTAGGTCAGTCTCTAGACCAAGTCCAGACACATTTGCAAGTGACCCAGCAAGTGCTCACTTCCTTAGGATTCCTTCTCAACCTTCCAAAGTCAGTGCTCGAACCAGTACAGCTCCTCACCTTCATAGGTGCAGAGCTGGATACATTAAAGGCAAGAGCCTTCAAACAACATGAAGCCTTGCTGTATTCTGACTATTGCAGTGATATCCAACCTTTGAACTGCCCCGGAGAGGAAAGAGTTAACTTTCCATGCAAGTCATGGAACACTGAGCTCGAGCTCGGTTGAGACTCTGTCTGTTGTTGTTTGAACCCAAACCGTCAGATTCTTTACTCCGCCTCACTGAACAGTCGCTCCAGAGATTTCTCCTTTGCTCGGTTCAATTTAGTCGGTTAAAGTGTCGTTTTTTTCTCGGTTTCAACTGAATTTATTCCATCTAACCTGTCGGTTCAGTCTCTGTCTGTGGTACCGTGAGTACTAGATAGGTTTGTTATTGTTTTGCTTCTGTGGAACTTGTAGCGTTGAATCGGTTTGGTTGAACCGATCAGGTTTGTTAAAAAGTTTTTCTACTTTTGAGTGTGGTAACCGGTCCTTATTGGTTCTAAAAAAAACAGATTTCATTACGGTTTTTTCCACGACCCGTAACACGGTCAGGAACCGATAAGGGTGTCTTGCCTGGCGGATTGCCGAAAAAAGGGTAAGTTTGGTTAGGACTGGCCATGTCTGAGAAACCCAAGAAAAAACTGGGCCCACTGGGTTTCAGCACTGTAGTATGTGTGGGGAAGCCTTTGCTAAGGCTGACCTCCACACCACCTGTGTTTATTGTCTGGGGTTTGACCACCTCGATTCAGACTGCCAGATTTGCAAAAATTTTCCCTCAGCTACCCTGGAAAAGAGAGTAGGTAGGCTGAGGGAAAGGGAGGACAAAAAGTCTGCTGACCCAGATGGCCAGCCCGGTTCAGTTCCGATCGAACCAGAAGGAGTGCCCTCTGACCAGGGCGAAACTTCTTTGGGCAAAAGGAGAACCGACTCTGAGGAGTCGGTTCAGTTAAAAGAAAAAGAAGGGATAAGTCAGCTGGTTCGGATCCACAAGTTCTTTCTCTGACCACTGATGAAATAGCCAAAGCGATAAGGATTGTTCAATCGCTAACTGTTTTGACCGAACCGCACCATCGGTTAGGGGGTCGGTTCGGTCGGTTCCTGCTCCGATTATAATTTAGAGGATTTTATGAACCGGGAGGAGGAGGAAGGAGGTATGAGGATAGTGATGGTGATTATGAAAGTCTGGATGTGCCCATTGACCCGGACATCTCCCAGACAGACCTTCAGGGTTTCTCCTCCTAGGCTTTCTCAGTCCCCTTCCCATTTTATGTTTTACAAAAAAAGTGGCTGAAACTCTTCAGCTTCCTATGGAAGAAGCTGTAGAGGATCAGGAGGAGCCTGATTATGTTGAGATGTTGGATATCCCAGAGTCCAGGAGTCTCTCTATTCTCCTTCACAAGTCTTTTGGGAAACAGACAACAAAAATTTTACAGACTCCTAATTCTATACCTACTGTAGACAAGAGGTATACTCTTTCAGGCTCAGATACGGAGTTCCTTTCCCAGCAATGCAGCCATGTTGGGGTAGTGCAGGCTGCTGCCTGTGTTAAGGCAAATATACCCTTGGCTTCACACACCCCCAGATAAGGACTCCAGAAGGATTGATGCCATGGCAAAGAAACAATACATGGCAGCATCTTTGGGAATCAGGCAGGCTAATTATACGGACTATACAGCTAGATACCAGAAGTCTAGATGGGACACTGTGATGGCTCTAGCTAAACAGGTCCCTGGCCAGCTTGCCAAGGAGCTGGAGTAGGTGGCTGCAGATGGTATTGAGGCATCCAAGGTGCAATTTCATGCTGCAGTGGACTCCAGTGATGTTTCGTCTGGAGTCATGGCTACATCTGTGGCCCTTCGTAGGATGGCTTGGCTCAGATGTACTAGCCTGTCTCAGGATACCCAGACTAAGGCCATGGATTTTCCTGTTGTGGGTAATACTCTGTTTGGGGAGCAAACAGAGAACTACATTAAGAAAATGGATGAATACAGGACCACCTATAGGAGTGCTCAGGCCAAGGAAAGGCAAGCCACTCCCCAGAGGCAGCATTCAAGGGGCAGGGGCAGGCCTTTTCATAGGTCTTTCTACCAAGCCCAGGCCTCCTCTTCCGCCTTTGCCCAGAGGGGGTTCTTCAGAGGGAGAGGCAGACGGGGTACAAGCAGGTCTGCTACCACCCCTCAGCCTAAAGCCCCTGCCAAACAGGCACCCTGATGGGTTTTCCCGGGCCGATTCTCCACCACCACCAGTAGGGGGCAGGCTGGCTTACTTTGTCCAGGACTGGATGTCTTTAACATCAGACAAATGGGTACTGGAAGTAGTAAGCCAGGGACTGGTTCTCAGCTTCAAAAAATTTCCCAAGATGAGAACCAGATCCTTTCCACCTGCAAATCCTTCAGAGACCCTTGCCCTAGAGGCAGAGGTCTCTTCCCTCTTGGCTCTGAGAGCCATAGAAAGGGTTCCACCCCTACACAAGGGAAAAGGATTGTACTCCAGGTACTTCCTAACTCCCAAAAAGACAGGAGAATGGCGGCCCATCCTGGATCTCAGATATTTAAACAAGCACTTTTTAAAGCCAAAGTTCAAAATGGTGACTCTGGGAATAATTCTACCCTCTCTAAGGCCAGGAGACTGGTTAGTTTCCCTGGACCTCAAGGATGCCTATTTCCACATTCTCATCAGAAGCTCCCAGAGAAAGTACCTCAGGTTCGAGCTGCCCTCAGGCCACTATCAGTTCAGAGAAATGCCCTTTGGCCTAACTTCAGCTCCAAGGGTGTTCACAAAATGCCTGGCAGTAGTGGTTGCTTTCCTAAGGAGAAAAAAGATCTCCATCTTTCCATACCTGGACGACTGGCTCATAGTAGGTCAGTCTTCAGACCAAGTCAAGTCATACCTTCAGATAACTCAGCAACTGCTCACTTCTCTAGGATTCCTTCTGAATCTTTCAAAGTCAGTTTCGTAGCCAGTGCAGCTCCTCACCTTCATAGGGGTAGAGCTGGATACAATAAAGGCAAGAACCTTCCTTCCCCTGGACAGGGCAAGGACCCTTGTTACACTGGCCTCTTCATTCACCCTCCAGGTGTCTCGACCAGCAAGGCATTTTCTGCAGCTCCTGGGCCACATGGCTGCCTCTACAGCAGTGGTCCAGCGAGCAAGATTTCAAATGAGGGACATTCAGTTCCACTTAAGAGCCTTCTGGTCCCAGAGAAAGGATTCTTTGACCAAGCCAATCCCAGTGACTCGAACCCTGATCCAGGCCTTGCAGTGGTGGCAGGATCAGGACAACCTAACACAAGGAGTCCCCTTCGGCCACTCAGTCCTTCCTTTGATCCTTACCACAGATGCTTGCTCTTGGGCTGGGGGAGCCCACTTGGGGATCTAACCACCCAAGGGTTGTGGTCACCTCAAGAATCTCTGCTTCATATCAGTCTCTTGGAACTCAGAGCAGTGTTTCTAGCACTTCAAGTTTTTTCCAAGTCTGTTCAGAACAAAGTAGTTCAGATCAGGACAGACAATACCACCACAATGTGGTACATCAGCAAGCAGGGGGGCACTCGGTCTACGGCCTCGTGCACAGAAGCAATGAAGTTGTGGTCTCTGGCCTATTCCCTGCAAACCTCTCTGATAGCAGTTCACCTCCCAGGGAAGGACAATGTCCTAGCAGATGCTCTGAGCAGAATATCCCAGGGCCATCACAAATGGACCCTAGATCCTCTAGTTTTGAATGTGATTTTTCTCGAGATGGGGCACTCCAGAGATAGATCTTTTTGCAGCCCCAGACAGTCACCAACTTCCTCTCTTTTGTTGCAGACCCCCAATCTTGGGCTCAGTCCCCCTGGATGCTCTGATTCTGAACTGGGAAGGGAAATTTCTGCATGCTTTTCCCCACTTCCCTCTCCTGTTCAAAGTGTTAGTCAAGATAAGGTCACAACCATGCAAAGTGATTCTGATTGCTCCAGACTGGGCCAGACAGCCCTGGTATCCCCTGTTGCTGTCCCTAGCAGTCCACCTTCCCCTGTCTCTTCCCAGGAATTACAACCTGTTGACATCCTCTCAGGGGAGGATTTGGTACCCGAGTCTTCGGTCTCTCAATCTCAAGGCATGGCTCTTGAAGAGTTAAAGTTTGCAGATCTGCATCTTTCCCAATGGGTTCTGGATATTCTTAAGGCTTCTTGAAAGCCTTCCACCAGAAAGGCTTACAACTCCAAATGGAAAAGATTCAGCATTTCTCCAGACTCTATTGAGTTGCCTACGGTTCTGGACTATATGGTTCATCTTAATGGCCTAGGCCTCAGACCAGCTACCCTTAAAGTACACTTGGCAGCTGTTTCTGCTTTCTTGTCAGTAGGCATGCCTTCCTCTCTATCATATCATCCTGTGTTTTGTAAGTTCTTCAAGGGATTGCTGCACACCAGTCCCCCCTTTAGGGACCCTGCTCCTGCTTGGGACCTTAATGTTTGCATTGCTCAGCTTATGGAACCCCCTTTGAGCCTTTGTCCTCTGCAGAGCTTAAGTACTTGACTTGGAAAACTGTGTTTTTGGTAGCCATTACTTCTGTCAGGCGTATCAGTGAATTGCAAGCCCTGTCAGTGGAATCTGATTTCATCTCTTTCCATAGAGATAAAGTGGTCCTAAGAACTAACAGAAAGTTTTTAACTAAAGTGGTTTCAGATTTCCACCTCAACCAGTCTATATCTCTCCCTGTTTTCTTCACTGACCATTCCTCCTCTGGAGAGAGGAGGCTACACAGCTTGGATGTTAAAAGAGCCCTTAGCTACTACATAGAGCGTACCAAGGGTCACAGGTTTGACTCCCTCCAGTTGTTCCTTACATATGGAGAAGTTGGTAAGGGCAAACCTGCCACTAAGAGATCTATTGCCAGGTGGATTGTTTCTTGTATACAGTTCTGCTATGAAAAACTGGGTAGAACTCCACACTCAGGCCTGAGGGCTCGCTCCACTAGAGGTACAGCTGCTTCCCTGGCTGCTGCCAGGGATATTCCTCTCTTAGAAAATTGTCAAGCAGCCACCTGGAAAACAATCCATACTTTCACCAAGCATTACTCTCTGGATATCCAGGCTAGGAGTGATGCTCGGTTTGGCACAGCAGTACTTCACAGCCTGTTTCCAAAGTAGGGTCTGTCCCTCCTCCATGGAGGTACTGCTTGGTAGTCTGCATATGTCAGAATACAGCAAGACTTCATGTTGTTTGAAGAAGAAATTACTCACCTTAGTAATGTTGTTTCTTTTAATGGAGTCATGCTTTATTCTGACCCCCCCCCGCCTCCCCTCTCAGAACCTAGATTTTGGAATGTGGGTGGGCAGGAGCAGTGTTGACACCCTAGGGTTGTCCTTTTCACCCTCTTTTAGTTTGGGTGAGTGGTTGTGTTTTGGATGTGTTTTGTTTTTGGGTTTCCTGACTTGAGTCTTCCTTTTGAAACCAAAAACCCTTTTATATAGATATAATTGCCAGTTGGCTAGTATGAGTTTTACAGTTTCCACACAGAACTTCTAGTGAGTATTGCTCGTAAAGATCTGACAGTTGCAGTTTAAACAACAGCAGACAGGGGCTTCAGCCGAGCTCGTGGTGAACATTCCATGCTGGCCATGGAAAGTTTAACTCTTAGTTCTCCGGGGCAGTTGAAAGGCAGGACCTAACTGCATATGTCAGAATACAGTAAGACTCCATTAGAAGAAACAACATTACTAAGGTGAGTAATTTTTTCTTTCTTCCCTTGTGACTGCCAGCAACTCCCTTCCCAGCCTATAGGTAGCTTCAGGGTTTCTCTTCCCTACGTGCATGATCTTGCACTTCTTTGCATTAAACCCCAGTTGCCACTCTTCCAACCATTTTGCTAGTTTATCTAGATCTCTCATTCTGCTCACCCCATCTGGATCATCTACTCTGTTGCAGATCTTGGTGTCATCTGCAAACAGACAAACCTTACCCTCCAGTCCATCTGCAATGTCACTGATGAAGATATTGAAGAGGACTAGCCCCAGGACTGATTCTTGAGATACCCCACTTGTGACTTGCATCTCTTCTGACTGTATACTGTTTACCACCACTCTCTGTTTTCTGCCCGTCAACCAGTTTGCCACCTAGTTAACCAACTTCTGACCCACCCCGAGCCTACCCAGCTTATTAATCTTCTGTGTGGAACAGTATCGAAAGCTTTGCTGAAGTCAAGGTGAGCGACATCAGCTGCTCCCCTTGGTCCACCACTCTGGTTATCCAGTCAAAGAAATCTATGAGATTAGTTTGACAGGACCTTCCTTTGTAAACCCATGCTGTCTTGGATCCTGTGCTCCTATGGATTCCAGGTGTTGCACTATCCTTTCCTTAAGGAGTGCCTCCATAATCTTGCCCACTACTGAGGTAAGACTAACTGGTCTGTAGTTCCCTGCCTCCTCCCTACTACCACTCTTATGGAGCGGGATCACATGAGCCCTTCTCCAGTCTTCTGGGACCTCTCCTGTGCTCAGAGACTCACTAAACAGTTCTGATAATGGCTCTGCTAGTACCACCCTTAGCTCCTTTAGTACCCTGGGATGTATGCCATTAGGTCCCATTGCCTTGTCCATTCTGAGCTTATCGAGCTCTTGTAGGACTCTTTCTTTTGTGACTAGTGCTCGCCTCCCTCCCCCATGTGTCCATGGTCCTGAGTTGTGGGTCCTACCCTACCTTCTCTTCAGTAAATACTGAGCAGAAGTATCTATTTAGGATAGATGCTTTTACATGGTCCTCCTCCTCACAAGCCCCCTTATCTCCTTTGATCTTAGCAATATTGTACCCCCCCCGACTTTCTCCTTTCATTAATGTATCTATAAAAAGTCTCGTCACCTTCTTTTATTGTCTGTGCTAGTGTTTCCTCAGTTTGGGCCTTTGCCTGCCTTACTGACTTCCCTGCTTCCCTCCTTGGTCTTGCACCTCCTCCTTCTCTACAGGCCTTATTCCGACCAGCCCCCGCTGAGCATGCCACTAGAAACATCACTAAAGATGCACTAGCAGTGCATTTTAGAAAAACAGCCTTGGGAAAGCAAGCCTTTGTGGTGAGGGCTCCTTCCTGGCTCAGTGCATTCCCTTTCTCTGCTAGCAGCCACATAAGCTTTAGCCACTTCAAAACCGCACTAAGAAAATTCCTCATGCCCTCCGAGCAGTGCTTCTGCCACCTCTAGCCACGTATGCGCACTAGCCCCCTGAAAGCATGGCCCAACCCAGATTGCACGCTGTATTCCGTTGCCTGTGCCCCCTCCCCTACTACCTCCCCAATTGTCTCTCCTGTCTCCCTACCCCCTTTTAAACCCTCCCCCCCACACTGTTTATCTCATTTAACCCTCTAAGACCACGTCCACAACTAGCTAACCTGCTGGGTCTTGTCACTGTCTCTCACCTTTCTTCTGTGGCACACCCTAGTTAGACTCAGGCTTATTCCTAGTGCTGCTGCCACTACCTTTCTGACTTTGCACTTTTCCTCCTCATCATCGGTGAGACCCCTTAAAATCTGGTGTTCAAAATTTTTGTGAACTCTAATACTGTTGACATTACTGTGATACTGTGTACACTATGTATTTAATACTGTTTATTTTGACAGTGCCTCACAGCTACATATGTTCCCATCTGTCTTGTCTCCCCTTTCTTTTATTTTTTTTATTGTGTGACGAGGATCCTTTGTAAAGGAGCTTTTAGCTTAAAGGATGTACGTCTGACTTTCCTATTACAATAAATAAAAATAAAATAAAAAATCCTAACACCCTACCTCAGATAACAGAAGGAAGGTGCCAAAATGCTCAGGACTACTTCCCTTGGGACAGTAGGGTGGGTGGGGGTTGCCAGTTGATGCCAGGGATTGCTTGGCTTAGGGTAGGGTGAGGGAGGCTTGCCACTGTATATCAGGGGTGACTTTGGGTAAAGTGAATGAGTGGGGTGCCACTGGGTTCCATTGACATTTTGGCTTGGGGTAGTGAGGGAAGGGTGTGCCATTGTATATAAGGGAATGCTTGACTAGGAGCAGGGTGAGGGAGGAGTGTGCCACTGGACACCAAGGGCTCTTTGGCTTGTGGTAGAGTGAAGGAGGTGACAGTCACTAGATGCCAGGGACTGCTTGGCTTAGGACAGAGGGGGTGAGGGGGTACTGCTGAAAGTCGTGGTTTGCTTGGTTTGGGGTGTGGTGGGAGAGGAGGTGCTACTGGATGCCCCCCACTGGTTGGCTTGTGTATGGAGAGGGAGTGGATTACCACTAGGTTCTAAGGACTATTTGACT
The DNA here is from genome assembly GCA_016271365.2 of Neoceratodus forsteri. Classification (NCBI taxonomy): domain Eukaryota; kingdom Metazoa; phylum Chordata; order Ceratodontiformes; family Ceratodontidae; genus Neoceratodus; species Neoceratodus forsteri. Next base: position 805,760,587 of record CM028133.1, read on the forward strand.
TGGAGCAGGGTGGTACAAGACAACTGAAACTAGTCTTGGGACAGAGTGAGTCCCCCCGCCCCGCCTATTTGTTTCTCTTTGCTTCTACATTCTCCCTCTATACCCCTTAGACTTACTGCGCCTGACTGGTGTGTCCATGCCATACCTGCAGGTACCTCATCTGCCCCCCAACCCCGCGCACCACTCCCCTTTCTAACCTCGCCACCTTCTCTAACCTTTGCACATCCTGTGCTTACACTGGCCTTGCTGTGTAGACTTCACCAAGGCCACGTAATGCTTTTCTAGACCAACCTTCTTGGTCAATTTAAATGTTGTACATCATTGTCCTTCATGTACTTGCCTTGTATAGAACTTGCACATAGTTGTATTCTGCCTGCCTTTGCACCTTGCCTGTAAATTATGCCGCCTTTGTTCTCTTTTAATGTCTACCATGATCCTACCACGCCAAGCCTTGCCATGCTATTTGTATTTTTTTGTACACTGACTACCTATGTTCTTATGGCCATTCTTCTGTTGATTTGTGACTTGTTGTTGATTAATTATACCAGGTCCATTTTGTAAATGAGCCCTGCTCAATGGTGTTCCGCCTGGCTAAATAAAGATATTGACTGATTGATTGATTGATTGAACACAAGGGACTTTTTGCATGAAACAGAGTAAGTGAGTGGGATGCCACTGGACACCAGGGACTGCTTGCCATGGGGATGGATTGAGGGAGACAGTGGCACTGGATATCAGGTACTGCTATGCATGAGGCAGTGTGATGGTGGTGGTGTCTCAGCAGGTTCTGTTTGGCATGGAATGGGGGACGTGGGTGGCACTGGACATCAGGGACTGCTTGGCAATTGCATGAAGGATGGGGGGGGTGCAAGGCACTTGCCATCAGGGACTGCTTGGCACAAAAAATAGTTGGCCACTGTTGTCCTTACAAATGAATACACATTTGTTATAAAATACCTTAAAAAAAAAAAAAAAAGGCTGCCACTGGACCCCAGAATCTGTTTGGCTGGGACAGAGGAGGGAGGAATGAGAGTGCCACTAGATGCCATGGATTGCTTGGCTTATGGTGGGATGAATGGAGGGGGTGCCACTGGACCTCAGAATCTGTTTGGTTGGGACAGAGGAGGGAGAAATGAGAATGCCACTAGATGCCATGGACTGCTTGGCTTATGGTGAGATAAATGGGGGGCACTAGACCCCAGAGTCTGTTTGATTGGGATAAAGGAGGGAGGGATGAGAGTGCCACTAGATGCCATGGACTGCTTGGCTTATGGTGGGATGAATGGAGGGGGTGCCACTGGACCTCAGAATCTGTTTGGTTGGGACAGAGGAGGGAGGGATGAGAGTGCCACTAGATGCCATGGACTGCTTGGCTTATGGTGGGATGAATGGAGGAGGGGCCACTGAACACCATAGTTTGATTGGCTTGGCTCTGCAGTTCATGAGGTCATAGGGATCAAAACCTGCAGATAAAATTAAACATGATATTTTTAGTCTGCCCTTGGTATATCTCGTATAAATACATAAAATATAAATGCACTTATACTATAATATAATTTCCAGCGCTGAATTATGCTTTCCTTTTTAGGTTACGTGGGTTTAGTTAACCAAGCAATGACCTGCTATCTGAACAGCTTGCTGCAGACCCTTTTCATGACGCCAGAATTTAGAAACGCACTTTATCGGTAAGAACCATCTTCATTTTTAAAATGAACAAAACTACACGTAGGACACACTCTGAAATGTATATCAGCCATGTCTTGTTTTTTGGTCTTGGTGTCAAGTAGCTCTATCTGGGTAAGAAATTCACAGTTCTTTCATCATGCTAAGCTTGGGTGCAGTAATATCTGCTCCTTCAATTGAGCCAGGAGTAAAATGACACATTCCAGCAGTGAGAGTGTATTTGCGATGTTATGCAAATAAAATAGCAGCATCTGAACCCCGAAATGTAGTCTCAGAGATAGAACTTTAGAATGTTAGAGTCCAAACTCTGCAGTGTGGTCACGCTCCCCCTGAAATTCCAGTGGCAGATTTTATTTCTCTGCTGAAGAGAACAGCTGCCCCATAGTTACATTTCCAGTCCCTGTGGCTAAGTGTTCTTTGTCTTGACTACCATTTCATTATTGTGTTACTTTTTTAATGTATTGAATATTCTGCGTTAGTTTAGCTTTCTGTTATATATTTTATAATTTTTTTCCACTGCTTTCATTGCGGTTCCCAGAACTAGGAGAACTGCTGATTTCACCAGTTCCTGGTTGGGTTCCTGATTCCACATCAAACAAACATCAAGATTTTGAAAGTTTTCTGCCCTAAAACAAAGAAAAACTGGGCAGCAACTCACCAGTCTTTACACCAGCTTTTACATCATAAGAGTGCCCTCCTGTAAAGCCACCTATGAGTAAAATATATGAGAAATGTAGCATCACCGAAGGTAGAAATGACACTTTAGGTGGCTCTTTTTCTTTGCAGCCGTCTATGGCATCCAAGGCGACATAAAAAAAGCTGCAGAGCACTTTGAAAAAGAAGTTGTGAAGGAGACTGTGTATAAAAAATATGGAGCAAAGTACCACTTGAAGGTAAAAAGTATACTTTAAATGTCTCATCTTTTCTGAAGCGACCTCTTAACACTCAAGGAGAGTTACAGCTGCAAACCCCCCCCCCTTTTTTTTTTTATACTTATTTTTGCTCCTTTGAGCCCTCAGCCAGCCACTTCTTCGGGCTGCCTTGGCCTACTGCTGCCACATCTCTTTTCCAGCTGCTGCCCCCGTAACTGATGTAACCTGGGTAACCTGGTTTATTTCTTCATCGGGGGGGCCCCTCCCCCATAGGGGACAACTGGGAGAGGAGAGTTGCTCATAGGCATTCTGTGTATCCCAGGCACGGCAGGGGTCGGCACGGACAAGGCGAGTGGGGACTGGCTGCGTGGCTAATTTTCTGGTTTTCCCCTGACCCACCCACCACCCTTATAATGGTCTGGTCACGGCAGCATCCTGGGGATGGGGGGCATTCAGCAGCACGTCGAGGCCACATGCCGCCAAGAATGCCAGCTACTAACCACCGCCAGGAGCCAGCAAATACTGTCCGGGACTTGCCTACCCACTGGGAGGAAAGCATCCAAAGCACACACTCAGCTCCCTCCGTGCTGGACTTCACTTCTGATGTATGGGCTCTGGGCACGAACCCGGGTTGCCAGCTTGCAGAGCGAACACCCTTCACTTGGCACCATGGAGCCGGCTACAAAATACTCTTTGTAAAAATGCAGTCGTCTCTGGCAGCCCAAAAAAACTGCCAAGCTATCTTCTAGTAAAGAGCACAGGGCTTTCGGAGGAGAGCACTCTGATGTTAACCACATAAGAGAGGCTTTCTGAATGCCAGCCGGATAATACAGCTGTAAAAAAAAAGAACAAAAGCACCTTGAGGTTCCCTTGCCTGGAAGGTAAATAGAGGAACAGTGGTCTGTGAAAAAAACATGCCCACCTTGGAGGACTTCAAACAAATGCGCAATTATTCAAAACTAAAACAAAAAAACTGCCTTGAATGTGACTTCTAGTCTCCCTTAGAGGATACATAGATACATAGACAGTGTCGGCAGATAAGGGCCTATGGCCCACCCAGTCTGCCCATTTGAGCTTGTAAGTTCAGTTTGTTTTCCTAGAAGTCTGTTGCCCCTTACCCCTGACCTCCAGAATTCCTTTATGTCTATCCCATGCATTCTTAAATCCCGTGATTGTTTCAGCCCCACCACTTCCTCTGGCAGGGTGTTCCACTTGTCCACCACCGTTCTGTGAAGAAATTCTTTCTCATGTTTCCTCTGAATCGTCCTCCTCCTCCAACTTCATCCCATGCCCTCTAGTCCTGGAACATCTTTTTCGCTTAAAAATAGTGTTTTCCTGCACCCTGTTCCTCCCTGTAAGATACTTGTATGTCTCCTATCATATCCCCTCTCTCCCTCCTCTCCTCCAGGGAGTGCATGTTCAGTTCCTTCAACCTGTCTTCATAGGACTTGTGATGCAATCCATGCACCATCTTTGTTGCCCTCCTCTGAACCTTCTCTACCCTGTCTATGCCCTTACGTAGGTATGGTCTCCAGAACTGTACACTACTCCAGGTGGGGCCTCACTAGTGTCTTGTATAGCGGAATTATGACCTCCCTTTTCCTGCTGGTGATGCCCTGCCTTACATCCCAGCATCCTATTTGCTTTACCTGCTGCCTTGTCACACTGTTTCCTTACCTTGAGGTCATCAGAGATGATAACCCCAAGATCCCTTTCCTGCTTGGTGCATGCTATATCCTCATCCCCAACTGATATATTGTGCCAGGGTTTTGTGCCCCATATGCATTATCTTGCACTTCTTTGCATTGAATTTCAACTGCCAAACCCTGACCATTCTTCAAGTTTCTGCAGGTCACTTCTCATTCTGTCTACACCCTCTGGTGTGTCTACTCTGTTACAGAGCTTTGTGTCATCAGCAAACAGTGAAATTCTGCCTTCTAGGTCCTGCGAATGTCACTGATGAAGATGTTGAATAGGACCGGTCCCAGCACTGATCCCTGTGGTACCCCACTGGTCACTCTTCCCTCTGTGGAGTGACAGCCATTTACCACCACCCTCTGTGTCCTGCCACCCAGCCAGTTACCTGCCCACCACACTACTGTCCTGCCCACACCCATATTCCCCAGTTTGTGTAATAGTCTTCTATGTGGCACAGTGTCAAAGGCCTTGCTGAAGTCCAGATAGGCCATGTCCACTGCCCTCCCCGATCCACCTCCCTAGTCACCCAGTCAAAAAATTCAATGAGGTTGGTCTGACATGACCTCCCCCTGGTGAAACCATGCTGCCTTGGGTCCTGTAGTCCATTGACAACCAGATGTTCCACCAATCTCCTTCAGTAGTGCTTCCATGATCTTCCCCACTACTGAGGTGAGGCTGACTGGTCTGTAGTTCCCTGCTTCATCTTTGTTCCCACTTTTGTTCAAGGGACTACATCTGCTGTCCTCCAGTCTTTGGGTACTCCCTGTTTCCAGTGATCGGCTAAACAGGATAGCCAGGGGTTCAGCCACCACCTCTCTTAGTTCTTTTAGGACCCTGGGTGCACCCCATCTGGCCCCATTGCTTTATCAACTCTTATTACTTTCAGTTCCTTCAGGACCCTTTCTCGTGTAAAGGGACTTGTGTCCATTTCTGCACCCATTTTCACCCTTGTACTCCCTTCAGACCCATTACCCTCTCTTCCTCAGTAAAGACTGAGCAGAAATACCTGTTCAATATGTCGGCTTTACTGTTGTCATCCTCCACTGCCTCCATCCTCCCCTTCAGTCTCACTATCCCTCCCTTTGTCTTTCTTTTTCACTTATGTACCTGTAAAAGGTTTTGTCCCTCTACCCACTGATTTTGCAATGTGCTCTTCTGTCTGAGCTTTGGCTTCCCTTACTGACCTCCCTTTGCTTCTCCTGGTACTTCTTCCTATCCCCTTCTGCCTGTGTCTTTTTGTATTGCCTGAATGCAATCTTTTTGGCTTTCACTTTCTTTGCTACCTCTTTGGAAAACCGTAATGGTCTCCTCTTCCTTTTCCTCTTGCTAACCTGCTTAATGCATAATTCTGTTGTTCTTGTAATCCCCATTTTAAATACTGCCCACTGTTCCTCAACCCCTGATTCCTGTCCCATTTCCCTTAATGCCTCTTTCAAGTATCTCCCCATTTTCCCAAAGTCTGCCCCCCTAAAATCCAGGATACGTTGTTTTGTGTGCTTTGGTTCTGCTCTTTCTGTGATTTCAAACCACAATGACAGGTGGTCACTGTTTCCCAGGTGCTCCCCCACTGTTACCCCCATCACACTGTCCCTTTTTGGGAGCACAAGGTCCAGTATTGCCTTCTGCCGAGTTGGTTCCATGACCAGTTGCTCGAGGAAGGCACCCTGAAGGAGTCAGGATAAATCTGCTCCTAGTTGATGCTGCTGCTGGGATGCTCCAGTCCACGTCTGGAAGATTGAAGTCTCCAACCAGTACTACCTCACCTTTTCTGCCATCCTTTGGATGGCTAGCATCAGCTCCCTGTCTGTTTCTTCCTCCTGGGCTGGTGGTCTATAGACCACACCTGCTGGATGGCTGTCCCCATTTTCCTTTCCAGCTTAACCCACAGTATCTCTCCCCATTTGTTCCTCCTGGATCTCTGTGGCCCTTATGTCATTTTTCACATACAGTGCCACTCCTCCTCCCTTCCTGCCTGCTCTGTCTCTTCTGAATATGTTGTAGCCAGGTATGGCCATCTCCCAGTCGTGGTTATCATTACACCAGGTTTCAATGATGGCCACAATGTCCAGGTCTGACTGCACCATGACAGCCTCCAGATCTTCCATCTTGTTGCTAAGGCTCCTGGCATTTGCACACATGGCTTTCCATGATTTGACCTCCCTAGACTGTTGAGGAGGTATTTGAGGAGAAAGAAGAGGAACATCTTTCCCCAGTGGATACTGGTGAGGAGACCTTTGGTTCCTCATCCAGGAACGCACTGCATTTTGTGAGCCAGATGGCTGATAAGCTGGACCTACTTGCTACTTAACCACAAGTGGTCATAGTGGAGGCAGAATTCTTGAATAGTCTGGGTCTGACCTTAACGAAGTGTGTGTCCATACCCATCCATAAGGCTTTTACGAATTCCATTAAAAAGATTCTTACCATGCCTTACACATTTATGACTGTAGACAGGAAAATTGAGAAAAGATGCGCAGTATCCAGGGAAGGCTCTGAGTTCATGTATACTCACCCTGTTCCTGAGGTTATTATTCAGGAAGCAGTTTGCAAGAGAACAAAGGTTAATGTCTCAGCAGTACCTGTTGATAAAGCCTAACAGCTAAAAAGGCATACACTACCTCCACCATGTTGTCAAAGCAGGATGTCTACCTGAATTATTCTGCACATGTCCAGCGGCCCCTGTGGAATTCAGTCCTGCCACTGTGTGAGAGCTTGCCTTTCCAAGAAGAGCTTCACTTTGTACATAGAATTTTTCGATGGTACAATAATAGATCCATTTACTAATCTCCAGAGGAAGTATCATCTTCCTCTGAGAGATTTTACAAATATTTACAAACGAGCTCTCATATTCTACAAGCATGATGGACATTCCTGCCTTTAGCAGAGACCTTTATAGAACACAGTAAAACCGGTAATATTAGAACACCTGATATCTAAGTTATATCATAGTATCACTGACTCTAGAGATTCAGAGGCTGATACCATCCAGTTAAAATGGGAATGGGATCAACAGGTAGAAATACCTAGGGAGAAATTAATTCATAACTGTGGAGAAATACATAAAGTCATCAGGTCCTGGGGTGGAGAGAATATATGTATAAGCATATGGTGAGGTACTTTAGAAATTTATAGCCCACCCCCTACAGGGGCAAACAACGGCATGCTGGAGAAACTGTGGGGAACACAGGGCGGGACATGGTACTGGCACAGTTTAAGATCGAGTTAGGCCAGGAGTTAGAGGAAATCATGGAAGACTCAGGAATATAAACTCCAGCACTCTTTTTGTTGCTGACCTTTTCCCCAGATGTAGAGATTTATTTAGTTACATATTTATTTATTTAAAATGTTTTATCAGGGAAGTTGTACTGAGCTGGTATCAGCTCGTTTCCAGATGTGTTCTGGGGGTGGAGGATGAGAAGAGAACATATACAAATGACAGTGTGCAAAAATAATGTAATAATGCTGGCCTGCCGGCGCAGTGGTAGCGCTACTGCTCGCAATGCCGGTAATCCGAGTTCGGAATCAGGCATGGGTTGTCAGAGGGCCGGCTGGGAGGAGGAGACTTGAGTGTCCCATGGACTGCTCGTCTCCTCCGGGGGGGGGCCCTGGCTTGGTGCAGGACCGGCCTCTAGCACAGAATGGTGGAGCGTGATGGATGCCGGCGTAAGCGCACGTCATGTCTCCGAGGATGTACATCTGAAAATGCCTTGGCTTGGCGCAGCACTGATAAGAGGGTTAGGTAGGCCCTCGCCACCAGCAGCAGTGGCTTGGAGTGAGGACCCTGACGAGACTAGAAGGTATGGAACTGGGGGGTGGCTTAAGGGTCCTGGCTACCTGCTCCCACTCTCTCCCCGCCTAGGGGGGTAAGCCACAGCTCCGTGGGGGATCCATCAAAGCTCGCAATGCAGTGGTTGGTTGGGGGATAAAATAGCAGTTAAAAAAATAAAATAATATTGGGGGGAGGGATGGTGCTGTGGAGTCTGAGCAAAAATGGCTGTAAGCAGATAAGGCTCTGAACTTGATTTATAGATAAATGCATCTAAGTGTGGTATTTTTTGGAGCAATTTCTCCCCAGAACTCACGAACAGTGTACAAATGTTTGCTGGCTAAAATGGGAAGTGTCGGGTGATGGAGCTAGAAGCAAAAATGTAGCAGAAGCACCGATTACGTGGACGGCACAGGCCCATGAGCTTGAGCAAGATCCAGGGAATTCGGAGGAGACCTCCGAAGAAACTTTACAGACCGTCGGAGCTAGACTGAACCGACTAATTGCATCTGTGTCTGGACTTTCCAACAAGTTTGATGCACTAACTAATAGAGTGGTCACTGTGGAAACAACGCCGCAATCGGTCACCCATGCATTGGAGGAAACCACAAAGAAAGCTGATGTGGCAATTGGAGCTGTCGCATCACCACTAGTAAAGGAAAATACCCACCTTAGATCGCAATTGGAAACTTTGGAAAACCAAGTCAGATCTCATAATTTGAGATTACTGGGTTTGGGAGAAGGGTGCAAAGGCGATTACCTTATGTTTTTCCTTTAGGAATGGCTGGTACAGGAGCTGGGAGAGGAAGTGACTCCAGTGGTGCAACACTTCTATAAGGCATACAGGATCACTCCCCCAGGCTAAATTGACAACCCGGAGGCTCCTCGGACAGTGGTGATAATAACAGATGGAGTGGGCTCCCGTGATCATCTGTTGGCTTTAACCAGGCAGAAGAAAACTCTCCTACATGATGGGCAACAGATAAAAATGTTTCCATACCTGGGCTACCCCACCAGACAAAAGCGCAAGAAATTCAATGGGGCAAGATCGCTACTCCATGAGACGGGAACCTCACATGGCCTAATTTTTCTGGCCCGTTTGAGGATTGTTCACCAGGGAAGAGTGTACGTTCATTCTGATCCAGTAGACGCCATGAAGTGGTGTCAGGAACATCTGTACTCTGTCTCGTGCTTCGCATGCAGAGGATTCAGCATCGGATGAAGACATTCCTTGAACCTGCACTTCTGTTTGGTTAAAAGGCACAGCTTTTCATGGTATTGGGGGGGGGGGGGGTTTGAATAAGCCCTAAGGTAAGGTAAGATTTCTCAAAAGTGATGGTAGTTTTGTATGTGGACTGCCTTATTCTGAACTGTCCTGGGGTTATCGCCTCTATCCCCCCCTAGAGCTTAGGGCTGGTATTCCTGGTTTACAAATATTCTTGCCCATTTGCGGCTGTTTGTATTGATAACATTTTGTTGCATTTTATCTTTGCCTGCTAGCAAAGTTAAGTAGTTAAAGCTCCTTGTTAAACAGCTTATAAGGCCCAACAATACAATTTAATTAGGTAGTGAGTTCATTTTTTTTCTACTTTAAAGTAGTATGGTTAATTGCTCTGAAGCCATAGAAATAAGTCAGTCTCAGGGTGTTCTGCTCTACGTTGTTAGCACTTTTGTGCAATTACTAAGGGCAAGCATGGTGGATACCTTCGACCCCCCCCCCCTTGAAGGGACAGTCATTGGTGACTTTGGACTTGGACATTAATTTTTATCATCTCCATGCAGCATATGGACTCCTTCAACAGCTATAAATGGATAGATTATGGTAAGTGTTATTATATAATTTGTAGACCCCCCCCCATGACATATCTCATAACATTTGATGGCATTGACATATGTATTAAGAGTAGTGGCATCCTCCTGGTATTATTAAATGCATATCTGTAATGTTGGATGTTAGTGGCTAAAACTATATATGTTTGTGTATCAAAACAATAACGTTAAAAAAATACAATAATATGGAGTAAGTCTAACAAAATAAACAAATGATAAATGCTTCAAGAAGAAATTGGCATACAGTAAATTGTGGAGCAGGTAAAAGAACAGTTAACAGTGTGCAACAAAACAATAACATGAGTTGGGAGCAGTGACTGATGACTGGAGGAGAGGGGCTGTGCTAATTTATTTATTCAAGAGTTTAACCAGGCAGGCATACTGAGCGGAGAACCACTCGTTTCCAGATGCGACCTGGGGGGAAACGAGGGGGGAGACATATGGGAAGGACAGTAATACACAAAAATTCTGTACAATTGAGGAGGCACTGTTAGGGAGCCTATACAGTAGGTAGCTAGGGCATACATGTAACATATATCCAAAACTAAGACCATCAGAAAGACATAACCATTGCAGTAATGAAATGAGCACAGCTACAGATTACTGAACCAGAGTAGGAGACAAGGAGCGAGCACCAAGCGTACCTTGCCAGAGCTTGATAGTTATAATATGCTATAGTAGGCCATCAGGAGTTTGGGCCTGCTATTGAGCAGGAAGGGAGCAAGAGCAGACCGTGAGGAAATGTTCTAGGAGGCGGGTGTTGAGGTGTCTATGATTGGAGTAGTGGCGGATATCTGCTGGGAGGTCATTCCAGAGTTTTGTCAGTCGGTAACTTAGTGCTGCCTGACCCATAGAGGTGCGCATAAGAGGGATTTGGAATAGCCTAGTATCTGAGTGCCGAAGCGAGTACGCTGAGGGGAGCAGAGAAGTTAAGGATGTAGCCAGGGAGGGAATGGGACCAGTATTTAGCAGCGACTCTGGAGCAGTGGATTAGTCTGCGGGCTGAGAGTGAGGGAAGGGCCAGGGAGCTGTAAAGTCGCAGTGGTGTGTCAGTTTGGACATTCCAGGATGAAAGCGGCAGAAGGAGTGAAAAAGGGTGTCCAGGCTGGCCAGAGTTGATGGTGGCAGGCCATAGACCACATCCCATGAGTCAAAAAGTTGGGAGTATCATTTTTATGCGAGGTTAGAGTGCCTGACAGGGTGGACAGGCAGCCTTTGTTGTGGTAGAGAGCCCCAAGTTTAGGATGCAGTTTTTTGTGCAGGGATTCCACATGTGTAGAGAAATCTAGGTATTGGTCGAGTCAAACGCCTAAATATCGGAACGAGGTGCAGGATTCTAAGGGGGAAAGGTCCAGGCTTTGGAAAGGGGGTGCTCGGCGAGCCGGGAGAGACATGGCCTCGAGCCAAAAGTTAGCGAGACAGTCTTTTTTGCGTTTAGGAACAGCTGGTTTGAGATGAGCCAGTGTTGTACAGTGTTGAAATCCTGCTGAAGTTGGTCATGTACTGTTGCCATGGAGGGGCCAGTTTTGTATAACACTGTATCATCCACGTACATTTGGATGGATGAGTGGGAGCAGGCTAGCGGGAGTTAATTTAGGAATACCGAGAAAAGGATTGGGCCCAAGACTGATCCTTGTGGGACACCTGTAGTGATGGGGAGCGGGGCAGATAGGTGGGGGCCAATTTTCACGCTTGATGTCTGCCACACAGATAGCCGAAACCAGTTAGTGGCATGGTTGGAGGCGGAAGCCTTTAGTTTATCTATAAGGAGAGTGTGGGAGGCGGTATCAAAGGCTTTGGCCAGATCGATAAAATGGCAGTGATATGACCTTTGTCCATACCTGAAAGGATATCATTTGTTACTCTTAGGAAGGAGGTTATGGTGGAATGTGATTTTCGGAAACCTGATTGGTATGGGGTGAAGAAGGCGGAATCAGCTAGGTGTTGGGAGAACTGAGCAAGGGCAAATTGTTCTTGTATTTTAGCCAGAGGAGGGAGATGGGGCGGTAATTCCCTGGAGAAGCGAGGTCACCCCCCTTAGGTAGAGGGATGACAGTAGCTAACTTCCAGGCGGAGGGTATTGTAGACGTCGAGAAGGAGAGGTTGAGCAAGTCGGCTAATGGAGCGGCTATTGCAGGGGCTGATAGCTGTAGTAGTCTGGAGTTCAAGCCAGAGGGGCAGTTGCCCTTGTTTGGGTTTAGGTTGCACAGTGCTTGGTAGACTTCGGCCGAGGAGACAGGACGGAAGGAAAAGGAGGGGTGGGAGGAGGGAGGCTGTGAATTAGGAGAGGAAGTTATCTTGAGTGGCAAGGGTGGAGACTATTTACCAGGGAAGCTGCACTGTTGGTGAAGAAGATGTTGAATGCCGTGTCTACTTCATGTGGGTCAGTGATGGCCAAGCCGCTGATTGACAGTGCCGGGGTAGGTGGTTGAACAGGTGGGGATAGGAGAGATTTGATGGTTTTCCAGAAATGGGCTTGGCGGTTATGATTTGCTCAAAGTGCCAACGCGAAGTATTTCTGTTTGGCTAGGCGAATCGACTTAGTGCAGGAGTTACGGAGGGCACGATAAATTTGTAGGTCTTGGTGGGAGCTAGTAGTTTTGTACTTTTTCCAGGCCAGGTCCCTGGAGCGGCTTTGACCGATGATATCGGCGGATATCCAGGGCAGGTGGGAACCCCTAACTCTGGTTTTTCTTAGTGGTGCGTGTTGGTCCCAGACATTCAGGAAAATATTTTTGAAACTGTCTAGTGCAGCATCTATCGAGGGGGCCTGAAGGATGAAGGACCAGTCAACCTTAGCCAGGTCCGATAGGAGTGGTGTGAGAGATAGTGTCTTGAAAGACCTGGCTAGCAGGGTCCGGAGAGGAGGTTTGGGGGGCTTATGCACTTTGCGGACCACATAGACCATGTGGTGATCACTTAGGGAGTCGGGGAGTAGGCCTGCTCCTATCGACCTATGGGGGTGAGTGGTCAGGGCCCAGTCCAGGAGGGAGTGGTTGAGGGTTTTTAGGTTCAGCCTAGTGGGTTGGGAAATTTGTTGTGCGAGGTTCAGGGCGTTTACCTTGGAGTGCAGCTTGGCACAATCTATTGCAAGCCAGTTGTGATTGAAGTCCCCTAGGACATATAGCTCTCCTGATGCGGCGGAGGATTTTAATTTGTCCAGATGGTCTAGTATACTAGGTGTTGGGGTATTAGGGGCGCAGTAGACTCCAGCTATGAATATCGGGGCGGAGTATGGAAGTGAGATTTTGACAGTTAGGGACTCAATTTGAGGGGAGGGTGTAGGGATGTGTACAGGGGTGAACTGGTGCTTGGCAGAAATGAACATGGCGATGCCTCCCCCCTTTTTTTCCGCCATGCGGTCTTGCCTAGTTAGGGAGTAACCAGGGATAGCAACAGTGGAGTCCGGGTGGTGGGGTTTGAGCCAAGTTTCGGAAAGTATCAGGATGTCAGGGCGCAGTGTTTGGACTAATAATTGTAGCTCAGAGGTTTTGTTAAGGATACTGAAAATGTTTAGGTGCAGTATTTTCAGTCCCTTTGGTAGAGCCAGGGGGGCTGGTGACGTGGGAGGAGTAGGTCTGGGGTTAGGTTCTACATCCCCAGCTAGTAACAGGAGCAGAGTAGTGAGATGGGCAAGCTTGTACCGGGTAGCCCAGGTCCTGCGCTTGCAGTTGAGAGAGCTAAGTGTTGTCCTGTGAACATCAGCCTTGAGACAGCTCATAGCAGATAGTCCAAGGGTATGAGATGGGGGTGGAATGGACACTTCAATTTCCCAGTTATGGGGGGGACTGGAAGGAGTTACAATTGGGAGAGTGGGAGAGCGAGTTAGTTCGGTAATTATGCCCTTGTGGAGAAGATGGGGCAGTGGTTGCTTGAAAGGGTGAGAGGCTGGTGGGAGGAAGGCTATTGGGAAAGCAAGAAAGCACAAAGAGAGGGCGAGGAGCAGCATGTTTATTCTGTGAAGCCAGTCAAGCAGGCTGTAGCGGCCACTGGTGGCGATTGTAGATAATCTGCTAGTGGAAAAGTGGGCAGATTGTTTCTAGCGCCCTCCCTAGCCGAACACGTGACAAAGCCTATAAATCTAGGAGTTGACCAAGGGTGGTGGTGGGTGCGGTGGGGAGCTGGCATGAAGCGCCAGTGGGGCCAAGACTTCACGCCGACCGAATCAGCAGGCTCTCAAAACTAGCAGTGCACGGTCGCGTACCTTGTGGAGTTCTTGCGGCTTGGGGGGGGGGGCGCGTCTGCGTAGTTCAGCGACCCTCTCGACCCAGGCTTCCCTTGCTGGGAGGGCAGGCGTCTCCTAGCCCTCTCGGCTACCAACTGTGGATAGAGGAAAAAACGAAGGTTAAATAGGGACTGTTGGGGAGGCGTGGCGAAATGCAGGTGAGTAGAAGGAGGCAGATTGGGTTTGTAAAAAAGGTAGCTGCAGTCTAGCAAATGCAAATCCACATGTATTAACATAAAATGGAGGCTGGGGTCTAACAAAGCAAGTCCTGCTAAAGTATCATGAGCAAGTAGCTGTAAGTCTAGCAATGCAAGGCAATATCAAAACGGGAAGTTGTAATTCTTGCTGTCCACTTTAGAGTTACAAAAATTGCATGGCAAACAGTTCGGGTGCACAAGTAGTGAGAGAGAAAAACTATCTCTGCGTTTGGGCTGACTTAAAGGCCTCCGCGCTTGCCAGGGTGCACTGTGTTCTTAATTTGGAAGGCGCCAAATTCAAAACAGGTCACCAGCACCGGCGGGGCCAAGACCTCACGCCGACTGAATCAGCAGGCTCTCAAAACTAGCAGTGCACGGTCGCATACCTTGTGGAGTTCTTGGTGGGGGGGGGTCATCTGCGTAGTTCAGCGACCCTCTCGACCCAGGCTTCCCTTGCTGGGAGGGCAGGCGTCTCCTAGCCCTCTCGGCTACCAGCTTGTGGAGTTCTTGGGGGCGTCTGCGTAGTTCAGCAACCCTCTCGACCCAGGCTTCCCTGCTAATGTCAGTGTAGGGTGGAAGGCAGCTGACTGAAGTACACCCCAGTATCACAAGCAACTGCAGTACTGAACAGAGAAATCACGGAGGGGAGATTTCAGAACAAGAAGGGAAGGAGCAGAATGAATGGAAGGGAGGAAGAGAGCTTCACAGTTTAGGGAAGTGGAACGAGAAGGCAGCTTGATCAGTAGTAGATTTAATTGGTGTGAGAGCAAAAGCAAGCGTTGTGGAGGGGATAAAGAGAGAAGAGAAGCAAGATATGGGGGAAGGGAGCCAAATCAAAATATGGAGATAAAGGAGGCACAGTAGGTAAGGCAGCTGGCATCAAGAGAGGGAGCTACACCAAGAAGAGTGGTGAGGATGCAGGGATTTGTCCAGGGCAAATTGACCGGAGTGAAAGAGGGGGTCCAGTCTAGTTAAAGTGGACTGTGGAACAGCACTGCAAACAATATCTCCCCGAGTCAAAAATGGGGAGAATGGTTTTAGTGAGGATTTCTCTGCGTACAGGAACCAGGGTGCTTCTCTTATTTCTGTAAAGTGCTCCAATTTTGGGGTGGAGCTTCTGTGGTTAGCATCCATATAAACAGAAAAATAAAAGTGGTGATTCAGCCAGATGCCGAGGTGCTTGAAGCAGGCAGTAGTACCCAACAAGGTGGCCAGTGTTGCAGTATACCCCCGCCCCCACGCGGGGCCATAAGGAGGCTCGTCACTGCAGGTGGAGGGCCTTGCAGCCCCTGTAAGGGTGGGTATAACCCATACCAACCACCCTGGAGGGTATTATTTCGCTTAGAAAATGAGTTAGATGTGGCACATTAAAAAAAAAAAAAGAGTAAATATGTATTTTAAGTCATTTTTTCTTGTTTTCTATCCCCTTAATGGGATGCTGGCCAGTAGAGGGCACTGTTGTGTTTTTGAGTCTTTTTGCTCGCAGTGTGCATTACTAGTGTCCTCCCCCACACTATTCGTAAATAAGAAGCACATCGGGAAAAGGAAATGTAATGGTGTTACATTTGTGAAACGTGATCACAAGTGTCCTGCTTAATTGTTTTAATAGGCTTGGTTGTGCTAGGTAGAGCGAGTGCAATACTGCAGCACTGGCTGCAGTATGAGACTACCAGTATTTTTTTTCAACTTGCCTCGCGTAGTTGGAGACGCGTAGCCAACTTGCGGCAGTTGTCAGAGTGGCTGTGCAGTCGAAGGAAGTGCGTGCAAGTAGCTATATCAGTTTAAAAACTATCTGTGCTGGCGCTAAAAGACTAACTTAACAAAAAAAAAGTTTCTTTGTCCTCTAAGTGTGGCAGTTACAGTGCAACTGAAATTAGGTGGGGCTGCCAACTTCTTCACGCCTTTTGCTCACCGAGAAAAAAAAAATGGTGGCTTTCAAGTTTGAACTTTGAACGTGGCACTGGGACTTTAGTGGATAATGTGGCAGTTGGCATAGGGACTTGTTTTAGGTGTATATTATTTAGGTGTGTATTGTTGTCTCATAAATGTCCACCTAGACAGGACTCTTAGCCAGTCATGAAGCTAGAAATGTTGAACCCATTTTCTAAGGAGGAAACTTCTTCAATGGCTACACCATCAAGGCTATGAAAGGAAGGAAGAGGGAAGACTCTATCTGTCCTCTGCCTGGTGTCAGCCCAGTGTCAAAAGTTATAGAGACTGATCTTCTTCGGGGGTATCTCAGTCATCAGGTAGCATTGTAGGAACATTCACCATCGGTGAAGGGGAATCAACACAGAAAATTTTCAGCAGTAAAACTGGGGCCGACTATGCTGTCGACATCGGCCAACGTCACCAACCCTGTATAGGCGTGAGCGGCCCCGCTCCCTCCTCAGTTCTTTCCTTCTATCAACTCGCTTGCATAGGTCTCCATGGAAGCTCCATCGCAGTATTAGCATCGTTTTGCAGCCTTCGGCTTTCATTTACTTACCTGTAAAAATCTCTTTTTTTAAAGAGATTTCTTCTTTCTGTTTATGTCGAGAATTAATCCCTCTACTGCTCTCTTCTGTCGCTGCCTCTGTGGAAAGGAGATTGCCTCTACAGACGAACATTCCATCAGTGTCTACTGTCTTGGGCCTGACCACGAGGTTTCTGATTGTGAGCTCTACCAGAAGTTTAACCAAACAACTCTTCGGCGACTCAAAAAGGCTCTTAAAAAATTCCTGATGGATTAACAGGTAGCCAGCTCCAGGCAGGGGTCCTGACCTGCCAGTTGCCAGCTGGTTATTTGAGCTCCCAGGCCTCCAAGGCCCGAGAAAAGTCCTTGTGGGAGGGGGAAGGGAGTCATAGAAAAGGTTGAGCTCCCGACTGCTCCTCCCGGCATCGATCTCGTTCCCCTTCCTCTGGGGGATCTTTGTCGGCTGCAGCCGCTCCGACAAAGAGGACTGCTGTCCAGGTCTCTGTGCCCACCAGACCCATACCAGCAGCACCTCCGCCTGATTCTCGGAGCACTCGGCCGTCGATCTCCGGGTCTTCAGCTCCTCCGTCGTCGGCGACAGATTTGTCATCGATGGCTCTCCCATTGAGACCTGCCTCTTTTCCCACTAGAGCTACAGACTCATCGGGTTGAAAGCTGAAAGAAGTGCATATCAGGAATGTGTGCTCAAGAAACTCACCAATTACTCCCAACAGTAAGGTTTCGAGCACTCACAAAAGCCCATCAAAGGGACACAACAAATCAAGTGGAAACCATGTTCCTCACATATATAAGTTTCTAGGGACATGGATATGTTGTTCAATCCACACTTGCTGGCAGGTTCCTTGCCACCTTAAATCTTGCCGGAAGGTCTTCAAGCTGGCTCCTCCCACCCACCCAGGTGGTAAAACTCTTGGCTCCGCCCCATGACGCCAGATCTTCCTTACCACTTGGAAGCTCAGGTTCCCTCCTTTGCGCTCTGTGTTTTAGGCCTGAATCCAAACTCTTTGGTTAACCCGAAACTAATTTTAAAATTTACAAGACTTCGGTCTTTATCTTCCCTCGCGGCTGCAATGGACAAATCGACTCACGGATTTTGTCGGTGTCCCTGTGGGCGGAAGATGTCCTGGACCAATCTGCACTCCACTTGTGTTTATTGCCTTGGACTCTGCCATGACTCACGGGCTTGTGAGTTATTGCCAAATCCTTTTGAAGCTTGGTCTTGGAGGACCACGTGCTCAATTGCTGTTAGGCGACCCGAGAAGCGTTATCTTTTAGTTCAAATCAAAGGAGGCCCATTAGGTGGGGTCCGGCGGCTAACAGCTTGGCTGAACAGCTCGAGCGGAAGATCGCCCTCGAGGAGGAGGCGAACCAGGCCGCATCATCATCATCCTCGGTCGCGGCATTTATCCCGCTCTCCTTGGGCTCCTCTGACACAGCTTCTTTCAAGGAGCTTTGCCAATCCCTCTCCACCAAGGGAGAAGGGCCTTCGGGACATTCCTCTCAGTCCAAACAGAAGGACTCCAAAGGTAAGTCCCACCGTCGACATTCGTGGGAGCGGGAGAGGTCCCCTCCCCTGGATAGTCGACACTCTACTTTGGTCGAGGTTGCAGCTAAGGCCGCTGGCTTCACGCTGTCCCCGTCGGGTCAGCCGGCTGAGACACCTGTTGACGCAGTCGAGATTTTTCTCGACCCGTTGGACGGGCTGTCGACTGGAGAAGCCAACAACCCTTCTTCACCGTTTCCCCCGGTAGAAACTGAGGACTTGCCTGTGCCTCCTGTGCCGGAGTCCCCGGTTAAGGTCCCTGAACTGAGGGAGGAGCGGGTTTCCCCTGCCCCCTCGCAGACCCATCCTCGGAAACACTGAAGGTCTCGGTCTCGGACCTCTTCCCGGTCCAGCCGATCCTGCTGACATCGGTGATCTTGGTCTCGGCACCGTGGAAAGCAGCAGTGCCACTCATCCTTGTCCTCTTCGCAGGATAGGCTCCGGGGCAAATTGCGTCGGGGCTACGAGGATCTAATGTGGCAGCAGCTCCTTTTGACCAGGAATAAGCCGACTCTGTCGCCTTCCCGGCCATTAAGTAGCTGTCACCCGGGCGGCGAAACAACCCTCATAGTGGTCGAGGCGAAGCGGCACGGTTGTTGGCCGAAACCGGTTGGAACCTCTGCCTCCACAACCGAAGACTGGGGCCCCGACCAAGGATTCTTGGTCGCGTCAGGGTTTGCCCCATAGGTTGTCGGTCACCCTCACTCCCGATCGACCTTAGCAGGTGGAGGGTGGCTCAGGTGCTCGGCAGCTGTTCACAGACTCCTCGGAGTCTGATGACGACTCCTTATTCTCCAGGCCGCTTGACTTGGAGTCCACTGGGGGTCAGTCTTTGGACGAGAGCCCATTCTCATTTCTTGGAATGCTTCGGCTCATCTCAGAGTCCACTGGGATGAAGCTCAAACCCGTTTTAAAATGGGCCAAGTATCCCCTCATGGAGATACTGGACCGAGGGGATTCCCCCACGGAGGCCTTCTCGGTGGCCGAAGCCATTGTTGGCATGGCCCTGGAGCTATGGCAGCGGCCAGCTTCTTGTTCAGCACCTTCGGCCAGGATGGCACGAAGGTATGCTGTTCCCACTGGTTTGCTCTCTGGTTTCTTGGAGCACCCCTCTGCGGAGGGGCTAGTGACCGAAAGCGTTTTCTGGCGTTCCAGGAACGCGCGTGATGTGGACAAGCCACCTGATAAGGAGTCCAAGAAACTGGACTACTCCAGGCGGAAAGTCTATGCGGCTTCCTCGCTAGGCCTTTGTCAGGCCAGCTCGGCCATTCTGATGGCACTCTTTTCACACGCCCTTTTGGTCTCCCTGGATGAGGTGATTCCTCATCTCCCGGCTGATCTTCAGACTACGGTCAAGCAGGTGTGGGATCAGGGAAGTGTGGTGGCCAAACAGCAGCTCCAGACTTCCCTGGACATCGCTGACTCATGTGCCCGGTCAGTAGCGGCTGCAGTGGCCATGCGCCACAGAGCTTGGCTGCGGATCTCTACCTTTCCGGCAGATACCCAGCACAAGCTGGCAGATGTTCCCTTCTTGGGTACTGACTTGTTCAGTCCCGGGGTGGAGGATCATCTGCAAAGGATCGAGAAGTCCAGCGCCACCTTGGACTCGGTCACGTCTGCCCAGAAGGACAAAGGCCACCAGCAGTAGCTTAAGCCCTTTCGGCCTTCAGCCCCTGCGGCACATCCGGCCCAGCAACACCAGCATCAGGGCCAGCAGGCTCGCACTTGGCACCCCAAGGCCAAGCCTGCTGCTTCCTCCAACAGGAAGCCGGGAGGGAAAGGTCCAGGAGGCTCCTCGGCAGGTCCTTCCTTCAAGTCTGTCCAGTGATGGGTTGAGGGGTGTCAACCCCAACCTTGTCACTCCTCCCTGGGTCCCCCGTCGAGGCGGTCTGCCACTTCCTTTCCGCCTGGTCCGATATTACCATGGACTGCTGGGTGCTGGAAGTGATAGGAAAGGTCTGCCTCTGGGTCCGAGGCAGTCCCACCCTATAGAGCCGTTGCCCCGAGGGGGCTCTGATCATGGCCTCTCTGTCGGCCCTTGAGCCGACATTGCCCTGCTGCTACAGAAGGAGGTGATCAGGAGGTGGCGGATCCTCCATCAGACCCAGGGTTTGTGTCCAGGTACTTCCTGATCCCAAAACGGACGGGGGGCTGGTGCCCCATTCTAGACCTACACGACCTGAACAAGTTCCTAAGGTCTCGAACCTTCAGGATGGGCACTCTGGCTCAGATCATCCCATCCTTGGAAAGAGGCATGTGGTTCTGTTCTCTGGACCTTCAGGACGCGTTCTTTCACGTCCCAATCCGTCCGTCCCACCAGCAATTCCTCCGCTTCAGAGCAGAAGGATCCCTTTATGAGTTCCGGGCAATGCCCTTCGGCCTCTCTCCAGCTCCCATTATCTTCACCAAATGCATGGCAGTGGTGACAGCATTCCTGCGGCGCCGAGGGGTCTGGGTGTACCCTTACCTGGACGACTGGCTGATTGCAGCCTCCACCAAGCCGGAGGTGGAGCGGTCCAAGGATCTGGCCCTCCAGGTCTGCTCTCAGATTGGCCTCCTCATCAACGAGGCCAAATCGGAACTCATGCCAACGCAGGTGATTCAGTTCATCGGGACAGAGCTCGACTCTCTTCGAGCCAGAGCACGGCTCCCAGCGGACAGGGCCGAGGTTCTTTTCTCCTTTGCCCAATCATTTCTGGTTGGGCAGTTGCGCCCTGCCCGGGACTTCCTGCGCCTCCTGGTGGCCTGCACCATCATGGTCCATTGGGCTTGCTGGCACATGCGTCCCCTTCAGTGGGGGCTGGCCCTCCAATGGTCACAGCACTTCGGTCCTCTGGACCAGCCAGTGATGGTGACCCAGGAGATGTGGAACGCTCTCCAGTGGTGGCTTGTTCCAGCTCATCTGCTGGAGGGTGTCCAGTTCGTCCGCCCAGAGCCAACGGTCACTGTAACGACCGACGCGCCTCTGATGGGTTGGGGTACCCATCTGGGGGAGCTCAGAGCGCACGGCCTCTGGTCCTCTCAGGAGTCTCGATGTCACATCAACCTGCTGGAGCTTCGAGTGGTCCGACTAGCCCTCACCACCTTCGCTCTGTTTGTATGGGGTCAAGTGGTCCAGGTCCAGTCGGACGACACCACGACCATGTACTACCTAAACCACCAGGGCAGGACGCACTCCTTGCCTCTGTGCAAGGAAGCTCTCTGCACTTTGTCTCTCATGAGCAGACTGGAGGCGGATCTCCTAGCCATCCATGTGGCAGGAGCCTCCAACACTGGCCGCTGCCCTAAGCTGGATAGGTGCTGCATCTCACGAGTGGTCTCTCCTGCCGGAGGTAGTACAAGATCTATTCTCCCACTGGGGCACTCCTCAGGTGGACCTGTTTGCCTCCAGGGAGATTGCGAAGCTGAGGCTGTTTCGTGCCTGCTACTCCAAGCAGGGCTCGCTGCAGGGGGATGTCTTCTCTAGGCCCTGAACCCCAGGCCTCTTCTACGCCTTTCCTTTGATCCATAAGGTGCTTCTCAAGGTGAGGAGGGACAAGGTGCAGGTAATTCTGGTAGCCCCAGACTGGCCCCACCATTTCTGGTATCCAGATCTCCTCAGACTCTGCTCCAGGCTCCCGAGGCTGCTTCCAGCCCACCCGGACCTGATCTCAGTCAACCAGGGGAAGGTACTCCACCTGGACCTTCAATCCCTGCACCTGACGGCCTGGTTCCTGGGCGGCTAGAGTTCCAGGCCTTGGGTCTTTCCGACGAGGTCCTCAATGTTTTGAGGCATCCTGTAAGGAGTCGACCAGAAAATGCTATGCCTTCAAATGGAAGAGATTCTCCATTTGGTGTCAGGATAAGAGGTTGGACCCTTCCTCCTGTTCTTTGGCTAGCATTCTGGACTACCTGTGGTCCCTTTCTCAGCTGGGGCTTCGATCGACGACCCTTAAGATTCACCTGGCAGCCATCTCTGCTTACCGAGCACGGGCCGGAAAGCAGTCGGTGGCGCAGGAAAAGGTGGTCGGGCTCTTTTTCAAAGGTCTTGATCACATATCCCCTCCAGTGCGAGAACCTCCACCTCCGTGGGATCTACTGCTGGCATTGGCTAAGCTCATGGGCAAGCCATTCGAACCGATGCACAGGTGTGATATCTCCCACCTGTCGTGGAAGACCGCCTTCTTGGTGGCTGTCACGTTAGCCAGAAGGATGGGAGAGCTTCAGGCGCTTTCCATCGAGTCTCATCTGGTCTTCCACAGGGACAAGGTTGTCCTGCACCCCAACCCGAAATTCCTTCCGAAGGTGGTGTCGGAGTTTCACCTTAACCAGGTGTTGACTCTGCTGGTATTCTACCCCAGTCACACTCGGAGGCGAATATAGGCTCCATGCTTTGGACCTAAAAGCTCTCTTATTACAAGGGCGGACTGCTGAAGTTGAGGAGAGGTTACGCAGCTTTTTGTCACCTACGCTGAAGCCACTCCTGGCAGACCTGCAGCCAAGCGGACGATAGGCAGGTGGGTCACCTCCTGCATAGATCTCTGCTATAGGTTGGCGGGCATGGAGCCTCCCAGAGGGATAAGAGCTCATTCTACCCGCCATACTGCTGCTTCAGTGGCTGCTTCCAGGGATGTCCTTATCCAGGAAATCTCCAGGGCTGCTACCTGGAAGTCAGCACACACCTTCATTAACCACTACCACATCGATCTTGTGTCACCCCAGGATGCTGATTTTGGGACCTCGGTTCTGCAGTCCTTATTTCCCAAGTAGGGGGTGTGTGCCTTGCCTCCCTCCTCCCGGAGAACTGCTAGGAGTCTGCCAGTAAGTGTGGATTGAACAACATATCCATGTCCCTAGAAATGCAGGTTACTCACCTGTAACAGGAGATCTTACTTCGAGAGGGCTCTTGCAGTAGGTAATTACATATAGGACTGACGTTGGCAGGCGGCAGGACCCGACGGAAAAATTTCTAGCTAGCAGTCCCTGGCGGGCACCGCCCCCATGTCAGGTGACCGGCGTCAGATGACATCCGTATAAAGGGGCGGTCCCGGACGCCCGCCTTCCAGTTCTTTCCGCTGTCAGCTCATGCAGCGCCCGTGCAGTAAGTTTGTGCTCAACCCTGTTGCTTCGTACGGTTTTACGAAAGTTATCAATGTTTGCCATTTTACGTCAGGTGAGCGTCGGTTTATATAGTTCCTTCAAAAATAAGTGCGACTTCGTCTGAGCGCAACTGCCTCACAGGGCGGTCACTCCCTCTGCCTTTTCTGCTTAGGCCCGACCGCAGCGGTCGAAAAGTGACCGCGTGCCGCATTTCATTCAGCGGCCACCGCAGATAGCGCCAGCAGTCTTTGAAGCCCATCTCCTTAAAAGATGATGTCTACCTAGGAGAAGGAGTTGAAGAAGCTTAGGCAGGCGTCGACCTCTCCAGAAGGACACAAGAAGCGGGACAAAGAAAGGCACGGGAAGGCCTCCTCCTCTGCGACTCCAGGCGAGCCGCAGCTAAAGTAACGTCCCTCTGGGGATCACGACGGCAGCCTCCAAAGGCTTTGGAGGGCGTCTGCCCACCTTGTCGGGTTCGCATTGAGCCGCCGGGTGCCTCGGGCAAGAGGCTTCTGCCCCAGTACTACGCAGGCTTGCCTCTACTGGCGCGGGCGCCTCCCATAAGCCGGACATCGGCTCCTCCGACGCCCGCCGGGAGAAGGCTGCTAAGACGCCCGACCCTTCGGGGTGGCATATGGCAGTGTCCCCATCGGACCGGGCCGCTTCCCACCCTCGGCCCGCCTCCAGCGAGAGACCCCTTAAGTCGGCGCCCGGCTCCTCTGGCGTCAGCTGGGATTCAGTCCTAAGTCGCCCGTCGGCTCCTCCGATGTGCGCGGTGCCGAGGCCTCGACAGACCCTCCATCGTCTGTCGTCCCAGGTTCCCTGCAGCCTTCGCTGCGGTCTGAAACCAGATCCCCGCCTGACCCGGGGACTTTTCTCCTCCATCCCCAGGTGATGCTCGCGATGCTTTTCTGCCGTCATACCCTCCTCCCACTGAACCGGATCTGACGCTGGCTCCCTGGACGCCGGCTCCGACACCAGCCCCGCCGACGCCGGTTCCGACACCGGCCCCTCCGACGCCGGCGGGGGATATTCTTCTCCCATCTGGCCCTCCACCCCACGGGCCTATCACTGTTGATCCACCCGTGGAGCTCCCTGCTGGGCCGTCTGCTCCGGCAGCTCCTCTGGTACCTGGGTATCCGCCGTCGAATCCGATGCCGGCTTACCCAGGTCTGCAGTATCCCTGCGCTGCAGTACCGGCGCCCGGCTCCCGACGCCACAGTACCCGGCGCCGCAATATTGAGCCGGTATTCCGCGGCAGGTTCACGGATACTCGCCTTCTGGATATAATCCATACAACTATCCCCCTCCTCCTCCACGCCCCTAGGCCGCGGTGGATTTTCAGGAGACTCTGGCCTCCTGGTGGGCTGAGCCAAGGCTCAGCTCACCAAGAAGTCGAGCCGCCTTACGGTGGCATTGGCCACCTCCGGCCCCACGTCGCCCCAGGCACACCTCCCTCTCCGCCTCAGTTCCTGAGCTCTTCCCTCTGGATCCAGAGGGGCAGGACACGCATCCGAGGATTCCCCCTAAAGACCCGTTCCTCCCCTAGGCAGGTCAGGAGTCTTACTCTGCTTCCAGTTCTTCTTCTTCTTCTTCTCTCTCGGACTCCTTGGATTCCTCCGGCGGATGCTCCGAGAAAGGCAGTGACCTCGCTCTCCGTCAAGCCCGGCCGAGGACTCATCCAGGTCTCCTCCGGAGGATCCTTCCTTCCAGGTTGCTCAGGAAGATCCAGGAAGTACATCAGTGGCATTCCTTAGAGCCAGATCCTCAGCGGGTTAAACTCGCCGAACATCTGGACCTGCCCCTTACGGCCCCTACTCTGGTGCCACCCTGTATCGAGCCTCATGCCCACCTTGTTTCCACTATTTGGAAACAACCGTCGGCTTTAGCCCCACTTCCTCAAAAGTCCAACAGACTATACCAGGCTCCGGAGGGTGTAGACTTTTTAGATTCTCACCCTCGTGCTGACTCTGTTGTGATTAGTGCCGCTCATGGCCGGTCAGCACACCCTAAACATTTGAGCTCGTCTCCTCCGGATAAGGAATCTTGCCTTCTGGATCAGTATGGAAGGAAGATCTTTGCTTCTTCCACACTGGGGATCAGGGCCCTAAACTATGTAGCACATTTGGGGGGTTACCAGAAGGCTGTCCTTACCCAGGTGGAATCTAAGATTGAGTCCTTGCCTGACTCCCAAGTCAAGCAGGAGTTAGCTGACCTTGTGCCGTTCTGCTCGTTCGGCCAGTTGTCACATTCTGAGGACGACCTACGATGCAGTGGACACCGCAGGGTGGAGCTCCGCGTTCACCGTAAGTCTTCGGTGTCACGCCTGGCTCAGAGTGTCAGGTTTGGTCCCGGAGGTGCAGTCAGCAATTCAAGAAGCACCTTTCAGGGGTTCGGTGCTTTTCGGTGATGATGTCAAGGACATCATCACCGACTTACAGGAAGGGGACGACCTTGAAATCTGTGGATTCCATGTACCGTCCCCATCCCACTGGCGCCGTCCTGTAGACGCAACCCGGCCTCAGCGAAACCCCAAGGAAGGTGGGCCACTAAGCCGGCCCCACAGCTGCCAGGCCCCTGCCACCCAAAAAAGCAGCGGGTGCCCCAGCTGCGGCGCTGCCCCACAGCACCTGACTCCTTCCCTCTCCCACCGCCTCCGGACTCCCCGGAGGAACCAGTAGGAGGGAGGTTCTCCCTCCACCTTTTGGGTTGGGAGAGGATAACATCGGATTCATGGGTGCTTCAGATTATAGCAGAGGGGCACTCCATAGAGTTTCTACAGAAACCTCCACGTCACCCCCCTCTGAAGTCCTTCTACTCAAGGGACCATCTTCCTCTGGTCAGGGAAGAAATATCTGCTCTCCTTGTGAAGCAGGCCATAGAACCCGTCCCTCCTCACCTTCACGGGACAGGTTACTATTCCCATTTCTTCCTTGTACCAAAGAAGATGGGAGATCTCAGACCCATTCTCAATCTCAGCTCCCTGAACTTCTGTGTAGAATACAAGAAGTTCAGAATGCTCTCCCTTCAAACTCTTTTGCCCCTTCTTCGGCCGGGCCAATG
Source organism: Neoceratodus forsteri (assembly GCA_016271365.2). Lineage (NCBI taxonomy): Eukaryota > Metazoa > Chordata > Ceratodontiformes > Ceratodontidae > Neoceratodus > Neoceratodus forsteri. Next base: position 805,787,019 of record CM028133.1, read on the forward strand.
GCTTTGTGCACTGGATATGCAGGATGCTTACCTGCACATGCCCATTCGTCCCTCGCACCAAAAGTACCTCCGGTTTGCTTTCCAGGGGGACCATTACCAATTCCGGGCACTCCCTTTTGGTCTTTCCTTGGCTCCCCGAGTTTATACCAAATGCCTGGCGGTGGTAGTGGCCCACCTGCGTACTTTGGGAGTTCAGGTTTTTCCCTACCTGGATGACTGGCTCCTGGCGGCCTCGTCCAGGGAGGAACTCCTGCATTTTCTCTCCCTCACCCAGCAGGTTTTCACTGGTCTGGGTATCACCATCAACCATTCCAAGTCTCATCTGGACCCTTCCCAGAGACTCCAGTTCATCGGGGCAATCCTCGATACGACAGTGTGCAAGGCCTTCCTGTCTTCGAACAGGGGGGCCTCCCTCCAGTCCCAGATTTTCCTACTTTTGGAACGCAGGAAGGTTCTTGCGAGGTCGGTGCTCTGTCTTTTGGGGCTTATGGCGGCTGCCATCACGACGGTTCCGCCCGCGCGACTCCACATGAGGATCTCTCAGTGGACTCTCCGCTTTCAGTGGGATCAACTTGTAGACAACCTAGATCATCTGGTGCTGATCTCCTCGCCGATGACAAAAGACTTGCAATGGTGGATGGTTCGAGAGAACCTGTTCCGGGGGGTCCCCTTCTTTCATCCTCCCCCCCTCCCAGACTCTGACCACGGACGCATCTGGTGAAGGTTGGGGAGCCCATCTGGGTCCTCACCGAACCCAGGGTTTATGGTCCAGGTTGGAGCTAGCTCTCCACATCAATCGCTTGAGCTGCGAGCAGTACTGTATGCTCTCCAAGCCCTTCACCAATACATCCTTCCCGGTCACCTAGCTGTCCAAACGGACAACATGTGCGTGGTGTGGTACATCAACAAGCAGGGAGGGACTCGGTCCTACCCGCTGTGCAGGGAAGCAATGAGGGTTTGGGAATGGGCAACGCTCCACAACCTTCACCTCACGGCGATCCATGTTCCAGGAGTCGACAATGTCCTGGCAGACAAGCTAAGTCGTTCCTCGGCTCTGCCACATGAGTGGGAACTAGACCAAAAGGTTCTAAATGGCATCTTCCAGCTTTGGGGGACTCCACAGGTAGACTTGTTCGCCTCTTTCCCAAAATGCAAAACTTCCCACCTTTTGCTCGCTCGCTGCAGAGTGAGGCGCTTTCTGGAGCGACACTCTGTCTCTAAGCTGGAAGGACAGATTCATCTATGCTTTTCCCCCAATTCCCCTGGTCCCTCGTGTGCTGCAGACACTTGCATTGGAAGGCGCGAGAATGATTCTGATCGCTTCTTTCTGGCCCAGGCAAATCTGGTTCTCTCTTCTACAACAATACTCAGAGGTTCCTCCTCTTCCTCCTCCTTTATCTTGAGGATTGCTGACCCAGGATCAGGGGACCCTGGTCCATCCGGGAATCAGGTCTCTTCAACTTCATGCATGGCTCCTGCAGACCTAGCCCAATCTCGTTTTGGTGTCTCTCCTAAGGTGGCCGAGATTCTAGTGGAGGCTAGAAAACCCTCCACTAGGTCCACCTACGCTATGAAATGGAAGAGATTTTCCGTTTCGGCTGCCTCCAGGAACATGGAGCCTTTCTCTTGTCCTGTGGCCGTTCTGCTCGATTATTTGCGTCATCTTTTCGACCTGGATCTCAGTCACTCCTCTTTGAAGGTTCACATGGCTGCTATTTCAGCGTACCATGTTCCTTTTGCTGATAAAGCTTTTGCCCAATTAAAGGTATCCAAGACCTTTCTCAGAGGGGTCTTTCATCTCAGGCCCCCTGTTCGGACTCCTGCTCTCCCTTGGGATTTGAACTTTGTTCTCGAGAAACTTACCCTTCCTCCTTTTGAGCCTGCGGCTTCCGCAGACTTGAGGTTCTTATCGTGGAAGATGCTCTTCTTGGTGGCCATTACTTCTGCTCGCAGAATTTCCGAGCTCCAGGCCCTTATGTGTAAAGTCCACTTTCTGATTTTTCACAAAGAACGAGTAGCTCTTCGCACGAACCCTAAGTTTCTTCCGAAAGTGGTAGCGGAGTCAACTTTAAATCAGTCTATTGAGTTACCTGCTTTCTTCATGCAGTTCTCCAACCAGGGAGAATACTTGCTCCATACCATGGATGTCCACAGGATTCTGAGATACTACACCGATAGGATGAAGGATCTCAGAAAGACCGATCAGTTGTTCATCTCTTTTGCTCACAGAAGGGAAGGCAATGCTGTCTCCAAGCAATGCCTGTCAAAGTGGTTGGCTCATTTCATCACTTTCTGTTATGACAAGTACAACAAGACCCTTCCGGGTCAAGTCAGAGGTCACTCCACTCGTGGAGTAGCAGTCTCTGCGACTTGTTTCAAGAATGTGTCTGCGGCAGACATCTGTGCTGCTGCCACCTTGACTTCCGTCCATACCTTTACGAAACATTACAGTTTGGACATTGCCTCTCACCGTAGAGCAGGCTTCGGGTTAGCTGTCTTGCAAGGCCTCCTGTCTTGAGGTTTGCAAGGGTTTTTGCTACTACTCGGAGTAGTTCCTCCTCCCGGTGCCTTTCATTTGTTCCAGACTGCTTGGGATTCTGTCCTATATGTAATTACCTACTGCAAGAGCCCTCTCGAAGTAAGATAGTACAGTTTCGTAAGTACTTACCATAACAGTAGATCTTCGAGAGAGGTTCTTGCAGTAGGTAATACCTTCCCGCTCTTCATCCCCCTAGGCTTTTTTAGCTCCTTTTCCATTAAGGGGAATATCCGCTTCTCTCTCGTCTGGGCCTTTCGGGCCTGTGGCGGGAAAGAACTGGAAGCTGGGCATCCGGGACTGCCCCTTTATACCGGCGTCATCCGGCCTTGAGTCACCCTGGCGTAGGCGGTCCGCCAGGGACTGATCAGCTAGAAATGTTTCCGTGAGGGTCCTGCCGCCTGCCGACGTCAGTCCTATATGTAATTACCTACTGCAAGAGCCTCTCTCGAAGATCTACTATTACGGTAAGTTCTTACGTAACTGTACTTTCTAGGAATGGTATATGTTGTTCATCCACACAACCCACCCAACCTCCCGGGTTCAGCGTGCAACCTAGCTGCCAGCGGCTAGATCTGGTGTCATGGGCGGGCCAAAAGTTTTACCACCTGGGTGGGAGGAGCCAGCTTGAAGACCTTCCGGCAAGATTTAAAGCGGCAAGGAACCTGCCAGTAAGTGTGGATGAACAACATATACCATTCCTATAACTCCTGTTACAGGTGAGTAACCTGTATTTATTCTTCCAAGTAAAAGCAGGACAAAACAGACGGGACCCCGCCTGACATGTTTCGGACTAACAAAAAGTCCTTTCTCAGAGGCCGCTGCCGGGGAAACCGAAGCCAAACCCAGAGACTGAAGAGGTGGAGGAAGAGGAGGGGAAACGTCTACTTTATGACACGTTTACAGCATCTTCTATCAGTGAGGATTCTGCGAAGCATACTCCAGGTCTCCTCCTGAGTATCCCACATTTTTTAATGTGAAGAAGCTGCTGTCCTCAGCCATGGGCTGCCACACTGAGGATGCCACCAGAAAAGATCCGGTGGATTTCCTGAAGATTCCCTAATCTCCCCCAAAGATCATTCCTCCAGTGTTTCCAGCATTGAAGAATGCAACCATGGCAGCCTGGCACAGACCAGACATGGTGCCAGCTATGCCACGCAGGGCGGACAAACTGTATCACGCCCCCCCCCCCCGTCTTCCCTGTTATGCTGCCCAGCCAGAGACTGACTCAGTGGTCATTAAGGCAGCTCATGACAGATCTAAAGTGCCTAAGCACCTTAGTTCCCTTTCCCAGATAAAGAATCTCGTGGAATTGACCTCTGGGGAACAAGGGTTTATGCTTCCTCCACACTGTGTTTGAGGATTGGTAACTATCTGTCACATATGGTCAAGTACCAGAATGCCAGTTGGAAGAAGGGCAAGGCTGCAGCCCAGGCCCTTCCAGAGGGTACCCAAAAGCAGGAGGTGCTTCAGTCCCTCCAATCTGCTGAGGATGTTAGTAAATGCCTCCTCAGAGTGTTATATGAGTCTTCCCCCTCCCTTCCTTTTATAGCCTTGATGGTGCAGCCATTGAAGATGTTTCCTCCTTAGAAAATGGGTTTAACATTTCTAGCTTCCTGACCGGCTAAGAGACTTGTCTAGGTGGGTATTTATGAGACGACAATACACATCTAAACAGTGTGCACCTAAAACAAGTCCCTATGCCAACTGCCATATTATCCACTAAAATCACTGTGCCACGCTTCAAACTTGAAAAACATTTTTTTACCAGTGAGCGAGAGGCACTACGAGCGAGTCAGCAGCCCCACCTCGCATTTCAGTTGCAATGTAACTGCCACACTTTAAAGAGAACAAAGAAAACCTTTTTTTTTCTAAGTTAGTCTGATAGCACTAGCACAGAGTGTTCTTAGACAAAGCTGCTTGCACGCCCCTTCTCCGACTGCACAGCCACTCTGATAACTACCGCAAGCTGGCAGCAATTCTCCATCTGTGGGAGGCAGATTGAAAAAAATACTGCAGCCAGTACTGCAGTATTGCACTTGCTCTACCCTGCTCAACCAATAATTAAGCAAGACACTTGTGACCACGTTTCACAAAACTAGCACCATTATATTATCTTCCCAATGTGCTTTTTTTTTTTTTTTTTTTTTTTATGAATAGCTGGGAAGGGGTACACTAGTAATGCACACTGTGACCAAAAAGACTCAAAAACACAACAGTGCCCTGTACTGGCTAGCATCCCATTAAAGGAGCTACTGTAAAAGAAGACAAAAAATGACTTAAAATACATATTTACTCTTTTTAATGTGTCACATCTAACCCATTAAAAAAAAAAGTTGTTGTTTTGAATAAAAAAACTACATAATCCCTCATACAGGACAGTAGCAATAAGCAGATTCAGCAATACAGCTAATCAGACAGTTGATAGACATTTATGCATCCCCTATAATCTGTTACAATAGGAAGAGGGGGTTTCCATATTGGGCATATTTAAACAACATTTTTTTCAAAATGGCAACCATCTCAGTGGGTATGGAGAGTCCCTGGTTTAGGTAGGATTGATAAAGACATGTTAACTGCAGTCACTATGAACTGCTATGTATCCATTTCACAGTTTGGTGTAAAAAAAAAAAAAAAAGGAGCATAATTATGCTCCCTTAAACATACTACACATTGCTATCTATGCAAACAATTCGGTTAACACTCTCAAGCTTGCAAATGTTAACTTCGGGGGATGTCAAACAGCACCACGTCAAAACATATTGAGTCCAAGTCGGTGCAACAGGCAAGCCGACTCGTTAAGGCTGAACCTAGGTATCAGGACTTAAAACTTCCCCCCAAGTCTGAGCAGGCAAGGAAATTACCGAAGAGTTGTGCTCATCACCTGAAGGACCTAAACATCCTGCACTAAAGCCCCCTTCCATAAACAATCGAAAATTCCTACCTTACTCATTGGGGAAAAAAATAACTCAAATAGTTTATAACAAATTAAAGACACTAGAAGTGAGCCGAAACCCATTTCAATGTGCTAGTCAGCCACAGTAGTGTTAAGGAGTTGCAGCAGTCAGTCAAGTTAAATCAGTCCTCATCCGACTCTTCTCTGGTAACCTGCTCATCCAAACTGGGCCTCTCCCGAGAGGTGAACTCCTTCTCGGTCCTCTCCAGCCATCGCCCAGCATCCTTCGGCTCCAAAAACTGCCACGACTTCCCGGTGTATGTAATCTTTGACGCACTGGCAATAAAAAGGAATGGATGATGCCGAGTGCCCTTAATTTCTGAAGGACTCCATCAAAGTGCTTTCTTCGTGCCCAGGTCTGGAATGAAAGATCCGGAAAACACTTCACATCCGAGTCATTTATGGCAAGCAGGTAGACCGCCCGCACTGCCAACATGATCATATCCCGGATCTCCGCTCCTGTTGTCCTCACTAGAATCATTCGAGGTATGTTAGTGTCCGTAGGCCTGACTCTTGGGTTAACCTGGTATGCTCTTCTGAGGTTGCTCCAGTCAAAATCACTCTGGGTAGAAATCGAATCCTGTAGCCACTCCACCAGAATTTATGTTAAGTCCCTCAGCACCTTTGGGTATGCCTATGAAGCAGAGATTGCCTGCCCGTACTTCTTTTTCTAAGGCCTGAAGCCTGCCCTGGAGCTGCGTGTTTTCCTGCGTCATGTTAGCGACTGTCGCTTGGGTGGTCAGGGATCTTTTTTCACATTCTGCAACAGCGCCTGTATAGTCCATCAATGCGGCATCATGCTTTTCAAGTCTGGCCAGTGTCTTTTTCATTTTGGCATCCATGGATTTCATGGTCGCTAATATCTGCTGCCATGGTGGACCAGCCGAAGACCCTACTGCAAAATCCGTTTCAGAGCACAAGGTCTCCTGGGCCTTCCTTGTTTTAGCAGCACTAGGTTTTGAAGCTGCCGGAGTGGAGCCCTGTTTTTCCCCATATTGAGTTTAGGCTCAAACAATAGCTGCTAAATTCTTGTAACTGATCCACCAAAAAGTTCTCGAGTTTAAGATTAAAAAGTCTTATTTTATGTTTAAATAGCGCTGAAATATAGCGTGCTCAAGAAAAAGCTTCCTGCCTGGAGATCGTCTCTCTAGTGCCCCACATCTAACCCATTTTCTAAGCGAACTAATACCCTCCAGGGTGGGCGGTATGGACTATACCCCCCCCCCCCCCCACACTACGCAGTATTTCTGTGAGCTGCTTTGTTTCTCAGCTTCATTAATGCATATGTTTTTGGCTGGCATAATTGCCTAGAGGTTAGAGTAATGAGCTGTGAATGAGCTTGGTACCTGCAGACCTGGGTTTGATTCCCACAACCTCCACTTGCATACTTTGTGACTCTGAGCAAGTCACGTAACCAGTCTAAAGCTCCCGGGTCGCCCCTAAAAACAGGCACTTGTGCCTAGTGGGCCTTACCCAGTTAACAAAGACTAATTAAATAATTTGTTTTCATGTAAGAAATTAGTACATCTGTAATTCATTACACACAAACTGCAGATCTCTGTATCTCCACGCAGTATCAAAAAATGTGTAAAACACACATTCATTACTCGTACCAATTATCTCAAAAGATTTTCAATAACTAGTATATTGTATATGAGAGGTCACTGAGGTCAGCAGGGGTAATAATATGTGCATGTGAAACAATTTTTAAAACATTCTGAAACATTTATATTTGCTATTGATGAGTAGATTTTCGAACCAACAGAATTAATTTTAATTCTTTTATACTTCCTTTCAAATGGAAGATCATGGTTTTACACATTTTTGATACTATGCGGAGATACGGAGGTCTACAGTTTGTGCGTAATGAATTACATACAGATGTACTAGTTACATATATGAAAACAAAAACATGCATTGATGCCGTTGAGAAATGAAGCAGCTGATGGAAATACTTCATGTATATCTTAGATGTTTTAAAGTTCTGCACTTCACATTCTAATGTTTTCATGTTTTTGCACTGTCTCCTTCCACTTAGCTGGCGAACTCCTTCCGGCATCCTCGGGGACTCCCAGCCGCTACCTCCCTCTGTGGCTACTACTCCCCTCCTTCTCATGCAGCCCAGCACCAACTCCGGGTCTATACCCTCCAGGGGTAGGGTCGCTGTATCCACCCAGGGCACTCTATTTCAAGGGCAAAGTGCTGGGCACACGAGAAGCCGGTTAGAGAGGAGGCAGTCCGGAATTGGGAGTGTGGGCTTAAGAGGCTGAGGTGCCTTCATCTATCCCCAGGAGTGGGTTTTTCTCTTTAATGTACGAGTCCTTTCCCCTCGAAGTGCGGCTAACAGGGCAATGCTGTGCCGCAACTCTGCCCCATGCGTCCGCTACATTTCCATTCTGAGAGCCTCTGATCACACCACCAGAGGCCGCTCAGGAGCGGTCGCATCTTCAACCCTTCCTGGGAAGAAGAGCAGTCCCACGGATGCTCAATCTCCCCCACCCCCGCCGACTCCCCAGTGGCCCGGGCACGTTCCGGAACCCGGGTCTCCAGCGTGATGCGAGGTGTGGCATTCAGCGCCTCAACCCTCAGCGCCACAGGGCCGGCTTGCACTGCCTCTTTAAATGAATTATTGCATATAATAAGTGCCAGAGTATGGGACCGGTCTCCCTGAAGAAGCACGCTTGTGCAAAACCGGTTGCTGCAATTCTTAGTGTTGTCTGCACCTGTTAGGTACTGCTGGATTTTGGAGTGTATTTTACAAGTCTGCACTACACTAGAATAAAATAAACCACAAATTGGTAAGCACAGTGTTTTGGTCTTGGTGCTAGTTTCTTTCGTGTCTCTATCCTGATTTAACTTAGTATGAGAACGAGTGGAGCTACTTTGTTCTGTTATTGTCTAGTTCCCACTACCCCAACCACACACCCTTTTGATAAGTGTTCTCTCCTCTCCTCTCACCCGTACCGCATTGTTGCAGCAGGTATTCTGCCAGATGCCTTCAGAAACCACTGCATGACGTTCTGTATCAGGAAAATCTGCCCTCTCCCTCCTCCTCAAAATACATCTTGTCGAGGTCTCTTCCATCACTTGGTATTGATGCTCTCCTGAGTGATCTTGCTGAAACAGATTGGTCAGCCATCTTCTTTGTCTCTGCTAATGATGTGGCCCTCTCACTGTTTCGCTCCAAATTTTCCCTGTATTGTGCATGCCCACCCCAAGGGAAATTCTGGGTCATAAAATACTGCTACCCCTGGATTACCACTGAAATCTTAGACCAGTTCAAGTCTCATGATCTTGCCTTGGCCCGGTACAAATTATCCCACTCCCTCCCTGATCTATTATCCTACAGGGCCCTTAGAAAATCGTGTACTAAGGCTGTCCGGGCTATGAAATCACACCAATTCAAGGCCAACCTCCTGAACAACTTAAACTCTTCAGCTAAATCCTGGAAGGTAATTCACTCCCTATTTGACCATCTTGTCCAGTCTGCTCCACCAGTCCTCATGGTTAATGGTTTGCCTGTTTCTGACTCTCCCTCTGTTGTAGCTCACTACAGTGAGTTCTTCACTACTTGTGCCCTCCCTTCTTCTCCCACTCCTGGCTCCTCTCCTACCCCTTTTTTCACCTTCTCCCCTCCCCAGGTTTCCATCTCCCCCCATCACTACCCAGGAAACTCTGCTTGTTTTTTCCTACCTCAATCTGTCCAAGTCTGGCCTGACAGGCTGGATCCAAAACTCCTTCACATCCCAGCAGCTGCCATCACTTCTCCCCTTACTCACCTCTTTAATCTGTCCTCACTTTTTGCTGTTTGTCAGTCCTGGAAGATTGCCAAAGTTATTCCACTTTACAAAGGGAGGTGGACCACCTCCCCTGGTAACTTCTGTCCCATCTCCCTCCTTCTCTCTGATGCTAAGCTGCAGGAAAATATTGTCTACTCCAGATTTTTTGACTTACTATCCTCCTCCAATTTCCTGTCCCCCTTCCAGTCTGTCTTCTGAAAGCACCACTTCATCATCATCTCCTCCTTGCTGTGTGTCACTGACTTCATCTTATCTGAGATGGGTTGGAGCATATCACGGCTGCCATTTTCATCGATCTGACCAAAGCGTATGATTATCATCCCATCTATCGATTTGGTATCCCATCTTCTACTCTTGGACAAGTGAAGTCCTGCTGGTCTCTCAGCTCCCACTGTTGATTGGTTCCGTTCCTATGACATAGACCATCAGAATTGGTACAGGTAGGAAGAGTCCTGTCAGTTCCACTACCCATCCAGACTGGGGTCCAACGGGGCTCTATACTGAGTCCTATCCTCGAAACCATTTTTCTTAATGGCCTCCCTTCTGCCTGTGCCAACTTGCATATTCACATGTGTATGAATGACAGTGTCAGCTTTCCTTTTGCTGGGGCTGTGTAAGGTCTGCTCCAGCAAGACTTCCACAACACCCTGAGCAGGTTCCACTCCAACCAACTCCAGGTCAGCACTAAGGACAGTGCTTTGATGGCATCCCCCTTGAAGTGATTCAGTCCTTCAGTTCCCGTGGTGTGTGGCTTGACAGCAAGCTTGACTTGCCAGTCCGCATTGATGTCATCCATGCAAAGCTCTGACACAAACTTGGTGCCTTGTACTGCAACAAGGATTGTTTGTCTCTGCTGGTCCGCCGGCAGCTTGTAACCGAAATAGTGCTCCCAGTCTTTGTCTATGTGGATGTGCTCTGTGGCCCCCCCCAGCACTTCCCTTGCTAGACTGGGCACTCTCTGTAATGCCTGCTGCTGCTTTGCTACCAACACCCTCCCTCATACTCACCACTGCTCCCTTTACTTCTCCTTCTCCATCCCTTTTCTACCCTCTGTCGCCAGTCACACAGTACTTCCTACATCTCCAAGTACTGGTATGGGTCCCTTCCCATTATACTTTTCCTCACTTCTCTCCCCCATACCCCCTGCCTCATACTCCGTCTACTCCAGGAATCACCACACTTTCTCCATACCCCATCCCTGCTCCTCTGCTGGGTAGTCAGCCCTTTTCTATTGTCTTCTGTCACTTTGGAACCTGTATCCCTCCTCCACCCTGGCCAGAAGAAAGTTCTAATTGCAGTCATCAGTAAGTAAGTCTTACCACCACGGTTTTGATGTCTGGTCCTCCAACTCCAAGATTATGGATAGTTGAACTTGTTTTGATGTATGTGTTGGTTCATCTCCAGCGCTGGTCTCTTAAAAAAGATCAGCCTCTCTCAGTTTTCAGGTAGAGTGGAAAGCACTGTGGCTCTTATTCCAGGGAGAGGCACTGGCATTGGGTCCATTCCAGTTTTGGCACCATGCACAGTTCCTAGTCCCCACCAGTGACTGATTCCTGGCTTTCCTTCGGATCTGAATCACATTCTCCTGTCTGACACCATGGCCAGTCCCTTGTTTCCCTTAGGGCTGCATGGACCGACTGTAATGCAGATCTGGACAGGCCCTGCTATTTCCCTGAGCATTTGCCCTCATCCTCCTTTCTAAATCCACACCAATTCCAGTGCTGCTCTTTGTGCTGTTTCCAGATTGGAATTAAGTGATAGTCATTGAGGACATCTCCTTCATTGGCCATACCTTTGGAACTGTAAGTTGTCAGCATCAGGACCACTCAGAAACTTTTGCTAGCCAGGGGCTGTCCATGATGATGTGCAATGTGGGCAGTCTCATTGCTCCTCAGTTCTTTCTGCTGCCCTCGACCGCTTGTCGAACCTACAAAGAAATAATGGAGTTGAGTTCTCGACTTTATTATTTTCTAGCTTAGTTATGTCAACTTTTTCATGTCATCATTTTATGCCGCTGTCGAAGGAACCTTTATTTAGGTTTTGTACCTAAACCCACAGTGTGAATGCCTGCAAGATCTGCCAGGGATTTGATTTAGCCAGACCTCAAGGAAACGCCAAAGGAAGGCCTTTGAAACCTTCATTGTTATTAAGACCATGGACGCTGCCACAAAGGCCATGGGCTCCAACTGGATTGTCTGTCTTGCTCTTCGACGGCCGCCGAGAAGGAAGCTTCCCAGAGTTTGGCGACTCTTCTGCCAACATATTCATCGAGGTTGAAGGACAAAGACATGGATAAGTTGTCAAGTCCTTCTCTTCCAGCCATCACAATGAGCATACAGACAAGGCTTCTGGTTCACCAGTGAGGTCGCAGTCTCCACTGAAGGGAGGGATAGTACCTTTTGTCTGCTCCAGCGGTGACTACAGCCCCCCCCCCATTGATAAGACGCCAAGGATATTGGTCTGGCTCTGGTGCTGCCATACCTGCTCGGGATGGAGTGCAGCCTACATCATTGGGTTCTAACCTGTTGATGGTAGTTCCAAGTATTTTTCAGGGTGCTGTTGACGCCCAGATTGTGCTGGTGACAGTCTTTGAACTGTTACGCTGAATGTTGCCATCGACTATAACTGCTGTCCCATTGACAGGGCCTCCTCCATCTGCACGTCATTGTCGATGGGATCCAGAAGCACACCTGTTATTCATCCCTTGCTGCTACCGCCTTTGTTGCTGGCTTCAACTTTCACTATAATCGTAATTCCAGACAAAGTGGAGGAGTATAATCCTAATCTCCTGAATCTGGAGGAGGATTCAGAGGATGAGGAAAGGGCACATGACCTCTATTAGGGAGTTTACCTTCAAGTTCTACCCTCACCTCATGTAAGGGCCTATTCACGTATGAACACGCAAGAGGCGTGTATAGGGGTGCGAAGCTCTGCACCCAAGGGAGTTCCACACCAAGCCGCATTCACGTATACCAGCCCCCACCCGGCTCCCCTACGCGGCCCCACCCCCCGACCTACAGGTCCATGGGGAGCAGGCAGGTGCGGAGCATGGATCGGGGCGGGCAGCCAATCAGCCTGCCTAGGCAGGGACCCTCAGTGGATCCCTTACGTGCCTCTGGCGCCATGTTGCTGGCCGGCGTGAAGAGCTCTGACCAAGCCGTTGTGGGTGATCACCCTGCCCACCCAACCCAGGACTCCATCGTGCCCCGATGGCAGGGGCTGATTTGTTGGGGTGCCGATGTCCCCCGCTTTGTCCGGAAGCAGCCTTCTTGGGGGGCGCATAGCCGGCCCTGGTGTTATATGGCTGCCTCCCAGATGTGGATCCAGGAAACCCCGCACACACCCTCACGGTGCTGTAAATGCCGTGGACAGCTGGCCACCCCCTGCACTGCCCCCGGCTGACCCTGCGGAGCTGCGATTGGCCAAGGATCGGATGAGTGGGGGGGCACATCCGGAGGTAGTGAATCTGCGGCAAAGTGGGCACAATGGTAGCGAACTGCTCTTGATGGTGACTGCACATCGACTTAATGTGGTGTGTAGCCACCCCAGCCATTTATGAATAGGGCCCATAGTGAGGACTCTGTGGTCTACACAGCCAGGTCTCCTCCTGAGGATGCCTCTTTTCAGGCATTGTAGAGGCAAATCCAGAATGTAGTGGGCTTGGCCGCTGAAGAGGAGGACTCCACAAAGAGGAATTTGTTGAAGTTTCTGGAGGTTCCTACTACTCCATCTGTTGTCATACCTCCTGTATATCTTGCGTTAGAGCATTGGTTCTCAAGCCCCAAATATTAGTATCATCAAAAAGTCTCAAAGTGAGGCCAACAGAACATACTGCTGGCCTTATTAATTTTTTTTTTCCCCTTAAACACCCATATACCCCAACTCGGGGGCAGCCTTGGGCGCACATAACCGGCCCTGGTATTATCGAGCTGCCTTCCACATGTGGATCCATAACAGATAACAGGTGCGGTTCTGGATCCCGCCGACAGTGACGATGCAGATGGAGGAGGCCCTGTCAGTGGGACAGCAGTTATAGTCGATGGCAAAGGTGGGCCAAGCGGTCCTTATCTCCGTCAAATTCTGTGTTTCTTGTAACTCCTCTGAAAGAACACAGTTTGGTTCACACAGTATACACTAATTCAAGTCCCTGATATATATTCATTTGTAATGTATCTGCTATGTTTGTTGAAAAATAAGAACATGTCCCTTGTAGCCACGGTGGCCTCATTTGAGAAACATTGCCTTAGAAGATAAAGTTTCCTGTGTGGCACAGGCTGAATAATTTGCCTGCAGGGCCCAGAGAGACTGATAAGCAGTACCCTGCTCTGTCTGCTAAGCTGTGCTGTGTCTTACAGCCTGAAGCCAATTCTGTTTTTATCATGGCTGCTCATGATCATTCAGGGCTCTCAGTTCTAGAGGCGCTAGACACATGAGCTCCCTGCCTTCTGATAAAGAATCCAGAAGGCTGACTGTTATGGGCAAAAGGACTTATACTTCCACATCCTTAGACCTCAGAACAGCTGACTGCCAGGCTTATCTGATATAATATCAGACTAGCCTTTGGAAGTCTGCCATGTCCACTGTTTAGGCTTCGCCCAGGCCGATTTACTTATATGGACACTGTCATTTGCTAAGTAATTTCTTATCATGTGTGACCAGTTTGCCCCTAGCAACCTACTTATAAAACTCACACTTGACTGCCCCCAGATATCAAGTAAAGCTAAAATATTCACTTGTTAGCTATTTTTGCAACCCAAGTTTGGACCAAGTGGACACCTCCAAAGTAACATCAGCTGCTGGAAGCACACTTAGTGTAGGAACATGCTTTTATGAATGGCGTGGTCACTGTCCCAAAACTCAGCAATGTAAGGATTTAATTTTTTTTAACTGCTGTGAAGTAAGAAAGGTATTGGATATAGCAGCTGATTCTATACCAGAAATTATAGGCTGGTCCCACAAATGCACAGGATCTCGCCTACATTTTTGAGTCCTATTTATTTTTACTAATAGTGCTCCTTTGCAGGACAACCTATATTTTCTGGTACAGAATCACCTGCTATATCCAGTACCTTTCTAACTTCGCAGCAGCCAAAAACAAATTAAAGCCTTATATTGCTGAGTTTTGGGACAGTGACTGTGCCATTCATAGACATGTGTTTCTACACTGGATGTGCTCCTGATGGCTGTGGTTACTTGAGTGGACCGCTCAGTCTGAACTTTGGTTGCAAAAACGGCTAAGAAGATGGTGTTTTATGTAACCCCCCTGCAAATGGGGGTTCCCAAAAGACTTCCAGGAGCTTGCTTGAATGCTCCAAGCCTGAATGGTGTTTGGCATTTAAGCCATTTATCAGTGAGTGTTTTTAGAGCCTCTGGTACTGTCTCTTTAAGAGCTGTCTGCTTGCAGACATAATTAGTTGTATGGGGGACTGTGTGCTTCTCTGAGTACCACTTGAGCTGCTGCAATTCACTTCATTTTGCAGTCACTAGAGTGCAAAGGGAACCTATCTGAAAGATGTAACTGTTTGCCAGAAATTATTTAGAGTAATAATGAAATTACAGTTTGTCTAACCTGCTTTCTTTGCAGTCAGAACTGTGTCTGCTAGTTCCCATTCTAGTTTTGAACTGCTGAACTGGACCAATCAGTGTGGGGTAGCTAGCTCTAAAATGGTGCCTTGACGAATCAGAACTTGGACTCATAATCTGAGCCAGCCACAAGAGGATTGTATGGGCAGTGACTCTGGGAGATGTAGTTTAGACTTCAGTGCCTTTTGGACCAACAGCAGCAGTCTATTGTGAGTGACAGCCAATCCAGTCAAGAACTGGGAGGAACTCAAAGGAAGTGCCCAGTTTTGTCGGTTGGAGCTTCAGTTGAGCTTTGGCAGTGAAGAAGGAAGGGCCTGTGCTTTTCAGTGTGCAGTTTTAGTCAAAAACGTGTGTAAGGCCCAGAGTTCCGGTCTGCAGCTTGTGTAACAGCTTGTTAGGACTGAACTGTCCTGTGAAAAGAATCAAAGGATCTCTGAAGAGTAGAAACCAGGCTCACCCTGTAGAAGACTGGAAGAATTGCTGAAAATTGCACTCGGTCTGTCAGGAACTGAATCTGCTGTGTGTTCTCCGGGTATTGTGCAGTAATTACGATCGGGATACAGATGCAGCCTGCCTGGTATAGTACTTTCTTTTATATGGATGTGTGAAGAGGTTTGTGTACCTCAAGTGAGCCCTGCTGACATTGAAGGACCCTATCTTATTTGGAGGTCGTGAGTACTAATTCAAGGTTGCTCCTGTTGAATTGCCACATTAAATCCAAATGGAATTACTGTACTGCTGACTGTTTAATTCTCCTTTTCTCTGTGTGGAAAGGGCCCCTACCAGCTGCCAGGTTTGGACTAGCCACTAGGGCTTGGGTACCAGGGACAGTAACTGATAGGGATAGGCCTGTGCACAGAGCCATAAATAGATTATTAGAGTGATAAGCTAATTAACCTGATTTCCCCTGTCCTTGTTATATCCCCTAAATAAATCAGAGCTGCTTGTTTCAGCAAAGTTATACTGCCTGAGGTATTTGTCTATGTTAAAGTACTGTACTGTGATTGTTGCACTGTATCTCATTTCACAGGAGGTCCCAGTGCGGAACCAGACCTGGGGTAAGTGTATACTGTGAAGGTAATTCTGATATATTGTGTGGGCCACTAGTGGGAAGAAAGGGGGGTTGCAGTGTCCCAGAGGGCTGTGACCAAGTTAGTTTAACTATTGCAAACCCTGACCTCTGGGTGGAGGCACCCGCCATTGGATCCAGGCCCCTCAACCTGTTAGTGGCAAATCAGGCAGGGGTAGTAGCCCCTGGGATAGCGCCATCTAGGGGTTACATTTAGCTTTACTTGATATGTAAGAGCATTCAAGTGTTAGCTTGATAAGTTGGTTGCAAGTGGCAATCTGATCTCACATGAACAGAAATTACTTAGCAAAGCTGACAGTGTCCCTTTATCCCTTTTGAGGCTGCTTTAGCAAGTATGGATACTGGTAAGCACCTCTCGCATTCTGCATATGCTGCCTCTGATGCTTTGGCTAGGGTTGCTGCCTCTGGCATATACCTTTGGAGATACTCCTGGTTATGAGTGGCTGGGTCTGCCACTGATGTACAGAACTCTGTGCTAAATGCCCCTTTTAGAGGCTTCGGACTGTTTGGTGTGGTGTTGAAAATGTTCTATGTGAGCTTCAGACTTTCATGGTGACCTTATGGTTCCTTAAGTCTCTGATCCCTCAGCCAAAAAGAGGGCGTGCATGGTAAGAGCACATTTCATAAGCCTGTTGCCTGTGGTGGCTGTACTTCTGTTAGCAGCCCTATGCCTGTGGCAGAGGGAGGTCCACTCCTGGTCCCCCCTTTCCCTGGTGCTCATGCCAAGGCATTTAGAAGTGTCACTAAAGGGCTGGCCCGGTGGTGCTGAGGGCTGATTCGCTGGATGCCTTACCTCGTGCCACGCCAGCGATGCAGGTTTGGGAATGGACTCTGGTTGTTGGGGGGTGTCAGAGCAGGAAGGCAGCTCTCCTCTCCGGGGGTGGTCACCGCCCCTTGTAGTGCCGCTGCCACCGGGTGGAGGCCTGTGGCCAGCGTAGGCACTGGGGACGACACGTAGTGGGTAGGTACCTTGAGATGCGGTGTGTGCATACCTCCACATACGTGCATGTCTGAGGTAGGGGGCTGGATTATGGGGAGAAAACGAAAAATACCTAAAAACTACATATCAAAACCAAAAAGTGTCACTAAAGGCAACGCCCCTGGTGCCCCAGTACTTTCTGACTCCTCACTTCCTCTCCCCCCACTGCTGCCTCCGGGGTGGGTGGGGTGTAGGTGTCAGGATGGATCTCCCTTCATCTTCAAAAGTGGAGGGAACGCCTCCTTGTTATTATCCTGCAGGCCACTTGTCCCTTCTGCTAACGGAGGTTCAGTCGTTTCTACAAAAGTGGCTATCAAACCCATTCCCCCTCAAGAAAGAAACAAAGGGTTCTACTCCAGATACTTCTGGTTTCCAAGCGGAACAGAGATCTATGTCCTGTACTGAACCTGAGACTGAATTCTATTCATTAAATGCAAACAGTTTTGAGTGGTGTTTCTTCAGGCTCTAATCCCCCCATTACAAAAGAAGAATTGGCTCTGTGCCCTGGATATTAAGTAGTTACACCTTCATGTCAAGATTTGCAAATGCCACAGACAGTACCTCTACTTTTTGCTGGAGGGCAGCAATTATTAGTTCTGAGTCTTGCTATTTGGATTATTCTCGGCACTACAACTATTTATGTAATGCTTAGTGGTTGTGGCAGTGACCCTCCAGAGGGAGGGCTTTATGTCTTCCCATATCTGGACAACTGGCTACTAAAGGCCCCATCCAAAGAAGCAGTTTTGCACACATTGTCCAGAACATACGAACATATGAAAATGCCAGCAGACACAGGCCTCACAATCTTTCACGTCTTCTCAGTTGTGCAACTCACAGTTCAGACAACTGCTGCTGGCCCCCCTTGTCCCTTCACCCCCATTGTTACCCCAAACTGAGTTCCCCACTCTGGTCAACTCCCCCCTCCCCGACTTGTGGTCTTCCTTGAACCCTATCCCATCCTCTTTTAAAACTCCCCACTGATTTCAGAGAGATCGTCTCCTCTGGCAGTGTGTTCAATGCTGTTACCACCCTCTCCATGAAGTAGTGCCTCCTCTTCTCCCTCCTGAACCTACCCCCCTCTAGTTTCAGACTATGCCCTCTCGTGATCTTCTCCCTCTTCAACCTAAACATACACTTAGTACTAACTCTGTTTATGCTCTTCAGGTATTTAAAGGTTTCAATTATATCACCTCTGTCCCTTCTATCCACCAGGGAGTACGTGTTGAGGTCCCTCAACCTGTCCTCCTAGGGTTTCTCTCACATCCTCTTGATCATCTTAGTCGCTCGCCTCTGGGCCCCTCCAAAAGCTTGTTGTCCTTCTTTAAATAGGGGCACCAGAACTGTACACAGTACTTCACGTGAGGCCTCACTAATGATTTGTACAGTGGAAGGATTACTTCCTCCCTCCTAGAGGTGATCCCCCTAGCAATGCACCCCAGCATTTTATTGGCCTTGGCAGCCACTTTTCTACACTGTGCAGAGTGATTCATATTACCTGTGACCACCACCCCCAGATCCTTTTCCTCCACAGAGATGGATAACCACTCCCCACCCAAATGGTAACTGTATTCCATGTTTCTCACTCCAAAGTGCATGACCTTGCACTTCCTAGCATTGAAACTCAGCTGCCATGTGTTTGACCAGTGCTCAAGTCTTTCCAAATCTTCCTGGAGTACCCTCCCTCCTTCCTCGTTATCCACCACCGCACCTGTTTTGGTGTCATCGGTGAACAGGCTCATCTTGCTTTTAACCCCCTTCAGCTATATCAGCTATGAAGACGTTAAATAGCATTGGCCCCAGAACTGAGCCTTGTGGGACACCACTGATGACTGCTCAGGGTGTCAAAGAGTCCCCCCACCACCACCACTCTCTGCAATCTGTTCCTCAGCCAGTTCCCTATCCACCTGACCAGCTTCTCCCCTGCCTTCAGGTGCTTCAGCATTCTAGTCATTTTCCCATGCGGCACCGAGTCAAAGTCCTTGCTGAAGTCCAAATACAGGACGTCAACTGCATGACCGCCATCCAGTGCCTTAGTCACCCAGTCAAAAAAGTCCACCAGGTTTTTTTGACAGGACTTCCCCGGGGTGAACACATTCTGCTGGTTGTCCTGAAGACCGTTCTCTTCCAAGGATGCCACCATCCTCTCTTTCATGATAGTCTCCATTAGTTTCCCAACTATGGTCGTGAGACTGACAGGTCTGTAATTACGTGGCTCATCCCTGGGTCCGCTCTTATGGAGGAGTACCACATGTGCCATCCTGCAGTCTAGAGGCACACATCCTGACTGTAGGGAGGTATTGAACAAGTCAGTCAGAGGTGCTGCCAGGACTTCTGCCTGCTCCCTTCAGGACTCTTGAATGTATCCCATCCAGTTCTGGCGCCTTGTCTGTCCGTAAGGATTTTAGGCCCTTCAACAATCTTTTCAAGACATCTCTCCATCAGTTATCCCCTCTCCTCCCCCACCAGCAACCCTGTTTTTTCCCTGAGGTATTGTCCCATCAAGAATGAGACAATTGTTCGAGGAATTGGCTTTCATTGTGAGTGTACCATAATCCGTACTGGTTCCTTGTCAGTGCCTCCAGTTTATTGGTGCAGTGCTGGATACGGCTGTGGGCAGTGCCTTCCTGCCTGCAGACAGGGCAGAGGCTATTGTTACCCAGGCCCACTAATAAACAGAAGTCATTACATGTCGTTAAAGGCCAGGTGGTGAACATCATATACCTGGACTTCAGCAAGGCCTTCGATTCTGTACCGCACAAAATGTTGATAATGAAGCTGAGAGATTGGGGGGGAGATATGGTAAGGTGGGAGATATGGTAAGGTGGCTTGAAAACTGGTTGAGTGGTAGAGTCCAGAGAGCAGTGGTGAGTTCTCCAGCACTGAGGAGGACACCCAGTGGGGTACCGCAGGGATTGGTGTTGGGGCCTGTGTTGTTCAGTGCCTTGATAAGTGACATCAGGGAAGCCATTAAAGGCAAAATGTGCCTGTTTGCAGATGACACCAAACTCTGTGAGGGAGTGGACATCGAGGAGATACAGGACTTGAGGGAGGACCTCGCCAGACTACAGAGATGGTCAGGAATCTGGCAAATTAGTTTTAATGCCAAAAAGTACAAAGTGATGCACATAGAGGCCAAGAACCCTAGGACAGAGCGTTGCATAGGAGGGGCTCTGGTAACTGCTTCCAAAGAGGAAAAGGATCTACGAGTAGTGGCTATGAGTGACCTAAAGTACATCTCTCAGTGTAAAAAGGGTTGTGAAGGCTAACAGGATGCTGGGGTGTATTGCAAAAGGATTCAGTAGTAGGCGGGAACGAGGTTATTTTACAGTTGTACAGGTCACTGGTGAGACCACATTTAGAATATAGCGTGAGGTACTGGCATCCTTACCTTAAGAAGGATATCAGCAGGCTAGAGGGAGTCAAGAGGAGAACAACCAAGGTGATTGAGGGGTTACAGGATAGGTCCTATGAGGAGAGGCTGGTAGACCTGGGAATGTACTCCCTGGAAGAGGGGTGATATGATAGAGACCTTCAGTTACATGAAGGGAATTAACAGAGTGAAAAGGGAGGGTCTCTTTAAAATGAGTGACAACAGCATCACTAGAGGGCATAGCCCAAAATTGATATGGGGGGGGATTCAGGATGGATGTAAGGAAGCATTTCTGTACGGAGAGGGTGGTGTCCACCTGGAATGAGCTGCCAGAGGAGATGGTATCAGCAAGGATGGTGAGAGCATTCAGGAGAATCTGGGACAAATGTAAAGGGAATCCTTGGGACCAAGGAAGGAGAGAAGGTGGGGGGGAGTGATGGACAGTTGGGGAGGGGGGGCAGGGTCATTGGCGTAAATTGTAAAGCCAGACCCTGCATCACTTACCGAGCAGATGCGATAGATGGGGTTGTCTTCTGCTGGCTCTTTTCGTATGTTCGTATGTTTGTTTGGGTGATGTTACATCTCCAGGAACTGATGAATGCTGCCATCGTTGCAGTTCCTTTTGCCTGTTTCCACATACAGCACAGGTCACTTTGGGTACAGTGGGATCAGCTGATGGATGAGCTGGAACAAATGGTCCTCTTCCCATTGCCTCTCTGCTGTGCTGAGTATGATAGATGGACTGCTTGAACATGTTCTTTTTCTCAACTCCCATGCATATCCTCACAATGGATGCCTTGAGGGTCTGGCTGGGGTGCCGGTCTCGGATACTTCGAGGGGGCTCTTGCAGCAGGCAACACAGGTAGGGCTAAGCTGCAAAGTGCTAGGACCACACGGAAAACTTCTAGCTAGCAGTCTACAACAGGGTACTGCCCCCGACGTCTGTCCTGTGGCATAGAAGGGGTGGTCCCCAAGACTTACTGCAGTTCTTTTCCTGCCATCGACCCACGCTTGTTGGACCTTCATGGATGCCTGCTTCAGTCAACCGCCATTTTCTTTGCTATTTACCAGCGATTTCTTTACCCTTTTCAGTGTATTTAACATCGAGTTTCGGTGTTCTTATTTAGACCATTTATATTCTTCTCCAGCTTCGTTTTCCGACCGGCCTATGAAGCGTGCCTGTGGTAAGCAGATCCCTGCCAAAGATGGTCGCTCTTCCTAGGCCCCAGCCATGACATTGAGGCCTGCAAGCACTGCCAGGACTTCAACCAGGCCACACAGAGACACCGCTTAAAAACCCTCCAAAGCAATCTACTCCAACAGAAATTAACCACACTGGAGAAGGAGCTTTATGCAAAAAGTTCTTACACCTCCCCAGCCTCCAGGACTTTGTCTTTCTTCCTCTTCCCAGCGGGAGAAGTAGTTGAGCGGGAAGCACCAGGACGTCCTCAGTCTGCCTCCCACTCACTGCACAAACCGGCTTCCACTTTGGGGTCCTCCTCGCACGGAAGATTGGCCTCTCCAGCCTCTGCAGCCCTCACTCCCTCCAGGTTGCCAGTGGTTCCGCTGCCCGCCTTTATTTCTGTTACAGGCGGTGGCTCCTCAGGGCAGCAGGACTCTTCCCCTGCATCCCAGTCCTGATGCTCAGGCCCATGATCCCAGTTGGTCCTCAGCCAGGCAGCTCGACTGGAGCCGGCTCCTCCATCAGCGGAGCTCTGCCTGTCGCCCCCTCCCAGTCAAGGCATTGCCTTCATCGGTTCCCGATTCTGGGGCCAGCTCTGGTCCTTCCTGGTATCGCCCAGAGTAAGCGCTCTTCTCCTCCTCAACACAGGTGGCACCTGTGCCCATGTCTCAGGGGAATTCTCCCCTGTAGGTTCCAGCCTACCCTTTGGAGCTTCTGTCAGCTCCATCTCTGGACTGGAACCAGCCTTCACCTTTTAAGCTGGTGCCTGCTGTGCCAGCGCCTACACCAACAACGCCTCACTCGTTGGTGCCTTTGCCACAGCCTGCGCCTCAGCCACTGCCTAGAGATCTGCAACCGCCTCCTGCCGGACTGACGCCAGGATACCTGACACCTCCCCCCACAGATGTACCAGTACCCTCCACCTTTTTTCCAGCATCCATTGTATAATCCCCCCCCCCACCACCGTGGATTACAATGCCTTGTTCATGGCTTGGTGGTCCTTTGTGAAGGACAAGGACACCCCTAGGAGGCCTCCCTCTTAACTCATTAGGGACTCAGGCCGGTCCGAGCCCACTAACTCACGTACTACGAGAACATTTGGGAGCAGTACAGGTGTCCCCGTTCCATGCATGGACTGTCGCCGGTCCCTAAGAGTGACCCTACAGGGGAGGACTCCTCTTCCACTTCAGAGTCCTCAGAGGAATCCAGGGACTCCTTTGACACTCGGGGGTGGACTAAAGAGTCCCCAAGTCCCACCGGAAGACCCTTCATTTATCGATGTGATGCGCCATATAGAGTCCCTTATTGGGTGGGATACAGACGAGTTGGACCCAGAGCAAATTTGCCTCGCCATTTACTTGCACAAGTCAGAGACCTTCCCTGTGGTTGTCCCTCCCTTGATAAGAGACATGAGGATGTGACCAAGGCAACTTGGAATCACCCTTTGTCCACTCCAGCTATGGCTGAAAGGCAGATCGTCTTTACCACGTGCCAGTGGGCAAGCCCTTCTTATGGTGAGCAACCCACGGTGGATTCACTGGTCATGAATGCTGCTCATGATTGTACAAAGAAGCCTCAGCAAGTGAGCTTCCACCCACCAGACAAGGAATCCCGCCAGCTAGACCAGGTGGGTAAGCGGGTTTACTCCTGTACAACTCTGGTCATCCGGGCCCAGTATTATCTGGCCCACATGGTGCAGTACCAGAATGCCATTCGGGACCAGGTAAGGGATTTGGTGGCAGCCTTCCCTGATGAGTGTACCAAGGCCCAGTTAGTCCAGCTTCCCAAGTCTGGATCTGTTGTAGGTAATCATGTCCTCAGAGCAACCTGCAACATGGTGGTTGCTGTGGCTCGCAGGGCAGTGGCAGGAGCTTGCATTCACCACCATTTCTGGATCAGGGTATCTGGGTTTGCGCCGGATGTTCAGGCCTAAATTATGGATGCCCCTTTATGGGGCAAAGTCTTGTTTGGGGGAGATGCTCAGGATATCATCTCCTGCCTCCAAGAATCGGGAAAGGCTATTAGGTTTGTACACTCTATGTATCATTCCCAGTCTCGATCCCCCCAGTGTCAACCCTTTTGTTGCCCCCCCCCAGCCTGCCAAGGGCCAGCAGTCGAAAGGCCCCTTTAAATGCAAGGCGATCACCCAGCTTTCTGAAGCAGCCGCCTTGCCCACTCCCTGACTCCTTGCCTGACACCCCCCCTCCTTTTTCAGCCAAGGCCTTGGGGGAGGCAGTCGGGGGGCTGGTTCTCCCTTTACTTAGAATGGTGGTGCACTGTAATCTCAGAACATTAGGTGCTTCAGATCATCGAGTGGGGTCATACCCTCGAGTTTCTAGAATACCTTTCCCTGCCAGAAAGCCCTTCTTTGCACTCTTATTACCTGCAGGTCCACATCTCCCTCATCCAGGCCGAGATTCAGGCTCTCCTGCACAAAAGGGCCATAGAACCTGTCCCTTTAGGTCAAAGAGACTTCCTAGTCCCCAAGAAAATAGGGGACTTTGATCCAGTCCTGGATCTGAGCCACCTGAACCTCTTCATATCAAACGCTTCAGGATGGTGACTCTTCAGAGGCTGTTACCCTTTATTTACCGGCTCTGCTCCTTGGATATGCAGGATACCTATCTCCATATCCTGATTTTCCCTGGCCCACCGCCACTTCCTTAGTTTCTGTTTCCAGGGGGACCACTACCAGTTTCAAGTCCTTCCCTTTGGCCTTTCCTTAGCGCTTCATGTCTTTACAAAGTGCCTAGCGGTGGTGGCAGTGGCTTTGTGGAGGTAGGGATTTTATGTGTTCCCCTTCCTGGACAATTGGCTACTGACAGCCCCCCTCCAGAGATCGTTTTTTGCAGATCCTGGAAGGCACCTTTTGACTCTTCCAGCTCTTGGAGATAATTATCAACCTGCCAAAGTCTTTCCTGGCCCCGAACCAATGCCGCCTGTATATAGGAGAGTGGTTTTGGACTCATCCCGGGGACAAGCTTTCCTGCCAGAGGACAGGGCGGAATGCTTGAGAGTGCGGGCCTGGCTGGTGTCTTCCAGTCACCAGATCCTAGTCAGAGTCTTTCTGCGTCCACTGGGGCCTATGGCAGAGGCCATAACCATGGTTCCCCTGTCCCACCTGCATATGAGGGTTCCCCAGTGCACTCTGTGAGCCCAATGGGAGCAATGCATCAACGATTTGGAGCAGCTGGTGCCGGTGTCTGACTCGGTGAGATGGACCTTAGAGTGGTGGCAGAACCTCACCAACCTGTTGATCGGGGTTCCTGTCTACTCGGTGTCCCCTCAGCAAATCCTGACCGTGAATGCTTTGAGGCTTGGCTGGAGAGTCCATCCAGGAAACCGTCAGACTCGGGGAGTTTAGTCAAAGTTGGAACATCATCTCCACATTGGAGATGCGGGCAGTTCTTTATGCTCTGCAGGTCTTCCAGACCCACATTCTTCCAGGTCCGCTGCTGGTGGAGATGGACAACATGTCTGTAGGCTTTTACATCAAGCAAGCAAGGGGGCGCTCACTCTTACCCTCTTCGTCGGGATGCTATGAGGGTCTGGTATGGGGCCATAGAACACGACCTGAAACTCTCACACGTCCATGTTCCAGGTGTCCAAAACGCCTGGCCGATGGTCTAAGCCAGTCCTGGTCGAAAGCACATGAGTGTGAACTCTTGTCCTCTGTGGTCAAAGATCTCTTCGACAGGTGGGGACTCTCAGAGTTGGACCTTTTTGCGTCCCCACTCAACACAAAACTGTAACTCTTCTGCTTACTCAGTCCAGGGCCTGGAGTTTTCTGGCATGACGCATTCTCCCTCTCCTGGAACAGGAGGTGTAATTTTTAATTTCATTTTATTTTATACTGAAAAATCTGCGCACTAAAAACCCATTTGCACAGACATCCAGTTTAGACAAATACAATGTATAAAAACACACATATAGTTATACACACAAACACATAATAATGACAACCAATACCTTATAAGAGGCAGTAAAATCACTAGGTCTTAGTAAAGCACTTACAAACTGTGTTAATAAATATATTCTTCCTAAGTGCAGTCTTAAAAGTTAATGTCTTTGTGCAACTTACTAGGGAGCTTACCAGATCATTATATTGTTTTAAAGCTAAAAAAGTAAAGGAATTTTGTGCAAACCAAGTGCAGTAGAGTAGGACAGTAAAATAATTTTTACTTTTCAGTCGGGTATAACCAGATTTCTGGGTTCTTGAGAACAGACTTAGTATACTTTAAGGGAGAACACCCAACTGTATCTTATAAATAAAAATCGGGGATCTGGAGCGAAACCTTTTGGCCAGTGGAAGACAACTGAAAGATTTATATAAAGCACAATGATGTGTAGCTCTGGACTGACCGGTTGCAAAACGGATTGCTGAATGATATGTTGCCAGAAGTTTGATTAATAATCTTTCAGATGTGTAAGAATAACATCTTTTGCGAGAAATTAAACCCATACAGTACAATCCCAGTTTTCTGGTTGTGGACATTCCATCTCTGAGTGACCTGTGTGAATTCTTGGGTGCCCCCACAAATAGGAGACACACCATAGCCCTTGTACTTCTCCCCCGGACGTGGGTAGAAATAGAAATGTTGCTTTGTACCACTCCCCTCGCGTTCTAGATGCCCAAGCCAGGTGTTGCCCTAATGCCAGGGGCGATACCCTTTGTTGTTGTGGTAGTTGCCTTGCCAACAAGCTGCTAGTTTGGGGGGGGGAGGGGGTTACTTGTGTAAAGAACCTTACTTGGTTTTTCACAAAGACAGGGTGTCTTTGTGCACCAATCCTAAGTTCTTACCTAAGGTAGTGTCTGAGTTTATGTTAAACCAATCCATCTACCTTCCATGTTGTTTCCCCGAGTATTCTAATCTGGGGAAAGCCTTGTTGTGTACTCTTGATGTTCGCAGGGTGCTACGCTATTACACTTAACCGCACCTGGCATGTTTGTAAGACTTACTTTTTTTTTTTTGTTTCATTTACCTCTAAGAGGGAAGGGGCATCTGTTTTGAAACAGTGTGTGTCTAAATGGTTAGTAAATTGCATTGTGTACTGTTAAAGTAAGTACAACAAGCCTTTGCTTGGGCCAGTTAAGGACCACTCTACTGGAGGTATGGCAGTCTCTACCGCCTGCTTCAGAAATGTGTCCACTGTGGATATTTGTGCAGCTGCCACTTGGAATTCTGTTCACACCTTTGTCAGGCACTACAGTTTGGATATTGCCTCCAGACGTAGAGCCAATTTCGGGCTTTTAGTCCTTCAGGGACTTCTGTCATGACCACTCTTCTGTTGTACGTTTCTACGGCTGACTTGTGGTCAGTTCCGGTACTGTTTGGGACTCAGTCCTACCGGTGTTGCCTGCTCCAAGAGCCCCCTCGAAGTAAGATAGTATAGTTATGCAAGAACATACCATAACAGGGGATCTTCAAGAGGTGCTCTTACAGCAGGCACTGCTTCCCACCCTCCTTCCCGCTGATTGCTTCTTCTCCTTTGCAGCTATGCTACATTTCCTCGGCTTTGAGGAACTGCCTCAGTTCTCCATTTGTTTGCCTTTGGCACCAGGGTCTCCAGCGGGAGAATCGAGGTAGGTCTGGGGGACCGCCTCCTTTATACCATAGGACAGACGTCGGCATGCCGACATTGGGGGTGGTCCCCCATTATAGACTGCTAGCTAGAAGTCTTCCGTGTGGTTCTAGCACCTGGCAGCTTAGTCCTACTGGTGTAACCTGCTGCAAGAGTTCCTCTTGAAGATCTACTGTTACGGTAAGTTCTTACATAGCTGGACTGATCTAGACTTGGATCTCCATATCAGTGTCCTGGAGATGTGAGCTGTTCTACTTGGTCTCCAGGCTTTCAAGGAGCACCTCAGTTCTGGCCTCTTGCTAATTCGAACAGACAGTGTCAATGCCATGCACTACATAAACAAGCAAAGGTGGCATTCACTCTTATCCACTGTACAGGAAAGCAAAGAAAGTGTAGTACTGGGCGATGTCTCATGGCCTTCAGCTATCAGTCATGTTTCTCCCAGGTGTCCAAAACTTCTTGGCAGACAGACTAAGCAGGTCTCAGTCCCTGATACATGAATGGGAACTGCTGACCTGTATGGTAAAGGACCTGTTTGCAAGATGCATCATACTGAGTTGGATATTTTTATGCCCCCCACAGAATGCAAAACTGGTGCATTTCTGCTCGCTTGCTCCAGGGCCTGGAGTTTTTTGATGAGACATGTTTCCATCTCCTGGAAAGAAAGTTCCTTTACACATTTGCTCTGATTCCTCTCACTCTGAGGGTTGTGCAGAAACTGTGGGCGGAATGTGCCACCCTAATACAAGTAGCTTCCTTCTGGCCTTGTTAGATTTGGTTTCTGCTTCTGCAGCATCTGGCGGTGGACCTTCTATTCAGCTCCCCCTTTGTCACGGTCTAGTTTCACAGGCTCAGGAGTCCCTGGTCTGTCCAGATCTGTGGTCCCTACGTCTGCATGCCTGGCTCCTGATGACACAGCCTTTGCCTGTTCTGGGTGCCCCCCCAGATGGCTGGTGTCTTGCTTGCAGCTACAAAGCCTTCTACTAGATACATATATTCTTTGAAATGGAAATGCTTCTCCACATGGTGTGCTTCCCATTCAGTGGACTTGTTTAGGAGTCCAGTCAATACTGTACTGGACTACCGTCTGTCCCTATCTGACTCTGGTCTCCAGCACTCGTCCATTAAGATGCACTTCTACCTTTTTGGCATTCCATGCCCTTATTTATGGGCACAAAGTGGCACAAGTAGAGGTGATCTGTATGTTTTTGAATGGTGTTCTGTATGTGCACACTCTGATTTGTTAACCGGTTCCACCTTGGGATCTGAATTACCAACTTGTGAAATTGACTCTGGCTCCATTTGAGCGTGCTGCATCCTGTGAGATGCATTTTCGTTCATGGAAGACACTGCTTTTGGTTGCCATGACTTCTACCCGTAGGATATTCGAGCTTAAAGCTCGATAAACGAGTCCCATTATTTGATTTTCCAGAAGAACATGAAGTCTTTATGAACCAATCCTCGATTTCTGTCTAAGGTGGTGTCTGATTTTACTGAAATCAGACCATGCACCTACCCCTGTATTATCTGGAGCATGGTAATAAGGGTGATGCATTGCTGTGTACCATTGATGTACATAGAATACTGCATTTTCTGTCTTGAGCACAATAAAGACTGCAGAAAGTCCTCTCAGCTTTTTGTTTCATTCTCACCCCTGGGAAAGTGGTCATCCCTGAGTCTAAACAGTGCCTGTCCAAATAGCTGACTAAAAGTATTCTGTCTTGGAAGTATGGTAAGGACCTTCCCAATGCTGTATGTGGCCACTCTTCATGTGATATACGACCACTTCTGTTGCTTGCCTTCAGAATGTTTCTGCAGCTGCCATATGCACTGCGGCCACATGGAGCACTGTGCATTCTTTCACTACGTACTGTAGGCTAGACATCATCTCTCATAGATGTGCTGGCTTTGGTATTGTGGTGTTGCAAGGCTTTCTGTCCTGATTTCATATCAGACTTTGGCATCCTCCCTAGGTACCTTATGTTCTATTAAAATCACAAATGTAGCCACTCCAGTGGCACGCTGTGCCAGCACTCGGATACTAGAGGAACAAGAACAAAGACACACTAGCTACCTTTAAGTTAAGGGGAAACTATCCTTTACATATAATGCAGACAAGTTTAGGAATTTGTATAAAAATTATTTAATCGGCCTATAAACATATTCTAAAAGCACAAAATAGAGACATTCACGCGAGTGCAGTGCACAAGTAGTCAAAGAAGAAACA
The DNA here is from genome assembly GCA_016271365.2 of Neoceratodus forsteri. Lineage (NCBI taxonomy): Eukaryota > Metazoa > Chordata > Ceratodontiformes > Ceratodontidae > Neoceratodus > Neoceratodus forsteri. The sequence continues at coordinate 805,816,326 of CM028133.1, forward strand.
TATTAGCTGTGAAACCTAACCTTCACAGCAGGGAGCGCATCATCAGATGTCTGCTAAGCTACAACATATTTATTTATTTGCTTTTGTTAAACAGGTAAGCACACTAGACAGCCAAGTGCCTATTTTCAGGTGCAACCCGGGAGATTACAAGGTACAGACAAGAACATCAGGCAATAGACATTACATCACGTGTCAGAGACAGTATGGTACAGGCGTGGACAGCAGTCATATGATTTCAGCGTGAGGGCAGGACAGCAGTCAAATGCAGGATATACAAATAGGATCTGTCATACACCCAGACAGGTATGGGTAAATAGACATCACAAGTACATTTTGTGGGTTAGAGCCCAATAAACATAGAGATAGCATAGAATTTCGCTTGACATGAAACAGAAAGGCTAGGATAGAAACCATTTACAGATAATACAGCTGATTGCAGCGAGCTAACCAGTGGATATAGTGCATTCAGTATCAGGATACTCATCTCCTCAGTCATGGCCGGGTTTGAATCGCCTCAGCCGGTCAGTTTGGCCTGGGGAAGTTCCTTAAGTGCAGAGACAGGTGGATGCCGATTTGAGGAAACCCCATAGGGAGGATTTGAAACAAGAGGGGGAGGAGGTGGGGTGAGTGTTTGCTAGGAGGGAGTTCCACAGTCTAGGCGCAAAAAACAGCGAAGGCCCAATCACCCATTTGGGTATGTGTTTTGGGAACCTGGAGAACATTTGAGTCACAGGATCTTAGGTGGTAGGAGGGGGTAGCTGGTTTGAGGGATAAAGCGAGTGCAGGAGGGGTGGCAGTTCTGCCAGTGTTGTCAGTGAAGCTGCCGAGGACAAAGGTGGGTGTGTGCTTTCCAGAGCTGGAGCCTGGTGTATAGCACACAGTTGTGCCTGAGGCGAGGAGCAGACAGCACAAAGTGACAAACATTGTTGTATGTGGTGTGCCATTTAGAGAGTCTGGTTTTTGGGATTAGGCAAAGGAGACAAACCCATAGCAGAGTGAGGGGAGGAGGACCCCCTTTGCTAGGGCGAGTTGTGCAGCCGGGGTTAGACAGCTTTTTGCTTTGTATGCCAAGCCCATCTTGCGGTTTATAGCCTTACAAATGTTGTGAATATGCAGGGAGAGGTCAAGTTGTGGATCAAGGGTTACCCCCAAGTACTTGACTGAGTTCATAACATGCAGGAGGGAACCATCAGCTCCTGAGATTTTTAGTGGAGCAGGGCAGGTTTTAGTTTTGGCTAGAGAGCCGAAGAGCATGGCCTGAGTCTTTTGTAGGTTGATAGTTAGCTTGTGGCCCTTTAGTCAGGTTTGAATTAGACTGAAGTCGGAGTTTAGCCTAGTATTGATGACTTTGATTTCCTGGGAGTTGGTAAGGATGACGAGGTCATCCACGTACAGGGTTAAGTGCCCGTGGGCTTGGACCGAGAGCAGCTCATTAATGAAAAGGGAAAACAGGAGGGGCCCAAGAATGGATCCCTGGGGGACCCCACAGTTCACTGGAGAGGGATCAGAGAGGGCCTTGCTGTATCTAGTGTATTGCTGTCTCCTAGAGAGGTAGTTTGTGAACCAGGCGTGAGCTGGGGGGGAGGGGTAGAGGCCAAGGGACCAGAGTGTGGAACACAGGAGTGAGTGGTCGACCAGGTCAGAAGCTTTCAAGAGGTCCACAAAGATGGCTCCAGTCAGTTTGCCTTGATCAGTGGCAGACCTGATCTCTGAGGTGACCTCAGCAAGGCAGTAGAAGTGCTGTGCCCTTTTTGGAAGCCATGTTGTGCTAGGGTGAGTAGGTCATAGCATTGTAGATAGTGGGTGAGCTACAAGGCAGCCACCTTCTCAAGTAGTTTACTAATAGCAGACAGAATTGCAGTGGGGCGGTAGTTCTTGAGAGTTTTCTTGCTTGAAGACCGGGATGACTCTGGCCACTTTCCACACATCAGGGATGGACCCCAAGAGTAGGGAAATGTTAAAGATGTGGGCAGTGGGCCGGGCTAGGAGAGAAGTTCCCAGGCAGAGCAATTTGGGCTCTAGGTACATAACAACTCTTTCATAGCACAATCTTTTAAGAAGTTAATTAACCCATGTTACTATAACCACATAACATGCAAAGTTTGGATTATGTGGATAATAACGATACACATGAGACTGTTCTGTTAGCAACAAATAAATGTTGGTTAATACCGTAAACGGTAGTAAGACATGAGACAGACATTGTTCTCGATAAGTTGAAAATGTTGCAACAATACTAAAAACATATATTGTTTGAAGTACACCATATATAGGTTCCCACGCGGACTAGAACCTGGGTACAAGGATATTAAACAGTATTACTGACGTGATGTGCCACTGACTGCTGCCTGTATCAGGTGTTCAAAACTGAAACACATAACCTCAGCCATAGTTATAAGAAGAACAGTAATTGCACTCAGATACTTTGGGAAACTGCCTATCTGCCCCTTTGACTGTTTTGTTCAGTTTCTTACTACTGTTTATAATATTAACTGAAATTTTTTTGCTGCCCGACAGATCTGTATAACCATAAGATCAGTCTCGTGTGCAGCTGCAGCTTATTAGGTTATAGTAACTTGACCGAGGATATTGATAATTATGTATTTTTCCTGTCTTTATTTATATCCGGCTATATAAGCTTTTGTAATATGGCTGTAGAACGGACTCTGATGATAGAGTACTGGTCAAATTCCATAACAAGCAGTGATAGACAGTAAAGGAATTACTGCTTGCTCTTCCTGGTCTAAAAGTCTCCACCACTCATTCACACTAATGGGAGTATGCCGGAGGCTAAGGGACCCGTGGGGCCAAAAATCTTCATGAGGGCGATGCGGGATAGGACCACGCATCTTGTGTGCTCAAGACCTTCATGTATAAAGCTGTCTCAGGCGTTGACCCTCCAGCCACCTCAGTTCTTTTTTCCTGCTGTTGAGTGCACTTTGGTGACGTTGTTGCTTGCCTGCCGGAGTCAAGCCTTCCTCAATACGACAGCAACTACAGCCATTCAGTACTCGATTAACTTACTACTTTTAGTATTCTTTTCTTATTAAAAAAAAAAAAAAAAGAAGAGGAGGAAGAAAAGTCTAATTCAGCCTGCCATGAGCAAGTGGACCGTGAACAGTAGGGGCTTGGCTTAACTATTCTGGCGGTGGGGCTGTGTCGGTCTGCCACCCTTTGTGAAGGGGTGGTCCGACCACGGGCAGTCCAGTGCTGGGGGGGGGGTAGTCTGCCCAAAGCACAAAAGCAACCTCGATTGGGGACCCGGCTTTGCTCGACCTTGAGATCTTCTTCTTTTTGTTGGTCGAGGAAGAAATGGTATTGCTTGAGGTCACCATCTGGTACTCTGTGTGTGGCTCGTCGATGGTGAACAGCGGTAGGCCTGACCCGACTCCGGTGGGGTCCTCTGTGGCTCCATTCTTAACGACCACGTCTTCGACACTGGATCCTGTCTCTGTCCTCTGTGGGGCTCCGGTGAGCAGTTTCATCACTGGGCTACTCTTTTAGAGCAGTATGTATGGTGTCTGCCTGGTTGACCTGGCCAGTGGACCCGGTTCCGGGGCCTTCGGGCCTCGGAGTTGCTGGGCTGCAGCTGGGTCAGTTGGGCCAGGATGTGCATGTGGTGCCCTTTCTGGTGCCAGTACCATCGACGCCAATTGCACATGTCTACCCCCTCTCCTTTTCCTCTGCAGGGTCTGGCACAGGTACCACTCCCCCTCCCCTCTTTCAGATCTGGGCCAGCAGTGGTGCTGGCGCCATATATGGTGCCGGCCCTGTGGGTGGCACCTGCACCACAGATGGAGCTGAATTCCTCGACACTGATCCAAGTGGCAGCGTCTCCCATGATTCCTGGCCTAGACCTGCCTTTTGGAGGGTCTTCTGGTAACACCCTATATGAGCGGCTATTATTGAGCGACTTAGTAATAGCACTTGGAAGCAGAGTGAGTGGTGAAAGAAGTCACTGAATCCCCTAGAGCAAGTGTAGCAGGGAGCTACACTCACTAGAGCAGGATATAGCATGATGGTTGGGCTAGCACTGGCAAGCTGACTGTGTAGTGTGGTGGTACACGCTATCGCCCCTGAAGAGAGCGACCCAGGTTCGGGTTTAGTGGCTGGAAAGGAAATATTTTTGTTTTTAAAATCTTTTAAGTTTTCCCCTAAGTCTGTGCTCCCCGTGGAGTTGATTAATATATATCTTTTTTTTTTTTTTTTTAAAATGCAGTAAGCGGTCATCACTATTTGCGATGGTCACACTCTTGTCTGTTGCCCTTTGTTGGGCAGTTCTTGTCTTGCTCTTTGTGGCTGGCGCTTATTAGGAGTTGCTGTTATCTCATAAAACTGGTTCTTCTGGGGTAGAAGTGGATCTTGATGATTCTCACCCTGTCCTGCTTTTGTAGAAGACACAGCGGATGACTCATTTTATGGGCTGGAACACAAGCCTTCCATGTCAGTGGAGCCTGTGGTGGAAGATCTTTCTTTCCAGTCTTTCTTCAGGGATATGGGGTCTACCATAGCATTTCAGACTTCATCTGTGGACCAAAGCAGACTTCTACAGCTTGAGTTTCTGCATTCCTCAGTACGAGTACACCCTGTGGAACACACTCAAATCAATGGCTAAGAGCCTTCTGGAATCTAACACTCCATTACCAGGGGCATATAGTAAAATAATCAGCAGAAAGCTTCTGTGGACGCCTATGGTACTGCCTCTGGCATTTGTAGAAGGCAACACTCCTGGCCCAGAGCATCTGGTCTCTCACCCGATGCTCAGAAGGTGATTAACATCCCCTTGACGGTGCTTATCTATTTGGCCCTCAGGTTAAGCTCTGGAGTCCGCTCTGAACATCAAGGCTGTCATTTAAACAGCCAGGCCGGCTCCTGCAGCCCCTCAGAGGGACTGGAACCGTCGACATTTGTGTAACATGCAGTCCTTTCAAGGTAGAGGCCGAGGAGCCTTTATCAGGAACCAACTTCTCAGCTGTAAAGAAAATGCAGCAGAAGGGACAGGGCCCAAAAGTGCCCTGTACCAACCTCTGAGGATCCGGCCCAGGTCCCACCTCAGCTGTCCGAGGTGGACTCCTCTTGGCGGTAGGGAGGGCATCTGACTCAGTTTTACAACCAGAGGAAGTCCATTACAGAGGACAAATGGGACATCAGGATTGTCCAAGAGGGATACTGTTCCAGTTTCACAGAGATTTCCCCAGACCTTCCACCCAGACAGCAGCTTAGTCTGTCCACCTCTCAGTCAGACCTTCTTACTTCTGAGATATGGGGCCTCTGCTGGGACAGTACAGTAGAAGTTGTTCCACGGAAGAATGGAACACAGGTTCCTATTTCTGTTGCTTTCTGGTTCCAAGATAATAGGTGGCATTGCGCCCAGTTCTTGACCTTGGAAGGTTAAACAAGTACCTGTTCAGGATGGGGTTCACTAAAACCTCAGCATTCTAGTCTCCACTACCTAGATGACTGCCTCCTAGCTAGCCAGTCTGGGTAGGAGACACAGGAAGCAGTTGCAACAGCTTCACAGTTTCCCACTTCCAGGGAGGGTTTTCTGATTCGGGGAAGGTGCCAGCTTCACCTTCCTAGCAGCTCCCCTTCATAGGAGCCCTCTTGGATACCTCCAGGGTGAGGGTTTTCCTTGCGGAGGATGGGAGAAATGACATCTTTAGATGGCTCATTACATCATGGAAAACAACTCTGTTCAGGCCCCTTCTGACGAAGTGGATGCTGGGACTCATGACTTCATCCGCAGCAAGCAGTGGTCATTGACCACACACCCACAGTCCTCCACATAAAGTGACAGAGCCTCAGACAAAATAGGGACCTTTGGTCCATCCCAACCCGCGCTCCCTTCATCTCCATGTTGTGCTCTTGAGGAAATAGATGTGGGCAGGTTTAAGGTTTCCCAGACAATCGCAGAAATCCTCTTAGTCATATGTAAGCTTTCCACTAGAAACGCTTCCCCCTTTGGTGTGCAAAGTCCCGTCTGGACTATTTCTGTTGCCCAGCAGGTAAGGTGTTGGGGTGCCATGTAGACCTGTCAATCGCAGGTCTGCAGTACTTGACAGTGAAGGTAGACATCTGCGCCATTTCGCCCTATATTGAGCCAGTAGAAAACATGTCACTAGCTCAGTTACCGTTAGTTAAGAGATTCCTAAAAGGTATCCTACGCACTGACACCCCAAGTCAGTAGACCGATGGCAGCATGGGATATTAACCTGGTGCTAGATTGCTCACTCGTGAACTCTTTGAGCCGCTAGCTACCTGTAAACTGAAATTTCTGACCTGGAAGACAGCCTTCTTAGTGGCTGTCACTTTCGCTAGCAGGGTCTCCAAAATCCAAGCTTTGGTCACAGACCCCCTTAATCCATCTTTCATGAGGACAATGTGGTACTCCATAATCACCCTAAATTCCTACCCAAAGCAGTTTTGGACTTTCACCTCAACCAGCCCTTGCTTCTCACTACTTACTTCGCTAACTTCCACAATGAAAGAGAGCGCTCCCTTCATTCTCTGGATGTTAAGAAGTTTCTGCAATTCTGCATCAACAGAACGAAAGAGATGCTCAATCCAAGCAACTCTTTGTATCTTTCAGCATGCCTCGTTTGGGTCAGCCTGTTGCCATTAGATGTATTTCTGCATGGTTAGTAGCATGTCTTCGACACTACTACTCCGTGGTGCAGGTCAAGTTGGAAGACCGGGTTTACGCCCACTTTACCAGAGCGATCGTGGCATTCCTGGCAAAGATTTGTAATATACCCATTGCAGACATCTGCAAGGTGGTGACTTGGAGCTCAGTGCATATCTTTGTGAAGCACTATGCTCTGGATGTCCATGCCAGACAGCACACTCTCTTCGGCAGGACAACCCTAATGGACTTCTGTCCTGATTGAGCTCTGTCTCCTGCTGCCCTACTTTGGCGGGGGGGGGGGTTAGCTCGGAACTCTCCCGTTACTGTGAATGAGTGGTGGAAACTTTTAGTCCAGCAAGATATGGAAATTATGTACCTACCGTAATTTTTGGTCTTCCTGGACGAAGTCCCCACCATACATTCACATGCCCACCCACCATCCCCCGAACTCACTCATTCTGTTTTTGGTCTACACTTCCTTGTTGTTTGAGCTGTGAAGATGTTGTTGAATTGACTCTTCTTACATGGGTCATCTGGGCCATCTTATGCCCTGGAGTTAGGGTTAGGTTTTCTTGAGTTACTTTACGCTGCACCTCCTTGGTCAAAAAGGTATTGAGGCGGACTTCCGGTGATGTCAGGGAACAGATGGCACCCTAGACTCTCGGCTCCGTCCCCGCAGCTATAACATCGGACCACATCGCTCTTTTTAAAAAATGTCTTCACCAGCCAAAGCAACGAGAGCTAAAGGGGGAAAGTTACAGAGCACACCGGTTCAAAAATTGAAAGAAATGCTCCAACTAGAGCGGCAGGAGACGTTGGAGAATATGGACTCCTCAGAAGGCCTACAGGCAGAGAACTCTTGTGAAGCAACTCGCAAAGCGGACCTGGCTGCTACAATACTGCAAATGGCTCAAACAGTCCAAAAAATTGACTGAGACCTCACGGAGCTTAGATCGGACATCAGTCATGTAGAACATAGAACAGACCAGATGGAGCTCTGCCTAACACAAACAGCTGAGCAGACGGATAGACAGGACCGTCTGATACTGTACCTTATGGCGAGAGATAGAGAACTTACCAGGCGTCTAGATGACTTAGAAGGCAGAAGCCGTCAAAATAACATCCGAATATATGGGATTCCAGAAGGAGCAGAGGCGGCCTGCGGAGACACTATAGCCTTTTTACAGCAAATACTCTGAGAACTTCTGTCTCTCCCAGAAGATTTTGATTTGGCAATAGATTGCGCTCATAGATCGCTGGGTCCTAAGCCCCGTAATCCAGAAGCCAGGCCCAGGTCTCTGATTGTCCGATTGACCTCTTACTGCTCGAAGGAGGCGCTCCTGCGCCGTGCTTGGCAAAAAGGTACCATTCAATATAAAGGGCAGAGAGTTACTTTAGATAATGATCACACCACAATGGTACAAGAGGCTAGACGTACTTTATGGCCGATACTAAAGCAACTAAAACAGAAGGGGGTAAAAGCGCAACTCTTACATCCAGCCAGGCTGAAAATCGAAACTGGGGAAGGCGTTAGGGTGTTTGCAGACCTCCTGGCAGCCGCACAGTACCTTACTGAGATGGGCATCTCAGTTCCGCCACTAGGCAAAGAAAAATTGGAGTGGGACTTAATTGCATCAGCTTGGTCAGTAGCCCAAAAAGGCGCTACACAGCCGGGGACAACGAGGCGGCTTCCTGAATCGAACCTAAGAGCGGACATCGCAACTCTCCTGCAAAGATACGGTGACCCCTCGTTGGTGAACAAGAAGGCAGCACATTTGCAAGATACCGAAGAGGATCCTGATCAACAAAATATTCTTGAAACATGAAGGGACTAGATACTGGAACTTGTGCTAACACTCTCATTGTCTGACCATATGTCAGATGTTTAATGCGATTGCTGAATGGCATGTGCTTGGGACTGATGGCTAAATCATCCAACAGAGAAGAAAGACTCTTTCCCCTTTTTGCCTTCCCTTTCCCTCCCTTCCTTCCCTTCCTCTCCCCCTCTATCTCTTTTTGTATACCTGATCTTTCTGTGTTTGGGCTGTGGTTGTTGGGCCTGATGTGGAGGGGAAGGGAAGGCTTCCTGAGGGTGGGGGGTATGGGTTGGAGAGGTTTCCTCAAGCTGATTTGAAGAAGTGAATATGTATTGCTCAGGCAGATGGGGCTTTTGACTCCACTATAGAAACGTGTTCTGAGTGCCACAACATGACAGTGCTATCTTGTCAAATGATGCTCATAAGGGGCACTGTCGCGAGGAAGGGGGGGTTAGAGAGGTCTCATTCGTTTAGCTATGTGGATGGTTGAAGGACGTACCCTCTCCAACAGAGAAGGTGGGGTCCCCCCCCCCCTTTTGTTTTTGTTCCTCTCTCCTGCTCTTTCTCTCACTCTATTTTCTTAAGGGGAGGAGGAGGGAAAGGATAAAGCTTCTAAGGCTGAATAATGAGCAAAGGGACTAAAATTGATAATTTTTGCGATGTTTACAATTTAAAAGATCATAGGGCTGGGGGAGGAGGCCAGACAAGTACAGAGCCCTGATACAGAGGACTCTTTCAAACACCATGAAGTCTTGCTATATTAGGACCATTGCAGTCATTCCCCACACTTGAACTGCCCCGGAGAGGAAACAGTTAACTCCAGAGTGATCTGGAGTTCCACAGCGCGAGGGCGCTGTTCAAAGCTCTATCTGGCTAGTTTCAAATGAAACTGTCAGATTCTTTACTCCGCTTCACTGAACAGTCGCTCCGGAGATCAGCTCCTTCAGCTCGGTTCATTTCTCGGTTCAATCGAGTATTTTCGGTTCATTGGAACCGGCAAAAAGTATTTATTTTACCGCATTTCGGTTAAAAGCTGTATCTGGTAAACCGTAGTACAGAAATTAAGTCTGTGTGGAAATTCATTATCGGTTCGGTTTTGAACCGATCGCTTTGTTAAAATATATGTATCAAACTGTTTGGTTGGGCTTTAAGTGCGGTTCCCGGTTCTTATCGGTTCTAAAAAACCTAACTTTATTTGGGGTTTTCAAATACCGTGACGGGTTAGGAACCGATAAGGTGTCTTGCCTGGCACTGCCATCTAAAGGGCAAGTTTTTGGTTAGGCTGGCATTATGTCTGAGAAACCCAAAAGAAAAACCGGCCCACTGGGTTTAACACTGTGATGTCTGTGGGGAAGCCTTGCCAAGGCTGACCCACACACCACTTGTGTTTATTGTCTGGGGTTGGACCACCTCTGTCAGACTGCCAGGTGTAAAATTTCCTGCAGCCACCCTGGAAAGAGATTGGGCGGCTCAGGGGCGAGAGGCCAAAAGTCCGCTGACCGGATGGCCAGCCGGTCCAGTACCCACTGGACCAGAGGAGTGCCCTCTGACCAGGGCGAGATTCTCGGGCAAAGGAAGGCTGGTTCAGAGGAACCAGTCCCAGCAAAAAGACAAAGAAATCAGCAGGTCTGGAGTACAAAATTGTCTCTCCAACTGCTGCAGAGATAGCTAAAGCCATTCAGATTGTCCAATCTTTGTCTCAGGGATCTGTCGAACCCCTGCATCTGGGAAAAGGGTGGCTGCGTTCAGTCCCAGTGGTTCAGGATTATGATGTTGAGGATTTTATGAACCACATGAGGGGAGGAGGAATTTGAACAGTATGTTTGTGACTGGGAAGGTCTGGACGTGCCCATTGAACCGGACATTTCTCCAGATAGACCTTTAGAATCTCCCCTATGCTGTCTGAGTCCCTTCTTTTTATGTTTTACAAAAGGTTGCAGAAACCCTCCAGCTTCTTTAGAAGAGGCTGTGGATGAGCAAGAGGAGCCTGATTATGTTGAAATGATGGATATTCCAGAGTCTAGGAGGTTGTCTATTCCTTTGCATAAGTCATTTAGGAAGCAAACAACAAAGATTTTAAAATCCTCATTCTGTCCCTCCTGTAGATAAAAAATGGACAGAAGGTATACCTTATCAGGCCCTGATACAGACTTCCTCTCTGAGCAGTGTAGTCATGTAGGTGTGGTGCAAGCTGCAGCCTGTGACAGGCTAATATTCCCTGGCCTCACATCCTCCTGATAAGGATTCCAGGAAGATTGATGCCATGGCTAAAAAACAATATATGGCAGCTTCTTTGGGACTCAGGCAGGCTAATTATATGGCTTATGTGGCAGATATCAGAAATCTAGATGGGACACTTTATTGCAGTTAGCCAAGCAGGCCCAGGGTCAGCTGGCTAGTGAGTTGAACAAGTGGCTGCTGATGGCATTGAAGCCTCTAAAGTTCAATTTCATACTGCTGTTGATGTTAATGATGTTTCCTCTAGGGTCATGGCCACTTCTGTAGCTTTCCGTGGTTGGCATGGCTCAGATGCACTAATCTGTCCCAAGATACTCAGTCAAAGGCTATGGATTTTCCTGTAACGGGAAATTCTCTGTTTGGTGATCAAACGGAAGATTATATGAAAAGATGGATGAATATAGAACTACCTACAAAGTGCCCAAGCTAAGGAGAGAACATGCCACTCCACAAAGGCATGCCCCAGGGGTGAGGGTAGGCGCTTTCCACAGGCCCCTTTACCAATCTCAAGCCTCCTCTGCTTTTTCACAGAGGGGTTTCAGAGCGAAGAGGAGCGGGGCATAGGTCAGACAGTCGCCTCCTCAGCCTAAAGCTGTTGCCAAGCAGGCACCCTGATGGGTGCCTAGGCCGATTCTCCTGTACCAGTGGGGGGCAGGTTGGTTTATTTCAGCTAGAACTGGCTGTCCCTAACTCGGACAGGTGGGTTCTGGAAGTAGTAAGCCAGGGCCTGGTTCTCAGCTTCAAACAGTTCCCAAAGATGAGAGCCAGGCAATTTCACCTGCAAACTCTTCAGAAGCCCTTGCTTTGGAAGCAGAGGTTTCTTCCTTCTGTATTGCAAAGCAGTGGAAGGGTCCCCTTGCCATCAGGGCAAGGGACTGTACTCAAGATATTTTCTTACCCCAAAAGACAGGAGAATGGCGGCCCATCTTAGACTTAAGGTACCTGAACAAACATCTATTGAAACCAAAGTTCAAAATGTTAACTCTAGCAATGATTTTGCCTTCCTTGAGGCCAGAGGACTGGTTAGCTTCCCTGGACCTCCAGGGAGCCTATTTACATGTCATGATCAGGCCTTCTCACGAAGTACCTCAGGTTCGAACTGCTCTCTGGCCACTACCAGTTCAGAGCAATGCCCTTGACCTAACCTCGGCCCCAAGGGTATTCACAAAATGTCTAGCTGTGGTAGTGGCTCATTTAAGAAGGCAAGGATTGCTGTGTTTCCTACCTGGACGACTGGCTCATAGTGGGTCAGTCTCCAGATCAGGTAAAATCCCACTTGCAAGTCACCAGCAGCTTCTCACTTCCTGGGATTCCTGCTGAACTTACAAAGTCAGTTCTGGAACCTGTTCAGGTTCTAACTTTCAGGTGCAGAATTGAACACAAAGTTAGCGAGGCATTTCTCCCCTCGGGAAAGAGTGGACAGGCTCATTGCCCTGGCATCCTCCTTTACCCTGCGGGTCTCTCGACCAGCAGGCACTCTGCAACTCTAGGGCACATGGCTGCTTCCACAGCTGTCGTGCAGGGGCAAGATTTCAGATGAGGGACATCCAGTTCCACTTGAGGTCCTATTGGTCTCAAAGGAGGGACCCCTTACCAAATTAGTCGGTGACCAAAACCTGATCCTGGCCCTTCAGTGGTGGCAGGATCAAAGCAATCTTACTCAAGGGTTCCCTTTATACCCGTTTCACTCCCTCACCCTCACCACGGATGCCTCCCTGTTAGGGTGGGGGCTCACTGGCGACCTTTCCACTCAAGGAGTGTGGTCCCCAGGAATCTCTGCTCCACATCAGTCTTTTGGAACTCAGAGCTGTTCTTTTAGCTCTTCAGGCTTTTGCAACTGTTGTCCAGAACAAAGTAGTTCAAATCAGGACAGACAACACCACAACAATGTGGTACATAAACAAGCAAGGGGCACTCGGTCATCAGCCTTGTGCACGAAGCAATGAAGTTGTGGTCTCTGGCTTACTCCTAAACACCTCCTGATGAATTCACCTTCCAGGAAAGGACAATGTCCTGGCGGATGCTCTCAGCAGGATTTCCCAGGGCCATCACGAATGGTCTCTGAATCCTCAAGTATTGGGGTCGGTCTTTGCCAGATGGGGCACCCCTCAGATAGATCTCTTCGCAGCCCCAGACAACCATCAACTTCCTCTATTTTGTTGCAGGCCTCCAGTGCTGGGCTCAGTCCCCCTGGACGCCTTTCTGCTGGATTGGAAAGGGAAATTCCTATATGCTTTTCCCCCCTTCCCTCTCCTCTTCAGGGTATTGGTAAAAATCAGAACTCAGCCCTGCAAAGTGGTTCTGATTGCTCCAGACTGGGCCAGACAGCCCTGGTATCCTCTCCTCCTGTCCTTGACAATCCACCTCCCCTGACCTTGCCCAGGACCCACGACTTGCTGACCTGTGCACAGGGAGAGGTGGTACCGGACCTCAAATCCCTCCACCTCAAGGCTTGGTTCTTGAGGAATTAGAATTTGCTGATTTGCACCTTTTCTCAAGGGTCCTGGATATTTTAAAGGCTTCTAGGAAGCCTTCCACTAGGAGCTACTTACAATTCTAAGTGGAAGAGTTTTCCTTCTGGTGTTCGGAGAAACAAATTGTGCCAGAATCTGCTGACTTGGCCATTTTACTGCACTATTTGGCCCATCTAAATTCCCTAGGCCTTAGACCAGCTACCTTGAAGGTTCATCTGGCAGCTGTTTCTGCCTTTGTTTCTCATGAGGGAAGCCTGTTTCTCTTTCCTCTCACCCTGTGTTTTCCAAGTTTTAAGGGTTACTTCACACTAACCCTCCCTTTAGGGAACCAGCCCCTGCCTGGGACCTGAATGTTTGCATTGCTCAGTTAATGCAACCTCCCTTTGAGCCCCTTTCTTCTGCAGATCTCAAGTATTTAACATGGAAAACTGTTTTTCTAGTGGCTATCACTTCTGCCAGGCGTATAAGTGAATTGCAAGCCCTTTCAGTGGAAAAGGATTTTATTTCTTTTCACAGGGATAAGGTAGTCCTCAGGACTAACAGAAAGTTTTACCAAAGTGGTTTCAGATTTTCATCTGAACCAGTCCATTTCTCTCCCAGTATTTTCACTGGAGCATTCTTCCTCGGGTGAAAGGAGACTCACACAGCTTGGACGTCAAAAGAGCCCTAGCTACTATGTGAACGACCTAAGGGTCACAGGTTCAATCCTCCAACTCTTCCTTACCTATGGAGAGGTTGGCAAGGGAGACCTGCCACTAAGAGGACAATTGCAAGGTGGATTGTCTCTTGTATCCAATTCTGTTACCAAAACTAGGTGGGAACCCCTCAGGACTGAGGGCTCACTCCACCAGGGTACAGCTGCATCTCTAGCGGCTGCTAGAGATATTCCCATTTTGGAAATTTGTCAGCTGCTACCTGGAAAACAGTTCACACCTTTACTAAGCATTATTCCTGGACGTCCAGTCCAGGAGAGATGCTCGCTTTGGCACAGCTGTACTTCAGAGCTATTTCCTAAGTAGGTTCTGACCCTCCTCCATGGAGGTACTGCTGGGTAATCTGCAATGGTCCTAATATAGCAAGACTTCATGGTGTTTGAAGAAAAAATTACTCACCTTAGTATTGCTTTTCTTCTCATGGAGTCTTGCTATATTAGACAACCTCCTCCTACCCCTCTCAGAACTCCCTACTTGGGTATGGGGTTGGCAAATTAGTGCAAGCACTGTGTCATGCCATTTTAGTCTCTCTAGTTTCCCCCCCCCCACCTTGTTTCCTTTGGGTTAGGGAACTAGGTATTTCTGTTTTTTGTTAAGTGGTAGATGGTCCCCTCTCTGGACTTGAGTCTTTTGGGGAGAGGGGCCTATTAGTGCTTGTAAGGGTGATCCTAGCAAATATTATTATTATTCTGTGATTGTTCTAATTCTACTAATGGTAGGTAGCCAATGGCTAGTGTAGAGCTTTTCCACACAGACTTGCTATGTTAGTTTAGCTCCGTAAAGAACCTGACAGTTTCATTTGAAACTAGCCAGATAGAGCTTTGAACAGCGCCCTCGCGCTGTGGAACTCCAGATCACTCTGGAGTTAACTGTTTCCTCTCCGGGGCAGTTCAAGTGTGGGGAATGACTGCAATGGTCCTAATATAGCAAGACTCCATGAGAAGAAAAGCAATTACTAAGGTGAGTAATTTTTTCTTCTCAGACGTCAGAGGGTTTAGCCCAGATAGGGATTTTCCCTAGGGCTAGGACGAGGCTTCATCCTAGACTGAGCCTCTCAGTCTCCATCATGTATTTGTCGGCCCATAAGCTGGGATATTTCCAGCTTAACCATGGAAGTCACTCCTTTTTGGACGGGCTGGGAGATCCCTTCAGTACTCAGCTTGAGGGACTACCCATGCCCCACTTGTTAGCCCCTGGAGTTTGGATGGGGGTGTTGAAGTCGAAATGTTTTTGCTGTTTGAAGTGCCAGTTTGAATTTGCAAAGTTACAGTTACGTTTTGTTGGTGTAATTGTTCCATTTGGGTGCACGCTAGAATGCAAAGGGATACTTGGTGTACAGATGCAAATACAAGTCTGTCAGAAGATTAGATCAAGGGGATTGATCTTGGATAAGGGAAATGGCTAGTCATAATTCAAAGTTCCTAACTTACAACATTAATGGAAGCAAAAATCCGATCAAGAGAAAACAAATACTGAAATATTTGACAAAACAAGGGTGTGACGTTTGCTTCCTACAGGAGACACATCTCTCGCCTTCCGAGGCCCTAAAACTGAAATCCAAAAGGTACCAAGAGGTTTTCTACCTCACTGGCAACGGGCAGGAAGAGGGGGGTCGCTATTCTGGTAGCATCCTCCTTCCCCCTTGAGGTGGAGGAGGTAGTGGAAGATCCAGGGGCACGGTTTGTCCTGGTGGTGGGACGGGTTCAGGACACGTTAATCACTTTAATGAATGTTTATGCCCCTCCAGGATCCTCTGTGTCTTTTTACTCGTCACTCGCTCAGCTGGTGGCAGAGAAGACGAGGGGAATCCTGATTATGGGGGGGGATTGGAACCTTGTGTTTAATAGAGCCCTAATAGATACTACATCTAAAATACCAAACCCAGATTACAGGAAAGCAAGGGCAGTTAAAAAGATCTTTGATCAGGTGGCTCTGGTAGATGTTTGAAGGGAGAGGTACCCAGCGGCTAAAGAGTACACGTGCTACTCCCCTCGTTTCAAAATATTTTCTAGGCTGGATACCTTCTTCATCTACTCTAAAGATCTCATGCAACTTCCCTCAATGTGGGTGGGGGGTTCACCCTTATCAGACCACAACCCCCTTTTTCTGGAGGTGGACTTATCCCTTCCACGTAGAAATACGCAATGGAGGTTAAACTGCTCCCTTCTACGAGACCAAACCCTGGTAGAAGATCTTAAGCAACACATTGTCACCACAATACAAGAGAACAACGTGGGAGGGGTCACGTCACAAATTCTCTGGGATACTTTAAAGGCCACGGTGCATGGGAAAATAATTGCCTATGCTTCCGCTAAAAAAAGGTTGGCTGCACAAAGGCTTGGGGAGCTTACTATACAACTTAAAACCCTTGAGGATGCCCAGAAGGCTAAGTGGGAACAGTCTAGGGATCTAACCCTGAAACAAATTAGGAAAGAATTGATCCGCATGCAACAAGCGGAGACGGAAAAGTCCCTTTTCTATCTAAAGCAGAAATATTATGAAGGGGGAGCGAGGGGCTCTCGCTTACTGGCCTTTCATCTAAGACAATATAAAGCTAAAGCCACAGTTACAAAGATAATAGCACCTACTACAGGCCGTTTAGTTAACAGACAGGCCCAGATAGAAGAGGCCTTTGTCTCTTACTACACTAAACTATATACACCCCAGAATGAATCAACAAGGGAGGAGAAGATGAGATTCTTGAGCTCTCTCTCCATGCCCACTCTTTCACCAATGAAAGGCCAAACTCTGATACAACCAATAACACAGGCTGAAATTTTCAGAACCATTAAGTCTCTTAAGACAGGTAAATGCCCAGGGCCGGACGGCTTTAGCGCCGAATTTTATAAGACTTTTGGGAAAGAGGTGGTTCCCCTTATGTCAGATGTTTACTCTGGGATTTGGCGAGATGGAAATCCTGCACCACCTTCGTGGCAATATGCACCATATCCTTAATACCAAAGGAAAACAAAGATCTCACTAGGTGCGAGTCGTATAGACCCATTTCCCTACTCAACTCAGATTATAAAATTTTCACAGCTATTATAGCAACTAGGTTGAATTCCCTATTGCCAGAGCTAGTTGATTTGGATCAGACGGGTTTTGTATGGGGACGACAGGCTCCTGACAGTGTTCGAGTGGCCTTAAATGTGATAGATTTCATATACCGTCACCGTATTCCATCTTGCTTATTGAGCTTAGATGCCGAAAAGGCCTTTGATAAGGTCTCTTGGAGTTTTCTATTCTTAACTTTAGAGACTATGGCTTTTCCATAGCCCTTTATTGACAGCCTGAAGGTACTGTACGCCGGGCCCCAAGCTTATGTAAGGGTGAACGGAGGTGTCTCTTCCCGCTTTCGACTTGGACGGGGCACTAGACAGGGTTGCCCCCTCTCCCCCCTCTTGTTCGCCCTCTACATAGAACCATTAGCAATGGCAATACGCCAATCAGAGCTGATCCAGGGAATTAAGGTAGGGGGGTTGGACCGAAAAATCTCATTGTACGTGGATGATGTGATGCTGACTCTATCGAACCCAGAGGAATCGATACTCCAAGTGTGGTCACTGCTGGAGGAGTTTGGTAGACACGCTGGATACACGTTAAACAGAACAAAGACAGAGGCCCTTATTTTTACTATGCACCCACAAACAAGGTTAAGGAATGCTCCAATAGACTGGACAGCAAGTAAGATGAAATATTTAGGTACTTACATAACCAAACACATGTCACGACTGTTTAGGTGAACTATAGCCACCTTTAAACCAGATAGCAAAAGACCTCGAGAAACGGACATTAATAAATCTTCCCATGCATGCTAGGGTACAATCAATCTCCATGAATATTCTTCCTAGGTTCTTGCATTTATTTCAGAGTCTGCCGATCCCAATAAATAAAATGCAATTCCAGAAATGGCATAGGAAGATTTCAGGATATATTTGGGGTGGTAAAAAGCAAGAATTAACCTGCACATCATGCAGACACATAGGGAAGGAGGACGCCTACCCCTGAACTAGAAGACTACTACTTAGCTACACAATTGAAAAGGGCCCACAGTGGTCAGACCCAACTTATGTGTCTAATTGGAAGCTGATGGAACAGGGAGAGGAAGATGGCGCGGCCGCTGGAAGCTAGGGTCATGCTCCCTCCGGGATCTATAATAGATCCCCCTCCTCTACAAATGGCTGTTAAAAATACTCTGACGGCTGTTAGAAGGATCTGGCAGAAATATGGAATCAGAAAGTCCCTCTGGCCTCTGTGCAGGATCCCATGGACCCCAAACTTTATGCCAGCACGCCTGGACCACACTTTTAAGGCATGGGGTAGGCAAGGTCTGATCAGCTTTGGACAATTCATGCAGGGAAACGTGGTCCTGGGATTCGAGACTCTCAGGGATAAATATGGACTCCGATGATCTGATTATTTCAGATATTTACAAGTTAGAGCTCATATTGAAACATGCCTGAACATGGATCCGAACACAGACCGTGTTAACTCTTTTCTGGACTGCATGAAGGGCCTGATGACTGGCCAGATTCAGAAGGGTCATATATCAATTTTATATAAAGCAATGGGGACCCTGAGGAAGGATCCCTTAGAAAAATTTAAAAAAAACTGGTTAAAAGAGGGAGGTGAAGAAGGCAGAGAGGTGGATTGGGACAGAGTGTTTCATACTGCTACTAAAACAACTAGATCACCACTCTGGCAGGAGTTTAGCTGGAAAATAAAGGTGAGATTTTTTCTTACCCCAGCACTTCTCCATAGGAGAGACCACATGCTCCCAGATATGCTGAGACTTTGTGGGGAGGATAATGCTCACCATTTGCATATTTTCTGGGCATGTTCTAGGGTACAGGCCTTTTGGTCTGAGGTAATCAAGATACTGCATACCATCTTCATGCTTGAAAGCCCCCTTGGGTGGCCGGAGGCGATTCTGAGTGTCCTGCCTTGTGGAATTAAAGGCCCTGATTCAATATACCTTTGGGCTGTAGTTCTGGCCGCAGCACACAAAACTGTTACTCTGGCCTGGCTGAGCCTGGAACCGCCTGCGGTCAAAGCTTGGGTTCAAATCGTGCAAGAGATCTCAGCTTTAGAAGAATTAACCTTTAAAATCAATCTGCAGACCCGGGTATTTATTCGTAGATGGACGAGATGGTTCACCTGGCTTGATAAATATGAAAATCTGAGCTCGGGGGTAGCTGCCAGCTGAAGCATGGTGTTCAATTAAAAGGAAGAAGAGAAACATTACTGTAGGGAGTTGAGGGCTGAAAGAGAGAGAGGTGTGGGCCCACAATCTGTAGTAGTGAGATGCTGGACAAATGGCTTGTAATGAGTAATCTGGGTATCCTGGGATATTCAAGGGGAAGATAAATGAATAGGGAGCAAATGCTATTGATTGGAAAGTATCCTTGTACCTGTATGAATTTCGTTGTACCATGAATGTGCACCCGCTTGTTACCAATAAAAATGAATTTAAAAAAAAAAAAAAAGGTATTGAGGCGGTTGGTGGGTCGATACTGAGATAGCCTGTACGGCATGAGCTAGTCTCGGGGGGGCCCTTCGCATACACAGTCCTATCCCAGTGCCGGCCCTCCTAAAGATTTTTGACTCCCACGGGGTCCTAGCACCTCCGGTGTACTCCTATTAGTGTGAATGAGTGGTGGAGACTTCGTCCAAGAAGATCAAGAATTACGGCACGTACTTAATTTCCATTTATGGAATTAGACCAGTACT
Organism: Neoceratodus forsteri; assembly: GCA_016271365.2. Taxonomy (NCBI): domain Eukaryota; kingdom Metazoa; phylum Chordata; order Ceratodontiformes; family Ceratodontidae; genus Neoceratodus; species Neoceratodus forsteri. The sequence continues at coordinate 805,835,923 of CM028133.1, forward strand.
CTATCATTAGAGTCTTACTGTCAGAATCAGTTCAAGAGAAGCTACTCTGATGGCAGTGGACTTCTGTGGGCCGTGGTAGGGCTCTACCCTCTGGACTGTTGGTCACTTGGCAGTCACCATTATTGTCCACCCCAGTCAACCCAAGGCATTTGTCCCCAGCATCTGCTTCTCCAGCACTGAGGGTCGAGCTGCCACCACCACAGCCTTTGGTGGGTGCGCCTACAAAGGACTCCATGCTGCTGCCGGCTTGCCAGGCCGATTGTGTGTGGAGATCACCCAGTCAGAGTAGGGTGATCCAGAGCAGTAAATAGTCGAGGGCCATTTATAACGTGTCCTTGGACTACTCTAAGGGATCAGCTATACTTTTTTCGAGGACCCACACTTTCAGCCGTGGCTTTGTCGAGGAAGTGTTCACTGACCGTGGGCTGGTGTCATTTGGGACTTTACTCCGCCTCATGTTGGAGTTCTGAGCAGGCCCTTGGAGCCAGTTCAGAAGAGAGATAAATACCCTTTCACTGAGATCCTGGACAGGGAAGAATCCCCGGAAGTTACCTTTCCCATGGCTGAGGCTATTTTGGGACCAGCCCTGGAGCTTTGGCAGCATCCAGCATCCTGCCTTGCACCCTCCACCCATATGATCTGCAAGTGTGCAGTCCCTACTGGGTCCCTTTCAGGGTTCTTTGATCACCCTTTGGCCGAATTGTTGGTCTCAGACTCAGCTTTCTGGCAATCAGGCATCCAAAGGGATGGGGACGAGCCCCCTGACAGAGTTTTCAAAAAGATTGACCATGTGGCAGAAAAGGTCCACGGTGCTGCTTTGTAGGTCTCCATCAGGTGAGTAATGCCCAGATGATGGTCAGCTTTGGTCACTCCCTGTTGGGAGTGCTGGCTGATGTCCTCCCTCACCTTCCTCCTGTTCATCAGCTGCTGGTGAAGTAGGTCAGAGACCAGGGTCAATCACTGGCCAGACACCAGCCGCAGGTGGCTCTGGACACGAGTGGCTGCTGTACCCGTGCCATGGCAACAGGTATCATGATGCATTACAGGGTCTGGCTGTGGCTTTCCACCTTTAGTGTGGATACCCAACACAAATTGGCCAGTGTGCCCTTCTTGGGCTCTGACCTCTTTGGACCTGGGAGGGAGGATCTCTCACCAGGACTGAGAAGTCCATGCCTCTCTAGATTCTGTGCCTTCATCCCGGAAGAACCAGAAGGCACAGACGCCTAAAGAAAAGACCTTCCAGTATAGGTCCTTTCAACCACAGCTACTTCAGCAGTAGCCTCAGCAGTTGCAGTACCAAAACTGGCACTGAAGCCCAAGTTCTATGGCCAGGGGCTCATAGAATGTGGGAGCAGGGGAAGTTGGTCCCCTCTTGCCACAGCGGCTGGTGCCCCATACAAAGCTGCCATTTGATGGGTCAGAGGTGTCATCCTCCTGCCTGTCAAGTCCCATTTCCCAGTGGAGGGAGGGAAGGGTTGTCTGCACCACTTCTGGTCACAGTAGTCTGCCATTACTACATACAAGTGGATATTACAAGTGGTAGACAGAGGGTTGCATCTTTATTTCGAAGCTCTTCAGCTTACCAACCCCATGCTCTTCGCGAGTCCAGGGTGTCAGAGCATGCTGTCTGCCCTCAGGCAGGTCGTAGCTCAGCTCCTTGCCACAGAAGCCATAGCCCATGTCCCAGATGCCCTGACAAGTCAGAAGTACATGTCCAGGTACTTGCCGGCCCGGAAACAGGTGGGAGGCTGGCGCCTCATACTGTATCTGCACAATCTAAATGAGTTAATGTGGAAGCACAAGTTCTGGATGCTCACTGTGAAACAGACTATACATCACTGGAGCAGGGCTTGTGGTTCTGTTACCTGAACCTCCAGGACACGTTCTTCCACATCCCAGTCCGTGTCACTGGTGGTTGTGACAGGGTGACCCCTGTATAAGGTTTAAGCCCGGTAAAGGAAGAGAACTAGGTAAAGCGTCTCTTAAAATTAGGAGCCTCTGAACTTAGAAAGTGTCTGCCCAGGGAGAAGGCAGGGGTGTTTGCTGTTGTGTGAGAGGATATGAAAAAGATGATAATCACACAAAATGGGACAAAATAAACAATAGTAGTGTATGTATTCTGCAGTTACTGAGTTAGCAGGAGAAGGGCACACTCTTATTCTTCTATTCCCCTTGCTATCCCAGAAACCACAGCAGGGCTACACAATGCTGCTTTATAAGTATATAAAGGTTCCATTACCTGTGGTGGTATATTGGATGATGTTATAGAGCTGGTACTCACAGTCTGGAAAATTTATGATATTAACTGGGGACAAACTCCAACAGAACACACCCAGCCAAACTAGTACAGGCTGCTATATATTATCAGCATATTGTCATGTTGTATAAATATGAACTTAACCCTGCTCACTAAGTGGGTCGCTAGTGAATGGAATCAGCCCCAATGTAGCAACTTTTTCCAAAGGCCCTAATTCACAAACAAGTGTGGACTCTGCAGTTTCAAGGGGAAGCCTGTGGAACTGAGCCCTAGGGCAGCAGTGGCCCCTAGTGTAGGAATTTATATTGATTATAAGATGTGAGGTCACTGTCGGGGGTCTTAACCCCTTTATGATGACACAGATCCTAATTAAGAAGTTAGCAAGCTTCTGAGTAATATATGTCTAGAGAATGTTATATGTCATGTTGTAGTCTGTTAGTCCACAGCAGATAGCAGATTGTAAAAGGACTTGTGTAATGTATAAAAGAAGAAATTACAGGGAGACAGATGATTACATGGTCAACTGATGATGATGTCACTTTTAGAAATGTATTTAAGCCTGCCACTAGGGGCTAGTATTTTTTTTTGTTTGTTTGTTTTTTTTGGACAGGGCGGTCTGTTGCTGACAGGCAGGGGAAGGTGCAAGACCTTCAGGGTGTTCAGCAGGGAGACTGAAGCCATGCCATGCTAAGCTGAGACATGCTAACCTTATGCTAACCTTTATTTTGTGTATTTTGCCTCACTATTTTTGAGTTCTAATAAAATGACAAATGCTTCCAAGCAGTTTTTATGCACCTTATGATTTGCCTGTCTGTTTCTATGGTTTGAAATCCCACACCCTACAACAGTGGTACCTTCAGTTTCGTGCAGATGATGTTCTGTACCAGTTCCAGGTCATGCCCTTCGGCCTCTCATCTGCACTCAGGGTCTTCACCAAGTGCATGGCAGTGGTGGCAGCCTTCCTGAGGCATAAGGGCTTAAGGGTCTATCCCTGCCTGACTGATAGCCGGGCCATTCAATCCCAGCTCAATCTGGATTCAGGGCCAAGCATAGCACTATCACTGCACTAGCCAAGGTCACAAATGGCTGGCAATCCGAATTAGATAAAAAGAATAATGTCTGTGCAGTATTCCTGGACCTGAGCAAAGCATTCGATACTGTGGACCACGAGCTACTACTTTCATCCCTGTACTCCATTGGCTAGATCCATCCTCCCTTAAGTGGTTCAGATGCTATCTCACCGGTAGGGCGAGCAGGTAAAGCTGAAGGTGACCTATCCCCATTAAAACCACTGTCAAGAGGAGTCCCCAAGGTTCTATTCTGGTCCTATCCTTTTGCCATTTATATAAATAACATTGATTCAACCTTACCAATTCCTCTGTACACCTCTTTGCTGATGACACTGTTCTGTATGTCAGCAACCTTCCTCTGCAGCTGCTCTTGAAATCTTACAAACAGAATTCTCCTTGCTACTGAGAAAAGCTTTGTTAAATGCAAAGAAAACTAAAGCAATGATGTTCACAAATCAAAGCTCCACCAGCACATCCTCTCCAATCATTCTCCCCAGCTATGCACTATACTTGGAGAAAATCTGGAGTATGTAGAAAACTTCAAATACCTAGGTGTGTGGATTGACAACAGACTTGACTTCACTCATCATTTAGAAGAACTGTTAAAAGCTTCAGCCAAAGGCTTGGCCTTCTCTATAGATTAAAACCTTCCTAAACAGAGACTCAAAGATGAGGTTAGTCCAGGACATTTTTCTATCAGTTGTTGACTATGCAGACTTCCTTTATAGTCACTGCCCCATCTCCTACCATCACAAGTTGGATACCTTATATCATAGAGCAATAAGGTTCGTTACAGATCTGCCATCTAATACTCATCATTGCTCTCTTTATGCTGCAGTTGGGTGGGTTTCCCTTCACCTCAGAAGGAACAGAAATGCAGCACTATGGATTTACAGAGCGTTGTCAAAAAAACTTCCAAACTATATCCTGGACTGCTTCACCCAGACCTCTCCTAGCTCCTATGTCCTAAGAAGCAACAACATCATCCTGCTCAAATTGCCCAAATTCAACACCAGGCTAGGGAGGGCAGCAATCAGCTATTCTCTAGCTATAGCATGGAACACCCTACAAAAATCCCTAAAACTGTCCAATATCATTCCATTTGCATCCTTTAAACAGCATTGTACAGTCTTCTTCAAAGAGAAATGCAATTGCTACCACTAGAGCTAACATTGTCATCTCACAAATCTCCCTTCCAAACCATATATGGCATATTCCTTCCAGACAGACACCCCATCTTATGGCACCCAGTAATACCTTCACCATCCTAGTATTACATTATGTTGAGTGTCTGCCATGCCTCACTGGGATATGTATATACTGTACATACTGTAAATATTAGCTTAACTTTCCTGTAACCTTTTTTATCATGTGAATTTACTGTACATCACTGTGTTTATAAAAGTTATTTTCCCCTGTATGTATAACTGTCTTATATAAGTGTATGATGTATCTGTTGTGTATCAACTATTGAACCTTGACCTTATCAGGTCCATCTTGTAAATGAGCCTTGCTCAATGATGTTCGCCTGAATAAATAAAGATTTGATGATGATGGTGATGATGATGATGATGATGATGGTGATTCAAGGAGGCCGTCGAATAGTCCAGAGATCTGGCCCTCTAGGCTTGCAGTGACTTTAGCCTTTTGGTCAACCCAGACATGTCTGAAATGGTCCCCTTGCAGGTGATCAAGTTTGTCAGAGCAGAACTAGACTCCTTGAGGGCCAAAGCCCATCTCCCTGTGGAGTGAGCTTAGGATCTTTCCTCTTCTGTGTGCTCATTTCAAGGTTGGGCTCTCGCAGACTGCCTGGAATTTATTGAGGATTCTGGGGTACATGGAATCCTCCATCAGCATTGTCCCTGGGCCTGTTGGCAGATGCACTACCTACAGTGAAAGTCGGGCCACCAGTGGTTTCCATGACTGTCACCTGGACCTGCCAGTCGCTGTGACTCAGCTGATGTGGGATGCCATCCACTGGTGGCTAGTCCCACAACATCTGGAGGAAGGAATCCCATTTATTTACCCAGAACCGTCTGTCATGCTCAAGACGGCTGTGTCTCTGGTGTGGTGAGGAGCACACCTGGGGGACCATAGATCCCATGTGTTCTGGTCACCCTGCCATTATATCAACCTGCTGGAGCTCCATGCAGTTCATCTGGCTCTGGCAGAATTTGCTCCTCTGATCAGGGGTCAGGTTGGGGCTCGTGCAGGTCCAAACAGACAGTACCACAATCAGGTTCTACATGAACAGGCAAAACAGAGCTCACTCCCTTCCCTTGTGTTTGGGAGGTTCTACACAGCTAGACACACATACACAGGCTGATTGCAGATTTTCTGGTGATTCACATCACAGGAGTTTACAGTCAGTTGCCAGGTGCTCTCAGCCCTGGAACCTAGGCCTCGTGCATACCTTTCCTCGCTTCCCTGTGATCCACAGGGTGGTGGTCAAGGTCCGGAAGGACAAGGCTCAGATGATCCTGACAGCTCCAGACTGGCCCAAACAATTCTGGTACCTGCCTCTCCTCAACCTCAGCAGGCCTCAGTGGCAGCTGCCTCTTTGCCTGGACCTGCTGACCAGACAACAGGGGATGGTACTGCTCTCAGGCCTTCAGTCCTTGCACCTCTTGTCTTGGTTCCTGAGCAGCTAGAGTTCAAGGCCTTGGGTCTCTCAGAAGGTGCGCTCCACGTTTTGGAGGCCTCTCGAAAGGAGTCGACTCACAAATGCAGTGCATTTAAATGGAATGGGTTCCCGATTTTGTGCCAGGGGAAAGGAGTTCAATTCCTATTCTTACCCAGTGGTGAGCATCCTGGATTACCTTTAGTCCCTGTCTAAGTTGGGCCTGCAATCGATGACTCTTAAGGTGGTTACTGGGAGCAGGCTGATAAGCTTATGGTGGCCCTGGAGAAGGTGGGCGGGCGCCTTTTTTTTTTTTTTTTTTTAAAGGCCTTGACCAAGGTCCCCTCTGGTGTGTGACCTGCACCACTTTGGGACTTATTGCTGATGCAAGATGTGCTCATGGCAAGCCATTTGTGTTTATGCAAAGGTGTGGGATGTCTTCCCTGTTGTGGAAAACTGCCTTCTTGGTGGCTGTCATGTCAACCAGAAGGATTTGTGAGCTCCAGGTGCTCTTGGTGGAATATCCTTATATGGTCTTTCACAAGGATAAGGTTGTTCTTCACACCGTGTGAAGTTCCTCCTGAAGGTTGTATCAGAGGTTCAGTTTAACCAGGTGATAAACCTTGCAGTACACTCTACCAGCCAATCTTTGGAGGTCGACCATAGGCTCCATACTTTGGACCTACAGAGAGCACTCTCTTACTGTAAGGAGCACATGGCTTGAGTGCAGGATGAGACTTGCTGCCTGTTTGTAACATATGTACCCCATCTGGAGTACTGTGTGCAGTTCTGGAGACCCCATCTCCGCAAAGACATAGACAGAGTGGAGGCTGTCCAGAGGAGGGCAACCAAATGGTGCAGGGTCTGCACCAGAAGACATACGAAGAAAGACTAAAGGAGCTTAATATGTATACCCTTGAGGAGAGGAGGAGAGAGGACATGATAGAAACTTTCAAGTACCTCAAGGGAATTAACAAAGTCCAAGAGGGTAGCATCTTCCAGAAAAAGAGATAGCAAGAACAAGGGGGACAATTTGAAGATAGAGGGGACTTGCTCAGAGGTAATGTGAGAAGTTATTTTTCACTGAGAGAGTTGTGGATGCATGGAACAGCCTCCCTGAGGAGGTCGTGGAGTCAAGAACAGTGGGGGACTTCAAGAATGCATCGGACAGGCATAAGGCAGTCCTAGTGGGGTGCAGGAGGAAGTAAGCTGTTGGTTAATTAGGATCTGCAGCTTATCTGTTAGATAGGAAAATGGGCAGACTGGGTGGGCCAAGCGGTCCTTATCTGCCGTCAAATTCTATGTTTCTATGCTGAAGCCGTGCCTGGCAGACAGGCAGCAAAGCAGACTACTGGCATGTGGATAACATCCTACCTGACGTCTGCTATAGGTTGGCTTGTAGGGAGCCTCTCGAAGGCCTTGGGTCTCATTCTGCCAGACATACCATTACCTCAGTGGCTGCTTCCAGGGACTTCCTAATTCAGGAGATCTGTAATGCTGCCTCCTGGAGTAAAGCACATACCTTCATATCCCATTACAGCATTGATGTACTATCCCATCGGCCTGCTGCTTTTGGGTCCTTGGTTATACAGTCCATAGGCACCAAATAGGGGTGTGTGCCTTGCCTCCTCCTCCTGGAGAACTGCTAGGAGTCTGTGACAGTGTGGATAGTGAAATGTATCCACGCCCTTACAAATATAAGTTACTCACTTGTAACCATAGTTACAGGAATGGTATACAGTTCACAAGCCACCGGCATACCCCGGGAATGTGACATCCGAATCACTGCTTGCAACATGCAAAGATCTAACATCACGGGGCGAAGCTGGAGGATATACTGCTTGGATGGTGGGAGGAGTTTACTTTAAGACATCCAACAAAGCAGCATGTTCTAGGGAACTGGCAAAATGTGGATGTGAACTGTATGCCACTCCTAGAACTACAGTTATAAGTGAATAACCTATATTTTCTCACTATAACAGTAAATCTTTGAGATAAATCTCCATTAGGAGCACACAGCACACCCACCCTCCTTCATCCTTTCTGAGGTATCAGCTGGCAAGTCTGTCCACTGCCTTGTTTGTAGATGTCCATGAGTGCTTTTCGTATACTGTATTCTGTAGCGCTCCACATTGTCAATGGGTGGTCATTACAAATGGGTATAGTGCACCCCTACCAGGGGACTGGCATAGCCCAAGATTTAGAATGTTGGGCACCTGAGGATTCCCTGCAACTCCTCAGTTGTACTGTGCCATTCAAAGGGGACAGAGCTATTTTCTCTTCTCTGAAAAATTGCAAGTTTCAAGATTGAAGGCTTCAGTTGGGGCTACCTGTTTTCAGGGAATGCCTCTAAATTTAAATTGTGCCTGTTAAGCTGCAGCTTTATAATTATATACAGTAGCCTGCCTTTTTTCTCACTCACTATATGGACTGGGAGCCACCTATGCCTTGCAAGGGTGTTTTCTATGGTCTCCTGTTAGAATCCTTTAAAAATGAAAAAAAGGGTGCTTCAGATAGGTATAGATTTATTTTTTGAGTATAGGGGCTCTGAGTGGTCACTCATCTTTAGCGTCGGTTCCTATCTCCCCCCCCGCCCCATCGAGGTTTTTGAAGTTTTCTGTGTTGTCTGCCAAAACATTTTTTGTCTTGCCAACTTGTGAGGTGTTTTTTTGTATTTTCTCTCCTCATCGTTTTCTACAGTTGCGCGGCTGCCATTTGAACTAGGTGCGCACTTCTTCATCATTAGAACTTCCCGCCAGTAGGCAGGGGAATGCAGCATTTGCACACACTCACATATACACACTCACGCCCCATAAGCCTAGAGGGTGAGCACACTCTCAGTTACAGCTTTTCAAGCTGCTGAAATTTTTTTTTTTTTACAGTTGGCTGACAGTTTGTTTTTTTCACAGTAGTTATAAATCTTTGTTTTTTCCTGTCACAGTTTTCCAGTTGTGGAGCAATTTAAAATCAAGGTTTTTCTGTTTTGGCACCATGGCTTTCAGGAGACCATACATTATGAAATGAAAAGACCTGCAGAAGGGTGATGAGGTCCTCTTCCGTGGGTATATATTGTCCTCATTGTGTTGCCCAGCATTATTTCTCTCTCACGGTTCCCGCCAGCCAATCCTACTAGGGTGGGGCACACCTGGTCCGTCGCTTGGCAGTGGCAAAGCAGAATTGTGTAAAAATCTCTGGTTGCTCCTCTGTGGGCTTAGGAGCTTTTGAGCCCTGAAATCATGCAGGACATCCCAACAAATACACCCAACCCCAAACCGGGCCCCTCAGGTCAGGGAGTGGCCCACACAGGCACGTCGAGGTGCAGTGCAGCAGGAGCAGGCTGCTGAATCAGATATGCAGGCAGATCCCAACCCTGACCCATTGGAAGGTCAGGATAATGATTATAGGGATCTTGGGGAAAACGCCTGACCTTAAAAAATTACTTTCAGATGAGAAGGACGTCCTCTCTGAGGAGGAGGTAGAGAAAGGAGAGTGAGCAGAACCCAAGACCAGGATACCAATTCCACCCCTCTTTGATAATAAGTCCTTGTCCTTTTTGATAGCGGAGGCATGTAGATCTTTGCAGCTCAAGGAGGAGTAGTCCGTAGAGCCACTGGAGGTTAATCCAGTTTTGTCAGCATCCTTCTCTGCTCCAAAATGTTTCCCAAGTTTTCTCCATTGTGACTAAATTATTGAACAGGAATGGGCAACATGTGTGAATGAGAGAAGAAGTCTCCCAAAACCAAGAACTAGGAATTATCCCTTTTTAGAGGAAAGGTCTCGCAAGTGGGATCCCCTCGGCAGACAAGGCTGTTTATAATTCCATAAAACACACTGCCATTCCAGTGGTGGAGGCTCTGGCACTATCAGATTCACGTGACAAGCGGACAAATGCAGCAGGGCTTTTGTTGCTTCAGGTGCAAACATTTGTACCTCCTTTGCTTCATTTATTGTCGCCAGAGCCTGGAACCTCTGGGTCACTACGCTGACCGACTACATCCCTCCTGATTAGGAGGGTTAGAGTATTTTTCAGTTGGTGGCCATGGCATTCTCCTTCCTTGGGGATTCCTCAGTGGACAATTTATGCTTGTCAGCCTGCTTGGCCTACCGCACTGCATCAGCCATGAGGGCTGTGTGGCTCAGACATTGGTCTGCTGATCAGTCTTCAAAGACAAAACTGTTTAGACTTCCTTTTGAAAGAAGTTTATTGTTTGGTTCTAGTCTGGATTCTATCCTGCAGGACATATAGGATAAAAAGGACCACCTCCCAGTGTCAAAACAGCAACACAAGTCTGCAGCTCCTCAACGATGCCAGGGCGACGGTCAGTGCAGACAGTCCCAGGGAGGGTTTGTCCCTTTCGGAATTTCAGTACCCAGAAAAACAGAGGTACCTATTCAGGCAGTAGAGGATACAACAGCTGAGGCTCCTTTCCCAGGCACCCCGGAGGAGGACCAGCACAAAGGCCTGGTATCTCACAGTAGTAGTATGTAGGTCCATCTCAGCGCCCTTCCCCTTTATTTATTTATTTAATTAATTTATTTATCGTGATCTTGGAAAACACCTGTGAGCAGATGCTGTTTTAAGGCGCCACGTCAGTTACATAAGACAGCAAATACAAAGACTATGGACAGTAAACATTAGATATACAAAGCAAATTGAAACAAGGCAATGGGAAAAGTATGCTGAGGCATTGCACAGTGTATGCCTGCATCGAGATAAGAGACAGATGGGGGGGGGGGCGGCGGGTTCAGAGGGGAAGGGAGGGCTAAGGAGGCAGGCATGTAGGACAGGGTGAGAAGCCGGAAGGATGAGGGGTAGTGAGGTAGAGGAAGTGCTTATGTGGAGCGATCAGAACAGATAAGTGGGGAAAGTGCTAGTGGCGGATTTGCTGCTAACAGCGGTTTAGCTGGGGCACATACAGATACTCGAATCAAGGAGAGGTGGTGGGGGGGGAGGAGAGGATTAGAGTAGGCTGCCAGCTGGCGGCCCTCTACCTTGGTCAGGGGATGCAGGTACCCTCAGAGCTTGGCTGCCCCCTGGTGGAGGCTGGAGAAACACTGTCACTCCGAGGACTGTCGGTACTAGGCCGACAGGGGAGGGAGGAGGAGACCCCATCTGGAGTTGTGGTGCGCATATGCGCCTCCACACGCATGCGTACCAATTCTGGGGGTCTAAGGAGTAGCAAATTCACAGGAGAAAACAGAGGAAAGTGTGGGGGCCGCCAAGGATGATGCCTCCAGACTGGCTCTGGGGATCTGCCGGGACACGCATGGCGCTACAAGCCCTCGAAGGACCCCGAGTCCAGTAGATTGGTGGACGGCAATGGTGGACCTGCCACAAGAGGATAAAAAGAAAAAAAAAAAAAAAAAAAAAAAAAAGAAAAGATAACTGCATTGTCAGCATAAAGGAGCATGCGACAGTGACAGGAGTCCGGGAGATTATTTAGGAACACGCTGAACAAGAGAGGTCCTAAGACTGACCCTTGTGGTACTGCAGATTTGACAGCCTGGCTGTCTGAGAGGACATCTCCAATCCTGACTTGCTGGGAACAGTGGCTCAAGTAGCTAAACCCTTGGTGGAAGACTTCAGGAATTTCTTGCAAGATGGGCCCAAAACAACATCTGACACCTGGGTTCTGGAAATCCTTCACCTAGGCTATGCCATAGAATTCTTAAAGGGGGCGTTTTCTGCCATCTCCAGTTTCAAAGCAAGTGGTGAAATGCCAAGCAGTGTCAGACACTCCAACCTATCTCATTCAAATTGAGGTCGTAGTTTGGTTCCCCAAGTGAGAAGGGTCAAGGGTTCTACTCCCTCTACTTCTTAGTTCCCAAGAAGTCGGGGGGTCGGGCCATTTTGGATCTGAAGCATCTGAACAAGTTTGTGCACCACAAAATGTTGAAGATGGGGTCTCTGAGGATGATAATCTGGGTTGTTCAAATGGGGGATTTCTTAGCCTCAACAGATGTGATGGATGCCTACCTTCACATCCCCATCTGTCAGTCTCACCAGAGGTACCTTAGGTTCTCGATTCTGGGCCAGCACTTCCAGTACAGGGTTCTACCATTTGGCCTTGCAACAGCACCTCGAGTTTTCTCGAAGATATTGATTGTCCTGGTGGCTCAACTACAGCAGGAGGATCATCATGTCTACCTTTATCTGGACGACCTACTCATTTAAGCATCAACAATGCTTCTTGCGAAGAGATCAGTGTCCAGGACCCTGGAGATGCTGGAATCACATGGCTGGATGGTGAACTGGGAGGAGAGCTTCTTAGAGCCATTGCAGTCCTTGGAGCACTTGGGGGCAATCTTTGACACGAAAGTAGGAAGGGTGTTCCTGTCACCCTCCCATGAAGAGATGTTATTGTCAGAGATACAGTGGTTTAGGCTTCAGTCCTCAGCATCGGCCCACACTCTACTGCGGATTCTGGGCCTCATGGCGGCAGCAATAGACATAGTTTCCTGGACTCACTTCCACATGCAGTCTCTTCAGATGGAGCTTCTGACAGCCTGGGACCCGTCATCAGAGGACTGTCAAGCCAGGATCCTCTTCACCCATCAGTTTCGTCACTCCCTGAGTTGGTAGCTGAATGCGCAGAATCTCAACAAGGGGATTCCATTGGAACTCCTGCTGGAGGTAATTCTCACAACAGATGCAAGCCTGCATTGGGTGGGGGGCAGTCCTGGACCAACTTCCCACTCAGGGGATTTGGTCACTACGAGAACAGCATCTCCACATAAATGTCCTGGAGATGTGGGCGGTTCACCTAGCTCTGCTTCATTTTCAGTCCAGACTGAGGTACACTGCAGTAAAGGTGCAGTTGGACAATGCCATTACAGTGGCTTACATAAACAACCAAGGAGGCACAAAAAGCAGTGCAATGCTTCAGGAGGCCTCCAGCCTACTGAGATGGTCAGAGGAGAATCTTCTCTCTCAGTCGGCAGTACATGTGGTGGGGAATATTGGAACATTCAGGTAGACTATCTAAGTCATGGAGATGTTCACCCTGGAGAGTGGCAGTTGAACTCAGAGGTGTTTGCACTACCAAGCAGTTGGTTAGGGCAACTAAAGATAGATCTGTTTGCTTCAAGCCGCACTGCTCAGACCCACAGGTTCTTCAGTCGGTATCGGTGTTCTCACGCAGAGGCGATGGGCACCCTGACTCAGGTGTGGTCCTTCCGCAGAGCGTATGCTTTTCCTCCACTGCCTCTCCTCCAGAAAGTCTTAAGAAAAATAAGACACTCAAATGGAAACTTTCTCTTCTGATAGCCCTGGAGTGGCCAAGAAGACTGTGGTTCTCAGATCTAGTGAACCTAGCCCAGCAAGCTCACTTCAGCCTTCCGATTCAAAGTGACCTCCTGCTACAAGGCCCCATTCTCCACCCGAACCCAGGCACAATGCAACTCGTGGCCTGGCTTCTAAAAGGAGGAGACTCTTAAGACTTGGTTTTCCCTTGAGGGTAGTTGAAACCTTGCTGGCAGCAAGAAGAACCTCTACCGTGGCTGCTTATGCTCGAGTCTGGACTGTATTTTCTTCTTGGGCCAGAGAGAAAGGAATTAAGCCTGCGAAGGCCTCCATTGCTCAGATCCTGGAATTCCTTCAGGACATCTTAGATAAGGGTCTGGCATTGAGTACGCTGATAGGGCAGGTTTCTGCTATTGGAGCTTCCTTGGGGTTCTCCCTAGGAACAAATATAGTGGTTGTTCATTTTATACATGTGGTTGGCAGAGCCGATTGCTGTTTCAATTCCTGGATCCCCCGTGGGTGGAGGTGTCAGCGTGGCTCAGTTGGTAGCACATCCGCCTCTGGACCAGAAGGTCGTGGGTTCTCGCCCCACACTGGGATTGGACTTGCACCTAAAAATCGCTGGCATCTGAGTGCAGTATTGGGGGGTGCTGTACTGCTGGGGTGTGCCGTCCTTCGGATGAGACGTTAAACCGAGGTTCCTTCTACCCATCCTGGTGTTGTCCTGGTGGGTGTCCAGGTGGAAGTAAAAGAACCCAGGGCACTCTTCGCAAAGAGTAGGGAACATTCCCGGTGTCCTGGCCAACATTCCCTTCCCATAAGCCGGTTCATGCAATTATCCAGGCTGTGTGTGGGTGATGATGTGCGATATGGCCGCCACCACACATTCAGTCACTTCACTACCAGTCTAGCATTGCTTGTAAAGCGCTTTGGTTGTAAGAAAAGCGCTATATAAATGCAGATTCTTCTTCTTCTTCTTCTTCTTAACTTGGATCTGAATGCTCTCTGTGTTGAGCCTCTTCGAAACCATTGTCATCTGTGCCACTGGATATTTTGTCCTACAAGGTCTGTTTTTTAGTGGTCATGTGTTCAGCCAGGAGAGTGGACGAACTCCAGGCCTAGTCTCATAAGGAGCCTTACCTTATCATGCATAAGGAAAAGGTGGTGCTTAGGACTGTTCCGTCCTTCATCCCAAAAGTGCCCATGGCTTTTCATGTGAATTAAGAGATTTGCCTTCCATCCTTCTGTCCACATCCTTCTCACCCCAAAGAGAAGGAGTTGCATAAACTGGACCTGAGGGCGGGCAGTTAGGATCTACCTTAAACATACGTTGAAATTTCATAAGTCAGATAGGCTGTTTGTACTTTTTGGGGCAGCCAAGAAAGGACAAAAGGCCTCTAAACCCACCCTAGCTATGTGGGTACAGGCCTATGTTGCTAAGGCCTATGTGGCAAGAAAGAAGAGGCCTCTGGCTGTTACCAGGGCTCACTCCACCCGTGCACTAGCAACTTCCTGGGTGGTGAGGGGCAAGGCCACAGTTTCAGAACTATGCAAGGCAGCTACGTGATCCTCAGTCCACATTCACGAAACATCATGAATTGGATGTTCAGAGTTCTGCTGGCACAGCTTTTGGTTGCAGTGTGTTGCAGGCAGCAGTTTACAAGTAGTAATGAAGCATCTGGCATATGGAATAATCTTCTCTCCCCCCCCCCTCCTGTTTTTTTTCTCTGGGTATGCTTCTTAGAACCAATTTGAAATGAGTATCCATTGACAGTGTGTAGTGCTACAGAAAAGAAGAAATTAACTTTATTCTTACCATAATTTCTTTTCTGTTAGCTCGACATTGTCAATACGGACCTATGAACAGTCTCCATAGGGAAATCTTAACCTGCATGCTAGGAGAGAGGTATGTTTTTAAGTAAAATCCCCTACGAGGACCTCTCTCTCTTTTCTGCTGCATTGTACTCCGATATGTATAATTATTTGCTGATTTATCAATTATGCTGATTTTATATGCTGATTTAATTATTTGTGACCGCAGGTTAACAGGTTTTGCTAGTTAACTAAAGTGTGTTTCCTATTGTAGTTTCGTTCTCTGCCTTCTAACAAACAAACAAAAAAAGAAGACAAAGAGTATATGTATCTTTGTATACTAGTTTCAATTCACAGATGGATGACTCCTGTGTGATGTGTGGTGCCTGTGAAGCACCTTGCGACTATAACAAGATCCGAGTACTTCAGGAGTCCCTTTAGGTCCATGAAATGCATCCCTTTTCCGAATATTGAATAGGGAGGTAAGACAGTTTTTTATTATTGTAAATATGTGATTGGTTTTTTGATTGTATCCGTGTGTAGCTCTCATGGGACTGCTAAGTAGTAACTGGGGAGTTGCTGTTAATGCAGGGGAATTCTCAGGTGCCCAATATTCTAAATCTTGGGCTGTGCCATTCCCCTGGTAGGGGTGTACTATACCCATTTGTAATGATTACCCATTGAAAATGTTGGAGCTAACAGAAAAGGAAATTATGGTAAGTATGAAGTTAATTTTTTTCTTTTTCAGTTCCATGCCTCCTCTTGTGTGCTTGATACTGGTCTGATCTCCTGGTTCCTCTCATAGTAAGAGGCCCTTTAAGCTTATTACCTGCAGGTAACTGAGTTGCAGTGAGGCCGCCCACTATTATGTAGGCACCGATGTTGCATGTCATTGTGGGCAGCCCTCAGCTAGCAAATGTTTCTAAGTGGTCCTGATGTCAGTGGCTTACAGTTCCAAAGGTGTGGTCCAGTGGTGGAGATTCACTTGAAGATATACTGTTAACAGTGAGTAACTGTCCTTTCTTTGGACACATCCAAGGTTTAGTAGTAAGATTTTCTATTCCGTGCTAACATATCTGGTTCTTTACCAGTTGGGGTGAAGCATCCCTTCACCACCTTGATGTCAGTGTGACTTTTTTATCAGAGTAGGATAAAGTCCATTAGGGACTCCATATATTACACCTGTTCTTAAACATGGACCTGCTGTCACTACAATAGTCATTTCAACATGGTTACTACTAATATTATCTGGGGATGGGGAAATAAACCCAGGCCCTTCTAATCCAGAAGAATTTTTGGATTAAAACATCTGGGGTAAAAGGGGCCTAAGATTAGCACATTTAAATGTACGTAGAGTCCTCCAAAAAAAACAGGAAATTGAGGCTTGGGTTGCAAAGTACGATCCTGATGTACTTAGTTTAACGGAAACATGGATGAAGCCCTCTATACCAGTTAAGCAATAAAGCATGACAGGGTGTGTTATGGTGGGATAACGGCCCACCTCGGGGTGGGTTGAAGCACGAGGTGTAGCCGGGCTTCCTCACCATAGACACACCTCGAGTGCTTTATTGTGATTATAAATGGGTCATTTTTAGTAAATTTTATGCATTTCTAAACATAATACTTTCAGCTGGACCATTGTGCTGGGATAACGGCCCAGCTGAAAGCAGCTCTTGGCCAATCAGAATTCAGCATTCTTTCTACCCATTTCATAATAAATGTTATTGCTCTGGAAGGTTATAAATAATGAGGAAAGACAGAGTAGGTAAAAAAAAAAAAAAAGGGTGGCGGTATCATGATTTATTATAAATCTGAATTTAACTGTGTGTGTCTGAAGTGGATATAAAATATGACTTTACCTCAGACAGTGAGTGGCTGTTGGTAGAGATAAAGCAAGGTGGGTGCTGTAAATTAAAATATAGGACTGTCTGTAACCCCCCTAAATTTGCACAAAAGAGTTTAGATAACTTCTTGAGATTTGTAACAACTTTTCGATTTGGTGGTGACTTTTTAGGACAAGGTGATTTTAATATTCACCTGATCCAGTAGCAGACTCACAAACTGATTCTCTTAACAAATGCAAGTTTGAGTCAATTAATTCAAACTTTTACAACAGTGAACTTAAAAACTAACAATCCTACAACCCTTGGTTGGGTATTAACAAACAATCAAACTATAGTAAAAAAAACAAAGTAGAGTGTTGCCAGATGTAATTAGCGATCATTTGGCAACCTATTGTGCTGGGAAATGTAAGCGAATCAAACCTCCCCCTCACTTGATTACCTATAGAAAGTTTCCAGGTGAATTATGTGAGGAGTTGCTGTCTGTCCTACAGAAAATAGACCAATCCTATTTAGAGGCAGTACCTTACGTTGATTCTACAGTTGACTTTTTACAACTCCGCTTTTAATATTGCAGGATAAATATTTTCCAAAATTAATTAGAGTCAGGGGAACAGTGAGTAAATGGATAACTCCAATCGTGTTTAAACTAATGAAACAAAGAGATTTAGCTTGGAAGCGATTTAATTTAACAAAGAATATGTGAGTTTCATAAATATTGTACACTCAGAAATGGATGTAAGCTTAAATTGAGGCAAAGTGAATCTGATTATTATTCTAAACAATAGGAGATTAATCTAAAAAATCCAAAACATTTTTGGTCCTTCATCACATCTCTGATAAATCCATCAGTGAAAGGTCAGTCTAAAAAATTCCATGCAGATGGTAAAAATATAACTAATGAACAAGAGATAAAAGTAATGAATTTCTAAACAAATTTTTGGATATGAACAAATATAGACAACCTAATATTGATCTAGACTCTCAGAATTTATTTAAAGATTCTTTTCAACATGGAACAGCTTTCTATTTTAGGGCAATACAATTTTCTCAGGTACTAAAGTTACTAAAACAAATTTCACCAAAAAATGTGGGAATTAATGATCTCCAACCAAGGTTTCTGAAGCATATAGCTTCTCAAATCTGCTTTTCCCTAACAAAATAATAATTTTTTTTCCTCAAAATTGGGAAGCTTTCCAGAACAGTGGAAGCAAACGGTTATTATACCAATTTTTAAGGGAGGAAATCCAAAGAATATGGGCAATTACTACCCGATATCCTTGCTTCAACCCTTGGGTAAAATTCTAGAAAAAATGATTAATGAGCAACTTTCCACTTATCTTCAACAGGGTGGGTTAAGGGCTCCTGAGCAGCATGGCTTTAGAAAGTACCACAGTACTGGCACTGCCTTGGCCAGGTTCACGGATCACATCAGTGAGGCAGTGGACAGAGGAGAACTCACTGGTGCTGTTTTCTTGGACCTGTCCAAGGCATTTGACCTTGTGGACCATCGCCTGCTGCCCCAGAGCCTGGCAGAAAAGGGTTTGTCCAACTTACTGTTGGCTGAATAGGGAGTTATTTGACTTGTAGAGAGTTGAAAGTTTCGTATGATGGAGCTTTGTCTAGTGGAAGAATCTTGGAACAAGGGGTCCCACAAGAATCAATATTAGGGCCGCTCTTCTTTACAATATTTATAGATAAAATTCCTGTAAAATTGAATAGGATTCAGTAACTTTTGTACGTGGATGATATCATTTTATATAAAAGTTTCAGTTCATTAGAAAATATAACTTTGAATTTAAATAGAGGTTTTCATGAACTCGAAAATTGGTTAATAAAAATAACACTGTCCTTAAACAGCACTAAAGCAGTGTATGTTGTTTGGTTCTAAACAAAAATGGGAAAAGTCAGGTGATTTGACTATAATGGACAATAAAGGAATAATCTTAGAGTAGGTACATCATTTTAAGTATTTGGTCATATATCTGGATTCTCAATTAACTTATGCATATGATATAGGGAACATAACGAGACAGGTTAATCAGAAACTTGGGATGCTCTTTAAATTTCAGAAATCACTAACATTACAAGCCAGAAATTCAATAGCTTAAAGTATCTTACTGTCTCAATTAAATTATAGATCCTTCTTATTTACAGCCTTATCCAAACAAGTAATGACTAATCTTACGTCAGCATATCATAGTATTTGTAGATTTGTCCATAAATTGCTCTACAATACCCATCACTGTACACTGTACCAAATTTCAGGCTGGCTTCCACCTAAATGGTATTAAATTTATTCTTTGTGTTGTCCAACTGACAAATTATTGAGGCTATATATTTTTTTCTCATTATTACAGTCAAGAGAAATTACTAAAGGTTTAAAATCAAATCTGACCCCGAAGTTATCTATATGTAGGACCAAAACAGAAATGGGGGACCAAGTTTTTTCTACTCAAGCTCCTAACTACGGGAATAATCTCCCAATTGAATTTGTTCAGGGATAAGTCATGATCTTTTTAAGAGAAAGTTAAAACAACATATTTTTAGTCAAGTGCAATGCCGTTGTTTCTTTTAATCCAATGTAATTGTCTTGATTGTCTTTGTATAATGTTTAATGTCTGCTATTGGTGTGTTGCACAAGTGATGTTTGTAACATCTTTTATATTTTGACTATTCATTGAAATGGTCTTGAGTTGCATATGAAAAAGGGCCATTGGCTCATATGTTTACCTGGTGAACAAAAGATAGATAAATAAATAAATAAAGTATATGTAGTGTACCAGTGACTCAGTGTCAGTGTAAGTGGCTCAGTAGGTAGCATAGTTGCCTCTGGGGCTGGAAGATTGGATGATTGTGGGTTCTAGCCCCACACTAGGCACTTGGGGTAATACCCATAACTGACACTGTAGTGCAGTACAAGGGAAGTGCTGTACTGGTAAGGTGTGATCCTTCGGAGAAGACTTTAAACTGAGGTCACTTCTGCCCATCTCTGGTCACTGTCCAGGTGGAAGTGAAAGATCCATGGCACTAATTGAAAAAGAGCAAGAAGTGTTTATTACGGGAAAGAAAATCATACATTACTAGACATCACCAGGCAATATATACATTGTAACAAAAGAGGAACCCAATACAATCTTGGGAATATAATGCAGTACACATTAAATGTGAGTTTAGAAAAAAGGGAGAACAAAAAGAAGAATCAGTAAATTCTCTTAACCAAATATGTTGCAGAAAAACAAAACATTGGCTATGTTATGATATCCTTGTAACAACAAAAACAAGGAAGAAAAAAAAAAAAAGAGTCCCAGACAGATTACATTTTGTTTAACTCAAGTAATAGGGGTATCTTTTTCGGTGATCCATGGAAGATTGATCCATGCAGAGTTCAGAGTGACGGACTGAACTGTTCTGGCTTTTACAAAATACATTTTTTGTAGATTTGACGTGGTCTTGGCCACAAACTCAAGATGAGTGATGTGCTCCTGCTACAATGTGAACAGACACCTTGAATTCCACACATACCATTTTATAACTGCAAAAACAATATGAAGCATGCTGGCATGCCATTTTTCCCAAATCCCCATGTAAGACCCATATATGAGGACCTTATAAGTCACTAAAGTGAAACTTGTTTCTTTCCACTGATTTGCTAAACTGCTGCCAAAACTAGGAGATATATGTACATGTGAAAAAAAGATGGTCCATTGTCTCAGATATTTGGACACATGTATTTATACTGCACATTCTTTCCTACTGCTGTTTATATTTTTGGTTGACCTTGATGTTCAGTTTTTCATGACAGCACATCCAGTGGACATCCCACACATGAGGTGGAATTCTAATATCTGTTGAATAAGCCTTTAAGGAGGGTAAACGAGGTGGGGGGACAGACTGGAAAAGAGAGGGGATCTGTGAAATACAAAGCTGTTTATGCGCTCATACTGTATAATGTTTTTCTATGCCCATTTAAGATTTAAGCTTCAGAAAGAGACTCCTAATATTGGGGGTGTCTGCCTGGCTGCTCCTAGGCCCCCTAAAAGTCAAGTATCCCATCTTTTAAACCAAGGTTGACATGAAAAAAAGAATAAGGGACTCCAACATTTCCCTGTATTAAAAAGTAAGGGTTTCAAATTTGTCATGAAAAAAATGAATAGAAAAAACCCAAGGGATTACTCATGTTGAGACCTCCTGCTGACGTGGGGAGGTAAAGAATATTTTTATTGTGTTCAGTCGGCTGCCCCATATAGCTTGAAAGAACACTCTATAAAGGGTTGTTTTCAAATGTTTTGGTGGGGGAAAGATGTACCTTATATATAGAAATATAGATAGAAGGTATGTCTTAACTAAACCAATTCTTTTTGCTCATTTTCCTCTGGTTCCATTTTGCCACCATAGATTTTCCTTGGTCCAATTTCGGTGACCAGTTCAAGACATCCATTTGCCCCTCTTCAAAAAGAACTCCCGAAATTTTAATGAGCCCACCCACCATGGTTATTACTGCTATCACCGGACTAGTAAGGGGACGGGTTTCCAATTTGCTTACCCATGCATTTCTCAAGATTTAAAGAGGATCTTGAAAATAAACCATATTCTGTACTTTTGCAGACAGCCTGCTCAGCAGAGGGTATATCCAGCACCATGATGCACAAGTTGTCTGCATATGCCATGGCTTTATGAGGCAAAACCCCCTCATCACTCTGTAGAGGACGCAGGAGGGGTGTAGAATTCAGAGCTCGCAATAACAGGTCGATGCTAAAGATGTATAATAAGGGGGCTGAGTGTACACAGCCTTGTCTGACTCCTGCGTTTAGGGGGATCATAGGTCCCTTCTTTCCATTTACCATGGGGATAGTCATGGCTGTACGGTATAAACAGTGTATCCAGTGTATAAAGGGAAGTAGGATTCCAGTACGAACCACAAATACTTATGGTTCACTGGATCAAATGCTTGATGTTAATCCAGGGCCAACACAAAGCCATCCAGGTTCTGTTTTGAGCACCTTTCAAAGACCTCTCTTAATAGAATCAGACTGTCTGTAATGGAATGGTCCTTTACCGAGCAGGATTGTGCCGAGGTAATAAGGGATTGAGCTGCTGAATACAGTCTGTTATGTAGTATTTCAGTTAATAATTTAAAGTCAACATTTAAAAGGCTGATCGGCCTCCAGTTCCCAAGAGACCACTTGTCCCCCTTTTTATATAAGTAAATCAAGGTCCCTGTGATCATAGATAATGGGATGTTGTGGAAGTTCAGGAGAATGCTAAAGACTTTTGCCAGTTCTGAAATTAGCTCTTTACCCATCATCTTGTAGAGCTCATTAGTCAAGCCATCGGATCCTGGTGCCTTACCATTTTGTAGGGATTTTATAGCTAATCCCACCTCATAGGGTGCTATATCCTGAAGTACAGTTTGGGATATAGGTGCTGGGCATTGTGGACGAATAAAATTGTCAATTAATATGTTCCTGCCTCTGTCATCACCTGTTCCTATCTCTGTCATCAGTCTGTACCTCTGCAAACAAGGTGGCTGTATGTTGTACAACTACATTCAAAATCCCCTGTGTTTGAACTGCATTGTGCTGGTCAAGTAAAAGTTCAGTCGTTTTCTGTGAAACCCTATTCTTCCAGTTATCATAAGGGCATATAATACCAGTCTTCTCTTGTGTGCCAAATTGTTGTTTCTTTAAGCCTTCAACTTGACAGGCATGAAAGCACACCATGGCTTCCTTTACCCTCTTAATTTAGTTGGTATAATTCAGACCTGTCATAAGGCTAAGTGAGGTCAATTTTTAAAGTTGCTTCCTATTCTGTAGGTATTGGTATTAATCTGTATCCATTTTCTGTTTACTTATTGTACACAGCAAGGAACGAAGATCTCTCTCTTTGTATCTTCCCAGCAGCTAACTGGATTGTCATAAAGAATATAAACAGATTTCCTAGCTGCAATAAATTGTACAATATTTTGTACAAATAGTGTTTGCTCTAATAGAGAGGAATTGGATTTCCACATACCAGGACCATGTGACGGGATTATGCCTGCCTGTTTGTAGTAAAAGGATATTATGGTCAGAGAATTCCACAGGTGTTACAGTGATTGAGCCCAGAAGCATATTTTTAGTGACAAAGAAGAAACCAATTCTTGTGGCCAGTGGGCCTTTCTGGAATGTCAGGTCTGAACTGGGGTGAAAAGAATGGTATGCATCTTTCAGTGATGCTGATTTAATCACATTCGCTGGACAGGTCATATCACAAAATATTTTAGACATTTTGACTTGCTTACCTCTCTTATCAGCCAGGGTAAGCCCACAGTTAAAATCCCCAAAAAAACACAACATTATGAGCTGTAAAAAGATAAGGCTGTACTAGATGGAATAGCTCTATATGTTCAGCTTTAGTCTGAGCCGCACAACTGTTAACCAAATGGAAAATCTGGTTATCAGTTCGTATATCCAGAATTAGGGCTCTGCCTGGCTGTAATTCAATCCATTTTATTAGCTGAAAATTCACATTTTGAAACAGAATACCTACTCCTGAACAGGTTTCATGTCCAGTGGACCAATATGAGGGACCTACATACCATTAGTTTACTGCTCTGGAAATTTCAGACATAGTATGGAGTCGAATATTCTGTAAAAAATAAATAGCTGATTCGCTGGAAATCAAATGAGATAAAAATGCACTTCTTTTTCTACTATTAACATTGATGGTATTTATTGATAAAAAGGTAGAACCATGAAGTACGAATGGTAAGATAGAAATAGTCCACATCTAAAGGGAAATCATGGGGGCTGTTTGTTTCCCTTTCGGGCCCCTCATTTTTTTTTTTTCTTTTTTGGTTTCCTAATAGTACTGTCTTTTCTTGCCAGAGTCCTGCTTAGTTCCTCCAGTGGCATTTCCTTTGTATCTGTAGCCAGATCAGGGTGGAAGAACTAAGGGAAGATTCGTCAGATTCATCCCCAGAGGCTTCTGAATGGTTGTGTAAGACCTCAAATCTGTTAGTGAGGGGTACCAAAACCGTTTTGGGAACCTTAGAAGTTGAACGTCTTCTGCCTAAACAGTGTCTAAGGACCATCCTGTCTCCACTCGTGGAAGGGGGAGGTATTTCTGTTGAATTCCTGGAGGTAGAAGCCATATCCATATTAGATTGGCAGGCTTCTGGGGCAGGGACGGGGGGCAAGTCCCAGGCTTCTGGAGGGATCTGGTGTCTCCGGACTGAACAGTTCCATCTACTCTTGGTCATCCTGTCAGTTTTTTGGGGGGCACTTAAACGGTCTGATCTTGTGCTTGCCTTGGGACAAGTGAAGGTGCAAGCCTACTTCTTTGGGGGCCCCTGTTAGTATTAGAATGCTGAGCTAAAGAGGTCAGGAGCCTTTGTTCAGAGCTATCCACTTGATCTGCCTGATTGTGGGCAGCCTTGGGACAAGCGGTATAGGTATGCCCAGTTATATTACATAAATTGCAAATTTTCAGATTCCTACAGTAGCCACTAGTATGGCCCAGTTCATTACACAGAGTACATTTAAGTTTGTCACAAAGGCTACTGAGATGGGTGGTGGACCCACATCTATAGCAGGCCTTTGGCTGGCCAATGTAAAAAAGTACTCTGCGGTTCTGTCCGATGAAAAAGCTGTTGGGTAGATGTTGGAGGCCATCGTCGGTAGAGTGTAAAACCACATGTGTTCTCCATCCCCTGGTCCAAATCTGCTCAGAATAAAAAACAGCCTCTAGATTCCCTTGTATAGTGCTTTGCTGTTTTAGCCAGTACAGGAGGTCGTTCACACTGACTCCTTCATTCCAAAAGAGAACAGTGACTGTTCGAAATGCTGGTCTTGGCAAGCGGGCTACTTCGAAAGGAGTTCACAGTGGAGTTTGTTTCAAGTCTTGGTATTTATGCCAGAATTTTCCCAAACCACTACTAAGTTTGGAGCTGATGTCAAAGGATGTCTCACGAGGGACGTGGATCAGGGCATACACTTCTGTGGCTAGGAAGCCCATGGATTCTTTCAGGAGGGTTTGTGCCACAAACACCGTATCAGGCAAGGAATCTAAGCCCCCTTTGTAATGAAGGCGAACCACATTGTCATTTTGCAGGATAAACTGAGGTATGGAATAAAGAGACGTATGGCCTTGTCTTGGGGTTCTGCTCTGGGATAGTGTATGTGTTCTCAGCTGAAGCTGGAGCTGAGGATAACAACTGTTGGTGATGAGTAGGTTGCGGTGTTGCAGTACCACAGGAAACATTCTCTGAGGGCAGTGGACCTTCAGTAGAGGGCTCAACCGTTGGCAGTAGTAAGTAAATGCAAAGTTGAGTGTTGTATCAATTGCAAATCAGGAGGTAAATCCAAGGGAGACTGCGCCCCTTTGCTAATAGCCTTCATATCCATATCTGAAAGAATCGGGGCTGTAGCAGAGTTAGGTGTAACCTTAAGATTTCAGATTTCATACCTCTGGTGGTTATTTCCATGGGAGTTGGCAGCTTGATCGGTGTAACTCCATAGATTCACTTTCCTGATGTGTTGTCCTTTGCCCATCTTGCAGCTCGAAGTGCAGAATCCACCGACCAGGGTTGTTCTGATGTAGAGGCTACTGGAGAATCGTGACTCCGACTTTGGCCAGCCTGTGGAGGGGCTGTATATGGCATTCTGGACAGAGTCCCCATAGAGCTCTGTTTTAGTTCAAAAACAAACCGTGTCGGATCTCACTTAACAGCAGAGAAAGTAAACTTGTCCACTTGGTCTGGGACTGCCCTCAGTAGAGCGTTAGTTGCATTGTTGCCGGAAACCTCATCTGTCAGTGACTTTGCATCACAGGCTTGCTGTGGTGCCTGTGTATCGTCAGATACCATTTCTGGAGTCTGCTCAGCAGCAAGTGAATGACTGGTTTAGAGTCTCTGTAAGTTTTTTTTTTTTTTTCTCATATGATACCAAGCTTCCTCTGCCTCCGAAAGTGCCCGTAACTGGGCTTCTGATTGTGTAGCAATACCTGTCTCCGTAACTGCTTCCACTGCGAATTGGTACTCCTTTCTGTTGCAGACTCTGCATTTTCTAGTTGTTCTGTTGTATCTCTTGTCTGCTTCTTGTTATTCATTCTTGATGTGTCCATCTCTAAATGCCCTGAAGCGTTGAAAGACTGCGCAACCTCTTGCTGTGTAGAGGCAGGGGAGGAGACCTGCTCCGCAGCCTCCCGCACCTCCATGCACTCCGGCTTCATCCCAGGATTGGCCATCGGAGATGAAGACCAGCGGTTCCCCCTGCAGGAGAGTAGGGGGAGGCTCCCCAATGCTATGTCCAACATCCCCCTGTCAGTGAAACAGGACCATGCAACCCACCCTCCAGAATGCACATGGAAATGAACTGTATTAGCTTAGTGTGCCTTTACTGGTCAAAAAAAGTACAAATAAATAAAACAAAATAAATGTTTGAGGCACTTCCCCTAGGCCATATGATGACCAAAAAGGCCTGGTCCTGCTGGGTAGTCTTGTATGTAGTCTATTCTTACATGCTTGTCTCTTGCTCAGTCCCTGAAGGAATGCATGCCCCCTCTACTAGAAGCTGCTTGTAGGACCATCTTCCTCGCATAAATCTGCAGGGCACATACCTGGTCATCCACATACACTCTCACCTTATACTACCGTATGACCCTACAGTTTAGGTCTGCTGCTCAAAAAAGTTTATTCCCACTCTCCCTGCATTTGTGGGTGTGGATGTATCCACTGTATTAAAAGAAAAGGTTGCATAATTGTAACTGTGTTTCTTCTAGTAGTATTCCTCCATAGTCGCACACCCATTCTCTCCAGTCTGTGCTTGTTGGAGATGGTGTGTGCTTGAACTACCGGTAGTGTGATTGTTCCCTTCAGTGGGAAAGACCTGATGATTGGAGGGATCCAGCTGCGAGGCATAAAGAGGCATTGTTGGCAGTAGGAGTCACATTCTGTTGAACGATTTCAGGCACCAACACTGAATTTTTACTATGTCTGCAAAGTTGGGAACTTCGGCCTGTGTGTAGTTTTCTGCAACAAAGTTCTATTTTTATTTTTAAAACTGTTTTAAAATCACTCCACCCTATTATCCCCCACCCTTGGGAGATCAGAGGGCTGTGGGTTCAGTCCCCACATCTGGCACTTGGGTTAATATCCCAATACTGACATTGTAGTGCAGCATGAGAGGGGTGTTGCACTTCTGAGGTGCTGTCTTTTGGATGAGACATTAAACCGAGATCTCATCTGCCTGGATTGGTGGTAGTTCAGGTGGATGTTAAAGATCCCATTGCACTTATTGAAAAGAGATGGGGAATTTCCCTGGTGTCCTGGCCAAATTTCCCTCCTTCACTAAAAATACCACCGACGACTTCCGGTTGCATCACGCTAGTAGGTGGCGATCTAAAGATTGGCTCTTAGCCCCAGTGAAAGTCATACTGCTGAATCGATCAACATCATAAGTGCTGTTGGTCTGAAAATAGCAAAGTATCTCAGAATTGTGCAGAGATGGGTCGTACAAAGAAACGCCCCCCTTATGGAGTGATGGGCAAACAAACTGGTTCAGAGGATCGTCGGCCTGAAAGCCCAGTGCCATCCCACTCCTCCATTAACACAGTTTCGGGGGAAGAATCCAACAGATCGGGCTCAGACACAGCTTCCAATTTTACAAAAGTGGACAGGCAACGGATGATTAAAATAATGCACTGCATAGATGTGAAGATCTCTGGAATCCAGAAGGATTTTAAAAAACCAGAGCGCAGAACTGCGGTGGTGGAAGCCCACATGGAGGGCTTGCAGTCTGAACATATGGCCTTTGATAGATCCCCTGCGTTTCTGCACAAGAGAGAAAGGGAGTTAATGCTATGTGCAGCGGATGCAGAGGTCAGAGCCCGACGTAACAATATTAGAATTTTTGGGGTGCCGGAGGGAGTTGAACTCCCAAGCATGGAAGACTACGTTGACTCCTTGCTCCGTAAAGAGTTAAACTTAGAAGAAGACTGGGGTCTAGACATTTAGAGTGCCCAATGTGCCATAGCCCCCAAGCCTAAACAGGGAGTTGCACCTAGATCAATAATAGTAAATTTTCTGAAGTATACAATGAAGGACAAAATCTTAAGGCTTGCATGGGCTAAAAAGGATCTCAGTCTGGGTGGCCAGAAAATGTATGTCGATCACGGACCCCCCCATCCCAAATGTTAGCAAAGAGAAAGAAGGTGCTTCAAATTGTGAAATATCTTAGAGGGAAGGGGTTTAAAGCTTATTTGAGATACCCTGCTGGACTATGGGTACAGGGGAAGGAAGGCATTAAAATATATGATTCATTGGATGCCTCAACCTTTTTGTCTGAATTGGAAATCCCCCTGCCTGACCTTAAAGAGGAGCTTGCAGAGAAGGAGATTGAGGAGTTCCACTGGTCACTCGCACCAGGTCAGAGGAAGAGAGAGAGGAGAAGGGGCGAACCCCTACTTCCGCTTCATGCTGATTGCTCACAATGGTTGGCAAAGGGAAAGGACACCTGAGGAATTCTAAAAGGCAATATGGGCCGGGCTTTGAATTCTTTTCTCCAGTTCTGGCATGTTTTAAAGGCCAGCACTCTTCACATGAGGATGTTTCTGAGAAAAAGAACCTTGGCTAAATTCTAGTACTTTATTTTGTTCCTACCTGTGGAAAACTGACCTGCTTGAGATTTTGGGAGGTTCTGGTCGATGGTTGCCTGATTTGAGAGAAAATTGGGTAGGCGGCATACTTATCCACGGGCAGTGTTAAATTTTTTTATGGAATGGATTCGACAGAGGGCTGGATGCCAAGGGGACATATTTTCCTGAATGCCGGGCTGGTGGTCCATTCCTCGTGACTTCCCCCTAATGCTGCCATTTCCTTTGAGACGAGTGAAGTTTTATCAGAGTTTTCAAGGGAGACTCATTGAACAGATCTACATGGCTGAGGCTGTTGATGGCCATGGGAAGGAGCTGTAATGTACTGTTTTATTTGTTATTTCTTGGTTTTTCTTTTTAGGTTTGTACACAGCTCCTATAATTTCAAAGGGTAATAAAAAGCAACTATAAGACACCAACTCCGGCAGCGTGGGGGGAGGGGGAGGTGGGGCCTGCCTGGTTTCTGTATTATTTTTGGTTTGCTTGGATCCAAAAAAGGGATTTGAGATGGGAGGGGAAAGACCAGGGGTTTTCTAAAAGTTATGTGTTAAGCTACTAAATCACATTAAATATGTAAGACGATCGACTAAATTTGAGAAGGGTATGCTGGAGAGCTGTTGGATCTGGCGGCAGGGTTCATCTTCCAGATATGGAACCGCTTTAGCAAGATAGAATGTTTCCACAGCTCTCTAGAAACTGGATTTCACCGGAGCAGGCTGTTTGGGCTGTCACCGCATCTGGAAATCTTGTAGAGCGAAGGGTCTGAATTCCTGGAAAATCCGTGAGTACGACCCTCAGCATTTTCGAGCTGCTCGCCTCTTTCTAAGGGACTTTTATTAGTCCTTTTTAGAGGCCCACCAACTAGCCTCTTTTTGTTCTGCCAACTAGGGCAGAGCCACCAGTCAGCTGAGTTATTAACTTTCATATTTATTCTCCCTCCAGGGGCTCTCAGTTGAGTCCTCGGAGGATTGGGTTGGCCCTCTTACCTGGTCCTACTAGTTTCTTTTATTTGTTGCTATGGGCACCACATTTGGTGCCTGTTTAATAGTTGACTTCCCAGCTCCGAAGTTGGAAGTTGGGTTTAGTTAGATATGTGTGTTGTTTTTTTTATTTTCTATCCCCCCCCTTTTTCTTTTTCACTTTATTTGGGACCTGGTGGCATATCATTACCTATCTGGGGAGTAAAATATTATCGAATAGAAGTTCAGACTTTGCCCTATTCAAGACTGAAAGGGATGGATGGAGTGACTTCAGTATTTCATATGGTTAAATGACTACTTTCAAAATCTGTTCTGTTTATGTTAAGGGCATCAACAGTCCTATTAAAAGAATGGGATTTCTAACTGAATTATGGAGGGTAAACTGTGAGATTGCCTGCCTCCAGGAGACCAGATTTTCCACAATAGAGCATTTAAAGTTGCGGAGATCATGGGTGGGGGCGGTATTTGCCGACTCCCATCCAGGGGATAAAAAAGCAGGTACGGCCGTTTTGATTAAGCAAGGGATCCCATTCCAAGTACAGAATGTCTTGAGGGCCGGGTCAGGGAGAATAATTGCCCTATCTGGATTGCTTGGTGGCCATCCAATTCACATATTGTCCATTTATGCCCCTACACCCCCCACGGTGGAATTTTTCAGATCCCTATTCAGCGTAATTGCGGACCTCCCAGAAGGCCAAGAAATATGTGCAGGAGATTGGAATTGTGTTGAAGACCAGAGGTTGGATAGGAGCCCTCCAGCCCCCAAGGGCTCCAGGGCCTGTTCCAGATTGCTAAGAAACTTATGCTGTGAGGGAGGTATATCGGATCCATGGTGGTTACAAAGCACCAATAAGCTTGATAACACCTTTTATTCTGCCTCCACAAGATTATACCTGAGGTTGGATCGATTTTGTACACAACGAGCATTAGTTCATACCTTTACAGATTTGCTGATACATCTGGTTACTTTCTCGGATCATGCCATGATCTCTGCAGCTTTAAAATTGGGAGGGGAGAAGGGGCCTATGGCGTTTTGATTCAGGATTGGTTAACGACAAAGCCTATGTTGAATCGACCAAAAACACTTATTAAGACCTATATACAGGATAATTTGGGACAAGGCACTGCCTTAATATATGTCTGGGATGGGATAAAGGCGGTGGTCAGAGGGCATACAATCTTGCATGCAGCTTACAAGAACAGGATACATCAAGCTGCACTAAAAATAGCAGAGGTAAAGGTAGTGGAACTTGAAACTGAACATAAGAAATCCAGGAAGTCAGACCTGTTGAAACAACTTCGTGAGGCCAGAGTTAAATATCACGACTTAATGTTGAGAAGGACGGAGAATGTAATGAGATACTCAGCTCAGAAGTACTATGAATGGGGGAGACAGCGGGTAAACTTCTGGCCCTCCGCCTTAGAAAGCAACAGGCCAACTGATATGTCCCAATCTTAAACTTACCCAACCCAATGAGGCCCAAGATCTCTCACCCAGAGGAAATGGCAGAGGAATTTGGCAATTTCTACAAGCAGCTATACAGGGAAGAAAGGGATCCAAATCATCTACACAATATCTTAGACGTTTCAGACTCGGTAGACCTACCAAAATTATCAAACACACAAAAAGAAGCTTTAGGGCTGGCCTGTCAGCACAGTGGTTGGATTTCTGCTTGCAACGCCGGCAACTCAGGTCCGGGAACGGACCCAGATTGCCAGAGGGCCGGCTGGGGACGTGTGGTGGCGCGGTGCCGACTAGCAGAGGTGGGTTCGCCACATGCACCGACACTCACTTGAATCAGGCTGCTCTGACCAGTTACTAGCGTCGCAGCGCTGGAAGGGCCACAGTGCCGTGACTCCCACCCTCTGGGGAGTGCAGGCAATAGGCGGAGGTGGAGGCAAGGGGGTCCGAGACCAGGACGGACACTGACGACTGAAGGGGCACACAAAAAGTAGTACATAAAAAAAATAAATAAATAAATAAATAAATAAAGGTTTAGAAAAATTGTTTACAGAGGGAGAGATAAAGTGTATGATTAAAAGTTTGAAGTCTGGTAAAGCTCCAGGCCTGGGTAGGTTTACAGCAGAATTTTATAAATGTTTTGGGAGGCAGTTGGCACCTCTTTATGGTTAAAGTTTTTAATGAAGCCCACATGTTGGGGCATATCCTTGACTCTTGGGGTGACTGGTTTTGGTCATTCCCAAGCTGGTAAAGACTCCTCTTTATGTGCCAATTATAGGCCTGTTTCCCTATTAAACCAAGATGCCAAAATTGTCTCAAAAACAATTAGACCTCGACTTCCGGTTGGTACATGGCGCCGTGAAAATGCAGTGAGGACGAGCTCTCACTCCACCTTAGCCATTTCAGGCAAAACCTCTCCTTAAATAGCGATTTTTCAGATCTACATTAACAGCAGAAGACCAGGGGAGGAAAATCAAGCTGAGCTAAACGACTGCTACAACGTGCCTTGGGGAAATGGCACATCAAGACCGCAACCTCTGCCAAACGCTCCGAGATTTGCCGGACAACGAAGAAGGTGGCCTGCAGACTTCAGATCCCAACCCACCAGGTCTTCCACAGTCTGAAACAAAATGGGATAAAAAGAGACAGACGACAGAAGTGTCACACTCAGAGGCTATTCTGGCAGCGATTTCAGAGTTTCACTCCGAGATGAGAGATGCCTTGCAGGAAATCCGCATAGACCTCACAGAATTACAGTCGAGGGCCGCTGAGGCAGAAGGGTAAATAACTAAAAATTCAAACAAAATCTCTGTCCTAGAAAGGGCGGTTTTCGAATTAGGAGAACAACAATTGCATACCTCATTTAGATTGGAGGATATGGAAAATGGAGGGAGGCGAAAGAACATAAGAATATATGGCATACCAGAAGGAGAGGAGGCGAATGATCCAGTGGCATTTGCTGACCTGTTATTGCTCAAACTCTCAATTTGGGCCTGGACTTTCAATTAGACATAGAAAAGGCTCATAGGGCCTTGGGTCCTCGCCCTTCCAAACCGGACACTCGCCCTAGATCTTTTGTCATGCATTTTGTCAGCTTTTATCAAAAGGACCAACTATTATTAAAAACATGGCGCAAACAGAGAATGCTATGGGGAGAACAACGAATCCTATTTGATAACGGCTATGCTCCGGCTACTCAGCATATAAGAAGAGAGTATTCCCCTCTTCTCCCTGCTCTCTGAGCAAAAAAGTTTAAGTTCCGCACCCCCTATCCAGCTAAACTGGTGGTCCAGTACTCTGAGGGGCCTAAAACTTATACCTTTGCATCGGAGGCCAGATCGGATCTTTTCCAACATGGAATCTTAGCTACAAGACATGATCCCAAGATGGCAGCAAGGGAATTGAACGTAATTTCCAGACTTAGCTCCCAGGGGATATCTCTGGTAGAGATTGGTTACCAGAGGCTACAGAAGATTTTGGATAGGGTGCGACTACTACGAAATCCTACCCTGCAGCCTGAATAAGAAGCAGACTTTCCTTCAGGTACGGTTGGGGCAGGAGGGAGGGGAGTCCAGAGAAGTGGTCCATATGCGGTCAGTGGCAGTGTTTTTGGAGGGGTTGAGTGAGGGCTATAGCTCTGCTACAGGTTGAGCCACACCAGATTATGCCTCTAAAGATATTTGGCAGTTGGTGGTTTACTGGCGAGCGCCTTTCTCTCCCCCTCCGTTTCAGCGGCCTTGGTTGCAGGCCCCCACACACACACACACACTCCCTAGCTGTACGGGTGGTTGTTCTGGATTCTGGGACCCGGTCACTTGGTGGGCTCTTGCTCATTGCTCTCCATCTCCTACTGGGGCGTGGATGGGTGGGGGCTGGGGGGTGTCGGCTGTCTGATCGTGGTATTCGAAGTGGGGTCGAGGGAGGGCTATTGCTTTTCTACATGGCAGCGCTTCTTTAAACTCATAAATAGATGACCCTCTAAATTGGGCTAGACAGAATGCTGCAATCAGGAGAGTGCCTTTCTCTCTCCCCCCTCCCTGACGCGGTTCGGGGGGCTGTCCCCATTTCCTGCCCCCCTTCATCGAGCCATATTTTCTTCAAATAACGATGACCTCCTGACAAACTTTAAGTCGAAGGTACTGGTCCTTTGGGAGGGAAGCAAGGTCCATCACAAAAGGAGTCTGGAACTTAACTGTTTGTCTTTTATTTCCAGCACGGGACTCCGGACCAGTCCAGTTTCCCATGGAGGATTATGAGTTTGGAAGCTCGAACAACAACAATGGACATAAGTTAAACCTAAACAGAGACTACATATTTGGGGCATTATAGGGAACCACTTGTGACAAAATGTGGACACTTGAGACAGTTGTTGACCTTCCCTTCTCTCCCCCCCCCTTTTTTTTCTTTCTCTCTCTCTTCCTGTCCTTAATAACAAGTAAAAGGGAGAGTTGTTAATCAGAGATATGGGAGGGAGGGATCATGTGCTATTTCTTTTCTATAAGAGGGCGCCAGAGAACTTCAAAAGACGAGTAGTCCTGTTAGCTTTTAAAGCATAAAAAGGGATGGATACTAATAACAAGCTAGTCAGTTACCGAAGGAAGTGAATGGTGTCCTCTCTTTTCCCCTCTCCTCTTCTTCCCTCCCTTATTTAATTTTATGAAAGATCCATCCGAACTAAGATGGGGTCCCATAATTATTTGGTTTATTAGTTAGCCCCATTAGGAATTGTTACTTAGCTAGATTTAAAGGATACAGCGAGGTGGGGTGAGGGAGGCTTTCTTCTGTAACAAAGGAACTAGATACTATTCTGCTATTGGAGTCTTATCCCCAGCCACCACAGGAACAGCTTCTTTAGCTCTGTAGCTGTTCTAGAGGGGGAGTCTGCCCCCGGCAGGTCTCAACTCATCTATTGATGTGTGCTGCTCTGCTTTCCCAGGACACTACCGTGAGTCGACCTAGGACAAAGGAAGGAGATGTTGCCTTCTCCCCCACTATTGGAAGACCATTTGTACATAATTTTTTTTGTTAAGAAACAGATATTTACTCAACAGTTGTTGAAGATATTTTGTTGATTGTGTTTAATAGTTTGGTTAATTTTGAAAAAGGTTGGTGATACACACTCAGCTATGAGATTCTCTAGCCCAGACAAGGCTGGACATATTGGGTCCAGAAGGACACTATATATAGATGTCTCCCTTCTCTTTGGGAATGCTATGTTTAGTCTGTTAAGGCCACCAGGGAGAGGAGGAGGAGGAGAGATCAGTAAAGTTATAACTATTAACCTGTTATTCCCTCTGGAGTCTGAACACTGTTCCAACCATTCTGTATTAGTATTTTTTTCCTAATACCAATGACTAATGTCCCGGTTAAAATACTCTCTCAAAATGTGAACGGGCTGCATTCTCCTATTAAACGCTATAAGATATAGAGGATAATGGCTGGGGATCGGGTGATAACCACACTGTAATCACTTCGAGTGGTTGCTAGGGCAACATGGTAAACCTCGAGCACGCAGCTCGAGAGGTTTGCTGTAGCCCTAGCAACTACGAGAGGTGATTTCAGCGTGGTTGTCACCCAATCCCCAGCCATCATCTTTTATAGTGTATGGTCAAAAAAACACTGTTTGCATTCTATGTGTGAGCATTATGGAACTCTGGTGCATTTTTTTTAATGTCATGTCACTGTTTGGAAGTTCCGAAGTGTGGTTAACAACTTTTAAAATTCTAAACAGTGCATAACAAAGCTGCGTGACTGCTGATTATGGTGGTTAATAGGCACTTACCATACATTATAATGCAATATCTGGGTAAACAGAAAGCAGATTTAGACTTTTTACAGGAGTCCCACCTCTCTTCATTCAAACACTCTAAATCACACTGGGGGTAGATATATAGGTAATTTTAATTCCCTGTACAAGTCCATTCGAAGTCCAGGATTCCTTTTCAGACCCACAGGGCAGATATGTAATTCCGTTGGGTACATTTTATTTTCAGTCAATAACTTTAGCCAATACTTATCTTCCCCCACAGACTCCTTTGCCTGTGGTACGGTCATTTCTCCATAAGGTGATGGAAAAATATAAGGGTATTTTAATTATGGGGGTGATTTCAATTTGGCATTGAACCCACATTTTGACTCTTCTAACCCGAGGCCCAATAGAATGTCCAACGCAGGGAAATATTTAAAGAAAATTTTGGCTTATTTGGGCATTGAGGATGTGTGGAGGAGAACATTTCCATCAGCACCAGGATATACCTTCTTTCCGGCACATCATGGAACATATTCTGGGTTGGATTACTTTTTTGTTACCGGGGAGCATTTAACTTTGATTCAGGATATTTTAATAGAACCAAGAATATTATCTGACCATAACCCCTTAATTCTTAAAATAGATCTAGGAAAGCAAAGGAAATTTAAATCTTGGAGATTTAACGTATCCCTCCTCAAAGACCAGGATTTCCCGAACTCCATGAGGGAACGTATCCCACAGGTAATTCAGGAGAACCTGTCCCCAGAAGTATCCCATCCAATTCAATGGGATGCATTGAAGGCCATTCTAAGAGTCATATCAGATGATCTGAAGGTTGGTAAGCAATGCGAGAAGTCAGTAAGGAGAGCCAGGGGGATACTGGGATGCATAGGAAGGGGCATCACAAGTAGAAAAAGGGAAGTGGTTATCCCTCTGCACAGACAGTTGGTGAGACCTCATCTGGAGTACTGTGTGCAGTTTTGGAGACCTCATCTACGCAAGGACATAGACAGGATGGAAGCAGTCTAGAGGAGGGCAACTAAAATGGTGCAGGGTCTGCATCAGAAACCTTATGAAGAGAGATTGAGAGAGCTTAATATGTATACCCTTGATGAAAGGAGGGACAGGGGGGACATGGTAGAAACGTTCAAGTATCTCAAGGGAATCAACAAAGTCCAGGAGGGTAGCATCTTTCAGAAAAAGAGATGTGTAAGAACAAGGGGGCACAATTTAAAGATAGAGGGGGGACAGCTTAGGGGTAATGTGAGGAATTTTTTTTTTCACGGAGAGAGTGATGAATGCATGGAACCACCTTCCTGGGGAGGTTGTTGGGTCTAAAATATGGGGGAATTCAAACATGCATGGGACAGACATAAGGCAGTTGTAGTGGGGGGTGGCAGGAAGTAGTCTGTTGGTTAACTAGAATCTGCAGCTTATCCAGTAGGTAGGGAATTGGGCAGACTGGGTGGGCCAAGTGATCCTTATCTGCAGTCAAAGTGTATGTTTCTGTGTAAGGGGGGGAAGTTTTGGAATATGCTTCTCGGAAGCCAAGAAAACAAAATGCCAGATTGAAATTTCTGGAAGACCTCCTATCCTCTTACCAGCTTCTTTGCAGAGAGGGACATATTATCCTCCAAAGACTGATTAGAGGGCTAAAGCAAGAGATATAAAAAATACTAGATTATAAAACCCTTCAGAATTTGGCCTATCTACGGCAATATAATTATGAAGGGGGGGATGAACATTGGCCCGGAAGTTAAGGGCCAATAAAAGGGCCTCAATAATCTTAAAAATAAGATCCACTAGAACAGGTACTCCAACCTATAAGGAGAATCGAATCAAACAGATCTTTACTCAGTTTTACAAATCCTTGTATGCAGCCCCCTATCCCTGTCTAGAACAACGGAATTGGATACAGGAATTTCTAAATAAACTCCCTTTACCTACGTTGTCTGAAACTCAGACTGCTCAATTAGAAAGCCCAGTCAAACCTGAAGAGATCCTTCAACAGGTTAAACACATTAAATCTTTGAAATGTCTGGGCCCCCAGATGGCTTTGGCCCGGAATGGTCTTAAACTTTTATCCCTGAGCTATTACCCAGTCTTTTGCCGGCATGTGTGGCTGTGACAGAGGGTAGGACTCTGCCCCCCTCATGGAGTTATGCTATTTTGACCCCTCTACTCAAGCCGGATAAGGACCCTCCCCTCCCCTCATCTTATTGCCCAATTTCAATCTTAATCATGGACTATAAAATATTTATGGCCATATGGGCCAAAAGATTAGAACCAGTCTTACTGCAATTAATACATAAGGATCAGGCGGGCTTTGTGAAATTTAGAAATACCTTGGATAATCTGTGTCGACTTTTTTTAATAATGGAACACTTACAGGCTAGAAAGATACCCTCCATTGTATTAAGTTTAGACGCCGATAAAGCCTTCGACATGGTAGGGTGGGAATTCTTTTGGGCTACTTTGTCAAAATTTGCATTCCCAGACTCTTTTCTAACCAGTCTTAAAAATATCTACTCAACTCCTACAGCTTTTATTTGCATAAATGGGTCTTTATCTAAGACAATAACCATACAAAGGGGCACGAGACAGGGATGTCCCCTATCCCCATTATTATTTGCACTGTATATCGAACCCTTAGTGGAAGCAATTTGGAGAGACCCAGGGGTGGAGGGGGTCCCCTTGGGCTGGAGAGAATACGAGGTGTCATTATTTGCCAATAATATTTTGGTGACGGCTGTTTCACCTGAGACTTCCCTACCAGCTTTGTGGGACTCCTTAACACTCTTTACTGAGATCTCGGGTTTTTCATTAAATATAGCTAAAACAGACCTACTAGCTTTAAATGTTACCCCATCCCAATCCCTTAAAAATAAATATCCAATAAAATGGCATAGAATACAGTTTAAATATTTGGGGATAGTTATACCTAAGAATTTAGATAATGTGGAATTATTGAATTATGAGCCATTGTCAATAGAAATTCAGTCAGATGTGGCGGCCTGGTCCAATTTACCTTTACATTTTTTCCAAAGAATAGAGTCCATTCGTATGATTATTTTACCAAGACTGTTATACCTATTTCAAAATATTCCAACTTTCCCCTTTAATTTTTATTTCAAATCGTGGGAGAAAATCATTTCTAACTTTGTTTGGCATGGGCAGAGGCCTCACATAAGGATGTCCTTGCTATAGCTCCCGCTTGCGGAGGGAGGAGCCAACTTACCCAATCTAAGGCTTTATTCTTTAGCAGCTTTTTTTTAAATTTTGTTCCTGTGGCTATCTCCATCTTTTGAAGCGCCTTGGAAGGACTTGGAGTTTGCCATAAATGATCAGTATGATATATTAAAGATAACTCTAGCTTCAGTACTAAAATTCCCTGTTTATGGGATTTCACACCCTTCACTGTCCAAGTATTGAAACTATGGTATAAGCTAAAAAAACACAAGGGTTTTTGCAAATCCTTTTTTTTCTAATTTACAGTAATCTCTGAGGATGGTAATTTTTTGCTCGCTTCATTAGATCATACCTTTATAAAGTGGAGGAAAGCGGGACTCCAATTCTTTAGGCAATTTATTTCTCGGGGGGGGGGGGGCATTGTCCAGTTTAAAACACTCCAGAGGGACCATGGTTTACCAGACTGGGATCTTTTTAGATATACTCAGGTCAAAAATTATATCCGAAGACAAAGAGAAGTGACATCTACACAACCTGATCCTATTCCAATATTTTGGAGATTTCTTGAAGATGCAGTGTCTGGTTGGCCCTGGGGACACCAGGTGGGATATCTGTATCGTATCCTATGGGAAGGAATGGGAGACTCATCACTTTCCATTTTGAGGAGCTCGTGTAGGGATCGCGATATGAACATACCCGAACAGGATTGGCTTCGGGCCTCGCCTATGGCCTGTAAGGTAACTCATTATAACTTATGGTGTGAATTTGCATGGAAATGCCGAGTCTGGTTTTTCTGCTGTCCGGCTATTCTCATTAAATACCTTCCCTCCTCTTATGGTAAATGCTGGAGGGCTTCTGGGTGCCTGAAAGCTGATCTTGCTGATATTTTTTGGACGTGCCACACCTCATGCCCTTCTGGTGTATGTTACAACAAGCAATGTCAAATTGTCTGGGAGAGGAGATAGAATTAACTGTCGAGATGATTTTATTGGCTATATTTCCCCCCCCATCGACCAGCTTGGCATAGAACTTTGTTACCTATAAATATTGTGGCAGCCAAAAAGGCTGTAACTAGATGTTGGATGTCTGGATGTTCCTACCATTGGGGAGTGGCATGGGTTGGTTTCAGATATTTATTATTTGGAAGCTCTAATGGCCAAATTGCATAATAAGATCCCAAAGTCCGAGATATTTTGGAGGCCGTGAGTACTTTATATGTCCAGTTGAGATCCTGACTTTGTTCCTTAGGGTGTTAGGCTGAGTGAACCTTTGGTTACCTGGGGTATGAAATTCCTGATTGAGGATCTGGAGACGTTTTTTATAGGAGTAAAGAGAATAACAGTTATAGGAAGACATAAATTTCCATGCATTTCAGAAAGGGTAAGAATAATGGTGAAATAATAAGCTCAGTCATACTGTCTGTATGTAATTTTATTTAAACTACACTGGTTAATATCCATATGTATTGATTATGTATACAAGCCTGGTAATGATATTGTTGAGGATAAACCAACAGAGTAAAGACTGTTTTAGGCTGTGATCACATCCAAGATAACAAAAATAAATAAAAAAAAACAAAACAATTGGAACTCGTTTACTAAATAGTATCTGCGTTTTGGTACACCCAGACCAAACCGGGTTTATGCCGGGGAGGCATATACAGGAAATTATTCAGTCACTTCTGAATTCCTTTTCTGTCACCCAGTCCCCGTTAGTTAAATCCCTATGAGCTGCAGTTTCTTTGGATGCCAAAAAGGCATTTGACCGGTTAGATTGGTAGTACCTTGATAATACTTTGGTCAAATTTGGTATAGGGGAGACATTTTGGGTGTGGGTTAAGAACTTGTATAGAGATCCCAAAGCCCAGGTGAGGGTTAATGGAGTGCTCTCCTCGACCTTTGCATGGGGTAGAAGGGCCAGGCAGGGATGCCCGCTGTTTTCCCTTTTATTTGCTCTCAGTATGAAGCCTTTGGCTGCAGCCTTATGTCGGTCAAATCTGTATCGGGGAATAAGAATAAGGGAAACAGAATTAAAAGTATCACTGTATATGGATGATACCCTATTATATGTCACTGACCCGGTCAAATCACTGCCTAGAATTTTTGATTGCCTCGAGAAATTTGGAGTGTTCTCTGGCTACAAAGTTAATGTGGCTAAAACTGAGGTAATACCGGAGGGAGCACCTCCTGGTTCAGTCTTACCAGATCTGTGGAGGGTAAAATGGGCCAAGGCAGGGTTCCGATACTTGGGGGTTTGGGTGCCAGGGAACTGGGCAAACTATTTACAATGAACCACCTCAGACTATTACAAGAGATTCAGACAGATTGTAATCGTTGGACAGAACTCCCGCTATCCTTATCTGGTAAAGTTGAATCAGTGCAGATGACTATCCTCCCAAAGTGCTTATTTTTGTTTACTACTTTGCCAGGCAAACAACCAAAAAAATTGTGGGTGGAATTAAAAAGCACCATTTCCAGATTTGTGTGGAATGGAAGGAAGCCTAGTATTAGGTGGAGAGTGCTAATTGCCCCTAAAAATCAGGGAGGACTGGGACTCCCAGACATCTGTAATTACTATTGGGTGGCTCAACTTCAAGCTCCGATTCCATTGTTAATAGAAAGCAAGGCCCCCAATTGGGTAGAAATAGAATCCTCTAAACAGGAAATAGGAAGGGTATGGGATCTTCTTCTCCTAGATGAAAAGAGACTATCCAGGGTTGTTTTTAAAAAACCCTGGACTTCTATACTGAAACAAACATCAGTGATCATTCACTGGTGATGTGCACCTGGTCGAATAATGCTAGCACCTGTGCCCCCCCAGGTATCTCGAAACCAATCCCT
This sequence comes from Neoceratodus forsteri, assembly GCA_016271365.2. NCBI lineage: Eukaryota > Metazoa > Chordata > Ceratodontiformes > Ceratodontidae > Neoceratodus > Neoceratodus forsteri. Next base: position 805,877,120 of record CM028133.1, read on the forward strand.
GAGACCTGGACAGCTAGGCTGTCTCAGGAATTATCTGAGTCTGGTTGGCTGGTCACCGCTGGACAGGGCCACGGATGGGAACATAGCCCTCAACTCCTTTATCACCATATTTACCAATGCCTGTGACATCTTTGCCCCCTACAGAACCAAACAACTCGAGGAACTACCAACCCCTGGCTTACAGGCACCATACTACAGCATATGCAGAATAGGGATAACTTGTGGCATAGGGCCAAAGCTACTGGTAAAGAGGCTGACTACATCAAATATAGGTCTGAAAGAAGCAGTTGTACTAGGATCATCTGACTAGCTAAGGCAAGCTACTACCATGACCTACTGAAAAGGAGTTGGGGTAAAGGTAAGGAATTCTGGGACTCGATAAAAACCCTCACCGGTAAAGCCTCCAAAGCACAACCAGTGTTAATAGTCACTAATGAGGGGACACTCCTGGAGCCCAACGACATTGCTAACACCTTCAGCCAAGCCTTCTCTGACCTAAGTTCTGTTCTTTCAAAGGAATACCTGTCCGGCTCCACTCTCAACCCACTCCACCCTTATGCCCCGCCACCTGTACCCCAGTCCCATGTCCCCCTCTTCTATTTCAAAAAGTTGAACCGACAGGATACCTTTAAATATGTTAAAGCTGTTCTAAACAAGACTAGATAAGGGAGTGATCTTGTTGACATGAAACTGGTGGCACTCACCATCAATGAGTTGATGGATCCCCTTACCAAAGTCTTCAGTTCCTCACTAAGGACAGGAGTGTTCCCAGATAAGTGGAAGAAGGCAGTTGTCACCCCTGTTCTCAAATAAGGTGATGCCACAAACATAACCAACTACAGACCCATCTCAATTCTCCCCCTTCTGTCCAAGGCACTGGAACGAGTGGTCTTTGATCAGCTTACCGAGTATTTAACGAAATACAGCCTACTCTGTAGGCAACAACATGGGTTCCAGAAACATCACTGAACCATAACAGCCCTGACTGACTATACCTCCCAGATATCGGGCTTTTGATGATGGTTTAGCAGTGGGGTCTATCTTCATGGAACTCACCAAGGCATTTGACACGGTCAACCATCTACTCCTCCAACAAAACCTTCACTCAGTGGGCTTGTCACGGGACACAGTCACATGGTCCAAGAACTACCTATCCGGTAGGGCACAGCAAGTTAAAGTTAGTGGCATGCTATCAGAACCCATGGATGTGACTCTTGGAGTCCCACAAGGATCTATCCTGGGACTACTCCTGTTTAGCATATTCATCAACCAACTGCCTACAGTCTGCCAAGCACAAATAGTGCTTTATGCAGATGATGTGGTCATCTCTGTAAGTGGGTTTAGTTCCCACCATCTCCCTTGAACTCGAAGCAAACGTCCACAGACTTGAGTAATGGTTCAGTGATAACAGACTGTTACTCAACTACAAGAAAACCAAGAGCATGCTCTTCTCCCTCCCACAGAGGAAGAACCACCGTGGAAAATTGCAGATCCTGAGTTCCAATGGGGGACTTATTGGAGCAGGTTGACACCTTCAAATACCTTGATATACACTTGGACAGCTCGCTTTCTTTCTTGACACATGTTGATCAGTTAGTCAAATCTGCCAGAGCAAAATTAGGTGTTCTGTCTAAACACCGTCAATACATGCCATCTGAGGCTCTAAAGCTAGTCACCTACAGTTCGGTGGCATCCTCCATTGACTACGGCCTTGCAATCTACAGTGCAGCCACAGATACCATCCTGAACAGGTTAAAAACCCTCCTCAACAAAGCGTCTAGGCTGGTCCTGGGTGCTGATCGCCTGACCCATACCTGTGACCTCTATGAAGCAACTGGTTGGTTACCCCTCCACCTCAGAGCCCAATACCAAAGTTGCCTGGTGGGTAAGAAAGCCATACTTGGGTTTGCTCCCGATTCCACCTTGTGTCTATTTAAAAAAGAACAACCATCTATCAGCACTAGGAGGACCTCCAAGGGCATACTCCTAGTACCATTTAGGTGTACCTCAATAGCTCAAAGATCCCTGTCCTGTAGGGGTCCTAAGTGGATAAACGACCTACCCCCTGACCTCCACAGTTGCAACAAGATCAGAAAATTCAAAGCTGGTCTCTGTGTTCATCTTACCCCATCATGTAAGTGTGAGTGCCCCTGCACGCCCTGACCCATTCTCAGCAATCCCCAGCTCTTAAAATCCTCTGACCCTGTATCTCTGTCACTTTTATTACCTGCCCCACCCCTAATCGACAAGCTCTGGCCCTTCCTCGCCCTGTATTCATCCCCCAGTATTTACTTTGCCTTTTCTCCCTCCCTCTTTTCTTTCTCTCCCACATCACACCTAACTCCCCACATACTGCACTGCCCCCTCCCTTACTCACTCCCTCCACCCCACATCTTCTCTCCATCCCCCCTTTTCTCTTCTCCCTCACCTTCCATCTCCTAGCTTCCTCCCCTTAGCTATCTCCCCCTCTCCTGACAATGCCTAACCTGGCTGCTATTCTAACTCCAATCCCTAGCCACACTCTGGTTGCCCCTCCCCCTTTGTTGCTCAGGCCCGTTAATCCCCCCTCTGCCCGCTTGCTTAACACTGTTGCTGCCTACTACAGCCATTGGGCATGTGCTCCCTCCATTCTATATGTAACAACGCTGAATTCCCCTTGAAGAATTCTAAGCTGCCTGGGAACCTAAAATTATTATCTTCCTCATAGTGATTTTACCTATGAAGTAACTAGCGCTACTGTACCCGTTAAGAATGTAATTGTTACTGTTTTTTACTTGATTCTATTTTACCACTGTATTATTCCTGTTGTCTGTCTTATTCTGTATTGTACGGTGTCTGACCTGGAACCTTTGTAAACGAGCCTATGGCTCAAAGGTATTTAATCCCAAACTGAAATAAATAAATAAAAAATAAAATAAACAAACATGGCTGGAAGTAACTTGTGTAAATAAATACACATTAGCCCTATATAGCAAGACACCTCTTTGGAGCTGCGTAGATTTTACGCCTTACAAATGGGATGGGGCATTTACACAATGGGTCAGGTTGGGCCTCTCCTCTCTAGGACAGTTTTTAAGGAAGGCAATTTGAAGTCTTTCCACCAGTTGCAGTTGGATTTTTGAATACTCCAAAAAGATTTTTTTAGATTTTTACAAATTAAAAACTATCTAACCCAAGAAAAGGTGTTAAAACAGATAGAGAACCCTCTGAATCCCCTGCAAGCCTGTTTGTTAGAACTGGCCCAGTTGAACAAACCGTTAAAAATAGTTACCCAGATTGTGTAGGTGCTGCCCTTTTCTGAAGTGGATGATATTAGTCATATTAAGGAGAAGTTGGAAGAGGAATTGGCAGTTTCTCTCACGGAAACGCAATGGAACCAGGTATGGGGGGGAATACAAAGTACTGTGGCCCTCCTTTTTGGAGGGAGTTTAGATGGAGAGTAGTTATTCGATACTTTAGGCCTCCCGTAATCTCCCAACAGCTGGGTGGTCACATCACAGACAGATGTTGAAGGTGTCATACAGATAAGGGTACTCTTGCTCATGTTATTTGGCAGTGCTCGCTTCTGGCTCCGTATTGGAGGGAATTGGGTAACGAGTTGGGTAAGATTTTTGAAATCACCATTTTGCTCTCTCCTTTACAATGGATTTTTGGGTTGCCCTCTTCACAGTTGACCTCCCAGGCTCAGAAATACCTGTTTTACATTTTAGTGGTGGCAGCCATGAAGGCAATCACTTGCAGATGGCTCACTACCGCAGTGCCCAGGGTGAGAGAATGGTATGCTATTTGCCAGAAAATAATGTTGATGGACCGCCTTATGGCTAAATTGAGATTGTCAGGAAAAATTTTTTTCACCATATGGCAAGGGAAGAAGGAAGGGATATTCTGGAAATGTTGGCAACTTATGGGTAAATTCCCCTGTTCTATACCACTTCCCTTTTGCTCATCAGGATATAATGGTAGGCGGAAAGTGTAGAGAATCTTAAGCGTTCTGTACCAGGTTTAAAAGCAATATCAGTGGAGGAGGGTCACAGAGGCTATTTCCTGTACTAGATAGCTCTTGTAATAGGTAAAGATACATGGTAAATTTAAAAAGGTCCTATATTTCCCCTTTTCCTTCCCTTCCCCTCAGTTTCGCTCTTATTTCAACTTCCATAACCTACATCATATCCTTACACCCCCCCTTCTTTCTTTGGTTATTAGGTATTATTTTTATGATTTTATGTTTTGTCTTTGTCCTAATTTGATTTTATATGTTTTTGAAATATGAAATATACACAAATGGACTTCATTTTTGTATTGATTGGATATTACACGGAGAGTGTGTATAGATGGTAATACTAAGAACTTTTGTTTCTCTCTTTTTATTTGTCTTGTGTAAAACTCTGTATGAAAATCACAATAAAGTTTGATTTAAAAAATAAAATACTACCAACAGCTTAATCTGGTTCAAATTCAGTTGCTTACCATCTATATCCCCTTCCCCCCTGAAAAAGGGACTTTTAGGCCCATTGGGCTTACAGGGTCAACACAATTCAAACAAACTCTCTTAAGCACCTACCTCCAGCCCCCCCATACAGGCAGTTTCTCATGATAATACCCCCCCCCAGTTCAGTAATTCCTGCTCCACTCCTCACACTCTTCCAAGACAGCTGAATGAAAATCGGTGACATACCCCCACCCAAACACCTTCTGGCACCCCATCACCCTCTGCCCTCACTCCACTCATCCAAAAAAATATCTTGAAAATACCTGGAAAAGAGAAAAATGCTCCTCTGTGTGATGAACATTCTCACAGTTTGCTGGCTTGGTCCTGAATGAATCAGTCTTTGATTATGTGTCCTGTAGTAATAACTGATTGGCCACTGTGGTCAGCCAGCTAGCTGCTGTTATAGGGTATGTCGTGGTAAGTAAGGATGTTTGTCACACAGCGGGGTGGTTTTCTCCTTTGCAGTCGTTTTCAAGATATTTTTAGGGAGAGTGGGGTGGAGAGTGCTGAGGTGCCACTGGTTGATGGAGTGGAGGTATTGCACTGATTTTCATTCAACTGAGTCAGGTGGACTGGGGGTAATGGGTGATGTGGGAATTACTGAACTTGGTGGGCGGTTATTATAATGAGGAGACTGCCTGGCTGGAATTAATAGTACAAAACTTCAGTGGGACTTTTTTTTTGGGGAGGGGTTGGAAGGTGGGGGCTTTAAAGGTGGTGGGGATGTGAAGACCTAGTAATACAGAGGTATGGCGAGAATACATGTACGTGGTGTGGGGATCAATTAATGTATGGTGGGACTGCGTGTACATGGGTGGGGGTGTATTTTATGGAATTTAAACAGCTTTTCAGAAGAAAATTATGCATAGTGGCAGTTTGCCAGTGAAGTACCTCTTTGCGTATACTATGTCTGATGAAGTGCTCACTTCGCCAGACGAAGGCAGGACAAACTATACATAGCAACAACTTCACCAACAAAGTTGTAAGTGTGTGTAGTCCTTGCCTGGCAAAGTGGGACTTTTTTTTTTTCTTCAGGCAAAGAACTGTAAAGTGCCACTTCATGCTGTGTGGAGTTGGGGCTCTTTTCATAGAATTACATGTAGTGAAGTTTCCAGACTTTGTACATCAGTAGCGGTATTTAACTAGCCAAGAGTCTTCAAGTTTGTTACTATGGATAAATGCCATTTGAAGAAACACAGTTATGAGTAACCTGTTCATAGTGCATGCACTGCGTCATTACAGCGATAATAAAATCATTTGGAATGTTTGAGCAAAGAGTTTTTGTACAGTAAATAGTCAGTTTTACTGTGTATTGTCTATGCTGTGAGTACTGTATGGCAAAGTGACTTCATTGCCTAGAATGTGTTGAAGTCACCCAGATGGTTGGTTCTTGCTGACTTCAGTGCCTGGATTGACTGTGAACCTTCACAGCTTGGTTATGACTTCTTCCAGTCGATGTCTTCGCTGGACCTTGGACAAGCTGTTGCTTCTGCAACCCATAGCCACGGTCATGTCTTGGACTTTGTGTTCTCACTGGAGCTTGAGGTCCCTGACCTCAGAATTGATCCAGTTGGTTGGTTGGATGATTGCATGGTGAGGTTTTCATTCGGCCCCCCTCCATTAGTCATGCCCCTGTGGAGATGGTCCGTTACCACCCTTTGAAGGCGTTGTCCCCAGAGCGACTTATGTCAGTGATGGATCTATCTGGTGTGAGTGCTGCATGTGTGACATGTGCGGGCGAGGCGGTTGCAGCCTGTAGTGAGGCTGTTTCCAAGGTAGTTGATGCTGTTGCACTGGTCCGTGTATGACCCAGGTCTTCTCACTTGAGACCTCCCTGGTTTGATGGGACTCTCAAGGAGATGAAGACGAAGGATCGGAGGTTGGAAAGTTGTTGGAGGAGGACTTAATCTGAGAGTACAAACTGGCTTTGAGACTTCACCACAGTAAATATCAAAGGGCAATCAACCATAAGAAGGCAATGTTCCTGTTCAGGGAGATTACTTCAGGGAAGAACAGACAAGCTCTGCTTTTTTGAACTGTAGACAGGCTTCTCCATCCTCCCCGTCTACATACAAAAAAGGCACCTTCAGTCACTCAGTGTGAGGAGTTTGCTCTCTTCTTCTCTGACAGGGCGTCCTCTGTCGGGACTGGGTTCTCCCCATTGGGGCATTTGCAGCCCCATGGTGGCAAGTCGTGTGTCCAAATGCACGTCTGTTGTTTGGAGCGAGTTCAGGCTGGTTGGCTTGGCCTAGGTTTGCAAGGTGATTTAGAAGCTGCAGCCCACATACTGCTAGCTGGACCTGGGCCCAACTCATCTCTTAATAGGATGTGCAAAGTCCGTTGGTCCAGTGTTCAGTGAGATTGTCTGGTGTTTGCTTTTGGAGGGATGTCTTCCCAGCCCTTTAAAAGAGGTGCTCATGAGACCGCTCCTTAAGAAACCATCTCTCGACCCTGACATCTTGGTGAATTATAGAACTATCTCTAAACTCCCATTCCTTGGTAAGGTTAATGAGAAAGTGGTGACACTGCATCTTTGGGGAGGCAGTATAGTGCAGTGGGGTAAGGCTCTGAGCTGCAGATCTGGAGACCTGGGTTTGAATCCCACAGCCACCTAGGTGCATACTGTGTGATCCTGAGCAAGTCTGTTTACTTCCTTGTGCTCCAAGGTCGCATCTGGAAACAAACCTCTGCTTAATGTGCTACTCCTAGTTAAACAGTGTTCCCTTTCCCTTACGCCTCGCAGCCCATGACATCTACAAGCCCTTCCAGTGGGTGTTTAGATCAAGACATAGCACTGAAACAGCATTAGTCAGAGTGCAGAATGGTCTCCTCAGGGCAAGAGATAGAGGGGAGTGGTTAATTATCGATGATCTGGGGTATCTCAGTCATCAGGTTACACGATAGGAACCTTTGCCGTTGGAGACAGAGAAGCCACATGGAAAATTTTTAGCAGTACAACTGGGGCTGCCCATGCCGTTGATGTCCACCGATGTCACCAACCCTATATAGGCGTGGGTGGCCCCACTCCCTGCTCAGTTCTTTCCCACCATCATCTTGCAAGCACAGTCTCCACAGAAGAGCCATCACAGTGTTTTGCGCCTATGGCCATTTTTTTCTTCTAGTGTTTGCTAAAATCTCTTTTGGAGATTTTCCTTTTTTTGTTTATGTCGAGAGTTATCTGTCTTCTTCTTCTCTCTTCCGGCACTGCCGCTGTGGGAAGAAGATTGCCTCTCAGAAGGAGGGACTGTATGTCTTCCCTTACCTGGATGATTGGCCTCTCAAGGCCCTGTCCATGGAGCAGCTCTTGCTAACTCTGGAGTACACTCTACAGCTATTCCACTCTCTGGGCATAACGGTCAACCTGCCAAAGTCCATCCCAGTTCCTCCCAAAGACTGCAGTACATCATGGCAGTTCTGCACTCCCAGCAGGGGAAGGACTTCTTACCCCAAAACAGGGTGGAATGCCTTATGGCCCAGACTCATGAGGTTGTCCAGAGTCTGTACATTCCTGCTAGACTGTGCCTCAGGCTATTGGGGTTAATGGCTGCGGCCATTCCCACCGTTCCACTGGTCAGGCTTTACATGCTTACCCTTCAGTGGACCCTCTGAGTGCAATTGGACCAGCTTTCAGACAAGTCAGACCATCGAGTCCTGGTCTCCTCACCAGTTCGCAAAGTACTGCAATGGTGGATGGATCCCTTGAACCTTCTTCAAGAGGTTCTCTTTCAGATCTCCTCCCTGCATCCGATTCTAACTATGGATGCTTCGGGGCTAGGTTGGGGAGCTCACCTGGATCCCTTTCAAACCCAGGGTCTTGGTCTCAATGGGAAGCTGCCCTGCTTATCAGTGTCCTGGAGATGAGAGCGGTGCTCTATGCCTTGTAGGCTTTTAAGGAGCATCTGGCTCCAGGCCAGCTGCTGATGCAGTCAGACAACCTCAGTGTTGTCTACTACATCAGCAAGCAGGGCGGGACTCCCTCGTACCCCCTTTGCAGGGAGGCCATGAGAGTGTGGTATTAGGCACTGGAGCACGATCTGACACTCTGAGCAGTCCATGTGCCAGGTATCCTAAACACCCTCAGGACTCAGTCCAGCATACACAAATGGGAGCTCCTCTCATCCGTAGCAGAAGATCTGTTTGACAGATGTGGTCATCCAAAGTTGGACCTTTTTGCGTCCCCACTCAATGCAAAACTGCCCAATTCCTGCTTGCTAGATCAAGCGCCTGGAGTTTTCTAGTGAGTCGCTTTGTCCCTTTCTTGGAGCGGGAGATTTCTGTACACATTCCCTCCTTTTCCACTAATTCAGAGGGGTGTTGATCAAGCTGCAAATGGAGGGGGCCAGCACGATTCTGGTAGTTCCATTCTGACCTCGTCAGATACGGTCCCCTCTGCTTCAGCAGCTGGCGGAGGAACCTCCAGTCCATCTGCCCCTTTGCAGAAATCTGCTGACCCAGGGACCCTGGTAAATCCCAACCTCAGGTTCCTCCATCTGCATGCGTGGCTCCTGAGGACGTAGCCATCACCAGGTTCGGATGTCCTGGTGGCCACCCACAAGCCTTCCATCGTGCCACTTATGCCATATAGTGGAAGCAGTTTGCAATCTGGGCTGCCAAGCATTCCCTGGACCCTTTCACCTGTCCTGTGAAGCATATCCTGGACTACCTGATTTCTTTGTCTGACTCAAGCCCCCTAGTATTCCTCCCTCAAGGTCCACCTTTCGACTATTTCTGCCTTTTATGAGCCCGTTGGTGACTGCACGATTGCTCAGCTGAATGTTTCCCATACCTTCCACATCTGAAACCCCCAGTCCTTTCCCCTGTCCCAGCTTGGGACTTGAATTTTCATTTGGAAAAGTTGACTCTGTTTCCTTTTGAGCCAATCGTGTCTTGCAATATGTGCTTTCCCTCTTGGAAAGCATAGTTTTCAGTTGCAATTATTTCTGCTCGAAGAATTTCAGAGCTTCAGACCCTCTGTTGCAAGGAGCCTTATTTGATTTTTCACAAAGATGGGGTTTCTTTACGCACAAATCCTAAGTTTTTGCCTAAGGTGGTCTTCGAGTTTGCATTCAACCAGTCTATACCTACATTCCTGTTTATTTTCCAGAGCATGCCGATCCAGGGGAAGCACTGCTGCTTGCAATAGGTGTGTGCAGAAATTTGAAATATTACCTGCTTTGGACTAAGGAGTCCAGAAAGTCTAAGTAGTTGTTTGTTTCTTTCGCCCCGGGTAGAGAGGGTGCTTCTGTTTCTAAGCTATGTTTATCCAAATGGTTGGCATATTGCATTGTGTTCTGTTACAGTAAGTACGACAAAGATACAAAAAGCAGCAGAAGAGGTTGCACTGGGTTGGGGTGCCAGGATAGATACAAGAACACAGTTGAAAACGGAATCTTGCACTCACCACCGAAGAAATAAATGGACTGCTCACAGAGTATACTGGTGCTTCATTTTGTTCAGAAATTACCATGTGCCAAACTCCAGACACGTTTCAGAATGCTCCTGATTCCTTTTTTAATGGGTCCAAGTACGGCAAAGAGTTGCCTGGTGTTGTCAAAGCTCATTCCACCAGAGGTATGGCTACCTCTGTGGCTTGTTTCAAGGGGGTTAAACAACCAGCAACACCAATGAATTTTAGAGAAGGTAAGCAGTTGTAAAATGTTTGATTTCAGCTAAAAATGGTATGATGCAAAAAGGGTGGACAGTGCCCCTTTAATGATATATATTTTCTTTCCTGCTTACTTGTACAATGCCCAGAGCCTCTGGAATGGGGCGCTCAATAAATGAACTTTGCTTGCTTACTTATTTACTGTTAAGAGTGGTTTCTTGTAGGTGGGAGTTTGAGGAGTCCGAAGAAGACCCTGTGACCAGTATTCCTTACCAGCTCCAAAGGCTTTTTATTTTACTGCAGACTAGCAAGAAAAGGGCGATTGAAACAACAGATTTGACACGAAGCTTCGGATGGGACAGCAGTGAAGGTTAGCTATTTAATAAAAGTTAAAAATGTGTATGTTATTGTAATTACAAATACATTTGTAAGGCTAAGTCAGTATTGGTATTAGCACTGGTACAGAAATTCAAACCTGCTTACTAGTGCTAGGGAAGCACACATAAATGTCAAGGGTAGGAGACCCAGGTAGTTTTGCAGATAAGACTCCACTCCGGGCTAGAGGAGTTAATGGTGCACTGCAGAGGCAATACTCTCAGACTGGAGTTTGTGTGCATATGTGTGTTCCTTAACAGAAGCTGTTAGCACGGCATAACAAGGAACACAGGGAAGGCTTGACATTGCTTGTAATTATGGGATTTAACCAAGATATGCACCCCCCCCCCAAAAAAAAAATACAGCCATCTGGCCACCATGCTGCATGGTCCGTCATGGCTTTTGGCCCCACCCCCTGCTCCAGTTGAACTTACCATTTGTGGTCCTTAGTCCTGCAGGGAGGAGCTCTTTTGCCCTCTCTGGGATCGGAAAGGAGAGCAAGTCCCCTGGGAAATGTGGTTGCTAAGCAGCTCACAGTGTCTGATCATCAGAGTCTGGCCCGAATGTGGAAAGACATGCAGCAGGCATGAACAAGTTGTATAGTCAAAGAGCAGTAAGACTGGCTGGACCAAGGATTTATCATGGAAGCCCTCTGATGGAGTGTTTTCCCAAATGGGCAACAGGCTTGTTATATATGCCGATAGAGGTACTTGACATCCAACCAAGGAGGGGAAAAAAAGATAGCTAGCTAGACAGACAGACAGATAAATAAACCTGCAACAGATGTGTGTTTGTTGGGAGATACAGGCACACTGGTGTTTGCTGAGGCATGAGGCCGCAGGCTGAGTGCTCCTCAGCACACTTCAGAGTAGTGCCTGTTATCTCTCAATGTTCGCATCACTGTTATGTGTTGTTGCACTTATAAAATGGCTTGGTATTAAAAGCGTTGGCTTAGAAAATGCAGCACTGTGTGTTTATATAGGCACTTAGAGGTCACCTGCTTTATCCAGCGGGAGCAATATTTATGGTGGCCATGCCGACCAAGTTTTAGTTAGCTACATGCATATACAGTAAGTCCAGTGACAAAAAAAGCTGCTCTACGCTTTAGCCTTTAGGTGGTGCTACCATTAACAAAGATTCTACCCACAGTACTTGCTGGAAACTATGGTGCACCTGCCCTCCGACCTTCTGAAGTATACCATGTACACAAATCGTACTCACTGACTTTCTGATTTCTGTGTAAAACCATATATCAGATTCACAAAGAGAGCTGCCAGGGTAAACAGTTCAGTCTTCAGTCAAAAAGTCCTGCACTCACCACCAAATAAGAATGCTGCTCGGAAGTTGTAGATTCATGCTGTAACTTTGTTAAGGTGCCAGTTTAAAATGCATGTCTTGACATGTTTTGGAAATAAATTTCTTTATCAAAAGACCCCTTTTGATAAAGAAATGTATTTTGGAAACAAACTGGCACCTTAAAAACATATATATTTTATTTATTCTTGGTTAAAACAGCTGGTGAGTTAGTCAGGTATAAAATGATGGACAGACAGTGTGAAAAGTAATGCTGGCAGCTGACATTTCACCCTCATTAGAAGGCTTCTTCAGAGTGTTTGTCTGTGAATAGAATATACATACGTACTGTATATACTTATAAAATGGTGAGAGTATATCCTGCGTTTGATTGGTTTTTACCTGTGTATCAAATCCATTTGATGTACAGGTAAAAACAAGTACTCAAAAGCAGGACCGCATTGGTAATAAAAAGACAATCAGTGAGCCATTGGAACCCTCGCTTTTGAAATGCCTCCATTTTTTCCACTCGCTAATGTGGCTCATCCCTGACTTGCAGCCTATTATGAAACTCTGTTCACTTTTTTTTCCCTCACACCCGAAAAACAGAACTGTTTAAAAAATGTCAGACCTACTGTATCACTTTATTCTTTACTTCACTCTTACCCAACCCAGCTCTGTCAGCCCTGCTGGACAGCCTCTCTTTCCATTTCGCTCCCTGATGTGGTTCCCTGTCTGAACAAAACTTCACTTTCCAAGTTCTCTCCTCAAAACACACAGTGACCAAAAAAACTTATGTAATTTTATGTATTTTTTCTATTTAATACGTAACTGAAGGTGGAGGTGAGAAAGTACTTCCACTCTGTTGGCCACCGTGCTCACACCATCATGGCAAAGGGAGGGGTCGCTCAGTCCTCTGCGCTCCTACAATCAGCTGTGATAAAAAATAAATAAACATACTTTAAAAAAAAAAAAAAAGGAAGAGTTTTGAAGTTTCTGGACTTCTTGTAGTACGAATTAGGGGTTCCAGGAAAAAGTTTGGGAGTTCTGCACTCTGAACTTGGTGTAAACAAATATGCCAAATTGCAGAAAAAAGCATTGCTACAATTCTGCCCTTTTTATTGCAGCTGTGGAAAAATTACTGTAATTGTGAGGGGGAAAAGCACCAAATTGCAGAAAAAAAAAGTAGTTTTGCTACTTGTCTTCTTTTTTTTTTTTTAACCTCTATTGCACATATAGGACGCACATTGGGGAGCCACCAATGTCCAGAACAACTAGCTGAGCATACAAAGTAAGAGCACATTGGGATTTGCATACTACTTATCCTCATAAAGGTTTAGAAAATTTAGTGTTAGGATTTAGAAAATGTAAATATTGACATAGTTAGCCTGGCCCGGTGGTGCTGAGGGCTGAGGCACTGGCCGCCACCTCACTCAGCGCGCCAGCGTGACCGGTGTTCCGGCACTGAGCACAGATGGCGGGTCAGCTGGGGAGGAGAAGGATCGAGCGTCCAAAGAACCGCTCTCCTTCTCTGGCAGTCGGTGCGTGGTTGCCTCCTGGCAGAGGCTGAGAGACTGCATGCTTGTTGCACTTGGGTGGAGCTGAGGGCAGACGTTTGGAAGGGAGCACATGCGGGCGCATGCACGCCCCCTCCGGTGACGTCATTGCACATCCTCGGTTCTGAGGGCGCAAAAAACGGGTGCCCAGTTGAGCGGCTTGATGGACATCCACAAGCTTCACTCGGTGGCCAGGCACACAGGCTGGATCCATGTTCCGTGGGGAGTCTGGAGGGCTCCCTGTGGCCCTGCTGCGGAGGGTACAACTGCAAGCCCTCGGTGCAAGCGGATGTGGTGGACATCAGCTGATGCCTTGATGTCTTTGGCACATCACGCCCATGGGGAGTAAAACAAGAAACTACTGCTCCCAGGCTGACCAGATGATGGCTGCCAGCTTCTACCACCATGAGTGCCCTGAAACCTCCGAAGCCACCTCAGCAGCTCCCGGGAACAGAATAATTAGTGCACTGGTACCCTTGCTGTGGTGCCTTTCCCCTCGTCGGAGGGGGACCCATCCAGTGAAGGGATACACTGGGCTACCTCTGGGACGGCTGCAAATATGAGGTAAGTGGAAGGGGTTCTGGGAGAGGGTGTAGATGGGGACCATGGCTGGCCAGAAGGAGAAGTGGATCGGTAGCATGGGAAGGAGCCACACTGACACAATTTGTGGGGGGGGGGCAGCAAGAGTTCAAGGAGCTCAGTTCCAGCAACTACTGTCTTAAGGTTGTTGATCCGGGTGTCTTCTCTGTGTTGTCCCTTTTTTCCCCTGGTGTTCAGCACATGCATGTCAATGATACTACTGCTGAGCACGCCAACATTTTAGAAAGTCCAACAAGTAAGTCTGCAGTTTTGAGTTCAGATCTTTCCCATTAACTCAACTGGATCAGCACAGGTTCTGCTTCCACTATGGCTTTTTCCCACAGTTAGCAGCTCACACTGGCAGTTATGATCACTGCTCAGGTGGCACATTGCAGGACTTTTGGCAGTTGCAAGTCTTTGCACTGCTGTTGCTTTTGGATCTTTGAGCAGTAATCTCTTTCTGTTGTCGATCACCTGCCCTGGAAGAAGATGCTGTGTGCATCTTAGATGGTAGGTAGGTAGGTAAGAGGCTGGCTTGATTGAGGGTTTAGCATCTTTGTCTTAGCTTGCTGTGGCTGTCATAAGCCGGAGGACTTCGAGATGGCTTCTGTTTCAGATATGCTGATAGTCACTTTTTTTTTCACCAAAGTTCATGAGTCCCGCATTCATTCTAAAAGCCTGTCTTGGCCAGCCCTCCTTTTCTGCCAAACAGTTGTCAGCGTCGGAAGTCTATGATGTCAGGACCATTATTTAACTGTTAAAAATACAACAGTAGTTCATGTTATTGTAACGGTGAGGTTTCATTGTAGGTGTTCGCATATCTAAGACTAATAAACCAACTCCATAAAATTTCACATGCCACGTTGTCCGGTTAGTCTCCCTTGGTTCAAAAAAGAGAGCAAATCTGCTGTCACTGAGACTCTGACTCTTTAAATTTACTGGAGTATCCTGTTTAATCTCCGCGGTTCTGGTTTTGTTCTCTAGTTCACTTTACCGGGCAGTTCCTGGAATATGAGTTATTGCAAAACCTTTACACTATATAATGTGGGAATTGACGATATACTTTCCTTGTTTCCCTTGTCAATCAATCAATCAAAATCTTTATTTAGTCAGGCGAACATCATTGAGCGTAGCTCATTTACAAGATGGACCCGAGTGGTCATACAAATAAGAGTACAAGTATTTTTACATAGACAAGAATAACATAAACAGTAGTACAATGACATAAAGTGATAATATACAACAATTTACATATATACAAGGCACAGTAAAACCATTTAACCTGTAAGGAAAAAGGAGACAATGGGTATAGCAGGCATAATATATAAATTATAGGGCCTAATTGGCTTTTATGAGAGTATATCAGGTGACTGGAAAATAGAAGTAGAACTAACATAATGGAACACGGAAAAGGGGGTGGGAGGGTAGGTAGGGTAGGGGATTAGGCCTTATAAAAGCAATTGCAGAGCTCTGGAAATAGGGTGGAGAATAATCTTTTGAAGGATGTTAAAGGTAAGAGGCTATTTAACTTCATGGATTTTTGGAGTGAGTTCCATGCAACTGCTAGTGAGTGGCTGATAGCGGCCCTCCCAAACCGGGTGCAGGCATTGGGGACCTTTACTATGATGAGTTTACTGATCCTTAAGGTGTATGGCCTAGAAGTAATTCAGGTAAAACAGTCTGTGATATAGGTGGGTAGTTTGCCTGATAAAGCTTTGAATATCCAGATTGCAGCATTCCTATTTCTTCTGTGTTGTAGTGATGTCCAGTTGACTGCCATATAAAGAGAGCAATGATGGGTGCTGGAGGGAAGGTCAGTAATAAATCTGATGGATCTATGATACAGGGTGTCCAGCTTATTTAAGAGGGGGAGTGAACAATGGCCATAGAGAAAGTCAGCATAATCAATGAGGGATAGGAATGATGCCTGGATTAATCTTTTTTTGGAGTCTTTGTTAAGGTAGTGTTTTATTCTAAAAAATAGACCAAGCCTTTGTCTCAGTTTTTTTAGTAGCTCTTCAATATGGACAGAATAGTCAAGCCTATTATCAATCCAGACTCCAAGGTATTTGAAGTTATCAACAAATTCCAGCTTCTCTCCAAGTAGGGTGGATAATTGTAGGGTGGTGGGTGATGGGGTAGTGGCAGAGCAACTCTTTGTGGCAAAGAACATAGCTTTTGTTTTTTTGGCATTTAGAAGTAGTTTTTTTTCCAGTAGATTGTGTTGCAGGATGGAGAATTCAGATTGTAACAGCTCACAGGCTTTAGGTAATGAGGGATTGCTGACATATAATACAGTATCATCAGCAAACAGATGAATGTTAGATTGAGTGAGGTTGGCATCGATATTATTAATATAAATGGCAAAGAGGATGGGGCCAAGAATAGAGCCTTGCGGTACACCTCTTAGCAGTGGTTTTAAGGTGGATAGGTAATTTCCATTTTTTACCAGTTGTGACCTATCTGATAGGTAGCACTTAAACCAGTTGAGTGAGAGAGAATCCAGTCCTAGTGAGCTAAGGGAGGTGATTAATGATTCATGATCCACTGTGTCAAATGCTTTACTCAAATCCAGGAACACAGCACAAGTACTGTTCTTCTTATCCAAGGCAATCTGCCAATCGTTAGTTACTTTGGCTAGGGCCTTGTACTTGTATTTCCTTATATACTTCTCTTAGATCCCTGTCAAGCTTCTAATCACATTACTACTCCTAGCCGTGAGAGATATTGAACCTGTTTACCTGCTCATTCTCCCCCCTCTCTAATGGCCTGAAAATAGCACATCTTAACATAAGAAGTCTCCTCCCCAAGTTTTCCCTTCTCCAGCCACTCATGCTAAACCTCCAGCCTGATATGTCGATCATCGCTGAGTCATGGCTCTCCTCAAAATTCCCCGAAAATAGCATCTCCGTCCCAGGTCATTCTATCATCCGATAGGATAGGCCCACCAGGGGTAGTGGTGTGGCCATGTGTATCTCCCCAAGGTCTCGCCTATGCTCTCTGTCTCATCCTCTTCTCCCTTTGAGTTGATACTTGCAAAACTCTCCCTCTCTTTCTCCGTTCCCATCTTTGGGTCCAGCATGTATTGCTGCCCAGGCCTTCGACCCTCATCGATTACTGACCTCTTGACTACCCTTACAACCCATGCCTCCACTGTCGAATTCTACATCCTAGGTGACTTCAGCTTAAATTGACTCTCCCCTTCTCATGCAAAAACTTGCATTGACATTGCATCCCTCAATCTGACCCAATTAATTACTGATCCCACCTGCCTAAACCCTAAATCCCACAACCATGCCCTCATAGATTGGGCATTCACCTCCCATCCACACTGCATAATTGATGCTGGTATTTTTCCTGTTACCCTTAGTGATCACAACATGATCTATTGTGTCCCGCAAAATTCACCATCACATAATGCCCCCTAAACTCCTATTCACCCACTTGTTCAAATCCATGGATCTGGCTCCCCTCCTTGAGGACTAGGTGAATACTGACTGGGCAACCATCTCCTCCACCTCCTCTATAGACTCAGCTCTCAACTACTTTCTAGACATGTGGAATCAGCATGCTCCCCTCAGATGAACCAGGGTAAGAGGGTCTACCTAACCTGGGTCACAGCTGAACTTCTGGCATGCTTGTGTGCTCATGATCAGGCGTGGAAGGTGCACAAGAACACTGACTCCCCTGCTGACTTCAACAAGTGTTGCTTCCTCTAGAACACATGCACCAGGGCCATCAGACTCGCCAAAGCTGAATACTTCTCTGCCTCCTTTCATACAAACATCACTCATCCTTCCATGTTCTGGATGGTCATACAGTCCCTCTTTCCCCCTCCTACTCAGTCACCTGTTCAGGTCCTCAGGGTGGGCGACACCCCTCTGGCTCACCTACTCGCTGTGGCTCCTGAATGTAATAACTTCTTCACCTCCTCTCTTCTCTCCTCTCTCCCCTTCCCCCCACCACCCTACTGCATTCCCCCCTCTGTTCCCTTCATTCTCTTTCTCTCACATATCCCCCTCAGACACTGTTCAGGCCCTCCTAACCCTAAATCCTGGCAAGGGCAAGAGCCCAGATGGGCTTGACTCCAGACTTCTACATCTCTCCCCCCTGCTATGCCTCCCCTCTTGCCTCTCTCCTAAACCTCTCGTTTTCTCTAACCTCTGTCCCTGTGACCTGGAAGCGTGCCATGGTCATACCCCTCCAGTCCCGGCAACTACTTCCCTATCTCCTTACTCCCCATCCTAAGCAAACCTCAGGAGCACATAGTTGTATTCCAGCTCTCTCCTTTGCTTGACTCCTCCTTTTTCGCCTCTTTCCAGTCTGGTTTCCAGAAACTCCACTCTACTTCTACCTCCCTCCTTTGGCTTCGTGACTCTGTTCACACAACTATGGATCAAGGCCTCGTTACCACTGCAATATCTGTCAACCTAGCCAAGGCTTTTGATACAGTGTCCCACCCCCTTCTCCTTGATAAACTAGCAACTGCAGGAATCTCAGCCTCAGCCTCAGCCACTAGCTGGTTCCGCTCATACCTAGAGAATAGAGCCCAGTCAGTTAAGATAGGCGACTCCCTATCCTCCGCTTCCTATCGGAACTGGAGTCCTACATGGCTCTGTCCTTGGCCTGCTCTTTTTTTCTGCCTTCTTAAATAACCTCCCTACTGTATGCACCACTACCTCCATACACATGTATGTGGACAACACTGTCCTGTACACCTTTGGCCAGTCCTCTTCTGATGTGTTGACCAGACTCCAGCTGGACTTTGACAGTGTTCAGCAGTGGTTCCCTTCGAATCAGTTGTTCCTAAATGCCAAGAAGACTTTCTCCATAACCTTCGACACTAGGCAGAGACTCTCTAGGCTCCTCCCCTTCCTTCCACACCCTGGATGGGACCACAGTAGAGGATGTTACCTTCTTTAAGTATCTTGGGGTCTGGCCCGACTAACACCTCAACTTTTCTGGGCATCTGGCTGTCATTCACAAGAAACTGCACACCAAGCTTGGTGCACTATATAAGAACTGTGAGTGCATCCCTTAGCTGGCCCTCCATTCGACTGTCCAGAAAATGATCCTCCCTACCTTCGACTATGGGGATATAGTCCACAGTGCCACTCCCAAATCCTCCCTAACCACACTGGATACCCTCTTCCATTCATTCTGTCGCTTCGCTCTTGCCTGTCCACCCCGCACACACCACTGTGACCTCTGTAAATCTCTCTCCTTTTCTTCTCTCGAAGACAGGCACCTCACCCACTGTGCAAGCTTTGTAGCTAAATACTGGTTTGGGTACCTTCCCTCTTACCTCACCCCCCCCCCCAATCTCTCTCCCCCTCCATCCTCCTACTCCTTTCACAATGCCGGTCATCAGACCTTTGCTCTCTCCCAGGTCAGTAACTGCTGGCCAGGCGCCTACTCTTTATCGTTTCCCTAAACTCTGGAATGCCCTCCGCCTGTCCATCCGCAATGCCCCCACACCTGGCTCCCTTTCCTCCCTCCTCAATAACTGCATCTCCCCCTCCTGCAGCTGTTCCTTACTTCATCCCCTCTGTCCCTCTCCATCCCTGCCTGTTGTACTTCCTCTGCTGGCTATTCGCCAGATGCTCTTCCCTTACTCAAGGTGTATCCATTGAAATTATCTGTTTCTACTAATTCATTTAATTTGTAATCTAGCTGCCCTAATGTAACATTTTACTATATGTAAGCTTTAACTACATTGTACTGCACGCTCTTGAACTTGTAACCTGTATTATTATTATTGTCTGTTTCTACTCCCCCTTTCCCAGGACACATCTGAAAATGAGCAGTTCTGCTCAGTATGCTGTTCCTGGTGAAACTTTCAAATAAATCAAATTTAGTATTACAAACTGTATACACACCAATATTTACAAGTAATGTATGCCCATCCACAAAGTTTTCAAAAAGGTCACTAGGAAAATTCTTAATCTGCCTTCCTGTGTAACAGATTGGTTAAGGGATAAGAGACAGAGTGTGGTGCAAACAGAGTTCACTTTGGGGGGTGACCAGCGGGGGGTGCCTTAGGTCTCAGTACTTGGACCAGTTCTCTTTAATGTCTTTATAAGTGACATTGCAGATGTGCTGGAAGGGAAGGTATGCCTCTGCAGATTACACCAAAATCTGTAATAGGGAAGGCACTCCAGAGGGGATGGAGAGAGACTGCAGAGACTTGAGAAAACTCGAGGAGTGATCAGGGGCATAGTAGCTTGGTTTCAGCGCGAAAACGTGCAGAATCATGCACCTAGGGCACAGAAACGCAGAGGGTCTGTGACAGCCATGGACAAGAAAGTGGAGAAGAGTTATGTGATAACCAGAGAGGGCTCTGGTCTTACTTATTCCCACCCTGTACTTGAAGGAGTGATTCAGGAAGCCACATGTGAGAAAGCAAAGGTTAATCTTTCACCTGCACCCCCCTGATTAGGATACAAGAAAGCTGAACCTTATGGTAAGAAGGAGATACAGTACACTACCTCAACTCAGTTATTGAGGCAGACAGCCTTAGATATACTGCACATTACCAGCAGGCACTGTGAAAGTCGTCCTTCCTGTGTTTCTCAGTTTATCCCTCCAGGAGAAAACGCATCTTGCTTACACTGAAAGCTGGTCTGCAAGCTGCTGTATGCCAATTTTACATGACTGTTGATGTGCATGACAGTGCATTTAGGGTGCCAGGAAATTCATTGTCTGCTAGGTTATTTTTCATGGCTTAGGACAACTGGTATGCCACAGAACGTATAGGGTAAAGTGGGGGATTTCTCCACGAAGAGCCACTCCTCTGTCCCAGTTGCTGTTTCTCCAACAGTTCAGCAAGTACAAAGAGACACCACTCAGCCTGTAGCTGTAAAACCATGAAAGAAAGTACTCACCCACTCACCCACTGGAGATGCTGAACGTGCCTCTTTAATATGTGCAAACTGAGTGGTGATACAAAACATGATACATGCTATGTAACATGGCTGCCAGCACCACAGTGTCCAACTTGACATTTCTTTGTGGGCTTCATCAGAGGTGGCACCCACCAGAATCTCCCTGCTGAAACACAATAAAGTAATTGCATGCATTATTTAATAATTAGTACAGGTGGTGCCAAGGCTGCAACAAACACAGAGCATAGCAACAATTAGTTAATTGAAAAGAAGTGAATTAAAAAGTGCTTCCCGTTCCATCTGTCCAAGATGGGAATCCATCATTTTACATTCTAGACGTGAAACACACAAAACACGTATAGTCAATATACATACATATTAAAAGTTGTCCGAGGTGTCTGTCAATACAAACTGTGCAAAAGAAGTGAGAGTACAGATGGCTTCTGAGTCTCACTGCACCAGATTTGTGGCAGTCTTTGGTATAGAGTCACATTAATCCATTAAACTGTCTCTAAAAGTGCATCTCAATATCAGCATGTATAGATACTCTTTTACTGTATTCATTATCACAAAGCGCTGAATATTTTATGCATCTATAATGCAGAGCAACTGCTAATTGTCAGTTACTGGAAGATTCAAACTAGCACAGTTTACGGGATGCTGCCACGAGAGGTTGTTTCAACTGAAGCTATCCAAGGAGGTCATTTAGTCTGCAGAAGGTTAGGCACTTTAAAATTTGGCTAGGAAATGGTAGCGGGGGAGGTAAAGGAACCATGGCAGTTTCATAGTATACTGTTCCACTTCCAAAATAGGCCAGTCACATTGCAAAACATCAAAGTGCTGTAAGATCTAAACTGATTTCAGATTACAGAGTGCTTCCACAAGAAATGCTGTTTCAGACAGGGGACTTACTGTACATCATGGCAGTTGCATTTGCAACCACATAATAATAAGTTTCATCACCATAATGGGAGGTCATTGACACTACAAAAAGGTCAAATTCCTATAAAATCCAAACTGGTTTGATTTTCAAAGTACTAACACAGGAGTTGCTGTTACAGACAGGGGACTTATTGTACAAGGTGCAGTGGGACGTCATTCTGCCTGCAGGAAGTCAAACAGATTAAAATTGGCTAGACAGAAGATATGGCAATATTCATGAATCAACACATACTATTCTGGTCCATCTCAACCAAAATTACCATAACGGGAGGTTAATGGCACTGTAAAAGGTCAAGCAATTAGAAGTACAATGTATTATTGAAATGGGTGAATGTATATCTGAATCAGACTGTCAGAGGGGTAAGTCAATGGCTTTTATTTATTTTTTGAAAATTTCTTTTAGTTATTGATTATAATTACAATAGTCTAAGCCAAAAACAATCCAAGAAACAGTAGAATACAGCAACATTAACACATAACGAACCTCATTCCTCCTAACCCCACCCCACCCCGAGTAGAGCCCAGTGGGTTAAGGCCACACTAGTGAAAAATAAACGATACACAAATAAGAGTAAAAACGTCCCACAAGGGACAAAATTGAAACTGCCTGGAAGAAGCATATCTGGATAACCACAATATCAAACAAATCTGAAGGCACGGGGCATCGCTCCAAGAACATCAAAGAGAGTAAGATGCATGCAGCCTGCTCCATTTCGCAACATAACAACTGAACCGATTATGAACACCGGCGATCATATTCTTCAAGCATAAGTTAAAAATGAGTTCATGTAGCCACTCCTGGTAGGGTACAGTATCCTGATCTTGCCAGTGCCAAAGGACTGTCCTTTTAACTGAGATTGAGATCATGGCCATATAGTACCTTTGTTCTTTAACTGGAATCTCATTGTAATCACCAACTATACAGATGGATAAATAGCTGATCAATACCCAAAAGGAGGTCGGCCTTGGATTGGATGGCCTCCCATAAAGGATGAACCTCATGACGCTCCCAAAGAATAAGAAGTGAAGAGCACACCCCGTTATAACACCTAGTACAATTTGGTGAATGTGTGCAACCTAATTTGAACAATTTTTGAAAGTTATAATGTAGGTTGAGAAGGATACTGAACTGTGTAAGTTGATTTCTGTCACTGGACATATTTTATTTATTTATTTCAATCTAGGATTACAATACCTTTGAGCCGAGGCTCTTTTACAAAGGTTACACGTCAGCGTGTGCAACAGTCATCATTTTTAGTTACAAACATATAATCATTGACTTACAGATATGTAATAACCAGTACAAAGACTTGAGCTATGAGCAAGACAAGGGAAGGGGTGGGGGAAGTGAGGTAGGAGATTGAAGGGAAGGAAGTGCAGGGGTAAGGGGGAGTACGAGAGATGGTTGGGGCAGGAGTGGAGATATGGGGGGGGGAGGTGGGCAAGGGCAGGAGACAGTGCAGCCAGGGGGCCTTGTCGAGGGAATGTGACAGGTAAAGTGCTAGGGGTGCAAAGATTGTAAGTGCTGGGTGCTGGGGCATGTGCAGCTGGAACGGTGGAAATGTTAAGATGGGCAATCGCAAGATGCAAGCAGTGAGAGGCGCAGCTTGGTCTTGAAGAGGCCGAGTGTTGGAGCAGTCGCTATGTTGCTGCCAAGAGAGTTGAGCCAGTTGGATGCCCGACAGGCGGATGATCTTTGCCCTTGGATTGTGCGACATTGTGGGATATGTAGTAGATGGGAACTGGATCTTCTTGTAGTGACGTTCCTGTGTCTAGGCTTAAGGAGGGCACATATACCAGGTGGGACAAGCCCCATAATAATTTTCTTGGCCGTGATGCAGGTTTGGTATTTTATGCGTTTGTCCAGTTGAAGCCATCCAGATTAGGAATAACGGTCACGTGTGGGTATGGCGATGTGAGCCAGTGATGAGACGACAGGCCTTATTCAGGGAGGTCGCGATACATATAAATGTGCATATCCTGCTGAATACATGGTCAATTAAAATGCCTAGATGGAAAAACCTTATCCCAGTAATGGCAAACCACATCATTATCCGAAAATAAATTAGTAAGAAATAAGGTACATAGTTGAGATATAGTGTGGGAGAAAGGCCATGGCGCTCGCTGAGTCAAAAACAATTCACTGTGATTTGAACACCAAGGATCCAGTACAAAATGTGCTGAGCATACATATTTCAGTTGAAATAACTTAAAAAAAAAAGAAAGATTTGGTATCCATTGGAAATGCCATGGAAGGATATAAAATTACCATCTTGGAGCAGGCGGTTCATACCATCAGTCTCCAATTGAGGTAGCCAGTTCCTAGTAATGCACTTACGACCTACCTTGAAATTTGAATTACCAAACACTGGCTGAGAAATGTTCTTATCAAAATGGTAATGCAGAACTTTACCCAACTGTGCATGTACCTTGAGGGAAAGGCCAGTTACAGACTCTTGGACCTCTTTGGGTAGGGTCTTAAAAGCGAGTAAAAGGCTGTACAGAAGGTGAAAGACCCCACTTCGCTATGGCTTCTAATTCCAGATCCAGCCAAATGCGCATATATTTGTAGGTGGCTTCATTCTCAACAGGTGTAGGCCACTTCAAATATTTACTAGCATAACAAGCAAAGTAATATACAGAAAAATTAGGCAACCTAAGCCCCCCCCGCCCCCCAACATTTGGAAAAGGCCATTTTATCATAAACGTGTCTAGGACATTTATCTAACCAAAGCAAATAGGATATTAGAGTGGGGACTTTCCAAAACTAATACATGGGGAGATAGAGGTTAAGCATATTCAAAGGGTAAAACAGACGGGGAAATATATTCATTTTAATAACATTGATTCTGCCTCAAAGTGTTAGTGGAAGTGATTTCCATATTTCTAAGTCTTGTTTAATAGCCACTAAAAGGTCATCTAGATTTTACTTTTTAAGCTGTGAGTAATTTTTAGTAATATGTAATCCGAGGCATTTGAACCGAGTGGGGGCCCAAGAAAGACCCCACGCCAGGATGAATCTCTGTTTCTCCCTCCTACCTGTCTGTCACTGCCCCTACTAATGGCACCTTTTCACCCCCATACTCTCCCCTGTACCCTTAGACCTCCCACGCCGACTAATGCAGCTGTGTCAATCCTGAAGGTATTACAAATGCCCCCTCCCACCCCTTCTAACCTCTCCTTCCTCCACTATCCTTGGCGCATCCTGTGCCCTCGGTGCCCTTGCTTTATAGTCTTCTCCTAGGCCACGTAATGCTTTGCTGGCCTAGACCTCATCCAATATAATATTGTACTCTACTGTCTATCAGAGACTTGCCTTGCATAGAACTCGCACATAGCGGTATGTTAACTGCCTTTGGTACCATGCCTGTAAATTATGCTGCCTTGTTCTGTTCTCAGTGTCAAGCCTTACGTTTCTGTTTGTAAATTATTGTACACCACTGTGCCAAGCCACACCTTTCTCACTTGTAATGACTGTACATAGGCTGCTAATGTTGCTAAGCCTACTCCAAATTGTTGTATTGTGACTTGTTGTTGTTTAAGCTACCATGTTCATCTTATAAATGAGCCCTGCTCAATGGTGTTCCACCTGGCTAAATAAAGGTGTTGATTGATTGATTGATGTTGGCCTTGAAAACCCTGGCATTCAATAGCATCACTATAATCAGCATTCAACCTATAATTGGTGACCTTACTGAAATGCTGGACAGTTTTCAGGGCAGCTGGAATAGACATGTCAGGGTGGATAATATGTAAAAGGATATCATCAGCATATGCCAAAAATAAAAGTGAACTGCTACTACCCACAGGAATCCCAGTGAGAAGAGGATTATTCCTGAGATTACAAAACAGAGGTTCAAGGTATAAATTATATAAAAGGGGAGATAGGGGATAGCCTTATCTAGTACCATAGTGCAATTTAATAAAGGATGAAAAAACTTTGTTACAATAAATTTTAGCACTGAGACCAAGTACAGGATCCGTAACCAGGTAAGGATGTGTCTGGGAAACCGAATTTACTCAAAGTGGTGAAAAGGAAGGCCGGCTAACTCTATCAAATGCCCACTCCGCATCCAGGGACACCAGAGCCGCAGGCACTGCTGGGTCCCCACACATAGAGAAAATATGCTCTGACTTTTGGAGGCGGTCAGAAGAAGAGCCTGGAGGGCATAAAGCCCACTTGTTTCCGGCAAATTAGCAGGGTCCAAACAGGATTAATACTTGTTGCCAAAATGTTTGCGGGTATTTTAATAACATAATTCATCAATGATATTGGCTGATAGTTGCCAACCCAATCAGGGGTTTTCCAGATTTGGGAAGGAAAATTATCAAAGCTTCCAGGAGGGTAGGATCCAAGATGCCATGACTATAAATGGCAAGATACAACCTATGCAATGGAAGAACTAGTTTGGTTGCAAAAACTTTACAAAAATTGATAGACAATCTTTTAGAGTCAGGTGCCTTATCAGGAACAAGACCTTTTATAGCATCTAAGATCTCAGATTGGGAAATAGGCCTAGCTAGATCTTCTTCAGGGATATCTCTTTCATCAGGTCACACCAAAGGAACTTAGCCGTCAGGGCGCTAGGATCCCACGGAAGCTTTTTCTGTAGCTGTCTTCTAGGGGCCACCCATACTGACGTCATGCACTAATGTCACAACTCTACATAAGCATGGGTGGCCCCACTCCCTCCTCAGTTCTTTTCCTGCCATCGACCACTTTGCATGGACTCCACGGAAGCTTTGGCGTTCAGTCAACTGCCAAATGTTTTTCTTCTGTTTCTTTTGTTTTTTGGTCTTCTTTCTAGATACGTATACTCCTTTCGCCTTTCCCTTAGTTTTCCATGCATTGTAAGGTGATTCTCATCATCTGTGCCCCAGGATGCAGGGCTGACTGCCTCTGGCCCAACCATCTCAGTCTTTGCCAGTGAACCATACCGGCAGCCTTGACTTTCTACTCTGCGAGGCCTTGAGGATGCTCCACCCTCCTTCCTCCCTCCCAGAATATCCTGCAGCGGGATTGGAGCAGGGGCTCTCTGGGACGCCCATTCTGTCAGTCGCCAGTTTTGGTCTAGGGCTTCAGGCCTTCTCAGCCTGGGGCAGGCCTGCAGGAATTACAGCTGTTTTCAGGGGTGAGGACCATTCCAGGCCAGCCCCCCCCCCCCCCAGTGGAGCTCCTGGTGCCCACTGGCTCATTGTTTTGTATTCAGCAACTCCCCGTTGGTAGCTTCAGCTCCGACTCTCTCTGTCATGTTGTTCTTTGCTTCTTCCAGGCCCCCCATGGCAAAGTGCTCCTCAAGCCTTCCTTGGTTGGTGGAGGGTCGCCTGCCCCGGCCCCGCCAAGTGACCCCCTACAATGCAAGGTACACAAGGCACTAGGCAGGATCCTTCCCCAGCTCTTTCTGGGCTGCAGCAGGCTAGTCTTCACGCAGTTGGCTGAGGGTCAGCGGCCTCCAGGGTCGTCGGTCCCAGCCCCCATTTGCATCCTCTTGTCCAGTACAGGTCTATGGGCACTGGACTCCATGGACTTTGTGCGGTCAGCTGGCCTTTGACAGAGCAGGGGTATTCCCTCTCCCATTTGCCCAGTGACAATGGCGCACCTTCCATTCTCCATCGGCCTCACTGTGGTGCTTTCTCCTAGGTCTGAACGCCATCGGCACTTTGCTGTCAGCACTGGTTTCAGTGTGGGGACATGCAGAAGGCGTATACCTCCCTGCTGTCATTTCTCCGCAAGGGAGGACCTCTTCCTCTTCTTCCAGGGCTATTCCTCTGGCTCTGGCCCTGCATGCTTCTCTGGATGTCTGGCTTTGCCTGGTCCTTCATGGTCCTCTTTTCCTGCTGACCAACTGGACCCCCATTCAGGGTGATCACGGTGGATCACAGGTCCACGGTGCCTAGGCACCTTAATTCCCTGACCTCTACCCAGGACTCCAAAGGGATTGTACTCTGCGATGAGGGGACCCAGCCTGAGACTGGCTTTGTGAGGTTCGAAGCTGCCCACAATGGGTCCATAGTATCAACACACCTTAGTTTTCTCCCCTCCAAGATGATGGAACCTTGGAGGGTAGATCTTTGGGGTTAAGAGGATCTTTACCCTCTTTGGACCTCAGGATTGCCAACAGAGTGATACCGAACCTTGTACTAACCAACAGGGACAGTGTCGCTGATGTCATGGTAGGGGACAATCTGGCGTCCAGCGACAATCCCACGGTACGTTTCAAAATAAGGACTGAGGCAGAGTCGAGTCACACAAGAATGAGGGTCATGGACTTCAAGCATGCAGATTTTAATAAAATGAGGGAAATCCTTAAAGGTGCCCTGGCAGGAATAGAGAACCTGGGAGGAGTTGAGGAGAACTGGCCTGCCATTCCAGGGGGGGATTGAAAGGGCTACAGAACTATGTGTAAGGTCAGCAAATGTAAAAAAAGGAAACCACCTTGGTTCTCCAGAGAAGCTGGCGAGAGCATGAGAGACAAAAAAAACTAGCCTTCGACTTCCGGTTGGGAAATGGCGCTGTGAGGACGCAACAGATCTCAGCTCTCACCCCATGTTCGCTTTTACAGTAGAATCTCCTCCTTACAGTATTGATTTTCAAGTGTTTACGATCAATAGCAACTTGGAAAGGGGGATAGAGAAGAGAGATTGAAGAACAAACAAAGAAATAAATCAGCTACTGAGACGGGGCAACGTGGAGACATGGCTCGTATAGACCGTAACCGTTTTCAACAGCTTAGAGATTTACCAGATGAAGATGAAAACGAGATACAGAGCTCCGACTCTAACCAGTCCACTCTCCCACAGTCAGAATCAAAAAGGGGTAGAAGAGATAGAGAAAAGATGAAACAAAATCCAGGTCTTCCCAACTCTGAAACTATTTTGGCAGCAATAACTGAATTTCGGTCAGAGATGAGAGAGGCCTTTCGAGATATGCGAACAGAACTGACAGAGCTGCAATCTAGAACTGCTGAGATGGAAACCCAGACTACAACTAATTCAAACAAAATATCGATCATAGAGAAAGCAGTTTATGCATTAGCAGATGAACAGTTGCACATAACAACTAGGTTGGAGGATATGGAGAACAGAGGCAGACGGAAAAATATACGAGTGTTCGGATTGCCAGAGGGAGAGGAGGGCAATGATCTGGTTGCCTTCGCTGATATGCTGTTGCGACAAACACTGGATTTGGATCCGGAATACCAACTGGACATAGAAAGGGCACATAGAACGTTAGGTCCTCGTCCTTCTAAGTCCGACGCTTGCCCCAGATCGTTTGTGATGCGATTTGTTAGCTTTTATCAAAAAGACCAGCTCTTAACGACGGCCTGGGGAAAACAGAGAGTTCAATGACGAGAACAGTGAATCTTGTTAGATAACGACTATACCCTGGCTACACAACGTATGAGAAGGGAGTACACATCGCTGTTTCTATCCCTTAGAGCAAAGAACTTAAAATTTCGTACTCCATACACTGCAAAAATGGTGGTTCAGTTCCCGGGTGGCCCCGTGATATATCAGTCAGCATCGGAGGCCAGATCGGATCTTTTGCAGAGAGGAATTCTAGATGTGAAAGAAATACCAACGATGGCTGTCGAGAGACATAGATAACATAGAATTTGATGGCAGATAAGGACCCGCTTGGCCCACCCAGTCTGCCCATTTCCCTACCTAATGGATAAGCTGCAGATCCTAGTTAACCAGCAGCCTACTTCCTACCCCCACCCCCTAGAATTGCCTTATGACTGTCCCATGCATGCTTGAATTCCACCACTGTTTTTGACTCCACAGCCTCCTCCGGAAGGCCGTTCCATGCATCCACAACCCTCTCTGTGAAAACATAGAAACATACAGAAACATAGAATTTGACGGCAGATAAGGACCGCTTGGCCCACCCAGTCTGCCCATTTCCCTACCTACTGGAAAAGCTGCAGATCCTAGTTAACCAGCAGCCTACTTCTTCCTACCCCAACCCCCTAGAATGGCCTTATGACTGTCCCATGCATGCTTGAATTCCACCACTGATTTTGACTCCATAACCTCCTCTGGAAGGCCGTTCCATGCATCCACAACCCTCTCTGTGAAAAAATACTTCCTTAAATTACCTCTGAGCCACCCCCGTCTTCAAATTGTGCCCTCTTGTTCTTGCACTTCTTTTTTTTTAAAGATGCTACCTCTTGGACTTTGTTGATTCCTTGAGGTACTTGAATGTTTCTATCATGTCCCCCCTCTCCTCCTTTCCTCGAGGCTATACATATTAAGCTCCTTTCGTCTCTTCATATGTCTTCCGGTGCAGACCCTGCACCATTTTAGTTGCCCTCCTCTGGACAGCTTCCATCCTGTCTATGTCTTTGCGGAGATTGGGTCTCCAGAACTGCACACAGTACTCCAGATGGGGTCTCACCAGCTGTCTGTACAGAGGTATAATAACTTCCTGTTTTCTACTGGTGATGCCTCTCCCTATGCATCCCAGTATCCTCCCAGCCCTCCTTGCTGCCCTCTCACATTGCTTGCCCACCTTTAGGTCATCTGATATGACTACCCCCAGGTCCCTTTCCATTTTTGTTGTTGTTAGTATCTCACCCCCCATTGTGTACTCTTCCCCTGGGTTTTTGTTTCCAGGTGCATTACCTTGTCTTCTTAGCATTGAATCTAAGCTGCCATACATTTGACCATTCCTCTAACCTTGCCGAGTCCCTTCCCATCCTTTCCACCCCACCCTGTGCATCAACTCTGTTGCAGATCTTTGTGTCATCTGTAGAGAGACATACTTTTCCCTCCAGTCCCTCTGCAATGTCGCTTATAAAGACATTAAAGAGGACCGGTCCTGATACTGAACCCTGCGGTATCTCACTAGTAACCCCCCTTTCTTCTGAGTGGACTCCATTTACTATTACTCTCTGTGTCCTATTCTCCAGCCAATTCTTTACTCAGGCTGTCATCTTGGGACCCACTCCCAGGCTGGCTAACTTGTATATTAATCTTTTGTGTGGGACTGTGTCAAATGCCTTGCTAAAGTCTAGGTGAGCCTTGTCCACAGCCCCTCCCTGGTCTACTACTTTGGTCACCCAGTCAAAGAAATCTATCAGATTCGTCTGGCATGACCTTCCCACTGTGAATCCATGCTGCCTAGGGTCCTGTGCCCCTCTGGCCTCTAGATACTTGACAGTTCTTTCCTTCAGAAGTGATTCCATCATTTTCCCTATCACTGAGGTTAATCTAACAGGTATGTAGTTTCCTGCTTCTGCCTTGCTCCCACTTTTGTGAAGGGGAATCACATCTGCCCTCCTCCAGTCCTCGGGTACCACCCCATCCTCCCATGATTTGTTAAAGAGGGTAGTCAGTGGTGTCACTAGTTCTACCCTTAGTTCTTTTAGAATTCTGGGATGAATCCTATCAGGCCCCATTGCTGTGTCCACCTTCAGTTTTAAGAGTTCTTTCAGAACCCTTTCTTCTGTAAATGGGCGGTATCAACTTCTGTATCCAGAGTGTTTCTGTTGTTTGTTTTAGGTACCTCCCCTCTTAGTTTGTAAATACTGAGCAAAATATTTGTTTAGTATCTCTTCCTTTCTACAGTCACCCTCTGCCCACCCACCCCCTTTATTAAGCCTCACTATCCCTCCCTTGATCTTCCTTCGCTCCCTGATGTACCTATAAAAGGTTTTATCCCCCTTCTTAACTGAGTTGGCTATCTTTTCCTCGGTGTGTGCCTTTCCTGTTCTGACTGCCTTCCCAGCTTCCTTTTGCTTTAACTGATACAGTTCTCTGTCCTGCTCCTTCTGTGATTCCTTTTACTTCCTGAATGCTTTCTTTTTCTCTTGAACCTTCACTGCCACTTCCTTTGAGAACCATAGTGGTTTCTTACATCGTTTTGTTTTGTTTATTTGCTTCACACAAAGGCTTGTTACCGCTGTGATGGCAGTTTTTATTATTCCCCATTGTTCTTCCACCCCTCCTTCCTGCCCATTTGCTAGTGCATTCCTTAGGCACTCACCCATTTTGGCAAAGTCAGCCCTCCTAAAGTCCAGTACTTTTGCCTTTGTGTGGCTTGACTGTATTGCTGTGTTTATTGTGAACCATACTGTTCGATGGTCGCTAGTTCCCAGATGGCTACCCACTTCTACATCTGTGATCTTCTCTCCATCTCCATTTGAGAGAACCAGGTCTAAGATTGCTCCCTCTTGAGTGGGTTCCAATACTAGTTGTCTAAGGCATGCCCCTGTGGTGCATCTAGAATAACCCCACTCTTGAGTGGCTGCTGCAACTGCACTCCAGTTAACGTCTGGCATATTCAGATCACCATCATCAATATCTTCCTTTTTCTGCCATTCTAAGTATACTTTCTATCATTTCCTTGTCCATTTCCTCCCCTGAGAGGTAGGTCTTGTACAACCCCTGTGTGGATTGTGGTGCCACTGCCTGTCTCCAAATTGACCCACAGTGCTTCTTCTGCTCCCTGTTTACCCTTTTGTTCTGTTGCATTGATTCCTTCCCTTATGTAAAGAGCTACTCCTCCTCCTCTTTTACCCTCCCTGTCCCTCCTGTAGATAGTGTATCTTGGTATGTTTACGTCCCAGTCATGGTTTTGTGTGTACTATGTTTCTTTGACTGCCACGATATCCAGATGTTCCTCCTCCATCAAGGCCACTAATTCAGGAAGCTTGTTACCCAGACTGCGGGCATTGGTACTCATTGCTCTCCATTTTTTGATGGCTTTACCTTCTGTTGCAGCATCCCCCACTGACCTTTCTACCTTGGTCTTTTTCTCATTTAGTACCCTGTTTTGTAGGGAGAGGCTGGGATTTTCCTGCTGCTTATCAGTGCCTTCCCCCTTGACTAGTTTAAAAGCTTGCCAATGAAGCATTTAAACTGATTTCTCAAAAGACTTGTTCCCTTCCTGGACAGATGCGGACCATCCTGCCAGTATAGGCTGGTATCCCTCCAGGTGGAACCCCAGTCCCCAATGAAGCCAAACCCCTGTGCTCCACACCATTTTTTCAACCATTCATTAAACTGCATGGTGCAAAGTACCCTCGCCTCAACCATGCCATTGACAGACAGCACCTCTGAGAAGGATACTGTGTGTGTTACTTGTCTTAGGCCCTTCCCCAACTCTACAAAGTCCTCCTGCACTGATCTAATCTCATGATGAGCCAAGTCATTTGTCCCTAGGTGGACAATGACGTCCAGCTCAGACTCCCGTGCAGCTGTTCTCGTGATCCTGAGGATGCGCTTCCTGTCCCTCTAAGCCATGGCACCAGGCAGGCATCTTACTTCAGTTTTCCCTGCCCCCCCCAGTTCTATCCCTCTAATAATTGAGTCCCCCACCAGGAACTGCTTCCTTTCCCTGTGGTGTCCTCTACCTCCTTCCTGTGGGCC
Source organism: Neoceratodus forsteri (assembly GCA_016271365.2). Classification (NCBI taxonomy): domain Eukaryota; kingdom Metazoa; phylum Chordata; order Ceratodontiformes; family Ceratodontidae; genus Neoceratodus; species Neoceratodus forsteri. Next base: position 805,910,219 of record CM028133.1, read on the forward strand.
TCCCTTGTGACAGTTGTCCTTAGCCTCCTTAGTCTCCTCTGCGGGTGCATCCATAGGGGAACTATGCTCCCCCAGAATGGTGTATGGATTGTGGAGTGGAACAACTGACTGGGTGTGCCTCTGTTCCACCATCCTTACCCTCCCTGAGCCCACTGTGGTCCAACTGCTGTGCTTTCTTCGCAACCTCTGAGGTAGTGGTGGTGGCTCTGGTGCTCCCTGGATGGGGGAGGTTCCCCTCCTACAGTCCATTGTGGCCTGGGGGAAGGTTCCCTTACTACTCTCCAGTGTGGCCTGAAGATGGGCAACTTCCTCCCTCAGGGCAGAGAGTTGTCTGTAAACAGGGCAGCATCTCAGCCTCCAGAAAGACTCCCGGAAGACTGCTGCCCCACAGCCATTACATTGCACGACTCCCCACATGTTTATCTACTTTTTTTTTGTGTGTGTGTGTGTGAGATTGGTTTGTTATATAGGAATATATACAGTATATTATACAATGTGTATGCTTATATTGTCAGTGCAGTGTGCTGGAGAGGATATGACAGTGATATGCACCTTACACTCTTGAGGAAATGATGTCAGAACCCCAGGTATAAAGGAACTATTTCCAGGGGTGGGTGGGGTGAGGGGTAGGCAGGGTTGGGCCTAAATTGTGCCCTTATGAAACAGTCAGCTAAAAGCCCTGACCCACCGCTGCAATGAGTGCCTTCCTGTCAGCAAGATGCCCTACACAACAATTTGACAGAGAAAATACCCAGCTAATCAAGCGGAGAAAAATCCAGACATCTAAGTCAGACACAGGTAAACCTCCCCAGCTCCAAAACAGCCTGGTGATTTGTGCTCTGAAAGCAGTCAGCCCCAAAATAAGTCAACTGTGCACCAGGACAGACACAGTAAACAGTATTCCGTCCCTCAGGGTTTAAACTCTTCCTGCACTGAAAATCTTAACAATTGTAACAAAAGTAAAGCATGATCTACCTCCCTCTGTTGCTTAAAAGACTCTCTTTCCTCATAATTCTAAGTTCCTTATTTTACCTTTCAGTTAGAAGTAGCCTCCACCTGCAGAATATCTACTACAGACCAAAGACAATTGTAAGGTTCACCTCCCTCTGTTGACCAGAACACTTCGACCAGGCCCGGAAATAGAGGAGTGTCCAGAATGGAAACAGGCAACCAGAGATTGCAGACAATACTAGATAAGATACAAAATTTAAGGAATCCAACTCTCCAGTCTTAAATGGAATGACTGTGCAGGTTTAACTGAGAGATGGGGGGAGGTGGCCATAGAGGATAGATTAGTATAACACAGAGCTAAAGCATTTAGGGGTTGGAGGAAAGGAGACTGCTAACTAAGACTGGAACCACATTTAATTTTCGCTCATCGAAGGGGAAGGGACTGCAATTTCTCTGTGATTTCCCAGCGGGTGCCTTGCTCCCCCCTCTCCGTTCCTGGGATTGAATAGTAGACATGTTTCCTTCCCCCCCACCAACATGGTCCAAACGTGACTTGGCTTGAGAGTAACAGGATGGAGGGGGCTATATTGGCTGTACTTTCCTTATGGTAGAGACCAGTAGGAAAGCATGGAAGCTTAAAGGAGGAGAACGAACCGAGATTGGGGGAATAGAGGAGGCCTGAGTGGGTCGCCAATATTTGGGTTGTTTGGAGGGTAGAGGGGTTGAGGGAGAGCATCTCCCACAGGGGAATCTTGCATTAAAAATGCCCCTTGGTGTAGGGCATGATGGCTGGCGAGATATGGAGGTTGCCTTCTCAACCCCCATCGTCCCAGAAGGCGACCCATGAGTTCTGAATCTGTTGGGAATATACGGGGTTGAGGGAGGGCATCTCCTTTTAGAGGAACCCTGCGCAATAAAAGGCCCTCTATACTTTGCGAAATAGACAGCAGGACATGGAGATTGCTTTTCTCTCCCCCTGTATCCCTCGTTTCGGATGTTGTCCCCCTTCCTCCCCCATGTGTTCCTCTGATCGGTATGGAAGATCTCCTATGGATAAACTCGGGGACAGATATACAGGATTCAAATCCATACTATAAAACCTATATTTGACCCATTCTTATCACTGGAGGACAAGACAGGCTTTTAAGGCAAAGGACATGGAAACGATTATTCTCCTCGGGGCATTGTGGGAGGTTGCGGTCTGGGGGAGGGGGGGACTCAGGATGGAAATTGAATGTTTTGATTTAAAGGGAGGAGTACTGAGGGTGGTTCTTCCCCCTCAGAGAGGTGGGGGAAGGGGGAGACGAGTGTTGGGAAATTTTGTCTCAATTCTACATATTATTTGAATTAGGAATCAGTATTGTTTTCTGTTGATGGGAAAATACTGAGATACATGTAACAAAAGCTGAATTTAGTTAGGCTGAATCATTCTCTGCATAATAGAGGGTGGGAGAACTAGATAGTAAGTAATGATAAGGGGATACAGATAATTTAATAAGATTTAGAAAAGGGGAATCGGGGCGAGATCGTTTAAGGTTCATACGAATATTTTATTCGGATTTAACTGAGATTTCGCTGCCCATTAACCAACCAATACAGGAATAGGTACGGGAATTCCGTGCCTGTTCTAGAGGGGGTGCTCCCCCTCAGACAGGTCCACACTGTCTCAGGAGAAGTGTTGCCCTGTCTCCCCGGACCAAGGATTGTATAGGTCTGGGACAAAGTGGGAGATGTGTTTTGTTCCCACACAAATGGAAGACCAAATGTATATAGTTTCCACGATAAGGGGACAAAAGGTTTTTCAACTGTTATTTAAATTAATGGGTTATTTTTTTTTTTTTTTGACTAAGTTAAAATTGAAGAGAGAGGGTGAGACAAATCTAGATTTGACACTGCTGTCCTCAGAAAAGGTTGGACTTGTGGTTTCTGGAGAGATAGTAGACAAAGAAATTTCTTTTATCTCTGGAGATGCTGAGTTTGGCCGTTTAGGGCCACTAGAGTATGGAGGAAAGAATACTTCAAATACAATCAAATGTGTACAATATTCTCTGGAAACTGGACAACGCCCTTCCTTCATAAAAGTGATAACCCCCTTAGATAACAAATGACTAACATCTCAGTGAATATTCTGTCATTAAATGTGAATGGATTGCATTCCCCTGTTAAAAGGTATAGAATTATGCAGTATCTATGTAAGCAGAAAGCAGATTTTTTTCTACAGAGTCTCATCTCTCCCAGGCGGAACATTCCAAGCTACATTGGGGGGGGGGGGCAGATACAGGGTATTTGCCTCTTCTCACCCAAAAAAAAACATAAGAGGGAAACGGCTATCTTGATACTGGTCTCTACCCCATTTGAAGTTTTAGAGTCCTATTCAGATTCACAGGGCAGATTTGTGATACTAACCGGAAGAATTTATTCACAGACTGTAACTTTAGTTAGTGCTTATTTACCCCCACAAACTCCACTTCCGGTTGTTCGATCATTCCTTCATAATGTGATGGAAAAATATAAAGGAATTTTAATCATGGGAGGGGATTTCAATCTGACATTAGATCCCCATATAGAGTCATCTAATCCAAATCCCAATATATTATCCAATACAGGAAAATATTTTTAAAAAAAATCTGGCTTATTTAGGATTTGAAGATGTTTGAGGAGGACTTTCAACAGTCCCAAGATACACTTTCTTTTTGGCGTACCATAGAACATATTCCAGGCTGGATTATTTTTTTTTATCTTGGGGGGGGGGGGGGCACCTTACATTAGTTCAGGATATGATAATTGAACCAAGAATACTATCTGATCATAATCCTCAGATTCTAAAAATAAACTTGGGGAAACAGCGAAAATTTAAAACTTGGAGATTTAATACATAACTTTTAAAAGACGAGGAGTTCCTCGATGCCATGAGGAAACGTATTCCCCAGGCTATTCAAGAGAATCTGACCCCGGAAGTCTCTAGTGCTATCTAGTGGGATACATTGAAAGCCATACTGAGAGGGGAGATTTTAGAATATACCTCCCGGAAATTAAAAAATAACAAAATGCCAGGTTAAAATTCTTAGAAGATCTCCTGTCTTCACATCAGTTCTTATATCGAGAAGGAGATGTTAATCTCCAGAGATGGATAAGAGGCTTAAAACAGGAGATACAAAACATTATGGATTACAAAATCTTCCAACAAATGGCATATTTAAGACAATACAAATATGGGGGGCAAAAGGGCAAGAAACTTGGCAAGGAAACTGAGGGGCCAATAAAAAGCTTCTACTATCTTAAAAATAAAATCCCAACCTACTGGCTCAGTCACATATAAAGAGAACCAAATCAAACAAACCTTTAAACAATTTTATAAATCTTTATATAGCCCCCGAACACAAACATAGAATACAGGAGTTTTAGATCAAATCCCTTTACAAAACTTTCTGAAACTCAGATTTCTCAATTACAAAGACCGATTAGACCTGAAGAGATACTATATCAGGTAAAAGAATTAAATCTCAGAAAAGCCCAGGCCCAGATGGGTTTAGTCCAGAATGTTACAAAATGTTTATTCCCCAACTATTACTTTGCTTTCTTCCAGCCTGCAAGACGGTCTTTGAGGGAGATACTCCTCCTCCATCTTGGAATTATGCTATTTTAACTCCGTTACTTAAACCGGAAAGAGATCCCACCCTTCCCAAGTCTTATCGACCAATTTCTATCCTAAACGTAGATTATAAAATATTTATGACCATTTGGGCCGAAAGACTGGAACCTGTTCTACAAGATTTAATACATAAAGATCAGGCGGGCTTTGTGAAATCACGAAGTACCTCAGATAATCTCCATAGATTATTTCTTATTATGAAACATCTTCAGGCCGAAAGATTATAATATTTATTCTATTATAATTAGTCTTGATGCAGCCCTGACCAAATTTGCATTTCCAGATTTTTTTTCAACATGCCTAAGGAACGTATATTCATTTCCTAAGACCTACATTAGAATTAATGGCTCATTATCCCAACCAGTACCCATACAGAGGGGAACAAGACAAGGGTGTCCTTTGTCTCCCCCCTACTATTTGCCCTTTATGTGGAACCCCTAGCTGAGCTAATTCGGAGGAATGTAAGTGTGGAGGGGGTTCCTATGGGACAGAGGAAATACAAGGTGGCTTTATTTACTGACGATATTTTGGTTTCAGCCCTCTCTCCAGAGACTTCCCTCTCTACCCTGTGGGACTCCCTGATACTTTTTTCTGAGATATTGGGATTTGTTTTAAATATCGCCAAAACAGATTTGCTAGCTTTAAACTTTTCCCCAACCCAAACATTAAAAAACAAATACCCCTTAAAATGGTATAAAACACAAATTAAATACTTGGGTATAATAATTCCAAAAAATTTAGAAAATGTAGAGTTGTTAAATTATGAACCTTGGTCATTACAAATTCAATCATCTCTGCCCTTGAACTTTTTTCAGAGGATAGAGTCCATCAGAATGATCATACTTCCAAAATTGCTCTATCTGTTTCAAAATATTCCAGCCTTCCCTGCTAATTTTTACTTCAAGTCATGGGATAGAATAATTTCGAATTTTATTTGGCATGGTCAGAAACCGCAGGTAAGGATGACCTTGCTGCAGCTTCCACTGACAGAGGGAGGCGCAAACCTTCCCAGCTTAAGGCTGTACGCTTTGGCATCCTTTATCAAGATCCTAATACAGTGGCTTTCCCCGTCTATAGAGGTTCCTTGGAAGGATATAGAGTTTGCCATTAATGATTTATATAACATTTTGAAAATTACCATGGCCTCAGTGGACAAGGCCCCACACCTGAGGGACTTTACACCCTTCACAGCTCAAATCTTAACACAATGGTACCATCTAAAGAAAAATAAAGGCTTTAAAGAATGTTTTTTTTAATTTACTTTGATCTCAGAGGATGGTTCTTTTATCCCTAGATCACACCTTTGTTAGGTGGAGAAGGGTGGGACTTCAATTCTATAGACAATGTATAACAGAGAAGGGCATTGTCCAGTTTGAAACACTACAGAGAGACATGGTTTACCTGAAGGGGACATCTATAGATATACCCAGGTTAAAAAACATCTTTTAAGACAAAGGGATATAACATTACAGATGCCCAGTCCAGTTCCAAAAGTTTGGAAACTCCTGGAAGACGCCATAACTGGTCAGCACTGGGAACACCTAGTAGGCCCTATTTACCAGATCTTACGCCAGGGATTAGGTGGCTCATCACTTTCTATCATGAGAAGCTGGGGTAGAGATTTGGAGATTGAAATCTCTGAACAGGATTGGCTTCGGGCTTCTCCTATGGCTTGTAAGATAACTCATTCAAGTATTTGGAGGGAATTTGCTTGGAAATGCAGAGTACCTTTTTTTTTAGGTCCCCAGCCATTCTAATCAAATGTCTCCCTCCTATGGCAGATGCTGGAGATCTTGTGGATACCAGTTAGCTGGCCTTGCTCATATCTTTTGGTCGTGCCCCCTATTAATGCCATATTGGTGTAATCTACAACAGGCAATGTCGGACTGTCTGGGAGAAGGGATCGAATTAACTGCTGAAATGGTTCCCCTGGCAATTTTTCCCCCACATACTCCAGCCTGGCACAAAACTTTGCTACCCATTTAAATAGCGGCTGCCAAAAAGGCCATAACAAGACGATGGATGTCAGAGATAGTTCCGACCATAGGGGACTGGAACAAGATAGTATCTAATATTTATTATTTGGAGACTATTACGGCTAAAATACACGACAAAGCCCCAAAGGCCGAGCTATTGTGGAGACCATGGGTACTTTACATTTTCAGCAGAAACTCAGATTTTATCCCTGGATGATTGGAGATGGATGAGATGAAAGGAGATGAGGGAGGGAGGGAGAACTCTGGATTAAGTTTGGAATCTTTCTCCCTGTAGGGGGTTATGGGGAATCATGAGGGGTTTAAGGGAATGTATGTTTTTAATCAAAATGTGGACAGAAAATGTAGAAAAAGACAGACTAACAAAGTAATTGTCTGTAATGTATTGTGGTCATGACCTTTCTCTTTTTAATAAAAATAAAATAAAAAAAAAAAACTTGCCTTCAGGAGGTACAAAAGTACACAGAAGGAAGAGGATCAAAGGAAGTACAAGGAGAAACAGAGGGAGGCAGGGAAGCTAGGAAAGTGAAGGCAGATTCTGAGGTACGGATAGCCAAGTTGGTAAAGAAGGGGAATAAAATATTCTTCAGATACATCAGTGAAAAAAAGGAAGTCCAAGTCAGGGATAGTGAGACTGGTAGGGTAAGGGGGTCCAGTGGAGGGGGATCACCAGAAGGCAGACTTACTGAACAATTACTCCTGTTCAGTTTTCACAGAGGAAGGAGAAGGGAATGGTCTGGTGATAGCAGCAAGGGCACAAGGGTTGGGAAGTGGATACTAGTCTGTTTACAGAGGAAAGTGTCCTTAAAGAACAGTCCAGGTTAAGGGTGGACAAAGCAATGGGTCTGGATGCAGTTCACCCTAGGGTGCTAAGGGAGCTCAAGGAAGTGCTGGCTGCACCATTGTCATCACTGTTTAGCCTGTCTGACGCGGGGAGGTTCCAGGGGACTGGAGGAGGACAGATGTGGTACCTCTCCACAAGAGTGGCAGTAGGAAAGAGACAGGTAATTACCAACAGGTCATCCTGACGTCGGTGGCAGGAAAGGTAATGGAGTCACTCCTCAGAGAGTGAATTGGTGAATACCTTAAAACCAATGGCCTCCAGGACCAGAGACAACATGGATTCACAGAGGGGAGGTTCTGCCAGATGAACCTAATTGAGTTTTTTGACTGGGTTACAAGGGTGGTGGACCAGAGAGGGGTGGTCGACGTGGTCTATCTGGACTTCAGCAAGGCTTTTAACACCATCCCTGATAGGAGGCTAGTGAATAAACTGAGCAGTCTTGGGGTGGGTCCTAAAAAAGTAAAATGAGTGGCAAGTTGGCTCAGTGACAGAAGTCAGAGAGTGATTGTAAATGGGATTCACTTAGTGGAGGACAGAGGGGCCAAGCGTGGTGCTACAGGGGGTTAGTATTGGTCCCAGTCCCCCTTAATATCTAAATTGGGGATGTTGTGGTAGGAGTGAAAGGGAAGGTGTGCCTATTTGTGGATGATAAACAATCTGCAATAGGGTGGACACACGTTGGGGGGGGGGGGGATTGAAAGGATGAAGGAGGACCTGGGAATATTAGAGGTGTGGTCAAGAACTTGGCAATTAAGATTCAGTGTCAAAAAGTGCAGAAGCATGCACTTAATGCATAAAAACCCACATGCCAAGTATGAACTGGGGGGTGGAGTAATCACAGTAACAGGACAGGAGAGGGACCTAGGGGGTTTAATATCAGATGACCTAAAGGTGGTGAAGCAGTGTGGTAGGGCAGTGGGGAGGGTGAATTGTATGCTGGGCTGTGTAGGGAGGGGTATAACCAGTAGGTGGAGGGAGGTGTTATTGCCCTATCGTTGGTGAGATCGCACCTCGAGTACGGGGTACAGTTCTGGAGGCCTCATCTCTGTACGGATATAAACATGAGGTAGAGGTTACAAAGGTGGGCAACTAAAATGGTGCAGGGCCTGCATCAGAAGCCCTATGAGGAAGGGCTAGGGGATCTGGATCTGTACTCCTTAAAGATCAGGGGAGAGAGAGAGGAGACATGATTGAGACATCCAAATACCTAAAGGGAATAAACAAGGCACAGGAAGAGAGCATCTTTCAAAGAAAAAGATGTCCAAAGACCAGGGGTCATAATGTGAAGTTGGAGGGGGCAAGGATCAGAGGGAACAGAAGAAAGTACTTCTTAATGGAAAGGGTGGTGGACCCCTGGAACAGCTTCTCAGCAGAAGTGGTTGGGACTAAAACGGTTACTGGATTTAAGAAAGCATGGGTTAGACACCCGGGTATTGCAAATACTAGCAGGGAAGGGAACCCAGAGTCCAAACAAAATCTGGAGACACCATTGGTTGAGGAAGGGGGCAGGGGGGCAGATGCTGGTGATCATGTAGGGTCTGTAGTTATAAATTAGCAGGGAAAAGAATGGGCAGACTGGATGGAGCATACGGTCCTTTTCCACTGTCAACCTCTATGAATCTATGATGACTACTCTCTGAATTTGGGATGAGGTGGGTGCACAGGCCCTTTTTGAGGTTTCCCTGGCACAGGAGCTCTTCCAGCCCTTCCAGGCTGTAACAGATGCCAGTATGCTTCTCCTTAGAGTTGTTTCTGATATGGTAGGTTCCATGGCCAGGGCTGCTGCCACTGCCATCAGCCTCAGGCCTACTGAGGGCACTTCAGGTGGTGGAGGATGTCAGTAAGCTCCTCCTTAGGGCCGTTTATGACTTGCCGGATACCACCGCCAGAGCTCTGGCCACTGGCATCTGTCTTTGGCATCACTCCTGGCTGAGGGTTTTGGGCTTTGCAGCTGATATTCAGCAGCAGGTATTAAATGTCCCCTTTGGGGGCTTCCAATTCTTTGGCCCAGACACGCGGGATATAACCTACATTTGTGGCCAAAAATATTAGCGCCCTTGCAGTTTTTTCTAATAATGCACCATTCGTTCCAGAAAATTGTTGAAATTAAAAAATATTTTGTTATCCACATATGTATTTCTTTGGTTTGCAGTGGAATAAAACACAAAAAGCAGAAAAATTTACTAAGTCTTAGCTTATTCCACACAGAAATCCTTAAATGGCCCAGACAAAATTATTGGCACCTTTTAGAAGTACTTAGAAATAATTAGATTTCAAGCAGGTGATTCTCCTTCACTTTGGAATTGAACTCACCTGTGGTGAGTTGCAGGTGCCTGCAATATAAAAATCACTCATTCAACCAGTTTGAATAGAGAAAAGGACTCATTCTCCTGTTTTGTGTCACTGTGTGTATCGCAATGAGCATGGAGAAAAGAAAGAAAGCCAGAGAATTGTCTGAGGAGGTCAGACAGAAGATTGTAGCCAAGCATGGACAATTTCAAGGCTACAAATCAATCTCCAGAGACCTTGATGTTCCTGTTTCCACCGTATGTAATGTTATCAGGAAGTTTAAGGCCCATGGCACTGTAGCCAACCTCCCTGGACGTGGCCGCAAGAGAAAACTTGATCAAAGATGCAGGCGCAGGATTGTTCGAATGGTGGAGAAAGCACCTCGATCAACTGCCAAACAGATTCAAGCTGACCTTCAGACACAAAGATGCGACAGTTTCAACTCGCACCATCCAGTCGCCAACTCAATGAAAGGGGGTTATATGGTAGGAGGCCCAGGAGGACCCCACTGCTGAGAGAGAGACATAAGAAAGCCCGACTGGAGTTTGCCAAAACACACCTGAACAAGCCAAAATCCTTCTGGGAGAATGTCTTGTGGATAGATGAGACCAAATTAGAGCTTTTTGTTAAAGCACATCATCTCTATGTTTACAGAAAACAAAATGAAGCCTTCAAAGAAAAGAACACCTTCCCTACAGTCAAACATGGAGGAGGTTCAGTTATATTTTGGGGTTGCTGTGCTGCCTCTGGCACTGGGTGCCTTGAACGTGTGCATGGCATCATGAAATCTGGAGAGTACCAGGCCATTTTGGAGCACAATGTTGAACCCAGTGTCAGAAAGCTGGGTCTCCGTCGAAGGTCATGGGTCTTCCAGCAGGACAATGACCCCAAACACACTTTAAAAAGCACCCAGGAATGGTTCAAGACAAGATGCTGGACTGTTCTGAAGTGGCCAGCAATGAGTCCAGATCTAAATCCCATTGAAAACCTGTGGAGAGATCTGAAAACAGCAGTTGGGAGAAGGCATCCTTCAAATCTGGGAGAACTGGAGCAGTTTGCACAAGAAGAGTGGGCCAAACTGCCAGTAGAGAGGTGCAGGAAGCTCATCCATGGCTATAGGAAGCGGTTGATTGCAGTCATTTTGACCAAAGGCTGTGCTACCAAATATTAAGTCTAGGGTGTCAATAATTTTATCAATCCCATTTCTTTTCATTTTCTGATTTAAAAGGATATATTAAATTCTGAATCAGAAACAAAGGTTCAAACAACATGAAGTCTTGCTATATTATGACAATTGCAGTTTGTCCCACCATTAGAACTGCTCCGGAGGAGGTGAAAGAGTTAACTCCATTCCATGAATGGAACTTAGGCACGAGCTCTAAAGAGAAGCTCTGTCTGTGTAGTTTCAAACCTAAACTGTCAGATTCTTTACTCCGCCTCACTGAACAGTCGCTCCGGAGATTTCTCCTACTGCTCGTTCATTTCGTTTAAACAGTGTTTTCTCGGTTCGATTCAACGAGAATAGTTTTATTTTAACCAAAACCGATCGGTTCAAGCTCTGTCTGTGGTATCGTAAGTATTCATATTTTTAATTCTGTGTGGAACTTGTAAGTTTTATCGGTTCGGTTTGAACCGATCAGCTTAAGTTAAAACTTAAGTTTTAAATTTGAGATTTTAGAGTGCGGTTCCGGTTCTTATCGGTTCTAAAAAACTGGATTTCATTCGTTTTTTCCAATACCGTGACACGGTTAGGAGTCGATAAAATGTCTTGCCTGGCACTGCCGTTTAAAGGGCAAGTTTTTTTCTGGTTAGAGCTGGCATTATGTCTGAGAGGCAAAAGCGGGCCCACTGGTTTCAGCACTATGATGTCTGTGGGAAGTCTCTGCCAAGGCTGACTACACAGGCCAATTACATGTGTTTATTGTCTGGGGCCTGACCACCCAGTCAGACTGCCAGATTTGTAAGAATTTCCCTGCAGCCACCCTGGAAAAGAGATTGGGCAGGCTCAGGAGCGAGAGGCCAAAAAGTCCGCTGACCGGATGGCCAGGTTCGGTGCCAACAAAACCGGAGGGAGTGCCCTCTGACCAGGGCGAGACTTCCTCGGCCAAACGAAATGCTGGCTCGGATGAACCAGTTCCAGTAAAGAGAACAAGAAAGTCAGCAGGTTTGGAGCCCAAAATTCTTACTCCAACTGCTGCAGAGATAGCAAGAGCTATTCAGATTGTCCAGTCACTTTCTCGGTTCCGTCGAACCGCCACTATCTGGTAAAAGGTCGGTTCGGTTGGTTCCATCGGTTCAGGAATATGATGTTGAGGAGTTTTATGAACCAGAGGAGGGAGGATGATTATGAACAGTATGAATGTGACTTGGAGGGTCTGGGTGTGCCATTGAACGGACATCTCCCCAGACAGACCTTTAGAATCTCCCTTATGCTTTCTGAGTCCCCTCTCATTTTATGTTTTACAAAAAGTTGCTGAAACCCTCCAGCTTCCTTTGGAGGAAGCTGTGGATGAACAAGAGGAGCCTGATTTTGTAGAAATGATGGATATACCAGAGTCTAGGAGATTGTCTATTTCTTTGCATAAGTCATTTAGAAACAAACAATAAAATCTTAAAAACTCTAATTCTGTGCCTCCTGTAGATAAAAGATGGACAGGAGGTACACTCTGTCAGGTCCTGATACAGAATTCCTTTCTCAGCAATGCAGTCATGTTGGGGTAGTTCAGGCTGCAGCCTGTGATAAACTAATATTCCCTGGCTTCACATCCTCCTGACAAGGATTCCAGGAAGATTGATGCCATGGCAAAAAACAGTACATGGCAGCGCCTTGGGACTCAGGCAAGCAAATTATATGGCTTATGTAGCAAGGTATCAGAAATCTAGATGGGATACTGTTATGGATTTAGACAACAAGCCCTGGCCAGCTGGCTAGTGAGCTGGAGCAGGTGGCTGCCGATGGCATTGAGGGCTTCTAAGGTGCAGTTTCATGCTGCTGTGGATTTTAATGATGTTTCCTCTAGAGTCATGGGCACATCTGTAGCTTTTCGTAGGTTGGCCTGGCTCAGGTGTACTAGCTTGTCACAGGATACCCAGACTAAGGCCATGGATTTTCCTGTGGTGGGAAATTCTCTGTTTGGGGAGCAGACAGAGAATTATATGAAGAAGATGGATGAATATAGGACTACCTATAAAAGTGCCCAGGCCAAGGAGCGGCAAGCCACTCCTCAGAGGCACACCCCCAGGGGTAGGGGTAGGCCTTTCCACAGGCCTTTTTACCAAACCCAGGCCTCCTCTGCTTATGCTCAGAGGGGGTTCTTCAGAGGCAGAGGCAGACGGGGTGGGCAGGCCTGCCCCCACCCCTCAGCCTAAAGCACCTGCCAAGCAGGCACCCTGATGGGGTGCCCAGGCCCGATTCTCCTTTACCAGTAGGGGGCAGGTTGGCTTACTTCAGTCAGAACTGGGTGTCTTTAACTTCAGACAAGTGGGTTCTGGAAGTAGTAAGCCAGGGTCTGGTTCTCAGCTTCAAAAAGTTCCCAAAGATGAGAATCAGGTCTTTTCCACCTGCAAGCTCTTTAGAGACCTTTACTCTAGAAGCAGAGGTCTCAACCCTGTTAGCTCTCAGAGCGGTAGAAAGGGTTCCTCCCCTACACCAGGGCAAGGGTCTGTACTCCAGATACTTCCTTACCCCAAAAAAGACAGGAGAATGGCGGCCCATTTTAGACCTCAGATATCTGAACAAGCATCTTTTGAAACCAAAGTTCAGAATGGTAACTCTGGCAATGATTTTACCCTCTCTAAGGCCAGGGACTGGCTAGCTTCCCTGGACCTCAAGGATGCCTATTTTCACGTCCTAGTCAGAAGCTCCCACCGAAAGTACCTCAGATTCGAACTGCCCTCAGGTCACTACCAGTTCAGGGCAATGCCCTTCGGCCTTACCTCTACCCCAAGGGTATTCACAAAATGTCTGGCAGTAGCAGTGGCTCACTTAAGGAGGCAAAGGATTGCTGTTTTTCCCTATCTGGACGATTGGCTCATTGTAGGCCAGTCCCAGAACAGGTAAAATCTCACCTGCAAGTCACCCAGCAGCTTCTCTCCTCCTGGGCTTCCTGCTAAATCTACCAAAGTCGGTTCTGGAACCAGTTCAGGTACTCACCTTCATAGGTGCAGAATTGGACACAAATCTGGCCAGAGCCTTTCTTCCTTAGAAAGGGTAAGGAACTTGGTGGCTCTGGCCTCCTCCTTCACTCTGCAGGTCTCTCGACCAGCAAGACACTTTTTGCAGCTCCTGGGGCACATGGCTGCGTCCACAGCTGTAGTGCAGGGAGCAAGATTTCAGATGAGAGACATTCAGTTTCACTTGAGAGCCTATTGGTCTCAGAGAAGAGACCCCCTTTCCAAGTTGGTCCCAGTGACCTGATCCTTGATCCAGGCCCTCCAGTGGTGGCAGGATCAGAGCAATTTAAGACTGGGGTTCCCCTTCATTCCCCTTTCTCACACTTTGACCCTCACTACGGATGCTTCCCTCCTGGGGTGGGGAGCCCACATGGACGACCTCTCCACTCAGGGAGTGTGGTCCCCCCAGGAATCTCTGCTCCACATCAGTTTGCTGGAACTCAGAGCTGTCTTTTTAGCACTTCAAGCATTTTCTGCTTCTGTCCAGAACAAAGTGGTACAAGTCAGAACAGACAATACCACAACAATGTGGTACATCAACAAGCAGGGGGGCACTCGGTCTTCAGCCTTGTGCACCGAGGCAATGAAGTTGTGGTCTCTGGCCTATTCCCTGAACACTTCACTCATAGCAGTTCACCTTCCAGGAAAGGAAAATGTCCTAGCAGATTCTCTCAGCAGGATTTCTCAGGGCCATCACGAATGGTCTCTGGATCCTCAAGTACTGGGGATAGTTTTTGCCAGATGGGGCACCCCTCAGATAGATCTTTTTGCAGCCCCAGACAATCACCAACTTCCACTGTTCTGTTGCAGGTCCCCAGTGTTGGGCTCAGTCCCCCTGGACGCCCTTCTCCTGGATTGGGAAGGGAAGTTTCTTTATGCTTTTCCCCCCTTCCCTCTCCTATTCAAGGTGTTAGTAAAAATCAGATCCCAGCCTTGCAGGGTGATTCTGATTGCCCCAGATTGGGCCAGGCAGCCCTGGTACCCCTCCTTCTGTCCCTGACAGTCCATCTCCCCTGTGTCTCCCCAGGAATCACAACCTATTAACCTGTGCCCAGGGGAGAGTTTGGTATCCGAACCTCAAATCCCTCAACCTCAAGGCCTGGCTCTTGAGGAGTTAGAATTTGCTGACCTACACCTCTCTCAGGGTGTTCTTGAAATCCTAAAGGCTTCTAGGAAGCCTTCCACTAGGGCTACTTATAATTCTAAGTGGAAAAGGTTCTCCATTTGGTGTTCTGGGAAACATATTTCCCCAGAATCTGCTGATTTGCCCATTGTGTTAGATTACATGGTCCATCTTAATTCTTTGGGCCTGAGACCAGCTACCCTGAGAGTTCATTTGGCAGCTGTCTCTGCTTTTGTTTCAGCAAAGCCATCCTCTCTTTCCGCTCACCCTGTATTTTCCAAGTTTTTAAGGGATTACTTCATACTAATCCACCTTTTTGGGATCCGCCCTGCCTGGACCTTAATGTTTGCATTGCCCAGTTAATGCAACCCCCTTTGAACCTCTGTTTTCTGCAGAGCTTAAGTATCTAACTTGGAAAACTGTTTTCCTAGTGGCTATCACTTCTGCTAGGCGCATAAGTGAGTTGCAAGCCTTGTCAGTAGAAACTGACTTATTTCTTTTCACAGGGATAAGGTAGTCCTCAGGACTAACAGGAAGTTTTTGCCTAAGGTGGTTTCAGATTTCCATCTTAACCAATCTGTCTCCTTCCAGTGTTTTTCACTGAACATTCCTCTTCGGGTGAGAGGAGATTGCACAGTTTGGACGTTAAGAGGGCCCTTAGTTACTATATAGAACGTACCAAGGGTCACAGGTTGAATCCTCCAACTTTTCTCACTTATGGTGAGGTTGGGAAAGGAAACCTGCCACTAAGAGATCAATTGCCAGGTGGATTGTCTCTTGTATCCAATTTTGTTATCAGAAACTGGGCAGAGATCCCCCTCTGGCTTGAGGCTCATTCTACCAGAGGTACAGCTGCGTCTCTAGCTGCTGCCAGAGACATCTATATTGGAGATATGTCAGCGGCTACTTGGAAGCGGTACACACTTTCACAAGCATTACTCCCTGGATGTCCAGGCTAGGAGAGATGCTCGGTTTGGCACAGCTGTGCTTCAGAGCCTATTCCCTAAGTAGGTTCTGTCCCTCCTCCATGGAGGTACTGCTGTGTAGTCTGCAATTGTCATAATATAGCAAGACTTCATGTTGTTTGAAGAAAAAATTACTCACCTTAGTAATGTTATTCCTTCTAATGGAGTCTTACTATATTATGACCTCCCCCCCAGCCTGCCCCTCTCAGAACTTCTACTTGGGTATGGGGTGGGCAGCCTAGTGTGGGCACTATTTTATGCCCTTTTTATGTGTTTTCACCCCTTCTTGGGGTTTGGGGGTGTGGTGTTTTTCATTTTTTTCCTTATATCTCTCTCATATTGTTAAATTATATTATTAGTTCTGGTCCCCTGACTTGAGTCTTTGGTGTTGGGACCAGCAATGGGTGTTAATATTTAGGTAGCCAGTTGGCTAGTGTAGGTTACAGCTTCCACACAGACCTTAGTGAGTTTTTGCTCGTAAAGATCTAACAGTTTAGGTTTGAAACTACACAGACAGAGCTTCTCTTTAGAGCTCGTGCTCTAAGTTCCATTCATGGAATGGAGTTAACTCTTTCACCTCCGGAGCAGTTCTAATGGTGGGACAAACTGCAATTGTCATAATATAGCAAGACTCCATTAGAAGAAACAACATTACTAAGGTGAGTCATTTTTTCTTCTGTAATATTAACAGAGAAGTAAAGAATTGTGGAGACCAAATATTGTTGTTAATTTCAACTTATGTTTAGAGGAAATTGTGAGTTATTTGAAAAAAAGTGCAAGTGCGCCAATATTTTTGGCCACAATTGTATGTCCTGTGGCCTCTGGTAGTGCCATTTGGTCTGCTCACTCCCTGTACCATGCTCAGACCAGGTGTAGGCCCAAGCCTCCTTCTTGTAAAGCCTTTCCCAAGACCAGTTCGGGATTCAGGCTTCAATGCCAGCACCGCTCTGCCCTCTCACACCTCCTTCAGGAGGGGCTTTTGTTAACAGCCCCAGGGCGGAGGGGGGTGTGCTGCGGCCGCGAGTTCTACCAAAGCAGGACTCCTTGCTGGATCCATCTACTCCTGTCACCAGCCAGGAGGTGGTGGTTGGGGGGTCGATTCTCCCTTTATCTGAAGCGGTGGGAAACCATCACTACATCCTGCAGTTAATCCAGCACATGCACTCTCTAGAACTTCTGGAACAGCCTCCAGAGTCCTGGCCTGTTCCTTCTTCTTTCCCCCTGGATCATGTTCTAGTGCTGCAGGAGAAAGTTTAGAGCCATTGTGCAGAAGACAGAGAAACAGAAGGTTCTAGGGACATGGATATAATGTTCTATCCACACTTCTGGCAATGTCCTTTCCCTTTAAGATGATGCCGGAAAGTCTTCAAGCTGGCTCCTCCCACCCACCCTCGGCTCCACCCCATGATGCCAGATCTTCCTTTCCTCTGGAAGGAGCAGGTTCCCTCCTTACCACTCCCATGTTGAGTAGGCCCTAACACTTAAATTCTTCGGAATTGCTTCTCAAACTTCAGCTCTTACAAGTTTTTGTCTTCAGCTCGATCTTCGATCGCAACCGTGATGGATGTTAAGTCCGCTCCCGGGTTCCGCCGGTACCCTTGTGGGCAGATGTCAAGGACTGACTCGCACGCCATGTGCGTCTACTGCTTGGGGCATGACCACAATCCTCAGGTGTGCAACTTTTGCCGCTTGTTTCAGCCAACCGTCCTGGAGGACCGTCTTGCCCAGCTGAAACTGGGCCGCCTGGCACAACAGAACCTGCTGGTCAAATCCAAGCGTGCCCGTTGGGTGGTCTCTGTGGCTGCGTGGTCCGCCGAGCAGCTTGCGGCCTTAAAAGAGGAGGTGGCTCAGGCCATGGCCCATTCCTCCTCTGCTTCTGCCCTCATGAAACATCAGCTGGGTTAAACTTTTTACGGGCTTCTTCAAGGAATTGTGCCAGTCTTCGCCAACCTTTGGTCAGGGACCCACCAGTGTAACGGTGTGGGATAACAAATGGGCACTACAAGAATATATACGTTTAACACACATTGGCTTGTGCAATGTTTTTTTTTTTTTTATAAAGAGTTCAAGCAAAATCAAATAAAGACTTTACTTCAGTCACAAAAATAAACAGAAAAGAAACAAAAATGGGCTCTAAAGGCTGTGGCAAACTTTCCACTAGTTTCCACACACAGGCTGTAGTGAGGAACTCCCCTCAGTCCTTCACCTATAATGGCCAGAAGTAATTGACCCTATCTGCCTGTATGCTTCAGGAGTCAGTCTTCATATACCTTTCCACTTGATCATGTGGTGTGAACATCACCAGGCTTTTTAAAATTTTCTTTTTGAGCTCTCTTTTTAATTTACACAAAACTAGAGTGCTTACTAAACAATAAATAATTGCATCTACTGGCATGTTATTATAAAAAGATCCCTCTAGGCTTAGTAGAAACGTGTACATTTGCAAGGCATGAATCCCTCATTTGAAATATTATAAAATGGGACATTAGGGGCCGCTGCTGCCGTATAGGGTTCAGTACTGAAGGGAGCTTCCCCTTGTAATTCTGGAGTCACCACTTGTTGGTAATTCAGGATCTCTGGAAAATGTTTTGAACTGGACCGGGAACACAACTAGTAAGTGTGTGGTACTTTCTTTATTACCAAAATCAGCCTATATCTGTTTTCAGGGCACATAAGAACTTCGTGCAACCTCTCCTACCGATAGAGAGTTAGAGCTTTGTTAGATTTCTTGGCCAGTGTTAAAACGTTTCTAATTTGCCCACTTTACTCCTGTTTATGTTGAAAAAAAAAAAAAAAAGAGGGTCAATTAACTCTTCATGTAGCCAATAACAAAATAAGGAAAGAAAAGAACTGTCTGTGCGTTTAGTTTGGGGACTGGCGTCTGAAATGTAGAGCCCAAAGTGGCTAAATATATCCGTCTGGTTCCCTATTCTTAGCACAGATTTTGGCTAAAGAAAATATGTTGCTCAAACTTATTTATATTTTATTTATAGCACCAGAGGGAGTTGGACATTATTTCTGTACTTTCCCCGGTACACCCAAACCATTTCTGGTGGGTCAGAGCCAGGAACCACAGTCCGGTCCTGAAAGGCATCAGACGTATGGCTGAGAAGTGGACCGGGAATCCTTTCAGGAGGGGCGGGCTTTTTCTTGCAGTTCTTGCCTTTTCCTACGTCTTGCCGCCTCTCTGTTCTCAATTCTCGATATCAGAACTGAGGGGGAACAAGTACCAAAGGACGCAGCATTTTGGAATTCATGTACATAGCCGAAATAGACGCGCCGCAGCCCAGGTACTCTAACTGTAGTCTGGCGCTTTGTCAAGCGCTGCAGTTTATTTGTTTTTATTCTTGTGCACAGTGGCGACCCTGACTCTTTAACCAGAGTCGCATTAAATATTGCACACTTTTTCCATCTAGCAGGGGCAGAAGTCAGGCAATTTAAACATAGCTGCAGCTTCCTATATTATAAAGACAGGTTTGTGTAGCATGCTTGCTTGCTTTTCATTCACTACATTTTAACTTGGAGCAGCACAAGGGAAACAGTACAGAAATAAAAAGAGGGTTGTGCCAGCTCCACAAATATATTTCATTACCACCACTTAATTATAGAGCAACAGGGGTACCATATAAATTAATAGAGAAAAAGGGCTGCCTGTTCTAAATGCATAGCCACACTACATGGATGACCACATGTCTCTGATACATACTAGTACTTAAATACGTAGGTTTTCATAGTATTAGGCACATATCCCGTAGGGTGTCTTTTCTCTGACGGAGGTCACTGTCCTTGACCTCCCTTAGCTTCTGGACCTTAAGAAGAAAGGAAATATTGGAGGGAGGCAGAGAACAGAAGGGGGGGGGGCCCAAAGGTGACCAACCTTACAGTCTTTGAAACTTTAGGGATAGATACAAAGTATAGTGATAGCACTGTTACAACAGAAGATCTTACTTCGAGAGGGCTCTTGCAGTAGGTAATTACATATAGGACTGACGTCGGCAGGTGGCAGAACCCAATGGAAACATTTCTAGCTAGCAGTCTCTGGCGAGAGACTGCCCCCACGTCAGGTGACTGGTGTCAGGAGATGTCAGTATAAAGGGGCGGTCCCTCACGCCCGCCTTCCAGTTCTTTCCTGCCGTTAGCTTATGCCAGCGCCTCGCAGAAAAGTTCCCTGCTCATCAGGCTCCTTCTTCGGTAGTTTTACGGAGTATTTTTGATTTTTTTCTCAGCCATCGTCAGGAACCCATCGGTGTATGTCGTCCCTACCCTCAAGCACAAAAACAGGAGTAAACTCATGCGGCGCCAACTCCGCACAGAACGGCCATTCCTGTGCCTTTTTGCCCTAGGCCCCAACCATCCGGTGGAGAAGTGCCAGCACTGCCTCAGCTTTAACGTGGCCACCGGAGAAGGGCAGCAGTCCCTGGAAGCCCACATTTTAAAAAAGAAATGAGCTCCATGGAGAAAGAACTGAAAAGCTTCGCAGGCGCCGACTTCCTGAAGGCCATCGTAAGAAAAGGATAAGGAAAGGCACTGGGACAAGGCTCCTCTCCCACCACGTCTTCCTTGGGAGTCGCCGTGAAACAGGTAACCTCCCCACGGGCGACCGCTCCACGACGGCCGCCTTAGAGGCTTCTAATGCGGCATCGGCCCGCCTGTCTGGCTCACGCTCAGGCCCTTCGGGCACCTCTGGGCTCATGGAGGCCACCGCTCCCAGTAAACGCGTGGTTTTGCGGCCTACTGGTGCGAGCGGCTCTGATAAGCTGGATGTCGGCTCCTCTGACGCCCGCACAGAGAAGGTCGATAAGTCACCCGACCCTTTGGGGCGGTGAGCGGCCCCCATTCTGCCCAAGCAGGCCGCCTCTCTATCGTGGTCTGCCTCCAGCGAAGGGTCCGTTAAGTCGGACGCCGGCCCCTCCGGCGTCCGCCCAGATCCCGCTGCTAAGCCAGGCGTCGGTTACGTCCGGCGTCCGCAGAAAGATGAGCCGACACGGACCCCCACATCCGTCGTTCCCGGCTCCCCACAGCCTTCGCTGCCCTCTGGGGACCCTGAGTCTCCTCAGCCCGACCCAGCAGTTTCCCCCCATCCCAGGCGGCGCTGAGGTTTCTGGTCCCCTCCGTCAGGCAGTCCATCTTCTGGTCCGACTGATCTGGCCGGTTCTCCAGACTGGCTCGATGCCAGCTCTTGACCGCCCGGCTCCGATGCGGTATTGCCGGCGCGGACGACATCCACCCCTCCGATGCGGGCCCTCTGCCCCGGGTCTTCTGCTCCAGAACTGCCCATGGGGCCTCCAGCCGGGCCATCTGCTCAGGCAGCTCCTCCGGCTCCCGGGTACCCGGCCCCATCATATCCGACGCCGCCATACCTGGGACCACAGTATCCGGCGCCTCAGTACCCAGCGCCGACATATCCGACGCCGCAGTACTCTGCTCCTCAATACCTAACGCCGGGCTTCCGGCCGCCGGGTTATGGATAAGCGCCCTTTGGGTATAGTCCATACCCGTATCCACCCCCCCTCGTCCTCCGCCCCCTCAGCCACCGGTGGACTTGCAGGAGACTCTGGCCTCCTCGTGGGCTGAGGCCAAGGCTCAGCTCACCAGAGAGGTGGAGAGTCGTCTTCTGACGACGGTGCCGGTACTGGTTCCCGTACGTCCACGACAACACACTCCCTTCCCACCTCCGGACACCAGGGCTCGACCCTCTGGGTCCAGAGAGGGGCAGGACACGCTTTCCCGAGGGATTCCCAAGGGGTCCATTTCTTCCCCTCGTCAGGAGAGGTAGTCTATCTCTTCCTCATCTTCTTCCTCGGACACCTCGGATCCTTCCGATGGTTGTTTCGAGCAAGACGATGAGCCACGCTCTCTGTCCAAGCTCCAGCCAAGGACTCCAACGAAGTCCCCTCCGGAGGATCCTTCCTTTACAGAGTTGCTACAGAAGATCCAGGAAGTACATAAGTGGCAATCCTTGGAGCCAGACCCCCAGCGTAAAAAACTCGCTGAGCATCTGGATCTGCCCATGAGTGCTCCCACTTTGGTGCCACCCTGGATCGAGCCTCATGCCGACCTTATTACCACCATATGGAAACAATCGTTGGCCTTAGCCCCACTTCCCAGGAAGTCAAATAGGCTATACCAGGCTCCAGAGGGTGTTGACTTTTTAGACTCCCACCCTCGTGCTGACTCGGTTGTGATTAGCGCCGCTCATGGCCGGTCAGCTCAACCCAAACATCTTAGCTCGTCTCCATCTGACAAGGAATCCCGCCTTCTGGACCAGTATGGCAAGAAGATTTATGCTTCTTCCACTCTGGGTATTAGGGCCCTGAACTACATTGGCCACATGGGGGATTACCAGAAGGCAATTCTTAGTGAGGTGGAATCAAAATTGAACTCCCTTCCGGACTCTCAGGTCAAGCAGGAAGTGGCTGACCTCATCCGCTCTGCATGTTCGGCCAGTCGGCACATTCTTCGTGCGACCTACGATGCAGTGGACACTGCTGGGAGGATCTCAGCTTTTGCCATAGGTTTATGGTGTCACACTTGGCTCCGAGTGTCAGGGTTGGTCCCAGAAGTGCAGTCCGCTATCCAGGAAGCGCCCTTCCGGGGTTCGGTGCTGTTCGGGGGTCATGTCAAGGACATCATCACCGACCTGCAGGAGAAGGGGACAGCACTAAGGTCTGTTGACTCTATGTACCATCCCCATCAATCGCAGCGCCGTCCCTTTCACAGACGGAATCTTCCCAAAGTGAGACCACAGGGAAAGAGGACCACTAAACGTTGGGGCCCCCCCCAGCTGTCAAGCCCCCCCTCCGCCCAAAAAAGCAGCGGGAGCTTCAGCTGCGGCGCTGCCCCACACCACCTGACTCCTTCCCCTTCCCCACTACCTCTGGGCTTCCCGGAGGAACTAGTAGGAGGGAGGTTTTCCCTTCACCTTCCGGGCTGGGAGAGGATAACATCGGATTCATGGGTGCTCCTGCTAATCTCAGAAGGACTCTCAGTAGAGTTTCTGCAGAAACTACCTCATCACCCTCCCTCAAGGTCGTCGTACTCTCGGGAACATCTTCTTCTGGTCCAGGAAGAAATTTCAGCACTTTTACTGAAAGAGGTTATAGAACCTGTCCCCCTTCCCTTGCAAGGAACGGGTTACTATTCCCACTTCTTTCTGGTTCTGAAGAAGACAGGAGATGTAAGACCTATTCTAGGTCTCAGTTCCCTAAACCTTTTCGAGAAGTACAAGAGGATCAGGATGCTCTAACTGCAGAGCCTTCTGCCCCTCCTCCGCTTGGGCCAGTGGCTGTGCACTCTGGATATGCAGGATTCTTACCTGCACATAGCTATTCGCCCGTCTCACCGCAGATATCTTCGTTTTGCTTTCCAGGGGGACCACTACCACTTCAAGGCACTTCCATTTGGTCTCTCCTCGGCCCCTTGAGTGTTTAACCAAATCCCTTGCGGTGGTGGCGGCCTACCTGCATACCCGGGGGGTACAGGTTTTCCTATACCTGGACGATTGGCTTCTAGCGGCCTCGTCCAGGGAGGAACTCCTGCACTGCCTCTCCCTCACCCAGCAGGTCTGTGCCTGTCTGGGTATTACCATCAACCATTCCAGGTCTCACTTGATCCCATCCCAGAGGCTTCAGTTTATTGGGGCGATAGTGGACACGACCCTAGGCAGGGCCTTTCTCCCTCCGGACAGGGTGGCCACACTCCAGACTCAGATAAGCCTGTTGACCGGCTGCAGACAGGTCAGTGCAAGGTCAGGTCTTTGCCTCCTCAGGCTTATGGTGGCTGCTATCCCGACAGTCCCTTGTGCTCAGCTCCACATGAGGGTCTCTCAGTGGACGCTTCGCTCTCAATGGGATCAGTTGGTAGATGACTTGGACCACTTGGTCCTAGTCTCCTCTCCCACGATTCGAGACTTACAGTGGTGGATGGTTCGAGAGAACCTTCTTCAGGGAGTTCCATTCTTCCGTCCTCCTTCCTCCCAGATGCTGACCACAGACGCCGCGGGTGAAGGTTGGGGAGCCCATCTTGGTCCACATCGGACCTAGGGCTCTTGGCCCAAGCTCTAGCAATCACTGCACATCAGTGTGCTCGAGCTTCGGGCGGTGCTCCACGCTCTCCAGGCCCTCCACCTGCATCTTCTTTCAAGCCACCTAGCCGTCCAGACAGACAATATGTGTGTGGTATGGTACATCAACAAACAGGGCAGGACTCGGTCCTACCCTCTCTGCAGGGAAGCGATGAGAGTCTGGGATTGGGCAGCATAGCACGACCTTCACCTCACGGCAATTCATGTTCCGGGGGTCGAGAACTCCTTAGCAGACAAACTGAGTTGCTTGTCTGCTCAAACTCACAAGTGTAAGCTGGATCAGGGGGTCCTAGACGATATCTTCCTACATTGGGGAACACCTCAGGTGGATCTGTTCACGTCACCTCTAAACAAGGCTCCCCGACTTCTGCTCG
Organism: Neoceratodus forsteri; assembly: GCA_016271365.2. Lineage (NCBI taxonomy): Eukaryota > Metazoa > Chordata > Ceratodontiformes > Ceratodontidae > Neoceratodus > Neoceratodus forsteri. The sequence goes on from CM028133.1 coordinate 805,934,667, forward strand.
CTTGTTCAAGAACGAAGCATTTTCTGGAGAGACGCTCTGTCTCTAGATTGGAGGGACAGATTCGTCTATGCCTTCCCCCTCGATTCCTCTGATCCCGCGTGTCTTGCAGAAACTAGGTTCAGAAGGCACATGAATGATTCTGATCGCTCCTTTGTGGCCCAGGCAAGTTTGGTTGTCTCTACTGCAACAATACTCGGAGGAGCCTCCTCTTCCTCTTCTGCTGTCATGGATTCTGTTGACCCAGGATCAGGGGACTCTGGTTCATCCAGGTCTCAAGTCCCTTCAACTGCATGCGTGGCTCCTGCAGACATAGCTCAAGCCCGCTTTGGTGTTTCTCCCCAGGTGGTGGAGATCTTGGTGGAGTCTAGGAAGCCCTCCACTAGGTCTACTTATGCCATGAAGTGGAAACGGTTCTCAATCTGGGCCGCTTCAAAAGGCTTCGAGCCTTTCTCTTGCTCAGTTGGGCGACTGCTGGAGTACCTGCGCCACCTCTTCGACCTGGGTCTTAGTCACTCGTCTCTGAAGGTACACATGGCGGCCATTTCGGCCTACCATATTCCTTTTGCAGCTAGGACGTTTGCTCAACTGGAAGTCTATAAGACTTTCCTCAGAGGGGTTCTTCACTTGAGATCCCCTATCCGAGTTCCCGCCCCTCCTTGGGATTTGAACTTCGTCCTTGAGAAACTTACTTTGCCTCCTTTTGAATGGGCGACCTCGGCAGACATGAAGTTCCTTTCATGGAAGACACTCTTCCTAGTGGCCATTACCTCTGCACGGAGGACTTCCGAGCTCCAGGACTGATGTGTAAAATCCCGTACTTGATTTTTCACAAGGGCAGTGGCTCTGCACCAATCCTAAGTTTCTCCCCAAGGTGGTAGCGGAATCTACTTTGAACCAGTCCATAGAATTACCTGCCTTCTTTACGCAGTACTCCAATCAGGGGGAGTATCTACTTTACACTATGGACGTTCACCGCATTCTGAGATACTACACTAACAGAACAAAGGATCTCAGAAAGACTGATCAACTTTTTGTCTCTTTTGCCCCCAAAAGAGAAGGCAGTGCTGTTTCCAAGCAATGCATGTCTAAATGGTTGGCTCATTGCATCACCTTCTGTTATGAAAAGTACAACAAGGCCCTTCCGGGTCAAATAAGAGGTCACTCCACCAGAGGGGTTGCTGCCTCTGCGGCATGTTTCAAGAATGTGTCAGCGGCAGACATTTGTGCTGCCGCCACTTGGACTTGTGTTCATACATTTACAAAACATTACAGTTTGGATATTGCCTCTTGCCGTAGAGCAGGCTTCGGGCTCACTGTTCTGCAAGGCCTTCTTTCTTAAGGCCTTCACAGCTAGAGGATCTGCTTTGAGTAGCTTTCCTCCTCCCGTGTGCTTCTTCTTGTTCCAGACTGCTTGGGACTCAGTCTTATATGTAATTACCTGCTGAAGAGCCCTCTCAGAGTAAGATAGTACAGTTACGTGAACTTACCGTAACAGTAGATCATCGAGAAGGCTCTATGATAAATAACTCTTCCGCCCTCCATACCCCTAAGCTTTTTCAGCTCCTTTTCCAGTGAGGGAAATATACGCTTTTCTCTCATCCGTTCTCTTGTGGCCTGTGGCGGGAAAGAACTGGAAGGCAGGTGTGCGGGACTGCCCCTTTATACTGGCGTCTCCTGGCGCGGTCACCCTGGCGGTGAGGCGGTCCCTAGCAGAGACTGCTAGCTAGAAATTTTTCCGTGGGGTCCTGCCGCCTGCCGATGTCAGTCCTATATGTAATTATCTACTGCAAGAACCTCTCTCTAAGATCTGCTGTTACGGTAAGTTCTTACATAACTACTTTTTAAGAGGAAATGCGGCCCAGTTACAGGGACAGGGCTTTCCCTGTCACAACCAGCAAATCTAAATCTAAAAAACAGTCTAAAAAAGAAAAGACTCATCTTCGAGCGTGGGATCGGGAGTGTTTTTGTTAGAGGGTCTCAAATTCCTTTCCAGATTTGACCTCGGTTGAATCCTCGGCCTTGGCCACTCTCTCCATGGTAACCCCATCGGGCCTGTTAGCCGAGACTCTGTTTGAAGTCCCAGCTTAGATTTTTCTTGAGCCGATTGACCAGTTTTCGATTGAAGAGGCTGATTCTTCCTTGTCTAGGACTCGGGTCTTGATGCAGACCGTTGGAGGGATGGATCAGTCCGTTGCCCCGCCGTCTCTGGTCCCTGACCCTGACCAGGAGGAGCCTTGGCAATCTGCTGACTCCCTCTGAGCCCCATTGCCGGTCCCCCCCCCCGGCGGTCAAAGTCTTCCTCCTATGGGTCGAGCCAGTCCCGCCATTAGCGCTCCTGCTTTAGGCACCCCGGGAAGTGGCGCCGCCGCTATTCTTTCTCCTTGTCCTCCTTGGGTGAGGAGAAGCTTTGGCACAAGTTGTGTCGACACCACGAGGACTTGATATGGCAACAGTTGGTGTTGACTGGTACCAGACCCACCTTGGCTTCTGCGCCAGCCATCATCTGGCTGTCACCTGAAAGACCGAAGCCTTCTCCTTCCTTGGAGCCGATCAAATCGGTCCTGGCTTGGCTGCCTCCAGCATCTTCAGTGATTGTGGTGGAACCGCCGTACAAACAGCCATCCAAACAGCTGATGGTTGGTGCTCCGTCTAAGGAGTCTCTACCGGCCAAGGGGCATCTACATCAGCTGTTGGTCACCATCACCCCTGACCGTCTGCGGAGGGCCAGCGGGGACTCAGGCAGTCGACTTCGGTTTAATGACTCCTTGGAGTTGGAGGGTCCCGTCCGACCGATGTTAAGTCAGTGGGGACTCTCTCGATGGATGAGGGTCCCACATCCTTTCCGGGCCTTCTCCGTCTGATCTCTGAGTCGTCGGGTATGAAGCTGGAGCCCGTGCAAAAGCGGGCTCGTTACCCATTGACCGAGATCCTGAATTGGGGAGACTCTCTGACAGAGGCCTTCCCAGTGGCAGAAGCCATCCTTGACCCTGCCCTGGAGCTTTGGCAACACCCTGCCTTGCGCCTTCTGCCCGGATGGCTTGCAAATATGCTGTGCCCACCAGTTCCCTTTCGGGATTCACAGAGCACCCCTTGGCCGAGGGCTAGGTGGCTGACTCTGCGTTTAAGTACTCTGGCAACACTGGGGACATTGACAAGCCCTCTGACAAGGAGTACAAGAAGTTGGTCCATGCGGCTAAGAAAGTCTGCGCTGCCTCCTCACTTGGTCTCTGCCAGGTGAGCTCGGCCTCATTATGGCCCACTTCTCCCATGCCCTGCTAGGCACCCTAGAAGAGGTGCTCTCTCATCTGCCTGTGGACCTTCAGACCACGCTCAAACAGGTCTGGGACTAGGGCCGGGCTGTAGCCAAACAGCTGCAGACAGCCATGGACAATGGGTACTCCTGTGCCCACTCCATGGTGGCCTCAGTGGCCTTGTGCCACAGGGCTTGGCTGAGTATCTCAAACTTTTCGGCGGACACTCGGCACAAGCTGGCAGATATCCTTTTATGGGTACCGACCTGTTCGGGCCCGGGGTTGAGGGTCACCTCACCCATATCAAGAAGTCCAGTGGCACCTTGGACTCCTTGACATCTGCCCAGTAGGGCCTTAAGGGCTCCAAGCAGCAGCAGAAGAGGAAGCACTTTCGGTCCACCTCCACTCCTGCTGCCAAACCAGCCCAGCAACAGGTGGGCCAGCGGGTTCAGGCCTGGTGACCTTGGCCCAAGTCGGTGGCCTTAGTCATCCATAGGCCTGGAGGGAGAGGCTCCAGTGGTGCCTCAGCTGGGCCATCCTCCTTCTCTAAGCCTGCCCAGTGATGGGAGGAGGGGTGTCACCCTCATGCCCGTTACACCTTCCCTGGGTCCTCCCATGTGGGTGCCAGCTCCACCACTTTCTTTCTGCGTGGTCTGCTGTTACCATGGACAGGTGGGTTCTAGAAGTGGTGGGTCAGGTTCTGCCTTTGGAATTTGAGCAGTACCCTCCTTGCCGAGCCCACGCCCCACAGGAGGACTTGGTTTCTGCAGACATGCTGTCAGCCGTCAGAGACGACATAGCCCAGCTCCTCCGCAGTGAGGTTGTGGTTCCTGTGGCAGATCCTCCAGGACACCCAGTGTTAGCCTGCAGGTACTTCCTGGTGCCAAAGCAGATTTGGGGGGGGGGGGGGGGTGCTGGTGCCCCATTCTTGATCTGCATGACCTGAACAACTTCCTCAGGTCACACACTTTCAGGATAGTAACTCTGTCTCAAATCATACCATCTTTAGAGCGAAACAAGTGGTTTTGCACCCTGGATCTTTAGGACGCATTCTTTCATGTCCTGATCCGTCCTTCTCATCGAAGGTGCCTCTGCTTTTTAACAGAGGGGGCCCTCTACGAGTTCCAGGCCATGCCTTTCGACCTCTCCTCGGCCTTCAGGATCTTCATCAAGTGCATTGCAGTGGTGGCAGCTTTCCTGAGGTGCAGAGGGGTCTGGGTTTACCCTTGCTTGAACGACTGGCTGATCGCAGGTCCCTCCAGGCAGGAGGTGGAGCGGTCCAGGGACCTGGCCCTCTAGACCTGCATCTCACTTGGCCTTCTAGTCAAGGGGCCAAGTTGGAACTCGTGACCTCGCAGGTGACCAACTTCATTGGGGCAGAGCTCGACTCCTGCAGAGCCAGAGGTTAACTAGGGTCTGCAGCTTATCAAATGGGTAGGGAAATGGGCAGACTGCGTGGCCTAGGTGGTCCTTATCTGCTGACAAGTCTGTGTTTCTTTTTTAAACTTTTTATTTATTGCTTATGTCAAAATGCATATACAATATATTAAAGCTTGGTTCCATGCTCTAGCAAGTTCCAAGATGTATGTCTTCTACTAAGGATTATATGCATATCAGCCTTTGTTACATCATAGGAGGATTAACAAACATAGATTTGTGCTTGCTATTTGTAAACACATATATTCTAAATATATTCTTTAAATGGCTACTTCACCAAGACCATGGACTTTGAAACTAAATATCGGTTCCCGATAAGTCCCTGAGTGAAACACTCTTGATGTTGCCTTAATGGCATATCATAAGTCCACGTAAAAACAATAATTTTCCAAAAAATACTAATGGAGAGACGTCTAGTTACACATTTACTCCTTACACAGTAGTTGCTGATAATATTATTACTATTCTTTCTCAAAACGTAAATATATGCCGAGAATAAAGAAATAATTGAGGGTTATAGACGATGTAGCCCTGCCCTATGTAACATCAACAAATAAACTTTCAACTCAGTGACCAGCTTATTAACTTTGATAGTCCTCATATAGGTAGATGGCCCATAATTCAAACAACATGAAGTCTTGCTGTATTCTGACTATTGCAGTTAGGTCCTGCCTTTCAACTGCCCCGGAGGACAAAGAGTTAACTTTCCATGGCCAGCATGAAACATTCAGTGCGAGTTCGGTTGAAGCCCCTGTCTGCTGTTGTTTAAACTCCAACCGTCAGATTCTTTACTCCGCCTCACTGAACAGTCACTCCAGAGATTTCTCCTTTGCTCGGTTCGAAAAAGTCGGTTAAAGTGTCATTTTTTTGCTCGGTTTCTCCCGAATTTCTGCTACCGAATCTGTCGGTTTAAGTCTCTGTCTGTGGTACCGTGAGTACTAGATAGGTTTTACATTTAGTTTCCGTGTGGAACTTGTAAATTTGGGATCGGTTCGGTTTGAACCGATCAAATTGGTCTTAAAAAAATTTGAATTTATTAGAGTGTGGTAACCGGTCCGTATCGGTTCTAAAAAAAAAACTGATTTAATTACGTTTTTTTCCAAGACCCATAACACGGTCAGGAACCGATAGGGGTGTCTTTCCTGGCAGATTGCCAAAAAAGGGCAAGTTTTGGATAGGATTGGCCATGTCTGAGAAACCCAAGAAAAAAATCGGGCCACTGGGTTTCAACACTGCAGTATGTGTGTGGAAGCCTTTGCTAAGGCTGATGCCCACACCACCTGTGTTTATTGTCTGGGGGTTGACCACCTCGATTCAGACTGCCAAATTTGTAAAAGTTTTCCCAAAGCTACCCTGGATAAGAGAGTAGGTAGACTGAGGGAAAGGGAGGCCGAGAAGTCCGCTGACCTGGATGGCCAGCCCGGTTTGGTTCTGACTGAACCAGAAGGAGTGCCCTCTGACCAGGGCGAAACTTCTTCGGGCAAAAGGAGAGCCGATTCTGAGGAGTTGGTTCTGGTTAAAAGAAAGAGAAGAGAAAAATCATCTAGTTCGGATCCACAAATTCTTTCTCCGACCACTGATGAAATAGCCAAAGCGATAAGGATAGTTCAGTCGCTAACTTCAGTTCCAGCCGAACCGGCACCATCTGGCAGAGGCTCAGTTCAGTCAGTTCTGCCCGGTTCCGGATTATACTTTAGAAGAATTTTATGAACCGGAGGGGGGAGGAGGGAGAGTATGAGGATAATGATGGTGATTATGAAAGTCTGGATGTGCCTATTGACCCGGACATCTCCTCAGACAGACCTTCAGGTGTTTCTCCTCCTAGGCTTTCTGAGTCCCCTTCCCACTTTATGTTTTACAAGAAAGTGGCTGAAACCCTCCAGCTTCCAATGGAAGAAGCAGTAGAGGATCAGGAGGAGCCTGATTTTGTTGAAATGATGGACATCTCAGAGTCCAGGAGACTGTCTGTTCCCCTCCATAAATCTTTTGGGAAACAGACATTTAAAATTCTAAAGACTCCTAACTCCATACCTCCTGTGGACAGACGAATGGACAAGAGGTATACCCTTTCAGGCATGTTGGGGTAGTGCAGGCTGCTGCCTGTGATAAGGCAAATATTTCCTTGGCATCACACCCCAGATAAGGACTCCAGGAGGATTGATGCCATGGCAAAGAAGCAGTACATGGCAGCATCTTTGGGACTCAGGCAGGCTAACTATATGGCCTACACAGCTAGATACCAGAAGTCCAGGTGGGACACTGTGCTGGCTCTGGCTAAACAAGCCCCTGACCAGCTTGCCAAGGAGCTGGAGCAGGTGGCTGCGGATGGGATTGAGGCATCCAAGGTGCAATTTCATGCTGCTGTGGACTCCAGTGATGTTTCATCTAGAGTCATGGCTACATCTGTGGCCCTTCGGAGGATGGCTTGGCTCAGATGTACTAGCCTATCACAGGATACCCAGGCTAAGGCCATGGATTCCCTGTCATTGGTAATTCTCTGTTTGGGAGCAGACAGAATTACATGAAAAAGATGGACGAGTACAGAACCACCTACAGGAGTGCTCAGGCCAAGAAAGGCAAGCCACTCCTCAGAGACAGCACTCCAGGGGCAGGGCTGGCCTTTCAAAGGCCTTTTTACCAAGCCCAGGCCTCCTCTTCTGCTTATGCTCAGAGGTGGTTCTTCAGAGGGAGAGGCAGGCAGGGAATGAGCAGGCCTGCTTCCACCCCTTAGCCTAAAGCCCCTGCCAGGCAGACACCCTGATGGGTCTGACCGGGCCGATTCTCCAATACCTGTAGGGGGCAGGCTGGCTTACTTTGTCCAGGACTGGAAGTCTCTGACATCAGACAAGTGGGTCCTGGCAGTAGTAAGCCAGGGACTGGTTCTCAGCTTCAAAAAATTTCCCAAGATGAGAATCAGATCCTTTCCACCTGCAAATCCATCAGAGACCCTTGCCCTAGAGGCAGAGGTTTCTTCCCTCCTGGCTCTCAGAGCCATAGAAAGGGTTCCTACCCTACACAAGGGCAAAGGATTGTACTCCAGGTACTTCCTAACCCCCCAAAAAACAGGAGAATGGCGGCCCATCCTGGATCTGAGATATCTGAACAAGCACCTTTTAAAACCAAAGTTCAAAATGGTGACTCTGGGAATAATTCTGCCCTCTCTAAGGCCAGGGGACTGGCTAGCCTCACTGGACCTCAGAGATGCCTATTTTCACATTCCCATCAGGTGCTCCCTCAGAAAGTACCTCAGGTTCGAGTTGCCCTCAGGCCACTATCAATTCAGAGCAATGCCCTTTGGCCTAACATCAGCCCCAAGGGTGTTCACAAAGTGCCTGGCAGTAGTGGATGCTTTCCTAAGGAGAAAAAAGATCTCCATCTTTCCATACTTGGACGACTGGTTCATAGTGGGTCAGTCTCCAGACCAAGTCAAGTCACATCTGCAAATAATTCAGCAAGTGCTCACTTCCTTAGGATTCCTCCTCAGCCTTCCAAAGTCAGTTCTCGAGCCAGTTCAGCTCCTCACCTTCATAGGGGCAGAGCTGGATACAATTAGGGCAAGAGCCTTCCTTCCCCTGGACAGAGCAAGGACCCTTATGGAACTGGCCTCTCCATTCACCCTTCAGGTATCTCGACCAGCAAGACATTTCCTGCAGCTCCTGGGCCACATGGCAGCCTCTACAGCAGTGGTCCAAGGAGCAAGATTTCAGATGAGGGAAATTCAGTTCCACTTAAGAGCCTTCTGGTCCCAAAGAAAGGATTCTCTTACCAAACTAGTCCCAGTGACTCGAAACCTGATCCAGGCTTTGCAGTGGTGGCAGGATCAGGACAATTTGAGACAAGGAGTTCCTTTTGTCACTCAGTCTCATTCAGTGAAACTCACCACAGATGCCTCCCTGCTGGGCTGGGGAGCCCACCTGGGGGATCTTACCACCCAAGGGGCTGTGGTCACCTCAAGAATCTCTGCTTCACATCAGTCTCTTGGAACTCAGAGCAGTGTTTCTAGCACTGCAAGCCTTTTCCAAATCTGTACAGAACAAGGTGATCCAGATCAGAACAGACAGTACTACCACCATGTGGTACATCAACAAGCAAGGAAGCACTCGGTCTATGGCCTTGTGCACAGAAGCAATGAAGTTGTGGTCTCTGGCCTATTCCTTGCAAACCTCTCTGATAGCAGTTCACCTCCCAGGGAAGGACAATGTCCTAGCAGATGCTCTCAGCAGGATATCTCAGGGCCATCATGAATGGACCCTAGATCCCCTAGATTTGAAAGTGATTTTCTCGAGATGGGGCACTCCACAGATGGATCTTTTTGCAGCCCCAGACAATTACCAACTTCCTCTCTTTTGTTGCAGACCCTCAGTCTTGGGCTCAGTCCCCCTGGATGCTCTGATTCTGAATTGGGAATGGAGATTTCTGTATGCTTTTCCCCCCTTCCCTCTCCTGTTCAAAGTGTTAGTCAAGATCAGGTCTCAACCATGCAAAGTGATTCTGATTGCTCCAGACTGGGCCAGACAGCCCTGGTATCCCCTGTTGCTGTCCCTAGCAGTCCACCTTCCCCTGTCTCTTGCCAGGAATTACAACCTGTTGACATCCTCTCAGGGGAGGATTTGGTATCCGAACCTCAAATCTCTCAATCTCAAGGCATGGCTGTTGAAGAGTTAGAGTTTGCTGATCTGCACCTCTCTCAAGGTTTTCTGGATATTCTAAAGGCTTCTCGAAAGCCTTCCACCAGAAAGACTTACAACTCCAAATGGAAAAGGTTCACTATTTGGTGCTCTAATAAGCATATTTCTCCAAAATCTGCTGGGTTGCCTACAGTCCTGTACTATATGGTTCATCTTAATGGCTTGGGACTTAGGCCGGCTACACTTAAAGTGCATCTGGCAGCTGTTTCTGCCTTCTTGTCAGTAGGCAAGCCCTCTCCTCTGTCAACCCATCCTGTGTTTTGTAAGTTCTTCAAGGGATTGCTGCACACCAGTCCCCCCTTTAGGGACCCTGCTCCTGCTTGGGACCTTAATGTTTGCATTGCTCAAGCTTATGCAACCACCCTTGAGCCTTTGTCCTCTGCAGAGCTTAAGTACTTGACTTGGAAAACTGTGTTTTGGTAGCCATTACCTCTGCCAGGCATATCAGTGAATTGCAAGCCCTGTCAGTGGAGCCTGATTTCATCTCTTTCCATAGAGATAAAGTGGTCCTAAGAACTAACAGGAAGTGTTTGCCTAAGGTGGTTTCAGATTTCCACCTTAACCAGTCTGTGTCTCTCCCTGTTTTTTTCACTGACCATTCCTCCTCTGGAGAGAGGAGGTTGCACAGCTTGGATGTTAAGAGGGCCCTGAGCTACTACATAGAGCGCACCAAGGGTCACAGGTTTGAGTCCCTCCAGTTGTTCCTCACATATGGAGAGGTCGGTAAGGGCAAACCTGCTACTAAGAGATCTTTTGCCAGGTGGATTGTCTCTTGTATACAACTCTGCTATGAAAAGCTGGGTAGAACCCCACCCTCAGGCCTGAGGGCTCACTCTACTAGAGGTACAGCTGCTTCCCAGGCTGGTGCCAGGGATATTCCTATCTTAGAAATTTGTCAAGTAGCCACCTGGAAAACAGTCCATACATTCACCAAGCATTACTCTCTGGATATCCAGGCTAGGAGTGATACTGTGTTTGGCACAGCAGTACTTCAGAGCCTATTCCCAAAGTAGGTTCCGTCCTTCCTCCATGGAGGTACTGCTTGGTAGTCTGCAATAGTTAGAATACAGCAAGACTTCATGTTGTTTGAAGTAAAAATTACTCACCTTAGTAACGTTGTTTCTTCTAATGGAGTCTTGCTGTATTCTGACCTCCTCCCCTGCCTCTCCTCTCAGAACCTGTTTTTTGGGATGTGGGTGGGCAGGAGCAGTGTTGGCACCCTAGAGGTGCCCCCTTTTCACCCTCCTTTACTTTGGGTGTGTGTTGTGTTTTGTTTTTTGGCTTTTCTGACTTGAGTCTTTGCTTTGAAATCAAAAAAACGTTTTTTAATAAATTTAGTTGCCAGTTGGCTAGTGTGAGTTTTACGGTTTCCACACAGAACTTCTAGTGAGTATTTCTCGTAAAGATCTGATGGTTGGGGTTTAAACAGCAGCAGACAGGGGCTTCAACCGAGCTCGCGCTGAACGTTCCATGCTGGCCATGGAAAGTTAACTCTTTGTTCTCCGGGGCAGTTGACAGGCAAGACCTAACTGCAATAGTCAGAATACAGCAAGACTCCATTAGAAGAAACAACATTACTAAGGTGAGTAATTTTTTCTTAGTGAACAGTTAAGGCTCTCTCAGTCCCCTTCAGTCTCTGAATCTTAGGATTCGTTGCAAGTGGCAAAGTCCGATTTGATTTTCTCTAGTCTCTTCCCTGCTTCTGATGGATCATTAAAAATAAAAGTTTTACCGCATACTGTATACGCAGTTTCATGGGATATAAGAGTGCATTCGCGATTCCCAATTGACGCAGCTGAGATCTCACCACATCAAATGCCTTTCTTCTCTGGCATGTAGCAAAGGAGAGGCCAGGGAAGAAATAGATCCTAGAGCCATCTGGTAGGTGAAGCCGTCCCTTCTCTTTAGCTGCCTGCAGGATTAACTCTTCAGTGGTCGGACCTGCCGTGACCATCAAAATAGTTTGTGGTGTCCCTTCCTACAGGGGTCTACGTCGTGGGGTGATCCGGTATACTTGTATGATCACTTCATCCACCGGAATGGCAAGGGTAGTCTGCACCAGAGTTGTCATATATTGTATTAGATTTGGTCGTTCGGAGGTCTCTGGGACCCCAATATCTGCACATTGGCTAAATGAGCACCATTCTCCAAGTTTTCCAATCGTTGGTGCAGTAGACTCTTTTTGCTCACCGGACCTGCAGTACCTGTAACTGCCTTTTCAGCCATCATGTGCGATAGGTTACTTTGTGCTTTTAGTCCTTCTAGTTTAGTTTCCACTATAGTGACCCGTGAGGTAAAACTGTCCACCTTCCTGTCTAGTTCCCTGACGAAGACCTCTAGGTCCTTTACCGCCTTCAAGACTGCTGCGTTCGAGGGTTTTGTGTCTGAGCCGTGCGTTGGGCCCTGTTGTTGCAGATTCTTAGGCCTCCCCATGTTTCCTCCGATAAAGTTGGTAAGTTTATCGTTTTTTTGTACTTTGACTGTATTTTCGGGATATCGAACACCTGGAGAGCCAGAATCGATCTTGTAGAGTGCTCAAAGTTAAGTTTTACAATTGCAGATGTAAAGAAATTAAGCCTGTACACCAGAGCTCCTGTTTAAGACGTCTTTGTCTGTTGGCAGCTAGCCACGCCTCCCCTCAACAAGTCTATGTTTCAGGTTGGGCAATTGCGACCTGCCTGGGACTTCCTGCACTTGCTGGGCTACATGGCGGCTTGCACCAGCATGGTCCATTGGGCCCGCTGGAGAATGCGCTTTCTGCAGTGGGAACTGGCCAGACTGTGGTCTCAGCGCAAGGGACACTTTGACCAGCTGGTCACTGTGACCCACCGGATTGGGACACCATGCAGTGCTGGTTGGTCCCAGCACATCTGCAGGAAGGGATCCCGTTTGTCCGCTCAGAGCTGACGGTTATCCTGTTGACCGATGCCTCTCTCATGGGCTGGGGTGCCCACCTGGGGGCACACAGAGTCTACGGGCTCTGGAGCCCTGAGGAGTCCTGATGACACATCAACCTGCTGTGGAGCACCAGGCAGTTCAGCTGGCACTGACTGCATTCGCTCCGCACATTCGGGGTCAGGTGGTACAAGTCCTGATGGACAACACCATGACCATGTACTACCTCAACAAGCAGGGCAGGATGCACTCTCTGCCCTTCTGCAGGGAAGCCCTCTGTGTTTGGACCCTTGTGCACAGCCTGGAGGTGGATATCCTAGCCTTGCATGTGGCAGGAGCCTCCAGTCAGCTGGCGGACGCCCTCAGCTGGGTAGGCGAGGTGTCTCAAGACTGGTCTCTCCACTCAGAGGTAGTTTAGTCTGTTCTCTCAGTGGGGCACCCCCTCACGTGGACCTGTTTTGCCTCCAGGGAGAAAGCAAAACTGAGGCTGTTTTGTGCCCGCTCCCTCAGCAGGGAACGCTGCAGGGGGATACCTTCTGAAGACCCTGGACCCCAGGCCTCTTCTGTGCCTTCCCTCAGATTCCCTTGATCCACAAGATGCTCCTTACGGCTAGGAGGGACAAGGCACAGGTGTTTCTGGTGGTTACGGACTGGCCATGCCAGTTCTGGTACCCTGATTTCCTCAGCCTCAACAACAGGCTCCCGAAGCATCTTCCTGTATGCCCAAACCTGCTTTCCGTCACTCAGGGGAAGGTACGTCACCTGGACCTTCAATCTCTGCACCTGACAGCCTGGTTTCTGAGTGGCTAGAGTTCCAGGCCTTGGGTCTCTGGAAAGCTGCCTTCACTTTTGTGGAGGCATCTCGGAAGGAGTTGACTAGGAAGTGCTACGCCTTCAAATGGAAGAGATTATCCGTTTGGTGTCCGGGCAAGTGGTTGGACCCTTTTTCCTGTCCAGTGACTAGCATTCTCGATTACCTTTGATCCCACTCCCAGTTGGGCCTTTGGTCGACGACCCTTAAGGTGCACCTGGCAGCCATCACTGCTTATTGGGCACGGGCTGGTCAGCAGTCGGTGGCACAGGAGAAGATGGTCTGGTGCTTTTTCAAAGGCTTTGACCACATTTTCCCCTCCAGTGTGTGAACCACCACCACCATGGGATTTGTTTCTGGTTTTGGCAAAGTTCATGGGCAAGCCATTCGAACTGATACACAGGTGTGATTGTTTGTTTATTTAAAATTTATTTTTATACAGGATACAAATTGATTAGGGTGTAACCCTCATTTACAACAACGTCCTGTGTAATACAAACTACATACAGTAATCAACGTAATCCAACTCATATAATACAATTACAAAACATACATTGTCACATAAAATCATTTAAAACATGTGCAAATAGTTGTCAAATATTTATATAGGGTATTCTTAAACTTAGAAAAACTTGTCAAAGAGCTTAGTTCTTGTGGTAGTGCATTCCAGTGGGTGGCTAAACAATTTTGTAATGTAGAGTCACCTAATCTGTTTGAGATCTTACCATTGGGATACTAAAATTCCTTAATTTCAGAGTTCTCTTACTTGGGGGGTCTAATATTATATATTTAGCAAGTGGATGGATTCCTTTAATATGGACAGATTATGAGACCAAATAAACCATAAGCAAGCCACTGTTTTTGGTTTTTACCGGAAAATCCGGTAAAATTCCGGAATTAGGGCTGCCTGAAGACCGGTAAAAATGAAGATTTCATGGAATCTGGCATTTTCTATCAGATCAGTAAATCTATAAAAAAGTGTGTTTTTCTTTTAATTCCTTCCTGTACTATTTTCAGTTTGCTTTATTTAATGCTCTGTATATTAAGCCTTCTTTAATTCTGATTATTTATGCACATACTAAAATAATGATAGCAGAATCCCGGTAAAATCCGGAAATTAGAGTAACAATCACCGGTGAAATTCCGGAATCTTAAGTCTTGAAAATGGAATTTAATTGTTTTAATCACCGTAAATCAGTGGCCTTGACCATAAGTACATTCTCTTTTTATCTGGTTGTAACTAGTTCAACTCTTTATATATATCACGATGATGTGAACCATACTTTCTTTTTGATATAAACTTAGCTAATCTATAATAAGTTTGGTTTACTCTATTTAAAGATTTTTTTACCCAAATTATTATACAATAAAACACCATATTCGAATACTGGTAACAGCAGTTGTCCCACTGTTTTCTTCCTAACTTCAATTTCCAAGCAATTCGATACTCGTTTTAACGCTCCCAGCCTCTGGTTTAGTTTTTTAACCTGTTGATTTATGTGATCACTATAAGTTAGCCTTGAATCAATCAAAACCCCAAATATTTATAGTTATTAACACTTTTTATAGGACTTCCATCCACTAAACTAAGTTCCAAGGCTAGATTCTTTATAGGAACTCCAATTGAAAAAATCATACTTTGAGGTTTTTTTTTTCCATTTATTAAAATGCCTGAATCCCTGAACCACTTCTCCATATTCCCTAAATCATGTTGGAGTTTGTATTCTAAAAAATTATAGTTCTCAGCTACTGCCACCAATATAGTATCACTGCATACAATTGGACTTTACTATTATTTATAACTTTTGGGAGATCATTTACATAAATATTAAACATTAAAGGGTCTAAAATCGAACCCTGTGGGACACCTCTCTTTATTTCAATTAAATCTGAATCCATAGATCGACACGTGATACACTGATATCTGTTGGAGAAATATGATTTAAACCAATGTAAAGATTGTTCACGTACAGTACTCCAATATCATACAATCTTTCCAACATTTTTGAATGTTCCACTATTTATTTATTTAATTATTTATTTATTGCTAGGACTACAAATACCTTTGAACCATGGGTTCTTTTACAAAGGTTCCACGTCAACAATGGGTGCAAGCAAAACAGTGGTAAGATGCAATACAGGGTCAGGAGGTTAACATAGTAAGCAGAGGTAAGATACAATACAGGTCAGGAGGTTAACTTAGTAGCAAAAGATGGTACATGTGTATAGACTAGCACAGTAGCAAACAGTGGCAAATATCAATGCACAGTTAACAATACGGGTGTGTATATATAGGAAGACACAAATACAAATAAAAACCATCCTGGGGTGACATAAGGGGATCAAGGGGTAGGGAATAAGAGGGGAAGGGCTGGGGAAAAAGGGGGCAGGCAGTCAAGGATTTGACATTGTTGTAAGTGCAAGAACAGAAAGATAAGTGCTAGGTAGTCTGGAATGGAGCAACAAGAGTTAGGGTGATAGGGAGGAGGAGACAGGAGGAGAGGAGCAGGAGGGGGTGGAATGGTAGGTGGGAGGTGAGAGTGGGTAGAATGGTAGGTGGGGTGGGAGAGAGATGGGGATTAACAGGGGATGGAGGGGTGGAGAGAAGTAGGGAGGGTAGCAAGGGAGGAGAGAAGAGGAGGGAGAGGTGAAAGACTAGATCAAATGGCTTACTCAGGTCCATGAACACTGCCCCGACCCTCATGCCCCGGTTCAAAAAAGATGACACAAAGTCATGAAAATCTACTAGGGCAGTTTCGTGGACTTGCCCTCTCTAAATCCGTACTGACAATCAGTAAGTTTATTGTTTTGTTCCAAGTCGTGGTTGTGGAAGACCGCCTTTTTGGTGGCTATCACGTCAGTGAGCTCCAGGCGCTTTCGGTGGAATCTTCTTATTTGGTCTTCCACAGGGACAAGGTTGTCCTGCGCCCCAATCCGAAGTTCCTCTCGAAGGTTGTGTTGGAGTTTCACCTTAAGCAGGTCATTAATCTCCTGGTGTGCATCACCAATCTCACCTCAGAGGCTGAGCACAGGCTCCATACTTTGAAGCTGTGGTGAGTGCTCGCTTATTAGGAAGAGCACATGGCTGGAATTTGGGGAGAAGTTTGCCAGATGTTTGTCACCTACGCCGAAGCTGCACCTTGCAGACCTGCAGCCAAGCAGATGATTGGCAGGTGGATCACATCCTGCATTGATCTTTGCTATAGATTGGTGGGTAGGGAGCCTCCCGGAGGGCTAAGTGCTCATTCCACCCACCATACCACTGCATTGGTGGCTGCTTCCAGGGATGTCCCTATCCAGGAAATCTGCAGGGCTGCTACCTGGAGGTCAGCACACACCTTCATTTTCCATTACCACATTGACCTAGGGTCACGCCGGGATGCTGGTTTGGGGCCTTAGTTCTGCAGTCCTTATTTCCTTAGTAGGAGGTGTGCACCTTGCCTCGCTCCTCCTGGAGAAATGCTAGATAATTTAAGGAAGTATTTTTTCACAGAGGGTTGTGGATGCATAGAACGGCCTTCCGGAGGAGGTTGTGGAGTCAAAAACAGTGGTGGAATTCAAGCATGCATGGGACAGTCATAAGGCAATTCTAGGGGGTGGGGGTAGGAAGAAGTAGGCTGCTGTTAACTAAGATCTGCAGCTTATCCATTAGGTAGGGAAATGGGCAGACTGGGTGGGCCAAGCGGCCCTTATCTGCCGTCAAATTCTATGTTTCTGCCCAAAGTGTGGATAGAACATCATATCCACATCCCTAGAAAAACAGGTTACTCACCTGTAACAGTAGTTCTAGGAGTGGTATATGATGTTCCTCCAAACGGACCCACCCGACCTCTCCTGGCTTTGGCGCACTCAGCTGCTTCCAGCGGGCAAGATCTGACGTCATGGGGTGGAGCCAAGAGAGTTACCACCAGGGTGGGTGGGAAGAGCCAGTTTGAAGACTTTCCGGCATCATCGTAAAGGGAAAGGACACTGCCATAAGTGTGGATGAACGTCATATACCACTCCTAGAACTACTGTTACAGGTGAGTAACCTGTTTTTTTTACTCCCATTTTTTTGGTTTTTTTTTTTTTAGTTCCTTCGCGAACTGGAGATCTTAGGCCCATTCCAGACCTCAAGGAGTGCATTGTTTGCATCCAGTACTAAGGATTCAGGATGGTCACTCTTTAAGGCCTCCAGCCTCTGCTAAAGCCAGGGGACTGGTTGTGCTCCCTAACTATGCAGGATGCCTGTCTGCATTTCATGGTCTGCCCTCAACACAGAAGGTACTTCAGGTTCCAGTTCCGGGGCGAACATTACCATTTCAAAGTCTGGCTTATCTGCTGCACCATGGGTATTTACTGAATGCCTAGCAGCTGTGGTGATGCTCTCAGGTGAGAAGGTGTGTATGTATTTCCCTACCTGTAACGACTGGCTACAATCCAGAGACCAGCTTTTTCAAACCCTGAACCGTATTCTGCAGTTCAGTCCATTCCCCAGGTCTAACAATCATTTTGCCCCAGTCTGTGCTGTTTGCTGGGACCTGCTGACTCCAGCGCAGGGAACCCTGGTCCATCCAGACCTCTTATCCCTTCATTTCTGTGCATGGCTCTTGAAGACGTAGTCATGGCTTGATTCGGGGGTTTCTCAGAAAGTGGCTGCTGTCTGGTGGCGGCCAGGAAACCCTCCGTCAGGGCCACCTATTCATTGAAGTGGAAGCATTTCAATATTGGGATCGCTTCCCATCACCTGGGCCCTTTTACTTGTCCTGTGAATCAGGATCTAGAGTATCTTCTGTCCATGTCTGATGCAGGACTTCACTACTCTTCTATTAAAGTGCATCTGTCAGCTATATCTGCTTTTCATGTGCCTGTTGCTGGTTGTACTGTGGCCCAGCTGGATGTGGCTCATACTTTTCTGAAGGGCATTCTCCACTTGATACCCCCTATTCATAATCCGGACCTAGCTTGGGACCTGAATTTTGTTTTAGAGAAGCTGCCCTACCTCCTTTTTTGCTAGCCGCATCTTGTGAGCTACACTTTTTGTCTTGGAAAGCGTTATTTTTAGTTGCTGTTACTTATGTTCAAAGGATTTCAGAGCTACAGGCGCTCATTTGTGAGCAATGTTATTTAATTTTTGCCAAGGACAGGGTGTTTGTACTTACCAACCCTAAGTTTCTTCCTAAGGTGGTGTCTGTATTTACTTTAAACTAATCCATCCACCTTCCGGTTTATTACCCAGAGCATGTCAATCCAGGGAAGCATTTCTCCATCCTTTAGATGTGCATAGAATTTTACATTACTATACACATCGTACCAAGGACTGCAGGCAGTCCTCACAGTTGTTTGTTTCTTTTGCCCCTGGAAAGAGGATGTACCTGTTTCTAAACAGTGCCTGTCCATATGGTTGGCCAGCTGTATTAGTTCTTATTACAGGAGGTACGGTAAGGAACTTCCAGGGGTTGTTTGTGGCCATTCAACTAGAGGCATGACCACTTTTGTTGCCTGTTTCAGGAATGTGTTGGCTGCGGACATTTGTACTGTTGCCACATGGAGGACTGTCCATACTTTACCAAGCACTACATTCTGGACATTACCTCTAGGAGGACACGCTTTGGCCTTGCTGTGCTCTGAGACCTTCTTGCTTAGGTCTCTGTCTCCAGCCACCCAGACAGTCCCATTGTCTGTAACTGCTTGGGACTTGTTCCATTGGTGTGACCTGCTGAAAGAGATATCCCCAAAGAAGATAGAGCATGTATGTAAGAACTTACCATAACAGTAGATCTTGGAGGGACACACTCTTTTATCAGGTCATGCCATTCCACCCTCCATCCCCACTGTGTGTCTCTGTTTCCTCTCTGTCACTCTTGTTGCTCCAGCCTTTGCTCTGTACCTGGGCACTTCTTCTCTCTCTCCTTGTCTCCTCAGGGGAGGTCTAGCTCATTTGGTCTCCGGGGAAAAAGAACTGAGAAGAGAGTGGGGCCGCACAGATAGGGTTGTGACGTCAGCGCATGAGGCCAACATGGGTGGACACTAGTAGACTGCTACAGAAAAACTTTCTGTGGGATCCTAGCTCCTGACGGCTAAATTCCAATGGTGTGACTGATGAAAGATATTCCCTCGAAGATCTACTGTAACGATAAATTCTTACTTAACTGATCTTATCTGTGTCAGTCTTCACCATTTATCACTAGTGGGTACAGCGCCAGAGCTAGGACCCTGCGAGAGACTTTTTTGTTTCTTTTTTCAACATGGGTGGAGTCAATGTAGAGCCAGCGCCGCCCTCGAGGCCGACGTTCCACGTGGCACTCAAGGGTTGGCCGTTAGCTGCTATCAACTCCACCCTAGCCCCAGTTCTTTCTTTCCCACCATCGAGTGTGGTACCTTATGTGTGAGACGACAAGTTTTTTGTGGCAGGGTCTGTCGATCCTGCATTCCATTTACAGTTGCCTTGGCTCTGCTTACCTGCTCGACGTCATTTCAAGTACCGGTAAGATCTTTCCTTTTATTAAGCGGCATCGAGTACTGTTTCTAGTTTATTTTCCGTTTGGTCATGTCTTGTCGGGGGGGGGGGGCAAGAAACTATCTAAAGCACAGTGGCCACCTATGCGTCGGTGCCCCTTTGGCTGCCTCTACTCCGTGGCGGACCAGCATGACCGCTGCCTTTCCTGCCTCGGCCCCTACCACGATATGGATAACTGCGACATTTGCTTCTCGATGGACTGCCATGTTGTTGAGAACCGCACGTTGAAGGTCGGACACACGCTGCCGACTTTCGGAAGTCAAATGCGCAGTCACTGGTCCAAGGCGAGGATTCTCGGCCCTTCCTCCGGGTCCCCTCCCAGTCCTATACAGCCTGTGGACGAGGGAACCCCCGCCTCTTCTAGCCATACCGTGGTAGGGGTTTCTTCCGCGGTGCCGGAGGCCCTGGCCAGCCACCTTGGGGGTCAGTCGGGAGGCACCGCATCAGCAGTCACCTCTTCGGTGGCGAAGGCTCCCTCGGTGTCGCACCGCTCTTGGCTTCCAGCTCCATTCGCGGCACTGTGGGCTTTGAGTGCTGCGTTGCAATTGGCGTCAGGCCTTCTCTTGGTGCCGCCGTCGATTCTAATGCTGCTCACTGCTTCTGAGTTCTCGGCAGCACTGGGGCTGATTTTTTTTTTGGAAGTTTCTGGGCCTGGTTCTGGTCCCGGCACCGCGCGTGGCACTGGGGCCCGAGCCGACGCCATCCCTGTCCTCGGCGTGGCTTGCAGTACCATGAATGGGGTCGGCGCCACAATCGGGCTGGACCTTCCTTCAGCGCCGCTCGCGGCACTGAAGTGTTATGCAGTGTCGTGTTCGGGGCCGCACCTGGCTTTGGTACCG
The DNA here is from genome assembly GCA_016271365.2 of Neoceratodus forsteri. NCBI lineage: Eukaryota > Metazoa > Chordata > Ceratodontiformes > Ceratodontidae > Neoceratodus > Neoceratodus forsteri. The sequence goes on from CM028133.1 coordinate 805,955,087, forward strand.
CTTGCAGCACCGGGGTGGGTGTCGGGGTAGAGCACGGTGCCGCGTTTGGTTTGGCGGCTGACAGAGCCGGGGGAGAGCGCGGAGCCACACTCAGGGTTTCAGCCGATTCCCATGCCGTTTGCGGCGCCGAGGTGGGTGTCTGTGCTGGGTGTGGGGCTGTGGTTCCCTCTGGTGCCGTTGGCGCCGAATCTCCGGTAGCCCCACTTCGGGGTCCAGGAACTGAAGGGGCTCGGGGAGTTGTCTGGCACCGGACCTCGGAGCCTACCTCTTCGGAGGTGGACTCTGAGTCTGATTCAGACTGGCTTCCAGGTTCTTTGGACCCCTTTGTTTCCAGCACCTCGGCCCCCACTCAGCCTCCCTCTGGGGGTCAGTTGTTGCCAGTGGACCTTAGGGTCAGGGGGTCTGACCAGCCAGCAGTGGTCCCTGTGACTACTGCTATGCAGCCTGGGGTCGCTGGCACTGCGGTTTCTCCAGTTGGGGCACCCCCTCACATTGGTGTGTTTGGACAGCCCAAGTTTGGGGCAGCCTGGGGCGCACCAGGAGGGGGAAGGTACGGTTCCCTGAGTGGACTCCTCGGAGGCTTCCTGGAGTTGCCAGCTACCTAGGATGGTGGCTACGAGGACGAGGTCCCTCTCTGATTCCGAAGGGTTGAGAGGTAGAGGTGTGACGTGGCACGCCCTTCCCAGAGCCCAGCCGGGTTCTATGAGGAGCCGAAGCGCAGGCCCTCACCTTTCCCTGGAGGAGTCCCTGAGAGGGACTTTAACTTCTGAGGTCAGGGGCCCTCCTTCTGGACTTGCACGGTCCCAGTTACCTCATGGGGGGAATTTCTTCTTTTTGGCACAGCTCTGACCATTCTGACCCAGTTGAATGGATGTTAGCTGCAGAGGCCTTCGGGTCCCCCTCCCTGCAAAGGGTTTCTGGTTGGCCCCCGTGCCATGACAGGGACTGTTCTCCTGTTGCCAGGAGCCTGTCCCCCAAGCCTGTGTCTCCATCCCCGGTGGTCTCAGGTATTCGTGGTCCTCGCGGACCTCTTGCCTGGGAACAGTTCAGAGGTTCAGCTGCACATGTTCCCACCTATCTCCATGCCCTGGACCAGCAGGTGTTTCACCATGCTCCCATGCAGCCGGACCCTGAACCTGGAAGCTTGTCTTCATCCTCTTCTCCCTCTGTGGAGGGAGAGGAACCTTCGGTCCACATCTCCCCAGCGTCTGATCTGTCCTCCTATCAGCGCTTCCTTGCGAGGATGTTAGATGAGCTTCATCTTGCCCCTGTCCCAGTCAGCAATCCCGCGCACGTGACGCACACCTTCTTAGGCGAGTACAGTGCGACCCACCTGGTGGCTCCCATCTGGCCTATTCCTTTTCAGGAGGTGTCACATCGGCTCTGGCTTCATCCCTTCTCCACCGTTCCAGCCGCAAGGGACTTATACCAGCGGGATTGCACTCCCCCTGGGTTTCCATGTTCTCTGCCTCATTCCCCTTCGGGCTTGACCTCCCTGGACACCCTCTCTGGGCCTCGCACCCCTTATCGTGACTGCCCCCTGGACTCGGACTCTGCGGATTTCGACTTCTGGGGGAGACGAGTGTTCTACTCGGCATGGATCTGTCTATCGCAGCACAGCAGGCCCACTTTGCAGCCTACAACAGGTTCTTGTGGTCTAGGTTAGGTCAACTCCTAGCCTCAGTGCCTGACTCGGAGGAAACCAGCAAGTCATTGCCCTCTCTGCGCAGGGCCTGGAGCTAGCAAGGCACAAAGCAAGGGCATCGTATGATGCCAGTGAGGTGGCATCCAGAGTGGTAGGGACAGCGATCTGCCTTTGGCGGACGGCATGGCTTCGCCTATCCCGGTTATCACCCCTGGCCCGGCATAGGGTGATTTACTCCGCATACCGGAAAACCCATCTCTTCTCCTGAGGGATGAGATGGAGGCTTTCGGGGCACCCTCCTTCCCCCACTGGGGGATCCCCGTCTCGCCCAGACCAGTCCCAGGCCTCCCCAAGCTTGTAAGGGTTCTCCCCTTCAGGGTGTCTCCCACTGGAGGCTAAGGGATCTAGTTCCTTAGGGTACTTCAGGGCCTCCTTGGGGAGGGGCTTGGTATGCACCCACTAGTGATGAATGGCGAAGATTGACACAGATAAGATATAAAAATTACGTACCTACCATAATTCCTAATCTTTCTGTGTATCTTCACCATTCATCACTAAATCCCACCCTCCTTCCCCCTGTGGGCTTCAGTCTGTGGACTTCCTCCTCCCTATCCCCTGTGTGTCTTCTCTTTCTTCACTCTCCTCTCCCTTGCGTTTAGGTGGGAGGGGACTATGGAGACACACGGGTGAACCGGGGGGTTTATGAAGATTCTGGGTGGGGGTTTCTCTTTTCTCCCCTTTTCTGGGGAGTTTAGAAATGAGGGAGGCCCCCCCAACTTTTTTACTCAATTGTCTATTATTTAGAGTCTCATATTTTGAGCTCCTATCCCATTATGTCTTTGGCTGTTTTAAGTTTCTGATTTTTGGGAGGGAGGGGGGAGAGCTTGAGACACACCCTCAGCCTGTACCTTCTATTCTCTGGTCTTCTAGACCTAGGCTGCTCGCAACTCCTACTTGCCTCCTGCAGCTGAGCTCAATGGTCCAAGGCTGGACTATAGTCTTCTAAATATGGCAGAGTGTATTTCGCTCCTGGGGGTGTGCTACTCTTTTCCCCCCACTCCCTCTCCTTACCTCTCCTCCTCCTCCTTCCAGAGATTGGGGCCCCTTCTCCCCAATTTCCTTTTTTAATCTCTCCTTCTGTCCTCGCAGTCATTTATTTCTCCTTTTAGTTTATTATTCCTTTCCTTTTATCTATCCCTTAGGCTGTCTTGCGTCAACCCACCCTCCCTTCCTTATACTTTCCGTCGTGTCAGAACTGGGGCTGGGGCGGAGTAGACAGCAGCTAACTGCCAGCCTTCGAGTGCCATGTGGAACATTGGCCTCGAGGGCGGCGCTGGCTCTTCGTCGACTCTGCCCATGTTGAAATAAAAGGAAAGTCTCCCACGTGGTCCTAGCTCCGGCGCTGTACCCACTAGTGATGAATGGTGAAGATGCAGAGAAAGATCAAGAATTACAGTAGGTACGTAATTTTCATTTCTTTCCTTCTGCTGCTCAACCATCAACCCTGCAAGGTCTAACCACAGCAGATAGAGATGAATATATTGTGCAGATCGGGGATTATGAATAGGACCATAAAAATTATGGTAAAGCCATTCAGACCCCTGCACAACATCCCTAGGGGCAGTTTTAACACTTATCAGGATTAGATATAACAGAGGGGATAACCCGAGAGGCTTCTAACTTTTTGAGATGTAACTCCATGAGGCAGCTCGCCTTTTCCTCTTTATCAATATGAGTGGAATGGGTCTTGAATGTAGCATATTCCACCTGGAGTAATTCTGCATATTTATCGCCAAGGGAAATTAGTTCAAGCCTAGTGGCGTCCAGGGTTGAAGGAGTCATCTTACCTTCTAAGGACCGTGTATCTGACAACAAGCAGGAGGCTTGGGCCATCTTTTGTTGCTTCCATTTCTCAGCGAAACGTATAAAAGACACCTCAGATAAAACATTTTAAGGAAGACCATTCCTGGTTGACTGGCTCAATAGAGCCAGTATTGAACATCACATACAAGCCTATCTGGTGCATACCTTTCCCCACTATATCATCTTTCAGGAACTGATTATTATTTTTCCAAATGGTGTACTAGATCCAAACCAAAAAAAGGTCCAAGAGGACCCTGGGGCAATACCAGAACATTGAATTCCTCTAAGGATTTCACTACTTACTAGAAAACCATCAATCCTTGAGAAAGGGTGATGAGCAAGTGAGTAAAAAGTGAAATATTGGGGGTTCAAGACCAGCCATGGGTCACACAGTCCTAATGAATCTACCAGGTCTTGCAAGACGCATTACCCTAGGGAAGGGCCGGCAGTGATCCTACTTGTTCTTTCAAGATCTGGGGTAAACATGAGATGCCAGTAAAAAAGCCTTGTAAAATAGGTAGTGACGCAAAAGGAGCACGTAACCTTGCCAGTTGTAATAAAAAAGGAAGGGGAGTCAGTGTTAGTACTTTAGATGCTGCCCAAGAGAATCTCTGAATAGTCTAATATCCCAGAAATAAAAATATGCCGACCCTCTGGGTTTACCAAACTTTACAAATATTGAAAATTAACTCCTTGACTAAACAAGATCGCTATACCGTGTTCATGTTGTTAAGTAGAATTCCCAGGACCATAGACTTGGCCTATACCCGCCCTATGAAAGTGTGGATTCAGAAACCAATAAGCGAGTTTTTTGCAGGAAAATTATTCTGCAGCCATGATGTTTAATATGTTTAAGGATCTGAAACCTTTTGATCTTGGAGCGAGCCCCCTTCATATTCCACATAGCTATTTTAAGTATGCCACTCATGTTTTATCTGTTCTATAAAACAGTGTTAGAAAATCCAGATGACAGGTCTAGTAACAAACACAGTGCAATGGTAAGTCTCTCCACTCCCCAGCTACCCCACATAACCCTACATATCCCAAAACTATGTCCCAAAAAAAGAACAGCCCCCACACACACTTCCACAGAAAACTCCAAAAAATACAGTAGTAAACAACATCTTGAATAACACAACTATCCCATACAAAGCCCAGCAGGTCAGTCCTGGTACAATCAAACCCCCCAAGAAAACCTACTAAAAAAATCCCCAACATCCATCCGTCCCCTGATCCTAAAGACTGAACCACCAAAAAAAACATTGGTCCATGATGAACTCCTGCTAACCTACCTGGTTCCCACTCTGACCTGTTCACTTGGAACTAGCTGGAGTGAGACTCTCTAAAGAGAAAGAAAAAAGGAAAAAAAGGAGGGGGTATACAGACCTTAGGAAGTGGGAGAAACATTAACGGGTGCAATATCTAGGCTGAAATCATTATTAGATACTGTAAGAAAAGAAATTGAAGCCTCAAACCTGGGAAATAAAGGCATAATATCTAGAGGAAAAGAGGGAAGCAGGTGATACACAAGCCGAACAAAAAGACAACGCACATTGTAAAAATGAACATTGAACAAATACATACAAATAAGCACGAAAGAAAGAAAGGGTCACAGTCACAGTCTGGAGTAGGTGGCAGGATGTGACACACCAGAAGGGGTTTCATCTCTGCGTCCTTCTGCTGCTTCAAATCTATATTCCAAGGTACCTTCAGACCAGTACAAACGACTGTATTAAATAAAAGCAAAAAACAGAAAAACACTTAATTTAAAGGTTAAAATATTACAGGCAAGGTAGGAGCATTGAAACTAGTTCTCAACGGCAGCAGGGCATCACGTGACTCCCCCAAGTCAAGGGCTTTTATAAAAAGGACTTTATACACAATTTGTCATTAAGGCCAAGGGGATCCACGGCTCTCAGGGTTTATATTCAGTACTGTTCACATTTGTTCAGATAAGCGTCAAAGTCACCACCCCTTGTTTGTTTCCATACCCCTTACAGAAACCTTGTGCTGCTCTCAGTTGAACAATTCATTTACAAGTTTGGCCATTGCATTTTTTTCAGTTATCATTTCTGATAGAACCATAGAACTCCACAAGCTGAATTTTCTATTTTCTTTTAGTTCGCCCCATGCACTAGGCACGGCACTCAAAGCTTAGTAGGTAAACTACACCCTCTGTATCACAATTTGTAAAGGATTTAATCTTAACATCCCTCCCATTTTTTTGGAGTCTCAAAACGTACTCCCTTAGTAATGTTTTGGCACATGTGGAAAAAGAGAGGTCCACCTCCAGATGGCAGTCAGGCAGTAAGGCGCAGGGTCCCCCCCCCCCTCCTCAAAGGAGGAGAGCAGTAATGCATGCGCTCAATTCTCCCTCCCCTGGCTGACCCCCAAGCGACCCGAGTCTGTTCTCGAACCTGGGTTCGCTGTGGGACGAGGTAAGGCACTCAATGGCACCTCAGCCCTCTGCACCTCAAGGGTCAGCTGTACCCTCTGTTTTTGAATATTACTGATAAGTCATCTACGCTTTGCTCATACCCCTCTGGTCAGTGCTGCACTTCTTGTGAACTCTGATAAATTGGCCCTTGGTGAAGTTGTTTGTTGTGTGGTGGGGATGATAACTGGATGCAAGGAGAAAGCTATTTATGTCAGTCGGTTTTCTGAACAGGTGAGTTGCAGTAGTGACCTTGCCAAAAGGTGGAAGTTGTGTTACTCTAATTCATACTTGGGTCCTGACATCTACTCAAGTAGTATTCAGGGGCTTCAGGACTGCCCTTGTGGGGCACATTGGTGTACAGTGCCTCCACATCCAATGTTACCAAAAGCCAAGGATGAATTTGAGCAAACAACTTTTGTTGGAATTTGCCAGAATGGTTTTGGAGTGTAATACTTTCATGTTTTTAAACTGCCACCATCTCCAAGTTAAATGGATGGCAGTAGGGACATACTTCTGTGTCCAGCTATGCCAGTCTCTATTTGGGGAAGAGGGAGATTGATGTTGTATACAACCCAGACATGAACCCATACATCCACCTTTTGGATGTGTGGAAAGCCTTTACTGATGATGTGTTTGTTGTATGGCGACGATCATGGGATGAACTGGACTAATTTATCCAGTACATGGAAAGCAGTAATCCTCAATTATGGTTTTAAGACTATTGTGTATACCAGGCACATTGGCCTTTTGGATCCGGACATAGAAAAAACTGAGGATGACACTATTTTAACTCATCTGTTCAGGAAACCGATTGACAGGAATAGTCTCCTCCTTACATCCAGTTGTCATCCTCACCATACAGTAAACAACATCCCCAAGGGCCAGTTTAGCAGAGTTTGCAGGAACAACATCTCTGACCAGGGCTATGAGCAAACAGCAGATGACTTATAAGTAAGATTCAAAAACAGAGGGTAAAACGACATCATTGAAAAGGCAAGACAAGAGGTCTGTAGCAAGGGGTTAGAATTTTGGCAACAAAAGGAAAAGGAAGGAGGGAAATCTGAGTAAGAGTTAACCTTTGTCACCACATTTAGTGTCCAGGCATACAGAGTAGCGGGCACAATACAGAAAAGAAGAGGGATGCTCAGAGGTGGTAGTGCTTTGGCTCCATTAGTTGAGAAACTGTAAGAAGAATGGGCAAGAATTTTTTTTTTTAAACTTTCTATTTCTGCTCCTTCCTCCTCCTGAGCGCCATATGTTTGGGAGTTGCAGGGCATCTGCCTCCTTCCTCGCTGCCTGGAGCCATCGGTGAATCCCCCCATATAGCCTTGGCTATTCTCCCAGGCGGGGACGAGCTGGGGCCCGTACACCCTGAGTGTCAGTGTTTTGTCGAGGGTCACCGAATAGGACAGGCAGGGGAATGTTGGAGGCCTGTGCCAGGCACTCCATCTACCCAGCGCTCATGAAACTGTTTTTTCCTGTTCCTTCTGGTGTGACATGCGCCCTGATGTTCTAGGTGTGAGCGCTGACGCCCGTCACACCTCTCCCCTGTGAAAGTGGCTTGGTACCTTCTGCATCTCTGGCCTCCACCAGAGATCTGTCAGGCACTGAGCCTCATCCTTCCTCCCTCCTCGGAGAAGGCGAGTGGTCTTCTGACTCTCAAGCCTTCTACCCCGGCTGGCCCTCCCTTTCCCCGGGCACGTTCCCAACCCAGGTCGGTGGCATTGTGAGCAGTAGTTCTACCGCTGCACATGGGCAAGAAATTTAAGGACACACTGGATAATTCTTTACAACCAGCACCCAGCTGTAAAACATGGTTCCCCCCTCCCCCCACCACCATGGTAGTCACATGTTTGGTTTGCAGTCACCAGCTTTCTAGAATACAGGAGGATATATATCTTTGTGGACATCTACCTCTATAGAACCACATCTTTGGAATATACGTGGTTGTTGGGCTGTCTTAGAAACCTTTACCATGCTGGGGTTGCCACGTTTGCATACTTCATTGTAGCTTGTATAAAGTTGGTGGCTCCATACCTCCTCAATTTTATCTCCACCATCAGCGGCTTGTTGAATAAAAAAAATGCCTTGGTCGATTTTGACTGTTGAAATAACATTTTTCTTTTACTTTACTTACTTTGTCAGTATTGCATGCTGCCATAAGAAACTTTAAGGAAGCCCCAACTTTTAGCTTCTGTTGGTACAGTGTGTAGAAATTTAAAGATGACACTCATGCTCTTTGTTTTCTACTTTATCCTTTGCATGATGGGAAACCCTGCCCCATTTATGAGGATTTTAATCAGGCAATGAGAGAAACACTACAGAAAACTTTGAAAACTAGCAGACATTGGCGTCTGCCTCTCCAGCTCGCTGTATTGTATCTGCTGTTGTGGACACCAAAAAGTCTCAACAGGCATCCATGCTCTTGCTTTGGCAAGAAAGATTCCATTCATCGAAGAAAAAGCCTTCTGACAGAGTGTAACTATAAACATTCTAAGTCTCTCTCCTAATCCTGATCTCAGCGTACTTCATGTCAGGGTAAGTTCTAGGGGCGTGGATATGGTTCTCTTATCCACACAATGGTAGTTCCACCAGAATTGCTGATTCATCAGAAAGTCTTTGAGGTAATCTCCCCCCACCTGGATGGTATATCATCTGGCTCTACCCCTTGATATCAGCTCTTCCTTTCCGGTGAAAGAGTTTGGTCTCCTCCTTCACAGCTCTATGTGTTGTAGGTCCTAAAGTACTGTATGCCATTGGCAAACTTAGTTGTGCCTCAGTAAATTGATATTGTGCAGTATTCCTTGGTTCTCCTCCAGCCTCAGGTGATGGAAGATGGAACATAAAGAAGCAAAGACAGCTCCCAGCTTCAGGCAGTGTGTCAAATGCCAACAAAAGATATTGTGGATGGACCCACATGTGTTGTGCCTCTACTGCCTTGGGACGGCACACACTGTCACAGGTTGTGGCCTGTGCCAGATGATGCTCCTTTCTTCCCTGGAGGATTATAAGGCTCTTCTTCTCCTTGGCTGACTGACTGAGATCCTAAACTGTAGCCTGAGGGTTACAAGGTGGCCTCCGTTGCACCGGTGCCTGTGGCTCAACTCATGGCCATGGAAGAAGCACTGGCAAAAGCTGTAGCGGGCACCTCATTCTCCCCGGTGCTGCTTCTGGCTTGGGCCAGCGTTGGAGCATCCTTAAGTGGAGACCTTTGGGGAAAGCCCTGCCCATTATGGTGAAAAGTACAAAAAGCACCACTGTCAGTCATGGGATTGGGAAAGATCCCACTCCTCCCGCAACTTCCCTGACTGTTCAAAGCCAGTCCAGTGCCTAGCTTCGGCTAAGCCCAGATTGGTTGAGGGCCAGATGGCAAGCTCTACGGCAAACCCATCGGGTTTGATGACCTCAACATTGGTCAAACAGGTGGCCAAGATTTTCCTCAACCCAGTCAGCCTTTTGTTGGAGGAGGTTGATGAGGAGTCGGTCTCCAAGACCCCGTTTTTCCCGGTCCTCACCCAAGAGGATGTGGAGTGGTCAGTGTCCCCAGCTGTTGCCACTCGGGAATGGCCTCCACCATTAGTTGTTCCACTAGAGTTGGTATACGTTGTCTATATGGCACCTCTGGCGGCTTCTCTGCGACATTGGCTCCTGGGTCAGCAGTCAAGACTGAGGTGTTCCTTGCGCTCTCAGTCTTTCTTGACTTGGAGGTTTCACCATCTATGTTCCTCATCCTCCTCATCTTCGGATGATGAGAGGCTCTGCCGGCGCATGTGGCAGTGCTATAAGGAACTCCTCTGGCAGCAGTGGGCCTTGGCGGGGCAGGGTAGGGCTCTACCCCCTGACCCCTGTTGTTGATTGGTTGGTGCTAGTCAAGCCCATGTCGGTCCTCCTGAGGCTTTTGTCACAGATATCTTCCTCTTCACCCCTGCTGGTGGAGTCGACTTCACTGTAACCCTTGTGGGGAGCCCCAGCCAAGGACTCTCGTAACCAGCTTGCTAGGTTGGCTTTCGGTGGAAATCACCAACTCAGATAACTTTAGGGTAGTTCATGAGGGCCATTTTTGATGAGTCTTCAGACAGTTGTGATGGTTCCTTCATGCAGTCGTCGAGGATGCATACCTTCAACAGAAAATTGGTCAGGGAGTTAACCATCAACCATGGGCCGGTGTGATTTGGGGCTCTACTCCAACTTATGGTTGAGTCTATGAATGTTCCTTTTGAGCCCTTTCCAGAAAAGGGCCAGGTGCCCTTTCACAGGCATGCTGGATATGGACGAATCTTCAGGGGTTGCCTTTCCTATGGCTGAGGCCATTTTGGGACTGGTCCTAGAGTTTTGACAGCATACAGCATCCTGCCCAGCACCCTGAGCCTGTATGGTCCACAGGCTTTCTGTCCGGGTTCTCACAGCACCCCTTGGCTGAGGGTCTGGTCTCAGAGTTAGTCTTCCAGAAATCCAGAACCCCCCCAACGAGTTGAAGAAGCTAGACCATGCAGCCAAGAAGGTCTATGCTGCTTTTTTGTTCGGTTTCCGTCAGGTGACCTAAGCCTTGGTGATGGCCCATTTTGGTCACTCCCTGCTGGGAGTGCTGTATAATGTGCTCCCTCAGCTCCCTGCAGACAAGCAGTTGCCAGGGAAATGGTCAGAGACCAGGGTCAGGCGCTGGCTGAACACCAGCTCCAGATGGTCTCGGACATGGGTGACTCCTGTGCCATGGCAGCAGGTGCGATGCATTGCAGGGCCTGGCTGGAGGTTTCTTCCTTTACATCGGACACTGAGCATAAGCTGGTCAATGTTCCTTTCTTTGGCCTGGGGTGGACAGTCGTCTCACTCTAATTGGGAAATCCAGCACTACCCTGCACTCTGTGGCTTCGTCCCAGAAGGATCCAAAGGCCCAGAAGCTGAAAAAGAAGGCCTTTCAGTTTTGATCCTTTCAGCCATAGCAGCCTTGGCAGCATGAGCATCAGTAAGGGGCATTACTAAGTCTGGTGCCCCAAGGTCAAGTTCTCTGGCCAGGGGTCAGAAAGAGGCAGGATTAGGGGAAGTGGAGCCCCTCTGGCACCAGTGGCTGGTGCATCTTCCAAAGCTGCCCAGTGACAGTTGGGGAAGGGGGATCTACTTCCCACCTTTCCAGTCCCTGATGCAGCTTCGCAACTTCTGGCCACACTGATCTGTCAGTACTATGGATAAATGGGTTCTCGAGGTGGTAGGCAGAGGAAACATAGACAGTGACTGCAGATAAAGACCCTTGGTTCATCTAGTCTGCCTAAATCCCTGGAATCATTCTTGGAACCTAGTATTCCCCAAGAATACCAACCCTCCCAGACCCTTTCCTATTTTTTTCTCTGATCCTGTCAGTCAGGTTACCACTATTCCCTTCATTCTATCCAAAGCCTGTTTGAACCCCCTTACTGTGCTTGCTCCCACCATCCCAGCTGGCAGTCTGTTCCAGGGCTCCACCACCCTTTCTGTAAAGAAGTACTTCTTTACGTCTTTCCTGAACCTCCCGACTGCCAACGTCCACTCATGACGTGAGTTGGTACTCTGGAAAAGAATTCACTGCAGTTCACTTTCTTAATTCCTTTGAGGAATTTGAAGGTCTCAGTCATATTGTCCCTTTCTCTTCTGGTTTTCATTGAGTATAAATTTAGTGCCCTGAGGTGCTCTTCATAGGATTTAACCTGCTGTCCCTGAATCATTTTGATCACTCTGCTTGTACTGTCTCTAACCTATCCTTGTCTTTTCTGAGATAAGGGTTCCAGAACTGGCCACAGTACTCCAGGTGAGGCCTCACGAGGACTCTGTAAAGGGGGTAGTATTACCCCTTTTCTCCTATCAATCCTCCTCCCAATGCATCCCAGCATCCGGTTGGCCTTACTTATAGGCCTTGTTGCACTGACTAGTTTGTTTATGGGAGTTACTGATGGTAACTCCTAGATCCCATTCCTTATTTGTAGTGCTAAGTCTCTCCCCTGCCATCCAATACTCTGTCATGGAGTTATTTTCCCCTAGGTGCATTACCTTGCACTTTTTTGCATTGAATTTTAACTGCCAGAACTTCGACCACCCCTCTGACTTTAGCAGGTCCTTTTACATGTTCCACGTTCCTTATTCCTTCTTCACTATCGACCCTTCCACATAGTTTTGTGTCATCTGCAGATAGACACATCTTGCCCTGGATTCCTTCACAAATGTTGCTAATGAACATGTTGAAGAGGACGGGGCCCAGGACCGATTTCTGTGGAATCCCGCTCGTTACCTCCTTCTCTTCTGATTTGACCCCATCGACTAACACCTTCTTTTGTCTTCCTGCTAGCCAGTTTCCTGCCCAACTCAGTAGACTTTTAGCTGCACCCAGGTCCCCTATTTTCATAAGCAATCTCGTGTGTGGTACCAAATCAAAGGCCTTACTTATGTGTGAAGTACAACAAGTCCACTGTGTGGCCCTTGTCTATCTACTTTGTCACCCAGTCAAAGAAGATTAACAGCCGGCGCAGTGGTACAGAGGGCTTAGGTGTCTAGAACCTTACCTCACATCATGCCGATGACCTGGGTAGGGAGCAAGCTCAGGTAACAGGGAGGTTGGCCGGGGGAGAGAGGATTGAGTGTCCAACGGACAGTTCTCCTGTCTTGGGAAGGGGTGGGTCGTGGATCCCTGGCAACAATGATACCACGCGGAAGCATGCTGTGCAACAGCCTGGGCCTAAGTATCGGGGGTGACAGTGGACATCCATGGGAGGAGTGCAGGAGCATGCTCATACCCGTGCTGTACGTCATTGCATGTCCGCGCTTTGGGGGGGGGGTTACCATGGAACACAGGAAACACCCCGCCTGCTCGGAGTAAGTCACCACTCCAAGCCTCCCACATCTGTCACTGGATCCTGCTCTCCGGACCCCGACTGCCTCCTTCCTTCACCTCTGCCTGTGGTGGCCTTGGATAATGAGGGATGATTGCCACAGTGCAGAAGGCAACCGTGCCCAAGGGGAAGACTTGGGGCTCCACATACAGTTGAGTCACGGGTGGGTTGGAGGAACGGGGATCCTGGTGGAGAGGATCTGAGCAGGGCTGGAGAAAGGGTAGACAGTGGCTGATGGGGTCCCAGCAAGTGGCGACCGGAGGGAAAATGAAATGAAAACAAAAAAAAAAGACTCAACAGGTTGGTCTGACAAGATCTTCCTGTGACAAAACCATATTGTTTATCATCCTAGAGTCTGTTGCTCTCCAGATATTGTACAAGGTCCTCTTTAATGAGGGACTCCATCAGCTTCCCCATGATGGAAGTCAGTCTAACATGCCTATAATTCCGAGGTTCCCCCATCTTCCCTCCTTATGTAGCGGCTCTGTGTCTGCTAACTTCCAGTCTGCTAGGACTTCCTCAGTCCTGAGTGAGTTGTTGAACAGCTGAGCCAGTGGATCAACCAGTTTATTTGCTAACTCCCCCAGTATCCTTGGGTGCAATCCATCTGGACCTGGGGCCATATCAATCTTGAGGACTGCCAGCCGCTTCAGGACTCTTTGCCTAGTGAACACTGGCAGGCTCATTTCTGGGATTCTCTTTGAGGCTGCTTTGATACAGCTCTTTGGCAGGGGCTCGCCTTCTTCCTCAGTGAAGACTGAGCAAAAATAGTCATTTAGAAAGGCGGCCTTTTGCCCATCCTTGTCTTATCACCCTTCCTCCCTTCCCCCCCACCAGTCATGTAATTCCCTTCCCTCCCTTTTTACTTTTTTTTGCTAAAATATCTAAAAAGCTGTTTTTCACCGTTCCTCACCCCCTCCACGGTGTGCAGTTCTGTGTCTACTTTCGCCTCCCTGGCCCCCCCCTTTTTTTTTTTTTACTTAATGTTTCTACCCCATGGCTCCTGGTTGGCTCCTGCTTCCGGGCATCCCATTCTTCTCCGGCCATCGTCCATCCTGCACTCATCTCCCAATCAGGCCACCACCTTGCTACCCCCATGGCGGGGTGGCAGGGAGCCCTCAACTCCCCACCAGTACCAGATCCCAGTACTGGTGGTGCCCTCAGAGATGGTGCGTTAGGCGGATGGCCATCAAGCTGCTCAACCTAGCTGCCATTTTCCCTCTTTTCCTTTTGGCGATGTAGCATGCAGTGCTGACAATGGGCGTGCCACGTGCGCATCCACACGAAGCGCACCCGCCGGCTTCTCTGCCTCCATGCCCCACTGTATTGGCCAGGCGTGCCAACACCTAGCCTCTGTTAGGTGTCAGGCAAACACTGGCCCTTGTTCCCCACACTCCCTGGTACAGGAGAGCAGTCCTCCGGACGCTCGATCCTCTCCACCCTGGCCGGCTCTGATGACCCACTTGCACTCGCGAACATGGGTCGCCCGGCGTGGCAGAAAGAAAGGCATCGCCGCCTTAGTCCTCCACACCACTGGGCTCTCCCTGGCTTTTTAAAGATATTCTTCTCATTCTGTCTCTCCTTGCTTGCTCTTGTATTTATTAAATGCCCTCCTTTTGGCCCCTACCACTTCCCTGACTCTAGGTGAGAACCATAGCAGTTTCTTCAACCTGTTTTTCTTTGTCATTGCTTTTATGCATGCCTTCAATGCCTTGAGGATAGCCCCTTGATTGCCTTCCATTTCTCCTCCACCCTGCCTATGCCCCCCACCCCCTCTAACTTCTCTTGACCAGTTCCCTCATCTTATTGAAGTCTGCTCTTCTAAGTCAAGGACTTCAGTTTTTGAGTGCAGCTTTCCAGCTGCTAGAGTCATTTCAAGCCACACAGAGCTGTGATCGCTATTCCCCAGTGGTTTCCCCCACTCTCATGGCACCCACTAACTATGTGTTGGTGAGTACCACAGCTAGGACTGCAGACTGCCTGGTGGGTTCCTTAACTAGTTGTACCAGGAGACCATCCTGAAATGCGTCTGGCAGTGTCTGACTTCTGGTGCTCTTGGCCAGGGCCTCCCAATCAGTGTCTGGCAAGTTTAGGTACCCTTCCCCTACCACCTCCCCCTTTGCTATCCCTCTTTATGTTCCGCCTCAAGTTCTCTGTTCCTTTCATCCCCTTGACCCAGGGTCCTACAGACCACCCCTAATCTTATCTTCCTGCCTGAGGCCACTGTGAATTGCACCCATGTAGACTCAGTTCCCCATCGTTACCTCTAATGCCCCCATCTGCAGTCACTTCACTGCCCTCCCTGACATACAGGGTGATCTCCACATCCCCACCTGCCCTGTAATTCCTCCTAAATAATGTATATCCAGTGACCATCTCCCAGTAGTTATTCTCTGTGGCCCATGTTTCTGTGATGGCCACAAGGTCCACCTCAGTGTGTATCATTATTGCTTGGAGCTCACTAAGTTTGTTCCCCAGGCTCTTAGCATTAATGCATTCCCACTTGGCCCCTGTTCTAGCACTGCTACTCTCCATCTGCCTGCTATGTTTTCTCCTTGCTCCCTTAGTGCCTTTGCCTGCAGTTTTTCCTCTCACAGCTGTGCCCCCCTTATTCTCATAACCCCTACATCGTTCTCTGTACCCTATATTTTGCTATCGTCCCCTGGGTGTGGGGGGTATTATCTTGGATCCCCTTCTGCTCATGCTTCTTTGTGGATCCTGTAGACCTGGACTCCCCCACAGTCAGTTTAAATGCCTGATATAGACATCAAACATCTGCCCCAGTGCGCCAGCCCCCCTCTCCTGTCAGCTGAATCTCATTATCTTTGAAGAGTCGTCTGTCAAAGAAATCCCCCAATCCCCTACAAAGTGGTATCCCATGTCCTGACGCCACTCCTTGAGCCAGTTATTGAATTCTGTCTCAGAACCCCTAATCCTGTCCTGCCTCCCCGCCCGGCCCCACACAGAAAGAGTTTGGAGAAAGCCGGGGAAGCCGAGTGTGCCACCAGTCTGCGCCCCAGTTGATGGAAACTCTGCTTCACTGCCTCTACTGACTAGTTGGCCAGATCATTAGTACCTAGATGCACCAGCATCCCCAGAGGACTGCCTCTACATTTCGAGGCTGTCCTGCCTTCCTTACCCTATGCTCTGAGGGAGTCCTCAGTGTCACAGGATACATTGTCTGCCCTCAGGGCGGACGCTGTTCAGCTCCTTGCGAGAGGAGCCATAGCCTGTGTCCCAGATAGGTACTTCCTGCAGGGACCCGATTTTTCTACAGCACATTGGGACCGAGTTCTGCAACAGGATTACCATTTGCTGCAAAACTTCTGCAGCAGTGGCTTGTAATTTCTGCTGAAGTTCTGTGGCATCAATGAACTGCCACATCACAGCGCCAGCTTGTCATCCTGACACCACATCCATGGCAGTGGCTGTGGCAAATGGGATGAGGGAGTGCACAGTACCACTAATTGAAAAAATAAACCCACAGACTTTTAGAAATAATATTGTTTAAAAAAATCTTTTAAAAAAATCTATAATTTAGGGTTGTGTCCTATTGCATAAATGAAATTTTCAGAGGGGATTTTGTGTGATAAGTGATTTATCTATACTTATGCTGCTTCCTCCACTTGTGAAGTTCCCATTGCATATCACTTATATATTTATATGCAGTATGTAACATAGTTAAAAAAAAATTCCCATTTTATGATCGTGAAATAGTATCCTCATTCATACAGGTCCCTTTGGAAATGGAATAAATAGAATAGGGGAGATATTTCAAGATTAATTTTTCATGCCAGCTTCACTTCTTCTAATGCACTGGATTGTACCATCAGGCCATGACACACACACAAACCCCTTGTGAAGGAAGGCTCCCCAACCCATCACCAGGTGTCACACGTGTGACAGAATACTGCACCTTGCCGCACTGGCCCCCCCCAATCCTCGTGCTGCCCAGCCAGCTCCCCAAGCTGATCCTCGAACTTGAGTCACCGGAACTGGAACACAGCATGGTACCCAGTGGCCCAACGGCTGGCCCTGCACACGTTTCTTCATAACTTTTAGGTAGTTCTGTCAACTCATAACATGTAATCAGTATCCCTGGCAAAAATGTGTACAGCGCAGTTATTCGTTTAACAGGTCTACACATCATTATATTCCACCTTTCTGGGTATATCTCCTTTATTTATTTATGTATGTATGTACATACATACATATTTATGACATTGAGGGCTTCCCTATACCTTAAAGGCACAAATAAATCTGTACAAAGTAAGATATTAAGTTAACGGGTCTCTGCTATTTATTTATTTAAATGTTTGGTAACTGGGAAAGGCACACTGAGCCAGAGCTCATTTCCAGTTGCGAACCGGGGGAAGGATAAGGGAGGGAGATAGGAAGGAGGAATCAAAGAAGTTGAGTAGTTTGGAATGGACTAGTGACTCCTACAGCTTGGCTAGGGAGGGTAGGAGAGAGATTGGCCTGTAGTTTTCTTGGGATGATGGGTCACTCCCTTGGTGGAGGGGGAATACCTTAGCAGTTTTCCAGGTGAGGGGGACAGCGCTAAGGGTAAAAGAGTGTTTCCAAAGGTGGGTGAGTGGGAGGAGAATGGTGAGGGCAGAAATGTGGAGGAGTTAGGGGTCTAAGCCTTCAGGGAGGGGTTGAGAGATTTGAGGGTGAGGAAAACTTCTTGAAGGGAAATGGGAGGGAAGTGAAAACCAGTCAAGGGTGGGGGTGGGGGTGGTTGAGGACTGAGAGGGAGCTGCACAAGTCGTGAAGTATTTGTTGAAGAAAATTGGGGGGGAGCTTAGATTGGATTGGAGGTTGGAGCTGAAGTAGTGGGCCTTGTGTGCATGGGTATCCTTAGTGCAGGAGTTTCTGAAGTACTTCTAGCGCTGGTGGTTGGAGTCAGAGTGGGAGGCCTTAAAGTGGGACCAAGCCTGGTCCCTGGTTTTGCAGAGCTGTTGGAGGTCAGGTGTAGTTTAGGGGTGGTCAGAACTTTCAACCCTGTTTTTTTTTTTTTTTCAGGGATAGGCGTGAGTGTTCCAGTAGTGAGTGAAGATGGCAGTGAAGTGTGATAGGGCTGAGTTGATGTCCTGGCAGAGTAGACCAAAGGAGCAGTGTGCGGAGGCTAGAACACACAAGAGAGCATCAGAGTTTTTTTTTTTTTAATTTAAGCTGTTTATTGATGTACAAGAAAACAACAGACATGAAACAGGTAATCACATACATGATCCAAAATAATTGGTAAAACAAAGTTTCATGTCCCCCCCCCAATATTCCATCCCCCCAAGCTTCAGGAAGTCCCTATCCGCCCCACCCACTTTGGCCTCAAGTGACAATGAATCTATCCAAGCTAAGGGAAGGTTGAGAGATTGTGCCATAGGAGCAAAGGGGAGCAACACCGACCATGGAAAACAGGATGCATTCAAGATGGCAAGGACCCTGATTGAGTCAAATATAGGGTATGCATATTTTCTCAGATCTTCTTATACCTAGAAGGGGAGCCCCGCAGGCTGGCTTTGAACTGCTCAGCCCTTAAATTGAAACGCGGTTATTGCAACTATTCTGTATAGGAAATTGGGTGCGCATCCAGCCAGTGGCATAACACCAGTTTAAGAGATAAGGATATCAGTGCCATATAATATCTACGTTGCTGAACCGCCACACCTGCAAAGTTCCCCACCAGGCAGACCTCAGGGATGAAGAGATCAGCTATACCGAGCAAGGGGTCTGCTTTACTCTTTATAGATTCTCATAGGGATTTGATTGGTGGGCATTCCCCAAAAATATGTAGCAGGGTTCCCTCTTCTCGATGGCACTTGGTACAAATAGAGGAGGGGGCTCTGGCTACTTTAAATAATCTAATTGGGGTCCAATACATATTATTCAGAACTTGGAATTGCTTAAATCTCAGCCTGTCTTGGGTGACATACCTGTAACTGTCTTGCCAGATTGTACCCCATTTGCCCTCAAGATTAGGAAAATGTGCCATCCAATAATGTGCCCCATCGAGGTCTGCAAAAGCTCTATCAAATAAAGAGCTGTATACATTGGAAATTGCATGGGGGAGACTGGTGATAAGAGAAAGATTAGAAATAATCTCCAGTAGTGTCCCCTTCGGTTAATAGGTGTTTTTTCTATATTAGCAGGTGTCTCAATTGATAGATTTTAAATACCTGACCACGGTTTATGTTATATTTACTCAGGATTGCCTTTATGAGGCTACAAACACCCTCTGATAAAAGGTCTTTAATCTTAGCCCCTTGAAGTTGAGGAAGCCATTGAGCTAAAATAGTATGGCCACCAATTTTAAAGTTAGAATTCCCTAGAAGGAGCTGGGCAATATCTCTTTTATGTTTATATCTTAGGAAAGAGCATAATTGCGCATGTATCCTGACCAACGTTGCTATTGGGGTGCATATTAAACTGCGAGGGAGATCTTTTGGTAAGATATGTAAAAGGGCATCAGGGGAGATGCCTGTTACTGAGATCATTTCCATTTCCAATTTTAACCATAAGGGGACATACGGAAGGAAGGGAGTTCAAGTCTGTCGGATTGGTAAGCCACCGCTAGTATTTACATGCTTGATTAGCCCAGTAGTAGAGTCCAAAATGTGGCAGTCGCAATTCCCCCCGATTTTTGAGGGCAGCCATTTTATGGTAAGCCCTTCTTGGGGGTTTACCCAGCCAGATGAATTCAGTGACACTGGAATTAACATTTTTAAACCACTTTAAGGGTAACCATGAATGCATCATGTTAAAGGGGTAGAAAAGCCTTGGTAGTATGTTCGTTTTAACTAAATTAATATGCCCCCAAAGCGAAATTGGGAGGTCTTTCCATCTGAACAATTTGAAGGAGAGCATCTAAGTTGGACATTATCATTTTGGTTTCGCTTCTGGATAAAGTGATGCCCAGATATTTCAGGCTCTGTGGACTCCACTACAGGCCACGGTGCATAACATCATGCTTTAATAATTTATTATTGAGGGGAAATACTGTAGTTTTATCTAAATTAATTTTGTAGTTGGAGAGCAGGCTGTACTCCTTGATAGTTTCTAAGGCTGCTGGGAATGATTCCTGAGGATGGGCTAAGTGCAGTAGAATATCATCTGCATAGGCTGATAATTTGAGTTCTTGGGATCCTATAGTTATACCTTGTATTTTGTTTTTTTTTTTTTTCCTCTTAATTTGGTTAGGAGGGGCTCTAGATAGATATTGAACAGGAGTGGTGACAATGGGCAGCCCTGTTGAGTGCCCAAGTGTAAAGAAAAAGTGGTTGAAAATACTCCATTACAGTACAAGCGGGCACAAGGGTTTTTGTACAGAGAAGCAACCCATTTAACAAAAAGAAGGGGAAAGCCAAATTTGTGCATAGAGCAAAATAAAAACTGCCAGTCTACTCTACTCTATCGAAAGCTTTCTCTGCGTCCAGGGACAATAGGCCGGCTGGAATGTCTGAGTCCCTGGACACAGAGAAAATATGGGTCGATTTACGCAGGTGGTCAGATGAAGTTCTGCCGACCATGAAGCCCTTTTGCTCATACTGGATTATGGAGGGCAGTACTCTAGCCAGTCTGTTAGCAAGTAATTTAGCTAGGATTTTAATGTTGTAGTTTAACAATGATATGGGTCTGTAGCTGGCAACCCGCTCTGCATCCTTCCCAGGTTTGTGAATGACTATTATTAGAGTTTCTAATAAGTTTTTGTCGACAGTCTCTGATACCAATATCTAATTGAATAGTTTAGACAGCCAGGGGATTAATTGCTTAGCAAAGTCCTTGAAAAGGTTTGGAGAGAACCTGTCTGGTCCTGGGGCTTTGTCCAGTGGTAGGGAGTTGATGATTGATTGCATCTCAGTATCTCCTAAAGGAGATATCAGACTTACTTTTTGCTCTTCTGCTAGAGATGGTAGGGGTATGGTATCGAGGTACATATCTACTGTTGTTCTATCTGGGGTATTGGGCATAGGGCTGTAAAGATCCTGATAGTATGATGCAAATTCCTTGGTTATATCTTTGGGATTTAGTTTAATAGTGTTATCTGATGAGGAACATATCCCTTAAATAATTATGAAGGCCTCTTGATTTTTAAGCCTGAGGGCAAGTAATCTACCTGCCTTTTCACCCTAATCTATATACAGTGCTCTGGTTTTCAAGATAGCAAGCTCTGCCTTTTCCCTTAGTAGCCCATTGTACTGGTCTTTAAGCCCTACCAATTTACATCTATCCTCATCTTTAGTGTTGGGCAAAAGGTTTGCTTCCAGGCTGCTTATAGTGGTCTGAAGCTCCAGAGCTTTCTGCTCTCTTATGCTTTTCCTAATAGAGGCTAGGCGTATAAGTTCACCCCTAATGACACATTTTAGAGCACTCCATTCCATGTCTATCCTACCAGTGGAGTTTAAGTTAATCCCTGTATATTGGTCTGTCACCTGTGTGATATGTTCTATTGCCTTCTCATCTTTAAGCAATTGATTATTGATTTTACAGATTGTTTCTTTAGGTAGATTGGGGGTAAGGTTCAGTTGGCACCAGATAAGAGTGATCTGAGATTACCCCGGGATCTATTTTATTTTCTAAAACCCCAAGTAGAAGTGTGTGGCTGAGCAAAAAGTAATCTCTTCTTGATGAAGAGCCATGTACTTCGGACCGAAATGTGTACTCTCTTGAGACCAGGTAAAGTATTCTCCAGGGGTCACATAGCCCCATGTGATCAACCAAGTCCTGAATTGCCCTCTGCGCTGGGGATAGGCCACTACATGTCTTATCAGATTTATCTAAAGCAGGGGAGAATGGCAAGTTCCAGTCTCTGCCTAGAATAATGGGAAGAATGGTGAAGGGTGCAAGGGCAGTCAAAAGCTCCGTAAAGAATGCAGGGGTATCTGCATTAGGGCCCTACATGCTCCCTAACATAACCTCAGTCCAGTCAAGGAGACCTTTCAATAGTATGTAACGGTCAGTTGGGTTTCTTATGCAGTGTTCACAAACAAAGGGGATGTGTCTAGATATCATGATGGCTACTCCTCTGCTCTGTGTGCTAATCCCTGCGGTATGGACTTGCCCCACATATTGCCTCCTGAATAGACTGGCTTTAGAGTCTAATAAATGTGGCTCTTGTAAAAATGAGATGTCCCCTTTAAGAAGTTGTATGTGTTTTAATACTTGGTATCTTTTGGTTTTATTACGAGCCCCTCTAATGTTCATGAAATAATTTTCCTACTGTTTGCCATCTTTTATGCTCAGATATGCCCTGTGAATGGTCAAATGCCCAGATACATAACACACATGCAGTTCCCTGATTCGTCTAGGCCAACAACCCCCCATCATTCCTAGCCTTCCAAACCCAACTAAGCCAAAGCAGTCCTGTTCCCCAAAACCACCCTAAAACCCATACCCTATAAATGTACTGCCAAAAAACCCACAAAAAAGACAAACCTGAAATACCCCAAGTCTAAATAAACCTGTAGAGAACATAAGTTGTAACAATATTGTAGTCATGACAACCCCCACTCACCAACAAAATTAGCTTATGGTACATGATGTGACCTTCCTGCAGTAACCTCTCCCACCCCCAACCCCCAACCAAAAAAATGAAAGAAAACAGTGCATCATATGAGAACCTTCCCAGAATCTTGATTATTATGATCATAAGATTGGTGGGGGACTGCATCTCAGTGAAGCACAAATCAAAATAATCCTCATATAAAGCGAATAAACTCCAGCAATAGTGCAATTAACATGCTTAAAAAGAGTTATGCTGTTTATAAACACCAACGCTAAACAGTAGTCTAATGTGTGTCCCAAACAACTAAAGTCAGGGCTAGGAAGCAAAACCGAGGCTGCTAAACTGCATGACTTGAGCCAAGTTTAGAAGAGCCCTATGGAAAGTAAAGCTGCCAACACAAGAGATTGGATGCAAAATAACAACAGTGTCCTTTCCTTATATCCTCCTCGAGGACGGTGAGAACAATGAAGAAAGAATGGGACAGGTGTAATATGGCGCTTCTCCACAAGTGAACTTAGTACGCAAGTTGGAACTACGTGCGCTCAGCAAGTTTGCTACAAGTCTGCAAAATTCTTGTAATGGAGGACTAATTACAAAGCACAGACAGATGTTTCCCTAACTAGACAGAATACAAAACCTAGCAAAAGGAGCCAGGCTGAGTTCCAAACAAAACAGGCCATCGATGATCTTGGTACTCCGATGCAAAGATAGATGCAACGTAGCAGATTTACAAGAAAGACCCCACAGTTATAGACCCAAAGGGAAAGGGATGTCTCATCTTATGTTGGGGTCAAAACCATGATGTCCTTCCATGAAGCTCTGGGAAAGCCTCCTTCAGGGCATCCTCTGCCAACTTCGGGTCCTTGTAGTGGTCCAGTTACCGCCTATCAACACTTGGAACCTTGCAGGATAGCCCATCCTGAATTTGATGCCTGCTGCTATGAGTTTAGACACTATAGGGTGAAAAGAGGCCCTTCTCTGACGTACTTTTAAGGGTAGATCTTGCGCCACTCGCAGTTTCACTACTTCCCATGTAACCTCCTGTAATTCTCTCACTTTAGCCAAAAACTTTGCTTTTCCAAGTAGTTGAGAAATCTGAAAATCAGTGCACCCGAAGGCGGCATGGGGCGTAGAGCCCGGTGAGAACGCTCAATTGCATAAGTAGGCCCGAATGGCGAAGGGCCCATGCGTTTAGTAATAAACTTTTGGGTGAAAAGCACCAGATCTGAGCCCTCCTCCTTTTCAGGTAGGCCTATAATGACTGCATTATTCCTTTGACTGCATCCTTCTAAATCCTCTACTTTGGCTTCAAGTTTTGCTATGCAGTGTTTAGACGCTGTTATTTCTGGGTCCAGACGTTCTAGTTTCCTCTCTACAGATATAGTGTGGGCCTCAATGTCTCCCATTCTTCTGGTAGTGTCCTCCAGGGCCCCAGCCATGGTTTTAAGTTCAGCTGTGAGAGAACGGAGCTCCTCCTGAAAAGGGTGGAATTCAGCCAGAAAGCGTCCCACAGTAAGTACATTTTGATCCACTTGCACTGTGGTGGTTCGCGTGGTAGTAGCAGGCTGAGATTTATTCTTTTTGCTGGCCTTTTCAGGTGTTGGCGGTGGTGTGTGGCAGGGTAATGCCACCCATTTCTGTGCTGAGAAAAGGCGCTTTTTTTATTCGGGAAGTCGCTGCTCCGCTTCTCTACTGGATTCTGATAAAATTATACCCAGAAACTTATGGGGATCTCAGTTTGTAGAGATATTTGGAGCGGGGTAAGTGGGAGCGCTCAGTGAGAGCTGTTACTCGGTTGGCTGCATCACATGATATGCGAGAGCATCAGAGTTGAGAGACCATAGGGGCCAATGCCAAATGTACTTTGGGGAGGATTTGGGGGGGCGAGTTTTCTTGACACAGTAGACAAGACAGTGATCACCAAAGACATTAGGGAGAACATCAGAAGATGAGAGACGATGGAGATGAGAGCATAGTACCCAGTCCAAAAGGAAGTGGTTAGAGGAGTGGGGGGTTAACCTAGTGTGTTCAGAGATTAGTTGCAAAAGGTTCAAAGATTCAATATTTGTTTAAGCTGGCCCTAGTGTAATATTTTAAGACTGAAGATTTTATTAGGCTGCAGTACAGGTTGAGCAAATATCACAGTACCTGATGTGCTGTGCCACTTCCTCAAGGACTGGGGCAGTGGTAGATAAATGCCTGTTTCATTCTGTGGCAGAATCCAGCCCTGTCATTAGGTACTGTATACAGGGTTTTATTTAACTCTAAAAATTGATTAGCGTTTTGCTCATAAAAGTTCTAAAACATTGTGAAAATGCATAGCACTTGCCTCACTGTGTTTAACAAACATAACACTTCTAGAAAACCTATATAAATGCTTTCTGTACAGTTAGTATTGTCCCAAGAAAAAAACTGCTAATCAATTATTTAAAACCCTGGTATAATGTGATGTCACTGATAACATTTAATTCTGAGTATAGAGGGGTTTAAAAGGAGAAGATGGGAACCCAGTGCTATGGAAAAACTGTAAATATTAATAAAAAATCACCAGGAACAATGAATTCTGTGGCACTGCAGATATTCTGCAGTAGATTGCCAGTTCTGTGCAAAATTCTAAGGCCACAGAACTCTAGGGCCTTAACTTCCTGGTCCTGAAACAGACCATGGTGGGGGGTGGGGGTGCCTCATATGGGATCTGCTTGAACTTAATCAGTTCATGTGGAAGCGCAAGTTCTGGATGGTCACTCTGAACCAGATTATACCATCCCTGAATCAAGGAATGTTATTCTGTTCCCTGTACCTCCAGGATGTGTTCTTCCACATCCCAGTCCGTCCCGCTTGCAGTCCCTTTGGTCCCCCACAGAAGGGGTGCTGTATCAATTCCAGGTCATGCCCTTTGGCCTCTCACTGATGCCGAAGGTCTTCCTCAAGTGCATGGCAGTGGACGCAAACTTCCTGTGGTGCAGGAGCGTCAGGGTTTACCCTGACCTGGATGACTGGCTATAGCCGGGCCATCCAGGGAGGTCATGGAGCGGTCCAGGGATTTGTCCCTCCAGACCTGCAGAGACTTGGGCTTCTTGGTCAACCTGGCCAAATATGAACTGATCCCCTTGCAGGAGGTTCAGTTCATTGGGTCAGAGCTAGACTGTCTCCGGGCCAAGGCCCGCCTCCCTGCGGACTGGGCACTGGACCTTACCTCCTCTGCCCGATCATTTCAGGTTGGTCTCTCACATCTTGCCTGGGACTTCCTACAGCTGCTGAGGTACATGGCATCCTCCACCATCGTGGTCTGGTGAGCCTTCTGGTAGATTTGGCACCTGCAGTGGGAGATGGGCTGTCAGTGGTCTCAGCATCTAGGACTCTTGAACCAGCCAGTCACAGTGACCCAGCTGATGTGGGACCCCATCCAGTGGTGGCTGATCCCTACATATCTGGAGGAAGGAGTTCTGTTTGTCCACCAAGAACCGACCATCTCTCATGACATACGCATCTCTGCTGGGGTGGGGAGCGCACCTGGGAGATCACAGGGCCCGTGGGTTCTGGTCATCCAAGGAGTCCTGCCACCACATCAGCCTGCTGGAGCTCTGTGAAGTGCATTTGGCTATAGTGGAATTTGCTCCTATGTTTTAGCGTCGGGTCGCGCAAGTCCAGATGGACAACATCACAAGCATGTTCTACCTGTACAGGTAGGGCAAGCATGCACTCCCTTCTCTTGTGTCAGGAGGCTCTCTGCACCTGGACCGTTATGCACAGCCTGGGTGCAGATCTCATGGCAGTCCATGTTGCTGGAGTGGACAGTCATCTAGCATCCAGCCGGGTGGGCAAGATGTCGCACGAGTAGTCCCTGCATCAGGAGGTGGTGTACCACCTGCTCTCCCAGTGGGGCTCACGTCTGGTGGACCTGTTTGCCTCCTGGGACAATGGCAAACTGAGGCTGTTTAGTTCCCACCCCCAACAGCTCAGGACACTGGTGGAGGATGTCTCTGCAAAGCCCTTGACCCTAGGCCTCCTGTATGCCTTTCCTCCTTTCCCCCTGATCAACAAGGTGGTGGTCAAGGCCTGGAAAGACAAGGTGCAGATGATCCCGATATTTCTGGACTGGCTGTGCCAGTTCTGGTACATGGATCTCCTCAGGCTCAGCAGCAGGCCTCTGTGGTGGTTGCCTCTTCACCTGGATTTGCTGACCAGACAACAGGGGAAGGTCCTACACCCAGAACTTCAGTCCATGCATCTGACAGCCTAGTTACTGAGTGGCTGGAGTTCCAGGCTTTGGGTCTTTTGGAGAATGTGCTTCCTGTAGTGGAGGCCTCCCAAAACAGTCGACTCACTGGTGCTACCCACAACCTTCAAGGTGCACCTGGCTGCCATCTCTGCATACTGGGCACAGGCTGGTATGCTAATAGTGGCTGAGGAGAAGGTGGTCAGGTGCTTTTTTTTAAAGGCCTGTTGGACCACTCATCCCCTCCAGTGTGTGAATCACCTCCACCTTGGGACATATTGCTGGTATTGACCATGCTTATGGGCAGTCCTTTTGAGCCTGTGTACAGATGTGAGATATCACACCTGTCATGGAAGGTGGCTTTCTTGGTGGCTGTCATGTCAGCCAGAAGGATTAGTGAGCTCCAGATGCTCTCAGTGGAGTCACCATATCTGGTCTTCCATAGGGACAAGGTAGTCCTTTGCTCCTGCCCAAAATTCCTCCCAAAGGTTGTATCAGAGTTCCACTGTAACCAGATCATAAATCTTCCAGTATATTTTACGAACCCATCTTTGGAGGCTGACTGCAAGCTCCATACTCTGGATCTGCAGTGGGTGCTCTGCTGTTATGTAGAGCACACGGCTGGAGTTCAGGATAGGCTTGCGAGCTATTTGTCACATGTCCTGAAGCCGCGCCTGGCAGATTAGCAACTAATCAGACGATTCTCAGGTGGATTACATCCTGCATCGACCTCTGCTATAGGCTGGCTGGTAGGGAGCCTCTAGTAGGGCTTAGGTCTCATTCCACTAGACATACTGCTGCCCCGGGGGCTGCTCCTTGGGACATCCCTATCCAAGAGATCTGTAGTGCTGCCACCTGGAAGTCAGCACACACCTTCATCTCCCATTACAGCATCAGTCTGGATTCTCGTCGGGGTGCTTCTTTTGGGACATTGGTTCTCCAGTCATTGTTTGGCATGTAGGAGAACTGCTAGTAGTCTCCCCGAGTTGTGTATACATGTACCGTGTCCATGCCCCTTGAAGAATAGGTTACTTACCTGTAACCGTAGTTCTAGGAGCAGTATATGGTTCACATCCGCACAACTCACCTGGCCTTTCCTGGCAAGTGGCACATGGATCCTAATTCCAGCGAGTAAGATCTGACATCACAGGGTATAGTTGGGTGGGGATTTACTGCCTGGGTGGTGGGAGGAACTTAGCTTAAAAACATTCTGGCCAATAACATCGTTCCAGTGGAACTGCCAGAGTTTGGATGTTAACCATATGGCAGTCCTAGAAATACAGTTACAGGTGAGTAACCTGTTCTTCTTCTGAACAAAGAAACAAACTACCCAGGCCATCTGAAACCAGTGTCAGTAAACTAACGCATAACCAGGTAGTTGCTGCTAGATTTGCAGTTCACAAGATGCATTTGGTTTGGGGCTTTATCACAGGATTTAAACTCAGATGAAAAACTAAAGTTCCAAAAATTAGGTAAGAAATAAACAGGCTTTTAAGCAGTAAGTCATATCAGTACTTTGCAACCAATAAACCCCATTTGTACATGTAAAATGTCCACAAAAATTATAAAATGCAGCATAATCTTACATAACAAAAATATAAGTGTTTACAAATTTGTTTTGCTTGGACATTGCAGTTAGTTGCATGATGTTTTCTGGAGGGTTACAAAAAATGGAAAATATTAGGTTGATCAGAAGGAACTGCCTAGCCAAATAATAACAGTACTAGATTTTCCGTGGGGTGGGGTGGGGGGGGGTGGGGAGCAACCTGTGGAACAACCTACCTGCATAAACAGTGGACAAAACGATAGTACGGGCCTCTAAGTTAAACCCGGACAAATGTTCAAGGGGATCAGTGTGGCTCAGTTGGTAGCACATCCGCCTCTGGACCAGAAGGTTGTGGGTTCTCGTCCCACACTGAGATTGGACTTGTACCTAAAAATCGCTGGCATCCGAGTGCAGTATTGGGGGGTGCTGTACTGCTGGGGTGTGCCGTCCTTCGGATGAGATGTTAAACCGAGGTCCCTTCTGCCCATCCTGGTGTTGTCCTGGTGGGTGTCCAGGTGGAAGTAAAAGAACCCAGGACACTCTTCGCAAAGAGTAGGGAACATTCCCGGTGTCCTGGCCAACATTGCCCTTCCCATAAACCGGATCATGCAATTATCCAGGCTGTGTGTGGATGATGATGATGTGCGATATGGCTGCCACCACACATTCAGTCACTTCACTACCAGTCTAGCATTGCTTGTAAAGTGCTTTGGATGTATGAAAAGCACTAAATAAATGCTGATTCTTCTTCTTCTTCTACCCTGGGTAGCCAATTGGGTGGGGAATCTACTGACCTTAAATTACTAAGTATGTATACTTCATTATACAATGGCAAGAAAAAATCCTGGAACCTGATTGGCTGTCTGCCCTTGGCAGTAGTGAGGTTATCTGACCACAACCTCACTGTACTGATTTGTCATTTCTGTGATTTCTTCTCTTCAGAAACAAATATATATTGCCACACTAAAAATCTACTAAAAACATTTTTTAAATGTTTTTTTTATTTTGTATTGCAACAATTCATTGTATAATTGCAATAAGGCACTCCAAGGTGTGTGTTTATTGTGTAATAATGTCACTCCTGGGGTGGTGGAAGCACTCTGCTTCGCATCATGCTTCAGCCTACCCCAGGAGTGACATTATTACATGATGACACACACCTTGTCATGCCTTATTGCTTAATTTACACACATACCCACCCACCTAAAAACATATATCACACTTAACAACTTCCAGACTGCTAGCACCTACATAACATGACAAAATAATTTATTTAGGCTACAAAATGATGAATGTGGAAGCAATAGAATGAAGCATCTGAATTGCTTATTTTCCCAGTACGTCGTGCCATGCAGTATTGTTACTTGGCCAGGTAAAGGGAGGGCCATTTTTTGCTGTGTTGTATTTTCTTGTTGTTTCTCTTATCAGATTCCCTTATGAGGTGGTTTCACAGAGCAACTCAGGTTGAGTCTCTAATGAAAAGTGACTTTAAAGTTGGCAAGTGTGGACTCAATATGTCCATTGCTGATGGCCATTAGTTCTGCCTGAGTTTACAGCACAGATTACAGCTTGTAAATAATGTGAGCGCAGAGCCATTACTTTTACCTAGGATTGGGACTTCTATGGAGCCCCAAAGCATTCTGATTGATGTCTACTTAGTCACTGAGGTAAGTTAGTAAAGCCTCCCAAGTTCTCAGTTACTACATCTCGGGACTGCTAGTCCCACACCCCCCAGCTCTCCACACTCTTCAAACCATGCTGCAGCACTTTTTTCTCAGCTCCGAGTCACTAAGGTGAGCGGTCCTTTCTTACATCAAGGCCTGATTGTGAAAATGCTGCAGGGGGTGCTGTTGATCAACATAAACTTTGATTTTGATGCTTTTGATTGGCGTCTGCCTTTGAAGGATAACAACATTTTGTGCCCAGAGATTTCTCTGGTAGTGGTTTCACCTCTCAAGCTTGTACTTCTATGCTGGTGGACTTGAGCGTGCTACCTGACGCAATACACCACAATGCTGGGCTACTAGCATTCCTGTGAAAAATGCCAAAATTGCTGCCAATACCTGCACCAGCTAATTTAACAGTGACATTGTTCCCTCTGCCTCGTCCTGTAAAAACATTAAAGTGATTTTGCACACTTCAAAAAGTGAATGTATTGCTTACTTAAAATGATAGCTGATGCTGGTGATAGTCATCTTCTGTAACGATCGATGGTTTTTGTGCAGTTGTAATTTAATGGGAAGGGATTGTAGTTTGGCCCCAACACAGTGGCCAGCTGATCCCTTCCACTTCCCTAATGATCTCCACTCCCCACACTCAGGCATGATGTGACATGCAGCAAGGGAGAGCACAGAAGTGCACCCCCATTGAAATGAATGGGGGTATTTTTTTATTACTATTTTATACATTATGATGGTGAGTTGGAGATTAATGGAGGTCACTGCTTGACTAACGAGGCCATTCTGTAAGACCCTGTTAAGTCCTGCTGTTAACTTGCCTGCAGGTGGTGTTGAAAAACAGTGCAGTCTGGCCCTTCCTTTCAAGAGAGCAAATGTATCACCTCTGTGATGCATCTGCCCACCACCGATCAAGCGAGTGACAAAAAGACATGGTTTTCAGACTCAGGTCTGGTGTTGGGCAGAGAAGCTCACTGCTGCCAAGCCACTGGGACAGCTCCCTTTCTTCTCATTCAAAGGGGTTGTTGATACACTTTTGATATGGGAGAGGGATGCGAGCATGTAAAGGTCTCAATTCCAGTACCTCAGATTTTGTGTGAGAGATATTCAGCACCAGTACATCAGTTATTAGAATGGTGGTAATCCATTTAAAACCTGAATGAGGGGATGCCTTTCTCATAGTGATCTCATCAAATCCCTCTTTCAGTGGATGCCTCCAACTTGGGGTGGGAATACACATTCATCTCTCTCAAAACTAAAGATTGTCGTCTTCTCAGGAGATGGCATCTTTGCTTAAACGTGAAGGAAATTTGGGCACTTCTTTGTTTGCAAAATGTTCCATTCCATACCGTACCATACCAGGAATGGTCAGCAGGTTATGGACAGGTGATCAGTGTGTGATGTTTTTCCTGAATAAAATGTGTGGGATGGGGACTGGTGGGGGTAGTCCTTTTTATCCCTTACTCTGAGAGACGGTGTGGGATTGTGCAGGACATAGTCTACCCCAAGAGCAACTTATCTGGTGAGCAAGAAGGATGTCTTAGTGGTCACAGTCAGTATTTCAATATTCAGTTCCTATAGGTGGTCATAGCACCTCAGAATAACCCAACAAATGTTCAGCAAATAGTGTGTACCACAGCATGGTCTACAGTATGTACCTTCTGTATGAAAAAGAAGCTGCCAGTTTTCTGTTCCAGGAGTCACCAACAGGACGCTACATTCCAAGATACCCAAAACCTAAATGAGATATTTGCTTCTTGTACACATTCCTTCTAATTCAGAGGGTCCTTATTAAGTTCCATGCAGAACCAGAGACTATGATTTCCATAGTACCGTACTGGCTCTGACAGATCTGGTTCACTTGCTACTGGATCTGATGGTACAGGATGTTGGTACATTCCTCCAGTTTTCAGATCCAGTAACCCAGTTGGGTTCACCCTGAATCCTAACTCCCTTGTTCTCACATATTGCTGGACCCTGTTTTTTTTTTTTTTCACAATTTACATTTTTTTCCCATCTCTAGTGCAGCTCCCCATCCTTACTGTTGAGCCTGCCCCCTCCCTCTGTGTCTCCGGCACTTACCTCCTTCCCCTGTCAGCATTGGCTTACCCTGCACCCCACCCTCCTGAGGTGGGGCCTGACCATAGCCGGGCAGTATTGCTCACTGCAGTGGGAGAAGCCTCGGTAGGGTCAGAGCATGCTAGAATGCATACTGTTCGCAACAGGGCTTTTCCAGCATTCTGATAACCTTGCCATCTCCCCAGCATACAGCCTGTGATTGCACGCAGCACAGACCTGGAGGTGAGAAGCTGCTGACACTGTATGGTCACCCCCACACTGTCAAAGCAGACCCCCACTTCCTACCTGGAGATTGTGCTCATTGACTCTAAGGATGCTCTATATCCTATCCCCCAGCTCCCCAGGGTTGGTTCATGGTGCCTCTACATCACACTCCAGACCCAGCCAGCCTGAGGTGGGGAGATGTGTGGCCCAGCTCATAAACTCTGGTGCTGAAGGATTCCCCCTGCGACTCTGGTCTCCCACGTGGCCATGCCGTGCACCACCAGCTAGTGGCAGGTGTAGACTTGAGCTTTCAAATTTATGACTGCAAATTGCTTTCCTTTGGTTTAGTTTATTTGCTGTTTTGGCTTTCCTTGAACCAGTTTTGGACCAGCACTGTGTTGCTAGTGCCCTCTCTAACCATCCTTTTATCCCAGGCCTTATGGTACAGTAACTCTGGTCAACAACATCTTCCCAAGGTAAATGTGAAAACATCCCTGAAGTTTTGGTTAGAAAGTAACAAACCCGTCTGAAAGTTATTCCAAATGTCTGTTTCTTTTGGCCCTCATACTAAGGGCCAACCAGTCACACAATTTTGCTTGTCTAATCAGTTAGCCAGTTGAATTGCACACTACTGTCTAGAAAGTATTGCTTCAGAAAGTCAAATACTGGTCCATTCCACCACAGCAGTGGCCACCTTGCTTGCCAGCACTTAGGCCTGTCAGGTGCAGTTTACAAAACTGCCAAATGGAGATAGTACAGCAACAACCACCAAATAAAATCCTTGAGTGTTAGGGCTGTATTCCTGATGAAGAATAATTTACAGTATGTGGTGTTGCCTTACTTCAAACTGTTGCTGAGTTTATTTCCGTAAATTGGAGTTTTCCTGAATTGTAGATATCCTTACTGCACTTAGAAACTAGCTTGGCTATTGTTAGGGAATTTTGTTTTTCTTGTCAGTGAAAATGATCTTTTATCTGTGCAACAGCCTGGCAGCAACATGATGTGCAAGAGCTGTGTCGAGTCATGTTTGATGCGCTGGAACAGAAATGGAGGCAAACTGAGCAGGTACATGTAGCAGCAAAACGTTTACATATACTCATTTGAAAATGGATTGTTCATTAAAAACGTAGTTTATTGTAGTCCTGTAGACATCACCCTTATTGTTGAAAACTTGACTCTGAAGAAACATTATAACTGCTTTTAATAGACACTAGGCTTTTCTCCGAATGAAACCAGGCATCTTTCTTTTTTTAAACCTTCAGAATACAGAAAGCATATTTTTAAACTCAGCTGTCTTAGTAGCAGATGCAGTTATATTTATCGTAGTAAAAATTCCTATTTTTCTCTATTTACTGAGGAAACAAAATGTAATTTAGGACCATTCAGGAAAATATCAAGAGATTGTTTACTGATTTGAATCATTTGAATATACAGTAGAATCTAAAAAGATTAAAGAGCAGCAGTCATGATCCAGGCATGCAGTTCATTCCAGGGAGTTGCCTGCTCACTGAGCTACCGCTAAAAAAATTTTAGGCAGTTTAAAGACATTAATTTTAACTTAGTTTACCTGTCTTGTAACTTCCGTGTATGAGCCAAGCAGCTGCCGAGCGCTGCAGCGTCGCTCCAAAAAAATAGCACTTTGACGACACGCAGTAGGGAACGGGGCTGCAGGTGTTCTATGTAATTACTAATAGGATCCTTGAAGGGGGAGGGCTGTCCAAATGTACTAAGATTACCTT
Source organism: Neoceratodus forsteri (assembly GCA_016271365.2). NCBI lineage: Eukaryota > Metazoa > Chordata > Ceratodontiformes > Ceratodontidae > Neoceratodus > Neoceratodus forsteri. The sequence continues at coordinate 805,988,851 of CM028133.1, forward strand.
TGCTGCCAGTTCTTACATGTATGGGGCTAATACATCATATATATGATAGCCCCATAGTTGTAGAACTGTCAGCAAAGATAATCTTAGTACATTTAGACAGCTCCTCCACTGATCCTATTAATAACTATATAGAGCACCTGCAGCCTCATTCTGTGCATCATCAAAGTGCTGTTTGGTGAACTAGAACTGTTCGACGGGACGCTGGCTCCGTACGCGGGTTACGAAAGGCAAACTAAGTTAAAATTAAAGTCTTTAAACTGCCTAAAAAAATCATTTTTATTATTTTTTTTTAATTCTTTCTTTTTCTTTGTCCATGGCTGCTGGTACATCAGTCTGGTCATGGACCTTTGTGCTCCTACTTCCATCAGCCGCGACTCCCCCGATACCCCCGGCTTTCCCGTCAAGGTGGGGTTGCGGCACCAGGCATATGCCGCAGTCTTGGGATTGGACTGGGGAGTCCAGCCTGGAAGCTAATTAGAGCCAAGGATGGGCTTCACTCATGGCCGTAGGCTATTTTTTGTTGAATTACCCCAGTACAGGGACGTGCAATGACTCCTGCATCTGCCCCGCCCTTCTTAGCATTTGAGGCTGGTGCTTGCGGTTTCCCCCGGCCTCTGCCAGGAGTCATACGCTTGCCAGGCACTGGTCCAACCCTCCCTCCGGAGAAGGAGAGCAGCCCTGAGGGCGCTCGATCCTTCTCCCCCCAGCCGACTCCCTGGTCCGTTCCGAACCTGGGTCGCCAGCATCGTGGCGGAAATCCAGCCACTCGCGGTGGGCCAGCAAAATTTTTGAAAGTAGCTCCTTGCCGGACCACCAGCGCAGTGGTAGGGCTTCTGCTTGCAACACGGAGACCCCGGGTTCGGGAACGGACCCAGGGAGTCGGAGGGCCAGCTAGCGGAGGAGGATTGAGCGTCCCATGGACTGCTGCCCTCCTCCATGGGAAAGGGTGGTTAGCATTTGGTGCTTGACTGACCTCTGGTGGAGGCCGAGAGTGTCGCGCCTGAGACTTACAGGGTTCAGGAGGCATGCCAGATGTTGCTGCATTTGCGCTGCACATCATTGCATGCCACGCCTCCCACTAACAGGGACAAAAATCCCTGCTGGCACGGATGACGTCCGCCTCGCCCACCGAGCCCTACGCAGCTGTCTGAGGCACTGTACCCGTGGACCTCAACATGGCTCCGCTTGGGGAGTCATGCTGGGAGGGCTTTTCAGCGGCTCTGCCCTGGGGGGTAATCCAGGAGGGAGCACTCTGGTGACTGCAGGTAAGTCCTGTTGGATGGGGTATGGTGGTGGGAATGGCGGATTGAAGGATGGCCAGCTCAGGGGGGAAGAAATAGCTCATTTAGCTCATCAAGCAGGTAACTCCCTGGAATGAGTTGCATGCCCAAATTGTAAGAATGTGTCAGCAGCTGTTTAACATACTGTTCTGTCATCACATGACTTGTACTCATTATAAGTCACATAATTCTTTCTTTTGTTTGTCAAGCAGGGCAGCTTATTGCTAAACATTCTAGTATCTTATTTTGCTAAATGTGTCTCATGGCAATGGCTTCACCATTTTGAAAATGCGTCTGTCTGGACAACTGGATGTAAGCCCCTCCTGTCATCATACAGGGAAACAAAGCTGTGTATTGTGTCTAATAGTTTGAAAGCCCATGAAAAGCTGTTTTAAAAACAGATATTGGGATTACAGATAGGTGTCAGCAGTTTGGGGATACCCATGTCTAAGTCAGCCCTGTATTAAATTAAGCCAGAAGCCTCTTTTTTTTATTTTTTATTTTATTTTATTGTTTATGCATGCATCTCCAGGATGGCCCCCATCGGCAGGTCCTGCATAGCTCAGTACCCCAGTTTTCTTTTTACCACTTACAACCTCCCCTTTAAACCCCCCAGGTTACCCCAAACAGGCCACCTCTCTGACTAGGGCTATGGTCAGTTGAGTGGTTGGTCCCTCTAATTGGGAGTATCCAAAACAGGGGGGGGTCGATAGTCACCGACGCCCTGGGCCAAGCATGCCCCGTCATCCTGCCATCTTGGGTATTTCCATGTGTTCTGGTTCCTTCCCTTCTGCACTGAAGCAGGCACCCAGGGAACATGAAGTGCACGCACCCTACTGTGTGCAGCTGCACGACACTTGGTGGCCGGCAACTGCCCTTTCCTTGGAAACATCCCCTGCTGCCTTGCCCCATGTAGTCATCCAGGTGGCAGTGTGGTAGTGAGGACCACAACCCTCCCTCCCTCCCTGAGGAAGGTGAGGATCCGTGTGGAATGTTCAGTTCTTCTTCGCCAGCCCTCTGGCGACTTGGCCTTGCTCCCAAACCAGGGTTGCCAGCGTTGCGAGAGGTAGCACCCTGCACACTTACAGTATATTCCCGTTTCAAGTGAAATAATTTCATATTGTCAATGCTATACCATGCACCATAACAATTGTACAAAATAGGCCTCCTTTCATCTGATGTATGCCATGGATGGCACCAGCAGAAGGGGACATTGGTACATATGTGATGGGAATGCTCAGCAGTTAAAAATAATAGTACAGTTGAAACTGATCTTAATCCAGTGTGGAGACTGGAGGAATGTTTTTTAGAATATATGTTTCAAGATGTTGCAGATAATCATTGTTTGGCTAATTTTAGTACAGATACTTACTAAGAAAAAAGAGCAAGAAAGAAAAAGCCTCCAGGTAGCCCTGGAAAAGGGTGCTGCTGAAAATGACTGCTGTGCCTTTTGCCATATGGTGTGGCCAAAGGTTTAGGATTTGTCACTCGTATCCCATGCTCTTAGTAACCAGACTATTTCGCCAACCTGTATGATGCAACCCCTGATTGAGTTTAGAGAGATTACTGAAAATTGATGATCTCTACTGTTGCCCTTTGATGACTGAGAAAAAGAGGGCCATGTCTTACTTGGGAGCGTGAAAACTAATAGTGCTGTGGTGGGGATGGTAGCCCAGCAGAATGTTTTACTCATAATTTATGATTTTGGCTGCTGTTACTGATATCCTTTTTCAACTCAGTCACTTGAGGATGATCCCTGATATTTGAAACTCGACTGTAAATATGCCCTTTAAAAAAAAAAAATAAATAAGGGTAACAGGAACCTTTCTGCTTGCTGACACATTGGTTTTCTGGATTTTCTCGTCAGAGTCTGTCAGATGCCAGCCCAGTGGCTCTGCGGCAGTGCTGCTGGCCAGTGACCTGAGTTTCGAAGCAGATTTGAGTTGCTGGGACTTGCAGGGGTAAGAGATGAATGAGGGTCCACTGGACTGCTCTCCTCTCCCAGGGACGGAAGGCCTGTTGGCTTGGCCCTTGACTGCCACCAGGTGAAGTCCTGGTGGTGACGCAGGAGTGAGTAGCGAAAGAAGGGAGGAGCCATGGTTTGACATGGTGTGTTTTTGCCTCCACATGGTACGCATGTCCAGAGCTCCTCTCTGAGGAAAGTATTACACCACATGGCAAAAGGGTAAACAGGGAGGAGAGGAGAGGAGGCACTGTAGGTCACCCTGGAGACCGGAAATGGCACCACAATTTGCACGGGGGTTGTATACAGACCCCCATCTCAGGGGGAGGAAATGGACAAGGAAATAATAGAAGGCATCCGTAGGATGGTAGAAAAAGGGGAGATATTGTTGATCAGGGACCTGAATATGCCACTTGTTAACTGGAGCACCTTTGCTGCAGCCACATCCAAGAGCAGGGTCATTCACGATGTCCTATGGGGGCATACCTCAGACAGCTAGTGTTGGAACCCACTTGGGAGGGAACAGTCTTAGACCTGGTACTCTCAAATGGGGACGGAGAGAGGATCTCAGATCTAGAAGTGGGTAGCCATCTGGGAACAAGTGACCACGAAACAGTGTGGTTCACAATAAACACAGCCGCAGAGTCAAGCCATGCAAAAGTGAGGGTACTGAACTTTAGGAGGGCTGACTTTGTCAAAATGGGAGAATGCCTTAGATAAGCACTAGCAAACAGGCGAGAAGGAGGGGTGGAGGAACAATGGGGACACATCAAAACTGCCATCACAGAGGCAACAAGCCTTTATGTGAAGTAAATAAATCAACATAAAAGAACAAAACACTATGGTTCTCAAAAGAGGTGGTGGGGAAGATTAGGGAGAAAAAGATAGCATTCAGGAAGTATAAGGAAACACAGAAGGAGCAGGACAGAGAACTGTACCAGTTAAAACTGAAGGAAGTGGGGAAGGCAGTCAGAATAGCAAAGGCCCAAACCGAGGAAAAGATAGCCAACTTGGTTAAAAGGAGGATAAAACCTTTTATATGTACATTAAGGAGGCGAAGAAAGACAAAGGAGGATAGTGAAGCTTAATAAAGGGGGGAGGAGGGTGGGCAGAGAGGGACAGTGAAAAAGCAGGGATACTGAATGAATACTTCTGCTCAGTATTCACAAAAGCACTCTGGATATGGGGGTCAATACCAGTTCTTTCACAGAAGGAAGGGTTCTGAAAGAACTCCTAAAACTGAAGGTAGACAAAGCAGTGTATCCCAATGGGATTCACCCCAGAATTCTAAAAGAACTAAGGGAGAATTAGTGACACCACTGACTATCCTTTTTAACAAATCATGGGAGGATGGTGTGGTACCTAAGGACTGGAGGAGGGCGGATGTGATTCCCCTTTACAAAAGTGGGAGCAAAGCAGATGCAGGAAACTACAGATCTGTTAGCTTGACCTCAGTAGTGGTGAAAATTATGGAATCACTGCTGAAAAAAGAATTGTTGAGTACCTAGAGGCCAGCAGGACACAGGATCCAAGGCAGCATGGATTTACAGTGGGAAAGTCATGTCAGATGAGTATAATAGATTTTTTTTGACTGGGTGACCAAAGTAGTAGAATAGGGAGGGGCTGTGGATATGGCCTACCTCGACATTAGCAAGGCATTTGACACAGTCCCACACAAAAGATTAATAAACAAATAAGCCAGCCTGGGAGTGGGTCCCAGGGTGGTAGCCAGGGTAAACAATTGGCTGGACAACAGGACACAGAGGGTAGTAGTAAACGGAGTCCACTCTGAAGAAAGGGGGTTACTAGCGGGGTACCGCAGGGTTCAGTACTGGTTCCGGTCCTTTTTATTGTCTTTATGTGACATTGCAGAGGGACTGGAAGGAAAAGTATGCCTCTTTGCAGACAGACAAAGATTTGTAACAGGGTTGATACACAAGGGGTGGTGAAAAGGATGAGAAGGGACTTGGCAAGGTTGGAGGAATGGTCAAAAGTATGGCAGCTTAGATTCAATACAAAGAAGTGCAAAGTATTGCACCTGGGAAACAAAAACCCAGGGGAAGAGTACACAATGGGGGGGTACTAACAACAAAAAAAATGGAAGGGGACCTGGGGGTAGTCATATCAGATGACCTAAAGGTAAGCAAGCAATGTGAGAAGGCAGTAAGGATGGCTGGGGGATCCTGGGATGCATAGGGAGAGGCATCACCAGTAGAAAACAGGAAGTTATTATCCCTCTGTACAGACAGTTCAGTACTGTGTGCAGTTCTTGAGACCCCATCTCCGCAAGGACATAGACAGGATGGAGGCAGTCCAGAGGAGGGCAACTAAAATGGCGCAGGGTCTGCAACAGTAGCCATATGAAGAGAGACTAAAGGAGCTTAATATGTATACCCTTGAGGAAAGGAGGCAGAGGGGGAACATGACAGAAACTTTCAAGTACCTCAAAGGAATCAGCAAAGTCCAAGAGGGTAGCATCTTTCAGAAAAAGAGATGTGCAAGAACAAGGGGGCACAATTTGAAGATGGGGGGAGGGGTGGCTCAAGGGCAATGTGAGGAAGTATTTTTTCACAGAGAGGGTGGTGGACACATGGATTGGCCTTCCTGAGGAGGTCGTGGAGTCAAAAACAGTGGGGGAATTCAAGAATGCATGGGACAGACATAAGGCAATTTTTGTGGGGGTAAGAAGAAGTAGGCTGTTGGTTAACTAAGATCTGTAGCTTATCCAGTAGGTAGGGAAATGGGCAGACTGGGTGGGCCAAGTGGTCCTTATCTGCCGTCAAAGTCTATGTTTCTGTTAGGTCTTACCACCATTGTCTCACCTGACCAGGCTAGGCTAGAAGCTGGATATTATAGGGACACAGTAGTGCTCCAATAATTAGGGTTGAATAGGCTGTTTAACGTTAAACCCCTGTATTTGCACCTTAATAACTTTTTGGGGTCATTTGTCGAAATAGCCAAAAATTGGGCATGTGCAGGCATGCTGTCAGACACTCAAGACATGGGAAGTTTTTTGATGTCATCTTGTTCAGTTTTTGAGCTACAGAGTACCAAAAAATGGAAAAAATAAATCATGTTGGGTTTCCCTATACTTAACTCTGCATATTTTTTGCTCGTGTCACCTACAGTCTAGAGGATGTGGAATTTTTTCATTAAATTTTCGGGGTTAAACAGGCCTATGGTAGGGGTGTGCCTTTTAAAGGTTTCATGAAATTTTCGAGGTTAAACAGGCCTATGCTAGGGGTGTGCCTTTCAAAGGTTTCATGAAAAAATATATGGTTCCAGAGTTATAAGGAATTTTTTTGGGTAACTGGCAAATGCAGAAGGTCGGCAAAAAAAAAAAAAAAGATCATGGGTGCTTATTTTCATAATTTACTTGTCACGAGAGAAAAAAAAATGATGGTGGCTGCCATCATGTTTTTGTGTTTTTATGTTACTCAAAAACACTGAAAAATGTTTATTGGAAAAACAAACACCTGAACCTAAGTAAACGGCCTGTCTAGCTAGATTCTGGTATTTGTTTCTGGGCACCTGGAAATCCCGGTTGCCCAGCTTAGTGACAGGAGCCGTTCACACGTGTTCTCAGTATGAGAACAGTAGGACTTCCTTGAATTGTGAAACTGTAGCTGGAGTTGTGCTGCCGGCTGCAGTTGGAGCAGTGAGCTGGTGATCACTCTCCCACTGTATGTCTGTCTCACTCTCTGTTTTGTCTGTCTATCTGTCTATCCATCTATCGAGCTAGGTGTCTACTGCATAACATATTTGTTGCCAGTTTATTTTTGCTAGTATGAAAAGCCTTTATTGCTTGCTGGGGCAAGAGTGAGTTTCCCAAGGTGAGGAGTGGGATTGAGCTGCTGTGAGGCAGCTCTCTGCTCCAAGGGAGGAATGAGGGGTTTCCACGGTTCTTGGCTGCCATCCGGTGGAGGACAGATGGTAGTGCCAGGGGAGGGGCAGAAGGGGCCGGAACCAGGCCCACGGAGCGCATATGTGCCTCTACACGCATGCATTGCCATGTGCTGCGGTCCCAGGACGGTAGGGAGCAAATGGAAGGACAAAAAAAAAAAAACAGCATAACAAGCAGAAGTCCTGCTCACAGCTTGAACCTTCAATATTGTAAACACTTACAGTTCTTGCACAGAGGGTAGCAAAACAAGCATAGTGGGTGACTGTTGGCTCGCTTCCTGGTAGAGTCCCATGTTGCCATTTGCTGTTGGCCCTTAAGAAGAGGATCACTAGGGGGGAGGGGTGACTGAGACTGAAACAGGCTGCTCCTCCATGCAGCGTGATTGGCTGCTGCTATTTCTTGGTTGTTGGGTCCCAGGACCGTGGGGAAGGGGGGGATGCTGGAGTGGGGAGTGGAGTCCTATTGTGAAATAAACCCCTCATTATCCAGCTGGCTGGTTCAGGGCTCTGGCAGTGAGTGAAATGCTTGATTTCTTTTCTCAGTAGGTTTTACATCTTTTGAATTTGATACCTCATGCTGGGATTTGCTGCTCCAATGTCAGGCTTCTCCTGCTTGTAGCCAGATTGGCTGCTGCTGTTTCTCAGTTGCCGGTTGTTGGGTCTCGGGAGTACTGGGGGGGTGGACGGATGCTGGGAGGTGATTGGTCTGGAGGGGGATCCTATGGCAGAGGAAACACCTCGCGACCTCGCTGGGAGGTTCAGGGCTCTGGCAGTAAGTGACATGCTGATAGCATTTCTCAAAGCTTTACATCTTTTGAATTTGGCACCTCACTGCGATTTGCTGCTCCAACTTCAGACTCCTCCTGCTTGCAGAGCATTTGTCTGCTGCCATTTCTCAGTCGTCAGTTGTCAGATCCTGGGAGCACTTGGGGAGGGTGGCTGCTGGAGGTGATCAGACGAGGGGAGGGGGGCCCCGTGGCAAAAAGAAACCTCTTATGTCCCTGCTGGCTGGTTCAGGTCTCCGGCAGTAAGTGAGGCACGGATTGCATTTCTGGAGGGGCTTCACTCTAGGTATAGGTAACCTCCTGCATCGCTCTGTGTTGCATGTTGGTTGGGGAGGAGCCTCCTGTAGGGTTGAAGGCTCACTCCACCAGATATACTGCTGTCTGGTACATAACATTTCTGAAATATGTAGGGTTGCTACCTGGTCGAATGCGCACACATTCATTTCCTATTATAGCATTGACTCGCTAAGCCACAGTGATGCTGCTTTTGGGTCTTTGGTCCTCCAGTCTCTTCATCTAATTTGGAGTATGCGCCTTACCTCCACCTCTTGAGTATGCTAGGAGTTTTTCTAAGTGTTTATAATGAACTGAATCTAGGTAGTTAGTTATAAATAGAGGTACTTATTTGTAAATATAGTTCTAATACTAGTATACAGCTCATGTTCATACGACCCAACCAAGCTCCCCTGACTAGACTTACTTCCGATTCTTGTTATAGCATACAGATTAGAGAGCAGTGGGGGTGGAGCTGGAGGACCACATGGTTACGTGGTAGGAGGAGTCGAGCTTGAGACTGTTTTGGTGACTGAACATCAGTGGAAGAAAGGTGATTTCATGTATCTGGGTATTTTTCTATTGCATTATAAAAGGGCAAAAAAAATCTGGAGATTTCATTGGCTGAGAGATGTCATCTGACTGTGCACTGAATCTCTCTAAGTGCACGGTCAGGTGCAGAACCTCATTTTCCTCCCCCAAAAACCTACTTAGAGGTAGTTTATAAGTGTAATAAGCCCCTCCAGGGTGAGCATCTTAGGATTTTAATGCAGTTTCCAGAGGCATAGGAGCACTTGGCCTTTGGCTTCATGCCTTACTGCACCTCTGGGGCGTGCATTAAAATCCTATAATGCACACCCTGTCATGGCTTACTTATTTGTGTACACATTATATGTTGGCAATAGCAAAAGCTTTAAGTCTTAATAAAAACATAGTTATGGAAGTCATGATAACTCAGTATGATGATATATCCATATTTTCTGCTTACAGTACTGTTAGTATTTTTGTTGTTGTTTTTGCAGTGATAAATTATCACTCAACACAATATACAGTATTGTGCCATGCTAGATCATGATAAATTGTCTTGACTTTGTCACCTCCACTGCTCTGGCAGGGAGTCTCCCCTCTGGGTACGATCAAGATTTTGGATTCTACACCACCCATCTATCAGAATTCCACTCTTTTTACCTAAAACTAGAAATGTGTAAAATATTATAAAATATTGGATGTGTTTTGCACAAACATTGTGATACTCAGAAGTTGATGATGTGACGCCCCTACTTAAAGCATTGTGCCCTATGTTTTGATTTAAGGGGTAATCCAAACATTGTCTTTCTTCTGGTGTTTCAGGCTGATCTGATTAATCAGTTGTATCAAGGCAAGCTGAAGGACTATGTACGATGTTTGGAGTGTGGTCATGAGAGCTGGAGAATTGACACTTACCTTGATATCCCTCTGGTCATAAGGCCATATGGGTCAAACCAGGCATTTGGCAGTGTGGTAGGTGATATTTTACAAATCACTTTTTTTTTTGGTACTTTATTTTAAAACTCAAGTTTAACTGACTGTTTGCATGCTTGGTGTGATTTTTACCTTTAGTCCAAAAACTAATTAATAGTGTTTTATGAATAATGTCAAGACTGTGGCAGTATTGTGACTATTGAAACTAATCAGGCTTTGGGTATAGACGACTTTCTAAAGGAAGAGGATTTTGTTGTTGACCAGTGTAAAAAGCTAACTGTAATCACTTGATGTTTTCCATTTTAATAAACCTTGATATTGTAATTCCAAAGTTATTTTTCCATCCTATGGATGGTAAATGCCTAACAGTACTTTGTTTTACACATGTAAAAAATAATTTTAACATTCTTTCACAGACAAGTCCAGTTATTATTGAAGGAATATTTAATTTTCCCTTTTAGCACCAGTGTAAGTGGCTCACATTATTTCAGTAGGTGTGCCTTTGCAAGCTGTATATTAGGTGCAAGAACAGAAGGTTTTGCTTAACACTGGTTTTACCCGCATGGAATAGACCTTGATCCATTTATGCCATCAATATTCGGGGTCAGGTACGGTGATATAACTTTCTGAATTTTTTAAAACAAACATACTTTTCCTGAAAGAACCCCATTAAAGCATATATCTAGAACTAATCTTGCGATCAAAGATCCTGCTAGCAGACTTATGTGAATTATTTCAAACATATAATGTAAAAAAAAAAAAACAAAAAAAAAACAAAACTCTTGGATCATAAGGCATGAATATAGCAAATGACAATCTGTGGAATAAAACTAAACTTTGAACACCACTGTCGGGGGTGGGGGGAGTCTCTCATGGAGGCATAATCCTTGATCTCTAACATTCAGTACGGTACAGTACGCAATATGGTAAATTGCCAAGACTTCAAATAAGTTCTTTCCCTTTGGTATTCCTGTTGGAGCTCAGGTATGCATTATAATGTGCCAGTTATCTATAGTTCCAGTCTCAAAGTCTGAAGCGGTAGAGACTCAGAAAGGCTTCATAGCAGCCATTTTGGTGGCTGATTAGTAACTGTGCCACAGATTATCACAGCTTTGTGTCTTTTGGTTTCCACAACCAAAGCTGCATTTAATATAAAAATAAAAGGTTGATTCACATTACTCACTTGCTGTGTAGGTGATACCTTATATGCATCCTGAACCCTCCCAGTTGCTTACCAAAGTCATAGCTATACACCCCTGAACTGTATAACAATAAATTTAAACAGTATGGGCGCAATGCACTATTGGGGCGGAATGGCTACGCGTGGATATCTGGGGCACGTAGCTACTCTGCACCTACTGCGCCCCTCGTGCGGCATGCTTAAAGGGGGGCGCGCAGACCCACCGCAGACTCGACCTCCGCTAGCCAGTGGACAACCCATGCTGGGGGCGTTTGGCGGGCATGCTAGCACTACGTGGTCATACACTAACCTGCATAATGCTGGCCACATGGGTGTGGAGAGTGGTGCAGAGTATGCCAGGGTAGACCCTGCCATTTCCCACTGCGCGCCCCCACCGACACAGGCCGCCGGGGGACCAGGACAGGGCACACCGTGCTACCCCTGACTGCGGGGCAGCAAGAGGTGGCGGGGCAGCTGGAAGGGCGAGCACCATGCGTGTTCGGGAGTGGTGGCACCAGTACGGAGTGGTGCTGCACAGGTTCGGGTGCCTGCAGTCAGCATGCACAGCTCCGGACCTGTGCTACCCTACGCTGTGGAATCCACTAAGGGTCCCAGGAGGACATCCTATTGGATGCCCGCCTGGGATGACTACTCCTCCCCGTGCTGCCCTGTGGAGTCCTGTGCATTGTGGGGGGGAGTTGTAGCGGACAGGTGTCCGGCATTAGTGAATGCCAGTATGGACACACCTGTCCATGAGGCGCAGGTCGCGGGCGGGATACTCAACATTTCCATATACCCTCGCCCACTTAGTGCATAGTGCCCAGTATGAACAGTCCCCTGCAGCGCTGCAAACAGTTCTATTCCACAGTTCTTTTTGTTCTAAATAGGAACCTCATGTGCACACATCCAGAGAGGTATGCCAGGATTCATGTGAAACATTGGCACAGAACTTTACGCATGTTGATCTGTGTATGGTTTATATATCAAAGACCACATTTAAAAAAAAAAAAAAGCATTATTTCAGTTCAGTATTTCAGGTATTTCCCTTCTCTGACAATTCTCCAGTGCCAGGGTCTGCGTATTGCATTCCAGCCATGGTAGTCTTGATGCCTTGTGTGCTGCTCCAGTAAGTATGCTGCATCTTTAAGATTGTTCTATGAATAATCCTTTTTTGCCACAATGATATGGAGTCTCGCTGATGGCAGTAATGCAGAGAGTACCTATAACAGTCTTTGTTCCTTTTTTGATGCCATCAAAGGCTTTATGATTCTACCACGTAGCATAGGACAGGTCTTAAAAAAAATTAAAATCCACTGAATCACCATCACCATCACCGGTGTTTGCTTTGCTGCCTGGATTATCTTATTGCGGTCCCTGGTGGACACAATTACCAGCAGTATAGCACTGGGTAGTTCTGTGCGAGCCATCGCTCGCTGGAGAGTGATCCTAAATGCCCATTCCATTTAAAATATGTTGCCTCAGAGAGCCCAAATTCCATAGTCCGCCACTGCTCCATAAATCCTACAACATCAGCCCCTTCTTTTTGTACATACATATTGTCAGCAGATAAGGACCGCTTGGCCCACCCTGTCTGCCCTATTTTATTTGAGATCCTTAAATTGCATGCCCTGAAAATGTTTTTGAAAAGTCTTGAGTCTCAAAACAAGCAGCTTCTTCTCTGATACCACATCAGTATGGGCAGCCAGCACTGGATCTACCACCTGTTTTGGATCAGCTGTGGCCCATTTAATTTCATCTGTTTGCTGCTTGACTGATGTAAGCTGAGTGGTGTGATGTCCATTTTTTTGACCATGGTATTTATGGACTTGCATAGCTGAGCAACCGTCTATTGTAGAACGTCAATTGCCGATCCTGTCTGGTCTTCTGTGAGCTGCAGCCCATGGCCTTCCCTCTCTCCTGAGATGTACCGTATGACTTAAAAATGTTCCGTCTGGAGTTGCTCTGTGCTATGGATTTTCTGGGGTTCATCATCGTCAAAAGGTATATCCCCTGATTCCTGTACTGTGTAAAAGTCAACTTGCTCTTTAGACTCAATGTTATTGGAGTAAAAAGTAAACTTTTATTGTTGTTTCTTTGGTTCCAGCAGGCGTTCTGAGAAATTGCTGCCACTCAGCTAGCTAACCCCCCCCTTCGGTAACATTATAAATTAGCTTACATATTTCCAACAAGAATTCATGAGTATTTCTGACCGCCATGCTCCACTGAGACTGAGAAGGATTACAACTTCAAATGCCACTTGGTATAATGCTGCTTTGCACAAACGTAAGGTAGACAGAAATAAGAAATGGAACAAAGCAAAGAGCACAGGATTGAGCAGGGATTGGAACCATTATAGTCAGGCATGCAACAAATACACTCTTGAAATTAGAATAGCAAAACAGAATTACTTTAAAGAGATCCACTAAGTTACATGTCTGCACCACATGTTATGGTGCATTACCTCTGCAAAAGGCGGACTGGATATATCTGATCCAAAATCTTCGTCATATTTACAAGTGGAAGGGATTGTAAAATTGTCCCCAAACAATCCTTTCCACTTCCCGGTTCTGGGAGCTGTCTAAGCTCCTCTCCCGCGCTCAGGCACATAATGACAAGTGCCCAAGGAGAGTGCAGGGACACGCTCCATTATAGTCTATGGGGGACAACTTGCTTATAATTTTTGTGTATCGTAATGGTAGTTTTGTGATTAACCAAGGGCACCAGGTGACTAACAAGCCCTTGTTAGTCACCCAGTGCCCTTGGTTAATCATAAAACGACGCTATAACATATGAAACATTTAAAAAGTTGCGCTCCCCAAAGACTATAATGAGCACGCCTCGTACTCTCCCTGGGCACACGTCATTACGTGCCTGAGTACAGGGGCGGGTCTTATTTGATCAGATCAATACAGTTCACCTTTCGCAGAGGTAAGGCACCACAATATGTGGTGCAAATCGAAATTCATATAACTTAGTGAATCTCTTTAAGGCGAAATTAGGTATCAATTGTAAACAAAACCCAAGACTATTTTGAAATACCATGACAAAACTGATGGGTAATATTAAAAATTCACAAATACATAGAATTGAGATAAATGGACAATCGGTATTCTTTAATAATGATGTAGTGAGCACTTTTAACAAGTATTTTGTGGAAGTAGGAATTAAATCATCCAGACCTAATTTCCCTTCTGCATTTATTTCAGGAACCCGAGTTAACATAGATGAGAGTATATTGGGAACAGATAGGTTAGAAGCCTTTAAATTAAAGTGCATTCAAACACAAGATGTGAGGAATGAATTGCTGAAGTTTGATATTACCAAAGCTAAAAGCTTGGACTATATTCCCTCCCGAATTACTGAAATATGCGGCCCCTTGCATAGCCCACCCATTAACATTTATTTTCAATCTTTCCTTCTCAACTGGAGAGTTTCTGGCAGGTTGGAAGACCACAACGATCATACCTGTGTTTAATGGGAGCTCTAACCTGGAAATTAGTCATTCTAATCCCGGGTATTCTTTAATATCATTAACTCTAGCAGTCAGCCTCCTGGATTGCACTGCCCCAGAGATGAATGGAACTTATGCTAATAGTGGAACACTGATTGGCTCGTGCCACCATTCAAACCTGCTGCCCTGTCAACTGTAAGCATTCTAAAACGCTCAGATTTCTTTCTCCGCCTGCCTAGTTGGTGCCTCGGAGACTGCTCCTCAACGTTACTGAGAGAACTTAGAGTTTGTCTGAAATCATCATAAGTATTATTTTTATTTTACTTCATTTCTGCTGTCCGTTATAGTTTTTAGTTAGTTTTAGTATTTAGTTAGTGTCTTTTAGTTAATTTTGTGGTTCCTCGTCAGTTCCTAGTAACCGGTGAGGACCCATCTTAGTTTGGTTAATTTTAGTGTTAAGTCGCTATTTGTTTGGTTTAACTAGTGTTTATTTATTCTTGGTCCTGTATTTTTTCTGTGTTTTTCATGGTTTCCTCAGTTGAGGAACCAACCTCGAGTTAATTACATATTCAACTTGCGGTAAATCCCCAGTTACTTCTCAGTTTAGAAACCGATACACATTTTAAGTCCTGTTTTCTTAGCTTACCGTAGCAATGTCTGAAAAACCTAAGAAAAAGACTGGACCTACTGGATTTAAAAACTGTGATAAATGCCAGGGAATATCTGCCAAAGCTGATAAGCATGATATTTGTTTATTTTGTCTTGGGGTTGAACACTTCGAGACTGAGTGTGAAATATGTAAAAGTTTTCCTGAGAAAACTGTGGAAAAATGTAAAAAAGTTTTAAAGAAAGAACTTCCATAGATTCAGTTTCAGATCCGAAGGATCCGACTGTTGATGAAGCTATGTCTAAAGATGACTGTTCAAATGCCCCTGAAAAAGGCGAGACATTTGGACTGAAAAGACTGGGAGAACCAGTAAAGGATTTACCTCCTTTGAAAAAGCTGGATAAGAAAAAGAACACTGGTTTCTTGGCTAAAAAAGCAATGGGGCTCCCAGTGATTCCAGGCAATATGCCAACTGTTGACTAGGTTGCACAGGCCCTCCAGATATTACAGGCCTTGCAGACTGGACTGGCACCGGTTAACCAGCAACCGGTTAGTTATCCTGCAACTGTGACTATGTCCTCTACAGAGGCTATGGATCCCTCCCTGGCTGATTTTTGGGGAGGAGGATGAACCTATGGAACCAGAAATTTTCCAGGAACATGGGTTTGAATCCCCCCCCCCTTCCGACGACTGAAGACGCTCTCCACATTTTATTTTGTGAGGCAAATGGTTGACGCTCTTCGTCTTACTCCTTATGAACCTGAACAGGATGAGGAAGAGGTGCAATTCATGGATATGTTGGGGTTAGCACCCACAAGAAAGTTGTTATTGCCCATTAACAAGTGTTTTAAAAAATAAGTGGTCAAGATACTTCGAGACTCCAAACACTATTTTGCCTGTGGACAAGAAGGCTGACAAAAAATGTCAGCTTGTCCCACTGGGGACAGAGTTCCTATTGTCTCACCTCCAGACCATGAAGGGGTGGTACAAACAGCAGCCTTTGATAAGGCTAAAGTACCCCTGGCTACACATCCACCGGAAAAAAAATTCCAGAAAGCTGGATGGGATAGCCAAGAAAGGGTATATGGCGGCATCCTTGGGAATCAGAGGCTGGCTAATTATTTGGGCTATGCAGCCCAATACCAGAAGACACTGTGGAATTCAGTCATGACCATGGCTGACAAGGCACCACCAAGCCTGCAAGCTGACCTTGTGGATACAGTCAGGTGTGGCCTGGAAGCCACAAAATATCAATTTCATATGGCTGTTGTCACGAATGACAACGCAGCCAGATGGATGACTTTGTCTATAGCCCTCAGGAGATTTGCCTTGCTCAGGGCAACCAGCCTTACCCAGGACACTCAAAACAAGGCTTTGGACTTCCCTGTGGAGAACAATGCCCTATTTGGACCCAGAACAGAGGAGCACATGAAAAAAGTGGACGAATATAAGGCCACTTACAAAAGTAACTCTGCCAGGGAGAAGGCCTTCACTTCATACAGGCCCTATGGAAGGGGAGGTAGAGGTAGAGGTAGAGGTTACACATGACCCTTCTACCAGGCACAAGCTACTCCTAGCTACCCCCCTCCACAGGGGGTACTATAGGGGTAGGGGTCGCAGAGGCTTCAGAAGAGGAGAACAGTCCCTTCAGCCTACCACACAGTCTATCAGAACCCCTGATGTGTTAGTCAGCAGGGTATTAAATAGCTGGTATAGCAGAGCAAAACGCTACACAAAACGGGGTAATGCTAACCATTTCCAGAAATGCTTAGCAGTAGACTGCTAACCATTTTTTGAGTGAGTCCATGATACAATACAAAACATTAATAAAACTATTTTTTTAAAATGTTGTTAATCAATCTTTATCAAGTGCTATCCATTTTCACAACTGATCAGCACTTTTACGTGTCAAACTGCTAATTAATTTCTTCAGCTTATTTAAAACACTGATTCAGGGATGCCTCCCCAACTCTGGTCGGGGGCAGACTGACCCACTACTTCCAAAACTGGAAATTCATCACCACAGACAAGTGGGTATTAGAGGTGGTGGGTCAAGTACTGGTCCTCAGTTTCAAAACTTTCCCCAGGATGAGACCAAGACTTTTCAGGTGTCTAGACCCAACAGAAAGGAAACTGCTGGAAAAAGAGGTTTCCTTACTGCTGGCAGCAAAGGCAGTAGAACCTGTTCCCTCTTCTCAAAGGGGAAGAGGTTGTTACTCCAGATACTTCCTAACCTCAAAGAAAAATGGAGAGTGGTGACCCATACTAGATTTGAGATCCCTAAACAGGCATCTCATGAAGCCAAAGTTCCGGATGGTTACCTTTGCAATGATCTTACCCACATTACAACAAGGAGACTGGCTGGCATCACTGGATCTCAAGGATGCCTGCTTCCACATCCCCCATAATGGAATCCCACAGAAAGTACCTGTGATTCAAACTGCCATCAGATCACTACCAGTTTGCAGCTCTGCTTTTCAGCCTGACTTCTGCTCCAAGGGTATTCACAAAGTGCTTGGCAGCAGTAGTGGCACATCTGAGAAGACAGGGCATATCAGTTTTCCTATATCTGGATGACTGGTTAGTGGTGGGAAAAACCACACGACAGGTAAGAGATGCTTTGAGTCTCACACAGGAGATGTTCGAGTCTCTGGGATTCCTCATAAATGGCCAAAAGTCTGTACTGCAACCTGTTCAGGTACTGCACATCATAGGAGCAGAACTAGACACTGTATGGGGCAGGACTTTCCTTCCCCAGGACTGGGCAGACAGTATAATGAACATTGCAGGGTCTTTTGTCCTAAACAGGCCAAGACCAGCAATACATTTCTTCCAGTTGCTGGGACACATGGCTGCAGCCACAAGCACAGTGCAGGGATGTCATTTTCAAATGAGGGGGCATCCAGTTCCACCTAAGGGCCCATTGGTGCCAAAAAAGGGACCCTCTTTCAAAGTTGGTGCCAGTGACAAGGACTCTGGTACAGGCCCTGCAGTGGTGGCAGGACAAGAGCAACCTGAAGGAGGGAGTACCATTCGAGATACAGTCTCCTGCCATGGTACTCACAACAGATGCTTCCTTGCTAAAGTGGTGGCTCATCTGGAGGAACACACAGTGCATAGCATTTGGTCCCCCATGGAGTCACTGCTACACATAAATCTGTTGAAGCTCAGCGCAGTGCTTCTAGCACTTCAGTCTTTTGCATCCCTGATAAAGGGAAAGGTGGTACAGGTAAGGACAGACAATACCACCACCATGTATTACATTAACAAGCAGGGGAGAGACAAGGTCCGACCTGCTCTGCACAGAAGCAATGAAAATCTGGGGCCTGGCATACTCTCTGCAAGTGCCCCTGGTGGCAGGGCACCTTCCAGGAAAGGACAATATTTTGGCAGACGCCCTAAGCAGAATCAGCCAGAACCACCATGAATGGTGTCTCAACAGACAGGTGCTAGAGATAGTGTTCAGATGGTGGGGCACTCCAGAGATAGAGCTCTTCGCCTCAGAAGAGAATCATCAGTTGCCAAAATTTTATTGCAGACCACCAGCCAAGGGGTCAGTCCCGGTGGATGCCATGGCGCTGAATTGGGCAGGGAAAACCCTATATACATTTCCTCCATTTCCCTTGTTGCTCTAGGTCCTGATCAAGCTCAGGTCCCAGTCAGTCACTATGATTCTGATAGCTCCAGATTGGGCCAGGCAGCCTTGGTACCCACTGCTGCTTTCCCTGTTAGTGGCACAACCAATACACCTTCCACACAGACACAATCTCCTGACTTCCCCCCAGGGCAGGATTCTGTACCTGAATCTCAGGTCTCTCAAACTCAAGGCATGACTCTTGAAGACCTAGAGTATGCTGCTTTACACTTCTCAGAGGATGTTGTACAGGTGCTCAGGGGTTCTAGGAAACCCTCAACTAGGAAAACCTATACTTCCAAGTGGAAGAGATTTTCCACCTGGAGTGCTTCAGAAGAGGTGGTTCCCACAGAGGCAGGGTTGTCTGTTATGCTGCAGTACCTGACACACCTAAATACTCTGGGACTTCAGCCAGCTACACTCAAAGTCCATCTGGCATCTGTTTCTGCATACCTATCAGCTGGTAAGGGAGCTTCCTTAACAGCTAACCCTATTTTTAGAAAATTCTTTAAAGGGTTGGCCCATCTGCATCCTCCTCACAGGGAGCCAGCTCTGGCCTGGAACCTAAATATTTGTATTGCCAAGCTCATGGAGCCTCCATTTGAGCCATTGGCCAGTGCTCATCTGAAATTTGTCACTTGGAAGAAAATCTTCTTTGTAGTGATCATATCTGCAAGAAGAATAAGTGAGTTACAAGCTCTCTGTCTAGAACAAGGCTACATTTCATTCCTCAGAGACAAGGTGGTGCTCTGAACTAACAGGAAATTCCTTCCTAAAGTAGTTTCTGACTTCCACCTGAATCAGTCTATTACTTTGCCAGTCTTCTTCACCGAGCACTCTAGCTCTGGAGAGCATAGATTGCATAGTCTCGATTGTAAGAGAGCCTTGACATATTACATCGAACATACTAAGGAATATAGACAGGACAAGCAACAGCTGTTCCTGACCTGTGTGTGTTGGTAAAGGTATTAGGCGGCTTAGGCAGTCCTGCCAAACCTGTATAATGTAATACATGTGGCCAGTGACCTGCAGTTGGGAGCGACTTTGGTATACTGGAGGGCGGCTGGGGAGGAGGATCAGTGCCCAGAGGGTGGCTGAATCCTGCACATTTCCGCCACCTAGGTGAACATAGGTGGAAGTGAAGCGGGAACACAGATACATGGGAGGGAGGGCGTCGACCAGAGTTCGGAGGCGGTGGCATGTCTCAGCATGCCCCACCCTCTTAGATTCCCTTGAGTGCCAGTGCTCTGGGTGGGGCACAGCTGCCCCTAGCATCCATTACCAGGCTGCTTGATGGACCACCCAGACCACCCGATGCACATTTATGGACTGTGGAGGTAAGGAGTCCCCTCCACTTCCCGCCCGGGGGCAAACTGCCGCAGGATGGGGCTCAGTCTGGTGTGGGATCCAAGGGGGAGTTACTTGAGGCAGAGGAGAGGGATTCACAGCATAGGGCCTCTGAAGAGTGGCAGTCAGTGTGGTGAGAAGGGGGGGCTATAGAAAACAATAAATATATATAAAAAAAAAGGGCAGGCCATCTTCAAAAAGGACAATTGCATGCGGGATTGTGGTATGCATACAATTCTGTTACAGTAAAGCTGGCAAGGAGCCCCCAGTCAGGGCCGGCGTCACCACCCGGTGCAACTGCCAGTGGTCCCAACACCAGAGTGGGGCCTCCACCCCACCAACGTCTCATTTTTCCTGAGCTGGCTGGATGCTATGCTGCTCAGGCAGGCTCTGCTCCACCTCTATCTGCAGCCTGGTAGTGGTACATTTATTTTAAATCATTGCCGCAACTCCAATCCTGCTGTGTGATAAACTACATTTAAACTCCCCCCCTCCCCGCGGGCCATGAAAAATGAATGCTACCAGCCCTGCATGACCAGCAGGACTCCAATCCAACTAGGGAGCATTCTGTGGCCATGGGGCAGGGTGTGGATGCAGGCAGCCTATGGCTGGAGAGTGTGGCGGAGGGGCTGAGCTGCCCTGCCGGCTGCTGGTTAGATATTATTGTGAAGGCAGGAGTCAGGGTGCCAGCATGGTTGAGTGCACTATTCTGATTTGGGGCTGGTGAAGTAGAGCAAGCACTGAGCAAGAAAGAGCGAGCTGTCATGAGAGGAGTCAGTCACTGACTCACTCATCACAATCCGCTGTATGTGACGGGGTGGAGGGGAGACTGAGCTTTGAAATGGCATGGGTCAGGTCACAGGTCGTTGGGGAGGGGTCAGCGCGGTTCACCAAGAGCAGCAGCGGATCTAGGATGATTGGTGTAGCAGAGGACTTCACTGGAGCATCTGGAGTTGTAGAAGCAGCAGCAGGTCAGATGAGGCATCTTAATCACTCAGCAGTTCATACTGATCATTCCGACTTGTGTTAATTTTTAATGTGTAAGGAAAGCAAGGGCTGGGTCATGGTTCAACCGTTCACATCACAAAACAAATCCTGATCCTAATTCTAACATGTAGAGTGAGTGAGAGTGTAAAAGAAACAGCAACAGGTGTCGGGAACCATCTCTGCTGGCCAGGCAAGCCACTCTGGTGGGTTTTTTTTTGGGGGGCAGTATTAACATCATTACTGATGAGCACAAGCACCTATAGTAAATTGGTGGGACATTGAACCATTCCCATTCAGGTAAGTAAAAACGTTCACTGTACCACTGCTGAATTGCTCTGACTGAAGGGAGCCTAAAGTTGTGGGTTGCGGTCCAAGCACGAGACAGTGCCATGTGCCACCACTGCCAACACCTGGAACAAAAAAAAAGTGGTTTGATCAAATCAAAATGTTATTATTACTTTATTGTCAACTGTTAGGATAGCACAGTATGAGACTTAGGTATAGGCGTATTCGAAATCTGAGCGTTTCAGAATGCTTACAGTTGACAGGGCAGCAGGTTTGAACGGTGGCACGAGTCAGTGAGTGTTCCACTGTTAGCATAAGTTCAGTTCATCTCTGGGGCCGTGCAATCCAGGAGGCTGACTGCTAGAGTTAATGATATTGAAGAATACCCTGGAAGAAAGAAGATTTCTATGCTGAGTAATTTTTTTTTTTTTACTGACCCATTTCTCTGCTCTCCCAGGTCTCGAAAATTTTAGAAAAACTGGTTTCTGGGCAATTAAAAAAATACTTATGTATGAATGACATGGTGAATGAGTACCAGTTGGGGTTCCGGGTAATGCACAGTACCCAATCTGCATTAATAAAAGTTTTAGGAGATATACAGTGGTACTGAGTCAGGATCACATTACAGCCAATGCAGATTGAACTTGAGTGCCTCAGTAGTACCTCAAACTTTTAGATAACCACCGCTGTACAGCGAAGTTTGGACAGGAGAAGGTCAGTTGGAGCCTTATTCATAGATTTATCGAAGGCCTTTGACACCCTGAATCACGACATTCTCCTGGCCAGACTTGGCGAAATGGAGGTGCGGGGCAATGAACAGAGTTTGTTTAAAACATATTTGACTGGTCCGAAAGCAAATGGTGGAAATAGGTTCCTTTAAATCTACAACAGCCATCATTAAGTCAGGGGTCCCTCAGGGGACAATGTTGGGCCCCCTTCTTTTTAATATTTACGTTAATAATTTGTAGTTTGAGGACCCAGGGATAAAGTATCATATTTACTCTGATGATACGTTAATTTATGCTGAGGGTAACTTGGTTGAGAATATTTTTGTAATTTCAAATTTTCCTAAGGAAGCATACGTTAATCTTGAATGCAAAAAAAAAAAAAGACGACAGTGCTCTTAAATAGTAGTAACAAAAATAATTCCTCCTGCAGTGTCAGTGGCTCAGTAGGTAGCACACTCACCTCTGAGGCCGGGGAGATCAGAGGGCTGTGGGTTCAGTTCCCACATCTGGCACTTGGGTTAATATCCCAGTACTGACACTGTAGTGCAGCATGAGAGGGGTGCTGGACTTCTGAGGTGCCGTCTTTTGGATGAGACGTTAAACCGAGGTCCCATCTGCTTGGATTGGTGGTAGTTCAGGTGGATGTTAAAGATCCCATGGCACTTATCGAAAAGAGTAGGGGAATTTCCCCGGTGTCCTGGCCAAATTTCCCTCATTCACTAAAAAAAATACCACCAACAGCTTAATCTGGTTCAAGGTCAGTTGGCATTCATCTGTATCCCCCTCCCCCGGGTCGTGCCTGAAAATAGGCAGGATTTGTCTAGTGCACTTACCCGGTCAACAAAAGCTAAAATAAAAAAAAAAATAAAAAAAATAAAATAAAATAACCGCTTTGGACGGTGTACATATTCAACAAGTTACATATTACAAGCATGTGGGAGTATGGTTGGACAACAAACTAAAACGGGATGTCCATCTTGATAGGTTAATTAAAAGTCTAAGTAGAAAATTAGTGACCTTGTACAGACTGAAACACTACATGTCAACCGAAGTACGTTTAAGACTGGTTAATGTTATTATCTTGCCAGCACTAGATTATGGTGATTTGGTGTATGCAGGGGCTTTGGGGACGGAGCTGACAAGGTTGCACGTAATGTACAACATGCTTTCCAGCTTCGTCCTCAGTGCCCAAAGGAGAACACATCACTGTAATTTGTACAGAACCCTGAATTGGTGGAGACTTCATGAAGGAAGAAATTGGCATCTCATGGCCTTTATGGCCAAAATTAGGAAAGGATTACCCAGATATAACTTAGATACTTTCAGAATTAAATAAACAAGGGAAAGTTTGAGATCTGCACAGGGCACAAAATTTATAGTTCCAAAATGTAACAAGGGAATTGGGAGATCTTCTGTACCTGTAGAGGTTCTTTCTGTCTTATGGAATTCATTGCCTATTCATCTCCGTGAGGTAAACATAGTCATTTGTAAGGGCCCCTTGAAAAAATGTTTCTCAGGTAGGACTGCTGTACCTGTGATATGTTGCCTGAATGGAGCACTGTGAAGTGATAAATTTGTGAAGTAATTAACTGCTTGTGATTGCATTATGTATGCTATTCAAACCCCTTTTTGAATATTTATTTGTCTGCACTTGTATCTGTATTTGTATAAACTTTTTGGACTAAATGTGTAACAACTGATAATGACATAGGGACCTCTTTGGAAATGAGCTTTGCTCAATAGGGTATCATCCCTGTTCATAAATTTTTTATGAACATTTTTTACTGCTACTTACTACTACCATTAGCGTACAACATTACGTAAAGAATGAGTCATGAGAGATGATCATTTATAACCCATTAACACATGAGTGGTGGGTTCAGGACTTCAACCACCTCGAAGAATGTTAGGCTATAAACTACCCTCTTGAGTGTCTTACTGCACTTATAGAATGTGTTTGTAGTGAATTTTGATTTTTTTTTGTACTGAGATACATGGAATGTGTATAAAACTGTCTTCAAAATGAACAATACTGATTGCTAACTATATTTCAAACGTGAACTTATGTCTAATTGTACAATTGCTGTTGTATCATGCCAGCTGTTTCGCTTCAATCTCTCAGCCTTTTGTTAATGGTCACAGATCTTGTTCTTTGTTACAAATCACGTTCATTGTCAATTGTTTTCTCTCTATTATGCTTGTAGTATGCCTTGTACTCTCCTGGGTCGTGCCTGAAAAAAGGCATTTCCTAAATCTAGTGCACCTACCCGGTTACCAAAAACAAATAAATAAAGAAGTGTTAGGGGTACATGAATAAACATTAAGAGAAAGGGTTTGTGCAATGCAGAGTGTTACTTGCGTCACTTGACTGCATGCCCAGCCCTTTTTCGAGTCTGAATTCCAGCATGGAAGTAAGAGTCTCCCAGCATCAGTTGGTGAGATTTAAGCATTTTTCTTGCTAGCTTATATAATTGAAAGCTTTTTTTAAATTCATTGTTTCTGTTTTTTGTTGTCAGAGAGCTCTATTTTTAGGGGATGGAGTTTAAAGGTTAACTAGTTTTGTGTTTCAGGGTGAGGAGTTGATTTGTTAAATAGTTTTTTTTTAGTAGCGGTGCATTTGTTTTGGGGCAGATTCAGGCTTTTTATGCTGGATGGCGTTTACTTTTTTATGTTTTTCTGAAGGAGTAACACATTTTAATTTTGTTACAAGGCATCTGGGGTGGGGCTGGCAGCTGAGGGTGCCATGTGGCTGTGTTTGATTTGCATTATGCCCTTTTGAGGATAGGGCTATTTGTACAGTGACCTATGCATTATTGTTCTCACTAACATACCCCCTGAGTCGTGGGTTATATAAGCAATGAGTCATGAGGTGTGTGTTAGTTACTTATAACACATGACTAGGGGGTTTAGTGAGGCATGAGACTGCAGGCTGAGTTTATCCAGCTCCCTAGCCGAGTGTTAGAACTGCCTAACGCACACCAAGGCGGTGAAATGGCCATGTAAATTGTAGATGCATGCTAAGATTAATATTATTAGGACTGAGTTCCAATAAACTTACATTTTTGTGTTGAGCTGACATAAACTCATTCCTCTGCCTTCAGTTTATTGTGGTACATTTTTTACTTAACTGTTTTGTCCTAGCAAGGCTACCCTAGTTGTAGTTCTATTTATGTGGTCGTCATGGTACTGCCCCCCTCACTCTCTGTAACTAGCATCACTCCAATTTGGTTTATTTAGAGATGGGGAGCAAAGAATGGTGCATACTTTTTGCTATTTTTGTTTTTCAATTATTTGGATCTGGTATGGCAGCAGGCAGCATCAGAGAGAATACGCTGGTAGTGATTGTCACGGAAGAAACTTCTGTGGAGGTGTGCTGGGAACTGAACAGCAGCAATATTGAGAGGTAACTGGGCAGCTTTAATGGGCTATGTTAAAGTACCTCCATTAAAAAATGACTGAAAAAGACAAGTGAAGGGTAAGGCAGGGTAGTAGCAAGCGTCTAGGAGGTTGGCTGTTGACGAGGAGCGAGGAGTGCAAGGCAGTGGGCGGGCAGGAGATTGTTGCTGGTGTTTTAATTTTTTTTTATACAGTGTTTTGTGATTATTTAGTTTATTGAAAATACTGGATATGTTGTAGACGTATTGGGTAAGTGAACAAAGTAGTGAGTGGCCGATAGGTCAGCTGATGAGGTGTGCAGGAAGCCAGGGGGCAAGCGGGGAAAATATCATGGCAGGTATGGATTTGATTTGCCTATTTGTGCCGCGTGGAGCACTGTAGGACTGTGTTGTGTGTCCTTCCTGAGAAATGGGCTCAGGAGAGCCATCATGGTATTTTTTGGGGGACTTGGGATTTTTTTTCAGTTTTGGCTACTGTGGCTAGTGACAGCAATATGGCTGCCATTTCAAGTAGAGTTGTGGGGGAGATGGAGAGTGATATCTGAGAGAGGGTAAAGGTGTCTCTCGCCAGACTAATTTCTAGCCATGTGTTAGACACTTCTAGCGTACGTCTAGCAACCAATCAGATTGCTAGAAAGTGACTAGCAAGTTCATAAATGCCACTAATCTAGCCCCATGTGACCAGGTTTTAACCAAAGGGGAGCCAGAATTGGTTGGACTCCATTTTTTTTGTCCAACTCCCCCCACTTCTGTAGGGAGCTCAGCCTCCACCTGCTCTCAACCCCCCATGCCCAGGCTTACCCCCTGGGCAGGGTTTGCCCAGTGGGCGCCCCTCCCTCGGTCTGTGGTAATGTGACCTGGCTTACTCCCAAGGTGAGGCCACGAGGCGTGACCCTACCCGGCAGACACTGTTGGCACTGGGGGTGGCGACAGAGCGGGGCTTCATGCTGGGAGCCAGGATTTTTTGTGTGCGGCTGTATCTAGGGGTGGGGACAGGCAATGACATCCCGCGTCCACCCGCCCCTCGCAGATTACAGCACCGGCACAATGGACCCCCCCCCCAACCTCTGCCAGGGGTCCGTGACGTGCTGGACACACACTACCTCCTTCCCCAGAGAAGGAGAGCAGTCCCAAGGATGCTCAGTCCTTCTCCCTCCAGCTAGCCTGCCGACGTCCTGAGTCCATTTCCGAACCCAGGTCTTTGGTGTCACAGACGGACGCACAACTGGTGTCAGACTCCATTTTACAGTTACATAATATTTAATTGTCTTTGTGATGTAAAACTAAAAGATGCTCGAGGAAAATACAGCATTTAGAAAACAGGCACATGTTTTATTTTCCAGGAAGAAGCTTTACAAGCATTCATCCAGCCTGAAACCCTCGATGGACCCAACCAGTATTTCTGTGAACGCTGTAAGAAGAAATGTGATGCACGGAAGGTAAGTAATTTTCAGTAGATATCTCTATTATGATATGTGTTTGTCTTTTTGGCGGGGGATGTCCATTAATTAGAACACAGTTGTTTTGAAAGCTTCATAATCATGGTGTGCCCTTTTGAAGAAATTGAATGTATTGTACTTATGCACTGTTAGAGAACCACTACAGATAGTATTCATGGGCTGAAATGTCCCATTGCCAGTTAGTCAAGTACTAGTGTTCCACCCTTTCAATAGTCCTTTCAGAGGAGAAGTCTGAATAGTGGAGTTTGCATTTTCTGAATCGTGTACCTGTAACTGA
This sequence comes from Neoceratodus forsteri, assembly GCA_016271365.2. Lineage (NCBI taxonomy): Eukaryota > Metazoa > Chordata > Ceratodontiformes > Ceratodontidae > Neoceratodus > Neoceratodus forsteri. Next base: position 806,015,867 of record CM028133.1, read on the forward strand.
TGCTGACTCTGACATCTTTGGTCTGGGCTCTATGTGAATGTAATGCACTTACAGCTCTCTGTCATAACACATTCCAGAAGTTCTCACTGATGGCAGTCATAGAGGGCACTTTTGAAAGGGCTCAGGAAATATTGGAGAGGTTGGAAAAGGGAAAAAAAATAAAACAAACAAAAAAAAAACCTAATATCACTCGTATATCCGACCTTCTCTGTTCTCATTGTCTTGGATATCTAAGTGTGATGGTTATCACGGTGTGGATTCTGTGATAAACCGCAACAGGTAGCTCAGTCACAGGAACGGCTGAATGAGTGTAATGGATAAGTGAAAGCTGGATAAATGAGTGTTGACTGTATTCATAGATCTGTTTTACACTATATGTACTGTAGCGACTTCTGTAGTGACCTGAGACTATAAAGTACATTTTATTTTCGTTTAGGGCCTTAGATTTTTGCACTTTCCATACCTGCTAACCCTTCAGCTAAAGCGATTTGACTTTGACTACACTACCATGCACAGGATTAAACTAAACGATCGCATGACTTTTCCTGAAGAACTCGACATGAGTGCGTTTATTGACGTAGAAGAAGAGGTAAGTGTAGAGGCAGTCTGGTGTAGCAGTATATCTGAGGAAACTAATCAGACAGCTGTAAGTCATATTCATTGATTTGTGTTTGATGTGACATAATATCATTACTTTTTATTGCTGTTGTAGATGTTTAGTGGCCAAGTAGAGGAAATGCATTTAGGTTATTGACACTTAAAGAGCAGCTGATGCCCATATGTAGATGACTCACTGCATTACCAAGCCCTACCTGCGCCCTCCTTAGACCATGGTGCCCGAGCCCTCTCAATAAAACTCTCCCCTGACCCAAACCGTGCTCCTCTTACTCTCACCGTTGCCTACATCCCACCCCGCAGCCAATTCTCTACCTGTAAAGCGCTCTCTGACTACCTAGCCAGCCACTCCCACAAAATGGAACAAATCCTAATAGGGGATCTCAACATAAACTGGCTGGCGAGCTCATCAACACACGCCAAAGATACCTTTGCTGCGTTAGATATGACCCAACTAGTATCCCAGCCTACCAGGGCCAACCCTACTAGATATCCTGCTCACTAATTGTCCCCACCATATTACCGACCTGAGTGTCCTACCCAGTGCCTTAAGCAACTACTCCCCAATCATCTTCAACTGGTCCTGTCACCTACCTAAACCACCACCAAATATAACCTTTCTTCATCGACTGTGCCCAAGAGGCATAGCCAATCTCAAACAATATCTAATTAACTGGGACTGGTCCCCTATTTCCCAAGCCCAGCACATAGATAATGCTTTGCACTACCTCGCTACCACCTTTAATACCGCCTGTGATGCTTTTGCACCGACCATCAAAGTGACCACTAACAAACGTAGTGCCCCCAGATCACCCCAGAACTCCTACAACAGTTCAAAATGCTTGACAACCTCAGGCTTCATGCCACTGCCTCCGGTTTGCTAAGTGATAGGCAGGCCTATAGTACTGCGCGCAGTAACTGTACCTGGACAATCCGCAAGGCCAAGGCGGAGCACTACAGAACCACCTTAGCTACCTCCTGGGGTAGCACAAGAAAGTTCTGGGATAACATCAAGGAGCTTAATGGTAAATCCAGCCCCCCCTCACAACTTAGTGTTAACAGTACTACCACCAGAGACGCACTTCACATAGCTAACTGCCTCAGGTCCACCTTCTCAGACCTCAGCTCAGTCCTCCCTAGCAACTTGTTCAATCCAATTCAGCCTACCCCACCGCCTGAGCTCCTCCACCCCTCCTTCAAACTCGGTCATTACCCCTACACAAGCGAAAGCCTACCTGTCCAAAGCCCTCCAGAGCTCCAATTACTGCAAAGATGCCTTCGATATGCATATCCTATACCTTGCACTAGACTCGGTTATCTCCTCACTCACGGACATTCTAAATCTGTCCCTGCACCTGAGCCAAATCCCAACCTCATGGAAAACGGCAGTGATAACACCAATATTGAAATATGGCAACAGCTCCCTCCCAAACAACTACTGGCCCACCTCAGTTCTCCCCCTACTCTCTAAAGCCCTTGAAAAGATCATGGCCAGTCAGCTCACTGACTGCCTCCTCGCACACAACCTCTTATATGGGAAGCAGCATGGTTTCAGAGCTGGTCCTTTTCTGACCACCCTCACAGGGTCCTTCAACTCCCTGCATCCACGGCCTGACAAGGGCATCAGCAGAGGCCGTGTTTATAGACCTCCTCAAAGGCCTTCAACACGGTTTCTCACCCCCTCCTTCTTAACACATTACAACAAATTGGTGTCCCTCATTGTCCACTCTCATAGTTCTCCAGTTATCTTTCATCTAGAACCCAATGTGTTAAAATTAATAATACCATATCTGCTATGCTGCCTGTGCACTCAGGAGTTCACCAGGGATCTCTCCTGGGTCCCCTGCTGTTCAGCGTCTACCTCAGCGCCCTGCCTAAATCCTGCCCCGGCAACCTTCTCCACTATGCGGACGACGCTGTTCTTTATGCCACACATCCTGATCCTCTCTCTCTCTCCAGCATACCTTACAAAACTCCTTCTCTCAGATTGAACACTGGTTTGCTGAACACAGATTGGTGGTCAGCATTAAAAAACTAAGATGATACTCTATGCCCACCGCCAAAACAGATCAAAGGATTTCCCCCTGGAAATACTCTCTGCCTCTCTCATCCCACTGGAACAGGTCTAAAAGTATAAATATCAAGGTATTACATTTGTCTCCTCCCTCTCATTCCACGAACATATAAAAATCCTCACCTCTACCACCTGCATCCGCATTGGTCTCCTGTACAGACATAACTGCCCTGCCACCTGAAGCACTTCACCTAGCCATTACCTCCTCATTCTTATTGCTGGTGCACTATGGCCTCACAATCTATGCTGCCGCCGACCCTACGGCGCTTCATCAAATACAAGTAGTCATCAATAAGGCCTGCCAGCTCCTCTCTGGTGCCGACAGAAATACACATACTTGCACCCTATACGTGCTCACCAATATCCTCTCCCTTGAGGAAAGACTGTTATACCAGACCTGTCTCTTCACCAAAAAAATCCACTTGGATTTAACCTCAGTAGGTGTCATGGCTTCTCTTCAGGCAGCTATCATCTCAGCATCCACATGGGCTGCCCCAAAAACTATCTGGAAGGTGCCGTGGGTTAGGACCATCCTGGCCCAGCGATCCTTCCCCCTTAGAGTTCCATCCTAGTACAGTGCCCTTTCACCGGCAGTCACATCAGTCACCAATCTAGGTCCTTTTAAAGCTGCCTTAAGGGCCCATATCCTCTCCTCACGTCGGTGCCTGTGTAACCAGTGGATCCTGCAGCACGCCGCTAGGCCACACACCTACCCTTGGCCTGGCAGTGGAGAGCCCTCACTATTTCTAGCCTACAGGCTCCTCACCTCCCTTGGTTACCATATAGTTGAACTGGACTATGAATGCATTGTATTATGTATAAGACAAAGCCTCCCTGAGGCGGCTTACTACCAACTCATATCATGCATTGCTTTAGCTACCAATTGTATAGGTCTTAACAGCTCATTAGGTAAATATGTCGATAGCTCTGCCCTGTTTTAGCTACCAAATGTATAGGCATTAACCAGTGCTCATTGTACTTATACTCTGTATGATTGCTCACCCACATTTATTCTATAGATGTATTGTGTGCATGTCTATGTTTTATTCTGACGTGGAGCCTTTGGAAACAAGTCTGTGACTCAAAGGGTTGTAATTCTGATTTCCTAAATAAATAAACAAACAGCTTCATGAAACATAATACTTAGACTCAGCACTATTTATTTGTTCCAGTTTAGCTCTTTTTTCCCATTCTTTATTACTGAGAATATTTTTAGGAATACATTATCTTTGTCCCTTAGAGTTCATTTGTTCCCACTACATATTCCCTTCTTGAAGTCACAATCCTCTGCTTATGACCTCGCAAGCAAGCAAGCAAATCTTTATTTTTAAAGTGCCTTTCAAAAATCAAGACGCTGTACATAATATAAATACCATATAAAAACAGACAGTAACTGCTATTTAAAATCAATCTATTACTTAGTCAGGGAAGGCCAAAGAAAATAAATATGTTTTCAGCATTGATTTAAAACTGCTGATGGTCAGGCATTCTCTTAACTGACGAGGTAGAGAATTCCACAGGGTCGGTGCTGCAAATGAAAAAGCACGATTTCCAGATGTTTTCAGATGAACCCTGGGAATCTCTAGCAATCCCTTGTCAGCGGACAGGAGAAGATGACTGGGGGAGTAGGGAGTCAGGAGATCTTTAAGGTAGTCAGGTCCCTGTTTGTGTAGGGCTTTAAAGGTAAGCAAACCTACCTTATAGGTGATCCGCCACCAAACTGGCAGCCACTGCAGATTGCGCAGCACAGGCCTAATGTGACAGGTCCTAGAGGTATCAGTCAGCAGCCTGGCCACAGCGTTCTGCACTAGCTACAGGTGGCGTATATCAACCCCAGACAGCTCTAGGTAGAGGGCATTGCAGTAGTCAAGACGGGTAGTAATGAAGGCGTGGACCAAAGTTGGAAGGTCGCCCGGAGGAATCAGGTGTTTCACCCAGGCAATATTCCTCAGATGGTAAAATGAGGATTTGACCACGGCTGACACCTGAGACTTCAGGGTCAGACTGTCATCAAATATAATGCCCAGGTTACGCACCCGATCTGAGGTAATGAGCTGGAAGCAATCAAGCCATAGGCCCGACCCGTGCCCAGTACCAAAACCCGCCCCCGGACGACCCGGATCCACAACCAACACCTCAGTCTTTTCCAGATTCAGTCTCAGCCAACTCAAACTCATCCAATCTTTAATCTCAGAGAGGCAACTATTTAACATAGAGATCACATCAACCTGTCCGGGCACAAAGGACATACACAGCTGAGTATCATCTGCATGGCAGTGAAAACTCAAGCCGTATTGCCTGATGATATCTCCCAATGGCAGCACCCCGCAGGACAGGGGGGAGGGCATTAGAGGAATAAATTCCAGTGACCACCCTCTGAGACCTGCCCACAAGGAAAGATCGAAACCATTTGAGGACTGTACCTGACAGTCCGCAAAGGAACCACAGGGTCTCCAAAAGCACCTCATGGTCCACAGTGTCGAAAGCTGCGGAGAGGTCGAGAAGAACCAAGATGGTACGAGCCTTTCAATCTCTCGCCATTAGGAGGTCATTTAATACCCGAACAAGGGCGGTCTCCGTGCTATGCCTCTTCCTGAAACGAGACTGGAGAGCTTCACAGACATTGTGAGTTATCAAATGATTGTCCAGGTGCAATGCAACCACCTTCTCAATAACCTTCCCCACAAAGGGAAGGTTAGAGATAGGTCAGTAGTTAGCTGGATCGACAGGATCCAAGGAGGGTTTTTTAAGGAGTGGTCGAATGACTGCCTCCTTTAAGGGATCCAGAGAGATTCCCTTCTCCAAGGATATCCATACAATTTCAGCTAGGATTGGGCAGATAAAATCTTCACATCCCACAATGGGGGGGGGGGCCCTGGATCCAAACTACAACAGGTTGGGTGCAAGGTCTGGACAAATCTTCACAGTGTCCATGAATTCCAGTCAACTGAAATCCGTCCAGACAGACTGGCTGCTCATCGCCTCCCATCGACCTCCACAACCCCTCATGGAGACGGCTCAATTTCGGACCTGATGCTGGCAACCTTATCTGCAAAAACCCGAGCTAGCTCATCACACTTAATTTGTGAAAAAGCTCTTCCAGACTGGAGACAGATTGGATTGCACAATCTGTCAATAGTTCGAAAAAGTTGAGCCAGTCGGTTCTGCACAGCAAAAATCTCCCTGGACAGGAACTCTGCTTTTTTACGGGTGATTTCTGATTTATAGCCTTTATAATGCTCCATCAATCTAAACCTGTCAGCATCCAGGCAGGACTTCCGCCATGCTCTCTCCAGCCTTTGACCAGTCCACCTCAGCTCCTTCAAGGACCCATCATACCAAGGGGACCTTGGGTGAAGAGTGAGTGGTCGCACACGAACAGGAGCAGTCAAGTCCAGGGCACCTCCCACTGCCTTATTATAGGCTAGTACAAGTAGTTGCCATATAATTGACTGTGATTGCACAAGGGGGTGAGCAGTAAGCCACTGGAGCAGATAAACTCTCTTTAAAGAGCTGGTGACACGTTCAAGAGAATTTAACAAAACATAATATTTAGGCACTGTCCAACTTGTATTTCCCATTAATTATGTATTCTTCCTCCCCATTATTCAGTAGTGAGGTAATTTGCACAAAAACTGGTCTGTTTCTGCTGGCCCCATTCGTATGTTCGTATAAAACAGGATCTTTGCTCCTGAAGAGTTAATCTATTACTGCTGCTTTCTCCCTACCTGAAGTCATAGAGCACTGCTTGTGACTTCTCAGTTACTCCCATGGCAACAGATTGTGCTGTTACAACAGAGTATTATAACTTAAAGTAGGGAGTAAGCTATAGAGGCAGATGAACTCTTAAGGGACAACCATCATATATTCATACACATTTCTTTAGTGTTAAATTGTGGGGAGGAGAAATATATAAAATATAAATGGAATGCATGCAGAACTGTACCTAATTATTATGTTTTTTAAAGTTTTCTTTGAGGCATTCGTGTCTCTTTAAGGAGAACTGCAATTAACGTGCAATTTTTTGCAGTAGAAACATTTTAAAAAAATGCTGGTTCACTTTGGCTATTGTTCCATCTTTACTAGTCTTTTAGTAAACAGAATGGGTGTTTGTGATTCACAGACTTGGTAAGTGCCACTTTAGAACTGCATGATGTAATTTATGTCTCCATCAACAGCACAGTTCTGTAGCAGAACACAGACATGGTGCCAGCAGTGAAAGAGCTGGGTGAGTTCATAAACTACATTGTAGCATTCTAAAATGATCCTCACCAGCAGTGTGTTCATCAGAAACACATGCTGTGTGTACCAGAAGGCCAAGATGGAAAATAACAGAATGTGAACAGGTATTTTAAAAACAGCTTCTACACAAAACAAGCTTCCAGGTTAAATGCTATTCCTCTTTAAAGAACAAAGATCCATCCTGTTTTCATTCACATTGAAACACAGAAGCTGACGTCAGATAAGGGCAGGATGGCCCATACAGTCTGCCCTTTTTTTGTTGCACTGCTTACACTGTAGACCCCTCCAGCTCTATGGCACTTTCTCTGCTACCCCTTACCTATATTTTATGACAATTGTGCTTATCCCAGGCTTTTTTGAATCCCACCACTGTTTTCGCCCCACAACCTCTGCTGGAAGACCATTCCAGGCATCCACCACCCTTTCTGTGAAGAAGTATTTCCTCACATCTCTCCTAAATCTAGCCCCCCCCCCACCAAGCTTCATATTGTGTTCTGGAGCATCCTTTCCTCTGAAAAATATCTCCCACTTGTGCCTTATTCACCCTGTGAGGTATTTAAAGGTCTCAATGATATCCCTTCTCTCCTCTAGGGTGTACATGTTTAATTCCTTTAGCCTCTCCTTATAGAACATTTGATGTGGACCCTGTACCATCTTGGTAACCCTCTTTTGGATGGCCTTGTCCTGTCTATGTCCTTCCTGAGATATGGCCTCCAAAACTGACCACAGTATTTCATGTGGGGTCTTGGTAAAGGCCTATATAGTGGCAACACCACTTACCTCTTCCTGCTGGTAATACCCCCTTCCTATACATTCCAGCATCCCACTAGCTCTCCCGATTGCTTTGTCTGTCCACTTTCAGGTCATCGACATGATTGCCCTCAGGTCTCTTTCCTGCTTAGTTGCTGCAAGTGTCTTGCCCCCCATTTTGTACTGTATCCCCGGTTTTCTGTGACCCAAGTGCATTATTTTGCACTTTATTGCATTAAACCTTAGCTACCAAACTTTTGACTACTCCAATCATTTCAAGTGTCTTTCTATCCTTTGTACCCCCCCCCAAGTGTCCACCATGGGGATCATGTTGCAGATCTTGGTGTCATCCACAAAGAGACAGACCTTTCCTTCTGATTTCTCTGCTATATCACTAATGAAGATATTAAAAAGGACTGGCCCCAGTACCAACTCATGTGGTACTCCTGCTGGTCACGCTCCCCTCCTCAGAGCAAACTCCATTTACCACCACCATCTGCCTCCTATCCTCTAACCAGTTTCCTACTCAGGCTGGCACCTTATTGCCCACCCCCATGCTACCCAGCCTCCTATGTGGAACAGTGTCAAAAGCCTTGCTGAATTCCAAGTAGGACATGTCGACCCCAGATTTGTTTGACATGACTTCCCCTCCGTAAAGCAATGCTGCCTCAGGTCCTGCAGTCCATTGGATTCTAGGTGTTCCATGATTCTTTCCTTTAATACTGTTTCCATCAGTTTCCCTACTACAGATGTCAGGCTGACAGGCCTGTAATTTTCCGCCTCCTCCTTGCTACTACATTTGTGAAGTGGGACTACGTCCACCCTTCTCTAGTCCTCCGGGACCACACCAATCTCCAGTGAACTGTTAAACAAGTCTGTCAGGGGTGCAGATAGAACCTCCCCGAGTTCCTTTAACACTCTTGGATGCACCCCGTTTGGCCCCATGACTTTGTCCACTCTCAGGTTAGTGAGTGCTTTCCTGACCCTCTCCTCAGAAAAGGAACTGGTGTCCACCTCCCCCCCCCAATCTCTTGGTGCTTATTTGTGGTCTCTCTCTCTCCTTCCCCTTCAGTAGTGAATGGAACACATTCCGAAGAAAGGGGGGTCACTAGTGGAGTACCTCAGGGCTCAGTACTGGGTCCAGTCCTCTTTAACATTTTTATAGGTGACATTGCAGAGGGTCTGGAGGGAAAGGTATGCCTCTTTGCAGATGACACAGAGATCTATAACAGAGTTGTTACACAGGGGGGGTTAGAAAGGATGAGAAGGGACTTGGCAGGGTTGGAGGAATGGTCAGACATATGGCAACTTAGATTCAATGCAAAGAAGTGCAAAGTAATGCATCTGGGAAACAAAAACCCAGGAGAAGAGTACACAATAGCAGGGGAGGTTCTAACAACAACAAAAATGGAACGGGACCTGGGGGTAGTCATATCAGATAATCTAAAGGTTGGTAAGCAATGTGAGAAGTCAGTAAGGAGAGCCAGGGGATACTGGGATGCATAGGAAGGGGCATCACAAGTAGAAAAAGGAAGTGGTTATCCTCTGTACAGACAGTTGGTGAGACCCCATCTGGAGTACTGTGTGCAGTTTGGAGACCTCATCTACATAAGGACATAGACAGGATGGAAGCAGTCAGAGAGGAGACAACTAAAATGGTGCAGGGTCTGCATCAGAAATCATATGAAGAGAGACTGGGAGAGCTTAATATGTATACCGCATGATGAAAGGAGGGACGGGGGGACATGATAGAAACTTTCAAGTACCTCAAGGAATCAACAAAGTCCAGGAGGGTAGCATCTTTCAGAAAAGAGATGTGTAAGAACAAGGGGGCACAATTTAAAGATAGAGGGGGGACGGAAGGGTAACGTGAGGAAGTTCTTTTTCACTGAGAGAGTGGTGGATGCATGGAACCGCCTTCCTGGGGAGGTTATTGGGTCTAAAACACTAGGGGAATTCAAACATGCATGGGACAGACATAAGGCAATTCTAGTGGGGGGTAGGAGGATGTAGGCTGTTGGTTAACTAGAATCTGCAGCTTATCCTGTAGGTAAGGAAATGGGCAGACTGGGTGGGCCAAGTGGTCCTTATCTGCTGTCAAGATCTATGTTTCTATGTAACTGTGATACTGAGCAGAAAAAAAAATAAATTTGCCTTTTCTTGGTCATTCTCAGTGTAGCCCCCTGCCTCCTTTATTAACCATGCAGTCCTTCCCTTGGTTTTCGTTTTCTCGCTGATATACCTGAGAAGTGTCTTTTCCCCCTTTGATGCTGTCTGGGCTGTTCTTTCCTCACCTTGCGCTTTTGCACTTCTTGCCGCCTTACCTGCCTCCCTCTGTTTCCCCAGATACACTTCTCTTTCCTCCTCTCTCTGGGTCCCGTTATAGCTTCTGAATGTCACTGTTTTTGGCCTTACCTTTTCTGCCACTTCCCTCGAGAACCATAATGGCCTCCTCCTCCTGCTTTTACTTATTTTGCCTGACATACAAGTTTGTAGCCTTTACTATGCTCTCTCTTATTCTGTCCCATTTTCCCCCCATCTCCCTCCATCAGGTCTTCTCGGATGCATTCCCCCATCTTTGTAAAGTCAGCCCTTCTGGATTCCGCTGTTGTTCTTATATTAAACCATACTTAAGCAGTAGTGCCCGACGGTGTGTGTCGCGCTGGGATAACGTCATGCCTTGGGTGGTTGGGCACAAGGTCGCAGGCCGAGTGCGTCCAATAACTGAGGCGTGTCGTTATCCCAAAGGACACACACCCTGGAGGGCATTATTGCTATTATACAATGGCTTGTTGTTATACAGAATAAAAAAAATATTTTTAAAGATGTCTTTCTGTGGAAAAATATTTTTGTTTTTTAAGAGATGACACAATCAAGCAAATGCAAATCAAGCAAATGATCATCTACAGGTTCACAGTGAGGCTGAGACTAGATCCGTGATGTGCTGGGATAACATCACGGGTCCAGCCCAAGACTGACCAATCAGAGTCCAGGATTTTTTCTTGCCATTATGTAATGTGCAATGGTCACTGGTCCCCAGATGATGCCCCACTCTGATGTCTGCCACACTGTCCCCGTTCATAAGTACCAGATCTAGTATTGCCCCACCCCGAGTGAGTTCACTGGTCATCTGCCTGAGGAATGCCCCCTGCAGGGAGTCCAATATGTCTCTGCTTCTAGCTGATGCTACAGCAGGTAGGAGCCACTCTACATCTGGCAGATGAAAGTCCCCCACCAGCACCACCTTCCCCATCTCAGCCATTTTGCCTGTGTCTTCCAACATCTCTTTGTCTATGTCCTGTCCCTGTGTCAGAGGCTTGTATACCACTCCCATGTGAATTGTGGCTCTGTTTCCAGACTCGAGGTTGACCCACAGCAGCTCAACCTCTACCCGGTCCTCCCTGTACCTCTGTCGCTTTCATGTTTTCCTTAACATAAAGATTTCATAAGCTATTAAGAATAAATTATAAACAGAGCTGAGTCCAGATATTACGTATTTCAGAGTTAAAGAAGAACCAGCTGCTGTTTAAATAATACAACACATGAAATGATGTATTCTTTTTTTTAACAGGTGATGTGTGGCGAGCTCTAAAGGTCCCTTGAATAACAGTTTCCTTTTCTGTTAATTTTATTATGCATAGTGTAGGTTAATGTTTGTTTTTTGTTGTTTATACTGAACGTATGTTTTATCTGTTGTTAAAGAAATCGCCTCAAACAGAGAGTTGCACTGACAGTGGAGCGGAGAATGAAGGCAGTTGTCATAGTGACCAGATGAGTAATGATTTCTCCAATGATGATGGTGTTGATGAAGGAATCTGCCTTGATACTAGCAACAGCACAGAGAGACCGTCCAAGTCTATCACTGAAAAGGTACAGTGTGAATAATGCACTAGGTGAAAGAAAGCCTTGCCGTCAGGGAAAGTTAATGATAAAACACAATCCAGCAAAGTAGATAGAACTTTGCTCTTTCTGCAGTTGAAATATTTTTAATAGTATATGTTTTTTTTACACCAGAGTGACAGACCCCCACTGAAGTAAAAACAAAAAAATCTTGCCATTTCGTTATTCTGTTCTATGATCAAAATCAAATTTACAAACTTTTGAAAGTTAAAAGGTACAACTTTGGGCACTGGGTGGCTAGTAAGTAACTAGGTGTGGAATAAATGAGAAATTTAAAGCTGTAAGACCTTAGAGCTATGCAGAACAACCATTCGGAGAGTTCGGTTATGTTTTAATGCTTCTGCTTTGTATAAAAAATACATATTTTGAAGAGCTTTTCATTACCCTTTTTCAGGCACTTCAGGATGTTTTTCTTGGCTCACCGTGTCTGTGATCAAGTGTTCATTGGGTTGGTCATCTCACAATGGCTGTGGTCAATGAGAAAGTGCTTTTGGACAGTTTTTAATGGCACCTTCTCTTTTCAGCTCGTGATTGTGGCGGAATAAATTAAATTGGTCATCTCACAATGACTGGAGTTTAAAACTTTACTTTGGTGCCTTTTTCCGGTCATGTGTCTGAGTCAGAACAAAAACAAAAGCCTGAAAAATGCACTGGGCCACATGATCCAAAAAGTGACAAAAGTATGGCCACTGTTTTCCTAAGGCAGGTTGGTATTTAGGGACCAATATTCAGATTTTTCAGCACTGGTGCTGACGTGGTTTGCCCCAGTGCTACCTAGGCTTGCGGCTTGTGCAAGGGGCCATTTTCAGAGGCCCAGTTAGTGTGCCCCCATACAATAAAATAACACTGCGGCCATGCAAATGAGATTGTCCCCTCCTGTGTACAGGTGCAGTGGCATGACTAAAGGTTTGTGACAGCAATGAATTACCCCCAGAGCGGTGCTATTTACTTCTGACGAAAACCATGACTTAACTGGGTGCTAAGCCTATGCCCCACCCCCCCGATGGCAGGGCAGATGTACAGCAGCCACACGGCCCCTATCACCCATCACATCTGGGAAGATGCAGTCCCTGGAAGGTAGTGGCACCCCTACCCCCCCAAACATCCATTCCATGTACATTTCCATATCCCTGGTAACTGGTGGTAGCCCCAAACACCCGTCCCATGTACTTTTCTATATCCCTCGTGTCCAGGAACAACCCCCCCAAGACCCTGAACACCCGTCCTGTATAAGGTCATATATCCCTGTTATCTAGTGGCACCCTGCCCACTCGTACACCCTTCCTGTGTAAGGTGACATATCCCTGTTATCTAGTTGCACCCCCCCCACCCTGAACACCCTTCACATACCCTGTTATCTAGTGGCACCCCAACACCTGTCCTTGCACATTTCACATATCTCTGGTATCTAGTGGCACCCACCAACCCCAAACACCCATCTCATATGCGTTTCCATATCCTCCTCCCAAGCACCCGTATCAGGTATGTACATATCCCTGGTGTCCAGTAACTCCCACCCCCAGGTCTCTTTTGTACCATGAGACAGGATGCCCTGGTGTCTAGTGGCCCCAGTGCCCATTGACATAAGGACGGAGGGACATTGGCAGCCCAGCAATCCCCCTTCCTGCACACGGAACACCACTCATCCCTCTCACCCCCCCACTCACCAGTGTGTTCAGGGCTGTCCGGGGAATTCCGATACGGTGACCAGCAAAGCACTTCTCTCATCTCCATGGCTGGCTGCTGTATGAGCTGTCACTGGAATGTGTACATTTTCTGTACATACGCTCACCACTGACAGCTCATTCAGAAGGCCGGCCAAGGAGGTGAAAGAGCTGTGCTGGTTGCTGTAATGGAATCCTCTGAATAGTTTGACACACACTGATCAGTCTGCAGGGTGCTGTGATGGGTATTTTTTTCATGCATGAGTGGGAGGAAGCTGGACTGCCAGTGCTTGCTTGTCTTTTTGTCAGTAGGTATTCGGGGGAACCACTGAACACCAGGACATTCTGTCTCATACACGAGAAACTGGGGGTGGGGAGTGCTACTGGACACCAAGGACACATAATTGGTACTGGGGGTGCCAGTAGACACTGGGATATGTGATCATACATTGGACGGGTATTCGGGGGGGGGGTGGCCTTTAAACACCAGGGATATGTAAACCTACAAGGGATGGGTGCATGGAGGGTAGGGGGATGCCACTAGACACCAGGGATATAGAAATGTGTAATGGACGGGTGTTTGGGATGTAGAGGGTGCCACTAGACACCAGAGATATGGAAACATACATGGGATGGATGTTCAGGGGGTAGGAAGTGCCACTAGACACCAGGGGTATGTGATGTACATGGGACAGATGTTTGGGGGGGGGCACCACTACATACTAGGGATATGGAAATGTACATGGTATGGGTATTCTGGGGTGGGGATTGGCACTAGACACCAGGGATATGGACATGTACATGTGATGGGTGTTCAGGGTGTGGAAGGTGGGCACTAGACACCAGGGATATATAAACATACATAGAATGAGTGTTTGGAGGAGTGCCACTAGATACCAGGGATATGAAAATGTACATGGGACACATGTTCGGGGGGGGGGGCACTAGACAGCAGGGATATGGACATGTAAATTGGATGGGGTTGTAGATGCATTGGTCAGGAGCATAGGCAAACCAGGAGCAGTTATACAATTCTCAAGTAGTGTTTTATTATGATCAGTAACAAGAAAATAAAAAAAATTATAAAATTGTACAGGATGGCTTTTCAGTATAGACAGTTCTAACAAAAGTCCTTCTTCTGAGCCTCTCTCAAGATAAAACCAAAACTGAAACATTGCCTTTTTTTTTTTTTTTTATAAGGTGCCTTTGCCTGGCAGTTTTTAACTCTGCATCCTGCCCTTGTTAAGCTATAGAACATTCTGTCTGGGGTTGATCTCCTGCCGCTACACAGTGTGTCAGAACTTTTGATCAATTTCTTTCATGAGGCAAGTCTGTAAGAGCAGCAAAATAGAATAATCTGTCCCAAACTGATCTGTTAAATATTTTGTAAACAAGCTTGAGAAGGTCAAAAAGTTTCTAAAGGTCAGCTCCCAGTGTTGCAGATTTCTTTTTTATTTTGGCCCTGGCCCCCAGTTCCTATTTGGGAGCTCAGCCCCTGCCCCGCACACCGTCCCACCATGCCCAGGCTTACCTTTTCTAATACTCCCCACATAGCATTCCGGAGTACATTTCAAACAGCATAACTATATACTGTACATTTGCAAATTAAGGGATCCCAGTTTCACATAGACATAGAAACATAGAAGGTGATGGCAGAAAAAGACTAATGGCCCATTCAGTCTGCCCTGTGGGTCTCTATAGAACACCGTGACCTGGCGCCGGTCAGGGTTGTACCCCTCCTCAGTGGTTATTCTACTCCTTCCTTGTCCCTACCAGTGATGACTATCACTTTCATTCTATCCCATGCATGCTTGAAACCACCCCCAGTTTCTGCTGCCACCGCCTCGGCTGGCAGGCTGATCTTACCTGTGTCGATCTTCCCCATTTATCCCTGGTGAGTTAAAGCCGGAGGCGCCAGGACTCTGTGGGAAGCTTTTTAGCTTTAAAAAGCTTCTTCCCTACCGTGGACGGCACACCTCACATTACGCTGGTGACCCGGGTTTGGCAATGGGCCCGGGTCATCGGGGGCCGGCTGGGGGGAGGAGGATTGAGCGTCCTAACGGATGCTCTCCTCCGCCAGGGTGGAGTGAGTTACTAGCTAGCGAATCCACCCGTAGCACTACCGCTGGTGGAAACACAGGTGGTAGGGCGCATGGCTCTACGGAGTCGGGGAGGGCACTGCCGGGTGCTTGACTGTGGTGTGTGTCTGCATGCCGTACGTCTGGACGTATGTCCTTCGTGCCGGCGCCCTTTAGGCACGGGGACAAATACGGGGTAAAAATTCAAATACCATCGGACACTGAGCACTGTGAAGCTGGGATCCGGTACATCGGGACCCAGCAGGGGAGTGGGGGTTACGAGGCCCCTCCGAAGAACCGAGAGCTCAGGCAAGCTAAAAACAAAACAAAGAGTTTCCTCCTTATCAGGAGGAGGGCCAATGGGAATGGCGCCGCCCCGCCAGGTCAACGTACTACAAGGTGCACGTGGGTTGGCCAGTAACGGACGCTGGTCCGTCCATCCCCTCAGTTCTGCTTTTCCCACCCTCGAGGTAGCACAACTTTGTGTGATGGCTGCAATTCAGCTGCGTCACTCCCAGATTTGGTTCTGTTCTGCTCATCGTCAGTTTTATCACTCGACACGGTTCTAGTTCATCACCGTTTCTGGCACAGTATTTATCAAGTTCAGGGTCGAGGCTTTCCCTTTTTGTTTTCTTGTATTTGTGTACGGCCGATCATGTCTAGTTAGGGGCAAAGGCGTTCGAAGGCGGGGACTATCCCTATGCGTCGGTGCCCCTGTGGTAGTCAGTTCACCGTAACGGACCCGTGTGATCGGTGTTTCACCTGCCTAGGGCCAAACCACAATATGGATTGATGTGACGCCTGCTCCTCCATGGACTACCACACTTTGGAAATCTGTGCTTTGAGGTTGGGGCATGACCTTTCAACCTTCGGTGGTTGGTGTCGCACGAGGGCCGTTAAGGTAAGGACTCTGGGCCTTTCCCCTAGGCATCCCTCCGATGCTACACACACTAGGGGAGGTCAGGCCTCTGCTAGCGCAGGTCTCGCTGAGCCTGGATGCCTGGGCGAGCGGTTGGGGGAATAGTCGGCCTCCTTGGGGGGGTCGTGGATCACTTGGGTTTCTCTTTGGGGTACCAGCCAACCCCAGTGTTGATGTCTCAGCTACATGCGGGGCCTGCATTGGTGATTCCTTCTGGGGGGGGGGTCACGGCTTCAGCTTCTGGCACAGACTGTGGTGCTGCTGAGTGAGGCTGCACCACTGGTGCCACTGAGTCCTTCCCCGACACTGCCCTCAGTGCCAAGATAGGTAGAGCGTCCGGAGTTGCCTCTCGGACAGTCTCTGTAATCTCCCCCTCAGATTCAGGAGATGATCAGGATGAACGTTCACGATGCTGCCCTCCTTCCTGTCGGTGCCTTTCTTGGTGCTGTTGAGAGCTCCAGTGCCATCTCCAGCGCTGCTTCAAGTGTCCATGCTACTTGTGGCACCGCTCTCGATGACTATGCCGTGCTCGGTGATGGTGCCGTGGTCCGTGATGATTCCGCGCTCGGTGCCATTTTGGGGGTTAGTGCCGTGGTCGGTATCGTCCTTGAGGACGATGCTGCATCAAAGGTCAGCATTGTGGTTGATGTCAGTGTCCACGCCACTTCTGATGATGGCACCGAAGCCAATGTTGGGGCCGCGGTTGGTGCTGCTTTGGGTGATGGTGCCGCCTCTGGGGCTGTCCCCATTGGGGATTCCGGCTCTGATGCCAGCACAGAGTTTGAGGGAGAGTTGGAGGCCGACCCTGGGGCCGGCTTCTCTCTCCCCCCCCTCCCTTAGAGTGATCGCCATAGTGGGACCTCGCTTGAGGGGCAGGTCTTGGTCCTCTGGGTTCGGGAAGGGCACCCAGTTGGCATTCTATTGTGTCCCAGTGGCCTCGGCCGTCCCGGAGTTGAGTTGGAGTGCGGGTTCGGGTGCTCCCTCCTCATCTAGGGGTCGGAGTCCTGCTGTGTGTGGAGACAGGAGCTGCCCTTCTGGGTCTGCTCGGCTCTGGTCTCCTCACCAGGGGTCTTCTCCCTGAGGGCTTCACTCTGCTGGCTTGGGGAAGTTTGAACAGCAGGCAGTGACTGGGCAGTTCACTTCCCTCACTTCGGAGGGGTTCCTCGCTTGTGCCCACAGCCCTGACAGAGTGGCTTTGGTCTCCCAAGACCATTCTTCCCACCCTTCTTCCTCTCTGCCTCCCCCTCATCTCCCAGGTCTTTCCTTGGGGCACCTCACTTGGGAGCAGTATAGGGCAATGGCGAGTGCTTTCCATCTCTACTTTAGGGCCATTGACAAGAGGGTGTTTGCATCTCCTCTACCAGCCCTATTTTTCCCTATGTAGAGCCCTTCCACATCGTCCGCTTCCTACTCCGATGAAGAGGACTCCACCCCTTACCATTCTTCTGATGCTGACTTCACTGAGTATCAGCGGTTCCTGGTGATGATGTTGGAGGAACTTGATCTTTCTCCTACCTCTCAATGCAATCCTGGGCGTGCGACGCTGGCAATCCCAGGGGAATACAGCCAAGAATCAGTGGTGATCCCTCCATGGCTTCGTCCTTTCTTGGTGGAGTCACACAGCACCTGGCAGCTTCCCGCTTCCTCTTCTCCAGCCCCTTGGGACTGCCAGCACAGGCATTGCGCTCCCACTGGGTCTCCTGGGTCTATGCCCCACCCCACATCGGGCTTGGAGTGGCTGGATACCCCTTCTGGGCATCTACGCCTGTCAAAGGACCTTCCTCTGGAACCAGACTCTGCAGAGTTTGATTGCTGGAGCAGATGGGTTTTCGCCCCAGTGCATCTCTTGCTCTCCATAGCAGCTCATCAGGCACACATGGTGGCCAGTGAAAGGTGCCTGTGCTGGGACAGATTCTGGCAGCCATGCCTGATAGCGAGGCAACCAGGCGGGCCATTGTCATTTCCACGCGAGGCCTGGAGCTAGCGAGACACCAGGCGCGGGCATCTTATGACGCTGACTTGGCCTCTAGGGTTGTGGGATCAGTAGTCTGCGTTAGGCAGACTTCTTGCCTCCACCTCTCCTGGTTGTCACTCTTGGTCCGGCATAGGATGACTGCCTCACCATTCCGAGGTGCCCTGTTTTTCTCCCGCTGGGCCAGACGAGAACTGTCGTGGCGCCCTCCCTCTCCTGCAGGCCCGTGGGCTCGACCTGACCCTGAATCATAGTGGGTCTGGCCAGACCCACAATGGGCCCCTTCCTGTTGTGAGTCCCCCACAATGGGCTGAAGGCTAAACTTAGCCTTCAGGGAGGTGTCTGTACTACTCTGTGGTGCTTGGTACTCACCCACCAATGATGAATGGTGAAGATTGACACAGGTTAAGATATGAAAATTACGTACTTACCATAATTCTTGATCTTCCTGTGCATCTTCACCATTCATCACTGCTTCCCACCCTCCATCCCCTCTTGGGCCTCAGCCTCTGTGCAGTGCCCCCTTCCTGCTTGCCCCCCCCCCCACCACAGTTGGGCCAGTTGTGGGCAATGTCCTGCTGTTACCTCCCGGTTCCCTGCCACTTCGCTGAAGCACCAGGGACCCACCTCTGGGGGGAAGGCAAGCAAGAGCTCTTACCCTTCTTTCCTAGGGGCTTCTGGGGGCCCCTTTGATGGTTGGGGGACTCTCTTGACTCTTAGCTCCTGGAGGCACCTGCCTGCAGGTTCTCTTCTTAGTTATCCAAGTTCTGGCGGGGTATCCCTTTGCTGCCAAGGGGGCTTCAGGGACCTCCTCTTCTTTGCAAAAGCTTATCCGACTGAACTTCAGAACACACTGGGCACTCTCCCCGGGGTTGTTCTGGAGGGCAAAGTCTCCTCGGGCTCTCCGAAGGTCTTCTCTTCTTTCAGGGTTTTCCTTCTCACTGCCTCTGGTGGTGCTGGACATAGGAGTTGAAGTTTATCCTTAACTCTTAATCCTGAGGGGATTTTGCCCTCTGGTGGGTCCTGTTCCCACCTTTTTTTTTTTTTATATATTGTCTATTTAAGCCCACTCTGGTTAGGGCTCGGTGGCAGTGTACCGCCGTCCGTGGCTCCTTCTCCCCTGATCGGGGATCATTTCTGCACGGCTGTGGGGTGGGATTTTTTCATTGGTTAGCTAGTTTGTCCCTTCTCCACCCTCAAGGGCACCAGCGAACAGGATCAACATCCAAGCGGTAAGCCATGGTGAGGCATGGCTTCTGCCACTCTCCTAACAACACCCCACCCCATCCAACACTGCCCACTAGTTGGCACGGTGCCCGATGCACCCCAGCGGAGGAGAGTTGCCAATCAGCGACTCAATCCAGCGCCAGCCAACCCCGGCGTCCCAGGCTCGTTTCTGAACCTGGGTCGCTAGTGTAGTGTGAGGTGTGACGTCCAGCGCCTCAACCCTCAGTGCCACCAGGCCGGCCTCTCTCCCCACCTTTTTCAGTTCAGGGTGGGGGAGAGAGCAGATTGAGATGTGGTAGTCCATCTGCCAGGTGGACTTTGGGATTGACATCTGTTGTGTTAGACCTTGGCACCTTCAAAAGCTCATGCCTCTGAGACCATCTCCTCATCTGAATGAGATTCGGTTCTCTGAGAGGGGAGCCATCTTGACAAAACTTGCTTGGTTCCAAACCTCTAAGAGGTGCAGTGTCTGCAGAGTTTATGGATACGATCCTGGTCCGCCTTGGGTTTTTGGGTATTAGGAGGCAGTATTCCTCCTTTCCTTTCTCTCTATTGGTGCTCATCCCTCCAGCCCTGTTCCTTACTTCTTCATCTTTTCTTTCTCTTCTCCTCCTCCTCCACCTCCACCTTCTCCTGTCCCTACCCTTAGTATGCCAAGTGGTTGGGGTCCATCTTCCAGACCCAGTTAGACTCAACCCCTTCTCTTGGTCAGCTTATTCCTTTTTCAGTTTACATCCTTTCCTTATCTAGTTCCTTGAGCTCCCTTGCCTGCCCTCCTCCCTTATTTTTCTCTTTCTCTGATTTCTCTCTCTAGCAGGTAGAACTGAGGGGATGGAGGGGCCGGCATCCGTTACTGGCCAACCCATTTGCACCACATAGTACATCAGCCTCGTGGGTGGCACCATTCCCGAAGTTGGCCCTTCCTGTTAATAGGGAGAAAGCTTTTTAAATCAAAAAAGCTTCCCGCAGTTTCTGGCGTCTCCAGCTTGAACACACCAGTGATGAATGGTGAAGATACACGGGAAGGTCAGTAATTACGGTAGATATGTAATTTTCATTTTCTTGGTTCCACCACCCTTTCCGTAAATTATTACTTTCTCACATCCCTCCTGAACCTTCCCCCTGTCAGTTTCCAGTCATGCACCCGTGCTGTCAAGCTGGTGTTCGTGTTGAACAGTCCCCCAGAGTCCACCTTGTTTGTTCCTTTCAGGAACTTGAATGTCTCGTGTCATAGCCCCCTTCCCCCTTCTGTCCTCCAGTGAATGCATATTCAGCACCCTGAGTTGCTGGCCCTGAATCATCTTCATTACTCTGCATTGTACCACTTGCAGCCTATCTTTGTCTTTTCTAAGGTAAGGGCTCCAAAACTGGACATAGTACTCCATATGTGGTCTGACCAGGGATCTGTTGAGACATAGAAACAGAATCATAGAATTTGTCGGCAGATAAGGACTGCTTGGCCCACCCAGTATGCCCTTTTTCCCCTGCTTACATTGTTACTGCAGACCATAATTGATCTACTGCTCTTTCTCCCTTCCCACTATGATTCCCTTGTGTCTATCCAATACTTTCTTGAACCTCGCCACTGTGTTCGACCCCACCACCTCCGCTGGAAGATTGGTTCAGGAATCCAGTCTTTCTGTGAAGAAGTGCTTTCTGTCATCTCTCCTGAGTCTACACCCTTCCAGCTTTATAGCATACCCCCTTGAGCACCTTTTCTTCTGAAAAATACTTCCTTCCCGGCAGTATAGTGTAGTTGTAGGAGGCAGTATAGCGCAGTGGTTAAGGGCACTGAGCTGCAAACCTGGAGACTTGGGTTTGAATCCCATCAGTCCCCACTTGCATACTGTGTGACCCCGATCAAGTCACTTAACTTCCTTGTGCCCCCAGGTCACACTTGGAATCAAGCTCCGGCTTAGTGTGCCTTTCCTGGTTAAACTATCCCCTCCACCTTATTGGTATTTAAAGGTCTCCATCATATCCCCCTCTCCCTTCTGTCTTCCAGGGTGTACATACTGAGGTCATTGAATCATAGAATCATGATGGCAGAAAGGGACCCCAATGGTCCATCAAGTCTGCCCCGTCCCCTTCCCCCCCCCTTACTCATCTCCCTTTCCACTGGCCCTCCGCTTACCCCCACTTCCCAACCCCATATGTCTGTTCCATGCCCTCTTGAATCCCTCCACTGTTTTAGCCTCCACCACCATCTCTGGTAGTTTGTTCCAGGTCCTTTAGTCTTTCCCCGTAGGGCTTTTAATGCAGACCCTACACCATTTTAGTTGCCCTCCTTTGGACAGCCTCCACTCAGTTTATGTCCTTCCAGCGAAGTGGTCTCCAGAATTGTACACAGCACTCTAGGTGGGGCCTTACCAGCAATCTATACAGGGGCAACACCACTGCCCTCTTTCTGCTGGTGATACCCCTTCCTATGCACCCCAACATCCCACTGGCTCTCCCAGTTGCCTTGTTTCATTGCCCAACCACCTTTAAGTCATCTGATATGATTACCCATAGTTTTTTTCCTACTTGGTAGTTGTCAGTACCAATCCACCCATTTTGTACTGTGCCCCTGGGTTTCTGTGCCTTCAGTGCATTATTTTGCACTTTTCACTTTGAAACCCAACTGCCATACCCTTGACCACTCCTCTAGTTTTCTTAGGTCTCTACTCATCCCTTCCACTTCTCCGGGAGTGTCCACCCTATTGCAGATTTTGGTGTCATCAGCAAAGAAGCAGACCTTCCCTTGCAGCTCCTCTGCAGTGTCACTTATAAAGCTATTAAAGAGAACTGGTCCCAGCACTGATCCCTGAGACACCCAGCCTGTCACTCTCCCTTCTTCGGAGTGAACTCCATTTACCACCATCCTCTGTCTCCTATCCCGTAACCAATTTCTTACCCTGTTTGCCACCTTTGGACCAACTCCTAAGCTACCCATCTTGCTTACTAGTATCCTGCGTGGAGCGGTGTCAGAAGCCTTGCCGAAATCTTAGTAGGCCATGTCCACTGCTCCACCTTGATCAAACTCTTTGTTACCCAAAGAAATCTATCAGATTTGTTTGACATGGACCTCCCCGCTGTGAAGCCATGCTGCATCGGGATTCAAGATATTCCACAATCCTTTCTTTCGGCAGTGATTCCATTAACTTCCCCACCACCTATGTCAGGTGGACTGGCCTATAATTGCCAGTCTCCTCCCTGCTACCACTTTTGTGTAGTAGGACTACATTTGCCCCCTTCCAGTCCTCTGGAACCACTCCTGTTTCCAATCAGCTGTTAAACAAGACTCTTCCTCTTCTACTTCCTCTGTGAACACTGCAAAAAAAGTATTTGTTCAGGATGTCAGCCTTTTCCTGGTCCCCCTCTGCACAGTCCTCCCTCTTCTCTTTACAAATCCACCCCCTGGTCTTCCTCTTTTCACTTATATACCTAAAACATGTCTTGTCCACTTTTGTTACCTCCTGGGCTATTCTCTCTTCAGTTTGCACTTTTGTTTGCACTCCTTACTGCTTTCCCTGCTTCCCTCTGTTTCCCCTGATACACCTCCCTTTCCTGCTCCTTCTGCGTCTCCTTATTCCTTCTGAATGCTGCCGGTTTTGCCTTTGCCTTCTCGGACACCTCTTTCAGGAACCATAACGGTCTCTTTTTCTTGTTGCTTTTGCTCACTTGTTTGATGCAGAGGTTTGTTGCCTTTACTATGTTCCCTTTTAACTTTTCCTACTGTTTTGCTACCCATCCCAGGCCATGCCTCCCTGCCAGATCATCCCTGAGGCATTCGCCCATCTTTGTGAAATCTGCCCTCCTGAAGTCCAGGACGCTTGCCATTGTATAGCTCAATTCCTCAGCCATCCATATATTTAGGCGTCCTCCCACCTTGATGTCCGCAGTACTGTCCCTGTTAATGAGTACCAGGTCCAGTATTGTCCCCTCACGAGTAGGTTCACTGACTGGTTGCCAGAGGAACGTCTCCTGCAGAGAGTCCAGGATGTCCCTGCTTCTACCTGAAGCCACTGCTGGGAGGCTTCAGTCTACATCCTCAGGTTGAAGTCCCCCACCAGCAGCACCTCCCCCTTTTCTGCCATCCCATTCACCAAAAATACCACCAACAGATTAATCTGGTTCAATTTCAGTTGGTTACCATTTGTATCCCTCCCCCTGGTCGCCCGTGAAAAAGGGACTTCTAGTCTCAGTGGGCCTACCCGGTCAACAAAATTCAATAAGTAAATACATAAATAAAGCTTTTCAGTGGCTCTCACCAGTGCTTCATCTAATTCCTATTCCTCTTGCTGTGCTAGAGGTCTGTAGGTCACTCCAGTGTGAATAGTGGCCCCATTCCCCATCTCCAGGGTGACCCCCAGTACCTCTGCTTCCCCCTCTAATCCCTGCTGCTTTTATGATTTCCCTCACATAAAGCACCACACCCCTTCCTTTCCTTCCAACCTGGTCTTTCCTGAACAGAGTATTGCCTGGTATGGCCATGTCTCAACCATGGTTTTCAGTGCACCATGACTCGGTAATGGCCACAATATCCAGATTGGCCTCTGCCATGATGGTGTCTAGGTCTGAAATCTTATTTCCTAGACTTCTAGTTTTCACATGCATGGCCTTCCAAATGTTGTATGCACTGTGTTTGTTGCTCCCCTTTTTTCTTTCCTTTCTTTCCTATTAATGCTCCCGTTCCCTTCCCCTTCTACCACCCTGCTTCCTTTATTAATTAGCAGATTTGATAAAGATTCACATATATTTTAACCACAGAGAAGCAAGGGAAAAAGAAACAATAGAAACAGCAAGAGAAGGCAGGGAGATAGCAGGAGGAGACTGTGGGACCTTTTAGAGTGGCCAGTTCCTCACTGCCCCAAGAAAAAGATGTGATTGCACAGTTAGACAGGCAGAGACAGAGAAGTGGCCAAAATAGGACAGGAGAGAACAGATCCTTGCGTTTAGCTCTCTCTCTGCATAGCAAATGGGACAGGGTCTTATTCAAACCTGTCACAGATCGGTGTTTGGGGGTAGGGGGGTGCCTCTAGACAGCATGGATATGGTCACATGTATGGAATGGGTATTCAAGGGTGGGAGGTACTACTAGACACCAGTGATATGGAAACGTACATATGGGTGTTTGGGGGATAGGTGCACCACTAGATACTAGGGGTATGTGACCTTACATGGGACAGTTGTCCAGAGGGTGGGGGTGGGGCTACTAGACGAGGCATATGTGTCGTGACACCGGCAGGGTGGGCACAATCGTTCTGCTGTGTAGCATGCAAATGAACCCATAATGGGCATACAAATGGACCCTTAGTGCCTTGCGTGCTCAGTGGGCTCATTTGTATGTTGTAGCTGAATATAGCCCACAGAGGTCCTGCACTGTCCATTCTGGAAGGTGTTATTGCTTGTGGGCTATATACAGCCCAGGTCCTTGTTGGAACAGTGCAGTTTCCCTTAGTGCCGACATGGATCGATAGTCAGTCGGATAGTTCCAGTCCACTCTCAGACTGAATATAGCAGCCACTGGGTCAGACGCAAGTGCCTCCAGTTTAATATCTGACCCTTAGAGTGCTACAGGTGTTTAGACATGGATCTTGACTGGCGTAACTGTGATCCATGCATAGTGTTTTGTCACAAGACGCAGAAAATGACAAGCAAAGAGGCAGTCACTGTCAGCTCCAGCCTTTCTGTCTAGTTCCAAAGAGTGTTCCCCATTGAAAAGGTTGAGCATATTTCTTTAAAAATGTCAACTAAAACTGCTTCCCCAAGCACCAGGCTATAGTAGAGTCTGCAAGAAAACCCACAGAAGAGCATAAATCCTCAGCTGGTGAATACACAGACAAAAAGGACTCCAAGAAAAGGCTGGCTTTGGAGTCATCCTCTCTCACGAGACCTAAAAAGAATAAAAATGAAAACTGTTTGAAGTGTGATAAAGAAAAGGTAAATTAACCCATCATCGAGCCATCTGGCGATGCTCAGATGCCCTTCATGTAGGAATTCAAACACATTTGGTAGTTCTTCCAGATCATGAAAGACCAGACACCAAAAACTCATCCCTCAGTTCCAGTTCATTTCACAGAAGAGGAATACTACTTTGAAGAGGAGGAACACATTCATTTGAAACATGGAAACCATAGACATTGATGGCAGAAAAAGACCACTGGTCCTTCCAGTCTGCTTATAAATCCTAACAAACCTGGGACCTATTGTCCATACAGGGTTTTAATCCACACTGTCCACCCTCATGCTCCCTGCCCTACCACTATCACCTTGAGCAACCACAAAGTCCTTTACTCTGTACCAGCCGTGTTTGAAATCATTGATAGTTTTGGCGCCTGCCACAGTAGCTAGCAGATTATTCCATGGTTCCACCACTCACTCCATTGTCAGCCCCTCATGCAGAATGACACCCAGATCGTTCACCTTGGTGGTGGCCACCAGACCAGAGGGACCAAGCCGAAGTCTGGTCTCTCCTCTCGCAGTCACCACTTCCCACCCACCTCCTTGGCCCGGCTCAATCACTAGAACTTCAATTTTCGCTGGGTTAAACCTCAGCCAGCTCGATGACATCCAGTGTTGGATCTCAACCAGCTATCTATAAAACATGTCCACCACACCCACCATCCCGGGTGCAAAGGACATATAGAGCTGGGTATCATCTGCATAGCGTTGAAACACTAGCCCATATTTCCTAATGACCTTACCCAGGGGCAGCATATAAACCATGAACAGCATGGGCAACAGGACAGAACGCCACTGGACAGAGCCATCGTGAGTGAGGAAAATCTTCCTAACACTACCTTCTGGGCTCTCTCTGAAATAGGACTCAAACCAGCTGATTGCTTTGTCAGCGAACCCTGTGTATTCCCTAAGCTGATCAATAAGCAGCCCATGGTGTCAGAAGCTGATGAGAGATCTAGGATGATGAGAATTGATTGATTCCACCCCATCTCGCATCCTGAGTTGGCCATTGTGCACCTTACCGATCCTGTGAACGTACGAAAAATGCCAGCAGATACAGTCCATATGGTCTGTCATGTCTGCTTGAGTGTGCAGCTATCAGCCTAGTACACTGCAGTGGCCCTCCCCCCTGTATCGTAGTGTTTCCCTCCTCTGACCTTGTCCCATCCCCTCTTACTACTGCCCACCGACTCTACTGCTACCACTTCCACTGGCAGTGCATTCCACCTGGCCACCACCCTTTCCGTTAAGCAATGCCTTCTCATCTCCCATCTGAACCTTGCCCCCTAGTGTCTCTCCCACCCTTTAACCTAAAAATCCCCTTTATACTAACCTTATTAATGCCCTTTGTATATTTGAAGGTCTCAATTATGTCCCCTTTATCCCTCCTCTCCTCCATGGGGTACATGTTGAACTCCCTCAGCCTGTCCTTGAAGGGTTTGCCCTCCATCCCGAAGATCATCCTGGTTGCTCTGCACTGGACGCCATCCAGTAGGTTGATAGCTTTCTTTAGGTATGGCCACCAGAACTGCACGCAGTACTCTAGGTTTGGTCTGACCAGTGACCTGTACAGTGGCAGGATGACCTCCTCCTTCCTGGAGGTGATTCCTCAGGTAATACACCCCAACATTTTATTTGACTTAGCTGCTGCCCTCTTGCACTGTGCCGAGTGGTTCATTTACCCTGCAGTTAGCACGCCAGGATCGTTCTCCTCTGCATTGGATAATTGTAACTCCTCCTCCTCCCCATCCGCTCGTAACAATACCTTGGGTTCTTGACTCCCAAGTACATGATTTTGCACTTTTTTGCATTGAATCCCAGCTGCCATGTATTCGACCAGCGCTGTAGTTTGTTCGGATCCTTCTGCAGTCTTAACCACCCCTCTGCATTGTCCACCACTGCGCCAATCTTTGTGTCATCCGCAAAAAAGCTGATCTTCTTTCCAGTCCCATCTGAGATGTCAGCAATAAAGATGCCAAACAACACAGGACCAAGCACTGAGCCCTGCGGAACCCCATTTGTTACAGCCCTTGTAGTTAATAGTTCCCCCCTGACAACTACCCTCTGTTGCCTATCCTGCAGTCAGTGCTTGATCCACTTCACCAGCTTCTCTCCCTCCCCCAGGTATCCCAGTTTACTAATCAACCTACCGTGTAGCACCGGATCAGAGATTTTGCTGAAGTCCAGATTCAGGACGTCCACCACCTGGCGCTTGTCGAGTGCCTTGGTCACCCAGTCGTAAAAGTCAACCAGGTTGTTCTGGCATGATCTGCCTGAGACAAACCCGTGCTGCCTGCTGTCGTGGAGACAGTTTTCCTCCAGAAGGGCTACTAGCCTTCGAACCTAAACTTAAGGCCGTTTAAGAAAAAAACTCCAGCAATACCTTGCCTCACTAAGTAGTTGTGACTGTCTAGCCTAGCCACCATGATTCCCGGACTCTACCTTTCCCCTTGATTCTCCCCATCCCAAAATACCTCCTCCCACCCAACCCAATTCTCCTGTCCTGACAAGGTCAACTCTCACTGTTTCAGCTTTGCACAATGCAATTGTATTGTACCTAAATGTTGAATATATTGTGTAACCTCTAAGTTTTCTACATTTGTGAACTACTGTATTTATAATTATGTACTCTGCATTGTATCCTGTCTGTTTTAACATGTAAATGTTCTTTGCCATGACGTGGAACCTTTGTAAATGAGCTTTCAGCTCAAAGGTATTTCAATAATAAATAAATAAATAGCCTCTCCTCGAGGATGGTCACCGTTAGC
Organism: Neoceratodus forsteri; assembly: GCA_016271365.2. Lineage (NCBI taxonomy): Eukaryota > Metazoa > Chordata > Ceratodontiformes > Ceratodontidae > Neoceratodus > Neoceratodus forsteri. Next base: position 806,044,022 of record CM028133.1, read on the forward strand.
TTCTCCATGATGGAGGTGAGGCTTACTGGTCTATAGTTCCCTGGTACATCCTTGGGTACACTTTTGTGTAAGGGTACCACATGCACCATCTTCCAGTCCTGGGCTACGAAGCCCGTCCCCAGAGAGGTATTGAACAAGTCCACCAGTGATCCTGCCAGGACCTCTGCCAGTTCCTTAAACACCTTGGGGTGTATACCATCCGGGCCTGGTGCCTTGTCCACCATCACAACCCTAAGGCCTTCCAGGACTCTGCTCTCTGAGATTACCCTGTCTGTTAACCCCCCGCTCCCACCCCTTCCTTACCCTGTGACATGCTACCACCCCTCCCTTCCCCTGTGACACTGACCCTGTTTTCTCTCTGATAAACACAGAACAGAAGTAGTCATGGAGTGCTTCTGCCTGCTGTACCCCCTTCTCTGCCCACCCCTCCTCCTTGATCCTAACAATCTGATCCTTACAGCTTGTTCTCTCTCTAATGAACTTGAAGTCTTTTTTCCCTTCTCTGACCCCCTGTGCCAGTCTAAGCTCCCTAGCTGCCTTGGCTGCCCTGACTGATCTGTTCACCTCCTTTGATTTCTTCATGTACTCCTCCTTGTCCTCCTCCTGTTTGAATCTCATGTATTTCCTGAAGGCAGACCTTTTTCTTTTACCCTCCCTAACACTTCCCTACTTAACCAGCTAGGCCTCCTGGATCTGGCCTTTTTGCTCTGGAGCTTTGAACAAGAGCTGGTGGCCTCTGCTAACCCACATTTGATAATCTCCCATTTCTGGTTAGCATCCATGTGTGGGTGGATACTAGCGAGGTGCCCCACCAGTATAACCCTCATCCTTACAAAGTCTGCCTACCTGAAGTTCATCACCTTTGTCTTTATACTGGTAGTCTCTTTACCCATACTGAGTGAAAACCACACTGTGTGGTGGTTGCTCCCCACCAGGGAATCCTCCACCTCCACTTCCCGAATGTTCTCACCGTTTGTCAACATAAGGTCCAGTGTGTTACCTTCCCTGGTTGGTTCCCTTACCATCTGCTCCAGGAAGCTGTCCTGCAAAGCCTCCAGGAGGACCAGTTCCCTGACGCTCGTGGTGACTGGGTTACTCCAGTCCACCCCTGGTAGATTGAAGTCCCCCACTATCATGGTGCAGGGTTTTAAATAATTGATTAGCATTTTTTTTCTTGGGACGATACTAACTGTACAGAAAGTATTTATATAGAAACATAGAGGTTGACGGCAGATAAGGACCGCAAGGTCCATCCAGTCTGCCCATTTCTTTTTCTGCCTTATAAATGTGCCATCGGCCTTTGCTCTGTCAGTGGCCTATCTATTCATACTCATCTGTATTGCTCCCTTATGCCTATCCCATGCCTCTTTGAAGCCCTCCACTGTATTCATAGCCACCACTTCCTGAGGTAGGCCGTTCTCTACATCCACCACTCTTTCTGTGAAAAAGAATTTCCTCATATCCCCCCTTAATCGGCCGCCCTCTAATCTCATGCTGTGTCCTCTTGTCCTGCTATTTTTCTTATATTTAAACATGTTAGACTCTTTCACCTTGTTAATGCCCTTAAGGTGTTTGAATGTTTCGATCATATCACCTCTCTCCCTCCTTTGCTCAAGGGTATACATATTGAGCTCCGTTAATCTGTCCTCATATGTCTTCTGATGCAGTCCCTGCACCATTTTGGTTGCCCTTCTCAGGACTACCTCAGTTTGGTTAATGTCCTTGTGAAGGTGTGGCCTCCAGTACTGCACGCAGTACTCCAGATGAGGCCTAACCAGTGTCTTGTAAAGAGGGATTCTAGGGACATGGATATGTTGTTCATCCACACTCATTGGCAGGTATCCTTGCCGCTTTAAATCTTGCGGAAGGTCTTAAGCTTGCTCCTCCACCCACCGGGTGGTATAACTCAGCTCCGCCCCATGGCGCAGATCTTCCTTACGGCTTGGAGCTCAGGTTTCCTCCTTAGCGCTCTGCGTTTGTGACTGGTTCCTATTTCTCCGTTTGCGTTTAAAATAAATTTTGCAAAAGACTTCGTCTTCTATCCCTCAGACTGCGCATGGTACAATCGACTCGATTTGGAGATGCCCATGCGGGCAGAAGATGTCTCGGACGGATCCACACTCCACGTGTGTCTACTGCTTAGGCCTTGAGCACGACCCGCGGGCTTGCGACCTGTGCTCATCTTTCGGCCTCGTCCTCGAGAACCGTGCTGCCCGATTGCAACTGGGCCGTCCCGAAGCGTTCCCTCAGTGAAGTCCAAGAGGCCGGTTGGCGGTGTCAGCGGTGGCGAGCTGTGGATCAGCTCGGCGGATGGTCGCCCTCGAAGAGGGAGGCGGCAGGCCGTATCTTCCTCGGCACGGCATTTATCCCGCTCTCTCTGGGTTCTTCCTACGGCTTCTTTTAAGGAGCTTTGTCTGTCCTCTCCACTAAAGGAGAAGGGCCTCGTCTGCTGGACCTTATTCTCGGTCCAAAAGAGGGCAGGGGTAAGTCCCTCCGTCGGCGCTCTTGGGATGAGGGAAGGTCCCTCTCCCGGGCCGTCGACCGTCGGCCCGATCGACCGCTCGGCGGCCACTGGCCTCACGGTGTCCCCGTCAGGTCAGTTGACCGAGACTCCACCGATGAAGTCGAGATTTTTCGACCCATTGAGGGCTGTCGCCTTTAGCAGCGAATTCCCTCTCCCGGTTCCCCGGGAGGTTGAGGATCCCGTGGGCTCGCCTGTGCCTCCGGTTCCGGAGCCCTCGGATGGACCATCCGAGCCGAAGGGAGTGCCGGTTCCGGCCGACACCTCCCCGCACCGACCTCGGAAATTCCGGGACTCTCGGTCTCGGTCTCGGACCTCTTTGCGGTCCAGCCGATCCCACCGTCATAGGCGGTCTCGGTCTCGGCACCGCGGTAAGCGGAGTCGCCGCTCGTCCTCGTCCTCCTCCTCGGATGAGGAGGCTTCGGCGTAAATTACGTCGGCCAGTGCGAGGACCTTATGTTCAACAACTCCTCCTGGCGGGAATAAGCGACCCGTCGCCTTCCCGGCCATTAAGTGCACTGTCACCGGGCGGCGACACAACCCCTCGACTTATCCGAGGCCTATACCCAGGCGGTTGTTGGCCAAAACCAGCTGCTCCACCGATTCGGTGGAACCTCCGCCTCCACAGCCGCAATTGGGGCTCCGACCAAGGATTCTCGGTCGGCTAAGGGTCTACCCATCGGCTGTCAGTTACCCTCACTCCCGACCGACCTCGGCAGGTGAAGGGTGGCTCAGGCCAGAGGCAGCTCTTCGAGGACTCTTCCGAGTCCGAAGATGATTCCTCCTTTTCTCTCAGCGACTGGACTTGGAGTCTTCAGGAGGTCAGTCAATGGGCGATAGCCGTTGTCCTTCCTAGGACTGCTTCGGCTCATCTCGGAGTCTACGGGATGGAGCTCGAACCCGTTCCAAGCAGGCAGGTATCCCCTCGCGGAGATTCTGGACCGAGGATTCTCGACGAGGCCTTTCCGGTGGCGAGGCCATAGTGGGTCGGCACTGGAGCTTTGGCAGCGCCCTGCTTCCTGCCCTGCGCCTTCGGCCAGGATGGCCAGGAAGTATCACGGTCCCCTACCGGTTCCTTGTCGGTTTTGGAACACCCCTCCGCTGAGGGTTGGTTACCGACAGCGTTTTCCGTAGCGCGGCTAGCGCCAAGGGATGTGGACAAACCTCCTGACAAGGGTCAAGAATTGGACTATGTCGGGAAAAGTCTCGCTGCGTCCTCTCGGCCTTCGTCAGGCCAGTTGATGCGTCCTCATGGCACATTTTCTCATGCCCTGTTGGGCTCCTGGATGAGGTCATCCTCATCTTCCGCCGATCTGCAGACTACGGTTAAGCAGGTGCGGGACCAGGGCAGGGCAGTGGCCAAACAGCAGCTCCAGACTGCTTTGGATATAGGGGACTCATGTGCCAGATCGGTGGCGGCCGCGGTGGCTATCGTCGGCGGGAGCTTGGTGGATATCCACCTTTGCCGGATACCCAGCACAAGTTGGCGGATGTTCCCTTTTGGGGACTGACCTCTTGACCCTGGGGTGGAAGGTCACCTGCAGAGGATCGAGAAGTCAATGCCACCTTGGACTCGGTCTCTTCCGCTCAGAAGGACAAGGCCGCAAACCACAGCTAAGCCCTTTCGTCCTTCTGTGCCCCTCAGCCCGGCCCAGCAACGTCAGGGCCAGCAGGCTCGGCCTTGGCATCCCAAACCCAAACGCGGCTTCCTCTAACAGGAGGCAGGAGGAAAGGGCCCAGGAGGTCCCTCGGCGGTCCCTCCTCCAAGCCTGCCCAGTGGCGGGCTGAGGTGTCGCCCCATCCCGTCACCTTACCCTGGGTCCCCGTGGAGGCGGCTCCGGCACTTCCGTTCCGCCTGGTCCGCTGTTACCACGGACAGGTGGGTCTTGGAGGTGGTGGGAAGAGGCCTGCCTCTGGGAAGGCAGGCACCACCCTTCAGAGCCGTCGCCCCTCGGAAACTCGGATCCCAGCCTCACTGGCGGCTCGTCGAGCCGACATCGCTCTCCTCCTCCAGAAGGAGGTGGTAAGAGGTGGTGGACCCTCCTTCAGACCCAGGGTTTGTGTCCAGGTACTTCCTGGTTCAGCGGACGGGGGCTGGCGCCCCATTCCGACCTACGACCTAAACAAGTTCCTAAGGTCTCGAACCTTCAGGATGGTCACTCTGGCTCAGATAATACCATCCTTGGAGCGGCGTGTGGTTCTGCTCTCTGGACTTGCAGGCCGCGTTTTTCACGTCCCTATCCGTCCGTCTCACAGAGATTCCTTCGCTTCGGCGGAAGGATCCCTCTTGAGTTCAAGCCATGCCCTTGGCTTGTCTCCAGCTCCCAGGGTCTTCACCAAATGCATGGAAGTGGTGACAGCATTCCTCTGGCGCCGAGGGTCCGGGTGTACCCTTACCTGGGCGACTGGCTGATAGCAGCTCCCTCCAGGAAGGCGGAGTGGTCAGAGATCTGGCCCTCAGGTCTGCTCTCAACTGGGCCTCCTTATCAGCGAGGCCAAGTCGGAACTTCGAGCCAAAGCAGGTGATTCTATTCATCGGGCGCAGCTCGACTCTCTTGAGCCAGGAGCGGCTCCCGCGGACAGGGCGAGGTTCTTTCCTCCTTTGCCCGATCATTTCTGGTTGGGCAATTCGCTCCTGCCGGGACTTCCTGCGCCTCCTGGGTCTCATGGCGGCCTGCACCAGCGTGGTCCGTTGGGCCGCTGGAACATGCGTCCCCTTCAGTGGGGACTGGCCAGCCAGTGGTCTGGCAGCTCGATCCTTGGACCAGCTTGTGTCGGTGACACAGGGGATGTGGGCAGCTCTCCAGTGGTGGACCGTTCCAGATCATTTGCAGGAGGGCATCCCATTAAGTCCGCCCGAGCCGGCGGTCTCTCTGCTCGACCGATGCCTCTCTGATGGGTTGGGGTGCCCATCTGGGGAACACCGGGCTCATGGCCTCTGGTCCCTGGAGTCCCGATGCTGCACATCAACCTGCTGGAGCTCCGGCCCAGTGCTGGCTCTCCACCGCCTTTGCTCCGTTCCTCCGGGGTCAAGTGGTCCGAGTCCAGACGGACAATACCACGACCATGTACTATCTAAACCGCCAGGGCGGGACGCGCTCCATGCTTCTATGCAAGGAAGCTCTCCGCATTTGGTCACTCGTGCGCAGCCTGGAGGCGGATCTCCTAGCCATTCACGTGGCAGGAGCCTCCAACACCCTGGCCGATGCCCTGAGCCGGATAGGGGCTGCATCCCGAGTGGTCTCTCCTGCGGAGGTAGTACAGCATCTGTTCTCCTTTGGGCACACCTCAGGTGGACCTGTTTGCCTCCATGGAGAGCGAGGCTGAGTCTGTTCCATGCCCGCCCCCTCAGCAGGGCTCGCTGCAGAGGATGCCTTCTCGAGGCAATGGACCCCGGGCCTCTTTCGCCTTTCCCCATTTCCCTTGATCCACAAGGTGCTTCTCAAGGCGAGGAGGGACAAGGCGCAGGTGATCTGATAGCCCCAGACTGGCCTCGCCAGTTCTGGTACCAGATCTCCTCAGTCTCAGCTCCAGGACTCTGGCAGCTTCCAGCTCGCCGGACCTGCTCTCAGTCAATCAGGGAAGGTGTTCCATCCGGACCTTCAATCCCTGCACCTGGCCTGGTTCCGATGGCTAGAGTTCCAGGCCTTGGGTCTTTCGGACAGGTCCTCAATGTAGTTGAGGCGTCCGTAAAAGTCGACCAGAAAATGCTATGCCTTCAAATGGAAAAGGTTTTCCATTTGGTGTCAGGCAAGGGCTTGGACCCTTCCTCCTGTTCCTTGGCAAGCATCTTGGACTATTTATGGTCCCTTTCTAGTCAAGGGCTTAGGTCGGCGACCCTAAGGGTGCACCTGGCAGCCATCTCTGCTTACGGAGGCGGGCCAGGGAAGCAGTCATGTAGCAGGAGAAGGTGGTCTGGCGCTTTTCAAAGGCCTTGATCACATTTCCCTCCAGTGGGGAACCCCACCTCCGCGGGATCTACTGCTGGTACTGGCAAAGCTCATGGGCAAGCCATTCGAACCTATGCACAGGTGCTCTCTCTCACCTGTCGTGGAAGACCGCCTTCTTGGTGGCTATCCGTCAGCCAGAAGGATGGGAGGCTCCAGGCGCTTCCATCGAGTCTCCTTACCTGGTCTTCCACAGGGACAAGGTTGTCCTCGCGCCCACCCGAAATTCCTTCCGAAGGTGGTGTCGGAGTTTCACCTTAACCAGGTGTTGACTCTGCCGGTGTTCTACCCCAATCACACCTCGGAGGCCGAATATAGGCTCCATACTCTGGACCCTAGAAAGCGCGCTTATTATAAGGGCGCCACGGCTGAAATCGGGGAGAGGTTAGCCAGCTGTTTGTCACCTCACGCTTGCACACGCATCTGGCAGACCTGCAGCCAAGCGGAGACGATAAGCAGGTGGGTAACCTCCTGCATAGATCTCTGCTATAAGTTGGCGGGCATGGAGCCTCCCAGAGGGATAAGAGCTCATTCTACCCGCCATACTGTTGCAACGTGGCTGCTTCCAGGGACGCCCTATCCAGGAAATCTGCAGGGCTGCTACCTGGAAGTCAGCAAACACCTTCATTACCCACTACCACATCGACAATGAGTCACGCCCGGGATGCTGGTTTTGGGGCCTCGGTTCTCCAGTCTCTCTTTCCCAAGTAAGTATTGGGGGTGTGCGTCTTGCCTCCCTCCTCCCGGAGAACTGCTAGGAGTCTGCCAATGAGTGTGGATGAACAACATATCCATGTCCCTAGAAATACAGGTTACTCACCTGTAACAGGAGTTCTAGGAATGGTATATGTTGTTCATCCACACGACCCACCCGACCTCCCCGGCTTCGACGCACAACCTGAGCTTCCAGCGGGCCAGATCTGGCGTCATGGGGTGGAGCCGAGAGTTATACCACCCGGGTGGGTGGGAGGAGCAAGCTTGAAGACCTTCCGGCAAGATTTAAAGCGGCAAGGATACCTGCCAATGAGTGTGGATGAACAACATATACCATTCCTAGAACTCCTGTTACAGGTGAGTAACCTGTATTTATTATCTCCCTCTTACGACTTGTGATACCCCTACTAATACACCCTAACATCCCCCTAGCCTTACCTACTGCTTTAGAAGCCTGCTTGGATGTTTTCAGGTCATCGGTGATGATGATGCCCAAGTCTCTCTCTTCCTTTGTGACTGCCAGCAAATCCCCTCCCAACCTATAGGTGGCTTCAGGGTTTCTCTTCCCTATGTGCATGATCTTGCACTTCTTTGCATTAAATCCCAATTGCCACTCTTCTGATCATTTTGCCAGTTTATCCAGATCCCTTCTCATTCTGCCCACCCCATCTGGATCATCTACTCTGTTGCAGATATTGGTGTCATCTGCAAACATCTGCAAACAGACAAGCCTTAGCCTCTAGTCCATCTGCAATGTCACTAATGAAGATATCGAAGAGGACTGGCCCCCGTCAACCAGTTTGCCACCCAGTTGACCAACTTCTGACCCACCCTGAGCCTACCCAGCTTATTTATCCATCTTCTATGTGGAACAGTGTCGAAAGCTTTGCTGAAGTCAAGGTAGGTGACATCCACTGCTCCCCCTTGGTCTACCACTCTGGTTACTCAGTCAAAGAAATCTATGAGATTAGTTTGACAGGACCTTCCTTTTGTAAACAGTGATCAGTTATATAGTGATCAGTGGCTCAGTAGGTAGCACACTCGCCTCTGAGGCAAGGAGATAAGAGGGCTGTGGGTTCAGTTCCGACATCTGGCACTTGGGTTAATATCCCAGTACTGACACTGTAGTGCAGCATGAGAGGGGTGCTGCACTTCTGAGGTGCAGTCTTTCTGATGAGACGTTAAACCGAGGTCCCATCTGCCTGGATTGGTGGTAGTTGAGGTGGATGTTAAAGTACCCATGGCACTTATCGAAAACAGTAGGAGAATTTTTTTATTAAAACTTGAAATCAAAATATACACTAAAAAGTGTTACTGCACACAAACATAATACAGACATAAAGGCAAACATAAATAAGTGCTACATCATACAATCTATATGGAAATTCATTTTCATAGTCTCCAAACTAATAAAAAGAAATATTAGAACCCCCCCCGGGAGCAGAGGAAAAAAGATTGAAAATTCAAACAAAAAAATCATACAAAATAATATGAAAGCATACAAAAATAAAATATAAAACATAAAAAATAAGCAGTAGAAGAAATCATAATTGTCCTGACAATACCTCCTAAAGATATAATGCATCTCACGTGTGGAGACCTACCCCACATCCAAAAACCAGTCCATATGACGCCACCTCTCTTGAAAAAGGGAGCGTGAACAAGTGAAAAAGTCCAAATCCCTTGAACCTTTAAAGGAATTATATACAGTCCAGAACAATTGTTCAGCAGTAACCCTTCTTTTATATAAAGTCAATTGGCATCTCGTATGCTATATATGGTACTTGAGTATCAATAAAATTAAATGAACGGTTCCTGAATCATACTTAATCCATTTCTTTGGCAACAAACCCAACAACAAAATATCTCTAGTTAGACAAGAAAAAGGAAACGAAGGCCACTGTGAATAAAGAAATGACCAAAAGGACAAAATAAAAGGACATTAAAAAAATAAATGATCTGCAGTTTCCAAAACCCCATGGCACATGTCATCCCTAAGGCACACTCTCTCAGCTAATCCCTTATGCTTCGAATTATTACATACACTTAGTTTGTCATGAACACTTAACCAAAGAACATCCCACATCGTTCCCTGCAGTCTAGGATTAAGCAACATTTTTCCTATAATTGCAGTTTCACTTGGAGTTTTAATCCAATAACTAGGAATGTCAATAAAAAAACTAGAGACAATAGACACATACATCTCTTTACTAGAAAGGGTCAATAATTGTCTCCTAGTAATACCCCATAGCTTCAATTTCCCAAAAATTTACTGCATATATGAAGGAAGGCCCTGAAGTGATTTTTGTTTTGGAATGGCGGACTCAATACCCCAGGAAAGAAGCCACGGGTCAATTTGATCAGAAACCCAGGGGTTCCAAACCTTGGGCCCATCACCCATCACTGGCATCAAATTCCCATACAAAAATAAAGAAAAGAAAAAAACAATAGGGTGAATCATCTGCAATCCACCATCTTTGATAGGGCGATACAAAACCCTTCTTTTAATCGGATTAAGCCAGCTACCCCAAATACATTGAAAAATAAACATAGAGTACAGTCTCTAATCGTACAGTTAGTGGAAAAACCACATATAAATGCAGAAACATTGGCAACAAAAAGGTTTTTACCATATATACTCTTTTTAGCTTGGACATATGCCAAGAGTTCCACTTTCCAATTTTCCCCCTAGCGTCTGATATAATAAGAGACCAATTATAAGTACTCATGTCCCCCATACCAAAAAAACCCCCAGTAATTTCTGTGGTTGAGTCTGACAAGGTATGTCCAAAAAAAACATGGAATTTTAGGAACCAAGTCACCTATAGGAAGACATATACTTTTGGCAATATTAATAGTGGTATTAGTTAACAGAGAAAAATGCATAATTTCCTGAGCAGCCGTATTTGCTGATGCCTGGTCCCCCAACACCAGGCACATATCATCCGCATAGGTTATACTTTTAACCTCCATATCCCCACTATGCACTGAAAGACCCCTAATATCTTCATGCAGCTGCAATTTCCTTAAAAGCGGATTTAATGCCAAAATATACAAAGCCGGACTCTGGGGGCAACCTTGCTTAACCCCTCTCTGAACTAGACAACTATCCCCCACCCAGCCATTCACATAAGGTTTAACCATAGCCTGTTGGTAATATAACTTAAGCCAGTTCAAGAAGATAACCGGAAGACCATGACTTTGAAGTACAATCCATAAATAATCATGACAAACAGTAGCCTTAGCTTGATACAACCCTGCTAAATAACCACTCACTTCCCAACCAGATCCCTTTTCCATAATTTCCCTAAGCAAAATAAGTGCATCAGCTATTTTTCTCCCAGGAACAGCACAAAACTGTGTGGGGTGGACTATATCTTCCAGAACTAAAGTAAAACGATGATACAACAATTTCGCCAGGATTTTACTATCTGTATTTAAAAGAGTAATGGGCAGCCAATTATCCAAAAGGGATCTAGCACCAGTTTTAAACAGAAAAAAAATAAGGCCAGTGTACATACTACCTGGTAAAACACAGGAATCCAGAAAAAAATTGAAAGCTGCAACAAACTCAGGGGAGTAATGGAAAAAGTAATTTATAAAACTCATTCGGTAGGCCATCAGGCCTGGAGCTACCCCTGGTTTTAAACTAGAAATAATGGAACCCAACTCATGTTCAGTAACGGGCAATCAAAGAAGATTTCAGAGAGTCAGGGATTTGTGCCAAATCACAAGAACCCACCCAATCAAACACCTCTGTTTCAAGGATAGCTACAGAAGAAAATTTAGACTGTACAAAACTTTCCACTTCCTTCATGATATCCAAGTTCCCAAATTTCTCAGACCCATCCTTAGATTTAAGGGAGTACATGACCTTATGGTGACGCTGAGCAGAGGAGGAATCAAAAGGATTAACACTGCCCTGTTTCCCAGTGCATCCCCTTTTTTTGTTCAGCTTCTAAGGATTTCATCCTATTATATTGCAAACTTGTCAAGTTATACTTAATCTGTTCTATTTGATCAACATAAGAAGTCCCAGTAGAAACCTGTAATGACCGAAATAACACAAGTTGTTCTTGTAAAACCTTATAATCCTCCTTTCATTTTGTACCATTTAATTTACCCATCAACTGAAAATATCTTTGAAAATAGGCCTTACTATCCGACCACCAGTCTGCCAAAGAATCATATAGAAAAGCTACAGATTGTCTGGCTTGTACCAGGGCCTGAAAACCCTCCCGGATGTCATCAATTGCCATCAAACTTAAATTTAGTCTCCAATACCCAAGGCCCCTGGAATTCTGCGGTTGCGGAATTTGCCGCAGAATTTGCATCATGCCGCAGAATATATATAGTGCCGCGGAATTCATTGTTTTTGGTGAATTTTCATATAAATATACAGTACTTTTTCCGTAGTGTCAGGCTTTCTTTCCCACCTCGTTTATCCTGAAGCCCCTCCTCTATGCTCAGCATATGATGTAATAGATGACATCACATCATATTTAGCCAATGACAGGACTGCATTCTGCCAGATAAATGAATAAATCATGCCGCAGAAATCAGAAATTGCTGCCGCAGAAGTCAAGGAGCCCTGCCGCAGAAATCAAAAAATTCTGCCGCAGAACACCAGGGGCCCTGCCAATACCCCTTCCCTCTAACAGTAGCATCAAGATCTGAGAGAGAAACAACAAGGAGACCGTGGTCAGAAGTAGCAACAGGCGTCACAGATTTGTGCCTAATAGTTAAATGAGGGGATAAAAACCAAAAATCTATCCGGGTAGATAAAAGGGCCTTAAAAAAGGTATGGGGGGTTTAGGGATATCCGGAAAGGCAAAGGCATCGACAAGCCCGGTCAGTTGTAACACATGATTAAGGTACTGTGAATCACAATAAAGTTTAGAGACCCTGGGACCCCTATCCGAAAACAATCTACTTGTATTAAAGTTTCCACCAAAAAGTATCTATCTAGACGTAAAAAGATATGGCAAAATAAGCTTAAACAACTCTATCCTGCCAGTTTTAGTTTGAGGAGCATATACATTTATGAGACGAAAAATCCATCTCCTGAAGCTGCACATCCAACAGAAGGGCTCTACCTGTGAAAATGTCTACAGAATGAAAAACTTTAATATTATGAGTAGAAAAACAAATCCCTACCCCACTACAAAGATCAGTCCCCCCTGACCAAAAACTAACTCCTCAAACCCAGGCATCCCCCCCATCTTAACATCAGTTTGGGACTGTAGCCTGGTATCCTGAAAAAAACCCACATCAAAACATAAATCTGAAAATAAAGAAAAAGTCGCCAGTCTCTTGCGCTCTGACAACACACTATTTGTGTTGAGAGAGACTATAGTTAAATCATAATGACTCAGACCCATAACAGAGATCAACAAGGGAGTCAAGGTACTTTCCTAGAGGAGGCCCTCACACCCATACACCTCCTCCTAGTTCGACTGGCAACAGTACCTTCCGGATATTCAGCATCAGAGGGGGCTTCAGCCTGGGAAGAAGCCCAAGAGGCAGTGTCAGAGTCTAAATCATCCTCAGATATACCTTCCCAAAGAGGATGAAAAGGACTGTCATGAATAATTGCCTCCACAGAACTCCCAGGCTGAGCCTTACCCTTTCGTCCCCATTTTTCCTTTTACTTCCTGGAATCCATCACTCACAGGAGGAGGAGGCTTAGGAGGAGCCATAGAAACAGAAGACTGAGGGACATCCCCATGGACCAGGGTAATATCCCTACTCCCAACCTCGGAGTCTACTATAGCAGCATTATCTGAATTGACCACATCCGGATCCACCACAATCGGGGCAGTATGGGGAGAAGGAGAAAAACCCCGAAAGCCAGAGGCCAATTTAGATTTTTGAATATAAAAATTTTGGATAGTGAAGTCTGCATCAGCAGTATTATGAGATGTCCAGGGGCAAGTTGGAAAGGAATGCCTCTCCTCTTCACACAAGGTGCACTTCAAACAGTTTGTACAATGGAAACTCGTGTGACCCAATTCATCACAGATTTCACAGTTGGGGCTAATATGTCTGGCAGACCCACATTTAAAGCACCTACGGGGTTGTCCTGGGTAAAAGATGAAACCCTTATCCCGCCCAATGTAAAGACAGTTTGGCAGGTGTTTTAAGTCTGTACCCTCATACTGTAATTTAATTTTTATTTTCCAACCCCCGTTCCAGAAACCTTCCCCATCTAAAATGGGCTCAGGGATACCTTGCACCTCACAGCGTTTATCCAACCAGTAAAGGATATCCTGAATATTGACCCCCTCATTTCGAAATAAAACAGTGATAACCCGAAAAGATTGTTTAGTTAAAGGAATAATTTGAAAGGGGGTCCACAGGGGGTTAGTCTTTAAATTCATATATCGAGTCCAAAATGTTTCCAACAGATCTGGGGTTCGAAAACTAATATCAAGTAGATTCCCCTGCTGCATGAATGAGGCATAAACATCTCATGGGGTAAAATGCAAAGATTGTTTTAGCAAGACCTTCCCACAAAAACGATCAGGAGGTGTCTCCATACCCCTAGATACCTAAATGCTTTGCGTTCCTCCATTTAGCAAAGTGCCACAGGCTTCTTAAATAAACTGGCAAGGTCGAGGCGGAATCAGTCTATTCACCCAAAGGGGAATCAGGGCAACATCAAATCAGAAGACTCCACAACTGGCGGCAGAGCTGTGTCCACAGAGGGAGTTTGGAAGCTTTGTGGGGACACAGTCAAAAGAGGGGAAAAAGAAACAGTACCTGAAGGCTCCATTTTCACCTGTTGCTCAAAATCGGCCCCAACCACAGGAGAAGGTGTAATCGATTCCTTGACAGCGTCCTGCACACTATCTGCTAATAGTGGAGCGACATCAGCCTGCCACAAGCCGGTGGCATCCTGCGACCAACCCGCCCCCTCTAGGGCCCGTTCCGGGGACTAGGCTTCTTCCACGTCACCGCAATATGATGTAGCCACCTGGGGAGGACCTGAAACACCTACTGAAGAAGCCAGCGGAGTAGAGGAAGAAATAAAAACTTTGGAAACACCTCCAGTAACTTTACCAGGGCATCATCCCCAAGCGTTTACATTTTTATCTTCCTCAGAGAGCAGTTTTCTGCATTCAGCTGTGCTTCAATAGCAGACAATTGGCCTGCAAAATTTGCCATTTTCCTCAAGAAAAGGTCTAAAACATTTTCCTGGTCTGAAGACTGTAGTGAAACTAAATCTTCAGGCTGCATACCGGTTTCCAAAGCAGCCGGCTGAGGTAGAACTTCGGAAACAATGTCGGTGTCTATAGCACCAGGCAGAAAATCCAAATCAGGTCCTGTCCCCTGCACCTCCACACACGAAATGGAGGACTCCATGCTCACAGACTGCAACACTTCCACACCAGAATCCATGGGAGCCGCCATCTGGTCCTGGCCAAAGTTCTCTCATTCACTAAAAATACCACCAACAGTTTAATCTGGTTCAAGGTCAGTTGGCATTTATCTGTATCCCCCTCCCCCGGATCATGCCTGAAAATAGGCAGGATTTGTCTAGTGCACTTACCCGGTCAACAAAAACTAAATAAAATAAAATAATAAACCCATGCTGTCTTGGATCCTGTGCTCCTATGGATTCCAGGTGTTGCACTATCCTTTCCTTAAGGAGTGCCTCCATAATCTTGCCCACTACTGAGGTAAGACTGACTGGTCTGTAGTTCTCTGCCTCCTCCCTGCTACCACTCTTGTGGAGCGGGATCACATGAGCCCTTCTTCAGTCTTCTGGGACCTCTCCTGTGCTCAGGAACGCACTAAACAGTTCTGCTAATGGCTCTGCTAGTTCCACCCTTAGCTCCTTAAGTACCCTGGGATGTATGCCATCAGGTCCCATTGCCTTGTCCACCCTGAGCTTATCGAGCTCTTGTAGGACCCTTTCTTTTGTGAAGGGAACAGTGCTCACCTCCCTCCCCCCTGTGTCCATGGTGCTGAGCTGTGGGCCTGCCCTGCTACCTTCTCTTCAGTAAATACTGAGCAAAAGTATCTATTTAGGATAGATGCTTTTACAGGTCCTCTCCTCACATTCCCCTTTTCTCCTTTGGAGCTTAGCAATACCCCCTCGGACTTTCTTCTTTCACTAATGTATCTGTAGAAAGTCTTGTCACCTTTTTTTAATGTTCATGCTAGTGTTTCCTCAGTTTGGGACTTTGCCTGCCTTACTGCCTTCCCTGCTTCCCTTAGGGCAGTTTGGTATGCCTCCCTATCTTCATCCCGTTGTGTTCCCTTATATTTCCTGATTTTCTGATATAGATTTGCTAGAAGTGCTGTGTTTGTTAAACACAGTGAGGCAAGAGCTATGCATTTTCACAAAGTTTTAGCACTTTATGAGCAAAATGCTAATCAATTTTTGGAGTTAAATCAAACCCTGTGGCATTACCATTTGCACTGACCCTCCTTATCTGCTGTCTGAGCTCCTTGTCAGCATCCTCGTTTTGAGATGGTGGCATGTACACCTCTCCGAACCTAACCTCCTGCCTTTTGAGTCCTGGATTTGTAGCCATAAGGCCTCTGCCCTTCCCTCCTTCCTGCTACATATTATTCCATTCTTTACGTAAGTAGCCAACCCCTCTTCCCTTTTTCCCTCTCCTGCCTGTACCCTGGGACCACCAGATCCCAGTCATGGTACTGGTCTGTCCACATCTCCGTGATGGCTAATATGTCCACCTCCCTCTCTGCCATCAGTGTCTGCAGTTTAGCAGCCTTGTTCCCCAGGCTGCTCGCATTCAGGAGACTACCCTCCAGTATGCCCCAGCCCTTCCCTTGTTTACACCTGTATCATCTCCCCCCCCCTCGTTTGAATCCCCCAACCCCATCCTGTTTCTTTCTGTCTAAGGAGAGAAGGCCTATTGGTCTCCCTGGCCTGAGGACCTAGTTTGTCCTCCAACCTTCTGCCCCCCTCAGTTTAACTTTATCCTGGTTGCCATATACTCCCCCAACTTCTGTTTCAGGACTGCTGAGCCCTCCCTACTCAAATGTAGCCTGTCTGGGGCATGCTGGTTCTTGTCATCCCACGTTCCACCCCACTTCCCCACCAGACCATACCCCCTGGACTGACACCATGTTCCCAGCCATGCGTTAAACTCCAGTATCCTCTGCTTCCTAGCTGCACTTGCCCTGGGTACTGGGAGAACTTCAGAGAAAGCCACCGAGTGCCCTGCTTTTTCACATAGTCTCCCCCACCTCCTTGAACCTTTCTTGTACCTCCCTGACTGTGCTCCCCTCCAGGTCATTTGTGCCCAGGTGCACCACTATGTGAGGTCTCTTCCCTTCCTTCCCCACACACCTATGAACAAACTGCCCCACCCTTTCTGCTGTCATACCTGGCATACATTGCACCCATATGCCGCCTCTCCTGGTGCCCCTGCTGCCCCATCTTATCCCTTTCAGAATAGAGTCCCCCATAGCTACAACTCTACCCCCTCCATCCTGCTGTCCTCCTGGATGATTCCCACTATTCTGGCCACATTTCATATCTGAGTCCTCATTACCCTTTTCCCTGTTTTCTCCTGCCCCGCCCGTTCCTCGTTCCCCATCCGTTCCCTTCTTCGTTTCATTCCCACTCCCATCCCCAAACCCCACCCCACCAGCTGGCCCAACGTCATCACTCCTCTGTCCATCTCCCACCTGCTTTCCATCCCCCTATTCTCATCGGCTGCACTGATGTCATCCCCACTCATCCCCCCACCTGCCTGCTCCCCCTTTCCTAACTTTGTCTCCTCGTCCTCACCTCCCTCCTTAGCCTCTGCCCTCCTACATTTATCTTCCAACACCCCAACCCCGCCTTCAGCCTGCTTGCTAACCCCCTCATTTTTACTAATGCCCCTTTCTCTTATCTCCCCTACGAACTCCTCCCCCTCCTGCTCGTCCAGGTTAGCCAGCACTGAGAACCTGCTGCTCCTCTGCCTTATGATGTCTCAAGCCTCCCCTGGTACCTTGTACTGTGCTTTCCAGTTCTGCTCTGACCTAGGTCTTGTTTTCACTTTTTTCTTGACTATTGTCCACCTTCCTGATTCTGCTTCCAGTGGTACTTAAGGATGTGGTGGTTTTGTTCATTTCTTCCCCCTCCTTGCTCCACCCTGAGCCTACCAGGTGTGCCTTCCAGTTGAGCATTTCTATGGTCTCTTGACCTCAGGTGGCCCCACCATCCCCTCTGCCCCCCTTCACAGCTCCCTACTCAACCCTACAATTTTCTCTCTGAGCTGCTCAAGCTGCCTGCACACCAAGCACCCCCCAGCCCTCCATGCAGTCCCTAAGAAGATGGCTGCTCCACAGCCATTGAAGCTCACCACCCTGCCTACATCTCCTTCTACACGGTTTCTAAACATTTTTCTCATCGCTGCCCCCATGTAGTCTGCCTGCCCCATCCCCTGATACCCTCTATCCTGCTAGGCAACACCATTAAGTCCACCCTTTTCCAGTCCCCCTCTCCACTACTCTACCCCAAGGAAAACCCAAAAAAGTTTTGTTTGTTTTTTTTAATTTGTTACCCAATGTCTCCTTCTAAGATTATGGCCCAAGTCATCCTGCCATGAAAGGTGTGATGGCAAGGGAAGTTCCCTTGAGTCCTAACTGGAAGCAGCAGCCCCCTATAAATCAGGATGATCTCGGGGTGAGTGGGATGGGGGAGGGAGGACGGGTCTACTCTGTGGTCCCCCATGAGACAATCGGTCTTCCTTCAAGGCACTAATTCCAGTTCCCACTCCTCCCAGTTCCAGTAACACACTGTCCCGTTTGTTCAGTCAGAAATCCCCGGCCCGAGTTGCACACCAGCAGTAAAAAAGAGAACTAAAAAAAAAGGCAAGTTAGTTGCTTTCCTTTGTGCAGTGCTCCTTCACAAACCATCCTGAATGCCTCCGTTATGAGGGCGGATTCCCCTTCTTAGTTCTGGTGACCTCAGCAGCTGCCTGAGTCACGTGGATCAGCCCAAAAAGAGTTGTTCAAAAATTAAAATAAAACACCACCTCACAGAGAGCTGTTCAAAATAACAATTGTGCTATACCCCCCACCCCCACTCCCTCCAACGCTCTGACTTTGTGGACTGTGGTTAAGGCCAGGTATATTTAAAGCCCCCTGTCCTTTGTTTGTGTTTAGCACCCTTTCTCCTTCCTCCAGTAAGTCCACACACAGCCTCATGGTCCCCGCAAGAGAGTCAGCCCGCCTCCTCCCAGTCCCAGTAACATACTGCCCCGTTTGTTCGGTCAGAAATCCCTTAAGTTGCACACCAATTGTAAGAAAGAGAGCACAAAAAAACAAGTCAGTCATTTCCCCGTGTGCAGTGCTTCTTCACCACCATCCTGAATGCCTCCGTTTTGAGGGTCAATTCCCCTCCTTAGTTCTAGTGACCTCAGCAGCTCCCCAAGTCCCGTGGATCAGCCCGAGAAGAGTTTTTCACAAATTAAAATAAAACACCACCTCACAGACAACTGTTCAAAATTACAATTATGCTATTGCCCACAGCCGTGTGGTCGGCGTTCTTTACCCCCAGCCCCCACTCTTTTCACTGCTTCAACTGTGTGGACCGGCCTGACGTAACCGAACAAGCGCAGTCAGTGCTATGCCTTGTTCTCACCTGACCTGACCGAACAAGCACAGTTTTAGTTTAGTACTGTGCCTTGTTCTAATTCCTGACTGGAGAGGCTCAGAAATGTCAAAGGCTGGGAAGTGTGTCTCAAGGTGTAAAGCAACAACTTTCTCAATAACCTTTCCTCGAAAGGGAAGGTTACAGACCGGATGCTAATTTGAGAAGACCTCTTGGTCCAAAGTTGGTTTCTTCAGAAGATGCTTCATCAGAGTGCACTTAAGTGCTACTAGAGAGCACCTCTTCAAATCGTGAGCGCCAGGCAATCTTGGTGAACATTGGGCCTAGATGTCCGACATAGCCCACGAGTAATCGTGTTGGACCTGGTCCGGGTTACAAAATGTTGTCTGCAGCTCCAAAATCACCTCACATAACTCTTCCTTTGTAACTGACTGGAACTCTTCCCAGGACCACTGACTGTGTCCCTGACTAAGAGGCTGTCCTCTGCTGGGCTATCTCAGCCCAGTTGGAGTGTTTCCAGCCCTAATAGGTAGTTTTCGAAGTCCTCTTTGACTAGTGTCTCCACCAGTTTACCCACAGTAGAGGAAAGACTGACAGATCTGTAGTTATCCGGTTGCTCCTTGTCCCACCCCCATGGAGCAGGACTACATGTGGTACCCTCCAGTCTTTTAGAAATGCCCCTGTCTGAATTGAACTATTAAATAGCCCCATCACAGGATCGGTTACATCTTCATCGGGGTAATCTCAGTCATCAGGTCACACCGTAGGAACTTCACCATCGGTGGAGGGGAATCCACATGGAAGATGTTCAGCAGTACAACCAAGGTCGCCCACATCATGGACGTCTGTCGACGTGACCAACCCTATAAAGGTGTGAGCAGCCCCCTCTCCCTCCTCTGTTCTTTCTCACCATGGACTCGCTCACATGGGTCTCCGCAGAAGCTATGTCACTGTATTTGCGCCTTTTTTTGCCTATGGCTTTTCTAACTTTACCTTTTAGAATCTCTCTTTTTTTTTTTTTTTAAAGAACTTGTTTATCTCAAGAGTTGATCCTTCATTTTCTCTTTTCTTTTGCTGCCACTGTGGAAAGGAGATTGCCTCCATAGATGAACACTCTCTTTTTGTCTGCTGTCTTGGGCCTGACCACAAAGTTTCTGACTGTGAGATCTAGCAGAAGTTTAACCAAACAACATTCGGACGACGCAGAAAGGCTCTCAAAAATTTCCTGATGGATCAACAGGTAGCTGGTTCTGAGCAGGGGTCCACCGGGGTCCTGGCCTCTCAGTCACCAACCGGTTCTTCAAGCTCCCAGGTCTCCAAGGCCCGAGACTAGTCCTCGGGGGGGGGGGTCACAGAAGAGACAGAGATCGCGACCGCTTTCCCTGATGTCGATCTCGTTCCCCGTCAGCCTCTCCTTCTTCTGGGGGATCTTAGTCGGCTGCGATTGTACCGATGAAGAAATCTGCTGT
The DNA here is from genome assembly GCA_016271365.2 of Neoceratodus forsteri. Taxonomy (NCBI): domain Eukaryota; kingdom Metazoa; phylum Chordata; order Ceratodontiformes; family Ceratodontidae; genus Neoceratodus; species Neoceratodus forsteri. The sequence continues at coordinate 806,064,254 of CM028133.1, forward strand.
CCAGGTCTCTGTGCCTACTAGACCCATACCGACAGCACCTCCACCTGATTCTCAAGGCGGCCGGCCATCGACCTCTGGGTCGTCAGCCCCTCCTTCATCGACATCTCTCCTGTCGAGACCTGCCCCGTCTCCCTCCAGGGCAACAGGCTTCTCTGCTTCACAGGATTTAACAGGTGAGTCATCGACACAAGTGCCATCAAACCCCCCCCACCCCCGTCATCGAACACCATTGACTTGAATGAAATCCTGACAAAATTCACTTCTGTGATTGTACAGGCACTTAGACCTTCCTCGCCGACAGTGGCAGCTTCATCATCAGTGCCTTCTCATTGGCCTCGGGAAGCTCCCCGTGGAGGTTTGAGGATTGCAGACTATCTGTTATGCAAAATACCAGAATGCCAATTGGAAGAAGGGCAAGTCTGCCGCCCAGGCCCTTCTGGAGGGCACTCAAAAGCAGGAACTGCTTCAGTGGCTTCGGGCTGATGAGGATGTTAGCAAGCATCTCCTCAGAGCCCTGTATGACATGGCTGACACCGCTGCCAGGGCAGCTGCCATGGGCATATGCCTACGTAGGCAGTCCTGGCTCAGAGTTTCTGGGTTTATGGCTGATGTGCAAAAAAAAGTGCTTAATGCCCCTTTTAATGGCACCAAGCTGTTTGGCCCTGATGTCCAGGACATCATTAATGATCTGCAAGCATCGGGCAGGGCCCTCAAGTCTGTCCAGTCCTTTTCCACACTCAACCAAGGAGTAGAAGATGGCCTCCTTTTTGCAAAATGAACAAGAGGCCCAGGACAGCTCCCCGGTCCCATAAATGCAGGCCAGGCTCCTTGCCCGCCCCCTCCCAGTGCTGGGAGCGGCAGCCAGCTCCCAGAAATGAGGACAAGGCCCTGTGGCTGGCTCCACCTCTATTTGACTCCTTGCTTGACCCCCCCCTTCTGGTCCCAGACCGGGAGGTGATGGTTGGAGGTCTGTTCTTCCTCCATCTAAATCAATGGAGAACCATAACCTCGGATGCATGGATTCTGCAGATCATAGAAAGGGGTCATAACTTGGAGCTCATCAAGCAGCCTCCAGTAACCCCACCTCCACCCTCCTGTTATCCCCGGATCACCTGTCTGTTCTCTGGGAGGAAGTGCAGTCCCTTCTGCACAAGCAGGCCATCGCAGTGCCCATGCACCAGAGAAACAAGGGGGTTTTACTCCAGTTTTTTCCTGGTCCCCAAAAAGACCGGAGATCTGAGGCCTATTCTGGACCTAAAGGACTTCAATCTGTATGTCCAGTACAAAAAGTTCTGGATGGTAACTTTGCCAGGCCTTGTGCCCCTTCTCAAGACAGGGGACTGGCTCTGTTCACTGGATATGCAGGACACTTACCTGCACATCTCGGTCTTTCCTCCTCACAGGAAGTTTCTCTGTTTCGCCTTTCAGAGTGAGCATTATCAGTTTAAGGAGCTGCCCCTTGGCTCGTCCTCTGCGCTTTGAGTCTTTACCAAGTGCTTAGCAGTGGTTGCAGCAGCTCTCAGAAGGGAGGGACTGTATGTCTTCCCTTAATTGCACGATTGGCTCTTAAAGGCCCCATCTGGGAAATAACTTTTGCTGGCTCTGGAGCAAACTCTCCAGCTCTTTCACTCGTTGGGCATCACTGCCAATCTGCCCAATTTGGTTCAGATACCACCCCAAAGGTTAGTATATAGGAGCGGTTCTGGACTCTGCACAGGGGAAGGCCTTCCTGCCCCAAAACAGGGCAGAGTACCTCATAGCTTAAGCTCAGGAAGTCAACCAGAGTCTATACATTCCTGCCAGGGTATACTGCAGATTGCTGGGCCTGATGGCAGCTGCCATACCCACTGTTCCACTGGCCAGACTCCATATGCGTGTCCTCCAGTTGACAGTCCCGGTACAGTGGGACCAGTGCACAGATGAGTTAGACCAACCAGTCCTGCCCTCTTCCCCAGTACACAAGGTACTGCAGTGGTGGATGGACCCCTTGAATCTGCTTCAGGGCGTCTCGTTCCAGCTCTCCTCCCCACATCAGATCCTAACCATGGATGCTTCAAGTCTTGGCTGGGAAGTGCACCTGGGGTCCCTTCCAGACCCAGGGCTGTTGGTCCCAGTGTGAAGCCTCCCTGCATATCAGTGTCCTGGAGATGAGGGCGGTGCTCTATGCCATGCAGGCTTTTCAGGAGCACATCATTCCGGGTCAGCTGCTGGTGCAGTCAGACAATCTAAGCGTAGTATACTACATCAACAAGCAGGGGGGCCATGAGAGTGTGGTACTGGGTGCTGGGTCACAGTCTTGACACTCTGCAGTCCATTTGCCAGGTGTGCTAAACGCTCTGGCGGACAGTCTCAGCAGGACTTAGCCCAGCATGCATGAATGGGAGCTTCTCTCATTCATCGCAGATTTGTTCGATGGATGCGGTCATTCAGAGCTGGACCTTTTTGCTTCCCTGCTCAATGCAAAACTGCTCAATTTCTGCTCACTAGATCCAGGGCCTGGAGTTTTCTGACGAGACACATTGTCCCTCTACTGGAACAGGAGGTTTCTTTATGCCTTCCCTCCATTTCCTCTAATTCAGAGGGTGCTAATCAAGATGCAGATGGTGGGGCGAGCATGATCTTAGTAGCTCCCTTCTGGCCTCGACAGATTTGGTTCCCCCTGCTTCAGCAGATGACGGAGGAACCTCCGGCCCTCACCCTCTTGCAGGAACCTACTGACCCAGGCTCGGAGGGGGACCCTGGTTCATCCCAATCTCAGATTCCTCCATCTGCATGCTTGGCACCTGAGGACATGGCTATTGCCAGGTTCAGGATTTCTAACAGAGTGACGAATGTCCCAGTAGTTGCCTGGAAGCCTTCCATTCGAGCCACATATGCCATGAAGTGGAAGCAGTTTGCCATCTGGACACCAAGCATAGTTTGGATCCTTCACCTGCCAGTGAACCACATCCTGCACTACCTGATCTCTGTCTGACTTAGGTCCCCAGTACTCCTCCCTCAAGGTGCACCTTTCAGCTATTTCTGCATTTCATGAGCCCGTGGGTGACCGCATGATTGCTCAGCTGGATGTCTCCCATGTGTTTCTAAAGGGCATCCTACATCTAAAACCCCCAATCTGTTTTTCTGTCCCAGCTTGGGACTTGAATTTTGTTTTGGAGAAGCTGACTCTGTCTCCCTTTGAGCCAATTGTGACTTGTGATTTATGCTTTCTCTCTTGGAAAGCGTTATTTTTAGTTGCCATTATTTCTGCTTGAAGAATTTCAGAGTTGCAGGCCCTCTGGTGCGAGGAGCTTTATTTGATTTTTCACAAAGACAGGGTGTCTTTGTGCACAAATACTAAGTTTCTTCGTAAGGTGGTCTCTGAGTTTACACTCAGTCATTCTATCCACCTTTCTGTTTATTTTCCAGAGCGTGCCAAACCAGGGGAAGCACTGCTCTGTATGTTAAATATGCGCAGAACATTGAAGTACTACCTGCTTTTGACCAAGGAATGTAGAAAGTCGAATCAGCTGTTTGTTTCCTTCACCCCAGGTAGAGAGGGTGCTTCAGTTTCTAAGCAGTGTTTATCCAAATGGTTGGCTAATTGCATTGTGTTCTGTTTCAACAAGTACGGCAAAGATTTGCCTGGTGCTGTCAAAGCCCACTCCACCAGAGGCATGGCTACTTCTGTGGCTTGTTTCCAAGGGGTCTCAGCTGCTGACATCTGTGTGGCTGCCACCTGCAGTACCGTTCATACCAAGCACTACAGTTTGGACATTGCGGCTAGAGCCTGTGCAGAGTTTGGCAGGGCTGTGCTGCATGGCCTCCTGGCTTAAGTTTATGGAGCACCCTCCCTCCCAGACTTGTTTGCTCCTGTAACTGCTTGGGACTCATTCCTGCGGTATGACCTGTTGACTGAGCTGACCCCGATGTAGATAGAACAGTTACATAAGAACTTACCGTAACAGTAGATCTTCGAGGGGATTTCAGTCATCAGGCCTGCTTTCCGTCCCACCATTCCCCTTTTTGGGGGTCCTGTCTAGGAACTAGCTGTCTGGTGTATCCAGCCTTTCATATAGGTCTGGGCGCCTCGGTCCCCCATGGCTGGGGCTATGCTTCCTTTGTGTCCGGGGGAAAGAAGTGAGGAGGGAGCAGGGCTGCTCACACCTTTATAGGGTTGGTGATGTCGACGGCGGGAGCGTTCCAGTTGTACTGCTGAAAATCTTCCGTGTGGATTCCCCTTAGTTCCCATGGTGTGACCTGATGACTGAGATCCCCTCGAAGATCTACTGTTATGGTAAATTCTTACATAACTGTTCTTTCTGTTGAGAGTTCATTGAGCACCCTTGGATGCTTCCCATCTGGCCCGGGCCTTATCTGGCTGCTAGCCCTTTCCAAACCCTTTTCACTGGTAAATACTTGGTGCATCATCTCAGGGATCCCCCATGCAGCTGCCTTAATGCCGATCTCTAGCAGAGGCCCTCTGTCTTCCCTTGTGAATGTAGAGCAAAAGTAATTGTGGGCAACAGAATGGCTGCTTTCTGCTTGTATCCCTCAGCTACACTGTCTCCATGTATTAGCCTAACAATTCCTCCTTCTCCTTTTTCCTTTTTTCCCTAATACATCTAGAGAACTATTTTTCCCCACCCTTGACCCACTCCACACTATGCAGCACTGTGTCTGCCTTTGCTTCTCTCACTGACCTAGTTTCCCTTGTTCTCATTCGGTACTCTCCAGATTCTTCCTTCCCTTGTTTTTTCTTGTACCTGGTGGAGGCCTTCTTTTTGGCTTGTGCTACTTCTCTGACCTTTCCAGAGAACTGTATTTGTCCCTTGTACATTTTTCTTTTAATTATCATTCTCATGCAAGACTTTGTTGCCTCGAGATTGCCCTCATCTTCCGCCCACATTCCTGATGCTGTCCAGTCTGAATAACTTGTGCCGGGCCAGCTTCCTCATCTGGTTTAAGTCTGCCCTTTTGAAATTCCTTAGGGGCATAACAGCAATGCTTAATATCCCTGTTGTGGAAACTGATACTGAAGTTGGAGAATCAGATTTAAAGCATGTTGGGGTTGACTTCTACTAAAAGAGTCAGTTTCAGGCAACGCACTAGGCACAGTTAAAACGGTCCTCCATGCGAACATAATATTATATGCTTCCTAGAAAAAAAGATTGAAGGAAACTAAACTCGCGGAATTACAGGAGGAACTTACATTTCTCCAGTCGGCACACATGCAAGGAGATCAGTCCCTAGGAGACAGAGACCAAATTAAACCAACAGAAAACAAAATACAAGAAATACTGACATATAAGATGGAGCAACCCTTGCTGTGGTTAGCTCAGTCTAATTACGAAGGTGGAGCCAGGACATCCAAATTCCTGGTGCATAGGCTCAGACATAAAAGGAAGATGGTCACTGTTACTAAACTGATAGACCATGGGCCATCAGTCCATTTGACACATAGCCATTTTACAAAGGTTAGTGACCTTTTGTTCTTGTCTTTGTATGACGGATGAACTGCCATCGGAGCAAGTTTTGGAAAGATTCTTCCAGACCATTCCCCTCTCTTGGCTCTCCCAGGACAATACTGAAAGCTTATTACAGCCTATTACAACAGCATGAACCTAGGAATTAAAACCCTTAAAAAAGGGAAAAGCCCTGGCACTGATGAGTATGGGGCAGAATATTACATGGCCTGTCTGGAACCACTTCATGGGATCCTCCTTAAAACTTTCCAGGAGAAATTAACTACATCAGAATGCCCAGATACTTGTAGATATACAACCATATCGGCCATACTAAAATCGCTAAACAAAACCCACAAACTGAATCATACCGCCCAGTGTCAATCCTCAATATGGACTACAAATTATTCACCAGAATCGTGGCCCACAAGTTCGATTCTGTTCTCCCTCAAATTATAGACCAGGGCCAGTCGGGCTTTATAAGAAGCCGCCAAACTGCTGATAGTATTAAGAGAAGCCTTCTGATAATTGACCATGCAAATACACTGGCATGGCCAATTGTAATCTTAAGTCTAGATTCACAAAAAGCATTTGACAGGGTGGCATGGCAATTTTTACACTGCAACCCATGTAATTTCGACTTCCCATTACTGTTCCAACAGTTCATCCAAGGTTTATATTCTTCACCTCTTGTGGCAGTGAAGGTGAATGGCTTGCTTTCACCTTAGTTTTCCCTCTTCAGAAACACACCATGGCTGCCCCCGTTCCCCTACCTATTTGCCCTTTGTGTGGAACCATTGACACAATATCTCCATTAAACCACGGCCCTTAAGTGCATTGATGTAGGAGGACGCCAGTGCAAGATGGCATACTATCCAGATGATTTGCTTTATATATATCTGTATATGTGTATATGTTAATTATTTAGGGTTGAGTAGGCATTGTAATGTGAAACCTCAAATTTTGCACTTTAATAACTTTGCAACTGTTCAGTGGATTTGCATGAAATTTGGTATGCGCTGTCCTGTGGGGTAGATCTCTTGATACGCCAAGTTTTGTTTTGATTGGCTTTGCGGATTTCACGCTTTGCATAGTGAAAAAACGCTAAAATTCGCCTTTTTTTTGGCTGTTTTTTCCTCATTGCGCTGTGGCCACAGGGTTTGGAATTTTGGTCTGAAATGTTCAGGATAAAAAGAGCTTGCACCAAAGAACAAGCCAGCATTGGTATGGTGAAAAAATATTCAGTTCCAGAGTTATTAAATTTTGAAATTTCGGGTTCTGAGCATGCTGAGTTCAGTCTTTTGGATAGCTGCATGGTACGAAAAAAGATTTTGGTCTCACGAAAAGGGATTTTGACAGCTCACGAAAAGGGTTCCGTAGAATCCCCTTTCATCAGGAAAACATCATTTTTTGTGTGCCACCATCTTGTGTTTTTTTTTTTTTTTTAGCCCAAACAAAACATTATAACTTTGTCCAGGGATATCGTCTGGAGACATCCAAGTATATATTTTGTTCATGTGGATTTCCTTTACGGTTCTGTGCCTTTACCTTGCTTTTATGTGGCCTCAGAATGCTTATTTTTTATTCTAAAAATAATTTTTCGTGACTCGCTTATGTTCCCTTTTGTCGCCTCATGAAAAAGGAAATTTGTCTGGCAAAAAAGGATTAAAATCCTTTTTCGCCATGCAAAAAAGAATTAGGACTTCTCAGACCAGATGGCCCTGCTGGCAATCCTTTTTCATCAGACGAATTCCTTTTTTGTGAGGTGTCAAAATCCTTGACCCCTCGCGAAAAAGGATGGCCAGCAGGGCCATCTGGTCTGAGAAGTCCTAATCCTTTTTCACATGATGAAAAAGGATTTTGACACCTCACGAAAAAGGAATCGTCTGACGAAAAAGGATTAGGACAGCTCACGAAGAAGAATTTAAAAAATTGATCCTTTTTCTTCGGCTGTCCTAATCCTTTTTCGTCAGCTATTTCCTTTTTGCGAGGTGCCATAATAATTTTTCGTTATGCAAAAAAGGATTACGATTTCTCGGACCAGATGGCCTGCCCTTAATCCTTTTTTACTACACAAATTCCTTTTTCGCGAGGCGTCAAAATCCTTGTTCACATTGTGAAAAGGGATTTTGACATCTCACGAGAAAGGATATTTAAAATGTATTGTTTCTTTGTCACTTCAGTGCAAAGAAATGGTTAGGACTTTTGAGCTGAAATTTGCAGGGTAGAAAGGGCTTGTCCTACAGATGTGCCTTTTTGCTGGTTTGGTGATAAAATTTACATTGCTTCCATAATTATAACATTCCAAAATTTAGAAATTTCCTGTAGTATAACATTGTGGCGGTCATGGTACCTTTCGGCGGTTATATCTCGAAAATGCTTTGAGATGCAGATTTTTCAATAAATGCAGCTTAATACACCTTTAAGTGTACTAAACAGCGATGCAGATTGCCAGACCTTGATTATAACTGCAGTGGAATTTTTCCCAGTGCACTCATGGTTACTGTGATATTGTGCCATTTGTAGCACAAAGGGTTACTTGGAATGTCTGTAGCCCTGCACTCTGTCTCTACACCTATGGCTAAATGGGGTCCTGCACTCCCACATGTGGATACCATTATACAGTAATGGGAGTGCAGGGTCCTCCATTATGCAGTAATGGGACCCACAGGGAGATGAGGGTTACTTACAATGAGTGGCCATGCACTCACACATATGGATACTATTATGTAGTGATGGGTGGGCCCAGAGCTCCCACAGGGAGATGAGAGTTAATTACAATGTGTCCCACATGAAAATCAGGGACTGTTACAATATGCATGCATGGGAGTACAGGCCCTGAAGGGCCCTGTGCATCCACAACACACTATAGACTGATGGGCCCTGCGCTCCCACAACCATATAAGGGTAACATTACACTTTCTCAAAAAGTAAGGAAATTCATTGCAAAAACTTTGTTAATGCATCAGTTAGGGTTAAAGCAACTAAAATGAGAAATGAGGCATTAAGTTTCCAACCCTAACCCCCCACCCAACCCTACCAACCCACCCCACCCTCCACAGACCAACAGGCGTCATGGTGTGCCTTGAGATCGTCCACCCTGACGCTCAGCTCATTCTCTTATGCAGTACCATGCCAGCTTCCTACACATGGAATGAGGTGAGCATTAGGACTGATGAATTCAGGGCACACCCGATGCCTGTTGGTCTGTGGAGGGTGGGGGTTGAGGAAGTTGGGTTAAAACCTAATGCCTCATTTCCCTAGTTTTGTTGCTTTAACCCTAACTGAAGCATTAACAAAGTTAAAATAAATATGTATAATCTGACTCAGAGCACTCCCTACTGGCCCTGAAACCATGCTTACAACTAATGGATCAACTGGCAGGATGTAATATAAATGAGGATAAGACAGAGGTCCTCCAACTTAATTACCTCCTGTTGTAGCCAGTCAGGCTTTAAATGGGACAGGCCACACATCAAGTACTTGGGCATCCGTATTGGACCACACACCACAACTCTGTATCAACTTAATTGTCCTCAAATAGAAAAAAACAATACAGGCAGACCTTCAGAGATGGCTCCCCACACACTACCACTGTTCCAAAGAGTGGATGCAATTTGCATGAATAATATTGTACCCCGGTTCCTTTATTTATTACAGACTTTGCTGGTGGTGCCTGACAGAAGTGCCTTTAACAGATTATCCAGATTCATTCGGAGTATGGGAAAACCAAGAATAGCTTTTAGCAAACTGCAATTGCCCGAAGACCAAAGATATTGGGCGGGTGCAAGCTGCATTGTTGGGACATACACTGAGATGGAAAGCACCACTCGCATGACCCAGATGGATGGAACTAGAATTAGATCTGTTGGATGCACCAGTTGATCTCATTTTCTTTGGGTCACCAGCTGCTTCAGTTCCGGTAAGTAACGCAGTGGCAACCACTAGGTCCTTTTGCTATTACTTCTTCCAGCAATGTAAATTAGGAGCTCAGTGGCTCACTCTATCAGCATACAGTACAGGATTCTTCCCAGCTAAAGTAGCTCACAAATTCCAACAATGAATACACGGGATTTATTCATACTTTCCATTGTTATGCAGATGGGCAAATCAAATAATTCTCACAATTAGTGGCAGACTTTGGGTTAGACAACAGAGATCATTCCTGGTTTTTACATCTCCGCCACTACCTTGGCTGTGTTCTGGGACTTAGCATTGGTGAAAAGACACTTCTGCCTTTGATAGTCCTTATGCAGATGATAATACAAGGATCCTGGCGGGGCCATTTTATTTCTTTCTGCTACAAGATACTACATGGTGTTGCATCAGTGGATCTCTCTCAAACCTAGACTAACCAGGAAGCAGAACTAGCAATCTTTCCTTCAGTGTTTCACTCAACACCGACCTGACTGAGGCAGCATAAGGTTACAGGTTCTCATCCGTGGAGGGAGTTCAGCTGGAAGACAGTAATACGCTTCTTCCGCACACATCAGATCACGGCCAGATTTCTGGTATCCTGCGACATCTCCTGCTGGAGGGGGTGCAGCTGCAAAGTAGCCACACATACACATATTCTTGTTTCCCCGTATGTATTTTGTAGCATTTTTCCCATTTTTTCCCCGTGACCTATTCCCGAACCTCTGCTGCACGTGCACATGTGGAGGCATGCACACACCGTGCTCAAGGTGCCGCCCCACCATGCGCCGCCAACTACACTGACCACTCCTGGACCTCCACCCAGTGGCAGCAGGAGTATGGGGGGTCAACTGCCCTGGGAGAGGAGCTACCTTCCAGCTGCTCAGTCCTGCTCTCACCTCCCCGTGCTGGCTCCCTGACGACCCAAGTCCATTCCTGAACCTGGTTCACCATTGTGGCGTGAGGTATGGCGTCCAATGCCTCAGCCCTCTACACCACACCAGGCCAGCAACATACACATATTCTATGGTCCTTCCTGGTCCTCACCACGTTCTGGACATAGGTAGAGAGGGAGGTAAATGCCATTTTTAACTATGGAATCCTGACACCTGACTGAAGCTACCCTGCTGCTACACTGTCCCCCCACCACCACCACAATATGAAAACAAAGTTCATATCTATTGGATATGTTTTCAAGGCAGTGCAAAGTAATTACAAAGATCTTACTTGAGCAACAGCTCTTGCAGCAGTTACACCATTAGGACTGAAGCCGGCAGGTGCCAGGACCCCACGGAAATTTTCTAGCTAGCAGTATTCAGCGGGGACCGCCTCCGACATCGGTTCCGCCCCCGATGTCAGGCGTAGTACAAAAGGAGGTAGTCCCCCAGAATCCCGTTCTTTTCCCGCCCTCGACTCGCCAGCATCGGCCTCTCGGTCTCTACCTAGCGTATGATGACTGCAGAACTTTCTTTGTATTTTTTGCCAACTGATGTCCTCTCCAACTCCATCGACTGAGGGTCACCTTTCTAAGTGTGCCTGCGGAAAACAGATCCCTTTCAAGGATCCTCACTCTTCCTGCGTGCGTTGCCTAGGCCTGGACCACGATACCAAGGCCTGCACCTTTTGCCAGGGGTTCAATAGCCGCACCAGGATCCGCCGTCAGAAGGCACTACAGGCGTATCTCCTTGAAGAGAAATTAAAAGGGTGGACCAAGAACCTTCCTCCAGGGGAGAATCTTCTTCAAAGGCCCATAAACACCGGGACAAGCACCGGGAGAAGGTGAGGTCCAGATCCTCGGCCTCGGACTCCTGCAGCTCAGGCTCCAGATCGGACCGTTCTCCTCAGGGCCTCGGCACAGCCCCCGGTTCAGGTCCGGACTTCAGGCGGCCCTTCTTCGCTCCAGCCGATCAAGACCTCGAGGCCCTCGGCTTCCTCCACTCCATCCAAGGCCTCTTCGAAGTCTTCTGAGCGCCATAAATCCTCTTCTTCCACCTGACGTCAGGACACCGACTCCAGGTCGGTCTCCCAACTGCCCAGAGGTCCTGATCCAGCCCCCAGAAGGACCAAGGACCTGACATCCCTGAAAAGAGCGTCGGACCTGACGTCAGCTAAACATTCTAAGTCAGCCAGGCTCACAGAAACGGCGACCCAGCTAGACACCAGTCGCTGGTCGGGCGTCGGTCAGGATTTGAAGGCGCCGGTCAGGAGACCGACGCCGGCATTGCACCTCCGGAGCGGAAGACCACCCCCAAATCACCGGGCGGACGCCGTCACTGAATCGATTGAGGAGGACACCTCACTGCTCAAGACCAGGGGGCGACATCGAGAAAGCCAGGCTCCCACGGGAACCTTCCCTGAACCAGGAGACACCCGGGGACCCGACGCCCGACCCCGGCGACAGACCACCGGCGCCAGGCCGGTCCTCAGGCCTGAATATCGAAGAAGTAAAGGAGCTCTTTACTTTTTGATGGGACACCATCTGAAAGGATGTGGTCCCTGTTAAACCTCCTCCTCCTCCTCCTACTCCTTCACCTCCTATGCCCCCTCCTCCACCTAAGGGGCCAGCAGGATGACCACCAACCCCCAAGGAACAGACTCCACCTCCTAGGGGCAGATCTAAAGACAGGAGAAGGCCTTCCTCCAGATCTTCATCAGGGTCTCCCAGCCCTAAGCGACCCAGACGGCGTCGGTATTCTCCGCCAGGGGAGGACTCCAGATCGGATACCTCGGACTACTCCAGATCTCCTTCTCCGCTCAGCATCTCCTCTCCTCTCCTGACCCACATGACCTCCCTAGGTCTCCGCTGGATGATCCCTCTTTTGCTGAGATCATGAGGCACATCCAGGACAACATGGGGTGGGATGCTGAAGACCTTGACCCCGAATGACAACGCCTTGCCCGCTATCTTCGGCAGAAAGACCTAAAGCCTGTGGTTGTCCCACCGTTGGTGGACACTTTTGCGGATGTCACCAAGGCTGAGTGGAAGCGTCCACACTCCACTCCCACAGTGCCGAAGAAGGCTGACTGCCTGTACGAGGCTCCGAGAGAGGACCAGTACTTGGCGAAACAACCTCTGGCAGACTCCCTGGTAAGCACGGCCTCGCATGACCGGTCTCAAAGACCCCAGCATATGAGCACTCAGCCACCGGACCAGGAATCCAAGCAATTGGATGCCCTGGGGAGGCACACGTACACGGCTGCTACATGCACCATCAGGTCTCTGAACTACCTTACCCACATGGTACAGTTTCAGAATGCCCTGTGGGAACAGGGACAAGACCTGGTTGACAAGCTTCCCGATGGCGACCAAAAAGCAAAGCTCCTTAACCTGCTCCGCACAGGGTCAGATGTGGGGACCAAAGTGCTTGGAGCCGCATACGATTCGGCGGACTCTTCGGCCAGAGTTGCTGCTTCAGGCATTTGTCTCCAGCGACACTCTTGGCTCCGTGTCTCCGGCTTTACCCTGGACGTACAGAAGAATATTCTAGACGTCCTGTACAATGGCGAGGTACTCTTTGGTGAATACTCGGAGAAGGTCATCACCAAACTCCAGGACGCAGGGAAGGCAGTCCGATCTGTACAGGCCATGTACAGATCCAGGCCTAGTTCTTTCATAGGAACCAGAGCCGTTTTCGCAGCCGGCAACAAAGGCAGCAGCCACGTTCCAGACAGCAGCAAAGGGACACTTTTCAGCGTAAAGCCCAGGCCAAGTCGTCCCCAGGCAGAGGCCAGCGTTACATGAAACCGGCCCAGCCCGCAGGGACCAATGCTGCCACAGCATGACTCCTTCCGGGCCCCCGCCCCTCCTTTGGATCAATGGGCGAGAAAGGTCGAGGGTTGCATCACTTGCTACTTTTTAGGGTGACAGTCGATCACCACCGACAGGTGGGTTCTTCAGTTGGTCAAGAAAGGCCATTTCATATAATTTCTCGACCACCCACCTGCAAGACCTCCCCTGCTCTCCTGTTACTCAGGTCAGCATGCCCTGCTCATAGAAGCAGGAGATGCTCGCGCTTCTGGGAAAAGAAGCCATAGAACACGTACCAAGGAACCAGAGGGGACTAGGATATTATTCTCACTTCTTTCTGGTTCCAAAGAAGACAGGGGACCTCAACGCCTCGGTCCTGTACAAACGCTTCCGCGTGGTGACCCTCCCAGGTCTGATTCCCATGCTAAAGCAGGACGCTTTTCTAGCGTCCCTAGACATGCAGGATGCCTCCCTGCATATTCCCATTGCTCAGACACACAGGAAGTTTCTGCGCTTTGAGTTTCAGGGTCACCACTATCAGTTCCGAGCTCTCCCCTTCGGGCTGTCACCTGCACCTCGAGTGTTCACGAAGTGCATGGCGGTCGTAGCCGCATCTCTGAGGAGACTAGGCCACTACGTGTTCCCCTACCTGGATGATTGGCTTCTCATGGCGCCTTGATGTCTGCCATTCACTGCACTCAGTCTCTGTTCGAGATGTTGGGCATTATCATCAATCACGAGAAGTCATACCTGGTTCTGTCCAGACTCTGCAATTCATAGGTGCAGTTCTGGACACCGTCCAAGGGAAAGCTTTCCTTCCCCCGGAGAGAGCGGAACACGTCAGATCCCTCATCAGGGACTTTTCGGTGAAGAAGACCGTTCCTGCCAGACTGGTCCTTTGCCTGCTCGGACACATGGCTGTGACCATTGCTACAGTCCCGCTAGCCCGTCTCCACATGCGGGTAACCCAGTGGATGTTAAGGGTCCAATGGGACCAAAAGCAAGACCATCTGCAGCATCCAGTCCGGATCACGAAGGTCGTAATCCGAGACTGGCAATGGTGGCTAGATTCGAGGAATCTCTTGGCGGGAGTCCCCTTTATTGCGCAGACGCCTCAGGGCTCGGTTGGGGAGCACACCTCGATGGTGTCCGGTCTCAGGGCTTGTGGACAGACCAAGAGTCTCATCTCCACATAAATATCCTGGAAATGAGGCAGTTCTTTACGCCCTGCAGACCTTCCAGTCGGAGATTCCACTGGGTACACTTCTGTTACAAACAGACAATTCCGCGGTGATGTATTACCTCAACAAACAAGGAGGCACCCATTCCTACCCGCTTTGCAGGGAGGCCATGAGAGTGTGGGATTGGGTCTTGCAACACGGTGTAAACCTCATTGCCGTTCATGTTCCGGGAGTGGACAACGTAATCGCAGATGGCCTGAACCGCTCTCAGGCCAGAGTCCACGAATGGAAACTACTTCAGGTGGTAGCAGAGGATCTGTTTCGCAGATGGGGCTCTCCAGAACTAGACCTTTTTGCGTCCCCATCCAACGCAAAACTGCCCAGTTTTTGCTCGCTAGATCCAGGGCCTGGTGTTTTCCGGCGAGACGCGTTGTCCCTCTCCTGGGCGGGCAGATTCCTCTATGCCTTTCCCCCTTTCCCGTTGATCCAGAGGGTTCTTCTAAAACTTCGCAGAGAGCAAGCGACACTGATACTGGTCGCGCCATTTTGGCCCAGACAGATCTGGTTCCCTCTCTTGCATCAGCTATCCCAGGAACCTCCAGTGCCGTTGCCAATCAGCTCCCATTTGCTGTCTCAGGAGGTGGGCTCCTTGGTCCATCCGGACCTACGTTCCCTGAACCTACATGCTTGGCTCCTAGAGACATAGCCATGATCACGACACGGGGTCTGGCAAGAGGTGGCAGACATTCTCACTGCTGCCAGGAAGCCGGCTACCCATGCGACCTACGCCATGAAGTGGCGCAGATTTTGCTTATGGGTTCAAGCGTGTGGTTTATCGCCTTTGGACTGTCCAGAGAAGTTGGTATTGGACTACCTGCTGTCTCTTTTCCAGTCAGGCTTGGCTTACTCCTCAATTAAGGTACATCTCTGTGCCATCTCAGCCTATCACGTCCCTATAGGCCAATGTACTATAGCTCAATTGGACACATGCCATCCTGAGGGGTGTCCTCCACCTCAGGCCCCCGATTTAGGATCCGATTCCACAATGGGATCTACCCTTTGTCCTGGAGCAGCTCACGCTGCCACCCTTTGAACTAGCCGCGGATTGTGAGCTATGTCTTCTCTTTTGGAAGACGCTGTTTTTAGTTGCCGTTACCTCGGCCAGAAGAATTTCTAAACTACATGCACTTATGTGCAAAGAACCTTATTTAGTTTTCCACCAAGACAGGGTATCCCTAAGGACTAATCCAAAATTTCTGCCTAAGGTGGTCTCAGCACTCACCCTTAATCAGGATATTGATTTACCAGTGTATTTCCCGAAATACTCTAATCGAGGAGAAGCTCTTCTGCACACTCTAGATGTGCCTAGGTGTCTCAGATACTACCTGACCAGAACCAGACACCACCGAAAATCGGACCAGCTTTTTGTCTCCTTTGCCCACAGGATGATGGGAGCTCCTCTTTCAAAACAGTCGCTGTCCAGGTGGCTCATCCAGTGTATTACGTTCTGTTACCAGAAGCACAACAAACCCCTACCGGGCACGGTTAAGGGTCATTCCACCAGAGGGGTGGTGACCTCTTTTGCAGCTCTAAAGAACGTATCCACCTCGGCTATTTGTGCTGCAGCTACTTGGAGCTCCGTCCACACTTTCATCTGGGATTACAGCCTGGATATCGCATCGAGGCGAAGAGCTGGTTTTGGTCTAGCAGTCCTTCAGGGACTTCTGTCCTAGGATCGATATAAATCGAGGATCTCTACCTTCCCTCCTCCCGATGGTGTGTGATTTTCAGGATTGCTTGGGAATCAGTCCTAAAGGTGTAACCTGCTGCAAGAGCTGTTTCTCGAAGTAAGATAGTACAGTTATGTAAGAACTTACCATAACAGTAGATCTTCGAGAACAGCTCTTGCAGCAGGTACCTTCCCTCCCACCATCCCCGCTGGAGGTAGAGTCTGGTTCCAACATCCTTCTCCTAGGATAAGGCGTTCACAGCCTTTTTTTCTGTTTGCCATTTGATGGCGGACCCTCAGTCTCCTTTTCTGATGTCATCCAGCTGCCGGGAGTCTCTGGCAGGAGAACTGGGGATTCTGGGGGCCCACCTCCTTTTCTACTACGCCTGACGTCGGGGGCGGGACCGACGTCGGAGGCAGTCCCCGCTGAATACTGCTAGCTAGAAAATTTCCATGGGGTCCTGGCGCCTGCTGGCTTCAGTCCTAATGGTGTAACCTGCTGTTCTCGAAGATATACTGTTACGGTAAGTTCTTACGTAACTGTACTTTATGACTGAAGAAGGAGCCTCCAGCAGTCATGCAGTGAGAGGACATGTTTTGGGATATATAATGGATGGAAATCCTCACTGTACAATTACGGCAGCTAGACTCCCATCACCAAAATAAGTTGAACAGTTGGTTGTGACTGCAATAGTAATTGATTAGAAAATGGAGAAAAAAATATCTAACCATAGTAACTGGGACTGGTTCAGAATATCTTTACCTACACCCTAGTCCCGAAGGTTTAATATAGGCTGCTGCTTGTGAAAAAGCAAGGACAACTTCACTCCCTGACAAGGATTCCAGAAAATTGTAGAAGCAGTCTGGTCTAGCAGTACGAGGGCTCAGTAGCCCAAAAAAGTGGGCCAGAATTTGTAGGATTTATAGTACACCAGTGGTGGCCTTCCTATAAGAAACCCACTTCTTGGTGGTGGAGCATGCCATGTTGAGAAGTTCCTGGGCTGAGACTATTCCTCCACATTTGAGAAACACCCACACTGCTGGGGGTGGCTGTTCTCATGCCCAGGGCATGCTCCTTAGTGATCACAGTGCACAAAATGGACCCAGAGGGTAAACTTGTATGTGTTAAAGTGACTTGGGGATCAGTACACAAATCCAGAATTAACAGCTCAACCCATGTACTTTCACAAACTTTGAATTGCTTTTCTCATTGTGGTGCAACCAGTTAAGGCATACATAAGGTCAAACAAGAGACCCAGTGCACCCCCCCCCCAAAAAAGAATTTGCAAATCATTCAATTATTACAGTGTACTTTCTGCTTCAAATGGCTACTCACTTATTTCATATCAAAGGGGTGTGTGTGTGTGTGTTGGGGGGGTGTCTTTTAGTGGTCAGTTTAGAGCTCTGGGGTGAAAGTCAGCTCAGCCACCAGTTGTCAAGGTTGACCTCCCATCGGCTGAGGCCTTGTTCTGAAATGCAGCTGGCAGAGTTGGCTCTGTTTTAAAACATGGTGCACTGCCTGATTGACTCACTTTAAATAAGGTGCAGTCCCCTGCCAACATACTGGTGATTGGTGTGGAGCCAGCCAGTGGAGACAACTATATATCTCCCAGACATAATACAAATCCAGAATTAGCAGCTTAACTACGTGTGCTTTCTGCATCGCTCCGTGTTGTCAGTGGGGAAGGTAGATAATACGTGGGGTAATGGATTCCCCCACGGGGGTAGTGGTACAGCCCAAAAACCGTGACCTCAACACAGACCCACATGAGCATGGAACATGCCATGTGCAATAACTGCCTCATTTATTTTGAGGAGAAAATGTTAGGGCAAGTTTTTTATGTTTTGTTTAAAGATGCATTTATTTGAGGGAATATTCCCTCATTTTCAGTGGCCAGCAGTAGGCAGGC
Organism: Neoceratodus forsteri; assembly: GCA_016271365.2. NCBI lineage: Eukaryota > Metazoa > Chordata > Ceratodontiformes > Ceratodontidae > Neoceratodus > Neoceratodus forsteri. The sequence goes on from CM028133.1 coordinate 806,082,181, forward strand.
AGGTTTGGGAAGCCTCTCTAGGGAACAATGTTCCAGGGAAACCTTCTTGACATTTTGCCCTTATTTTTAATGGCCTTGCCTACTGACATGAAATGTAAATTTGGCGTTTTTGTCTGTGTTTTAATTGCCAAAGGTTGAGGCGCAGATTTGGGAAACCCTCAGGGGAACAGTACTATACCATATGTGGACATGAAATGTCTCCCTTTAATTGTTTCATGGCACTATGGCTTGTTGCAGACCAGTAGACAGCAAGACTAAGAGCTGCTGTAGAACTGTGGTCCTCACTGTAACGCAGTCCAATATATATGTTGTAGAGACGTGGATATGTTATTCGATCCACACGTTCTGGCATTGTCCTTTCCCCTTTAAATCTTGCTGGAAAGTCTTCAAGCTGGCTCCTCCCACCCACCTGGGTGATGTAACCCTCGGCTCCGTCCCATGATGCCAGATCTTCCTTTCTGCTAGGAGAAGCAGGTTCCCTCCTTATTGCCTCCACGTCGAGTAGGCCCTGGTGCTCAAATCTTCGGATTTGCTTCCAAAACTTAAACTCATTAAGAGTTCCGTCCCAGCTCGATCTTTGATTGCGACTGCGATGGAGAACCAGTCCTCACCCGGATTTCGCCCGTGCCCATGCAGGCAGAAGATGTCGCGTACCGACCCCCACACCATGTGCGTGTACTGCCTGGCCACGAGCACGATCCCCAGGCTTGCGATATTTGCTGGTCGTATCACGCGGCGGTCATCACAGACTGCCTCACCTGCCTGAAGTTGAGCCGCCTGGAAAAATTACATCCCCCAGTTAAATCCAAGGACACCCGTTGAGTGGTCTCCACAGCTGCGGGGTCCTCCAAACAGCTGGAGCAATTTACAGCCTTCAAGGAGGAGGCAGCTTGGGCCACCGCACAGACCTCTTCAACTTGGCCTTTGTTCCACTCAAGTTGGGCTCCACGTGTTTGGGCTCCTTCAAGCAGCAGTGCCGGTCTCTCCCGAACAAGGGAAAGGGCCCTTCGGGTTGGCACAACTTCCACTCCCACAAGAAAGAGTCCAAGAGAGAGAAGGAGAAGACTCGCCGTCGATGTTCTTGAGCCCGGGAACATTCTTGGTCTCAGGAATCACAGGTTTTAACCATGGTCGAAACCACGGCCTTGGCTGCTGGCTTCACAGTTCCCCTGTCAGGCCAGTTGGTCGAGACGCCAGCCGACGATGTGGCAGAGATTTTTCTCGACCCGGTCAACCGGTTGTCATCTAAAGAGGCCGACAACTCCTTGTTCAGGACTGAGGTCCTGCTGGTGACCTCTGAAGAGTTGGCTCAGCCCGCTGAATCGGACCCTCCAGTCACCGACCTAGACCAGGAGGAGCCGTGGCTCCCTCTGAGATCCCCTGTCGTACCCCCCGGCAGCTGAGGTCAAGGTCTAGGTCTTCCTCATCCTCTGGGTTGAGCAGATCCCGCTAGCATTGGCGGTCTTGCTTTCGGCACCATGGGAAGCAGCGCTGCCTCTATTCGTCTTCATCCTCCTCGGATGAGGCGAGGCTTTAATTGAGATTCGCGTCAACACTCCGAAGACCTTATGTGGCAACAGTTGGTGGTGTCCGGTCCGAAGCTGGCTCCAGCTTCCACACCGACCATCACTTGGCTGTCATCTGACACCGATGCCCCCGGCAGGGCCAGCTGACACTGTTCTTCTGCGACTAGGGCTCCTACATTGGAGTCTCGGCCGGCTCAGGGGCTTCCCCATTGGCTGTCGGTCACTCTCACACCTGACTGCCTGTGGCGGTTCTGGAGTGTCTCGGGTGGTAGGCCGCTCTATGTGGACTCCTTGGAGTCCGAGGATTCCTCACTGCACTCCTGTCCGGCTGACATGGAGTCAGTGGGGGACCTGTCGATGGAGGAAGGACCCATGTCCTTCATGGGCATCCTCCGTCTCATCTCCGAGTCCACAGGGATGAAATTGGAGCCCGTCCAAAAGCGGGCTTGCTATCCCCTCACAGAGTTTCTGGGATAAAGGGGACTTTCTGACAGAGGCTTTCCCTGTTGCTGAGGCCTTTGTCGGCCCTGCCGTGGAGCTATGGCAGTGCCCTGCCTCCTGCCCTGCGCCCTTGGCCCGGATGGCCTGCAAATATGCAGTCCCCACTGGTACCATCTCGGGGTTCATGGAGCACCCTTAGGTCTAAGGGTTGGTGACCGGCTCCATGTTTCGGCGCTCTGGGGAAGTTCTGGGGACGTCGACAGACCTTGGGATAAGGAGTCCAAGAAATTGGACCACTCGGCTAAAAAGGTCCATGCTGCCTCCTCACTCGGCCTCCGCCAGGCGAGTTCGGCCATCATGATGGCACACTTTTCCCAAGCCCTTCTGGGCTCTCTGGATAAGGTGATTCCTTATCTCCATGCAGACCTCCAGACTACGGTCAGGCAGGTCCGGGACCAGGGTCAGGCTGTGGCCAAACAGCAACTTCAGACGACTCTAGATATCAGAGATTCCTGTGCCCACTCAGTGGAGGCTGCAGTTTCCATGTGCCGTAGGGCTTGGCTGCAGATCTCGACCTTCATGGCAGACACTCAGCACAAGCTGGCGGATGTTCCGTTCTTAGGCACCAACCTTTTTGGGACCAGTATGGAGGGTCACCTTCAGCGTATCAAGAAGTCCAGTGCCACCTTGGACTCCATGACATCTGCCCAGAAGGATCCCAAGGGCTCCAAGCAGCAGAAGCATAAGCCCTTTCGGCCCTCCACCTCTGTGGCAAAGCCAGCTCAGCATCAGTCTGGCCAGCAGGCTCAGTCCTGGTGACCAAGGTCTAAGTCCGTGGCCTCAGTGATCCGAAGGCCCGGAGGGAAGGGACCCGGTGGTTCCTCAGTCGGGTCCTCCTCCTCCTCCAAGCCTGCTCAGTAGCGGGATGGGGGGTGCCATCCTCATACCCATCACGCCTACCCTGGGTCCTCCTGTGGTGGGCCAGCTCCACCACTTCCATTCCACCTGGTCCGCTGTCACCACGGGCAGGTGGTTTCTGGAAGTTGTCGGTCAGGGTCTGCCTCTGGAATTCGAGCAGTACCCTCCCAGCCATGCTTGTGTCCCATGGGAGGACTTGGTATCCACAGACACTCAGTCGGCTCTTCGAGATGGCATAGCCCAGCTCCTCCACAAGGAGGTCATGGTCAGGGTTGCGGATTCTCTGGAACACCCAGGGATAATCTCCAGGTACTTCCTGGTGCCAAAGCAGATGGGGGGCTGGTGCCCCATTCTAGATCTGCATAACCTGAACAAATTCCTCACGTCCCGCATCATCAGGATGGTACCTCTGTCCCAGATCATACCATCTTTGGCGCAAGACATGTTGTTTTGCTTTTTGGATCTTCAGAATGCATTCTTTCGTGTCCTGATCTGTCCATCCCACCTCAGGTTCATCCGCTTCTGAGCCGAGGAAATCCTCTACGAGTTCAAGGCCATGCATTTTGACCTCTCCACAACCCCCAGGGTCTTCACCAAATACATAACAGTGGTGGTCGCTTACCTGAGGCGCCAAAGAGTCCGGGTATTCCCCTGCCTGGACAACTGATTGATAGCAGGTCCTTCTAAGCAGGAGGTGGAGCGGTCCAGGGACCTGACTCTCAAGAACTGCATCGACCTTGGCTTCCTAGCAATGAGGCCAAGTCTGAACTCGTGATCTAGCAGGTGATCAACTTCATCAGGACAGAGCTCGGCTCCCTGTGGACAAAGCGGAGGTTCTCTCCTCCTTTGCCCAATCATTTCTGGTTGGGCACTTGAGCCCTGCCCAGGACTTCCTGTGCCTTCTGAGTTACATGGCGGCCTGCACCAGCATGGTCAAATGGGCCCGTTGGCATATGCGCTCCATACAATTAGAGCTGGCTAGCTAGTGGTCTCAGCGCAAGGGTCACTTCGACCAGCTGGTCACTGTGACCCAGAGGATGTGGGATGCCCCTCAGTGGTTGCTAGTCCCAGAGCATCTGCAGGAAGAGAGCCCATTTGTCCGCACGGCTGGCGCCTCTCTACAGGCTGGGGTGCCCATCTGGGGGAACACAGAGTCCACGGGCTCTAGACCCCCGAGGAGTCCCGATACCACATCAACCTGCTGGAGCTCCGAGCAGTCCAGATGGCGCTGACTGCCTTTGCTCCATTTGTTTGGGGTCAAGTGGTTCAAGTCCAGACGGACAACACCACGACCATGTACTACCTCGACAAGCAAGGCAAGATGCACTCCTTGCTGCTGTGCAAGGAAGCTCTCTGCGTCTGGACTCTCATGCGCAGCCTGGAGACAGATCTCATAGCCATCCATGTGGCAGGAGCTTCAAATAAGCTAGCGGATGCCCTCAGCTGAGTGGTCTGTCCATTCAGAGGTAATTCACAGTCTGTTCTTCCAGTGGGGCACCCCTCAGGTGGACCTATTCGTCTCCAGGGAGAACACATCGCTGAGGCTGTATTGTGCCCACCCCCCTCAGCAAGGAATGCTGCAGGGGGATACCTTCTCGAGGCCATGGACCCCAGACCTTTTTATGTCTTCCCTCCACTTCCCTTGATTCACATGGTGCTACTCAAGGTCAGGAGGGACAAGGCATGGGTGATCCTGGTGGCTTTGGACTGGCCACGCCAGTTTTGGTACTCTGATCTCCTCGGCCTCAGCAACAGGCTCCTGTGTTGTCTTCCCATACACCCGGACCAACTCTCCCATCAGTAAGGGGATGGTACTCCACCCAGACCTTCAATCCGTGCACCTGACAGCCTGGTTCCTGAGCAGCTACAGTTCCAGGCTTTGGGTCTCTCCAAAGATATCCTCACTGTAGTTGAGGCATCTAGAAAGGAATCGACCAGAAAATGCTATGCCTTCAGATGGAAGAGACTCTCCATTTGGTGTCAGGGAAAGGGGCTGGACCCCTCGACCTGTGCAGTGGCTAGCATTTTGGACCACCTGTGGTCTCTCTCTCCAAAGGGGGACTTCGGTCAATGACCCTTAAGGTGCACCTGGCAGCCATCTCTGCTTACTGGGCACAGGCTGGTCAGCAGTCGGTGGCACAGGAGAAGGTGATCTGGTGCTTTTTCAAAGGCCTTGATCACATTTTCCCTACGGTGTGTGAACCACCACCACCACCATGGGACTTGTTGCTGGTTTTGGTAAAGCTCATGGGCAAACCATTCGAACTGATGTACAGATGTGACATGTCTCACCTGTCGTGGAAGACTGCCTTCTTGGTGGCCATCACGTCAGCCAGAAGGATCAGTGAGCACCAGGCACTTTCAGTGGAGTCTCCTTACCTGGTCTTCCACAGGAACAAGGTTGTCCTGTGCCCCAACCCAAAGTTCCTCTTGAAGGTTGTGTCTGAGTTTCACCTTAATCAGGTGATGACTCTTCCAGTGTTCTTCCCGGATCACACCTTGGAGGCTGAACACGGGCTCCATACTTTGGACCTGAGGTGAGCACTCGCTTACTACAAAGAGCGCATGGCTGGAATACAGGGAGAGGTTCACCAGCTGTTTGTCACCTACGCTGAAGCCGCACCTGGCAGACCTGCATCCAAGTGGACGATTGGCAGGTGGATCACTTTCTGCATTATCTCTGCTGTAAATTGGTGGGTAGGGAGCCTCCCAGAGGGCTATGGGCTCATTCCACCCTCCATACCACTGCAACGGTGGCTTCTTCTAGGGACGTCCTTATCCAGGAAATCTGCAGGGCTACTACCTGGAAGTCAGCACACACCTTTATTTGCCATTACCATATTGACTTAGAGTCACGCCGGGATGCTGGTTTTGGGGCCTCAGTTCTCCAATCCTTATTTCCGAAGTAAGGGGGTGTGTGCATTGCCTTCCTCCTCCCAGAGAACTGCTAGGAGTCTGCCAGAACATGTGGATAGAATAACATATCCACATCCCTGAAACACAGGTTACTCACCTGTAACAGCAGATCTTCTATGTACTGTCTCTTGCAGTAAGTCATTACTTAAGGGAGTATCCACCAGGTGGCTGTGTCACACGGCAGCTTCTTCCAGCAGTCTTCTTGGGGGCCCCCAGTACCCTCTGTTCATTTTCCTGCCGGCTTCAGCTAGCACACTCAGCTCTCCTGACCTCCTGGGTTGCAGTCTTCGACTCGAACTTGAACCTGTTTTCTACCTTTGGGTCCGAGATCTAGGACTTGCTCTCAGCACCCCTGGACTTCATAGCAGGCCTGTGACCCACTCACACTACCCCTGCTGCTCCCAGACTCGGGCTCTCTTGCTAGGTCTGGGACTTCTTTAGGGCCTTAGCCTGATTTTTTTTTTTTTTTTTTTGTTTCTTCTACAGCAGGCCCGGTGTTCCATTACAGCTCCCAGTACCCCTACTGCTCCCTGGCCCAGGCACTCTTGCTGGGTCTGGGGATTCACTAGGGCTGCTATTAACAGCCCTGCCCGATTTTGCTTCTCTCTGCTGGGCCTATGGAACACTCCCAGGCTCTGGCTCTTCTGCTTCCTGGACCCGGGCCTGTGGCACCCCCGGCTTCTGCCTCTGGTCGTGGGTATGTGTGCTACTCCCAGGCCCTAGCTATTCTGTTTCCATTGGGCCGAGCTTGTGCTCCTCACGGTGCCCCCAGCACTCTTTGCTCACAGCACCCCTGCTGCTCCCTGGCACAGGCTCTGTTGCTGGGCCTTGGGACTTGCTCATGACTGATCATCCAGCCAGGCTGGAACGGACCTGGGGGGGGGGGGCACCCAATAGACTGCCCGGTCAAAGGCATTTGTTCCAGGCATAGGAGGGAATGGGATTCACACTCCTCACACTCCCTCCACCTTACGTCATCGACGGTGGCTCCTCCGTCATCGACAGAGCATTCCTTGTCGTCGGGGCTGCTTCCCCTGTCGACTGTGCCTGCTGGGCTTGTTTTATCTTCGATGGACTTCGTCCCATCAACTGAGCTCGTTTCTGAACGTCTCCTGTCAATAGGCTGTGTTGCCCCATCAACGGAAACTTCCTCGTCGACGGGGATGCTTCCCCCTTTGATGACACATGTTCTTTGCTCCCCCTCGTCGATGGGAGCTCTTCTCTCATCGACAGGCCATGATTCTGCTGTCTCTCGTCGATGGAGGCTTATTTTCTGTCGACGGGGCACTCCTCATCGACGGGGCAGCCTCTTCTGTCGACAGGATGGCTTACACTGTCGATGGAGAGGCTTGTTTTTGGTTTCTCGTCGATGGGGCTGATTACACTGTCGACGGAGGAGCCTCTCCTCCTTCCCTCCTCGACAGGGATGCTTCCCTTGGGGCGATATGCGCCCCAACCCTGGGACCCCCTGGTCGGGCTTTGCTTCCATGCTCCCCCCATTCATCCCGGCACCTTGTTTCGGGGGTCTCGCCCCTATCGCCTGTTTTGCGCTATTTAGATGAGACTTTTCCAGGGCCTTCGGCACCGCTGAGTGGACCCAACCCTTAGTCCCTTGCTCCTTTGCCAGTCCGGGACCACAGGAGTAGGAGTGCCTTCCCCTGCTATTCAGGGTCAACGGTTTAGAGGCTGGCTTGCCGTCCTCCTAGCGCCGCCCTTGAGCGCCCTCCATTTCTGGACTTCTTCCTGTCACAAGTGCCGGGCATCGCCCGCATTGTGCTGGAGGTCCTACGGTCCATGGGCCAGGATCCGGCCTCGTCCCATTCCCCCACCCTTCCGCCCGGGCGCCTGTGCCCGGATCTCGCACTTCCTGCCTCCACCCCCTCCCATTTATGTAGATTCCCTTTACGGAGATTCCGGGCTAGGGGATCCTTTCGTGGGAGATGTTCCTGGTGGGGACCTCTCGGACCATGGGGCCCTTGGTTCCCCCCGTCTGCATCCTCCTTTTAGGGGGCTACCCCACCTGAACCCCCTGATCCCTCCTCACTCCCAGATCCCTCCTTCACGGAGTGGATCCGGTATTCTTTTGGCTTCCCTGCTGTGAATCAGGACTCCTTTCGTCGGGACATGGCTGCCTACCTCGACGTTCCTGTGGAGCCTGCTATGGTTGTCCACCTTTGATTCCTGCGTATTTTCACACACTCTCTCATATTTGGTCTCGTCCTGCTTCCGCTCAGCCTGCCCCGCGTGGCCCTAATCAGCTCAGCTGCTGTCTGCCAAGCCCTCCCTTTCCCCGTCACCTGTTCCATGCGTGCTTTGATGCGGTTGACGCAACGGCCCGTCTCTTGGCCTCTGGTATCACCCTTTGACTCCTCGCCTGGCTGCAGGTTTTAGGTTTGCCACCTGGCGTCCAGCTGTCAGTCGCGGATGCCCTTTTTCTGGGAACCTGCTGTTTGGACCTGGTGCTCAGTCCATCCTGGATTCCCTTCAGGGCATACTCTCCAGTCTGTTCAGGACCTCTGTCACGCCCCAGGTCCCACCCCTACTCTCCCGTGGGCAGGCTGCCTAATGTCCAGGCCCCCCCTACCGTGGTGCCTCTTGGGGCCACAGTAGGGCCTTCAGGGGGCGGCGCAGTCTGCCTCTCCTTGGCATCCCCGTCCCTCATGCGGGACGGGACCCACTTCCGCACCTTAACCTGCTTTTCGGGTATCCCCGGCCTCGGAGGTGCCTGGGGATCTCTTTAGTTTTCTTGGAGGCTTGCTCCCGGACTGGATGCTTCACTCCTCCATGTGGATCTGATTGGAACTCCTGCCTCTCTTCCTGCTGGAGCCCTTCATTTGTTCCTTCCTATGACCATCTGGGATGTTTTTTCCTCGGTGCTCCTTTTTCTACTATCTGATCCGCTCTTCTCGTTTATTTACTGACTTTGACTTTATGCCAGGGCCTGTCGACCTCTGTCTCATCAGGATGAATCACTGTGCCTGGCTACCTACAGTTCTTTCTACATCATGCCTCCTGCTTGCTATCCTCACCCACCTTTGTGCCTTTCTGCCTGAGCAGGTGTGGTTTGAGTTGACATTTCTCCTAGTTTTATGCCAAATGTCTTCGCCTAACCGTTGACCTGTCTGCCTGCTCGGAAGACGTTTGAGTTGGACATTTCTGTTACTTATCAAACACTTAGTCCTTACCCCACCCAGGCCTGTCTGCCTCTGGGGGTGCAGTTGAAGTTGACGTTTTGTTGTGCTTTTACCTCTCTGGGTTTGCCTTTCCTCCCATTTGGATTTTACTGCTTGGTAATCTCCCGTAAGTAATGACTTACTGTAAGAGACTAGTCTGTAGAAGATAGTACAGTTACATAAGAACTTACCATAACAGTAGATCTTCTGAGGACTGTCTCTTGCAGTAAGTCCCCCACCCTCCGTCCCCCTGCCTTGTTGCCTCGAATCTGCAACTCAGGACGTTTGGTGGTATCGCTGTTCTCTGTTTTTCTGGCTCTCATTTACCTCAGTCCAGGCCATGCTCGCCGAAGCTGACGGTGAACAGAGGGTACTGGGGGCCGCCCACTCTTACACACATCCACAGGAAGTGATGTCGTATGGGCGTCCCCCACGGAAGACTACTGGAAGAAGCTGCTGTGTGACAGCGCCACCTGGTGGATACTCCCATAAGTAATGACTTACTGCAAGAGACAGTCCTCGGAAGATCTACTGTTATGGTAAGTTCTTACGTAACTGTACTTTCTAGGAGTGGTATATGTTGTTCATCCATATGGACCCACCCAGTCACCCCTGGCTCAGGCGCACAACACTGCTTCCAGCAGGCAAGATCTGGCATCATGGGGTGGAGTCGAGGGTTATACCACGCGGGTAGGAGGAGCCAGCGTGAAGACTTTCCGGCAAGATTTAAAGGGGAAAGGAAATTGCCAGGACGTGTGAATGAACAACATATACCATTAGAACTACTGTTACAGGTGAGTAACCTGTGATCTTACTTCGAGAGGGCTCTTGCAGTAGGTAATTACATGTAGGACTGACGCCGGTAGGCGTCAAAACCCCATGGAAAAATTTCTAGCTAGCAGTTTCTGGCAGGGGACCGCCCCCACGTCAGGTGACCAACGTCATGCAACGTCAGTATAAAGAGGCGGACTCCCACGCCCGCCTTCTAGTTCTTTCCCGCCGTTAGCTCATGTCAGCGCCTTGCGCTAAAGTTCAACGCTCGTCAGTCTCAGTCGTCGGTAGTTTTTACCGAGTTATTTTCAATTTTTCAAATTTTTGTCAGATATGTCATCCCCTACACCCTCCGAGCACAAGAACAAGTATGACCCGTGCGGCGCACAAGGACGGCCATTCCCAGTGCCTCTTCTGCCTAGGCCCAGATCATTAGGTGGAAAAGTGCCAGCACTGCCTTAAATTCAACGCGGCCGCCCGCAGACGGTGGCAGCAGTCCCTGAGGCCCATATTTGAAAGAAGAAAATGTCCTCCATGGAAAAGGAGTTAAAAAAGCTCTGGCAGGTGTCCACTTCCCCCAAAGGCCATCGCAAGAAAAAAGACAAGGAGTAGTACCAGGACAAGGGCTCCTCATCCACCACGTCTTCTTCGGGAGTCGCCGTGCTTCAAGTAACATCCACCCTGGGGGACTCCCTTCCGGACTCTCAAGTCAAACAGGAAGTGGTTGACCTCGTCCACTCTGCACGTTCAGCCAGTCAGCATATGCTTCGTGCTACTTACGATGCAGTGGACACTGCTGGTAGGAGCTCCGCTTTGGCCGTAGGCTTACGGCGTCATGCCTGGCTGCGTGTGTCAGGATTGGTCCCGGAAGTACAGTCCGCTATCCAGGAAGCGCCCTTCCAGGGTTTGGTGCTGTTCAGTGGTGACGTCAAGGACATCATCACCGGACTGCAGGAGAAGGGCCTGCACTTAAGTCTGTGGACTCCATGTACCACCCCCATCAAACGCAGCGCCGTCCCTTTCGCAGGCGGAATTGGCAAAAGCGAAACCCCAGGGAAAGCGGGCCAATAAATGCCGGACCCTCCGGCTGCCAAGCCCCTCTGCCCAAAAAAGCAGGGGGTGCTTCTGTCGCGACGCTGCCCCAGACCACCTGACTCCTTTCCTCTCCCACAGCCTCTGGGCCTTCCGGAGGATCCGGTAGGAGGGAGGTTTTCCCTCCACCTCCCGAGTTGGGAGAGGATAATTTCAGATTCCTGGGTGCTCCAGCTGATCGCAGGACACTCAATAGAGTGTCTCCAGAAACCACCTCGTCACCCTCCCCCAAGGTCGTCGTACTCTCGGGGACACCTTCTTCTGGTCCAGGAAGAGATTTCAGCACTTTTGCTGAAGGAGGCGATAGAGCCCGTCCCCCTTTCTCTTCAGGAAATGGGTTACTATTCCTACTTCTTCCTGGTCCCGAAGAAGACAGGAGATGTAAGGCCGATTCTCGACCTCAGTTCCCTGAACTTATTCGTGGAGTACAAGAGATTCAGGATGCTCTCCCTGCAGGGCCTCCTGCCCCTCCTTTGGCCGGGACATTGGCTGTGCGCCCTGGATATGCAGGATGCTTACTTGCACATCCCTATCTGCCCTTCTCACCGCAAATACCTCCGTTTTGCTTTCCAGGGGGACAACTACCTGGTCAAGGCCCTCCCATTTGGTCTTTCCTCAGCACCCCTGGTGTTCACCAAATACCTTTCGGTGGTAGCGGCCTACCTGCGTACCTAGGGGATGCAGGCTCCTGCACTTCCTTTCCCTTACCTAGGGGTGTTTTTCTCCCTGGGCATCACCATCAACCACTCCAAGTCCCACTTGATCCCATCCCAGAGGCTCCAGTTTATCGGGGCGATCCTGGACACGACCGTGGCAGGACCTTCCTGCCACCAGACAAGGTGACCACACTCCAGGCTCAGGTCAGCCTGTTGTCCAGCCGCAGGTGGGTCAGTGCCAGGTTGGTCCTTCGCCTCCTCGGGCTTATGGTGGCTGCAATCCCAACAGTCCCTCGTGCTCAGCTCCACATGAGGATCTCTCAGTGGACGCTTCGGTCTCAGTGGGATCAGTTGGTGGACGACCTGGACCAGCTTGTCCTAGTCTCCTCTCCCCATGGTTCGGGACTTGCAGTGGTGGATGGTTCAGGAGAACCTTTGTCGGGGAGTTCCCTTCTGTCTTTCTCCCCCCTCCCAGACTCTGACCACAGACGCCTCGGGCGAAGGTTTGGGAGCCCATCTCGAACCTCATAGGAACCAGGGCTCCTGGTCCAAGCTTGAGAAAATGCTTTATATCAGTGTGCTCGAGTTTCGGGCAGTGCTTTATGCTCTTCAAGCTCTGCATCTGCATCTCCTTCCCAGCCACTTAGCTGTACAGATGGACAATGTGTGTGTGGTATGGTACATCAACAAACAGGGAGGGACTCGTTCCTACCTTTTTTGCAGGGAAGTGATGCCAGTTTGGGATTGGGCAGTACAGCACAACCTCTACCTCACAGCAATTCACGTCCCGGGGGTCGAGAACACCTTAGCAGACAAACTCAGTCGCTCGTCTGCTCAAGCTCATGAGTGGGAACTGGATCAGGGGGTCTTAGACAATATCTTCTTACGTTGGGGAACAACACAGGTGGACCTGTTAGCCTCACCTCTAAACGCAAAGCTTCCCGACTTCTGCTCGCTCGCTCCAGAGTGCAGCATTTTTTAGAGAGACGCCCTGTGTCTCGATTGGAAGGACAGATTCATCTAGAAAACCTCCACTAGGTCTACCTATGCCATGAAATGGAAACAGTTCACAATCTGGGCCGCTTCAGAAGATTTCGAGCCTTTCTCATGCTCTGTTGGGTGGCTGCTGGATTACCTGTGCCACCTCTTTGATCTGGGTCTCAGTCACTTGTCCTTGAAGGTACACATGGTGGCCATTTCGGCCTACCATGTCCCTTTTGCAGGCAGGATGTTTGCTCAGCTGGAGGTCTCTAAGACTTTCCTTAGAGGGGTTCTCCACTTGAGACCCCCATCTGGGTTCCTTTCTCTCCTTGGGATTTCAATTTCATCCTCGAGAAGCTTACTCTGCCTCCTTTCAAACCGGCAGCCTCAGCAGACATTAAGTTCCTCTCATGGAAGACTCTCTTCCTAGTGTCCATTACTTCTGCTTGGAGGATTTCTGAGCTCCAGGCCCTGATGTGTAAAATCTCGTATTTGATTTTTTCACAAGGAACGTGTGGCTCTGCGCACCAACCCTAAGCTTCTCCCCAATTTGGTAGCGGAATCTACTTTGAACCAGTCCATAGAGTTGCCTACTTTCTATACGCTGCACTCCAATCAAGGGGAGAGTATCTCTTACACACTCTGGACGTTCACTGAATTCTGAGATATTACACTAACAGAACAAAAGATCTCAGAAAGACTGATCAACTGTTTGTCTCTTTTGCCCACAAAAGAGAAGGCAATGCTGTTTCTAAGCAATGCCTGTCCAAATGGTTGGCTCATTGTATCACTTTCTGTTATGACAAGTACAACAAGACCCTTCTCGGTCAAGTGAGAGGCCACTCCACCAGAGGAGTCGCTGCCTCGGCGGCTTGTCTCAAGAATGTGTCAGCGGTGGACATCTGTGCTGCCGCCACTTGGACTTCTGTCCATACCTTTACAAAACATTACAGTTTGGATATTGCCTCTTGCCGTAGAGCAGGCTTCGGTCTTGCTGTTCTGCAAGGCCTCTTTTCCTAAGGCCTTCACAGCTAGAGGACCTACTTTGAGTAGTTTTCCTCTTCCCGTTTTGCTTCTTCTTGTTCCAGACTGCTTGGGACTCAGTCCTATATGTAATTACCTACTGCAAGATCCCTCTGAAATTAAGATAGTATAGTTACGTAAGAACTTACCGTAACAGTAGATCTTTGAGAGAGGCTCTTGCAGTAGGTAATATCTTCCCGCTCTCCATCCCCCTAAGCTTTTTCAGCTCCTTTTCCAGGTTGGAAAATATCAGCTTCTCTCTTGTCTCGCCCTTTTGGGCCTTTGGTGGGAAAGAACTGGAAAGCGGTCGTGGGGGACCGCCTCTTTATACTGACGTCGGTCACCTGACATGGGGGCGGTCCCACGCCAGAGACTGCTAGCTAGAAATGTTTCCGTGGGGTCCTGACGCCTGCCAGCGTCAGTGCTATATGTAACTACCTACTGCAAGAGCCTCTCTCGAAGACCTACTGTTACGGTAAGTTCTTACGTAACTGTACTTTTTCAGCCCTCCCCATCCGGACCCTCAGAAGGGGGGGGAGGGTGCACCTGTGTTACCGTTTGGCAGTGGTAAAGCGAAGTTTCTCGACTTGCCCCTTTATCGTGATGCTAACAGTCAAGGATCATCAGGTTCTACCTGCAAAGACACCCAAATCTGTATGGACCCCTTGGGTAGGGAAGTGCCCTTATAGGCATGTCCAGGTGCGCCACAGCAGATCAGCACTGCTTCCCAATTTTCAGGCAGCCCCCTGAACTTGACTACATGGCGTGTTGAGAGCAGGATACAGGAGTGTTAAGAGGTTCCTGACCAGACAGATCCAGGTCTCTCAAATGAGTAATAGTGTCCCTACAAGGGGGGGGGGGAATGGATGGAACATAAACAGTGATTTTAATCTCCCCTTTTGTTTGCTTTGAACACAGAACAGTGATTCTGATTTCAGTTTTTCGGCTGGGTTAATGTAGTGTTAAGAGGTTACACACAGAGAAGGCTACAGTGTCTAGCTGTGGGATTCAATGTAGTTGGCTCTGTAGTGTTGGGCAAACCACCCTTCTCAGTGATCAGGACAGGGATTAAGAGGGGTGAATGGGTGGAATCAGCTACCCAGGTCTGGGAGTGGATGTCAGTTTCCTTTTTTTCCAGGGGACAGACCTACTGTCAGAGGTCAGTGACATTTCAGTCACACATGAAGCTGACTATACAGTCATGTTTCTGAAAGGTCTGGCAGCCCATTGAAGAGATCTTGACTCTTCCATAGGCGGAGCGTGTGATAATTCAGTTCGTGCACAGTATATGCCTGTTTTATATTCCCAGTGCCATACCCCTGTCAACCAAAAGGGGGCAGTCACTTTTGCAGCACATTATTGTTCTCAGTGCCATACTTGGGACATCTGTCTTTAGGTAGGATTGGCTTGATTGATTCAGAAGGGGACAGACGTGTATAACTCATTTTCAGATCCCCCCCCCCCGGTAAAACAGCTGGCTACACACAAGTCTGTACAGGGGGGTTTGTTGTCCCAAGGCTAGTTGAAACTGGATGGCGGTATAGGCAGAAGAGACAGTTCTTCTCTCTGATGGCTCACAAATGCAGCTCATGTTTTACCTGGTATAGCTTAGCCAAACTGTTCGGTTTTCATTATCTGCTGCACAAAATTGTTTATGTATGCAGGCATGTACTGCACATCGGAGTTCGCCCAGAAGTGGTTGTACGGCAGCCTTACACAAGGCTACTTGTAAACTCTGCAGGTTGGTTTATCAGCCTAAACTCTGTAGGCATAAAGCGCAGGCGTGCATGGCAAATGAATTTGTGATGTCTCCTTCTTGCCTTGTGCTTGCATGTGTTTTCTGATTTTACCCAGACCATTTGCTTACAGGGAAAGGTGTGAATGACAGTCCTGACCATGGTCAGCAGTATCTTGCTAGAGGGGCTGTTGGTCTTTTCTTGAGGATCAGGCAGGATGTGTTGCCTTGTACTTCATTTTAGCACCTAGGAGGTGGTTTGAAGCATTTTTGGCTCGTCTTCTAGTCTGCAAACTACTCCAGGCATACCTAGGGGCTATTATCCAAGGTATATATTTTTTCTCAGCTCAGAGCCAGCACTATGGTTTAGCCGCTGTGGTGAGAAGGTTGGGATTCTGCGAGATTCAGGATGCATTGGAGGCAGGCAGAACATTGGGTTTCCCTGTTTGATCAGTCTCATCATCAGAGCTTAAGAAAGTGTAGAAAGGTCCATGACGGGGACTTGGAAGTCCTGGAGTTGCTACTGTAGGCTGACTGCTCAACAGGGAGGAGAGTTCCTTGACACTGTTAAAGGTAAGAATCATTTGGAGTAGTGTCTAGCCTAGAGAATTCAGTAGTCGACATTTCAGGTAGATGGTTTTATTCATAAAACTTTGTTTTATCCAGATAAGACAGTCTGTACTTGTCTCTGAGTAGCATCGAGACCATAACAACTTCGTCCATGGGGCAATATTATACACGCTTCTGCTGTCGCTCCCAACTCTGACGTCAGCCGAGAGAGAGATGGGGGTTTGCCACTAGAGGTGGGTTGGTCAAAATGCTGGTGGAAAGGATGGCAGGATCAACGCTATAACATATAAAGACAAGAGCAGCAAAATAAGTGAAAATTACACTGTGCTAAACTGCTAATTGGGGGTGTCCCACACAGAGGTGTGGGACATTGGGACGTGGACGTTTCCCTTTAAAGTACATATAGCATGGTGGGACTTTTTCCACTGAGATTAGGTAGACGAATTGCCACTCTAAAACTGAATGTGCTCCCCAAATTTTTTCCTTTTGTTTTTTCTTCAGATCCTCTCAATTCAGGTCCTGGAGGAGTTCTCACGTCGCCTACAAAAGCTGCTAATGCACTTTGTTTGGTCCTCAGGGAGGCACTGCATCAACCGCAGTCTCCTCATGTTTCCCGGGGGTCTAGTGATGCCACACTTCTGGCTCTACTATATGGTGACTCAAATTGTTCCTGGGGTCACCTGGATCAAACAGAGAGGGATGGCTGGAAATAGAGACAGCTGAGCATCTCGAGGCATCATTGCCCTCCCTCATATTCCTTTATCTTAACCCAGTGCCTCTGTTCACAGATTCTGAATCCTTGGACTAGAGACACTATCTGCATGTTCCTTTGGGGTAAACAGCTCATAGGCTCCCCCACAGAACTAGGTCCATGTCTGTTATTAGTGGAGACCTGGATTTCCTTCCCCCAGGACGGATCTGGGTTACCATAGATGAAACTGACTGAACTTGATAAAGTACCAGCATCTTGTACAGGGGAGGATGTTTGTTTCATTCATGGACCTCCAGCAATGTTATGGGCTCCCTTAGCAGGATCTGTATCAATACCTACAGGTGCAGCACTACCTAATGACTAATGACCTGGTGCAAAGAGTGGGCAGAGATCGCACCCAGTTCGAGGAGTTTCTATACTGGGCCGCTGTGCTGATAGATGAGGGGAGCATCACAATCTCAAGAGCCTATAGTGTTCTTTGGAAGGGGGGGGCGCTCTGGAGTTAGTACATTTAAAGACACACATATTAAGACACAATAGGAAGAGAATTTGCAGTCCCAATTACGGATGAGGAGTGGGCCTGGTTGTTTGGTCTGGTATGGAAGATTAAGGCATCCCCGGGATGGCCTGAATTCAAATGAAAGTGTCTGGTCCACTCCTTCCACATCCCGACCCAAAGAAAAGTATACTGCTGTGGTTCTCAACAGGGGTGGCCAAAAAAGTAAATGCTAAAAGGATGGCATTCAGAAGATTTAATTTCATTTTGATTTTATTTTACACTGAAAAATCTGTGGGTTAAAAACCCATTTGCACAGATGTTTAGTTTAGACATACACAATGTATGAAAACACACATATAATTATACACACAAACACATAACAATGACAACCAACACCTTATAAAAGGCAGTAAAATCACTAGGTCTTAGTAAAGCTCTTACAAACTGTGTTAGTGAACATGTTCTTCCTAAGTACAGTCTTAAAAGTTGATGTCTTTGTGCAGCTTACAAGGGAGCTTGGTAGACCATTATATTGTTTTGAAGCTAAAAAAGTAAAGGAATTTTGTGCAAACCAAGTGCGGTAGAGTGGGACAGTAAAATAATTTTTACTTTGCAATTGGGTATAACTAGATTTGTGGGTTCTTGAGAACAGACTTGGTATACTTTCAGGGAGCACACCCAACTGTATCTCGTGCATAAAAGATGTAAGGAGACGCTGAGGTTGGAGGCTAGGGAGGTGTATCGGGGAAATGGAGAGAGGCAGGGAAAACAGTTAAGGCACGCAAAGGCAGAAATATGAACAGACATTTTTTAGGTATATAGCTGAAGAGAGAAGACCAGGAGAGAGATTGTAAGGTTAAAAGGGATGGGGGACAGTACAGAGGGGACCAGAAAAAGGCAGACATCCTGAACAAATACTTTTGTTCAGTGCTCACAGTGGAAGGAGAAGGGGAGGGGCCACAAAAAAGTAACAGGAGCTCTGAAATGAGGGAGGTGGACACTAATCCTTTTTCAGAGGAGAGAGTCCTAAAGGGACTCATTAATCTCAAAGTGGACAAAGCAATGGGACAAAACTGGGTACATTCTAGGGTATTGAGGGAGCTGAGGGAGGTATTGGCTGCACCTCTGACAGTCCTGTTTAACAACTCACCGGAAATAAAAGTGGTTCCAGAGGACTGGAGGAGGGAGATTTGGTCCCATTTAATAAAAGTGGTAGCAGGGCGGAGGCTGGCAGTTATAGAAAGGTCAGCCTGACATCGGTTGGGAAGTTAATGGAATCACTGCTGAAGGAGAGTATAGTGAAATATCTTGAATCTGATGGATTACAAGACTAAGGCAACATGGATTCATGGGTGGGAGGGCAGGTAAAACAAATATGATTGGTTTCTTTAATTGGTTGACTAAGGAATTCAGGGTGGACTGGTCGATTTAGCCTGCCTAGATTTCAGTAGGGCATTCAAACTGTTCCACATAGGGACTGTTAAGCTGGGTAGCTTTGGAGTGGGTCCAGAGGTGGTAAACTGGGTAAGAAATTGGTTAGGGGATAGGTGACAGAGGGTGGCGGTAAACTGAGTTCACTTCAAGGAGGGGAAAGTGACCAGTGGGGCACCTCAGGAATCAGTGCAGGGACTGATCCTCATTAATGTCTTTATAGGTGACATTGCAGATGAGCTGGAGGTGATGGTCTGCCTCTTTGTAGATGACACCAAAATCTGGAATAGGCTGGAAACCGGGGGAATGAGGGGCGGGAGGCATGACCAGAGACATGATAAAATTCATGGAGTGGTCAAGGGTATGGCAGCTGTGTTTCAGTGCAAAAAAGTGCAAACTAATGCACTTGGGGCACAGAAACCTGGGTGCAGAGTACAAAATAGGGGAGCATTATTTATGACCACCAAGCAGGAGAGTGACCTGGGGGTTGGTAATCTCTGATGACCTAAAGGTGACCAGGCAGTGCAATGCAATTGGGAAAGCTAGTGAGATGCTGGGGAGCATATGGAGTACTATCACCAGCAGAAAGAGGGAGGTGGTGCTGCCTTTGTATAGATCGCTGTTTAAGACCTCACCTAAATACTATGTACAGTTCTGGAGGCCACATCCCTGGAAGGATATAGACAGAGTGGAGGTGTTTCAGAGGTGGGCAACTAAAATTGTGTGGGGTCTGCATCAAAAGCCCTATGAGAAGAGACTAAAGAATCTCAAAGTAGACCGTGGAAGAGCTGGCTTGGTGGCACTGAGGGTTTAGGCGCTGGATGCCACACCTCGCACCACGCTGTCGACCCGTGTTCAGGAATGGTCACGGGCCCCCTGGGGTCGGCAGGGGAGGAGAAGGATCGCTTTCCTTCTCGGGGGGTTCTCCAGTGCCAGCGCCGATTGCCCCCTGGCGGAGGCTGGGGGCCAAGGCGCCATACTGCAGTAGGGTGGAGCTGGTAACAGACGCTTCACGTTAGCGTCATTGCACATTCCTTAGGTCCTGGGAGAAAATCCAGTAAAAATGCCGACCCCTGCGTATGAGCCGGCTCCGGTGCTTGGCCCTCCAGCCATGACAGTTCCACTTCGGCAGCCCCACTCGGGGGGGCTTCCTCGGATGGGAGTTCATGTCACTGGAGCCTGGCGAGCCTGTTCATAGGGCTAGGGGTGCCCAGCATCAAAAACAGAATGAGAAAAAAAAATAGACCCTGGAAGGGGGGTGGATATGATGGAGACCTTTAAATACCTCGAGGGGGTAAATAGGGTCAGGAGGAAAGTATTTTTCAGGAAAAAAGCAGCTCAAGAACAAAGGATCATGCTATGAGGAAGTATGTCTTCACAGAAAGAGTGGCCAGTTCCTGGAACAGCTTACCAGCTGATGTGGTGAGGTTCAAGAATGCATGGGATAGGCATAAGGGAATCTTAGTGGAAAGGAATGGGGGGGAGGTAGAAAGAACCAGAGATCAATTCAGGTAGGGTCTCTGGAGATAACTGTAGGCAAAGAAAAATGGGCAGACTAGGTGGGCCAAACGGCCCTTATCTGCTGACAAATTCTGTGTTTCTGTGACCATTACTCAGTCCTATGGAGCTGGCTGCTCTGCACTGTTTTTGAAGAGATGTGGAAGGCTGGGATCCCACTTACACATTTTTTTTGAAATTGCAGCACTGTTCACACCTACTGGACTAACATATGTCAAGCACTGCTTCAGATATGGGGAGTCCGAATCCTTTATACATTTAATCACCTGCTGTGGGGGTACCTGTCCCTGGCATAGGGAAGAGAGCACAGCAAGGGCTGTTTAGGGCCCTTTGCAAAGTTGCCCCGAAGGGAACTGCAACACTTTTATGCAGTCAGTTTCTCACGTAATAGAGGCATGTGAGGGCAGGGTCAAAGAGATGTGTGTGATGGAGTGCATAACTACCACACTAAGATTAACCCCGTAGAAACATTAAGGAGTATGGCAGTATGTCACACATATTCAGTGGGGCCCCTGGATCAGTGAAAGGGGTGCTGAGGTGGACTGGGTTTTCCATGGGATACAACAATGTGACATTAACTGACAGTATCTTAATTGGCCATACTATCTGCTACGTCCACAAAGCTATAACTTCATATGCCTTGCCAGAAGCAGAAATGCACGCTTCAGTTGGGGTAGGTAGATCCCCTGAGTTAAGACCTTTTTATGTTACTAAATTTACAAGGTTAGTAAGATGTGAGGTATCAGAGTAAGTATAATTGAAAGCAGTTGGCTTTTAGAGAAAAGATGTCATAACTGATCATTCCGATAAAGATGTCTAAATACAAGATAAATTCCCCAAAAGTATAGAGAAAAGATAAATTTAATGCCGGCCTGGTTGCGCTGAGGGCTGAAGCATCTGCCTTACTTTGCATTACACCCGCGACCTGTGTTCGGGAGCGAACTCGGGGTGCTGGGGGTTTGCTCGGGAGGAGAGGATTGAGTGTCCAGAAAACTTCTGTCCTGGTGGGGGGGTGAATCCGCAGCACCTAGCGGCTCCCATTGGAGACTGGGAGCGCTACAGCTGGGGGACACTCAGGAAAGGATGGAAGCGTTGGCAGACATCCTGTGGGCAGGTGTGGGAGCATGCCACCGCATGCTGGACATGATTGCACATCCGTGCCTCTTGGGGCAAGAACAAGGAAAAACTTCGGCACCTGGGAGGCCGACAACAGGCCTTGCAGTTGGCCCCCATGCCCATCACTGGATCCTGCCCAGTCAAGGCCTCCGAATATCCTCCTTCTCACTTAGCCGGCTGACTGGATTTCATAGAGCGCCAAGGTAAGGTGGTGGTATCCTGGCCTCAAGGGGTAGAAGCTGGTGGGTCGGCACGGGCTGCGGTATAGGTAGGAGCTCCGGAGGGAGGCCTGAACTGGGAGGGCCTCAGGCTGGGTGGGAGAAAGACCGTCTGTCATTGGCCATGTCCGAGGGAGATCCCAAGGGGCCAGTGACCAGAGGGTAAAAGAGTTAAAAAAAATAAATAAAAAAATTTTAAAAGGTGTACTGTAATATAACATGGCTCAGAACCTTTTTTCATTGCCATTTGGAAGTTGGCATTGCTTGAAGATGCCAGAAACAAGTTGTATCTTTAAGAAGGAATTTGAGTATAATGCTTTGTATCTATGTTGCTGTTTCTGAACACTTTGCCTCACAATAAAGTTGAGTGTAAAAAAACAAAGAAAAAACAGCTGGTGCCATGAAGTCATGAGGCAGACTGCTGTACTCCAGTATAGAGTGATGCAGCCAAAAAATGTGAGACCAAATATTTGGAGAGAGAGAGAGAGAGAGAGAGAGAGATCCTAATTTTAACAGCATGTGTAGTTTCTAGGGGCATGGATATGGTTCACTTACCCACACATTGGCAGTTCTTCCTTAAATGCTGATTCACCAGCATGTCTTCAAGCAAAGTTTCTCCCACTACCTGGGTGGTGTATCCCTTGGCTCTGCTCCATGACGCCAGATGTTCCTTTCCATTGGAAGAGTTCAGTCTCCTCCTTTGTAGCTCCATGTGTTGTAAGGCCTCTTTAAAATTGCATTATTGGCAAACTTGTGATTTTTTTTCTTATTTTCTCGAATCGAGAATATTCTTCTGTACCTCATCGTTGGACTATCCAACGATGGAATGCAAGGATGGGAAGCCCATTCCTGGCTTCAAGCACTGTGCCATATGCAGGCAGATGACGATGTGAATGGACCTGCACATGTCGTGCCTGTACTGGCTTGGGATGGCACATGATGTCGCGGGTTGTGGCCCTTGCCAGATGATGCCTCCCTCATCTCTTGAAAACTGTCAAGCTTAACTTCTTGGCCGGCACCCTAAATTGCAGCCTAAAGGTGGCCGCAAGATGGCTTTCACTGCAGCAGGGTCTACGGTATAGCTAGCAGTAGTGGAAGAGGCAGCATCTTATTGGCCTCGGCAGTGCTCCTGGTTGGGAGCAGCATCGGAGCGTCCTTCACAGAAGACTTTTATGAGACATGTCAGGCCCTCCAAACCTTCAGGGAGAGCCATGCCCGCCACGGTAAGATGCATAAGGCTAAGAAGCAGTGCTGTCAGTTATGGGACAGGGCGAGATCACACTCTTCTTGCTCCCTCAACTCCCCTGATCTCTGCTTTGTCCGAATCCACTTTGGTTGAGGGCAGGGTTGCTAGCTCAGCAGTACCCCTGTTGGGCTTGCCAACTTTGGCATTGGTCATCCGGGTGGCTGAGATTTTTCTTGACCCTGTCGATCCATGGTTGGAGGGGGTCAACTGTCAGTCTCCAAGACCCCAGTTCTCACCCAGGAGGACATGGACTGGTTGGTATCCCCAGCCATTTCCTCTCAGAATCCGCTTTCACCAGGAGCCATCCAGTCAAAACTCGTGCAGGTGGTGTATACTGCACCTTTGGCTGCTTCTCCTCAACATCAGCTCCCCCCCCCCAAGTCGACAGTCGAGATCCAACTTGAGGGTTTTTCCCTGACTCAGCTTCCTGTGGGGGGTTGGCTTTGCCACTTCTGGCCTCACTAGTCCGTCATTACAAAGGACAAGTGGATTCTCAAAGTGGTCAGCAGAGGGTTGCCTCTCGACTTCGAGGCTCTCCTGCCTTACCGATCACATGCTCCAGGGGGGTCCTTGGTGTCATAGGACATGCTGTCCACCCTCAGGGAGGATGTTGCTCAACTCCTTGCAAAAGGAGCTATAGCTTGTGTCCCAGACACCCTGGGAAATCAGTGGTACATGTCCAGTTACTTCCTGGTCCCGAAATGTACAGGGGACTGGTGCCCCATACTGGATCGTAACAATCTTATTTATTTTTTACTTTTGTTTACAGGTAAACGCAATGAGCCAAGGCCTGTTTTCATGTATGACCCGGGACCATATAAATACAGTCAAGATGTGACATGTAAATAAAACTATTAACATAAATACAGTACAACACAGTCAAAAATAATTACAACATAGTTGATCCAGCAAATGTTTCCTTAATTTAAGTTTAAAAGTTTGATGACTTATGTTACCAAAAAGTAACCCAGGAAGCTCATTCCATTTTCTTGGTGCACTAAAGGAAAAAGATTGGTCTGCCATTTTAGTTTTGGTTTTTGGCACTGTAAATCTAACCATTTCACAAGAACGAAGTCTCCTATCATTGTTATTAACATGAAGCAATGAATAAAGAGAAGACTTTTCCTTTTGATGAAGAATGTTATCAAACAACCCAAAGTATACAGACTGCTCAGCCTCGGTGGAAGCCATCTAGAATGCTTATACAAAGCACAGTGATGAGTGGAATATGGTAACTTAAATGTGAATCTACATACAGTATACTATGAAATACTGTGAAATACAGATGTAAGAATGGAAAAATCTTACTTGGCCAGATCTGAAAAAAGGAAAGAATTATAATTTAAGATTGGAAGAAGTACGCCTTTTGCTGTTGCCATCCTTGCTTGCATAGTAAGCAAGGACTGCATTTTGAATAAAGGTCCCAGCTTTTTATTTACCTGACGGCTAACAGATTTTATGTGAGTAGAAAAAGTTAAATTAGAATCCAGAAAGAAACCCAAATATTTAAATTGGGTTACCTGATCCAGTTTATTTGCAAGATAATCTGTTATTAATAAATCGGGAGCTTTGACTAATCTCTGTCTGGAACCAAAAAGCTTACATTTAGTCTTCTTTCTATTCAGAGACAGCTGTTTTTTTTTTTTATTAATCACTTACCCAAAACACAAAAGTCCTCATTTTTTTTATTTGTAGCATCTACCGAGCCTGAACTACAAAACAAAATAACATCATCAGCATAAATCAAACAGTTTGTATGACTTATTACGGAAGGCATGGTGTCAATGAACAGTGTAGGAGAGGCCCAAGAATTGTGACACTCCCTGTTCCATCATCCTACCGTTAGACAAGCTACCATTCAAACCCACCCTTAATGGCCAGTTTCCCTAAGGCTCCCGAGCAGCAGGTGATGGTTAACTAAGTCAAAGGCCTTGGACAGGTCCACGAGCACAGCACCAGTAAGTAAGCCATGATCCATAGCCATGGTGGTGTGGTCCAGGAACCTGGCCAAGGCTGTACCTGTACCATAAAACTTATGGAAACCATGCTGTTCAGGAGCCCTAGGGCCAGCAGAATGAAGGTATTCAGTAATTTGTTCATTTACCAGTTTTTCAAGAATTTTACCCAATGGTGGAAGCAGAGAAATGGGACGATAATTGTCCATATCTCCAGTACCACCAGTTTTGTAAATGGGTCTTATCAGAGTCTGCTTTCATTGATCAGGGGAGCAGCCTGTGATAAATAATAAATTGAAAATCAAGGTCAATGGACAAGTAATGTAATCTGAACCTAATTTTAGAAACTTTGGCTCCAGTTCACTAGCTCCTGGGCTAGTGTTGGTCATCTGTTGTAATAATTTTTTGATTTGGTAAGACTTTGTGGCTGTAAAATAAAAAGTTTGCGAAGCATTAGGATTTTTGGATAAATTGGTGACCTCATTTGAAATATGTTCAGAAGATTGTGTGTATCTAGACAAGTTAGACAACTTGTTTAGAAAGCATAACAAATTTCCTGGAGATCTGTCGGCTCACAGCCATCATTATAAAATACTTCAGCCCGTTCTTGAGTTTTTGCTTTTATGAGAGAATTTATAGATGACCAAAACTTTCTAGGATTCTGTAGTCCTGAGTTCTGTAAATTGTGACAAAACTTAGATTTACTCTGCCTGACTTTTATTTTGCACTCATTTCTTAGCTTCCTGTAATCGTTAAAATCTGTGTTAATATTAGTAATTTTAAAATGTTTCCAGGCTAAATCCCTGAGTTTCATTAAATGAAGTAGAGTATGCTTTATCCATTTATTTACTGTTCCACTAATAATTCTTATTATTTTCGGAAAATGTTTATTTTGCAATTCCAAAAGGGTAGTTGTAAAAAAAATCTACCTCAATATTCACATCTGGAATGGCATTTAGATAGGTCCAATCCACCTGTTGCAAGTCAGTTTCTAATTCTTCAATTAACTCATTGGTAAATTTTCTTTAGGAGACAAATCTAGGGGATGGTTTAGGTCTTTTGCATTTCCAAATGCAATAAGTGGACAGATGATCACTTATCACATCCACAAATACACCAGCACTCTTTGCATTTATAGAATTATTTGTTACTATCCAATCAAGAGTGGTGTGATTAAGACTCCCTGCATTCATAAGTGTTAAGGCATGAATAAGTTGAGATAATCTAGCATTCATGAGAGAAGTCTCTATGCCTGGGTCTTTCAGTGGGTCCCAGTGTCAATTAAAGTCTTCCATGATTAAAAGGTAATTTCTAGAATTTAAAGAAGAAAACAAGTGCAGAAGGTCCTCAAGCCCTTTTCTACCTGTTTTAGGAGGGTTGTAAACCATGCAGTATTTCAGTTTATAAGAGTCATCCTGTTTTCATTCTAGTAATAGCCATTCACAGTCTGTGGTGAGTTTATGAGCAGGTCTTAGTTCTGTCAAAATAAACTCAGATTTATAAAACACTATAATACCACCCCCTTCTTTCTTCCACCCCTATCCTTCCAAAAAACCTTATAATCCTCCAGCATGACTAAATTATTAGCTATAGAGGGCTTTAACCAAGATTCGGTTATGCTAAAAATATCAGGATCATAACTGATCACCCAGGCCTCAATCTCCTATTTCTTGGACCAAAAGCTCCTAACATTAAGGTGGGCAAATCTAATATCACCCTTCTGCCAGTAACATCTGCCCAATACATCTGAAACAGGGAGTCCAGGGTTTGTCTCCACATCACCTGCCGAAAGCAGTATTGAGCAGATTATAGTGGATGCCAATACAGCTAGGGTAGTTTTGAAATCTAAATCAGTTTCTCAGGAAGTGCAAGTTCAAGATGGTCTGCTGAACCGTGTGGTTCTGCTCCCTGGACCTCCAGGATATGTGCTTCACATCCCAATCTATCTGTCCCACTGGCACTACCTTTGGTTCCATGCAGATGGAGTGCTCTTTCAATTCCAGGTCATGCCCTTTGGCCTCTCCTTGGCATCCAGGGTCTTCACCAAGTGCATGGCAGTGGTGGCAGCCTTTCTGCAGTGGTAGGGCTTCAGGATGTATCTCTAGCTGGATGACTGTCTGATAGTCGGGTCGTCCAGAGAGGTGGGGCAGTCCAGGGATCTATCCCTCCAGACCTGCAGAGACTTGGGTCTCTTGGTCAACCTAGCCAAGTCTGAACTGATTCCTTCACAGGTGATTCAGTTAATCGTGGCAGAGCTAGACTCCCTATGAGCCAAGGCCCACCTCCCTGCAGACCAGGCACTGGATCTCGCCTCCTTTGTTGGATCATTTCAGGTTGAATGCTCATGCCTTGCCCGGGACTTCCTACGGATGCTCGGGCACATGGCATCCTGCACCAGCATGATCCAGTGGGCCCCCTGGCAGATGCAACACCTGCAGTGGGAGTTGGGCTGTCAGTGGTCCCAACGCCTAGGACACTTGGACCAGCTGGTCACAGAGACCCAGCCGATGTGGGATGCCATCCAGTGGCGGCTTATCTCCGGACATCTTGAGGAAGGAGTTTCGTTTGTCCACCCAGAACTGACTGTCACTCTCATGATGGATGTAACTTTGGTGGGGTGAGAAGCATACCTGGGAGACCACAGAACCTATGGCTTCTGATCTCCTTGTGTGTCCTGTCACCAGGTTAACCCGCTGGAGCTCCGTGCAGTGCAGTTAGCTCTGACGGAGTTTACTCCTCTGGTCGGGGTCAGGTCATGCAAGTCCAGACAGACGACACCATGACCATGTTTTACCTGAATAGGCAGGACATCATGTAATTCCTTCCCATGTGTCAGGAGGCCCTCCACACCTGGACCCTCGTGCACAGCCTGGATGCAGATCTCCTGGCAATCCAAGTCGCTGGAGCAGACAGCTGGCATGTGCTGTCAGCTGCGTGGGCGAAATGTCACGTCAGTGGTCCCTGCATTAGGAAGGGGTGAGCCACCTGCTCTCCCTGTAGGGTACACCACTGGTAGACCTGTTTGCTTCCTGGGAGAACACCAAACTGAAGCTGTTCTGCAACCGCTCCTCAAAGTCTGGGATACTGATGAAGGATGCCTTCCGAGGCCTGGACCCCAGGCCTCATATACGCCTTTCATCTCTTTCCCTTTATCCACAAGGTGGCGGTCAAGGGTTGGAGGGACAAGGTGTGAATGATCCTGATAGCTCTAGACTGACCTAGCCAGTTCTAGTACCTGGATCTCCTCAGCATCAGCAGCAGCCCCCCCGTGGTGATTGCTCCTTTGTCCGGATCTGCTGACAGCACAACTGGGGAAGGTCCTGCACCCATAATTAAAATCCCTGTACCTCACACCCTCATTCCTGATCAGCTAGAGTTCCAGGCTGTGGATCTTTTGGAGAATGTCTTCCACGTTGTGGAGGCCCCTTGAAAAGAGTTGACTTGCCATTGCTTTGCCTTTAATTTTCCATTTGGTGTCAGGGCAAGGAGCTTGATACCCTTGCTTACCCTGTGGCTAGTATCCTCGAGTACCTCTGGTCCCTATCCCAGTTGGGACTGTGATCGATGAAGACCCTTAAAGTGTACCTGGCAGCCATTTCTGCATACTGGGCATAGGCTGGCATGCCGACAGTGGCAAAGGAGAAAGTAGTTGGGTGCTTTTTTAAAGGTCTTGACCACTTGATCTTACTTCGAGAGGAAGCTCTTGCAGCAGGTAAAACATATAGGACTGGCACCGGCTGGCAACGGGACCCCATGGCAAACTTTTTCCAGCAGTAGTTAGCAGGAACCACCCATCCCGACGGCCCTGCCCCCGACGTCCCACGTGGTATATAAGGGGAGGCAGTCCCAGCGTGCTCCAGTTCTTTCCTGCCATCGACATGCGAACATTAGCTCCACGACGCTCTCTCGCCAGTTCGATTGCTGTTGCAGTTTTTTGACTCCAGAAATTTCTCTTCAATGTTTTTTCTTCACCATCAGTCTGTATGTTGACTACCCCGTCCAGGCACACAGATAAGTGCGCCTGTGGTAGACAAATTCCATCGAAAGGTGGAAACGCGGCCTGCGTTTTCGGTCTGGTCCCTGATCACGACACTCTATCCTGCCCCCATTGTCAGGCTTTCAACAGTTGGACCCATATCCGCCAGCAAAAGTCCCTTCAGGCTTTTTTGGCCCAGCAGCAACTCACGGCTATGGGGAGGGACTCATCCTCTGACGGGAGTTCTCCCCAATGTTCCCACAAATCTGCGGGGAAACACCACACTCCAAAGCCCAAAGACAAGCACAGAGAGTTGGACAGAGTTAGGGAGAGGTCTTCCTCCAAATCGAGATCTTCCAGATCCCACACCGCCTCCAGGTCGGGGTCGTCGGGCCATGACTCCCGCCTTACAGTGGTCAAGGCTCCAGCCTCCTCCGGAGGCCCTGCTTCTAAGGAGATGTCTTCAGGGCATTCTGCTACCCTTCAACCCCTGAAAATCAAGCCTCCTTCTACTTCATCGGGCTGTCCGTCTGCCCCCCACTGGGAGAAGGCAAAAACCTCGGGCCAGCTGGCAGGGAGGTCTTCCTCCCTCTTGCCAAACACGCCCGCAATTCCTCAGACAAGCACCATACTCTGTCGACGGACAATCGTCCCACGGATAAGCCCACAAAGCCGACGTCAGAGCTGCAGCAACGCAAGCTTGCTGACTGTGCTTCCAAGACCTTGCCCCCTCCTCCGGCCAAGTCCCCATCTCCACCGGCGTCCTCTCCGAGATCTGACACCAGGGTGGAAGATGTACTGATGCCGGATGACCAGATGCCGGCCCATGCCACCCCTTCAGGACCCAATGACGGCCCCGACACCCAGGTGACAGTGGCACCCCCCCCCCCAGTCAGACCTCCGTCGCTGGACAGGACTGACGTCAGTACCGACACCGGAGCTCCTGAACTGCCGCCGGAGCTGGCACCCAGTTCTCCGAGGCTCAACCTTAGTCAGGTCCAGGCACTGTTGTCCAAAAACACCATAGAGCCAGTTCCACCGCAGGAAAGATGCACTGGGTTCTATTCCAGATTCTTTCTGGTCCCGAAAAAAATCGGGAGACCTGAGACCGATCCTCGACCTCAGCGACTTGAACTTTTAAGTCGCATACAGACGTTTCAGGATGGTCACATTGCACAACCTGATTCCTATATTGTGGCAAGGAGATTGGCTCACATCCCTAGATATGCAGGATGCTTACCTCCACATTCTCATAGCCAAAGGCCACTGAAGATGCCTTTGGTTTGCATTCCAGGGCGAACACTTCCAGTTTAGGGCCCTGCCCTTTGGTCTCTGTTCTGCACTGAGGGTGTTTACGAAGTGCCTGGTGGTGGTGGCCGCAGCACTTCGCAGGATGGGTCACTACGTGTTCCTATACCTGGACGACTGGCTATTTGTGGCACACTCTGGTGCCCTTCTCCAGGCTGCCATCCGGGACACTTGCAACCTATTCCGGAACCTGGGAATCACCGTCAACCCAGCAAAGTCATCACTCAGCCCAGCTCAACTTCTGCCGTTCATTGGAGCACTCCTAGACACTGTTCACGGGCGGGCCTTCCTACCTCTGGACCGGGCAGAGTGCATTCGAGCTCTGGTCAGACAGCTTTATTCTGCCTCCACCGTTCCAGCCAGATTGATACTCCGGCTGTTGGGTCACATGGCAGCCGCCATCGTGACCGTTCCCTTTGCCAGACTCTGGATGAGGACCATTCAGTGGACGTTTTGGGTGTAGTGGGACCAGAGGTGGGATGACCTGGACTTGCCTGTCTTCATAACGGAGCCAGTCCGCAAGGAGCTCCTCTGGTGGACGACATCCCCAACCTTACGGGAGGGGATCACCTTCCAGAAGGAAGCTCGCAGACAGGTCCTGTCCATGGACGCTTCAAATCCGGGATGGGGGGGGCTCAACTTGGAGCTCACAAGACACAGGGGTCTTGGTCTCCAACCAAAGAATGTCTCCACATCAGCGTGCTGGAGCTAAGAGCACTCCTCTGTGCTCTTCAAGCCTTGGAATCATCAGTCACATCTGGTCACCTTCTGGTCCAGGTAGACAACAGATCAGTGGTCTTCTGCCTCAACAAACAGGGAGGCATGCACTCTTACCCCCTTTGCAGGGAGGCCATGACAGTGTGCCTTAGCCCACCAGTTGACCATCACAGCAGTGCACATTCCAGGCACACAAAACACACTCACAGACGTGCTTAGCAGGACAAAGTCTCGAGTACATGAGTGGTCCCTTCTGCAGTCGGTCATAGAAGACCTTTTGGCCAGATGGGGACACCAGAGTTGGACCTCTTTGCGACCTCCGCCAAAGTAAAACTACTCAGTTTTTGTTCGCTAGATCCCGAGCCTGGTGTTTTCTGGTTAGACAAATTGTCCCTCTCCTGGAAGGGGAGGTTCCTGTACGCCTTTCCTCCATTTCCGCTCATTCAGAGAGTCCTTCTCAAGGCACAAGCAGAGGGAATCACCATGATCCTCATTGCACTGCTGTGGCCTCACCAGATTTGGTTTCCCTTGCTGCAGCAACTGGCGCTGGCCTTACAAGTTGCACTTCCTCTTTCAACTCACTTACTTTCTCAGCCCAAAGTTCCTCCTGAAGGTTGTCTCAGAGTTCCACCTTAACCAGATGATAAACCTTCTGGTCTTTTTCACAAATCCATATTTGGAGGCCGAACACAGGCTCCACACTTTGGACCAGCAGCAGGCGCTCTCCTGTTATGTGGAGCGCATGACTAGAGTTCAGGATGAGGCTCACCAGCCCTTTGTCACATATGCTTAAGCTGCACCTGGAAGACCGTCAGCTAAGAGGATGATTGGCAGGTGGATTACATCCTGCACTGATCTCTGCTACAGGCTGGCTGGTAGAGAGCCTTCCATAGGGCTCAGGGTTCATTCCATCAGACTGGCTGCTGTCAGACATCCTTGTTCAGGAGATCTGCAGGGCTGCCTTATGGAAGTCTGTTTCCCACTATAGCATTGACTTTGAGTCTTGCCAGGATGCTGCATTTGGGACCTTGGTTGTCTAGTCACTGTTTGCCAAATAGAGGTACGCACCTTGCCCCCTCCTCCCGGAGAACTGCTGGAGGTCTGCCAGTGTGTGGATAAGTGAACCATATCCATGTCCTTAGAAGAATAGATTACTGACCTGTAACCGTAGTTCTGTAGTTCTGTGAGTGGTATATGGCTCACATCCACACCACCCACCCAACCTCCCCTAGCAAGTGGCAAATGGATCCCTGCTTCCAGCGTGCAAGATCTGGTGTCACAGGCTGGAGCCAAGGAATATATTGCTCAGGTGGTAGGAGGAGCTTTGCTTAAGAATGTTCTGGTGAATCCGCTCGGAAGAACTGCCAATGTGTGTATGTGAACCGTATACCACTCCTAGAACTCAGTGGTTTCTTATGCATAAGCCCTTACTGCATTCCTGAAACCTTTTTTTCATAGCACTTTGCATAGTTCTTACACAGTGAGAAGCAGGCTAAAATCAGCACATTATTTTCAACTCAGATCCTCCATGTTCAATGTGATTGGGGCTCTAAATAGAAATACAGAATTTGTGGGCAGATAAGGACCGCTTCCTTGCCTAGACTTTCATCGCTGACCCTAACTGATCTCTGGCTATTCCCCACTTTCCAACCAAAATGTCATTGCATGTTTTCGCCCTACTGTCTCCACTGGAAGACTGTTCCAAGCATCCAAAGTACTTCCTCACATCCCTTCTAAATGTTCCCCCTTCCTGCTTGTATTTGTATAATAATGTAATAATAACCGATCTCTTCTTCATAGGGAAACATGGTTATACTTTGCCGTTGTAACAAGCTGGTTATAGTGGCAAATGCACTGAGTTTCCCTATGAAAGCTGTGCACCTCAGTTCACCTCGCACATTTTCTTTACAGTTTTCACCAAGCACTTGAATGAATTCGGCCTCACCATACTGTACCTCAGCGAAAACTGTCGTCTCCATTGGCCATAGAATTCCACAAACTGGAACTCCGGTTCCATATCATGTTAAAAAAAAAAAGTGAAAGTGCTCTTGTGGCTCTGAAGCCGCACCTCAGCCACTTACTGCTACCTGCAGCTTTGCCCCAGCCCCAACCATTTTCACTGCCATAACTGACTAGAATAAAAAAAACAAGGCCAATAAAAAAATTAAATACAGTAAACTGTCCCGTATGCTAGCCAACATTCCCTTCGTGGTTCTGTCCAATAAACCCATTGCTCTAACTCTGGCAAATGCCACTGACGAAATGTGTAAATGTGCTGTAACTACCTCCCTCTTCAATGAATATTGTGTAACTATATACTCTCTTTGTATTAATGTGCTGTGTCTTGCACTGTTTCATTTTTATGTATTTGCACTGCACTGTTTCACCTTTATATATTTGCACTGTTTTGTTTTGTAACTAATTCTGGGTCACCCCTGAAAAAGGGACCTTTGGGGCCCAGTAGGCTTACCCGGTTTTCAAAATTTTATAAATAAATAAACCGAGGAAAAGTCAGTATTCCACTAATGGAGTGCACAGCAGCACCATCTAGTGGCCAAACTAAATACTATTACAAGTAATCAAATCCTCTGGGGTGGGGGGACAGATCCCAGCAATTATATAAAATAAAACATGAGAGGTATGTAAAACTCAAATTTTACACCGTTCTCAGTGTGGGATGCTTTTATAAAACCCTAGAGCTTTGCTTTCAGGGTTTATGTACTATCTCACACCTTGG
Organism: Neoceratodus forsteri; assembly: GCA_016271365.2. Classification (NCBI taxonomy): domain Eukaryota; kingdom Metazoa; phylum Chordata; order Ceratodontiformes; family Ceratodontidae; genus Neoceratodus; species Neoceratodus forsteri. The sequence goes on from CM028133.1 coordinate 806,115,416, forward strand.
GTGTATGTAAAATTCTCATTATGCACACGTCCTCATTTAAAAGAACCCAAGGCACTCTTGGCAAAGAGAAGGGGACATTGCCGGTGTCCTGGACAATATTCCTCTTCCCATAAAACCAGTTCATGCAATTGTCCAAGGCTGTGTGTGGGTGTTGATGTACGATATGGCTACCACTACACATTCTGTCACTTCTTTACAAGTCTAGCGTTGCTTGTAAAGTGCTTTGGGATACAGTGTGTATGAAAAGCGCTATATAAATGCTGATTATTTTTCTTCTTCTGTTATTGTATATGTAATATATAAGTATGCTGTGTGTGTATGGGGGGGGCCTTTAGCAGGATCAGACTGTATTTAAGATGCAGCTTAGAATTTGAGGTTAGACTTCCACAGCCTCAAGCTCTGCAGTCTTTTTGGTGAAATGTGTTTAACGGAACCCCTAGTTGGGAGGTTTCTTTGGGTTCTGAGCCCAGCTGACTGCCCCTCCCCCAAAAGAAAAGAAACAACAGGAACATGGTATTTGTAATACATAATATGTAGAAGGCTGCCTATTAAATAATATATACAGGTGGCATTATTTGAGTTACAGCATAAATGAGTTGCTCATGTGAAGGTTGGATGCTAAGAGCCACAATTTAAGACACAGTGTATCCTTATTTAACTTACTAACAAATTTGTAGTACTTGCAAAACAAGTGGAACGTTTGTATACCTCTAAGTAGTTAAAAAAAAAAACCAAAAAACTCCCTGGATAGTGTTAAAACTTGCTTCTGATTTTCTACATTCCCTGCTTGCAGTGATGCCAAGTAAAGCAAGTTTTTGTGGAAAGTATTTAGTTTAGAACTCTGTTCTTAGGTTTTGCAGTGCCTGTAGCTAGTTACCGATTGTGTAACAGGATTTCTGCTTGCAGGGCTCTTTGCTGTACGAGCTGTTTTCTGTAATGGTGCATTCTGGAAGCGCTGCTGGAGGCCACTATTATGCTTGCATCAAGTCATTTAGTGATGGACAGTGGTACAGCTTCAATGACCAGCACGTTAGCAGGGTAAGTAAAGACCATGTTTTATGCAGTTAACCACAACATGGAAACCCTTAAGCCATGACAGTTGTGTACACATACAGTAATGCAGGTCCTTCTTTTGTGACACACGGGAAGCCATTTTTTTTTTTGTATTATCTGTTTTTCCGCCCCCTGTGCTCGCTGGTCCTCCACTCCTTCAGGCTCTGCCAAGTTCCCCCTGGCCTTTTCTGTCCTTGCCCGGCCCTCCTCTAGTCCCCAGATCGCAGCCGATCCCCGGGATATCCCGGTGTATCCCTTCACCAGGCGGGTCCCTCTCCTCCGAGGGGGAAGGCACTGGGGGGGGGAGGATAGCCCCAGCGCATCCTTCTAGGGCCCGGGGATGCTGCTGGGGAACAGGAGGCAACGGGAAGGCGCTGGAGGCCCCTAGGAACTGAGAGCCGTCATCCGGAGGGCCAGTGAGCGGTTTTCCTGGCTTTCTGTTGGGGGCAGCATAGTGGCGGCGTCACGGCATGCGCCGACGTCCGCTCCTCCACCAGCTAGTATTGGGCCGTCGTCCTGTGATACTCCCAGCCTCCGCTGGCGCGCAGGCGCCAGACCAGTCCCTACCCTCCTCCGGAGAAGGAGGCTGTCCCTGGGACGCTCAATCCTTCTCAGCCGGCCGACCTCCAGTGACCGGAGCTGCGCTCCTGAACCGGGTCGCTGGCATCGCAAGCGGAAATCCAACCATTGCGCCGGCGGGCCGGCTGTGGAAGCCATTTATTGATCATTGTTATGTACACATTGGCACAACTTTCTACAGTATTTTTATTCTAAACTGCTATGCTGCAGTATTCTTTGCTTTCTAGCTGTCAGTCCTTAGGCTAGCCTTACAGTAGTGTGGTATGTATTTATGCAAGTAGTGCTTAACTGGCTACTATCTTGTTCATGCTTCCTGGAGTAAAATTACATTGAAAAAATTACACTACATATTAAGGGGTATCACGATATTAAGGATATTTTTTTGTGGTCCCAACTACAGTTTTTTGTACTTGGCAACCTGTCTAAAGAGCTGGTAGAACAACATGTAAGCAATAAGGTACAAAGGGGTATGTGTAATCCATATTTTATAGCATGGCCAGGGGTGTAGTAAGGTACGAGGCCAACGGCTGAGTGACTTCAGCTGCTGGTCATGCTGTAAAATATGGTTTACACACAGTCCTGAGTGCCTTATTGAGCTTATAAAATTGACTGCTTTTTTTTTTTTTTTTACTTTTGACTATTGGGAAAAAGCATGTTTATATGTAGAAAAATAGATTTACTTTGTGCATTTGTGATAAAATAATCCTTCCACCCACTGCAAGTGATGTCATTGTATTATTGCCTACTTTCTTCTTCCTGTTTTTCATCTGCTGTTCCCCACATTCTAGATAAGGAATGTTTATCATGGAATGCTTACCGTGGAATATATGGATTCAAAATTCTGCTCAGTTCCACTGGCAGAATGTTTCTCTCCTAAAACACTATACACATAGACAACAAAGGCCTTTGTTGCAGCCAGAGACTCAGTTTTCTCACTGTCAGGGCGAGGAGAAGAGAGTTCCCTGATAAGCAGTTAAAGATAGAAGGAGGATTTTTGACTGTCAGCAAAGAAACAGTTGTAGTGAAAACTATAAACAATGCTTATTGTTTCTAATTTATTTATGTATGTAAGGAGAGTGTCATAATCAGGGAAACAGCATTTAATTAATTTGTTTTATTTTTTATTTAATGTAGTTTTATTTTTAGGGCCCAGTTGAAGTTTTTTTTTTCACAGTGTAAAGGTAGCAGCCATGTTTGTGGTAGAAGATCAGCTCTGGCAGTAGAGGGCTAACTGAAATTCCTGTGTTCCAAATGCCCATTGATCTGTGTTGCAGACTCCTCACTGCTGAGCAGTCCTTTTTTTTACCCATGTGTAAATCATAGTTTACACATAAATAAGAACCAATCACATTACATTATTTACCCTGCCATTTTATAATGAGTAATATCATATTTAGACACACTTCATCCAGTATTTCACATTAGTTCTGTATTTCCCCTCTCCCTTGTTTATTACTGCAGTAATTTACATGGAAACAGGATTTTTTAAACTTTTTTATTCATGAGCAGCAAAAATGCAATTACATCTAGGGCATGTATCATTTATCATAGTCATTAAGCAAACTATACATACGCCTAGAACTTGATACACACTGGGGGGGGGGGGACCCAAGAATTTATAATAAGTCCTGTATTAAAGTATAATGCAGTCGAGGAATATGGTTAATAAAAAACAATTGGTTCACGCCTATCACTCTCCCACTATTGAAGTGATTTAAATCACTATTGCCATACATTAACTAGTTTATGGAGAATTTCTTGTAAACAGGTTCTGGGGCCCCAGTTACAGGACTATTGCAAAATACAGTTTTTAGTACTGCAAACATTTATAGATAATTTCTAAAGAGCACCAGGTTCAAAGTAGGTTCAGGAATACGGGTAAACCTTAGATGTCAATGGCTATCTCCTGCTAGCTGCTATGCTGATCAGACTTCTAGGGCTTTGTAGAAAGGAAAGTGGAAACTTCCACAGAAAGGAGCCTGCTGTATTAACATTATATTCATCAGAACAGAGTATCACCATTATGAACATGCCTGTTCTGAACGGGAAGTGGTAAAGCCCCTTCTGAAAAAACACCCTTGGACCATGACGCTCTGGAGAATTACAGATCTGTCTCTAATCTTCCTTTTCTGGGAAAGATTATTGAAAAGGTGGAGGGTGGAGCAGCTTATAAAATGCCTGGATAATTTTATCATCTGTGAACCCCTCATTCAGGTTTTCGGTTTCGCCAGAAGCATGGAGACTGCCCTCATCAGAGTGACAGATGCTGTCCTTATGGTGAAGAATTGGGGACTTTGTTCCATCTTGGTCCTCTTAGATCTTTCGTATGTGATTTACACCATTGACCACAGGGTGTTATTGGATCGCCTGAGGAATTATGTAGGTCTTGCTGGCACAATGTTGTGTTGTTTTCCTACATAAACGGGAGAACGCAGCAGGTGACTATTGGTAATTACATCTCTGGAGCCCCTGCTCTCTCTCTCTCTCTCTGTGGTGGTACACAAGGCTCTGTCCTTGTCTCCATGTTGTTTCCAGTGTACATGTTGCCATTTGGTGAGACCCCTGAAGAAGGATGTGAGGCCAAAAGCGCCAGGGTGTCCAGAAACCAAAAGCGTAGACTCAGCACTGTAGTTGGTCGTATGCCGACGCTGGTTCGAAACTTCTACCGTGAACGGCATTACAGCGACAACAGCAACAGTTCGCTGTAGTGTCACAATGGGACCCTGGCACTGCTTTCTCAGGGTCTTGCACCCCCTCCCTGAATCAACTATGACTTGCACTCCTTCCCGGAATCAACACCAAAGTGTTTTCGGACAGGTTTATGCTGACTGCAGTTGTGGTCAGCATACATCTGTCGCTGTAACGTCAGTCGACAGCGATGTTGTCAAACTGGCGTCATAGATCCATAGTTGGTAGTACCTTGCGCTGCTTGTGGCAACTGTATTAATTCACTGCTTGCCTTTTTGCATTCAAAAATATTGAGAATTAATATGTTCAATCATTTTCGCACAGGCAAAGTCTGTTGTTTACATGTAGCAAAGCTACTGTTTTTGAATGTATTTGATACTGTTGCAATGAAGTGAAAACTATTTTAAGAAATTTGAATACTGTTTACAAATAAATTATTGCTGGAAGAAGCATAACAGGTGGAATTTCGCAACAGACTATTTTCATGCTAATGATGTGCAGAGGCAGTATTGGTATTAAAATCTTGTACATCTGTAGTGCAAACTAAAGTGCTGGAATCAAGTGCTTTGTGTGCGAGGAAGTTTTTTTTGTGGAGAGTTTGAGTTTTGTTTTATTTTCAAAATGTATGGCAGCTTGCAGTATTAACACTAACAGAGGGATTTGTGACACTCCACTATACCTGTCTGACACTCCTGATGAGACTCAAGGGGCTTCTGTCCTGGGGAGTTGTTTGCTGAAATTAACAACTGGATGGCCTCTAACTGGCTATGTCTGATTTCTGGGTAAGACGGAGATCCTGATTGTAGAACCGGGTAGTAGGAAGGGCCCAGAAGTGAAAGGTGGCATGGCACTTCTTCCTTCATTGGGCAATCAACCACTCGGGACTGTAGATGTGGTTTAAGGTCAGCTTAGACTCGAAGGCTGACCCTGGATCAACAGGTGTTGGCCGTGGGCTGATCTGGCTTTTACCAACTGCGTAACATCGTCACGATCAAACCAGATCTAGCCCTTACAGATCTAGCTAAGATAGTTCATGCCTTTGCAACCTCTAGGCTTGATTGTTGCAATGTTTTATTCTTAGGGTTATCTGGAAAGTATGTTGTGATGCCTGCAGCTAGTACAGAATGCTGCAGCTTGGGCTCCTCTCATAGGGAACATATCACACTGGTTCTAAGCGTGCTGCATTGGCTGCTTGTGCGGTGGTGTGTCACCTTCAAAATATACTTGATAACTTTCAAGGCCCTACTTGGTTTGGGACTAGACTACTTAAAAGACCTTCTGGTTCCTTATCATTCAACTTGCCCCCTGCAGTCCTCTGATGCGGGTCTTTTCTCCATCCCTACATTATGCCTACGACAATCTAGTGAGAATGCGGCAATTGTGTCAGCTCCTGTGTTGTAGAATACCCAGCCAGTAAATGTTTAGGTCTGCCTGCACAGTTGAAACTTTTAAGACCTCTTTAAAAAATTCTTCATTTCAGGAAGCATTCCCAGACAGTTTTTAATTCAGTTTTGATAATCATAACGTATTATGGTTTTGTAGTTGTTTGTTTCTTGGCTGAAATTTGTTTTGTAATGATGATGTACCTTGAGCCTTAGGGAAAGGGCACTCTAGAAATCAAATTACATTGCTTGTTAACTAGACCGTGCTGTATTGGGATATAAGCTCTACTTACACATTCAAAACTCTGGGTTATAAAGAATAAGAGACAGGCATGCCATAATAGTTTTGCCCCCAACTTTATAGTATTTGTGAAAAATATAAATATATTTTTAGTTTGTATGCGGTAGATCTGACGTCGGGGGTATCCCTTTCAGCAGGCCACGCATGGGGCCTATAGCCGTCGGGCACTAGGACCACACGGAAGCTTTTCTAGCTAGCCGTCTACAAGGGGGCCGCCCACTCCATCATACACCAACGCTACCCAGTCCTATAAGAATGGGCGGCCCCCGCTCCCTCCTTAGTTCTATTCCCACCATCGACCATTGCACGTCAGACTTCACGGAGATCTACCAGCTTTAGTCGAGTGCTTTTTTTCCTTATTTCTTCATCGAAATTTCACGTTTGTATTTTCTTTCCCTAGTATCTATCACTTTACCAATAAAGTGATTTTCCCCTCTCCATTTATGCCGAAAACCGTCTCCGGAAACCTCTTCAAAAAGTGTGCCTGCAGGCAGAAGACCCCTGAGAAGGATGACCATGAGGCCTGCGGCTGCTATCTAGGCCCGAAGCATAACACCCCGGCTGGCATGATCTGTTGCGGCTTCAACCAGGCCACCAGGAAGCACCAAGAGCAGACTTTTCTGCTAAAGCAAGGGTCGCCTAGATGGAGAAAGAACTTCAGGCTTGAAGTTCTCTGCTTCCCCATCGACATCCGTGAGCTCATAGCCTTCCTAGGCCTGGAACAAATCTTTGGAGAAGCATAAACATCGGGACAAGGCCCGTCCCAAGGATAGAATCCAGTCCTCCTCGTCTTGATCCTGGTTGCCGCTTTGTGCGCCGATCACTGCATGGATGTCCTCTTGGTCGGGGATGGCCCCCTCTGCCTTGCACACCCTTTCCCCTGCAGGCTACCATTGGTAGCTGCCCCCACCAATGTTTCGGTGGCAGAGGTTGGTTCCGGGGGCTCTGGCACCCCACCAACTTCACAGCCTCCGCTGTCCTGGCCCCAATTTTTCACAGGCACCCAGTCATGTGGCTGTATTGCCTCAACATCGATGATCCTAGCGTTGGTGGATCCTGGGTCACAGCAACAGTCCCCACCGCCGACCACGGCCGTTTCTTCGGTCGTCTCAGGCTGGGAGCCTCTTTCTTTTCCTGAGTCTCCCCGGCCCCTGTCGCCATCCCCAATGCTGACCCATGCCAAGGAGCTCCACCACAGGCCCCAGCCTGTGCAGCTGCCCCCCTTTCTGGTGCCAACTCCGGTGCCTACACCGGTGTTTCCCCACCCAATGCCGTTGGGTCCAGTGCCGATAACGGTGGACTTCTACTCTATGCTTACCACCTCATGGGATGTCATGCAGGCTAAGCTTACTCCTCCTCAGGGCCCATCCCTGCTCCATCCCCCTGCTTCTGCAGCAGGGCCACGGTCCATGCCCCAGACCCCCTGGGCTCTCGATCCCCACCCAGGACTCTGGAGACAAGATGGGGAGCCATCTGGACCTCACCTGCCCGATGAGGGTGACGACAGAGAAGAGACTTCTTACAACTCCTCCTCGACGGTATTGTCTGGTGAGGAGACCCTGAGGTATGTCGCACAGTCCCCCGGATGATCTCTCCTTTGTCTCGGTTATGAGACAATTACAGTAGCCATGGGCTTTGACATGGAGGAGCAAGATCCCGCCCATCATCAGCTGACCACTTATTTAAGGCTTCTGGATGCCCCTCCTCTAGTCATCCCACCTCTAATTGAGCCTTTTGAAGATGCCACTGTGGCAGCCTGGCATTGGCCCAGTTTGATCCCCACCGTACCAAGGAAGGCAGACAGACTATACCAGGCTCCAGCAGAAAGACCTTTCTTTGCTGATCAGGCTCAAGCGGATTCGGTGGTCATCAGTGCTGCCCATGACCGCACCAAGAAGCCCAAGCACCTCAGCTCCTTGCACCCATGATAAAAAGTCACAGAGGCAGGATCACATTGGCAAGAGAACCGTTGCCTCTGCCACACTGACCATCAAGATACTGAACTGCATTGCCCATATGGTCCAGTACCAAAACCATCTCTGGAACCAAGCCCTTGAATCTGCCTGGGCTCTCCCAGAGGACCCCCTAAAACAGCAGCTGTGCATTCTCTTAAAGCGGGGTCCAGCGTCATCACTCGCCTCCTTAGGGCCACATACAATGCATCAGATGCCCCAGCTAGGGCTGCCTCGGTGGCCATTTGCCTTCATAGACACTCATGGTTGAGGGTGTCTGGCTTTGCTCAAGTTGTCCATCTTGAATGCCCCCTTCAGGGATTACAGGCTATTTGTCTGAGATGTGCAGGACATGCTATCTCAACAGCAAGACTCTGGCTGCATCATATGATAAGTCCACTCCATGTACCACGCTAACCAACCAAAAAGTGGTCAGCGAGTGCCCTTTCATCAGTCTGCATGTAGACGCAGGTCCTCCAACAAACTCCAGGCTAAGCGCTGGGCAGCCCCTGCCCTGCCCACCCCCTCCTCAGGAAAATCCCCCAGAGGAGGAAGGGTGCCCCTGGCCGCTCTGGCGGTTTAGCCTGACTCCTTGCCCGATGCCTCCCCTTAGCAGGAGGTGGTGGTAGGGGGTTGCTTCTCCCTGCACTTGGACAAGTGGAGGGAAATCACCAGAGATGCCTGGGTACTGCAGATTATAGAAAGTGGCCACACTCTGGAACTTGTAGAGTGACCTCCAGAAAAAAAGAACAGTTTGGTCCTCTTACCCTCTAGACCACATTCCAGTACTCTGGGAGGAAATCCACTCCTTGCTGCAAAAAAGGCCATAGAACCCCTACCAGAGAATCAACAGGGCAGAGGGTTCTATTTTTACTTCTTCGTGGTGCCCAAATGCATCGGAGATCTCAGGCCCATTCTGGATCTCCAGGAGCTAAATCTGTCCATCCAGTACAAAAATTCCAGATGGTGACACTTAAGTGTCAGCTGCCCCTTCTGCACCAGGGAGACTGGATTTGCTCCCTCGACATGAAGAATGTTTACGTGCACATCCAGGTACATACTTCCCATAGACAGTACCTTAGATTTCACTTTCAGGGGGCACACTTCCAGTTCCACGCCCTACCCTTTTGCGTGTCCTCGGCCCCTTGGGTGTTTACCAAATGTCTGGCAGTGGTGGCAGCGGCCCTCAGGTGGGAGGGACTCTATGTCTTCCCCTACCTGGACGACTGGCTTCTCAAAGCCCAGTCCAGGGAGCTCCTTTTACAGACTCTGGAACATACTACCAGTCTATTCCAGGATCTGGGCATTATGATCAACTTGCCCAAGTCAATTCTGACCCCCTGTCAGTGCATTCAGTACATAGGGGCAGTTCTGGATATCGCTCAGGGCATGGCCTTCCTATCCCAGGACTGGACAGATCACCTTATAGCCCAAGCCTGCCTGCTGTACAGCAGCTGTCTTGTCTCGGCCAAAGATTTTCTCTGGCTTCTGGGTCTGATGGCGGTGGGCATAGTCACAATGCCCCTAGCCAGATTACACATGAGGATTCCTCAGTGGACACTGAGGGACCAGTGGGACTAGCATACCGATGTTCTGGAACAGCAGGTCCTGGTGTCCTCTCTGGTGGATGGAACCCAGCAACTTGTTAAGAGGGGTTCCATTCCTTCTCTGCAGAAAATCCTTACAACCGATGCCTCGGGGTTGGTATGCGGGGCACATCTCGGGCACCACCAAACTCAAGGGACTTGGTCCTGTCCGGAATCCTCTCTCCACATCAGTGTCCTGGAGATGCGGGCCATTCTTTATGCCCTACAGGCCTTCCAGATTCATCTGTCCCCAGGTCTCCTGCTAGTGCAGATGGACAACATCAGTATAGTCCACTACATCAAAAAACAAGGTGGCACTTACTCATACCCCATCTGCTGGAAAACCATGAGAGTCTGGTATTGAGTTCTGGATCACAGTCTCAAACTGACTGCTGTCCATGTTCCAGCTGTCCAAAACATCCTGGCGGGCGCCCTAAGTTGATCACATTCAAGACTGCATGAGTGGGAGCTGCTGACCTCAGCAGTAGAAGACCTGTTTGACAGGAGGGGTCATCCAGAGTCTGACCTTTTTGTGTCCCCACTTAACACAAAACTGATGCTTTTTTGCTTGCTCAGTCCAGGGCCTGGAGTTTTCTGGTGAGATGAGTTGCCCCTCTGCTGAAAAGGAAGGTTTCTGTCAGCATTTCCTCCCTTCCTCCTACTCCAGAGGCTTCTTATCAAGTTCCAGGTGGAAGAGGTCACAATGATCCTCATAGCCTCCTTCTGGCCTTGTCAGATCTGGTTCCCATTGCTGCAACAGCTGACAGCGGAGCCTCCATTTCCTCTTCCGCTGTGCACCAGCTTGCTGTACCAGGTCCGGGGCACCCTGGTCCATCTGGGCCTCAAATCCCTGCATCTTCACGCCTGGCTCCTGAGGATATAGCCATGGTCAAGATCGGAGTGGCTCCTAAGGTGGCTGATATCCTGGTGGCCACTAGGAAGTCTTCCACCAGAGCAGCCTATTCTATGAAGTGGAAACGCTTTGCGCTGTGGGCTGGATCTTGTTAGCTGGATCCCTTCACTAGTCTAGTGAATCAGATTCTGGGGTACTTGCTGTCCCTTTTAGACTCTGGCCTAAAGTACTCCTCTCGTAAGGTGCATATGCCTGCTATCTCTGCCTTCCATGTGCCTATTGATGGACGTACAGTGGCAATGCCAGAGAACAGGAAAAGCACCAGGAGGAAGGAGCTGCTGGTATAACTAAACTTCTCTGCTGGGACTATATTGCCTCTTCCTCCACCCCCCACTCAAGAGCAGTTCTACTTTCATAGGCACAGGATTTGACTGACAACAGGAACTTCCTGTTTGGGAACAGAAAGTGAGTGATCACAGAGCCACCAAAGACTCACCATCCTAGAAGGGCAAGAGTAGCTCTCCATGCCCCCCAGCTGCTGGAAGTCTGACTCTGAGCAAGTAAGGAGACTACTGAGAAATATAGGAACTTCTTTTCTCAGAACAGGAAGATCAGGAGCTAAAAGGGCACAGAGGCAGTAAGTAGGGAGAGAGAGGAAAAAAAAAGAAATAAACAGAGGAAAGAGTAAGTATTCCAAACAACAGTTAGGGGGCCAGAAATAAGACATGATGGGAGTGGTGCAGTGCAGTGGCTGTGGAGCAGCAGTCTTCCGGGAGACGTTCTGGAGGATGCGGTGTTGTCTCATCTGCAGGCACCTCTCTAGGCTGAGGGAGGAGGTTGCTTATCTCCAGGCTGAGTTGGCCAGGATTTGTGGGACCTCCTCTCCCACCCAGGGACCACCAGGGTCACTGCCGTTGCCTCAGAGGTTGCCAATTTAGAGGAGTGGTTGGACCACAGTGGGCTCAGGGGGGGTGAGGGTGGTGGAATAGAGGCACATCCCTCCAGTTGTACCTCTCCACAATTTCTATGCCGTTCTGGAAAAGAGTGGTTCCTCTGTGGAGGCACCCACAGTGGAGACCAAGGAGGATGCTGGGAACCTCCACAAAGGAGACCCACAGGAGGGTGGCATGGGACCCCACAGGGGAAGGAAACAACTCCTGGTGGGGGACTCCATTAGGAAGGTAGAACTGGGGAGGAAGGGGAGGAGGGTAAGGTGCCTGCCTGGCGCCATGGCTTGGAGGGACAGGGAGCGAATCCTCAGGCTCGCAGGAGCAGCTGCACAGGGGAGGGAGCTGGATGTCATTGTCCACCTAGGAACAAATGACCTGCCTGAGAAAGGGATCAGAGCAGTGCAAGAAGCGTATGGGGAGGGGCCTTAGACAAATAGCAGGCACGGTAACCTTCTCGGAGGTGCTGCCTGTCTATGGCACGGGTGAGGCTAGGGTGCTCCACACAATGGGATTCAATCAGTGGTTGAAAAACTGGTGTAGAGCTCGGGGATTTGGCTTCACTGGGGACTTGGGGTCCACCTGGAGTAATGCAGGCCTCTACTGGCGCGATGGTCTGCATCTGTCCAGGAGGGGAACCAGGATCCTAGGTGATAGGTTTAAATGCTTCATTGGCTAGCATTTAAACTAGCCAAGGGGGGAGGCACTGGAGAGGAGCAGGGAAATCCTAGCCCCCCCAAAAAAATCAGAGTACTAAGTGAGGTAGACACCAGCATAGAGATGTTGATAGAGAGAAGAGCAGGGGTAAATGGAGAAAGTGACAAATGCAGTAAGGACAGGGATGGGGCAAAAAGGGGTAAGGCCATCAAGAAATGGAGGGTAATGAGTACCAACGCCCATAGCCTGGGCAGCAAGCTCCCTGAACTGGTGGCCTTGATGGAAGAGGGATGCCTGGATATCGCAGCAGTCACAGAAACATGGTACACAGAGAACCATGACTGGGATGTTAACATACCAGGGTACACGACCTACAGGAGAGACAGGGAGGGGAGAAGATGGGGTGGAGTAGCTCTCTATGTAAGGGAAGGGATAAAAGCAACTGAACAAAAGAGTAAACAGGGAGGAGAGGAGGCACTGTGAGTCACCTTAGAGACTGGATATGGCAGCACAATCCGCACAGGGGTTGTATACAGACCCCCATGTCAGGGGGAGGGAATGGACAAGGATATGATAGAAGGCATACTTAGGATGGCAGAGAAAGGGGAGATACTGTTGATGAGGGACCTTAATATGCCAGATGTTAACTGGAGCACCTTTGCTGCAGCCACATCCAAAAGCAGGGCCATTCTCGCTGCCCTTCAGGTGGCATGCCTCAGACAGCTCGTTTTGGAACCTACTCGTGAGGGAGCAATCTTAGACCGCGTACTCTCAAATGGGGCCAGTGAGAGGATCTCAGATCTAGAAGTGGGTAGCCATTTGGGAACAAGTGACCACCAAACAGTGTGGTTCACGATAAACTCTGCTACAGAGTCAAGCCATACAAAAGTGAGGGTTCTGGACTTCAGGAGGGCTGACTTTGGCAAGATGGGAGAGTGCCTTAGAAAAGCACTAGCAAACAGGCTGGAAGGAGGGGTGGAGCAACAATGGAGAAATATCAAAACTACCATCACAGGGGCAACACGCCTTTGTGTGACGCAAATAAACAGATCAGTACCAAAGAAAAAGCCACTATGGTTCTCAAAAGAGGTGGCGGTGAAGGTTAGGGAGAAAAATATAGCATTTAGGAAGTATAAGGAAACACAGAAGGAGCAGGACAGAGAACTGTACCAGTTAAGGCAGAAGGAAGCAGGGGGAGTAGTCAGAATAGCAAAGGCCCAAACTGAGGAAAAGATAGCCAACTCTGTTAAGAAGGGGGATAGTGAAAAAGCAGGGATACTGAATGAATACTTCTGTTCAGTATTCACAAAAGAGAAGATGCCTAATCCAATTAACAGAAGCACTCTGGAGAGGGGGGTCGATCCCAGTCCTTTCTCAGAAGAAAGGGTTTTGAAAGAACTCCTAAAAGTGAAGGTAGACAAAGCAATGGGGCCAGATGGAATTCACCCCAGAATTCTTAAAGAATTGAGCAGAGAACTAGTGACACCACTGACTAGCCTTTGTAACAAATCATGGGAAGATGGTGTGGTACCTGAGGACTGGAGGAAGGCAGATGTGATTCCCCTTCACAAAAGTGTGACCAAGACAGAGGCAGGAAACTACAGACCTGTCAATTTGACCTCTGTGGTAGGAAAGTGATGGATTCACTTCTGAAGGAAAGAATTGTTGAGTACCTAGAGGCCAGTGTGGCACAGGACCCCAGGCAGCATGGGTTCACAGCGGGAAGGTCATGTCAGATGAGTCTAATTGATTTCTTTGACTGGGTGACTAAAGTAGTAGACCAGGGAGGGGCTGTGGACGTGACCTACCTAGACTTTAGCAAGGCATTTGACACAGTCCCACACAAAAAAAATTAATAGTCAAATTAACCAGCCTGGGAGTGGGTCCCTGGGTGGTAGCATGGGTAAAACATTGGCTGGACATAAGGATACAGAAGGTAATTGTAAATGGAGTCCACTCTGAAGAAAGAGGGGTTACTAGTGGGGTACCACAGGGTTCAGTACTGGGTCCAGTCCTTTTTAATGTCTTTATAAGTGACATTGCAGAGGGACTGGAAGGAAAAGTAGGCCTCTTTGCAGATGACACAAAGATCTGCAACAGGGTTGATACACAAGGAGGCGTGTAAAAGGATGAGAAGGGACTTGGCAAGGTTGGAGGAATGGTCAGAAGTGTGGCAGTGTGGATTCAGTGCAAAGGGTGCAAAATAATGCACCTGAAACAAAAACCCAGGAAGATTACACAGTGGGGGTAGTAACAACAACAAAATGGAAAGGACCTGGGGGTAATCATATCAGATGACCTTAAGGTTGGCAAGCAATGCGAGAAAGGCGGTAAGGAGGGCTGGGTGGATACTGGGATGTAGGGAGAGGCATCACCAGCAGAAACAGGAAGTGTTATAGAGGAGAGACTAAGGAGCTTAATATGCTACCCCTTGAGGAAAGGGGGACATGACAGAAACTTTTAAGTACCTCAGTGAAATTAACAAAGTCCAAGAAGGTAACATCTTTCAGAAAAAGAGATGTGCAAGAACAAGGGGACACAATTTGAAGATAGAGGGTGAACGGCTCAGGGGCAATGTGAGAAAGTATTTTTTCACAGAGAAGGGTGGTGGATGCTTGGAACAGCCTTCCTGAGGAGATTGTGGGGTCTAAAACTGTGAGAGAATTCAAGAATGCATGGGACAGACATAAGGCAATTTGTGGAGGGTAGGAAGAAATAGGCTGTTGGTGAAATAGGATCTGCAGCTTATCCTCTAGGTAGGGAAATGGGCAGACTAGGTGGACCAAGCGGTCCTTATCTGCCATCAAAGTCTATGTTTCTAATGCTGGAGGTGTCTGATGTATTAACGAGAGGCATTCTTCATTTGAAGCCTTCTATCTGTAATCCAGTCCCACCTTGGGACTTGATTTTGTGTTGGAAAAAAACTTACTTTGGTTACTTTTGAGACAGCTGTGACATGTGAGCTGCACTTTCCGTCATGGAAAGCATTGTTTTTAGTTGCCATTACTTCTGCTCAAAGAATTTCAGAGCTACAGGCGCTCGTGTGAGCAGCCTTATTTGAGTTTCCACAAAGATGGGGTGTTACTGTCTACTAACCCTAAGTTTCTTCTTAAGGTGGTGTCTGAGTTTGCTTAAAATCCATCCATCCACCTTCGTGTTTATTACCCGGAGAAT
Source organism: Neoceratodus forsteri (assembly GCA_016271365.2). NCBI lineage: Eukaryota > Metazoa > Chordata > Ceratodontiformes > Ceratodontidae > Neoceratodus > Neoceratodus forsteri. The sequence continues at coordinate 806,130,588 of CM028133.1, forward strand.
GCCGATCCAGGGGAAGCATTGCTCCACACTTTAGGTGTGCATAGAATCCTTTGTTACTACACCCATTGTATGAAGGACTGTAGGTAGTCCAAATAGCTGTTTGTTTCTTTCACCTCAGGAAAGAGGGTGTTCCTGTTTCAGAACAGCCTTCCCAAATGGTTGGCCAGCTGCATCACATATTGCTACAGGAAGTATGGCAAGCATCTTCCTGGCATTCTTGATGGCCATTCTACAGGAGGCATGGCCACTCCTGCTGCTTTTTTCTGGAATGTGTCAGCTGCAGAGATTTGTGATGCTGCCACTTGGAGTACTGTCTACACCTTTACCAAGCACTGCAGTCTGGACATTGCCTCTAGGCTTAGGGCCAGTTTTGACCTATCTGTCCTACAAGGCCTACTTTCCTAGGCTCTTGGTTTTCCTCCACCCAGACAGCATTTCTTGATGTCAGAACTGCTTGGGACTCATTCCATAGGTGTGGCCTGCTGCTAGAAATAACCACAATAACAGTACAGTTATGTAAGAACTTACCATAACAAGCATTTCCGAACTATGTATTATAATTATCGGACCCAGCAGTATAAATGATGAATGTAATGCAGTGTATTGTGTGAAGAATCATTCATGAAAAATGCTGAAAACAACTTTAATAAAGAAAGTGTTAAAAAACAAAACAAAAAAAAATTAAAGTAACAGTAGATCTGCGTGGGGATCTCTTGCAGCAGGCCGTGCCATCCATCCATCCCTCCCTCCCTCTGGACCTGGGAGATCTTCTTGTGTCTGTACCTCTTTCTCTATTCTTATCTTTTGGCAGGACCTTCGGTCCCTCCTTGGTTCCCTCTGCTGGGACTAGAAAGTTTATGGTCTCCGGTGGGAGAACTGAGGGCATCATGGGGGCCGCCCACTCCCATAGGATTGATAGATGTCTGTGTATGACGGAGTGGGCGGCCCCCTTGTAGACTTCTAGCTAGAAAAGTTTCTGTGCAGTCCTAGTGCCTAGTGGCTATAGTTCCATAGGTGTGGCCTGCTGCAAGAAATCCCTTCACAGATCTACTGTTATGGTCAGTTATTACGTAACTGTACTTTTCTGGAGTTAAAAGTAAAAACATAAATAAATATAAATGACACACTTGGTTGCAGAAATAGCACAAAGGTTAATGCACAGTTTCAGGGAGATAAAGAAAAATCAGCTACCGAACTTAGAAAATATATTGGTGGCTTTCACTTAGCTGCACTACTAGACATCACGCAGCACAAATCCACCATGCTGCAATAGCAAAGAGCAATCCCACCAGTTGGGGGCAAACAAAAGAATGTCACCTGGATTTTTTTCCTAAATTTTTTCTCTCTATTTGCTTATTCCCCACCAGACTGTTACGTCACAACAGAGGATTATGACTTCAGATGGGGAATTAGCTGCTAGGACAGATGAACTTCAAGGCATAAAGATCCTGTGTTCATGCAGAGTTCCTCCGTAATACATAATTTGTAGGATAAAGCCATAGAAGAAATATGTAATGCAAGGTGAATTGTGTCTAAATAATATGTTTTTAAAAGTTTTCCCACTGATGTCAGCAGCTTTTTAAGGACTCCCTTCATATGACTGATTCTTCGCTCCCAGTTAGATCCTAAAAAGGGAACACAAACCTTGTTTTTTTTTACATTTTAAAATGCAGGGTTCATTTCAGATATTTGCCTTTGTGGGACATTGACCTACAAGGCATTAAAAGTAACAGTTAAATTAAAAAAGGGGTGTTATTTTTGTTTTAAATATTTAAATTTTTATTTATTTAACTTTCTGCAGGATTACATTGATGAAAAAGGCAGTTGATAACTGTAGGTATACCAGAACTTATGTGATAGAAATACAGAGCTGTCAGTTGGTAGCATTAGGCATACCTTAACTTATTATGACAGAAATACAGAGCCATCAGTTAAGTACCACATTACTTTTACCATAGTATTGCAAATATGAAGCTAGGAAATTAGTAGCTAATATGTCCCCCGTTACAAGGTAAAAATAAGTAAAAGGCAGAATAAATAACAGACAGATAACATTTCTAGCGGTGTGGATATGGTTCACGAATGCACACATGGGCAGTTCTTCTTCAAGAGCTGATTCACTGAAACATCTTTGAGCAAAACTCCTCCCACCACCCCAGTGATGTATCCCTCAGCTTCGTCCTGTGACATCAAAACTTCCTTTTTGCTGTAAGAGTTCAGTCTCCTCCTTCGCAGCTCTGTGCATTGTAGGGCCTATTAAAAGTACATCATTGGCAAACTTATGATTTTTCTCTAAACTTGAATAAATTCCTTGGTACCGCTTCATCGGACAATCCAATGATGGAATATGAGGAAGGGAAACTTGTTCCTGGCTTCAGGCATTGCACCACATGCGGACAGAAGATGGTTGCGGACAGACCTGCACATTTTGTGCCTGTACTACTTTGGGACGGCACACAATGTCATGGGTTGTGGCCTTTGCCAGACAATGCTTCCCTCATCACTTCAAGTTCGTCAAGCATGTCTTCTTCTTGGCCAGCCTGCTGACCGAAACCCAAAATTGTGGCCTAAAGGTGGTTACAGTTCTGCTTCAGCTGTGGTGGGGTCAGCAGCCCAGTTTGCAGCTATGGAGGATATGGTGGTGAAAGCCACAGTGGGCACCTCGTTGGCCTCAGTGCTGCTCCCGGTTGGGGCCAGCTTCTGAGTGTTCTTCAAGGGAGAGTTCCATGAGATGTGTCAGACTCTCCAGACCTTCAGGGAGAGCCCGGTCCACCTCGGTAAGCATAAAGCTAAGAAGCAACATCATAGGTTCAGGTTGTGGGACTAGGAGAGATCATGCGCCTCCTACTCTTGCGACTCCCCTGACCATTATAAGGTTGTTGAGTGTGGCTTCAGCCGAACCTGCTTTGGTTGAGGGCAAGGTCGCTAGCTCCAGGGTACCCCCGTAGGGCTTGTTGATCTTGGCACTGGTTGATCAACCTGCTGAGGTTTTTCTTGACCCAGTCGACCTGTTGTTGTAGGCGGTCAATAAAGAGTCAATATCCCAGACTTTGGTTCTCCTGATCTTACTTCAAGGGTATTTCTTGCAGCAGGCCATCAATGGTAGGACTATAGCTGCCAGGCATTAGGACCACATGAGGGGCGTGGCCAGCAGCTTTTTTCCACAGCTCCACATCCAGACCTGTATCAGCATTCAAAACAACGTATTTTAATCAGAAATTTGATATTATTTGGGTCTAAGAGGATAGGAGACATTAAGAGCTGTATTTTGATGTAAATATTTTTGGTGAGAGACTTCTAAGTGTCTGAACGTGGGCCGAACGAATAGAACGGGAGCCCCTGTGGATGGAACCCACCCAAAGGAGCCCAGAGCAACTACTAGTAAACACAACCAGCCTGAGGAGACAGAACAAGAAGGGCCTCAGCCTTCTAATGCCACCCTTCTGAGAGCGATACAGGGATTGGACCGTAAAATTTAAGACATAGGAACCGACCTTAAACAACTGAGATCTAAAGTTGAAGTAGTGGAAGGAGATGTAAAGGGAGCATCCCATAAAGCCGACAGGGCCTTAGTTGTGTCAACAGGGCTCATGAAGGAGAATGGACTGCTCCGGAAGAGGCTAGAAAATTTAGAAAATGCTGTGCGGGTCTCTCATGTACGACTTCTTAGACTCCCAGAGCAATTGGAAGGGGAGTATCCACTGGCATTTCTACAAACTTGGCTGAAGGAATTGCTACAGACCGACCAGCCATTTCAGGTTCTCAAGGCCTACTGAATAACGTCACGCGACAGCCTACGGAAGGAAGCAACTGGAGTGGCCGTTCCTCGTACTCCAATGTTTGACCTTCATACTGCCACTGAGAGGGACATGATTCTACGCCAGGCTAAACATCTTAGCCCCCTTACCTGAAATGAGCATAGAATTCATTTGTTTCCAGACTTAAGTTATGCGACCAGGACACGTCGGAGAAGTTTCGACGGTATACGGGAAAGACTGAGGGCCTTGGGAGTTCACCATGTTGTTTTGATGCCTGCAAGTCTCCGGATTGTGTACGGTGGTAAGACATATCAGTTCTGAGAGTCTTCAGAAGCCTCCAAGTTACTTGAAAAAATAGAATTGCAATTCTCAGCACGAGAGGAGGCTTCTGACTGTGATGAGGAATGAGACACTTGAAAGAAGTATTTTTCAGTAAAATTTAAGTAATAGCTGCATTGGGGAGGGCTGTCGAGGGGAAAAATTCAGACAAATCTTGTTTTTAGAACAGGTTTTATGTACAAATACTTGCCTTTATTTACAATATTTTCGGATAACGTGATCTGGGCATTATGACCTTTAGAGAAGGAAAAAGAAGTATGGCAGGAGATAATCTGTTCAGAGTTATGCACATAAGAAGGTCCACTCCTCTTCGTGTGCATGTATCTTGATTATGCTCTGATATGTTCAATACCCGTTAAAAGTTGTTGTATATAACTGATTCACAGGATGTAAGCTGGATGGGGTGTTGGTGGGGAAAATACTGCATAATTATTTGTATCCTAGTAAAACCGATGTTAGATGGGGCTTTTTACCCTTTTTTTGGGGACCACGATAAGGTTAACCTTGATTTGGTGCTCTGCTCATGGCTGTTAAAGCCTTTCTTACAAATAATTGTTGTTCATTTTTTTACTTATGATGTGCTTTAGACACAGATGTGTGCCTTTAGCATAGATTTTTTTCCTTGGATGTTAACTAAAGTGATTCTGTAGGATAACCCCCAACGTGTAGTAACAATACATAAGGGTATTAACCTTTTAGTTACTGTAAAAATGTGGATTTTGTATCAATTCAATGTATGCCTGCCTATATGTGATATAATATAATGTTGTTCGTTACATACAAAATAATAAAATATAAGTTGCAAGGACCACAAGAAAACTTTCTAGCTATCAGTCTACCAGAGAGGCCACCCACCTCTGACGTCAGCCCATCCTATAAAGGCAAGCATCTCCCATACTCACCTTAGTTCTTTTCCCACCGTCAACCGACGCATGTCAGACCGCTGGAACTGCCGGAGTTACAGTCGACTGCCATTTCCCGTGTGTTTTTTTTTTTTTTGTAGTTTAATATTTTTCTATTTTAATACAATTTTAACATAAAAATGTCGGTGTTCTCACCTCACAGTTTGTCTTCTGTAGGTTCAAAGGTTCATAGGATGTTTACGAGTTAAGGGGACCAGTGGTCCATAGGAAACTCACCACCTATAGGTGGAAAAGGCATTTATTTAATAAAAAGTCTTTCTTTGTCCCATGTAATAATCAAGTCTGTTTTTAAAAATAACCATACTCCCACTGTTAACAACATTAGATAGTAATGTATTCCAGGCTGGAATTATTCTCTGGGTGAACCAGTTGTTATGCCTGTTTGTCCTATTAATATTCCCTTTTACTTTTAGATTATGAGATCTTTTGGTAAAAGTGTCAGTATATCTAACTAACCCTAGAGTTTCCATAAGGTAATCATCTTTAATAGCGTTATAAGTAAAACAAAAGATCTCCCCACATTTGTCTATAAAGTAAAGAGTACAATCACAGGTGCTCAAGTCTTTGATCATAACTAAGATTTTTTACAGTAGTTATGTCTTTTGTAATTCTTTGTACACCCTCCACTAATTTTTTACTTTGGATTGTTATTGGTGCACATAATGGAGCACAGTATTCAAGGTGAGAATGTACTAAAGTTGAGTAAAGTGGTATCATGATCTTAGGATCTCTGCTTTTGATATTTTTAGGATGCAATTGATAATTTTATGACATTTTTTAACAGCTTTTTTAATATGCATTTCGAAGGTTAGTTTATTATTATTACTCCCAAATCAGTTTCAGTATTGTTTTCTTGTAGTTGTATATTAGTTATCTTGTAAATGTTTTTAATATTGTTATGCCCTAAATGCATACCTTTACATTTTTTAATATTAAAGCTCATTTTTTTATTTTTGGCCCAGAGTACTAGATGATTGAGGTTATTTTGGAGAGTAGCTGAAGATGATGTGTTGTTTACTACACAGCCTAATTTACAATCATCTGCATACTTAACTGTCCAGGTGTCACCAGTAGTTTGCATAGATGAGATTAATATTTTAAATGTCGGTCCCAGTACCGAGCCTTGAGGTACACCACTCGTGACAGGTCCCCATTCCGAGAGGTATCCTCTTAGGGCTACTCTCTGTTTCCGGTCAGTAAGCCATGAAGAGATCCAATTCACAATATTTTTTGGATTTTAAACTTAAGAAGTTGTTCAATCAAACTCTTGTGTGAAACCGTGTCAAAAGCCTTGGAATAATTAAGGTTTCTAGGGACATGGATATGTTGTTCATCCACACTTTCTGGCAGGTATCCTTGCCGCTTTAATTCTTGCCGGAAGGTCTTCAAGCTGGCTCCTTCCACCCACCCGGGTGGTAAAACTCTCGGCTCCGCCCCATGACGTCAAATCTTCTTTACCGCTTGGAAGCTCAGGTTCCCTCCTTAGCGCTCTGCGTTTTAGACTGGATCCTAACTCTTCGGTTCGTCGAAGTGCTTTTGAAGTTTTCTAAACTTCGGTCTTCATCTTCCCTCGCGGCTGCGATGGACAAATCTGTTCCCGGCTTTCGGAGGTGCCCTTGCGGGCAGAAGATGTCCAGGACGGATCCGCACTCCACGTGTGTCTACTGCCTTGGCCTAAATCACGACCCGCAGGCCTGCGAGTTGTGCCGCTCTTTCTCGGCCAACATTCTGGACGATCGCGCTGCCTGATTGAAGCTCCGATCGGGCGCCCGGAGAAGCGTTTCCCGCCGGTAAAATCTAAAGAGGCATCGTTGGGCGGTGTCCACGGCGGCTGGCATGGCTGAGCAGCTCGAGCAATTGATCACCCTCGAGGAGGAGGCGGCCCAGGCCGCATCTTCCTCCTCCTCCTCGGCCGCAGCATTTATCCCGCTCTCTCTGGGTTCCTCATATCACGGCCGTTCAAGGAACTTTGTCAGTCCTTTCACGAAGGAGAGGGCCTTGGGACATTCTTCTCGGTCCAAGAAAGAGTCGAAGGTAAGTCCCACTGTCGGTCGTTGTGGGAGGCGAGAGGTCCCCTTCCCCAAGCACCTGACCGTTGCCGGTCGAGGTTGCGACTGAAGAGCCGCTGGCTTCCACGGTGCCCCGTCAGGCCAGCCTGCGAGGACTCGTCGGCAAGTCGAGATTTTTCTCGATCTGTTAGACGGGCTGTCGACTGGAGAAACTGACAACCCTCCTTCACCGGTTCCCCCTGTGGAGACCAAGGATCTGCCTGCGCCTTCTGGGCCACAGTCCCCGGTTAAAGTGCCCGGGCCGAGGGAAGAGCGGGTGTCCCCCGCCCCTTCCCAGACCCACCCTCGGTCCCCCCGAGGGTCCCGGTCTCGGTCTCGGACCTCTTCTCGGTCCAGCCATTCCTGCCGACATCGGCGGTCTCTGTCTCATTACCGAAGTAAGCGGTGACGCCGTTCTTCCTCGTCCTCCTCCTCCTCGGGTGAGGAGAGGCCATGGCTCAAGTTGTGCTGGTGCTACGAGGACCTTATGTGGCAGCAGTTGCTGTTGTCCGGGCCTAAGCCTACCCCGGCCATCAAGTGGCTGCCGCCTGAACGACCGAAGCAACCACTCGTTCCAGTCGAGTTGCCCGCTCCAGGGCCAGTTGCTAGGCCGAAACCAGCTGCTCCACCGATTGTGGTGGAACCTCCGCCTCCACAACCAAAATCGCGGACACTGACCAAAAATTCTCGGTCGGGTCACGGCCTGCCCCACAGGTTGTCGGTCACCCTCACTCCCGACCGTCCTCGGCAGGTGGAGGGTGGCTCAGGGCCGAGGCAGCTCTTCGCAGACTCTTCAGAATCCGATGACGATTCCTCCCTGTTCTCCAGGCAGTTCAATCTGGAGTCCTCCCGGGGCCAGTCAGTGGATGATAGCCCATCGTCCTTCTTGGGTCTGCTTCGACTCATCTCGGAGTCCACCGGGATGCAGCTTGAGCCCGTGTCCAAACGGGCCAAGTATCCCCGGACGGAGATTCTGAACCTAAGGGATTCTCCCACGGAGGCCTTTTCCGGTGGCTGAGGCCATTGTCGGCCCAGCCTTGGAGCTTTGGCAGAGGCCTGCTTCCTGTCCTGCGCCCTCGGCCAGGATGGCCAGGAAGTATGCGGTCCCTACCGGCTCTTTGCCCGGCTTCTCGGAACACCCCTCTGCCGAGGGGTTAGTTACCGACAGCGTTTTCTGGCGTTCCGGTAATGCTCGGGACGTGGATAAGCCCCCCGACAAAATTCCAAAAGCTGGACTTTGCCGGGCGCAAGGTGTACGCTGCGTCCTCCCTCGGCCTCCGACAGGCCAGCTCGGCCGTGCTGATGGCACACTTCTCCCGCGCCCTCATGGGCTCCCTGGATGAGGTTGTTCCTCATCTCCCGCCTGACCTGCAGACCACGGTCCACCAGGTGCGGGACCAGGGTAGGGCGATGGCGAAGCAGCAGCTCCAGACTGCTCTGGACATAGGTGATTCCTGTGCCAGGTCAGTAGCGGCCGCGGTGGCCATGCGACGCAGGGCGTGGCTGAGGATATCCACCTTCATGGTGGATACCCAGCACAAGTTGGCGGACGTCGCCTTCTTGGGGACTGACCTCTTCGGCCCTGGAGTGGAGGGACACCTCCAGCGGATCGAGAAGTCCAATGCCACTCTGGACTCGGTCACCTCCGCCCAGAGGGACAAAGGCCACCGTCAGCAGCAGAAGTCCTTTCGTCCTTCGGTCCCTGCTTCTCGACTGGCCCAGCAGCACCAGCAACAGGGCCAGCAGGCTCGCACTTGGTGTCCCAAGCTCAAGCCAACGGCTTCCTCCAATAGGAAGCAAGGAGGTAAAGGCCCGGGAGGTCCCCCGGCCGGTTATTCCTCCAAGCCTGCCCAGTGACGGGTTGAGGGGTGCCGCCCCCAACCTCGTGACTTCCCCCTGGGTTCCCCCCGTGGGGGGACGGCTCCGCCACTTCCTTTCCACCTGGTCCGCTATCACCACGGACCGCTGGGTGTTGGAGGTGGTAGGAAAAGGCCTGCCCTTGGAGTTCGAGCAAGTTCCGCCTTTTCGAGCCGTCGCCCCTCGGGGCGGCCACGGGGTCCGCAGCCTTGGTGTCGGCCCGCCGGGCCGATATTGCCCTGCTCCTCGAAAAAGAGGTAATCAGGAAGGTGGCGATCCTCCTCCAGACCCGGGGTTTGTGTCCAGGTACTTCCTGGTCCCAAAACGGACGGGGGGCTGGCGCCCCATTCTCGACCTGCACGACCTGAATAAGTTCCTACGGTCTTGGACCTTCAGGATGGTCACTCTGGCTCAGATAATCCCATCCTTGGAACGAGGCGTGTGGTTCTGCTCCCTGGATCTCCAGGACGCGTTCTTTCACGTCCCAATCCGTCCGTCCCATCAGAGGTTCCTCCGCTTCAGAGCGGAAGGATCCCTATACGAGTTCCGGGCCATGCCCTTCGGCCTCTCCCTAGCTCCCAGGGTCTTCACCAAATGCATGGCAGTGGTGACAGCATTCCTGCGGCGCCGAGGGGTCTGGGTGTACCCTTACCTGGACGATTGGCTGACAGCAGCCCCCTCCAAACTGGAGGTGGAGCGGTCCAGAGATCTGGCCCTACAGGTTTGCTCTCAGGTTGGCCTCCTCATCAACGAGGCCAAATTGGAACTTGTGCCAAAGCAGGTGATTCTGTTCATCGGGGCAGAGCTCGACTCTCTGTGAGCCAGAGCATGGCTCCCGGCGGACTGGGCCGAGGTTCTTTCCTCCTTTGCCCAATCATTTCTGGTTGGGCAATTGCGCCCTGCCCAGGACTTCCTGCGCCTCCTGGGCCTCATGGCGGCCTGCACCAGCGTGGTCCGTTGGGCCCATTGGTACATGTGTCCCCTTCAATGGGGACTGGCCAGCCAATGGTCACAATGCCGTGATCCGTTGGACCAGCCCGTGACAGTGACCCGGGAGATGTGGAACGCTCTCCAATGGTGGATCGTTCCAGCACATCTGCAGGAGGGTATCCCGTTCATCCACCCCAAGCCGACGGTCTCTCTCTCGAGTGACGCATCTCTGATGGGTTGGGGTGCCCATCTGGGGGAACACCGAGCGCATGGCCTCTGGTCCCCTCTGGAGTCCGGATGCCACATCAACCTGCTGGAGCTCTGAGCGGTCCGTCTAGCTCTCACCGCCTTCACTCCATTTCTACGGGGTCAAGTGGTTCAGGTCCAGACGGACAACACCACGACCATGTACTATCTGAACCGCCAGGGTGGGACACGCTCCATGCTGTTATGCAAGGAAGCTCTCCGCATTTTGTCCCTAGTGCGCAGCCTGGAGGTGGATCTCCTAGCCATTCACGTGGCGGGAGCCTCCAACACCCTGGCCAATGCCCTAAGCCGGATAGGGGCTGCGTCTCACGAGTGGTCTCTCCTGCCGGAGGTAGTACAAGATCTGTTCTCCCACTGGAGCACACCTCAGGTGGACCTGTTTGCCTCCAGGGAGAATGCGGAGCTGAGTCTGTTCCATGCCCGCCCCCCTCAGCAGGGCTCGCTGCAGGGGGATGCCTTCTCGAGGCCGTGGACCCCGGGCCTCTTCTACGTCTTTCCCCCATTTCCCTTGATCCACAAGGTGCTTCTCAAGGTGAGGAGGGACAAGGCGCAGGTGATTCTAGTAGCCCCAGACTGGCCCCGCCAGTTCTGGTATCCAGATCTCCTCAGCCTCAGCTCCAGGCTCCCGAGGCGGCTTCCAGCCCGCCCGGACCTGATCTCAGTCAATCAAGGGAAGGTATTCCATCCGGACCTTCAATTCCTGCACCTGACGGCCTGGTTCCTGAGCGGCTAGAGTTCCAGGCTTTGGGTCTTTCTGACGAGGTCCTCAACGGCATTGGGGCGTCCCGTAAGGAGTCGACCAGGAAATGCTATGCCTTCAAATGGAAGAGGTTTTCCATTTGGTGTCAGGGGAAGGGCTTGGATCCTTCCAACTGCCCCATGGCAAGCATTCTGGACTGCCTGTGGTCCCTTTCTCAGCAAGGGCTTCGGTCGACGACCCTTAAGGTGCACCTGGCAGCCATCTCTGCTTACCGGGCGTGGGCCGGCAAGCAGTCAGTGGTACAGGAGAAGGTGGTCGGGCGCTTTTTCAAAGGCCTTGACCACATTTCCCCTCCGGTGCGAGAACCTCCACCTCCGTGGGATACTGCTGGTATTGGCCAAGCTCATGGGTAAGCCATTCGAACCGATGCACAGGTGTGATCTTTCACACCTGTCGTGAAAAACCGCCTTCTTGGTGGCTATCACGTCAACCAGAAGGATGGGAGAGCTCCAGGCGCTTTCCATCGAGCCTCCCTACCTGGTCTTCCACAGGGACAAGGTTGTCCTGCGCCCCCACCGAAATTCCTTCGAAGGTGGTGCGGAGTTTCACCTTAACCAGGTGTTGACTCTGCCGGTGTTCTACCCCAATCACACCTCGGAGGCGAGTATAGGCTCCATACTTTGGACCCTAGGCAGCTCGCTTATTATAAGGAGGCGGATGGCTGAAGTTCAGGGAGAGGTTCGCCAGCTGTTTGTCACCTACGCTGAAGCCGCACCTGGCAGACCTGCAGCAAAGCGGACGATAGGCAGGTGAATCACCTCCTGCATAGAGCTCTGCTACGGGTTGGCGGGCATGAAGCCTCCCAGAGGGATAAGAGCTCATTCTACCCGCCATACCGCTGCATCGGTAGCTGCTTCCAGGGACGTCCCTATCCAGGATATCTGCAGGGCTGCTACCTGGAAGTCGGTACATACCTTTATTACCCACTACCACATCGACCTCGAGTCACACCGGGATGCTGGTTTTGGGGCCTCGGTTCTCCAGTCTGTCTTTCCCAAGTAAGTATCGGGTGCGCCTTGCCTCCCTCCTCCCGGAGAACTGCTAGGAGTCTGCCAGAAAGTGTGGATGAACAGCATATCCATGTCCCAAATACAGGTTACTCACCTGTAACAGGAGATCTTACTTCGAGAGGGCTCTTGCAGTAGGTAATTACATATAGGACTGATGCCGGCCGGTGGCAGGACCCCACGGAAAAATTTCTAGCTAGCAGTCCCTGGCGAGGGACCGCCCCAACGTCAGGTGACCGGCGTCATACGACATCGGTATAAAGGGGCGGTCCCGGATGCCCGCCTACCAGTTCTTTCCCGCCGTCAGCTCGAGCAGCGCCTCGCGGTTAAGTTCATATCGCTCAGTCCTGTTACTTCGTCGGTTTTTCCGAAAAAGTTTTCAGTATTGTATTTTATACTTCTGTCATCAGGTGAACGTCGGTATATGTCATCCCCTTCAAAGAATAAGTGCGACTCGTGCGATGCCCAACTGCCTCACAAAGACGGTCACTCCCTCTGCCTTTTCTGCTTAGGCCCCGACCACGCGGTCGACAAGTGTCCACACTGCCTTCGTTTCAACGCGGCCACCCGCAGACGACGCCAGCAGTCCCTCGAAGCCCATCTCCTCAAAAATGTCCTCGGTGGAGAAGGAGTTGAAGAAACTTCGGCAGGCGTCGACCTCCCCTGAAGGGCACAAGAAGCGGGACAAGGAAAAGCACCAGGAAAGGCCTCCTCATCAGCGACTCCGGCTGGAGTCGGCGGGCAAGCTTTATCCTCTGGGGGATAGCCCAGCAGCAGCCTCCAAGTCTTTGGAGGCGTCGGCCCCGCCCGTCCGGGTTCGCTGACCGCGCCCGGGTGCCTCGCAGCAAGAGGAGGCTCCAGCCCCCAGTACCGCTGCAGGCTTGCGGCCTACTGGTGCGGGCTCCTCCGACGTACACCGGGAGAAGGCCGCTAAGACGCTCGACCCTTCACGGTGGCACATGGCAGTGTCCCCCTCGGACCGGGCTTCCTCTCATCCTCAGCCCGTCTCTGACGAGGGACCCCGAAGTCAGACGCCGGCTCCTCTGGCGTCCGCTGGGATTCGGCCCCTAAGCCACATGTCGGCTCCTCCGACGTGCAGCGGGCCTCGGAGCTTATGGCAGACCCTGCCTCGTCTGTCATATCAGGCTCCCCGCCGCCTTCGCTGCCGTCAGGGGAGCCCCAGTCCCCCCTGCCCGACCCGGGAGATTTTTCCCCTCCATCCCCGGACGAGGCTCGGGATCCTGGGCTACCATCCGATCCTCTGCCTGCAGAGCCGGATCTGACGTCAGCTCCCCTGACACTGGCCCCGGCGCCGGCTCCTCCGATACTGCCTCTGATTTCGGCCCCTCCGACGCCGGCGGGGGATATTCCTCTTCCATCGGCCCTCCACCCCACTGGCCTATCCCGGCTAATCCGCCCGTGGAGTACCCGGCTGGGCCGGCAGCTCCTCCAGTGCCTGGGTATCCGCCGTCTTTTCCGACGCCGGTTTTCCCAGGTCCGTAGTATCCTGCGCCGCAGTACCCGGCGCCGACTCCTTCGACGCCGCAGTACCCGGCTCCGGTATACCCGCAGCCGGGTTACAGATCTCTCCCTACAGATTTTCTCCGTTACAACTATCCCCTCCTCCTCGTCCACCGCCCCTAGGCGCGGTGGATCTTCAGAGAACTCTTGCCTTCTGATGGGCTGGGCCAAGGCTCAGCTCACCAAGGAAGTTTAGAGCCGTCTTACAGCGACGGTGCCAGCACCGGCTCCCGTACGCCCCAGATGGCATACTCCCTCTCCACCTCCGGACTCCCGGGCTTTGCCCTCGGGATCCAGAGAGGGGCAGGACACGCGTCCTGGGATTCCCCCTGTTCCTCCCCCTAGACAAGCTAGGGAGTCTTACTCTGCTTCAAATTCCTCTTCTTCTTCTCTCTCGGACTCCTCGGAGGCCTCCGATGGGTGTTCCAAGAAAGTCGACGAGCCGCGCTCTCCGTCCATGCCCCGGCCGAGGACTCCTCCTAAGTCTCCTCCGGAGGATACTTCCTTTACGGAGTTGCTTAGAAAGATCCAGGAAGTCCATCAGTGACATTCCTTAGAGCCAGATCCTCAATGGGTTAAACTCGCCGAACATCTGGACTTGCCCCTTACGGCTTCTACCCTAGTGCCACCCTGGATCGAGCCTCACGCCCACCTTGTTTCCACTATTTGGAAGCAACCGTCGGCGTTAGCCCCACTTCTTAGGAAGTTGAACAGGCTATACCAGGCTCCGGAGGGTGTAGACTTCTTAGACTCTCACCCCCGTGCAGACTCGGTTGTGATTAGTGCCGCTAACGGCTGGTCCGCACACCCGAAACACTTGAGCTCGTCTCCCCCGGATAAGGAATCTCGCCTTCTGGATCAGTATGGAAGGAAGATCTACACTTCTTCCACACTGGGGATTAGGGCCCTAGTTATGCAGCACATATGGGGATTACCAGAAGGCTGTCCTTACCAGGCGGAATCTAAGATTGACTCTTGCCTGACTCTCCAAGTCAAGCAGGAGTTAGCCGACCTGGTCCGTTCTGCTTGTTCGGCCAGTCGTCACATTCTCAGGACGACCTACGACGCAGTGGACACCGCAGGACGGAGCTCTGCGTTCACCGTAAGTCTTCGGCGTCACGCATGGTTCCAGGTGTCAGGTCTGGTCCCGGAGGTGCAGTCAGCAGTTCAAGAAGCACCTTTCAGGGGTTCCGTGCTTTTCGGCAGTGATGTCAAGGACATCATCACTGACTTGCAGGAGAAGGGGACAGCCCTTAAATCTGTTGATTCAATGTACCGTCCCCATCCCCCACAGCGCCGTCCCTTTCGCAGACGCAGCCGGCCTCAAGCGAAACCTCAGGGTAGGCGGGCCACTAAACATCGGGCCCCCACAGCTGCCAGTCCCCCGCCGCCTAAAAAAGCAACAGGTGCCCCAGCTGCGGCGCTACCTCACGTCATCTGACTCCTTCCCTCTCCCACCACCTCCGGACGCTCCGGAGGAACCGGTAGGAGGGAGGTTCTCCCTCCACCTTCCGGGTTGGGAGAGGATAACATCGGATTCATGGGTGCTTCAGATCATAGCAGAGGGGCATTCCATAGAGTTTCTGCAGAAACCCCCACGTCACCCCCCTCTGAACTCCTCTTACTCAAGGGACCATCTTCCTTTGGTCAGGGAAGAAATCTCTGCTCTCCTTGTGAAGCAGGCTATAGAGCCCGACCCCCTCAACTCCACGGGATGGGTTACTATTCCCATTTCTTCCTCGTACCAAAGAAGACAGGAGATCTCAGACCCATTCTCGATCTCAGCTCCCTGAACCTATATGTGGAATACAAGAGGTTCAGGATACTTTCCCTTCAAACCCTCTTGCCCCTGCTCTGGCGGGCCAATGGCTTTGTGCACTGGATATGCGGGATGCGTACATGCACATCCCCATTCGCCCTTCGCACCGAAAGTACCTCAGGTTTGCGTTCAAGGGAGACTACTGCCAATTCCGGGCGCTCCCTTTTGGTCTTTCCTCGGCTCCCCGAGTCTTTACCAAATGCCTGGCGGTGGTAGTGGCCCACCTGCGTACTTTGGGAGCTCAGGTTTTTCCCTACCTGGACGACTGGCTCATGGCGGCCCCGTCAAGGGAGGAACTCCTGCATTTTCTCTCCCTCACCCAGCAGGTTTTCAATGGCCTGGGTATTACCATTAACCATTCCAAGTCTCACCTGGATCCTTCACAGAGGCTCCAGTTCATCGGGGCAATCCTCGACACGACAATGTGCAGGGCCTTCCTGCCTCCGGACAGGGGTGCCTCCCTCCAGTCCCAGATTTCCCTCCTGTCGGAGAAACAGGGAGGGTTCAGCGAGGTCAGTGCTCTGTCTACTGGGGCTTATGGCGGTGGCCATCCCGACGGTTCCGTGCGCCTCCACATGAGAATCTCTCAGTGGACTCTCCGATCTCAGTGGGATCAACGGGTAGACGACCTAGATCATCTTGTTCGGATCTCCTCGCCGATGGTAAGAGACTTGCAGTGGTGGATGGTTCGAGAGAACCTTTTCCGGGGGGGTCCCCTTTTTTCATCCTCCCCCCGATCAGACTCTGACCACGGACGCTTCAGGCGAAGGTTGGGGAGCCCATCTGGGTCCTCACCGAACCCAGGGCCTATGATCAAACTTGGAGATAGTTCTCCACATCAACGTGCTCAAGCTTCGAGCAGTGATGTATGCTCTCCAGGCCCTTCACCAATTCATTCTTCCCGGTCACCTAGCTGTCCAAACGGACAACATGTGCGTGGTGTGGTACATCAACAAGCAGGGAGGGACTCGGTCCTACCTGCTGTGCAGGGAAACGATGAGAGTTTGGGAATGGGCAACACTTCACAACCTTCACCTCACAGCGATCCATGTTCCGGGAGTCGACAGTGTTCTGGCAGACAGACTAAGTCGCACGTCGGCTCTACCACACGAGTGGGAACTGGACGTAAAAGTGCTAAAAAGCATCTTCCAGATTTGAGGGACTCCTCAGATAGACCTGTTTGCCTCCTCCCAAAATGCAAAGCTTCCAAACTTTTGCTCGCTTGCTCCAGAGCGAGGCGCTTTCTGGAGCGACGCTCTGTCTCTAAGCTGGAAGGACAGATTCGTCTGTGCTTTTCCTCCAATTCCTCTGGTCCCTCATGTGCTGCAGAAGCTTGCTTTGGAAGGAGCGAGAATGATTCTAATCGCTCCTTTCTGGCCCAGACAAATCTGGTTCTCTCTTCTACAACAATACTCAGAGGTTCCTCCTCTTCCTCTTCCTTTATCTCCAGGATTGCTGAACCAGGATCAGGGGACCCTGGTCCATCCGGTACTCAAGTCTCTTCAACTTCATGCATGGCTCCTACAGACCTAGCTCAATCTGCGTTTGGCGTTTCCCTGGTGGCGAGATTCTGGTGGGTAAAACCCTCCACTAGGTCCACCTACGCCGTGAAATGGAAAAGATTTTCCATTTGGGCTGCGTCCAGTACGTGGAGCCCTTTTCCTGTCCTGTGACCATTCTACTTGAGTACATGCATCATCTTTTCGACCTGGGTCTCAGTCACTCCTCTTTGAAAGTCCATATGGCGGCTATTTCAGCCTATCATGTCCCTTTCACTGATAAGGCTTTTGCCCAGCTGGAGGTATCCAAAACTTTCCTCAGAGGGGTCCTTCATCTCAGGCCCCCTGTCCGGATTCCAGCTCCCCCATGGGACTTGAACTTTGTCCTCGAGAAACTTACCCTTCCTCCCTTTGAGCCTGCGGCTTCCGCAGACTTCAAGTTTTTATCGTGGAAGATGCTCTTCTTGGTGGCCATTACTTCTGCTCACAGAATTTCCGAGCTCCAGGCCTTGATGTGCAAAATCCCTTATCTGATTTTTCACAAAGAACGAGTAGCTCTTCGCACAAATCCTAAGTTTCTCCCGAAGGTGGTAGCGGAATCTACCTTGAATCAGTCTTCACGCAGTACTCCAATCAAGGAGAATACCTGCTCCATACCATGGATGTTCACAGGATCCTGAGATACTACACCAGTAGGACGAAGGATCTCAGAAAGACTGATCAGTTGTTTGTCTCTTTTGCTCACAAAAGGGAAGGCAATGCTGTCTCTAAACAATGCCTATCAAAATGGTTGGCCCATTGCATCACTTTCTGTTATGACAAGTACAACAAGACCCTACCGGGTCAAGTCAGAGGTCACTCCACTCGTGGAGTAGCAGTCTCTGCGGCTTGTTTCAAGAACGT
The DNA here is from genome assembly GCA_016271365.2 of Neoceratodus forsteri. Lineage (NCBI taxonomy): Eukaryota > Metazoa > Chordata > Ceratodontiformes > Ceratodontidae > Neoceratodus > Neoceratodus forsteri. The sequence continues at coordinate 806,148,219 of CM028133.1, forward strand.
GTCTCGGCAGACATCTGTGCTGCCACCACTTGGACTTCAGTCCATACCTTTACTAAACATTACAGTTTGGACATTGCCTCTCGCCGTAGAGCAGGCTTGAGGTTAGCTGTCTTGCAAGGCCTCCTTTCTTGAGACCTGCTAGATTATTGGCTACTTTTGGGTAGTTCCTCCTCCGGTGCCTTTCATTTTGTTCCAGACTGCTTGGGATTCCGTCCTATATGTAATTACCTTGCAAGAGCCCTCTCGAAGTAAGATAGTACAGTTACGTAGAACTTACCGTAACAGTAGATCTTCGAGAGAGGCTCTTACAATAATCTACTCCGCCCTCCATCCCCCTAGGCTTTTCAGCTCCTTTTCCACTGAGAAATATCTGCTTCTCTCTCTTGTCCGGGCCTTCTGGGCCTGTGGGCGGAAAAGAACTGGAAGGTGGGCGTCTGGGACCGCCCACATATTAGCGTCGTGTAGCGCGGTCACCTGGCATTAAGGGCGGTCCCTAGCCAGGGACTGCTAGCTAGAAATTTTCTGTGGGGTCCTGCGGCGGCCGGCATCAGTCCTATATATAATTACCTACTGCAAGAGCCTTTCTAGAATCTACTGTTACAGTGAAGTTCTTACGTAACTGTACTTTCTAGGAATGGTATATGTTGTTCATCCACACAAACCACCCGACCTCCCCGGCTTCGATGCACAACCTGAGCTTCCAGCGGGCCAGATCTGGCGTCATGGGGTGGAGCCGAGAGTTTTACCACCCGGCTGGGTGGGAGGAGCCAGCTTGAACACCTTCCGGCAAGAATTAAAGCGGCAAGTATACCTGCCAGAAAGTGTGGATGAACAACATATACCATTCCTAGAACTCCTGTTACAGGTGAGTAACCTGTATGTATGACATCCACCGGCAAACCTTCATCAATGGCCTCACTCACATATTCAAAGAAGTGAATTAAGTTGGTTAAACAGGATCTACCCGATTGAAAACCATGCTGGTTAATATCTGTTAAGTTATTTTGAAGAATATGTATTTCTTCCCATTTTTGGAGAAGTCTCTCTAACATTTTGCAGATAACAGAGGTTAAACTTATGGGCCTGTAGTTAGTCCTAAACCTTCTTCATCATCCGACCGCTCCACGAAGTGTGCTAGAGAGAAACTGATCCCGGACAAGGACGGCCATTCTGCCTGCATCTTGTGCCTAAGCTCAGACCACGACGCCCAAGCTTGCAAGGTCTGCAAGGGATTCAACCCAGCCAACAGGAGACGTCACCAGAAGATCTTGGAGAACCACCTCCTTAAGCAGAAGGTCGCTTCAGTAGAATGAGAGCTGCAGGCCAGGAGCTCATCCGTTTCCCCAGCCAGTTTTCGGGGATCTTCATCCTTGAACCCTGGGACAAAGCCAGTGGGAAACACAAGCACGGGGACAAAGATCAGGACTGACCCCAGTCTGCCTCCCGTTCGTAGTCGCCCCACAAGAAGTCTTCAACTGCAAAATGGTTTTCCTCCCTTTTGGGGGTCAACATCTTCTGCCCCACACACCCTAACTTCTACAGGGCTTCCGGTGGCCCAGCTGCCCACTGGGGTTACCTTCTCGGGTGGTGACTCCTCGGGCCAGGGTACTTCGTATTCTGCTCCCCAGCCCCTGCTGTTCCGGTCCTTATTCACAGCTGATACACAGTCAGGCGGCTTGGCCGGAGTCTTTTCGGCTGGCACAGGTGCGGTGGACACTTTGCTCCTTGCTACCGCCCCCTGACACCTGTGCTGGTCTCATCCTCTGGGGCCACTACCAGTTCTGCTCTTTTCTTTCAGTAGCAGATGCTGCAGAACACCGGCATCCCCTCAGCCTTCACCGGGGGAGAGGGGTGTAACCTCCATTCCAGTGCCCATTTATTCACAGATGGTACCTGTGGATCCCCAACCGGTATCTCCTCAGCTGGAGCCCATTCTCTCACCACCACAGCTGTTGGACCCACGCTGGCCTTGCCTGTTCCGCCTGCCAGCCCTACACCTTGCATTCCCCAGCCAGTGCCTGCCGGGCCCATGCCAGTGGCCCGTCCTCATCCAGTGCCCATTGGGCCTGCACCCATCCTGCCGCAACCTGCGCCAGTGGGAACCGTGCCTGTCATACCACAACCTGCGCTCGTATGACCTCAACTGGGGCACTCTCCGCCAGCACCTGTGGGGCCGGTGCCTGCCTACTCCATGCCAGATGGACCTGCTCCAGATCACCCATACCTGATGCCCCGGGACCAGTGCCGGTCTACAGTTACCCAACGCTTGTGAGACTGGCGCCTGTCCCCTTTGATTACCAGGGTCTGCTCTCGGCCTTGTGGTCTCTTATGCAGATGCAGGTCCTTACCCCATGAGAGCTGGCCCCTGCCACTCCTCAAGGGCCTTCTTTGGGGCCCCTTTCTCCAGCCCCTGTAAGGCCTGGCTCCAGTGCTCCTCGCAACCCCAGGGGTAGGCCTGACTTGGACTGTCAGCCCGATGTTGGTGGGGATGACGATACAGATGAGAGTGACAGCAGCAAGTCTTCCTCTCTAGGTGCGGAGTCCTCAGAAGGTGAGGGGAGGGGCCTCTGAGTAACATCCCCAAATCCCCTCTGGATAATCCCACCTTGTGGCCATTATGCGGCACATTCAAGCCACTATGGGGTGGGAGACAGAAGAGCAGGACCCAGAGCGGCGTCAGTTGGCACTTTACCTACACCAGCCAATGCTCCTCCTTTGTTGGTCCTTCCAATCATAGAATTCTGTGAGGATGTTAGCCAGGCTGCGTGGAACCATCCCAGTACGGTCCCAGCAGTCTCCAAAAAGGCTGACAGGCTTTACCACGCACCGTCTAGCAAACCATACTTTGGAGAATAGGCCAAGGCTGATTCAGTCATCATCATGTGGCGCACAACCATACCAAGAGGCCAGAGCACCTCGGCTCCCTCCCATATGACAGGGAGTCTCAACATCTTGACCAGATGGGCAAGCATGCTTCAGTTTTTTGGCCCACATGGTACAGTATCAAAATCTCCTCTGGGACCAAGCTGGGTATATAGTCCTAGCCATGCCGGATGACCCTTCTAAGCAGCAGGCCCTCAAGGCGGGCTCGGACGTCTGTACCCACATCCTACGAGCTGCCTAAGATGCAGCTGATGCCTCTGGCCGAGCAATAGTTGTCAACATTTGTATGCAACATCACTCCTGACTAAGGGTCTCAAGCTTTGCCCAGGACGTCAATTCTAATATTATAGACATCCCTTTCCGAGGCTTCAAACTTTTCAGGGGAGATGTTCAGGATATTATCTCCGACCTCCGGACCTCTGTACGAGCTCTCAGATTGGTTCACATCATATTTCATACCCAACCAAAGTCAGGGCAGCATGCTCCCTTTCATTGCTCCTCCCGCAGGCATGCCTGTGCCCCTCCCAGAATCCAGCACAAGGTGGCGGCGGCCCTTCCCTCTTCCTCTCCTGCCGTCACCCGTAGTGCCAGCTGCCCCAACCAGTGGCTGCCCCCACCTCCTGATTTCTTGCAAAACCCCTTCCCCTTCAGTCATAGATCAGGAGGCAGTTGTAAGGGGTCATGTCTCCCTTTGTCTAGACAGTTGTAAGGAGAGAACTACAGATAACTGGGTGTTGCAGCTCACTTGAGCATGACCACACCTTGGAATTTGTAGAGTGGCCTCCAGAACAGTCCTCGTACCCTCATCCAGGAGGAAATTCAGGCCTTACTTGGAAAAAAGGCCATGGAGCCAGTCCCTCTCTTTCAGCAGGGCAGGGGTTCTACTCCCACTTCTTCCTGGTCCCCAAGCACACGGGAAATCTTTGCCCCTTCCTGGACTTAAGCGAGCTGAACCTGTTTGTAGAGCACAGACAGTTCAGAATGGTAACCTTTCAGGGTTTGCTGCCCCTGCTTCACCAGGGGAACTGGATCTGCTGTCTTGATATCCAGGGTGCCTACCTGCATAGTAAGGTTTTCGCCTCCCATCAGCATTTCCTCCATTTCCACTTCCAGGGAGCCAACTACCAGTTCAGAGCTCTGCCTTTTGGCTTGTCCTCGGCCCCCAGGGTCTTCACCAAATACCTGGTGGTGGCAGCTGCCTTGAGATGGCAGGGATTCTAGTGTTGCCCTGTCTGGATGATTGGCTGCTAGCTGCCCCATCAGGGGACCTTCTCCTTCAAACTCTGGCTCATACTTGTAACCTGTTCCAGGCTTTGGGCATCACTATAAACATGCCAACATCATTTCTGACCCCCTGCCAATGCCTCTAGTACACTGGGCAGTGCTGGACATAGCTCAGGGTATGGTCTTCTTGCCCACAGACAGAGCGGAGCATCTGATGGACCATGCCCATCAGCTTTACTCCAGCCGTCATGTCCCTACGAGTGTTTATCTGCAGCTTCTGGGCCTCATGGCTGCAGTCATTGCCACGGTTCCTTTAGCCAGGCTGCACATAAGAATCCCGCAGTGGACACTGCTGGTCCAGTGGGACCAACACATGGATGCCTCAGATCAACAAGTGATGGTCTGGAGTCCATTCAAGAGGGTACTATTGTGGTGGCTGGAGCCCAGCAATCTGCTTCAAGGGGTCCCCTTTTCTGTTCCTCCCCATCAGCAAGTCCCTACGATGGATGCCTCGAATCTCGGCTGGGGTGCTCACCAGAGAGTCTACCAAACTCAAGGGAAGTGGACTGTAGTGGAAAAGGAACTCCATATCAATGTCCTGGAAATGTGAGTGGTCTTGTATGCCCTACAGGTCTTACAGCCTCGGCTCTCCCCGGGTCTGCTCTTGATTCAGATGGACAACATGTGCGTAGTTTATTGCATAAACAAGCAGGGGAGAGTCTCATTCCTATTCCCTATGCAGGGAAGCAATGAGAGTCTGGTACCGGGCCATATGGCACAGCCTGGAGCTCGTGGCCATCCATGTTCCCGACGACCAAAATGTCCTGGCAGACAGCCTAAGCTGATCTCTGTCCAGGGCCCATGAGTGGGAACTTCTGACCTCAGAGGTAGAAGATCCATGCGACCAATGGAGTTTGCCTGAGTTGGACCTTTTTGCGTCCCTACACAATGCAAAACTGACACCTTTCTGCTCACTAGATTCAGGGCCTGGTTTTCTGGTGAGATGCATTGTCTCTGTCCTGGAAAGGGAGGTTTCTGTACACCTTCCCTCCCATCCTGCTACTTCAGTAAGTTCTGATCAAGCTCCAGATGGATGGGGCTACAATGATCCTTATAGCTGCCTTCTGGCCTTGTCAGATCTGATTCCCCTTGTTGCAGCACCTAGCAGTTGATCCTTCAGTGCCTCAGCCTCTGTGCACAGGCTTGCTCTCTTCGGGAACTCTGGTCCATTTGGACCTCAGATCTCTCCATCTGCATGTGATTTGGGATGTCTCTGTGAGTGGCGGATGTCCTGGTGGCAGCCAGGAAGCCTTCCACCAGGGTCACTTACTCTATGAAATGGAAGTACTTTGCTCTTTGGGCTGCATCCCTTCTCCTGTCTAGTGGATCAGATACTGGAGTACCTTCTCTCCCTTTCAGACACGGGTTCGTGGTACTCATCTTTCTGCCATCTCTGCATACCATGTACTTGTAGATAATCATTCAGTGGTTCAACTTGATGTATCTTGTGGTCATTCTACATTTTAAGCCTCCGATCTGTGGTCCTGTCCCAGTTTGGGACCTCTATTTTGTGTTGGAAAAGCTTACACTGCCTCTCTTTGTACTGGCCAAGTCTTGTGAGCTGCACTTTGTGTTATGGAAAGCGTTATTTTTAGTTGCCATTACTTCAGCTTGAAGGATTTCCACGCTTCAGGCACTCATGTGTAAGGAGCCTTACTTGATTTTTCACAAAGACAGGGTGTCTTTGTGTACCAGTCCTAAGTTTCTTCCTAAAGTGGTGTAGGAGTTTACTTTGAATCAATCCATCCACCTGCCAGTTTATTATCCAGAGCATTCCAGTCAAGGGGAAGCATTGCTCCATACCTTGGATGTGCATAGAATTTTGAGATACTGTATACACTGGACCAAAGACTCTGGGAAGTCTAATCAGTTATTTGTTTCGTTCGCCCCTGGAAGAAAAGGCACTTTGGTCTCCAAACAGTGTTTTTGTTAATGGTTAGCCAATTACATTGTCTTTTGTTACCGGAAGTACGGCAAGGAACTTCCAGGAGGGGTTATGGGTCATTCCACTAGGGATATGGCCACTTCAGTAGCTTGTTTCAGAAATGTGTCAGCTATTGACATTTGCACTGATGCCACCTGGACCACTGTCCATACCTTCACCAAACATTATAATCTGGACATTGCCTCTAGGCCTCCTTTCATAGGCCATCATTTTTTGCCTACCACCTGGATCATTCGGCAGTAGTTGCCAGTATTGCTTGGGACTATGTCCTACCGGTGATGGCCTGCAGGAAGAAATACCCTCAAGGTAAGATAGGACTGTTACATAAGAACTTACTGTAACAGTAGACGATCTCTTGCAACAGTCTTTGCTTTCCTTCCCTTTATCCTGTCTCTCTCTCTCTCTCTCTCTCTCTCTCTCTCTCCTTTTCCATAGGGGTGAGCCTTCAGCATTTCAGTTTCTACATTTTTGGGATACCTCGGAATCCTCCTCAGTTCCCCACTTACAGCATCCTGCTGTTGGATCTCCAGCGGGAGTACTGAGGAGGATTTGGGGGCCGCCACCTTTATAAGATTTGCGGACATCAGAGGTGGGCACACACACACACACACACACACACACACACCCCCGCCGGTAGACTGCTAGCTGGAAAGTTTCCATGTGGTCCTAA